>CM070551.1:25579922-26909922 GCA_036346405.1 Phyllostachys edulis
TGGGTGCTACGATATTGGGTGATCTTGAAAATTGCAACAACCTGAATTAGCTCAAAATGGCGTACCTAAGATAACGTTGGATGCTCTGCACTTTCTTGCAATTCTATCGAAATCTGTGCCGTGCGGACAGCTAGAGCAAGTAAAACTACCCAGGTTATTCTGGCAGATTCCATTACAAGTATGTTTATCTGGCTGCAAGCACTCGTTTATATCTGCAAATTGCACAAAGTAGCATGAGAAAGGAAACATAATAGCAATCTCCAATAATTATTCCACGAGAAGGACAATTAAGCATATCAAGAACTTACCGGTGCATCCATCGTCGATGTGGGGATTTCCTTCCAAACTCAGGTAAAGATGGATCCTCGGAAAGCAGCCCAGCTCTGTGCCAAAGGGGAATGGGACGCTCATGTTCCCGCACATCGTCGGACAATCTGCCTTCGGCTGGGCGGAGCCATGAACTCTTGGAAGGGTAGAGCCAAAAGAAAAATGATCACGCCAAATGTAACATCACAAAATGATGAAATTGGCTTGGAGTGTCAGACTCGAGACAGAGATGCAGGGATTACCTTTGTCTGGTGCGCAGCCTTCGACGATATAGGGGTCGCTCACTTCTATTCTATATCTTACTTAAGGAAACCTACATATAAGAAAGAGCATTGAAGTATAAACGAATTGTCCCTCTTTCTTTATCAGCTTACAGCCGAGGACGAACAACGGCATGTTCAACGTGCCGGAGATGGCGAAGGGCCTGTCGGGGCCGTCCCATGAGGCGGAGAACGCGCCGGTGCCGGGGGTCACGTTCACGGAGCGCATGACGTGGACGGCGAGCGCAGAATGAGATGGCGAAGGGCCTGTCGGGGCCGTCCCATGAGGCGGAGAACGCGCCGGTGCCGGGGGTCACGTTCACAGAGCGCATGACGTGGACGGCGAGCGCAGAAATGGAGTCGCTCGCCGAGATCTTCATGTAATCCCCCGTGGCGTTCGGGCTGCCGAGCAGGAGATGGTTGCTGTACGTGTTGGCGTCGCAGTGAAGTTGAATCTCGGCAGGGAGCACGTGGGGCCTATGCCGAACGGGTAGGAGAAGTCGATCGGGCCGCAGTTCGTCGGACGCGGCTGTTGTGGCTAGTAACAGCATCACCAACGGCAGGAGTGCCGCCATGGTCCAGACCATCTTGTGCTACATGCTTCACCCCTACTTCCACAGGGTGGCAGGGCTACAGCACATAGCCATTTCGCCTTTAGGGTATTCAACTTGAAATTGAACCGTCTCGGATTTGAGCTGCAACACGCCATCATTTGCCATGCTAGGAATTCATTTTTTGAAAATAAATGGCAAGAGATCTGCCCGTTATATTAATAGAGGAGAAGCAGAGCAAGACCGCGCGGAACCAGAGTTAATAACAAGGCCTAATTACTGAGAAATAAAAAAACTCCAAAGATTTGCCCTCCGCAAGGTGCCAAGCTCTACCCTCCTCCTTGATCTTAGCTAGGAGATCTAGAGGCGCAATAGCTCTATTGTTGAAAATTCTCGCGTTTCGTTCCTTCCAGAGCTCCCAAGTGATTAAGATCATGATCGTCGTCCTGGTCTTCCTAAGGGAGCCTGACGCCTTTGCCACGTTGGACCACCAAGCAAGAATATTCGAGCAAGGGGGCCAGGAGGAGGGTTGAAAACTATCTGTTCCTGTCCAGTCCGCCATAAGCTTCCAAATACGTCTAGAGAAGCGACAATGTGCAAGAAGGTGTAAGACTGATTCCGGGGTGTGTCTGCAAAGGGGGCAAAAGGCCACCCCCTTGCTTCAAGCCTGTCTGAGGTCCACAGTTTGTTTTGAATTGCTAACCAAGCGAAAAACTTTCCCTTTGATGGGGCATGCGTCTGCCAGATTAAAGGTTTGAAGTTAGTAGCTATGGAGCCCATAAAGTGCAAGGCGTAGGCGGATCTAGCAAAGTAGGTTCCGTTTTGATTTTGCTTCCAGGAAATCTCGTCCGGGGTGCCTTGAAACAGTTGGATTGGTCGATTTTGGTCCACAATCGAATGAATTGTTCAAAGTGGTGGACCGAAAAACCCGGGGAGAGGTTGATATCCTGCACCCACCGCCCGTTCTGCAAGGCCGAGAACACAGTCTGATTTTTGCGCTTTGAAGAAGCAAAGATCAAAGGGGCTACATCTTTTGGGGCCTGTCCAAAAAGCCACGCTGAAAACCAGAAATTTGACGTCTTCCCATCCCCGAGGGAGATCCTTGTTGCCGCCGCAAAGAGATTTCGGTCCGAAACATCACAAGGGATTTCCATTCCGACCCAGGGTTTAGTTGGGTTCTTCCATTCTTGCGAAAGCCAGCACAATCTGATTGCCGAGGAGAAATGTGGTAGACTAAGGATGCCTAAGCCGCCAAGATGGGTTGGGCGACACACTCTTTCCCAATTGATTCTGCACTTTGCACCCGAGAAGTTGTCATCACCAGCCCAAAGGAAACGCCGCCTTAACTTGTCTATGGACTAGATAATCGTTTTGGGTATTTTGAAGGCTATGAGGAAATATATTGGGATCGAGGTGAGAACTGATTTTACGAGGGTGACCTGCCCTGCTGGGGAAAGGAGACGCCCCTGCCAGTCTGCTAACCTGCCGGCCACCTTGTCGAGAAGTGGTTGGAAATCCACTTTGCGGAGCCATCTATAGGTGAGCGGGAGTCCCAGGTACTTGATCGGGAAGGTTGAACGGATTGCCGAGCAGTCTTGAAGTACGGAGGTGAGGTCTAAATGGTCACAACTGATTGGGAGCACGGTGCTTTTTTGAAAATTGGTGTGAAGGCCGGTGGCCTTCCTGAAGTTGAGAAGGATTTGGGTGGTAAGGAAGATTTCACTTGGGCTGGGGTTGATGAAGATAGCCGCATTGTCCGTATAAATGGAGGTTCTAAGTCTGGCGAGACGATCACGCGGGGGGGGGGGGGCAAGATATCCCAAATCCGTTGCCACCTCAAAGAGACTTTGGATAGGGTCGATGGCCAAAATGAAGAGGAAGGGTGAGAGGGGGTCTCCTTGCCGCAGCCCCCGCCCATGAGTGATCGCATTACCGGGGATGCCGTTGAGTAGGACTCTCGACGAGGCGGACCTTAAAAGGGCTGCCGCCCAGTTTGTCCAGCGAAGGGGGAAGCCTCTTTTGTGTAGCAGCTCCAGTAGGTAATCCCAGCGGACCGAATCAAAGGCCTTGGCTATGTCAAGCTTGAAGAAGAGCGAGGGGGTTTTGGATTGGTGGAGTCTTCTAATCAAGTTGCGGACGTAAAGAAAGTTGTCATGAATGCTTCTAGTCTTAATGAAGGCACTCTGAGCTTGCAAGACCAAGCTATTGAGGAAGGGCGCTAACCGCAACGCGAGCGTTTTAGCGATCCACTTCCCAATCCCATGAATAAGGCTGATGGGTCGGTAATCTTGCACTTTGTCGGCTCCCTCTTTTTTTGGGATCAACACAATGTTTGCTGTATTGAGTAAGTGAAAGTGCGACGTGCGAAGCGAGTGGAAGCTATAGAAAACTGCCATGATTTCTGCTTTAATGATTGACCAGCAAGATTTGTAGAAATTTATGGAGAAGCCTTCCGGCCCCGGTGCTTTGTCTCCCAGAAGTTGATCTAGGGCGAGGCGCACTTCAGGTTCCGTGAACGCAACCTGCAGACTGTGCAAATCTTGTGCCAGAGGGGGGCAGGGTCTCCCAGTTGAGATCTGTGTCATGTAGGGCTGGCCTGGCCATCATTTCTTGGAAGTACTTTTGAGTTATGTCCTCTTTCTCAGAGTGCGAGATCGCCCAACCCCGACCATTTTGGAGTCTTGGATGTGGTTTTTTCTTTTACGACCGTTTGCTTTTATGTGGAAGAACTTTGTGTTTGCGTCATTTTCTCTGAGTTTGGTGATCCGGGAACTCTGGCGTTTCCGGGATCGCTCGATCACTGCCAGGCCCAGGACTCGCTTCTTTAGGTTGGATCTCAAGGTCAATTCAGAAGAAGACAGGGCCGTGCGCTCTTGAACCACATGGAACTTGAAAATGAGCTCTAAGGCCATGTGGAGAGAGCCTAGGCCGAGGGAAGAGGGAGGAGCTCCACAATTTTAGAGCGGTTGCCGTGGAAGCTAGCTTGTGGTGCAGCCTATGCATGGGTTCCGAGTGCGAGCAGGGTGCTAGCCAGGCAGATTTGAACGTCTCAAAGAAACCTGGCATCTTGATCCAGAAATTTTCAAAACGGAAATTTTTTGGGTGAGCGGGTCCGGAAATGTTGGAAAGAAGAAGAGGACAATGATCGGAGATCGAAGAGGACAGAGCCTGAAGGACGTGGTTATCTAAGAGGGTGTCCCATCCTTCATTGGAAAAAACTCTATCGTGCTTGACCAGAGTGGGTCTCTGCCGTTCACTGCTCCAAGTGAACTTTCTATTTTGAAGGTGAATTTCTTTAAGCTCACAGGCGTTGAGCATGTTGTGGAATTGCGCCAAGCGTCGTGGGTTGAAGTTGGAATTGTTTTTATCTTGGGCTCGGTAGATGAGGTTGAAGTCGCCTAAGACCAATCAGTTGGAGCTAGTGGTAGGTTTTAAGGAGTCGATTTCTTGGAGGAAGGCCGACTTGTCTCTGCTGTTGGAAGGCCCGTAAACTATCGTGAGACGAAAAGACGAGTTACATTCTTTTAGGAGCACCGTCGCCGATAGACTGAAGACCGAGTTGAGGACGTCTTGCACCGCAATGGCCTTGTTATTCCAGGGGAGGACAATTCCTCCCCTCGAGCCTTTCGCCGGGTTATAGGCGAAGTTCCGCAGGTTGTGACCCCCAAGGGAGTACGCTAGGTTTTGGTCCACAGTGGCAAGCTTAGTTTCTTGCAAGCAGGCTAGGTGGCACGTTGTGGAGGTAAGGGTCTCTTGAACAAGCGACTGCCTGGCCTGGTTGTTGAGGCCCCGCACGTTCCAACAAAGAATGTTGATGCTAGGGATTGTCATGCTAGGAGGCAGCAGCCGCTGGGAGGGGAGTGGCCTGCTATCGCCCCCAGGGTCCTGCGCAGGAGGGCAGTCCCCCGAATCTTCCTGCCAAGCAACGGCTGAGTTGGATGAAGGGTCAGGTGGCGGCAAACGGGTCTGAGAAAAAATGGCAGGAGTCGAACCAAGATGGTCTGCAGCTGAATCGGTAGAGGCCAAGGAGCCGGGCCAGGGCTGCTGTCCAAAACCAGAGGGGGTCGAGGGAGACTAGGAGGTTGGAGCTTCGGCAGCAGACCAGACCGTGGCAGATTACTGAAGGTAAAAATCAGCAAAAGACTAGGCATCCAGCAGGGGTCTTGACATCCTCAGAAGAGTTAAGTACGACATACAACTGACAGGAAAAACCAGGTAACTTGAGCTCCTAGGTGGACAAAGCTTCAACAAAACACTAAGAGGAAACAGCATGCACTTAAACAATGACAATGAAGCAAAAGAGGCAGGAATCGCAGGGTCGACCGAAGCAGAGGGTGAAATCTGCATGATCCTGAAATTGTCTTGTCTTCGCATGGGTTGGAGCTTCAACTTCTAGGCCGCCACCGCTTGAGCGCCCTGTGCGACTGAGGGGCTTGAGGGGGGGTCCTAGCAGCAACCAGCATGAACGGAGCCTCAGTCTCCTGACTAGCTGACAGGGAAAGGCCTCCAAGCTCGGCGAAGGTGTCATCTGCTTGCTGAGTAAGCCCACAATCCACCTTGAAGAGCTGCGCCAAAGCTGAGATAGTGGCTTCTAGGAGGGGGGCTTCAAATGTTGCAAGATACTCTTTGAGCACTGTCTCCGTGAGGGGGCGGGCCCTGGGCAAAGTACCCAACTTGTGAGCAAGGGCTTCCTGGGCTCGTTGAAGCATTGAGCCCGGTCTTCTCTTAGCGGCCAGGCGAACGCTGCGTCGGAGGTTGATCCGTCCGGTTGTGCATCTTTTTTGTGGGGAGGCCGGTGGGGCGATGATCGAGGGAGTCGGACTGGAGAACAAGGCCGTCTGGAGATCTTGCCACTGTGCAGTTACTTGCTCCTCATCTTGTGCGGTGTCCTGGTGTGCAAAAGGGGTCCCAACAAACTGAAGTCAGAGGGGACAGATCGAGCCGAGGGCATGGACGGCGCCTGTGCCGGGGTCCCGCCGATCGGCTCCAGGGGTGACCCAGTCGGCACCAAGGCGTGTCCTCCCCCACTAGGGCCGTGGGAGGAGGCCAGCTCCAGGGGGGAGAACTGAATGGCTTGGGACAGTCCTTGGAGCTTAACGGCGACCTCCTGGATAGCATGCAACTAAGTTGACTCTTGTCCCTCATCTGGGGCAAACTGGGCCGGTTGGTGGGGAGGACTGAGGATGGCAGCCTCCTGGAGAGCTAAACAGGCCTCGCCAGACTTGAACTGCAAGGGGGCAGGGGGAGAAAGATCATCGCCGAAATGGAAAGGGGAGGAACCAAAAGGAACCTGGAGGGCGACGGACAGGGCCATGGAAGAGGTCCCGCCAGTCTTCTCCTGTGGGGGCTGCTCCAGAGGGGGCATTGTCGGCACCAGGGCGAGGCTTCCCGAGTGAGGCCTTGACCCCAAGGGGGAAGACAACCCATCCTGGACGGCCCCAGGAGCTCGCCAGTGGCCGAAACAAACTTCAGTTCTTGTCGCTGGTCCACCCATGGGCTAGCTGATGTCAGTGTAGAAAGGCGGCCCTCGTGGTGCTGCAGGTGTAAGGTTGCTGTCTCATCAGGATGTAAGCAGGAGGGAACAACCATCATGCGGGGGGCTTCACTGCCGACCATCTGATCGGCCCCTAGCAGTGCCTCCTCCCTTTCCCCCTGGCAAGAGACCAGGAGGGGGTCGACCACCTGAGCTGCGCCTATCGGCCCCAAGGTTGGAGTCACGCCGCCCACCTAGTTTTGGACTTCATTCCCGCCGTCTGTACTCAGCGTGGTGAGCAGGTTCTTGGTCGCAAGATCGACCCCTTGCGGTACCTCCTCATCCCCCCGGAGGCCAAGAGTGGGCTTGGCCGCTGAGCTGCGCTTGGCGACCCCTGAGGCGGAGTCGCCTCACCCACCTGGTGCTGGACTGAGTGGTTGGGTGTGTGCTTCTGGCCTGGTCCAGCTTTCGGAGATGCTGGGGTTGTGAGTTTGCCCGCTGCTTGGAGGAAGGACGCCCAGGTTAGCCTGGGTGTCGAGGAAGACGCTGGCCCTGGTGCGATGCCAAGTTGCACCGCCGCCGCTGAGGTAGCCCTTATGTACTCCTCCACCTTGTGAAGCCAATCGTTTTGAACCTCCTCAGAAAGGGGAGGCTGAGAGTGGTTCTGAGGGAGGCCAGAGCCGAAGACCTCATGGAGGGCTGCACGCAGGGACTTGGCGTAGGAGGCGAAGAGGTCTTGTAAGGCTTGATCAGTGGTTGCTTTGGCTTGCGGCGACAGCGTGGGTGGGGCGGAGCAGGCTGGTTGGGGGGTTTGATCCACACAGGCCACAGGCCGGCGCCGATCGTCCCTGGTGTCCCTGGGATAGTGACCTCGGCGGCGGGGGGAGCGATCGCCCTCACGGCCCGAGCCGAGGCGCAGCTTGACCGACGTGTTTGAGCTTCTGGAGCCTTGATGGTTGGTGTAGTGGTGACGTCCTTCGTCCTCGTCACTGTCTTCATTTTTCTTGTGTCTCCAGTTCAGGTTGGAGGGGTGATCATTGTGGCCCAAGTGACGTGGGGGTCGACGGTGGCCGCGGGAGGGGAGCTGGCCTTCTGTTGGGAGGCTTTGCTGCACCTCCTTCTCCAGCCGCAGAGGCTGTGGGGGGATGAGGTTCGGTCCTCCTTTGGATTCAGGCGTGCCGTCCACCGCCCCCAGATTCCAGGGTAGTCGGGTTGAGATCGGCTCGTAAGGGACGGTGTCCGCTGTGGACAGAAAATCATCAAGTGGTGCAGCGGTGTGGTCCTCCACGTAGTCCAGGTGAATGATCACCCGGTGGGTGAGCCCTCGCCTCCACTTGTCCAGGATGCGGGAGCTCGCGTCTGGCCGAGATGAGACCTCTCCGTGATGCGTGAAGGTGAGCCAGGTCACCTTTGGGATCAAGCTTGGGTTGGACGTCCAGGCCTAAAGGTTGAGGGTCCTTGTGTCCTCCCGGCTCGTCGAAACCCCTTCGATGGAGTGCAGCGAACACTTCCTTCCAACGATGTGCTCCACCACCTCCGGTGTCCAGGCGTACACCGGGACTCCTTCCAAGCAAAGCCTCACTTGGAAGAACATGGCAGCGCCGAAAGCATGACTCACCGACCTCCAAGGTCGCACATGGATCTCCAGGGCTTCATGGTGAAACTTCTTCGCCTCTCGAACTCTGCCTCTGACTTGTTTACTACTGAACTTGAGGAGGAAAGCCTCTGGGTGGTGGAGGGAGACGGCCACGTCCTCGCGGGCGCAGTCGGTTGCCATCGATCGCCTCAAGAACCGCCATGTCGCCGGCGCCGACGCCGCCCAAAAGACCCAAAGCCACAAGAGCAGTAGCCTCCCAATCCTGGCAGTCACGTACGAGTGAAAAGGAGCCATTGACGATGCAGTAATCCTCCTCCGGTCGGGTGTCAGGGGCACCAAGAAAGGCCATGGCCGATGGATGCGGGGTGGCTGCAGGGGGGCTAGCGAAGGCTCGCAGCTTTGAGGGAGGTGGTGAGCGAGGAGGCTTCAGTGGGGCTTGCTGAAAAGGTGGTGGGTGAGGCCGCGGTTGTCTCCGTCGGCAGTCCCTTGCCCGGTGCCCAGAGGAAGAGCAGAGGAGACACCGAACAGGGTCCCGACAGCTAGAGATTTTGTGGCTACTTGAGAGGCATCGGAACCATGTTAGGAATTCAACACATTAAAGAATCATCTAGACACGTCATTTTCGGTATATGGGCTTCCCTTATCATTGTCTGTTGGGTTGGTTAGCCGACAATTTTGACGGCTTCGATCGACACATCACCTGACCCAACACAATTTTCCTCGCATATGGTGGAAGGTATCTACGAGACTACGAACAACTTTTCATGATGGTCCATGTACTACGTAAAGAGCAGCACGGACTGCCTATAGAACGCAGTTTTATTCGGCAGAGTATAGCACATAATTGAAAAATATGTGTTATCCTGTTTCAACATTATTTATGCATAGAATTTGGCTAAACTCCATGCATATAGTATAATGCTTCCCATTAGCTAGTGCCTAATAGAACACGGTAACAGAAATAAAATGATTAGGGGTACCGGGATAACGGAAATTGGTCGTACGCGCCCCCTCCTACTCCGACTAGCCCCGGCCGCCCGCCCGCGCCGCTACTGAGCGCCCGTCCGGCCGTCATGTGCGTCGTACGATGCACGCTACGACGATTCCTCTCGGGATAATTCAGGTCCCCTTTATTCACTCTAAACTCTAAACTTAAGTCAAGTCACATTACTGATGATCAATTAAACGATGCACATTTGATAAATTACTTCAATGTTTATAACAAGGATACAGGAAGAATAGAAATGAAACTTTTCTTAGCTCATGTATGTCAGCCTTATGATGTTATCTGCTTCTTGGGTTCTCCCGGCGAACGAGTTTCCCAACTTCCACAGAGCTACAGCTGCTGCTACCTCTCAGCGACTGTGAAGAAAAAACAACAGAACTTCATCCAGATCTCTCGCTTGAGACAAAATTCATTGTTTTTAGCAACTGCAAGATTTTTTAAAATCAAAATGGATCTAGCCGGAGTCTTCGAAATGGCGCAAGAAAATAATGAGACATAACCTGAAATTATTTGATGTGAACAACTGAAATTGATCTTCCTTTTTAAACAGGTCGCATGAAGTAGTTCAAATGCCATGCAAATATTTTCAGAGCTCCGGTTTTCGGGTTTTAGCTTTTATTTTTAGCTTTGGATATAGTTGCATGGCTCTAACTTATCAGTGGTAGAAGCCAGATGGCAGAGTTGTAGGTTGGTCAAATAGGGCCTTGCCTATAAAGTTCATGCAACCACTAAAGAAACCCATATCATTATCATCTACAATAGTCAATAAATAATTGTACTTTTCTACATATTGATTCAACAAAACAAAAATTGGCGGTTCATGTTAATCGCCCATATGGTATAGTCCTATCTTTAATCAATGGTGACGTGTTAAGACTTAGATATAGATTATCCATTCCTACTGACGAAGTACAACTTTTTACACCGATAGGTTTCTGTGCATCTACAATATGTAGTAAATATAATCTACACGGTGTATACATGTGCAAGATCGCTTAAATTACTAGCAAAAACACGTAAGCATTTTTTTACTAATTATATGTAGTTAGGTTGTGATAAGGAATAGATTGCAGACCAAACAAAACCCTGATAAACAATACGAGAACTCCAATATATAATGTTATGAGATAAGATTAGTAGGAATATGACAAAAAGAACTAAAACAAGAGTACTAACCATTATTGAACACCACTCCATGGAGCCCAATCGACAAATTGCATTCCACCATAGATATTATTGGCAAAACGAACACCAACAGGTGGCACACGCTTTGCAACTAGCGATGCCTCAACTACTCTCCAGACCATCGATGATCTTTTAGCTTGCATTAGATGATACAGGAAGGAACACACCTGTATGTCAACATTGATTGTCAGTTGTGGACGAAGAAAAGTTATATGCTAATGCAAGTTCAGCACACAAATTGGAGAGTTAACTGCAGAAAAAATAAACATAAGCAATGACACTAGCAAATAACAAAATAACTTTGAACTTTCATTGTCTGAGATTATATCTGATTTAAGATAGTTATATGAATCTTGAAGGAAAAAAGTCAAAGTTAAGCGAAACCCAAGCCATTAAACATTGAAATATGCCCTTATGTATGTTAACTCAGCTGCTGGATATATCTTCAGTAGACATCAAACCCATATTTGCAATTTTTTAGCATGTATCTTAGACCAGGTAAAACAAGTAATAAAAGGGGAACAGGTTATATGCATACCCCAAAAGCGGCACTTTTAATAAGTGATGGAACAGGAATATCTTCATCTGATTTTTTTGACACTCCTGAACAGTGAACAGAAGCAACAACACACAGGTAGGGGTAAAAACGGATCGGATACAGACGAATAATGGCTCTGTCATATTTTTTTTCATATTTTTTTTCCCGGATGCTGAATACGGATACTCCGGATGTGAATAATATCGAATACGAATACGGAGCGAATACGAATCGAAACAAATACGGTCACGGATATTTTTTTTCGGAACATAAAAACCCCTTAAATTGCATGCCAGAAATTAACGAAAACGTATAACTAGTTTGTTTGATGCAAACATTCATGAATTGTTCATATTTTTAGCATCCAGAGTTACTTCATAGTCCTTGTAAACTACTTCTAAGCAAGTTTTATTGATCCTCTAGATATCAAGTACACCTTACCAACCTCAATTAGGTCATAAAACTGATCAAGCACCGAATTATAACATGTTGCACGAATTTCTCCACCATGTGAATCAAGGATTAGCGTATTTAATGATAATTATTACAATAAACATTTATTACAACAAATAATTATTAAAAACAGTTCATGTCCCCTTCACTATTTTCCGAGCTTGGGACCGGCATCGGCAGTGTTAGGCACCCCTACCCTCACATGTACCCCCAAGTGTATAATTAGAAACTACAACCATTTTAAGAGATAGAAATTAACTAGTTAAACAACATCAAAGCAATTAGTTATGGAATCAATAGTGAAATTTTATAAGGATAAATTATCTATAACAACAGGCATGCATATGGACATCGTATGGTATCAGCATTCAACTATGAATGAGACAATTTCAGTGGACATGTTGATGCATAACAAAGAGAAACAAAGGTGCTTAATTTTCATAGTTAAGTGCTAGCCATAGATAAGTTACTGCAAAACTACAAGCCACACATCACAGATTCTGTAAAAATGAACTTGTAAAAATCACAATGAGCATAGCACTACCTCCTTTCTGACAACTATTATCCATGACTAGTCACTACTACAAAAAGGCTAATACTGGACGCCTCATCACAGACGGTTGACCAAAACTGTTTGTATTACATTCAATCATAGACGGTTTTGGTTTAGAGACCATCTGTGTTATTGGCTGCGCTAAAAACCGTCTATGAAGAGGTAATATTACAGATGGTTCATGTTGAAAACCATCTGTGATGTATTGCAGACGGTTCTTGTTACTAACCGTCTGTGATAATACTACATATCACAGACGGTTTTCAACAAGAACCGTCAGGAATATCACGAGCGGTTCTTAACAATAACCGCTCGCGATATTATTACATATCACGAGCGGTTTTTGTTATAACCGCTGCGTGATAATATCGCTCTGACTCCACGGTGAGTTTCTTCGCCCCGGCGCGCTCGTTCGCCGCCATCCGCTTTGGCTCCCCGATGTGTCTCTTCGTCGCATCGATCCGCTTCGGCTCCCCGATGCGTCTCTTCGTCTTACGCTCCGAATTTATTCCTTTTTTTTATAAAAAGGATCATCCGCCATCTAAGATGATCATCCCCACATACTTATAAAAAACCAGAAATGGCTGCCTCTTCCTTATCGCCGGCATTGATGGCCTCCCTAGCCGCACTTTACGAGCACCTTTCTCGGTGTCACGTTGAACCGTCTTCATGGAAGAACACTGCTTGATCAACAAGATGTCTCACTCTCTCTGCCGGCGGAGAATTTGCCGAGCAGTGGCGACCACCTTCCACCGTCTTAACATCCTCCTCCGCCGTGTCTTCCGAAAGTGATCTCCCACTTTCGGCGAAGTTTATCAGCGTCATCGACGTAGTCCTCTAAAACGACGCTGCACGCCTCCGTGAGGCTTGCCGTCACTTGACTACGTGTCGAGGTGGCGTAGATGCATCGAGTCGACTGTGCCGAGACCCCTCAAGCAAGGGAAGAGAGCCTATGGGCTCAATTCTTCTTGGTTCAACAGTCCGAGGGTCTTTGAGAGACACTTGAACGAGCGCGTCAGTGGGTGGACGCATTTCAGGCTTCATTCGCTGATGATCAGGAACCGTCCGATGCCGACGCCGTCGCCTATGAAGTATTGAAGACGGAGATAGCAGCCTACCTCCGCCACTAGAAAAACTTTGTTTATTTATAGGTTTCTACTTTTTTAATCTTTTTATGTTTAACGACCACTTTGCTTGGCCATATATATGAAAATTCCAAAATGAAAAAAAAAGTTTGGAGGTGAAGTTACTATATTAATTATATGTTGAATTATTGCTATATATATATATATATATATATATATATATATATGTGTGTGTGTGTGTGTGTGTGTGTGTGTGTGTGTGTGTGTGTGTGTGTGTGTGTGTGTGTGTATAGTTAAAGCAAATTTTCAAGAAGATTTAAATGACAAAATTGACATATAAACATGTAATTTCTTCATGTCATGTAAGTGTATATACAAGATAAATATACTTGAGAAGAAACCATATCACCGACGGTTCCATAATAGAACCGTCTGTGATAAGTCTCTTTATTAGTACGAGCTCGGCCGCTAGGGTTTGCGCTCGCCTAACTCTCGTCACTCCCACTCTGCTAGGGTTTGCGCCTGCCCTAACTCGTCACTACCCAGCGCATTTACTCCGTTCCTCCCCCCCTCGACGCCACCGCCGACCCGTCGTCGTCGCCGCCTAACCCGTCGCCGCCGTTGCCGGGGTTGTGACACCACTCTGCCTTTGCGCACAAGACACTCGTGCGATAGTAGTGTCTTGTGCAAGGTCGAGTCGCGGCCTAACCACGGTGACGCTGCCACCAAAGCCACCGGGATTGGCCCCGCGTGTCGCTTCTTGCCGCCATGGCTTGGTTCTCCCTCCGGCCTCCTGTGCTCGCTCTGGCGGTCTTTGCTTTCCCATCCTCCTCTATTCTCATCTAGATCTGTTAGCTTAATGTCTTGTGTTGAGCTTGATTTTTATGCTTGAGCCTTAAGTTGTGTCCTGATATTTGTGTGATTTATGCAAGGTGAAGGAGATGGATGAGGGTTGTGCTGGTGGTGGGGTCGCGCCGTGGTTGCTTATTTATCGAGGTAACCCTTCCTTACTCCCTCTCTGTCTCTACCCCCTTGCTCTGTGATGAAAATGGCTAGTGCTCTGCGATGGATGCCGAGGGCTACTACTGGTGTGGTGGCCGGGTTTGGACACCCTTGGTTTTGCTATCTTGCTGTTGAACTGCTCAATGATGTTAATAGTCTTATGCTGAAATTGAATTGATAATTAATTCATATTAATAGTCCCCTTGCTCTGTGATGTAATGATGTTAATAGTCTTATGCTGAAATTGAAGTGATAATTAGTTCATATTAATAGTCCACTTGCTCTATGATGTAATGATGTTAATAGTCTTATGCTGAAATTGAATTGATAATTAGTTCATATTAATAGTCCCCTTGCTCTGTGATGTCAACTGAGGGCTATTGGTGTATGTGCATTCTATGCATCTTGCTTAGTTCATGATGTGGGTTCAGATGGGGCTTGATATGTTATGACTTATTGGGTTGTTGATATGTATGAGCTGTTGATATGTTATATTGTTATGAGTTATGACTTATTCAGAAGTGTCAAGTGTTGTCTGCTATTGATAGTGGAAACTTGCTTGGTGAACTATGGGCTGTTGATATGTATGATTGATGATTTGCAAAAATAGATGTATAAAATGTGTGATATGCATGTTATGACTTATTTGTCAATTTGTCATTTTGTCAAGATGTCATCTGTTGCTTCTCGCCATTCATTTCACATTTGTCTCTGTGTAACTGTGTTCACGCAGGTCAAGTTCTCCTACCTTGCGTCCTAGGTACGTCGTCCTACCATTCCATTCCTAATCTCTTCTCTATAAAGTCTCCAAGCAGTGGCTGCTTGTGCCTTTAAAACTATATGTGTGTGTGTGTGTATGTATGTATTGTTCGTAGTCCCTCATCGAAATTCGCGTCCATGACATGAGGAAGAGAGGCGGCAACCACGGCAACCTCTTGAGCCCTGCAAATTTACGAGACGTATGGCATTCACCGAAAGTGGCATAATGTATTAGCATCCAAGTACTTGGTGTGCTAACGCATGATGCCACTTCGATTTTTAAATTTGCGTTCTCAATGAGGCGCCCCGCGCACCGCTCTTCTTCCTCATGCTACGTGGACTAATTCTAAAGTGGCCGAGGGCTAGGAACAATAGAAATATATATATATATATATATATATATATATATATATTTATATTTATATTTATATATTTAAAGGCACAAGCAATCCTTTGCTGGTGGCTTTATAGAAAAATCATCACTGAGCGGTTTCAGTCACAAACCGTCAGGATATATAATCATCACGCACGGTTTGTGGTGAAACCGCTCAGGATAGTATGTATCATGACGGTTTGAAAACCGTTTGTGATGACCTCATCATCATCGACTCATAACTCGAGACGGCTCAAGAAACCGTCTGTGATGACGTTTTTGAACCGTATGTGAAGGCCTTTTCTGTAGTAGTGAGTTGTAAAAATCACAATGAGCCTAGTAACAATAGAGTAATGCATGACAAAGAACAGAAGTAATGCTAATGTTATATAGATATTAATTGAATTCAAGAAGTATACAACACAATGCTAGTCTTAAATCACAGGACAGTGATCAACCTGCACGACGCTCGTCGTTTGACCTAACCAGTGAAGGCCAGATCAATGCTCAGTACGTCGTCGTCGTTGGATCCAACCACTGAAGGCTAGATTAATTACCCTGGTGAGCAGATACCGATGCTCCAAGACAACGCATTCAAGAAGGACACGACGCTCGTCGTCTAACCCAACCAGTAAAGGCTAGATCAATACTCAGGACGTCGTCGTCGCCGGATCCAACCACTGAAGGCCAAGATCAAGGGTTTTCACCCAGGAGAGCAGGTACCGGTGCTCCAAGACAACACCACAATACTTCCTCGTCACCAGATCCAACCAGTGAAGACTAGATCGCCACCACTGTCCAATGCAGCCGTGAACCATAGTCTAGCACACCCGTGAAGCCATGGTCACATACAACCTCCTCGGAAGGGAGGCCGATGGCCACCGTGGGTGTCGACGATCGAATCGCCGATCTTACAAAAATAAACGAGGAAAATGACGTGGAATATCCCGGAATGGAATGGGGTCGCTCTTTATTGATATGAACTGGATTTACAAGATGTGGCTAAGTACTACCTGAATTACCTTGAATGGAGGAATGTAGCAAGCAATCGACTTAGAATATGAGTCTAAGACCGATTATCTAGCTTCTAATTCCACCGCTTAGGCTTCATGCATATCTTTGCCTTGGCCTTGTTTTGTGTGTCGCCTATCGTCTCCCTTCTTGTCTCTCGTGCTTCACCTTTAAATAACTTCCAAGAGGTGGCGATTACTCTGGAGAAGACGTCCTCGGTGAAGCGTTACGATCGGGTCGAACGGTAGAGCGATTAGCAATGTGCTAACTTCCTTGTGGTTGCTTGTGAAAAGCTTAACCGTAGGGTGGTTAATAGTCAATGTCTCGGGGTTGTACCATCGCATGGTTTGGAGCGATAACACGTGTTCCATTCATCATACGATAAGAAATACCAGATTCAAGAAATTTACTGGCGGTTATCTGGTGGGATTAGGCACAAAGCCTCATCCGACTGAGTACCCATTAAGTAACCTTCGGAATACTAACGACCGGGAGGTCGTCGGTCTTAGGGGTTACGACATGAAGACGATGGTCTTTTACTATATATTAAAATAATACATAGATGTTTTAATCCTCGTCGGCTAGCCCCGAACTTTAAATGAACTGGTCGTGTATATACCTTTTCCGATGAAATCGTATCGACGCACCCATTTAATGTTGTGGTATACTGAAGTGGTCTGTGTTCACTTTAAAGTTGAGAACTTGCCTTGGGAAACGAAGAGTTCCTCTGTCCGTTTGAACAAAAAGAAGCTTTTTGTCAGTTGGACTTTTGTGGGAATCCTTCGAAAGTATCGGAAGTTTATAAAATCTTCTCTCGCTGGGCTCTTAGAATTTTTATGCTTCCAAAATCCCCTTTCGATCCCCTTTAGCTTCTCGCCAAGAAATCCTCCAGAGCCTTTTCCTGTTCTTCCGACCACAAAGTCTTCAACTTCCACTACTCATCCTTGAGGATTTTCGCCATGTCGGAGCAAATTACGAAGTGGTTGCCTTCGGAATTGGGCAAGAAAAAGCTTGAGGCTTTGGTGAGGATGGGAATGCTCCCAGATAGAAATCTGATTAATTGGAGACCGGCGACTGGAGAGTATTTTCCGAGCCGTGAAGATGAGGAAATCCCTGTTTTTCTCGCCTACATCGAATGTGGGCTGAGATTACCGGTACACAAATTCCTCCTCCGCGTTCTTGAACATTACGGGTGGAATTAGTGAATTTGGCCCCAAATTCGATCGCAAATATCGTATTTTAGATATTTGTGCGAGGCATACCGGGAGTACAACCGAACTTGAAGCTCTTTAGTTATTTCTACCGCATGGTGATGGGAAAATCATGCAAAATCTGAAGCGCTCTTGGGAATGCACATTGCGTCTTCATGACGGGAAGACCGATGAGTACATCCTCTTGTACGCGAAATCTTCGTGGTCGCTCATGGAAAAATACGGTTTTATATGATTACGAAGACGATGGCCTCTAATTCACGAACTAGAGCAAGTGAAAACCCCAAATGGAAGGAGACCGTAAGAAGACAGGATAGTCAAAAGATGGGCGGATGCCATCTATGACTTAAGCAGTCGGGGCCCGACTTCGTGGCTTGTGGTGAAGGATTTCACCTTTCGCCGATTAGCCCATTGAAGCTCGGACTCATTCCCCGCTCGGTGCCTTGATCGTGATGAAGCTACCTCGTAAGGTGGTAAGTCTTTGAGATAAATTCGATTGGTATTTTGATTTGATTAATGTATTACCTTAAAATCTGTCTATTCTTCCTTCATTAAAGCTCTTTCCCTGGGGAAATTAGAGAACGAGTCAAGATGATCTCTAAGGGGAGCACGGAGAAAAGGTGAATGCCCCAAGATCTTAGCCGTAACTCCTATTGAAGGGAGACTGGCAAGGCTTAAGGTAATTTAATCAAAAATTCCTTTTACCATGTGTATACATATATTCCGACCAGATTTCCAATCGTGCTCTACTTTTGCGATGGTCGGATTATGAATCATACAATCTGGTGAGGATCAACGTCCCACCTTAGTTCCGACCGAGTCGTGCCTCGAGGCACTTGAAGGAGATGAATCCTCGAGGTAATAGAACATTTCGGAATCATATATGTACAAATTTTTTAGATAAAAGGATTTCCTCACCTAATCAAATTTGTTCTTTGATTTAGGTGGATAAGCCTGAGGGCCCGCAGAATGTAACTGCGGAGGCTGTAGACTCCAGAGTGGTCATGCACGACCTTACGGTTGTTACTGAAACAACTGATCTGGAGATTGATGAAACCACTCCCTCCGGCCGATAGTCGAATGCGGTCCTTGATGAACTGGTCGAGGACATAGCTTCCGACATCTTGTTGGAGGATGTGAGGTTCAACAAACCTTGCCGGTCCGTAACCAAAAAATTGGAGGAGAAGAAAAGGAAGGCTAACGGCACAGATTTCTCTCTTGCGCGTTTCAGAGTCAAATCCCGGAGATTAACAAGGTATGTACAAATGAAAGTGGACGATAAGTATGTACCTCTAATAATTCCTTGATGATTTGATACTTTGAACTTCCCATCTTCGGTTTGCATAGGTCTTCGGTGTTCCGGCTCGTTTCACCGTGTTCTTCCCGAGGACTGGCACTGTGGAAGTTCTCGATCAGATCACTTCTCGGGACAAAGTTCACGAGGAAGTAGTGGTCGAAGAAGCCCCGGCGGTGACAAGGGCAACGGTGAGTTGGATCCTTTGGTGATTGAAACCCCTTCGTGGAGGTAGATGCCTCGAGAGGTCTCAACAGTTCCGATCATCGCTGATAACCCTTCCCAACCTAACAAGTTCCTTTTAGTCCCGATTCATCGAGGATAAGGAGCTTGATGAGGCGTGGCGAAAGTATCGGATACTCGGCTCAAGATGCACTCGATTTGATTTTTGCGGTTATAATGACCGAGCAATTCGGTAAGTATTCTACGACCAGACTTCATAGCTCTTCTTTAAAAAGTTTATAAGAAACTTAAGAAAGAGAACGCTATTTGTGTAGCATTTGGTCGAGAACTTTCTTTGTGATCGGAGGATCGACCCAATGAAGTTAAGGACTTGGAGCAAAAGCACTCGAGTTGGAAAGTAAGAACTTTTCCTTTTGAACTTTTGTTTCTTCTTCAATACTTTGCTCCTCTACAATTATTCTCCTTATCGTATTCGATAGATCTGGAGAAAATAAAAGAGGAGGTTGTGGAGAAAGCCAAGACGGCTCTTCTTGAAGAAGAAATAAAGCTAAAGACCACTCATTTGTCAAGCAAGTTCACTAAAGACCTGGTTGATCGTTGAAGCAACGACCAAATATGAAACAGCTTAGCAAAACAAATGAAGGTAATATGTTGTAAGCTTGATTTTTCCTTCACTTATGCTTGTGTTCATTAACTCGATTTGTTTTTGCGAGCAAACGAAATGCTTGAGCAGTAAAGAAAACTCAAATTTGAGCGAGGATAAGGAGGCTCTTTGCTCAAAATATTGATGAAAAGATTCATGCTTTGAACAAGATGATCTTTGATATGGGATCGAGATCAAGCCCGCCTTCCTTAGGAGATCCAATAGAAAATGAACTATTTGGGTCAACTTCTAGAGGACCTTAAAGTTCGCTCAAAACTACTCGGACGAATTATGCCCTGTGCCCTAAAAGCAAAGCGTTGCAAGTGGAGTTAGTTTTGCTTTGGCAAAACTGAAAGCTTCCGACCCTCCATAGATCTCCAAGCTGTTAAAGATGACTTCAATCGCCCACTGAGGAGGCGACCAAGTTCATGGAAGAACTCGGGCCACTCGGAGATATAGTTGTAGAGGAGATGGAGGTCGAATCTCCGACAAACAAGAGTTAGGCCGGGAATATTTCTTAGAGTAGGTTCTGCAAGTGTAAAAATATTTGAATATCTATGAAAACTTACCTTTTATGTCATTGACAAAGCTTTTGTTTATCTGTTTGACTTTTTTAAAATTCTCGTATATTTCCTAGCCCCCGCGCTTTATAGTAGAAGAACGTTCTTGTACAAGCGGTGAGCCAAGAAAGAGAATAAAAAGAGGTCATAACCATGTATGTGAGTTTTGAAGGTATGTTTGGACATGTAAGACAAAACTGATCGTTAAAGATTAGGAAATCAAATGTGGTCGGACCACAGATGATTTCGACTAGTTATAGATCTTTGTTTGTCATAATGGAAATACCAATAAAAACACTATATATGGTCGGAAAAAGACTTTGTCAAACTTGACATAAGAAGAAATGCAAATATGTATGCAACAAATTATAAGTGAACTTTGTTTATATCTATTGTCCCATAATCTGGTGGAACTAATACTAAGACACGAAGGCATACGACACATTTCTTGAAACGTGTTCAAATTCTGTATCCGACTGGTAGCGAGGATCGTAAGAAAAGAACCGTCGCTAGGAAGCTCCTTCCAGTGGGCAGGACCACGTGCGAAAAAGGAGAGACTTCGACTAGGAGGCTTTCCGTGTCCCGATAACGAACTGACAAGAATAGACCGTAATCTTAAAATAATGAAGCATAATCTTCGAATCGTAAGCATATCATTCATGAGATAGTTAGTTGTGTGGCGCTCTGATTACTCATTTTCTTTGAGAAAAGAGTGTAGTCACGCGTGGGAATCATTTGAAGAAAAATGCTCACGACTAGGACCATAGAGTATCAGAGATCCTTAAAAAGGATATCGGAGAGAAAAATATCTTCTCTGACCAGACTAACAATAATAAACGACCAGAATGTAGGTGTATATATATAAGCAAGGTTGCACTTCTTAATTAATTAATGAATTTAATGAAATTGAAATCGATGTTCCAAGAATTTGACAAAATTTGCCCATCAGACATAGCCAGTCGTACGGAACCTGGTCGGGTTACTTCGACCACAGTGTAAGGACCTTCCCATTTAGGAGAAAGTTTATTGCGATTTGTTTGGCTCTGAATTTTTCTGAGAACCAGATCACCTCTGACAAAAAGGTCATGAGGTCGCACCTTACGACTATGGTACCTTCGCATGGCTTGTTGGTAGACTAGCGATCGTATAAGGGCTTGGTTTAAATCGTTCTTCAAGGAAATCGGCGTCGTCGAAGTCGTCGTTCATTCTCGATCATTTTCGTCAAAACGATCGATTCGAAAGCGAGCCAATTTTGAGTTACGGAGGAAGCATAGCTTCAAAGACCATAAACCAAAAGAATGGAGTTTCACCGGTCGCGACGGTCGTCGTGGTTCGAACGACCCATAACACGAGGGAAGTTCTTTAACCCGCTACCGACCGTTTGATTAATCGGTGAATACTCGGCGTTTGATCCTCGCATAAGGATACCATTAGCCGCTCAATCGCTCCGTTGCTCTGCGGATGTGCAATGAAGCAAAATGAACTTTGACACCAAGTTCATCGCAAATTCTGGAATTGATCTTTGGAGAATCGGGAACCATTATGCGTGATGATCGATTGGGTACACCAAATAGCGTGATCACATTTTTCAGAAAAATCTCTTAGCGGCCTCGGTTGTTATTTTAACGATCGCTCGGCTTCAATCCATTTTGTAAACATGTCAATCATGACGAAAAGGAATTGAAGCCCCGGTGCTCTTGGGAAAGGTCCTGAATGTCCATCCCAGTTTGCAAAAGGCCAAGAAAGAGAATTGTTTGTAAGGCTTGTCTTTGGTGGTGTACTTGTCGGCTATGAAACCGACATTGTACACACTTCATCACAAGCTCTTTTGCATCATGAAGGGCGCTTGGCGATAATAGCCTTGCCAAGGCTTTACCGACTAGGGTTACTCAGAGAATGGTGTGCTCCACGACACCTTCATGGATTTCGGTTAGCAATCTAATGCCATCCGTTTGAGATATGCATCTCATCAACACTCCATGAGATCCTCGTTTATACAAGGTACTTTCGATTAGAGTGTATGATTTGGCTTTTTAGTGCTATCGATCGCCTCTACATCATCTTCTGGAATTGTGTCATGTCAAGATAATTGTAGATCGATGTCATCCGATCTCTACCTTGATCGTGATGGCGCCAACCGTCAACGACACATGGAGCATCCATGTTCCTTGATTAGTTTGTTCAACTTGCAAAGAATCATGTATGTTCTCGGAAGGCTCAACTACCGAGGGTGAATTGAGTTGCTCGAGAAAAACTCCCAAGTGACGGTCCGACCTCGTGGAGGCCATCCGCGCTAACCGGTTCCGCCAGAAAGTTTTCCTTTCTAGGAATATGTTGGATCCGAAACCGAAGAAGTGCTTTTCGAGTTTTCGTACTTCCGCCAGATAAGATGACATCTTGGTACTAGAGCATTGATACTCTTTCCCTACTTGATTCGCTACTAGTTGAGAATCGCCTTTCACTAATGTCTGCGAATCCCGAGCGAACGAGCTGCTCGAGTCTGCGCCAAGAAACCTTCATATTACGCCACATTATTGGTGGCGGAAAATTTAACCGGATGGCGTACTTGATGTGTTCGCCAAGATGGGGATATCAAGACCACTCCACCCCGATCCTTGTAACATCAAGGAACCGTCGAATACATTGTCCACTCGTCGTGGTGTTCGTACTCGGGTCCTTGGGTGGGTTCGAGGTTTGTCCATTCGGCAATGAATTACGCTATTGCACAGGACTTTATTGCTTTGTTAAGTGAAATGAAATGGAGATCGAACGCCCTAGCTCGACCGCCCATTTGGCTATTCGTCCCGATGATTCCTGTTTCAAGGACTTGACCAAGGGATATCCGGTGAGGTACGACCACTTTGTGGGCACGAAAGTAGTGCCTTAGCTTCCTTGAAGACATAAGGAGGCCATAGAGCAACTTTTGTACTGTGGGTATCTTTCCTTTGGTCCATGTAAGACTTCGCTACGTAATAGACCGGTCGTTGGATATTATCCTTTCTACAACCAAGACACCGCTAACTATGCGTGGTGTTGCCGCCACGTAAATTAGCAATGTTTCTCCGGTCTCGGAGAAACTAAAACCGGGTACTTGTAAGGTACTTTTAAGTTCCTCAAAGGCATCGTTTGCCTCTTTAGTCCACTCAAAACTTTCATGTTTCCAAGAAGTTTAAAGAAAGGTAATCCTTTTTCCCCTAACCTTGCTATGAAACGACTTAATGCCGCCATCTGATAGGTTAGTTTTGGACTTCCTTCTTCGTGGTCGGAGGGCGATCTCGGTCGATGGCGCAATTTTTGCCGGATTTGCTTCAATACCTCTAGCGAAACTAGGAAACCGCGGTTTTCAATGAAACTCCAACACACACTTTTCCCGGATTTAACTTGAGGTTATGTCTTCTCAAGTTATTAAAAGTTTCTTGTAAGTCGGGAATGTGGTCGCCACACGTTGGTGGTCTTCTGACCGGATCGTCAACATAAGCTTCTAGATTCCGACCGATTTGTGGACTAAAAGTTTTTGCATCAACCTTTGAAAAGTTGCACCAAGATTTTTGAGACCAAATGGCATCTTAATATAACAAGAAGTACCATATGGGGTGATGAAGGAAGTTTTCTCCTCATCTTCTTTACACATACTAATCTGGTGGTACCACGAATACGCATCTAAAAACTTAGTAACTCGCACCCGTAAGTAGAGTCTACTAGTTGATCAATGCGGAAGGGGAAAGTCATCCTTCGGACAAGCTTTATTAAGATCTCAAAGTCGATACACATTCGCCATTTCCCATTATTTTTCCTAACCATTACAGGATTAGCAAGCCACTGTGGGTGGTCGACTTCACGAATAAATCCTGCCTGGAGAAGCTTGTCAATCTCCGACTGGATTGCTTCCTTCCGATCGGGTGCAAAACGTCGTAGTTTCGCTGATCGGTTTTTATCGCCGAGAGCAAGCACGTGCTCGATCACCTCCGGGGACTCGAGCATATCGACGCTTGCCAAGCAAACATGTCTTGATTTGCTCGGAGGAAGGAGACGAGCGACTCTTCCTATTTAGGGTCGAGTCTTGCCCCGACCAGAATCTTGCGGGCGGTTGGATCTGGTTGTCCTGACCCATGTGACGACTTGACGCTGTCCGGAAGCGCTTTTGTCGAGTAGTACCTCCTTGGTCCGGTCGGATGGTTTGGGCGTCATCTTTGGCTTCGAGTGCTTGACCTGCATGGGAGACGGATTAACCTCTCTCGGTCGGAAGTTCATCAACCAAAGGCAAAGGATTTCGATCGCATCGTAAGCCATTTTCGATCTCCTCGGTGTGATGACTCCTTCGCCCCGCATTTTCAAACTTTGATAACCGTAATGCGTGGCTATCAAGAATTTTGCTAATCTTTGGTCGACCGAGGATTCCGTTGTATCTTGATTCAAGTTTACTACATCAAACGGGATCTTCTCTGCTCGAAATTGTCGTTTTTCCAAACGTCACGGTAAGGAAACTTGTCCTATCGGTTTAGCGGTAGAACCCTAACTATGCCATGAAAAGCATATTTCATGTGTTTCACCTTTGACATGGGGACCGCATTTCTTCTAAAGCTCCTACAAATAATATATTCAAGGAACTACCCCATCCACTAAGACCCGATTAACTCGACAATTATTAATAGTTGGTTCAACGACGATGGGGAACCTACCCTGGTCGAGCCGATGGGATGGTGCGATCGTCTTTCTTTGAAGGAAATTATGTGTCCGACCACTTCGAGTGCTTGATTACGCTTGGAGATTCGACGAGGTTGACCTCCGCTCCATGGCCTTCAGATGACGTCTGGACTCGTATGAAGAAGATCCTCCAAAAATCATGTTGATGTGTGTTGGGGATCCCGGTACTCCATCTCCTCGTCGCCATCCTTGTCCTTTTGGAGCTCGTTTCTCCATGTTCTGTATTCTTTGAAATGGTCCTTACTCCGCATAATAATCCTCCGCTTTCTTACGCCAGACCACGACAGTCGCAGATCATGCCCTCGCTCACGGTGAAGTGGACACCACTTCTTATTAAATGCAGAATCCTTCGGTCGGAACTTTTGCTTTGCTTCGACCAAGATAGCCCTTCTTGCCCTTCCCGATCTTATGCGAACGGCGAGGACTTCTTTGTCGTCGGGTCTGCGGTTCTTTTTCTTCTTGAGAGACTTCTTGTTCTTTTTCTCCTGTTTGTCCAGACCGGGCTGGGGAATCTTGTCTTTCCGATCGATGGCTTCACACCACTCGATTGCTTCACTAGCAGTGGCATATTTGTCCGCCATATCAAAAAGCTCAACAGTTGTTCTCGGAGGGTTCATTGCTATGTCCTCCGTAAACCGCCGATTCCTTAGACCTATTTTAAAAGCTTGAATAACAGAGGACTCTGCGACTTCGGGTATAGAGTTACGAACCTGGCTGAACCTCTTGATATATTGACGTAAAGTCTCATCAGATCCCTGCCGGATTCTGTGGAGATCGTCCTCCTTCCTGTATCGTGCGTACGCACTCGAAGTTGGCAATCGAAGATCACGAGTTGTTCCCAAGTATATATGGATCCGGCCAGGTAAGTTTAACAACCACGACCGGGCAGACCCTTCGAGCACGGTGGGTAAATAGTTGGCCATTACATTCTCATCGCCACCAAGAGCACTCGATAGCGGTGGTATATATTTGGAGAAATTCCAATGGGTTTTGAGTTCCATTGAATTTGTCCAAGTTGGCTTGTCGGAACAAGCTAGGCTAACGCACGACTTGGAGCCCGGCGAGAAGGCTCGACAACCTATGATTGATTCATGGCGTCTTCTCAGGGAAGGTGCGGATTGTAATCGGTCGAGACCGATCCCTAGGATTGGAACGCTGAACTCCGGTGTAGTCGATCCGGTCGTGGACATTGATATGATGTCCACGATCGCCACTTGGTTCAAACGATGTCGGAGATCGTTAGGTCCTAGTGGTGGTTCTTCTCGACGCAATGGGGAGTATCCTCTTGAAATAGCCTTCTCCCTCGTGACTCCTTGGTCGGAATCGCCGAGGAGGTCTTGGTATCGATCGCTCTCTGGTATGACCGTCTTTGTCCCCTCTTGAGGAGGAGCGTTGGGGCGAAGTCCTAGTCGACTTCTGAACCCCTCTGTTCTCGTCGCTTCCGTTATTGCATGGTCTGCATTGGAGAATTTCGATACGACCTCGAGTTGTACAAAACTAGGCGTTCTGCTAGAGCAGGATCGAATTATTAACATGTTTTGAATACGCCGCAAGTTTTAGTCTAGATTCTGAAGGTCTCGGTGGTTCATCTTGGTCGTAGGTGTACGCTGTCTCGAACCTTCCCCGACCTTCGGATTTGTTCGATCTGTCGGTCACTCTGGGTGGGCGATGCGAGCGAGTTAACTGATTGACGTCGATTAGTTCCGTTGCCTCCGGAAGTTGGTGCTTGACGGCCCGGATCATCTCTAACAACACGTGATGGCGTGGTAGAGAGTGTAGGACCGCGCAGGGCATCTTGATCTTCATCTCCGATCGCGTTGACCTCGTGCTTCCAGCATTGATCTTTCGATGAGCTTCCATCATAACTAATGGAGAGCTTGTCAGCGCTTCTGCCAGAATCTTCCACGATGGAGATCGGTCGGAGATGAGCACTTCTCGAGGTCTTCTCGGCTGATCCGACGAACCGCCGATCGTATCTTTGAGTGTGATCATCCCCACATGGCCTCGACCGATGGAGGTTTCATCAACACCGCTATCGGTGACGGTTGACTCTGGAATTGCCGAAGCGAAGGAGAGTATCTTTCACCATGATTTCATCAATGGTATAGAGTTTTCGGGTGATGGAGCTGAAATTTCTTCACTGTTTGGCGGCCGAGAAGACCGAGCTTGAAGAGATCCTCCGCATTCGAACTGGTCGAACGGCGGTTCTCGGGTTGCGCCACGGTAGTGGCGGCGATCTTCATCCATCCGACGACCTCGCTAACGTCGGGCGCGGCGAAGCCGGGCGGAGGAGGATGACCTGCCATTTTCTTCCATGGCGCGGATACATCCTTTCATGTCGAGGTTGGCGAGTCCGCCAAATCGAACCGATTTTCCTCATCCCAAACTCCGGCATAGTCGCATGAGCGATTGCGAGTTTTTGGGCGAGATTTTCTTGAGCGAAAAAAAAAAATTTCTTGAAACTTACGCCTTCTTCCCCACGGACGGCGCCCGTTGCCGACGATCGAATCGCCGATCTTACGAAAATAAACGAGGAAAATGGCGTGGAATATCACGGAATGGAATGGGGTCGCTCTTTATTGATATGAACTGGATTTACAAGATGTGGCTAAGTACTACCTCAATTACATTGAATGGAGGAATGTTTAAAGACAATCGGACTTAGAATATGAGTCTAAGACCGATTATCTAGCTTCTAATTCCACCGCTTAGGCTTCGTGCATATCTTTGCCTTGGCCTTGTTTTGTGTGTCGCCTATCGTCTCCTTTCTTGTCTCTCGTGCTTCACCTTTAAATAACTTCCAAGAGGTGGCGATTACTCTGGAGAAGACGTCCTCGGTGAAGCGTTACGATTGGTCGGAACGGTAGAGCGATTAACAATGTGCTAACTTCCTTGTGGTTGCTTGTGAAAAGCTTAACCGTAGGGTGGTTAATAGTCAATGTCTCGTGGTTGTACCATCGCATGGTTTGGAGCATTATAACACGTGTTCCATTCATCAAACGATAAGAAATACCGATTCAGTAATTTTACGGCGGTTATCTCGGTCGGGATTAGGCACAAAGCCTCATCCCATCAGTGGTACCCATAAGTAACCTTCGGAATACTAACGACCGGGAGGTCGTCTTTAGGGGTTACGACATGAAAACGTATGGTCTTTTACTATATATTAAAATAATACATAGATGTTTTAATCCTCGTCGGCTAGCCCCGAACTTTAAATGAACTGGTCGTGTATATACCTTTTCCGATGAAATCGTATCGGACATTCCCATTTAATGTTGTGGTATCTGAAGTGGTCATGTTCACTTTAAAGTTGAGAACTTGCCTTGGGAAGCGAATAGTTCCTCTGTCGTTTGAACAAAAAAAGCTTTTTGTCGGTTGGACTTTGTGGGAATCCTTGAAAGTATCGGAAGTTTATAAAATCTTCTCTCATTTGGGCTCTTAGAATTTTTATGCTTCCAAAATCCTTCGATCCTTTAGCTTCTGCCAAGAAATCCTCCAGAGCCTTTTCTGTTCTTCCCACCACAAAGTCTTCAACTTCCACTACTCATCCTTGAGGATTTTCGCCATGTCGGAGCAAATTCTGAAGTGGTTGCCTTGAATTGGGCAAGAAAAAGCTTGAGGCTTTGGTGAGGATGGGAATGCTCCCAGATAGAAATCGATTAATTGGAGACCCGCGACCGGAGAGTATTTTCCGAGCCGTGAAGATGAGGAAATCCTGTTTTCTCGCCTACATCGAATGTGGGCCGAGATTACGATACACAAATTCCTCCTCCGCGTTCTTGAACATTACGGGTGGAATTAGTGAATTTGGCCCCAAATTCGATCGCAAATATCGATATTTTCGCATATTTGTGCGAGGCATACACGAGTACAACCGAACTTGAAGCTCTTTAGTTATTTCTACCGCATGGTGATGGGAAAATCTGCGGCAAAATCAAGCGACTCTTGGGAATGCACATTGCGTCTTCATGACGGGAAGACCGATGAGTACATCCTCTTGTCTGTGAAATCTTCGTGGTCGCTCATGGAAAAATCTTGGTTTTATATGACTAATTCTGAAGACGATGGCCTCTACTTGGCGGAACTAGAGCAAGTGAAAACCCCAAATGGAAGGAGACCGTAAAGAAGACAGGGATAGTCAAAAGATGGGCGGATGCCATCTATGACTTGCGAGTCAGGGGCCTAACTTCGTGGCTTGTGGTGAAGGATTTCACCTTTCGTCAGTGGGCCACACACCGCATCGCCACCAGATCCCACCCGGGCCAGCCTCCCGCCGTCCAGATCTAGCGCCATCATGCACAAATCCAGAAACAGTAGAGATGCCACACCACGGATCTCGCCGACCTCAACGCCGATGAGCCTCCCGGCCAAACCAATGGCCGCTCGCTGTCCGGAGCCGCCACCGGGCTCTAGAACCTTTTTTCACTTGTACTCGAACGATGGTATCAGAGCACTGGGCGTGTCGAAGCTCTCCAAGATCTTCGATTTGCCCCTGCTCGCACTGGGCTTCTTCTTCTCCTCCTCCTTGCCGAAGAGACCCCTGAACCAACCACCCCCACCGCTCGAGCTCGCCGCCTCGGAAGGGGACATGGGCACCTAAGGTAGGCCTAGGATGCCGCCGCCGCAGTCAGCGGCCAGGTTGGGGTCGTCGGCTCCGATTTGCCCCCGCTCGCACTGGGCTTCTTCTCCTCCTCCTTCTTGCCAAAGAGACCCCCCGAACCAGCCACCCCCACCGCTCGAGCTCGCCGCCTCGGAAGGGGACACGGGCACCCCTGAGGTAGGCCGGGATCTTTGTCATTGCCGGCAACCATGGCGGCGGCCAGGTTGGGGTCGTCGGCGGGGAGCGACGGGAGGTTCTATGGGGTGGCGAGGACGCGGTTGAGCATGAGGCCGGCGCCCTCGATGAGCGCGAGGAGGGCACCGCCCGTGAGGGCCGAGCGGCCGACGGTGCCGGCTCCCTGGTGCATGTAAAGGAACCCGCCGGTGGTGGCGCCAGCGATGATGGAGTTCCACGGGTCCTCCTTCTGGTGCACGAAGACCATGGTGCGGTCGAAGGCGGAGAAGAGGCGCCCAGATGGCAAAAGCGCCACGACGCTACGGCGCGTTCATGCGCCGCGGCTTTGGCGCCGCCGACGCTTCGCCGTTAGGCGAAGTTGTAGGTGCCCTTGAGGAAGTGGAAGACGGAGCCGCCACGCACCCATCGAGCGCACCACCCGTCGTCGCCCAGATGCGGGCGCACGGCTCCCACGACGTCTCTGAGTGCCCATCTCCCCTCCTCCTCCGGCGATTCGGCGGCCAGGAGAAACCACGTTGGTTATCGAGACGTGCACTTATTCGGATAATCCGAATCTGTATTCGTATCCACCGGATAGCATGCATACCGTATTCGTTTTCGGGAAAAAAAATCCGAATCCGTTTCCGATCCGAAAAAAATCCGATCCGAGACCATCCGAATCTGTTTTCGTCCGGATTGGACAGAAACTATCCGATCCGTTTTCACCTCTACACACAGGTCAACATAGCAGATAAAATAATCTGAGAATAATGTTAGCATTATTGAGGTAGAGAACAACCCGCAAACAAAGTCTATAGAAATATCTGTACTAAAGGATAGTCTAATAGGAGAGAACCAAAACCAAAACTGAGGACCAACTGATTGTGAAATTAGTGTTTGATTGAACAACGGCATTCTAGAATCTAGGTTTTGGTTGTGTCAAAACCACAAAGACGTAAGCATCACCTCTTAGCAGTCATTATCATATTAGCAATTCCTTGACCAATAATACCACAAACAAATCCAACCGAGCCATACAAAACACCCTGGAATGAAAACAGACCAGTCCAAACAACATGATGATGCTCCAGCAATTAGAAACGAGACATCAGATACAGTTCGGTCCAAATTCAGAGATATTACATTTCATGTAAGATTTGCTACCTTGAAAAAATATGTTCCAATTCTTTGCTGAACTGTAAATCCGCAGCCTGGCCTTTCAGCTTCGAAAACACTGCAGGAAGGCGGATTTAAAATCAGAGTATCACGCAGAAAGGAATCTGAGAAGTCACATTACTTGATTAGGAACATCTCCATTCACACACTCTGGTTCGATTTCTCAGACTGAGTTAGATAGTCATGAAAGTGGCAAAACTACAAACTAGACAGCTTTTGACTTTAATTCATTTTCATAATTCTCTACTAATCTCCCGAACAGCCCCGTTGAAGCAGACGCCTTCCCAAATCTCACATATGGAGCCAACAAATGCTGAAGCGCAATATCAATGACCACCCGACCAAAAGATCGGCGTAGAACTCAACTCCGCCAAATCCTCCCCCACCTCCATAAGCGTCGCCGCGACAAAGACGAGTCAATCACGACCTGCATTGAAACGAAAACCCCAACTATTTAACAACTATAGGACTATAATATAAACCCTTCCGGCTCTGATCACACCAAACGGCAGACCAATCGCACAGCTCAGTGCCAACTTTGAAGAGGAACGACGGACCAGCGAGCATGCGGTTGCGGAGCATCGAGAAGGCCCGGATGATCGCGCCGAGCGGCCACGGTGCGGCCTGCGCAGATCGAAAGGAAAGCGAAGAAACGCCACCTCTACACCTTTTCACAAAAAATTCTGCAATTGGGATACCTGCAGATCAAAGTACCAGAGCAACAGGACTTCCCTGTCAGGACTTCAGTTCATCGAGAGGACTCAAGAAGAAGTCAGCAGACAGCTTAAGGCTTGGGCGATTTCACTTCAAAGATGATCAACGGCCCAGATGCAGGGTGCGGTGATGATGAAGGCTCAATCCCACGGTGCAGAAGCTACTATTTCGCATACGGGACACTGTAGATGTCACCTGTTTTGTCATTATCAAGTAAACTTCAGTTCTTACCTCCATTAACCTTGCTTATTACTTTGTAACCTGCGGTGAAAATTGGGTATTTAAGCCTTTGTGGCGTGGAATGAAAGCAAGGATGAAGAGCATATTCTCTAGTGTCATTAGCATAGCCTACAATAGCTAGAACCCTAATTTTGTTGCCTCTGATTCCGTCCAAACTCGTACTGGAACTCTGTTCTTGTATCAGTTTTAGGGAGGGGTTTTACAGATCATTTCGTGAGTCGGATTAGAGTCTAGCCGGATCTGACTAAGGTATCAGAGCTTAGCTCGGTTCTCAGAGTGGGGATCGGATCAGTGAGGGTTGGGTGAAATCAAGTGATTTCCTTGTAAAATCCTTGAGCTTATCCAGATCTTACGCTCGGTGGCGAATAGTTTCATCTTTCTGTGACAGGTTGGCTTGAGATACATCCATAAAATCCCTGGATCTAGGAGGATTGGAACTTGGAGGCAGGGAGGAGATCCAGGAGGAAGAGGGGAGAGGTTGGCACTTGTGCTTGTAAAATCCCTTGAACCGGTCCTGGATTCCAAGTAGAAGATGGCGAAAACAAGATCTCATGGAAGTCTAGTTGAGGAGGAAGGTGTATTTGATGCAAGATCTGGAATCACAAACCTCAAAGAAGAGATTCAGGAGATGGCCGAACTGAAGTCATCGAGGTTAGATGTAGAGGAGATCGGACACCTTATGAGTTCTTAGGGAGATCCACCATGGATGACCACCCAATTTGAAGAACAAGAAAAGATGGAGGAGAGGGCGGTGGTCAAAATGGGAACAATTAACCTGGGAGGTCAGATTCCAAGTAACCTGGTAACATAAACTTTCCCTTGTCCTACTATTTCTGCTGGATTTGTGCTGCGTAGCAGTACTTTTCGGGGTAATCCGACTGTAAGGGTGGGTGCTACAGGAACTATGCCACCATCTACCTTTTTCTTAGAACCCAGTACGCAAGGCATAATGTTAGTTAGATCCTGCACTAACCAGCCAACAACCAACGAATAACTCTCCTCTGAAGGATGGCGCCCGTTGAAACTTCGGGCGACGCATCTGGAACACACTTCCACCATTGTTGCTCCTTACCCTCGGTCCAACCTAGTTTTGACATCAAGGAAGGCCGCAACTCTGCATCAATTCATCTCGGCCAGGTTCGTTCGACTTTGCTTCTCGGCGGAGGTTCAGCCCACGAGAACTTTCTCGGCCCGATAGATGCTTTCGATGTAGGGAGCTGTAGCCATGGCGAAAAGCCCGATTTGCCCCCAGATTTTAGGGGATCTGAGGGACAGCGATCGGAGTATTTTCTCCATCTCACTCCCCTCTTGAGTCATCCGTGGTGTGGGGAACCTGCTGCTAGGGTTAGCCATGGCGTTCCGATGATCCGAGAGTTGAGTGTTGGCTTTCCTCCTGGTGGTTTGGAGTCTCGATCGGGGCTTGGGCGTGGCGATTCTCAGCCTGAAGTTCCGACGGGGGCCTTGTTTTCCTTTCCTGTGGCGGAGTCGGCTGGAGCTATAGGCATGGCGGGGCGTGGAAATCCGGGAGGGCGCTCTGCGGGGCGTTTCACTGGATCTGGGCGAGGGGGCTCGTTCCATCGTCAAGAGGTCGGCACTCGTTTCAATCCTCAGTTGATGCAGCAAGGGAGCTTGCAGGCGCAACATCAAGGCGGATTTATTTCGGGTGGAGTCAACCAGGGGGATCTGAGACACACTTTAGTTCCACAACGGGATCTATCTTCAGGTATGCAAATGGCGCAGGCTCAACCTGTTCATCAGCAGAATCAGTTCTCGCATCAAAATCGTTTTGCGTCGCATCAGTCTGATCTGCAGCAGTCGCAAGTTCCTGGTTGTTATCCTGAGACTACCAAGCCTCAGATGTTCCACGGACCTACTCCGAGCTCATCTTCTGGGATTCACCAGCAGTTGTAGTCTCAAATGTTCCCGCATCAAGAGGCTCAGGTCTTCAGTAAGTTTCATAACATTCAACCCCCTCCTCAATCTGGTCTTGTTCAGGGCATGGGTTCGCAGGGGGGGATGACCAGATCTCAACAATATCCTTCGATGCAGAAGGGGGGCAGTAAAGACCATGCAGTGGTGGATAATACCATTTTTGCAGCCGCTGATTCTGTTAAGATGACCTGTTATAAATGTTGTGAAAAAGGTCATGTTCTTAAGGAATGTCCCAATAAAGTCTTATGTAACGTCTGTGGGAAGGATTCTCGTATTTCTTCCAAGTGTGTTTGGTTGAAACAACCTAAACCTGGAGCCAAGTTTGTAGGTTATGCTGCAGCCGGTTTGGGGTGTTTTGTGGTGGAACATGCTAGAGATCTAGTGCTGGAGGATAAGAACAACTCTATGGCTTTGATAACAGTGGTCTCTGGGGATCTTGATGTTTCTGAATTGGCTCATGATTTTGAGCTGACTTTCCCTTGGAAATGGGAGTGGAATGCTAAGGTGTTTGGGCCTGGGAAATTTTTGATGTGTTTCCCTTCTGTGGCAAGAATTGGAGAGGTCTCACCCTTTTCTTCAGTCACTTTAAGGGGTTCAGGAGCTCAGATAAGCGTGGCCAGATGGACAAATGAAACTATGGCTGCTGGAAAACTGCATCTTGTTTGGGTGAGAGTGCATGGGGTTCCTGATACTATGAAAAACTTCCATGCTTTGTGTGAAATCGGTTCATCTCTGGGTGTGGTTCAGGAGGTGGACATGGACTTACTAGAGAAATCTGATGAAGTCAGGATAAAAGTTGGGGTCAAAGATCCTTTCAAGATTCCTAACAGAACTGAAGTGACTACCTCCAAGCTTCTTCTTTATGATGTTCTTTTTTCAATAGAATCAGTGGTAGAGATTGGCTGGTCCAAGAGAGATCAACAAGAAGATTCTTCTTCTGATGTTGCCTTTAAAGATCCCAAGGGTGTCACTGAGGCTTCGCATTTGAGAGAATTCAAAAGGCAGAAAAGTCTAATTCCTGAAGGCGGACCTCAACTGGATCCTGGGAGAGAAGCAGCAGCAACTGTTCCTATGCAACTTGACCCAGGCTCTATCAAACATCCTCCTCCTTCAGCTGACAAAGGTCCTGCTACAACTCATTATTTGAAGGATAGTGCCAGTATTCAACAAAAGAGTGCTCTTATTCAGGAGGATAATGAAATGCTTGTGGTTGGAAGTCAAGATGATAATGATATGATTGGAAGCCAAGAAAGAATTCAGTTTTCAGGGAGCGAAGGGATTGAGGGTGATGGGACTCAGGAATCTGATCCAAACAACTTTGCTAGGCACGTGGGAGTTGTTGTGGAAGATAGCCAAGAATCTGATAGCTTGGTTGATGGTTCATCTCAACAGCTTGGTGGTCAGAATCTTTCTAACCCTAGAAGGAGCAATAGACTCAAGGATAGTGAAGAGGTGAACATCATTGACAAAGCTAAAGAAAGGGCTAAAATTAAGGATCTTGAAAAGGGGAAAGGTATTGCTTCCTTTCCTTTTGTGTTTACTTCATCCAACGATTCTTTGTTTCAAATTGCTTCCTCACTAGGAGTTAGTCTGGGTTGCTCTTTGGACATGGTTGATAATAATTTAGCCTTGTTGAGATCGTAGGAACAAGCTAGATCTAATTTATTGCTTGAAAGTAGGAAAAGTAAAGGACAATTGTTTGTTGAAGCTAATGCAAATCAGGCTGTTCCTAATTGTGCTGTGCTTCAAGATCCTTTGTCTGATGATGAGATGGATGACTTTGAGGAAACTGAACCCAACCTTACTTTATTCCATTTGGCTTCTGTGAAAAGGAAAAAGAAAAAGGGTGGGTCTCCTGAACTATTCTCTGTTCTTCCTTCTTTGAAGAAAGGAAGGGGTTTATATAAATCAAAGTTTCACAAATGAAAGGTCTAATTTGGAATTGTAGAGGTTTGGGTGATGTTGTGAAAAAGAGGTTTATAAGGGAAACAATTTTGGATAGGAAATTAGATTTTATTGGTCTTCAGGAGACCATGAAAAAAGACTTTCATTCTTATGAGTTGAGCTCTTTGGGTTCTGACCTTAACTTTTTCTGGATCTGTGCTCCTTCTAGAGGCAAATCAGGGGGAATTTTGGTTGGGGTCTCCTTGGACTCTTTTTTTGTTGTTGGTTCTAAGTGTGAAGATCATTTTGTCTCTGTTACAATTCAAAATACAAGTGACAAGTTTTTGTGGAACTTGATCATTGTGTATGGAGCTGCTCAAAAGGAAGGTAAAGAAACCTTCCTGGTTCAGTTAGTTCAGATTTTAAATGCGTCTTCTTTGCCTCTTTTTTTTGGCGGGAGATTTTAATATCATTAGGAAAGCTTGTGAGAAAAATAAAGCCGGGGGCTGTAGTAGGTGGAGTTCTCTATTTAATTCTATTATAGAAAGTGTAGGATTGAGGGAGGTGCATCTAAGTGGTCGTAAGTACACTTGGTGTAATAATCATGCTAACCCTACTTATGAACTGCTTGATAGAGTTTTGGTGAGTAATACCTGGGAGCAAAAGTATCCTTTGGTTAGTTCCAAAACTTTGCCTAGAGTACTCTCAGATCATTCCCCCTTGCTTGTTGATACTGGGAATGATCGGGTGAAGAGTACTTTGTTCAGATTTGAGTTAGGTTGGTTTTTGAGAGATGATTTTTGTGAGTTGGTTCAGCTGATTTGGGATCAGCCCACTGTTGGGTTTTCCCATGTGGATGCTTGGCAATATAAACTGAGAAAGTTGAGACAGATGTTGAAAGGTTGGAACTATAATGTGCAAGGCTCTTATAAGAAGCAAAAACTTGAGCTGTTGAACCAGATTGACATTCTTGATAAAGACTGTGAATTATCTGGTCTGACTGTGGAGAAAAAGGAGTTTAAGACCTTTTTAGAAGATTAGTTATATAAAATTATGAAAGAAGAAGAGCTTAAATGGTTTCAGAGATCTAAGGAGAAAGAGTTGTTAGAAGGTGATAGAAATACTAAATTTTATCATGCCAAAGCTAATGGTAGGAGACGCAAAAACTTCATCTATGCTTTGCATCAAGATGAGGGTGTGATTGAAGGGCATGATGAGCTGTTGAATTACATTTCTGACTTCTATAGAAATCTTTTTGGTCCTTCTGATTCCATTTGGTGTAATCTGGAAATGGATGACATTCCGAAAATAGATGATCAGGACAGAGATTTTTTGACTCAGGCTTTCTCTTTAGAAGAACTTCAAACAGCTGTGTTCTCCATGGGTGTGAATAAAGCCCCTGGTCCTAACGGGTTCCCAGTAGAGTTTTATCAAAAATTTTGGTCTTTAATTAAATCTGATTTGAAGGGTCTGCTGGACGATTTCTTTGCTGGATCTTTGGATATTGCTCGTCTGAATTTCGGTGTTATTTCTCTGTTGCCCAAAGGTAAAGATGCTGATAGAATTCAAAAATTTAGGCCTATTTGTCTTCTTAATGTGAGCTACAAGATTTTAACTAAAGTGCTAACCAATAGGTTAGCTAAGGTCATTGATAAGGTTGTTCTTTTGTCTCAATCGGCTTTTCTTAAGGGTAGATTTATTCTAGATGGGGTGCTGATCCTCCATGAGACTTTGCATGAATTACATCGTAGAAAACAGTCTGGCATCCTTTTCAAAGTTGATTTTGAAAAGGCTTTTGACAAAGTAAATTGGAACTTTCTCTTTAAAGCTCTTGTGTTGAAAGGTTTTCCAACTAAATGGAATGACTGGATTTTGAGGGTGGTTAGTGGGGGTAAAGTTTGTGTTAAAGTTAATGGCGAACTTGGGCCTTTTTTTAGAACTTTTAAAGGTTTAAGGCAGGGTGATCCTTTATCACCATTGTTGTTTAACCTTGTAGTAGATATGCTAGCTCATCTCATTAGACAAGCTCGGGACTTGGGTTTGCTTAAAAGCCTAAATTCTAGCTTGTTTATAGATGGGACAGCTATTCTCCAGTACGCAGATGATACCATCTTTATGATTCAGGATGATGTCGAGAGTGCTAAGAATTTGAAGTTTATTCTGTGCTTATTTGAGCATCTTTCTGGCTTGAAAATAAACTTCCATAAAAGTGAAGTTTTCTGCATTGGGATTGCTGGTAGTAAGCAATCAATCTTTGAAGAAATTTTTACCTGTAAAGGGGGGCTTTTCCTATTTCTTATTTAGGGATTCCAGTGGATAGGAAACGAATAAGGAATTCAATTTGGAAAACTGTTGAAGATAAATTTGAGCATAAACTGAGTAACTAGCAAGGGAGGTTGTTATCTCTGGGAGGGAGGTTGGTGCTTATTAATTCTTCTCTTAGCAGTTTGCCTTTATATATGTTGTCCTTCTATAAGCTTCCTGTGGGTGTTAGGAAGAAGATGGATTATTTTCGATCTAGGTTTCTTTGGAAGTCAGTTGAAGGCAAAAAGAAATACCACTTGGTTAGTTGACCAGTGGTTTGTTTGCCTAAATCTCAAGGGGGTTTGGGTGTTATTGACTTGAAAATTATGAATTTAGCTTTGTTAGGTAAATGGCTGTGGAGGCTTGCAAATGGTAGTGGCCATTGGTAAGATATTCTCAGGTTGAAGTATCTGAGTAAGAAAACTCTGCCACAAGTTACTCCCAAAGCTGGTGATTCTATTTTTTGGAAGGGCTTGTTGGAGGTTAAAGATGCCTTTTTCTCTTGTTGTAAATGGATTTTGGGTGACGGCTCCAGAATCAGGTTTTGGGAGGATTCTTGGGCTGGTGATGTTTCTTTTGCTGCAAAATATGTTAGACTTTACAACCTTGTGATTCAGAAACATGTTACTGTGGCTGAGGTCTTTTCTCAAGGTTTGAAGTCCATCAAGTTTAGAAGGACTCTTTTTGGGGAAAATCTTCTACTTTGGCGGCTGACTTTCTCTTGTCTGCGAGTGAGGTGAAATTAGGATCGATTGTGATAAGCTAGTTTGGTTGTTGAATTAAATGCGTGTTTTTTCTGTGAAGTCTTTTTATAGTGCGTTGAGAAATCGTAATTTTGTTTTCCCTTTCGATTCATTTGGGATGTGAGGCTTCCGTTATGAGTTAAGATTTTTCTCGTGGCTAGTCCTTAAGGAAGGATCCTAACTAAAGATAATCTCTGCCGCACAGAGGTTGGACCGGGAGAAATCTTGTGTTTTACGTGGATTGACGAATCTATTGACCATCTTTTCTTATTACGCCCTTTATCTAGATTCATTTGGAACATTGTGTGTTGTACCTTTAGCTTTCCTTGCCCTCGGATAATATCCAACAGTTATTAAGTAACCTGGACTGGTTGTTTATCTAGGAGGTCAAGAAGATTGGTAATGGTTGGTATAAATTGCCTCCTTATGGAGTATCTGGAGATTTCGAAATTTGGCTTGTTTTCAGCATAAATGGCCGCAGGAGCCAGTTTGCGTGTTGTTTGATGTTTGTCGTTGGATTTGTCTTTGGAATAAATTGCATAAGGAGGCAGATCAGGAAATTCTAGTCAGGGGCGTAAAGATTCTTGAACAAGTGGCGATAGAAGTTTTTGGAGCAAGGAGAAGATGGACTCCGTGGATCAAGAAAATTGAAGGCTGAAAAAGTTTTTATTGATAACTTGTGCCTTTGCTTGATCCATTTCCGTCAGGAGTTTTTAGGCGATCCTTTTTTCTTTGTTTAGCAACGCCCGAGTCTTCGCCGATGTGTTAGCAATTACTACCTTCTGTTGCTTTAGCGATAGTTTTCTTCGATTTTACGTGCTTGTTGGACAACGAGATGTTCTTTGCTTCTGCTACCTCTTGCTTTTGAAGTTCTGTTGGACCTTGAGATCTTGTAGTTTTTGGTTTCTATTAATAGAAACTGGGGTGTTCTCGCCCTTTTATCAAAAAAAAGTACGCAAGGCATCCACACTGGGCATGTGTATACTAGCTCGGTGAGACCCTCAATACTCAGTCCAACATGGGATGTGTCAAGGATTCACTAGAGTGCCTCAGAATAGGACACATAATCCAGTAGACATGCATGGGGGCAATACATAGGCTGGGAACAATTGGTTGGGGGGGGGGTGCACAACAGTGAATTACTCCTAAGGGGAAAATGTGAACCATTACCCAGGAGTGCAACTGTTTGACACATAGAGAAATGCTTATGTGGGTAATGTGCCTAGGAATTCATCATATGCAGAGGCCATTATCAAGGGGCCAAGATTGGAAATTCCTTTATTTTCAGGAGACGGTGTGTTGAGCTGGTTGAAACAATGTGAGAAGTTCTTCAAAATCTCTGGTACCCTAGGAGATCAGTGGGTCAATTTAGCAACGGCTCATTTCCAAGGTAGAGCAGCTACATGGTTAAAGAATGTGGGAATTCCTTGGTAGCTACTCACATGGCCACAACTGCGTTCCATGTTAGCTGATAGGTTCTCTGTTGCCAGTGAGCATGAGGCTGTGGAGCAGTTACAGAACATCAGACAATATGGTCTGACTATTCCTAACTACATCGACAAGTTTGAAGAGTGTGTGGAGCTGGTGAAAAGGGACCATCCCTATCTGCATGAATCATTCTTTATGAGTTGCTTTATTGGGGAGGGGACTAAGGGGTGAGATTAAGCATGATGTGTGCAGTTAGAAACATCTGGGAATGATTGAGATCTATTGGTATGCAAAAACTTATGAAAAAGCAACAGTTGCTAGGAGAAATGCCACATCTGGAAACTTCAACAAGGGACGATTTATAAGCAAACCAGCTGATAACACTAAGCTGAATGGCCAGAAGGGAGTTGCCGGTAAGAACAACCCTAAGAAGGTTTAGCTGCCCATGAGGGTGAAGAAGGAGCAAACTTGTTGGTAGTGCAAAAAGCCTTGGAACAAATAACATAAGTGCAAGGTGGGCAGAACCATTCATATCTTGCAAGAGGTGGATGAAGAAGAGACGATGGAGGATAACACAGAGGTCAATGAGATTCATGAAGGAGGATACAAAATTGCTCATGGGAGTCCTAACAGAGAGGAGACTAGTGGACAATTGATGCAGATTTCAACCCATGCAGCTGATGGCACTACTGGACCAACTACGTTTTCCTTGATCATGCATCTCAATAGGAAAAGGGATGTAGCTCTAGTTGACAGTGGTAGTACTCACACCTTCATGAGTTTTAAATTTGCCTTGAAGAGTGGTGGTTTGTTGACACCCACACCTGCTAGGGGAGTGAAGGTGACAGGAGGAGGAGAGTTAACCACTGAGGTACTGGTAGTCTGGTACAACCTAACAATTATCATATACAAGGCACTCAGTTTAGACATTCTTTTCAACTGCTTACACTCAAGAGCTATGATGTAATACTGGGAGCAGACTGGATATATGATCATAGCCCAACTGGCTTAGACGTGAAAAAGAGAATATTGACTATTTACAAGAAGGGGAAAATGATTATATTAGAGACCACACTATTCTAAGGGCCAAATTCAGTATAGACAATGAGTAGTTACTGAAGATGATCAGTAAGAAGATTAGGGGGTACCTTATCCAAGTCAATCTGGTTAAGACTCAGAAACCAACATATATTGAGACTCAAGAGATAGGGGTGGAGCAAATACTAGAATAGTTTGCTGACGTATTTCAAGAAACAGAAGGACTCCCACCTACAAGAGAGTGTGATCATGGCATTTCTCTGAAAGATGGTACTGAACCTCCCAACCTCAGACCATATAGAGTAGCTCACCACCAAAAATAATCCATGGAAGAGATTATTAATAAGCTGCTCGAAGCTGAGGAGATCAGGCCCAGTATGAGTCCCTACTCCTCTCCTGTAGTGATGGTGAGGAAGAAAGATGGGAGTTGGAGAATGTGTGTAAATTATAGGCAACTTAATGCTAAAACATCAAGAAAAAAAATTCCAATGCCAATTATTGAGGATCTACTAGATGAACTTCATTGGGCTGTTGTATTTTCTAAACTTGACTTGAGATCTGGATATCACCAAATCAGAATGAGAGAGGAAGACATTCCTAAGACTGCTTTCAAGACTCACATAGGCCATTATGAATACACTGTGATTCCATTTGGCTTGACTAATGCCCCAGCAACATTCCAATCCCTGATGAACAACATTTTTGCAAAATACTTGAGGCAATGTGTGTTAGTCTTTTTCGATGACATTCTGATTTACAGTAAGAGCACAGAAGAGCGCCTAAATCATTTGAAATGGGTGCTAGGGAGTTTGAGGGATAATCATTTGTCAGCCAAATTGAGTAAATGCACTTTTGCAACTAGCAGTATTGAATACTTGGGACATATCATATCTGCAGAGGGAGTATCCATCAACCCAAGTAAAATATCAGACATTGTCAATTGACCACAACCGACTAGTATTTCCAAATTGAGAGGCTTCTTAGGGCCGACGGGATACTATAGACACTTTGTCAAAGATTATAGGAAGATTTGTAGGCCTTTGCATGACATGTTGAAGAAGGATGCATTTCAATGGGGGTTAGCACAATCTGCAACCTTTGAATTGCTGAAACTGAAAATGACCACCTACCCAGTATTGGCACTACCCAATTTTGAGGAAACATTTGTGCTAGAAACTGATGCTTGTGGGACTGGGATTGGAGCAGTACTCATGCAGAAGGGGAGACCCGTTGCATCCTACAGCAAGACCTTGGGCCCAAAGGCAGCTGGGCAATCTATGTATGAAAAAGAAGCAATCGTAATACTAGAGGCACTTAAGAAGTGGAGGCATTATCTATTAGGGAATCCATTGATAATCAAGATTGACCAACAGAGTTCAAAATACATGGCCACTCAGAGGTTGACAGAGGGAATACAATACAAGTTACTTTTGAAATTGTTGGAGTTTGATTACCAGATTGAGTATAAGAAAGGAAAGAAAAACCTAGTTGTTGGTGCTTTATCCAGAAGAGATGTGGTAGAGGGAAACAAGGCTAGGCTGTGTGCACCTATTATTATAGTGATTCCTGAATGGATAGAAGAGATAAAAGGGAGTTACATTGGTGATCCAGGACTTCCCAAGATGCTAGAGAGAGTTCATTCCAGTGGCAATCAAGACCAGGGTTATACTGTTTCAGAGGGCCTCATCAGATACAAAGGAAGATTGTATGTGGGGGAAATAAGGGAGGTGAGACAGAAGCTATTGGTGAACCTCCATGCTTCTGCTATTAGGGAATGAGAGCTACATAACAAATGGTGAAAAAGGCTTTTCTATTGGCCTAAATTGAAGAGACAAGTGGAGAAGATGGTGTCTGAGTGCCCTATTTGTCAAGTAAGTAAATCTGAGAATGTACACTCTCCTGGATTGTTAGATCCCTTAGAGATTCCTGATCTGGCTTGGTCTCATATATCCTTGGATTTCATAGAAGGATTACCCAAATCCCAAGGCAAAGATGTAATACTGGAGGTGGCTGATAGGCTGACCAAATATGCCCATTTCATTGGCCTTTCTCATCCATACACAGTCAACAAGTAGTGCAGTTATTCATGGACAACATCCACAAACTGCATGGTATGCCCACTGCTATCATCACTGACAAGGACATGATATTCACAATTAATCTGTTCTAGGAGATATTCAACACTCTGAAGGTCTCATTGAGATTTAGTATTGCATACCATCCTCAAACTGATGGTCAAACTGAAAGAGTTATCAATGTATTGAATCTTATCTCAGAAGTATGGTTTTTTAGGATGCAAAGGAGTGGTATACTTGGTTACCTGTAGCCGAATGGTGGTACAATACTTCCTATCATACTTCCCTGAAAGCCGCTCCTTTCCAGGCACTATATGGGTATGCACCTCCTCAGATTGGTGAGACTTCAGTAGCCTGTAACATGTTTGAGGAAGCTAGGACTAACGTGGAAGAAAAGGAAAGAATGATGAACAAGATCAAAGAAAACCTACAGGAAGCTCAAGCCAGAAGCAAATATTTTGCTGACAAATTGAGGTCCGAGAGACAATTTCAGGTGGGGGATATGGTATATCTCAAACTACAACCCTACAGACAACATGCTTTTGGGCTGAGAGGACCCCTCAAGCTAAGATCAAAGTATTATGGACCTTTTAAGGTGCTTTAGAAAATTAGGAACATAGCTTATAAATTGTTCTTGCCAGACACAGCTGATATTCATCCGGTGTTTCATGTGAGTCAGTTGAAGAAACATCTAGGAGAGCATGCAGTCCCACTGCCTCATGTACCATTGACCAGTTCAAATGGGAAAATCAGGACAGAGCCCTTAGCAATCCTTAACAGAAGAATTATACCTTGCGGGAACTTTGTAGTGGAGCAATGGCTGATACAATGGCATAATTTAACTATGGGGGACTCATCATGGGAGGATATGACATTCTTACAAAGAGCATTCCCAGAATTCCAACCTTGAGGACAAGGTTGATCTTGAGAGGGCGGCATTATCAGGACTTCAGTTCATCGAGAGGACTCAAGGAGAAGTCGGCAGCCAACTTAACGCTTGGGCAATTTCACTTCAAAGATGATCAACGGCCAAGATGCAGGGTGCGGTGATGAACGCTCAATCCCACGGTGCAGAAGCTACTATTTCGCATACGTCATCTGTTTTGTCATTGTCGAGTAAACTTCAGTTCTTACTTCCATAACTTTGCTTACTTATTACTTTGTAACCCGCGGTGAAAACTGGGTATTTAAGCCTTTCTGGCGTCGAATGAAAGCAAGGATGAAGAGCATGTTCTCTAGTGCATTAGCATAGCCTATAGTAGCTAAAACCCTAGTTTTGTTGCCTCCGATTCCTTCCAAACTCGTACTGGAACTATGTTCTTGTATCAGTTTTAGGGAGGGGTTTTACATATCATTTTTTGAGTCGGATTAGAGTCTAGCCGGATCTAACATCCCCTGATGTCGGCGTGTAACGTCCATTGTCGGACGAGTAAATAGTAATTATAATTCGGTTTCGTTCTTCGCCGTAATTCAACTACCAAATAAATTTGAAAACCTTTCCTTCCTTTCGGGTTGTGTTTCAAATGTAATTTCGGTAACATTTGAAATTCAATTTGCAATTTGAGCTTCCCCTCTATCTTTTGGGCTCAGCCTTGATCTTTCTCGGGCCAAGCCCATTTGCTCCCGGCCCAAGCCCACTCCAGCCTGGCCCATTCTTCCCTACCCTGCCCAGCCCAGTTGCTTTTCCCCCATTCTCCTTCTCTTCTCTCCCCTCCTTTTTCCTGTGCACCAGACCCATCACATCTTCCTCTTTCTTTTCAGTGGTGGCCTTGCCGCTATGCCAAGACGCCTCACCAGCTCCCCCTGCCGCCACCTACTCGGCATGGCCACGCCGCCCCAGAGCCTCCATGTCCTGTCACCGCCCCGTCTTGTCGCCGCGCACGTTGTCGCGCCTTGAGCCGCACGAAGCCGCGCCAAGGACCGGACCCCCCCTCTCGGCCCCTTGCTCTCGCACCGAGGCCTCCCTATAAAGCCCCCTTCCCCTTGCTTGAGCTCCCACGCCCCCAAGCCACAGTAAGTCCCAGCGAGCCGCCTGAGCTCCGTTGGCGCGCGCGCCTCCTCGCCTCGCCGCCGCTCCGGTGAGTATCTCGCTTGGCCAACCGCGTCACCGCGAGCCCCAAGACCCAAGGAAGCCACCCCCTTCCTCCCTTCGTCTTCCCCGTCACCGGGATGAGCCGTCGCCGCGCCTCTCCTTCTCCGCCCCGAGGCCACCGTCGCCGACCCAATCCGGCCGCCTCGAGCCGCCCGACCACCAACCCTCCCCGCTCTCGCGTCGCCGGTCTGTAGCGCCCTCTTCGCCCATGGCGCTCCCACCCCAGGCGCCTCGTCGCCCATGGCGCCGCCGCCCGCTATCCGCCCAGCGCCTTCTTGCCTTACCCTCCCAAGCACCGCCCTTGTCGCCTGATACCGCCGCCCTCCGGCGACCCGCGCCACCACCACTCACGCCCGCTCCGCCGCCACCTTACCCATGCCTCCTCCGCCCGTGTCACTCGCGTGTTCTCTGCCCCTCCTTGTTCTTTCCTGTGAAGCAAAGAGAGCAGAGCCAAATAGAATGGGGAATTGGATTGGATTTGGTTGGCCCCACATGTCATTGCTTGAGCCCCTCCCTTTAGGCTGCCAAATGGGCCCCCCTCCCTATTTTGATGGACCCGAGCCCCCTGTTCACATGGACTCGGTTCAGCACTGTTCTGTGCACCCAACCCTCTTTCTCCCTTTTTAATTCCAGTTTAACCTTCGGAAATTCATATCTCCTCCGTTTTAACTCCAAAAATTATGAAATAAATTTCTAAAAATTTGTTAAATCAAGATCTTGCTAATAGCATAGGACTTGATTAATTTGGAGTTCATTTGTTTATTCTTGTGTATTTATTTGCTCTCTTTGCCGTTGTGTCTTTTTCCGGTATTCTCGCGCGATTAGGATTTGAAGACGCTGGCGATCCTCAAGTTGATCAAGACCAAGAGTATCAAGAACCCCTTGCCTTTCACCAAGGCGAGTCAACACTTTGACCATGTTGATCCTACATTTTATGCAAATTATATTCATTAAAATTAGCAAAATTGCATGCTTTATTTCTTTATCAAATGTATGTTAAAGCTTAAGGTAGTTAATTACCCACTTGTTGATTAATTAATTTAATATACCATCCTTGATAACTTGAATCCATTAATCCTTGTCACCTTAGTAACTATATGGTAATACTAGTTATAGGTTGTACTTAAGCGACATGCTAGTCTTGCTTAAATCTTAGGGTGTACCCCACTCATCATTTCCTCAACATAAAATGATTTTGGGTAGTCATTGGTGGTCCATTGGCTAAAAGGTGTGAAAATAATTTGGTTTACTCCTCAAAAACCCCCAATTGCAAGTTCTATCTTGGCGGATGGTGAGGTGGTGGGTGCTCAGGGAGCACATGGTTGGTTGGCTTGTGGAATGAACCACCTAGATAACCCTAAGGACTTAATCTTGTCACGACCTCCCGTGTTAAACAAGTACAACCACAAGTCTGCAAAGTGCAACTTGGCTTAGTAAAGTTATTGAACCCTGAAAGTCATCTCACTAGGGGTGATCGAAGAACGTACAAGTGTGGAGATACTCCAGCTTGGAAGGGACACCAAAAAGGTGAAGTTACCAGCTGCGCTAGACGTTGTGGCCGGGGCCGGCTGCGCTAGTCGTTGTGGTGAACATCCCGCACAACATTTGGGCGTAACCCCGTATGGGTGGAATGACGGAAGAGGCAAGATAGCTAGAAAGGTTACTGTGACGGTCGCCCAACTACATGACTACGGAATCATGTGGGGTAATGGGTAGACTATCTCTTGTGGGTAAAGTGTGCAACCTCTGCAGAGTCTAAAACTGTTTAAACAGCCGTGCCTACGGTCAAAGGCGGACATGGGAATCATAACTTGAGTTAGTTCTATTTCAAAAGCCTTGTGGGTGGTATGGAAAATGGTGGAAGGGCTCACCTAGCCCCGTTTTGGATTTTTGCCTGAGTCGTCGAGCTCAGTGGGTGTGGTCATTGGAGGCAACTCCAATTAAAAGGATGCATTGGTAGAGTTTCCGCCGGATGGATTCTCTACTAAAATAATTATTGCACATGCTCTCTTTATCAAAATGCAATTTGTTAAAAATGCTAAGTGATAGGACTTTGTAATTATGATATTTGGAAAGTTGCTTTCGCAAATAAAAGAACCCGAGCCATCCTTGTTAAGCCTTGCATGTATATAATTGCATTGTGTGTTGGCTCGCGGGCACGGTAGTAGTGCTCATTCTCGCTTCTCCCCCCCAACCCTTCAGATAATGAAGACGATGGAGACTACGCTTTCTATGACGGCCCAGGAGATGATGGACAAGACTACGATGAGGAGTAGTATAGTTCTGTAGTTTAGGTCTCGCCCAGTCTAAGTAGACTCGTTGGTACTCGCATAACCGATATTATCCAACTCTTGGTTAATATCCGTCAGACATGAGTTACCCGATCGCTTGCACGTGTGAGATGAGCCCTACCTCGCGTTTTGCTTCCGTTGTAGTTTACGTTGCTTTTATGTGATGTAATCCATTTGTCTTGTCCGGCCCCTTTTGTAAAACTCGACCCGACGTGGTCTATGTTACTCAGTTGGTTGTAATGTTTAATATTTCAGTTCACGCTTGTATGAATGATTCACAATGTGTCTTGTGAAGTGCTAGCTCTTGATCCGAGGAATAGCACGGTGCTTTCACAGGATTTGGATTCTCGTAATCCGGTCCCACAGAGTGGTATCGAGCATCTGATCAGAGAGTCTTAGTTAGATTGGTCGTTGCCTTAAGGACTTGGATCTTATTTTCCAAAATTATGAAAAGCCTTGACAAAAACATAGCATACTTATTGCTTCTAGTCATCACTCTTAGTGCTTCACTTACCTCGACTTCACTTAGTTTTCACTCAGTCTCGATCCTTTCTCTCATTTCAAAAATTGTAGATGGCTACCCCGTCGTCCGATGGCCCCTAGGACTTCTGCTCTCATGAAGTAGACAGAAACGAGTTCGTGGACATTCTTCGCCAACTCATGGTGCACCTGGGTTAAAACCACCATCCTATCTTCAGAGGCTGAAAGACCCAGACCATGGATCAAGAATCGTGGACCATGGAAGTTTTCCTCTATGCAAGGGAGGGCGAGTTCAACGCTCACATCTTCCGACCCGCGACACCCCAGAGCAGCTATTCCGAAGCAGTCCAAGACGCAACAAGCTTCACCTGCAACCGCCTGGTCCAGATGCACGAGGATTTCATGATGGAGACGCCCATCCACTACTTCCGACCTCTCCAGGAGGGAGAATTCGAGCCCGAGATCTTCGTCGTCATGTTAGTCTAGGTTAGCTAGCGATGCTTGCTTTAGCGATCTTTTTGTTGCAAGCACTTTCGTTTCTGCTTGTTGTAGACGATGTGTTTGTATCTGTGTCATGACTTAGCTTAGCGTATAAGCTTTGTTCGAAAGTCATGTAACACCTAACCCCCTTAATATAATGCACCACTCTCGGCTTTGTATTGTATTGTTTTTCCTTCTTTGGTTTGAAGCTCTTACAGTGTTCTATAGAGGGCTGTAAACCCTCATGTAACTCCCCTCATTCTTAGCCGAGTTGCTTCCTCGGATGGTACCGGGAGAGCCGCCGCCCAAACCGTGGTGCTTTTGCGAGAGGCCTAGGAAGAGGTCAGGGCGTGGTCGTGGCCGTGGTCGTGGTCGGGACCTATCTCCCCACCGCCAGATGCACCCAACCATAGCCCAGCAGACTCTCGAGTCTCCAAGCTATGAGAGCCAATCACAGGATGGAGCACCCGATCGCAACTCAAGTTGGCGATTTTCTCAGACAAGACCTCTAGGCTTCTCATCCACAAGTGAAGCCTTAGAAACCGAGGATTGACCCCACGACTTGAAGAACCCAAAGGATCACCCAAGAGAAAAAAACCGTCACCATGAAGGCACTCGTGCCACTACAAGGACCCCAAAGGCTATCACTTGCTTCTAATGCGAAATCTGGGACACTACGCCAAGAAATGCCCTAGAGGAAGCAAGGCAAGGAAATTAAATGTTTCCATTGCGGCAACCTAGGACACCATGTGAGCAAATGCCCCAATGGAATCTTGAAAAAAAACCTACAAGGAAAGTCATCGTCACCAACCTCAAAGATTGGCAACAAAGAAATCACCAAGAGCCCCGGCAGAGGCAAGCCGCACTGCTAAAGTTTTATCAACCCGAAGCTTCACCAAATGCTTGCCTTGAATGTGGCAAGACAGACACGCCGCCCAATCATGTCCACCAATATGACAAAATACAAGAGGAGCATGCTTTACATGTGGGCAATATGGACACTATTGCTACACGTGCCCGATTCCCTCATCGCCTCGCCGCAAGGAACATCACCAATCGAAGATTGTCCTATGAACCTAGTAGCTTGCACACGTTGTGGAGAAAAAGGACATCGAGCGGACCAATGCCTTGTAAATCGCCCCAATCTGCGAAAAGGACCACCGACTAGGTGAATGCCCGATGCTTAAAGTTACGTGCTTCCTTTGTGAAGGACAAGATCATCGCCCAAGGATTGCTCCTCGCTTTATCTTGACCAAAGCAAGAGCTGCAGATGATGAGTTTTCAAGTTGCGATAAGAATCATCAAGAACGAAGACGGCAAGACAACCCGCCAGTAGGATGCTTCTGTCTTCATCCTTTGTTCTCCCTCGCCTAGTGTGCTTTTCCCTTTTAGCCTATCGTGCTTCCCTCATCCCATCTTGTCGCCTGAGAAATGATTATGGGAGAGTGTTCTAAATGAGTAAGGTCGCATGGAAGCTAATCTGGTTGAGCTTAACTGGTGTGTATGAGATAAAGCAAGATGGTTTTTTGGAGATCATTAATGGGACTAATATTGAGAATTTTTAAGCTTTGTCAATATGATAAATTCTTGTGAATACCAGAAAGCAGTGATGAATAAACCTTGTTTATGAAGGGTTTAAAGAATAGAAAATCGGTGGGTTTTATAGATTATGGAGAAAGAAAATGATCATAGAGGAAAATTTTGGTCAACCATGAAAGATATAGGAATCTGAAGTACTGATTTGATCATTAGGAGGAATTGGATCTTCATCGAATCTTAAGTTGATTATGATGATAATTGGAAACTTGGAATCAAGATATATGAGCATTAAAGGTAGAAGAATGCAGAGAAAACTGGATTTTCATATTGATTCATGATATTAAAATTGGAAGAGTCAATTGAATCTTGATTGAATTATAGAAATATAATTATGGGATTGAATGATTATTGGAAATTGAATCATAAGAATAAGCTATTGTTGAGATACTGGATTATAGACCTATAATTGTTGGTGATTGAATTATAGAAATTAGATCATTGCTGCGAATTGAATATTCGAAATATATGAGGGTTAACTATTGGATTGTTGATATTGAAGTACGATTCTTATACCGATGGATATCTTATTGACATTAGAGTTGGACTAAATAATTGTTGGATAGATGGTAATAAAATAGTTTGGCGGATTAAATGTGAATTTATGGATTACAAGCAGTCTTTTGGAAGGTTCTTGAATGAAGGTATTAGATTAGTGCAAGACATTCCGAAGGGTTATAATTGATAAATATGCTGGAGGAATCAAGTGAATGATGTTGTGGATTTAGTCGAGAATTTTGGAAGAAGCAATTGCGTGATTATAATCCTTGGAAAATTCCATTCCAAAAAGGGATAGAATGAAAATTTAGCATGATCTTGGAATTTATCGGATTGGAAGATGCGATTATTGCTACTAGATTCTGTGGATTTATGAAATAGAGAAATCATGCAATCAAAGTGGAGAATCTATTGGATTATTTAAGCTTATGCCTAAGAAGGATTTGGGAATTATGTTATGATATCAATAGAATGTGAGATTTATTAAATGACTGGACTTTCTTTCAATTGGGTGACCTTATGCTATGCTGGAATGGTGGATCCCAATAATAGTGAGACTTGGATCCAGCAATTTGGAAGATAAAATTTATAGCTTTTTAGTTGGCACTCAAGTACATGGTTACGAACCAACAGTGGGCATCAGTTTACCAAGTTGCAGCGCACAACCGGATAGCTTACTTCGTTGCTTCAGTTGTGGTCAAAGAAGGACACTTTGCCAACGGGTGCCCTCAACGCCGAGTCACCACCGTGCCTTCCAGCTTGGGAGCCACACCAGCTCACGGCAGACTTTAGCTCTCAGCAAAAGCCATCAGACCTTGTAAGCATCCAGGGCCGTTTCCACGTGAAGCCAAAGCCAGAACCAAGTACAGTAAATGTGAATTTTGGCTTCAGGAAATCAGTTTCCTTGGACATATTGTATCCGCAGGAGGAATAGCAGTTGATCCGGCCAAGGTAGAAGCCGTGATGGATTGGAAACAGCCTACGTCGGTAACAGAAGTTCGTAGTTTCCTCGGTTTAGCCGAATACTACAAACGCTTCATAGAAGGATTCTCAAAGCTCTCCAAACCAATGACCCATTTGCTTAAAAAGGAAAAGAAGTATGAATGGACTGAGGCTTGTGAGAAAAGCTTTCAGGAATTGAAGAAGAAATTAACTTCTGCACCAGTGTTGACCCTGCCAGACATTCATCAAGACTTTGAAGTCTACTGTGATGCATCGCGCCAAGGTCTTGGATGCGTGCTTATGCAAAGAGGAAAAGTTGTAGCTTATGCATCCAGACAACTTCGCCCTCATGAAGACAACTATCCAACTCATGACACGAGTTAGCGGCGAGAGTGCACGCCTCAAGATTTGGCGGCATTATTTGATTGGAAATCATTGTAATATCTACACGGACCACAAGAGTCTCAAGTACATCTTTACCCAATCTGATCTCAACCTTCGGCAAAGAAGATGGTTAGAGTTAATAAAGGATTACAATTTGGATGTTCATTATCATCCCAGAAAGCCTAATGTAGTTGCTGATGCATTAAGCCGCAAGTCATACTGCAATAATGTTATGATTCAAGAGCACCAACCTGAGCTCTATAAGGAATTCGAAGCCCTCAACCTTTGTTTGATAGAGCAAGGTAACCCAGATGCCATGGAAGCACATCCCACTTTAGAAGAGCAGATCAAGACCGCTCAAAAAGGACATCCTGGAGTCCAAAGATTCAAGCGTCTCATGGCTAAAGGAAAAGCCCCCCAAGATGATCGAATATCAGCAAGGAATTCTATGGTATGGGACACGTCTCTTTGTTCCCCACCAGAAGGAACTCAAGGATTTGATTCTGAATGAGGCCCACAGCTCAGCGTATTCCCTACATCCAGGCAGTACAAAGATGTATCAGGACATGAAGATTTTGTACTGGTGGCCACGCATGAAAAGAGATATCGTCGAGTATGTAGCCTGTTGTGATGTATGTCAGTGAATCAAAGCCGAACATCAGAAGCCAGCAGGATTGCTTCAACCCCTGCAAATTCCCGAGTAGAAATGGGAAGAAATTGGAATGGATTTCATTATCGTCTACCCGAACCAAGTCCTGATGCGACTCAGTATGGGTTATAGTTGATAGACTAACCAAAGTAGCCCATTTCATTCCAAAGAAGACAACCTACAAGGGAGACAAGTTAGCCGAGCTATACATGGCTCAGACAGTGTCTACATGGAGTACCCAAGAGGATAGTCTCCGATCGAGGATCTCAATTCACCTCGCATTTAAGGCTAGTTTGCATGATGCCCTTGGGACACACCTTGATTTCAAAGACCTGACATACCATCCATGAGACCGATGGTCAGACAGAAAGGACAAACCCGATTTTGGAAGACATGCATCGAGCTTGTGCTTTGGAATTTACCGTAGACTGGGAAAAGTGTCTACCGTATGCCGAGTTTGCATACAATAACAGTTACCAGTCAAGTTTGAAAATGTCCCCATTTGAAGCACTTTATGGTAGAAAATGCAGAACCCCTCTGCATTGGTTAGAATCAGGTGAAGGATATATGTTTGGACCGGATACCCTCAAGCAAGCTGAAGAGAAAGTTCGACTAATCAGAGATCGCCTTCAAGCTGCTCAGTCAAGGCAAAAGAGTTATGCCGACAACCGTCGAAGGAAATTGTTGGACCGAAAAGGCGACTAGGAGGGGGGGGGGTGAATAGGAGCACTATCTATTTTTTGCTTTGATCCGATTCAAACATGATATTGACTCCAATAGCTATGAGAACTATGAAGATCAATATATCTAAGCATAGCGGAAGACTTGTACTTAATCCTTCAAATCCCCAAAAGAAACGACCAAAAACACAAAAATCAGCCTTATGAGCAGTCTTGATGAACGATATGATCGAACCGGATGAACAATGGCGGCCGTACCTCAGTCCGTCGAACCGGATGAACAAAGATGTCGGTCGTTCGCATGAACGATAAATCGGCGAATGAACGAGAAGCAGCCTTAAAAACGAAAACAAAAATCGGCGTAACTTTTGATCCGCTTGGCCAAACTCCACCAAATTTGAAACACATCTTCCTAATGATGTCGAACCTATTCCAAGCAACGATCGAGAAGATCCACGTCAAAGTTTTGATCTTTTTGCATTTTACCGAAGGAGGGTTCAAAACCGAGCAAAAACGTAAAACTTGATCCAAAACTTGCTCGTGGGTGGATGATGATCAAGATGACCTTAGATGGTTTCCCACGTATCCCAGCAAGCAAGATCAAGAAGAAAAACCAAGCAAAACTCACGAATCAAAGAAAGACCTCAAATCACCAAATAGAGAGAAAGAAAGCAAATGAACTCATCTTTGAGAGAACTTTCTTTGGATTGATTTGATGTGGTATTGGTTTACAGCCACTCCATCAAGGAGGACAAAGACTCAATACATGAGCACGAAATCAAATCCAACTCTCTAGAACCCTAACCTCCACTAATCCTCTCCCTAAGCAAACTAAGGTTTCAAACACAATGAAAGGGTTGGGGTGGCTGTCCAGCACACCCCTATTTATAGTGGAGGCTTAGACCTTCTAGAAGAGTAACCCTAATGGGCTCCCGTTAAGGCCCAAAACAAACGGGTCACACACGCACGCATCTCAAAGCGCCGTCTTCACTTTTCTTGACCTAATCCACTTCTTGACGCACCGTCTTGCGCCGCGGGTTGGCATTAGGTCACCAAGGCGGTATTTGGTGAAATTACCAAAATACCCCTTCTCGATCTTTTTGCAAAGACCGAGTCCCATCTTCGTGAAGCACCTCCATGCTTCGCCACGTGTAGGTTGATCCAGCGGCTCTCTTCATGTCGGCAAGTCTCTCCCATCCGGCTCCCACCGAAACCACCATGGCACTTGCACCGACCCCCGCGCCGCTTGATCGAACCCGTCGCACCGAACTGCCCGTTCGGTCACCTTTGTCCCTCTTGCGCCATGCTTGACTCCATTGACCTCACCCGCATCCTCGATCGTTCTGGACCTCAGCTCTCCAAGCTTAGTCCCGATCATCCTCGCCGATTGACCGTCATTGACCTCCAAGCAACTCGCACATCAATAGACAAAGAAATCGAATCCGGGAACAAGTTCTTCACAACTTGACCCACGTTAGTCAAAACATGCATCATGCAACACATATGCCATGAAACCCATGAACTTGACCTAACCCAAAAGCAATTCTCCAATAGAAATGACAATCAGCACAAAATCGGTATTACCGCCATGTTATGGCCGGTACTACCAAGATCTTCTTGACGTATCAAGACCCATAATCAAGGCATCGATCACTACCGAGAAACCAAAACTCAAATTACACTCGTTACGAAATATCAAACCGCCACCTAAAACCTGAACGACCGGACTCGGTCATACCGCCAAGTATCTTAAGTGTCAGTGATCTTGATGCGTCTGCGCGTTACTGCCGCAGATGACCGAAAATCTCGACACTTGCAGAAAACGCTGTTTCAACAAAACCGAAAACGATCGTTTCGACAAACCAAGGAAGCTATTGACAATTGTACCATCACATTAAGATCATGAGCATATCCCCATGATATCCACAATCTCCCCCTTGATGAACACATTGGCAATTTCCCACAAATGCAAAATTTGAGGTTTGAAAAAGTAAAAACTCGACGTTTTCGTTCAAAGGCATAACTTGGTCCAAATGCAAGAAAAAGCAAAGGAAATGACCAAGCTAGCTCCAGAATAGTATCAGCAAGTGAGATACGGCAAAAGAAAGCATGAAAGCTTCAAAATCCAGAAAGGTGTCAAAATCTCACTTAAGGTCCATATGAAAGAACAATTGTTCGATATGACCTTTGATCATTGTGAGGATCAAGAATTGCAATTCTAGTTCAGAAATGATAAAAAAAACCATAAGAATGCAAATAAGAAACTCCCCCTCACTATGATCCTTAGATTTTCAATTTTTCTCCAAGAACTCCCCCTTTTTCAAACATCTTCTCCCCAAACAACTTCTCCCCTTTTTAACATTTTTACAATATCTTCTCCCCCTTTGACAATGGAGTCATCAAGGAATCACGCCTTCCTCTCGTCCAGAGATGACAAATGCAGAATGAGGAAAAAGCATAAGATGGAGCATGCATGAAATGCAATGGAGTGGCTTCAAAAATTTTTTTTTTGTATTTTTCAATTTTTGAATACAAGAAGCTTTGGAGATTACCCAAAAGAACAAGTTAGCATTTCTAAAGTTGCACAAACAACATATCAAGCCTAACAGCGCTAGCAAGATCATGATAAAACATATATAACAAAGCTAAGCAAGAAGGCTCAATATAAAGCAATAAATTTTAGCATTTTAAGCAAAGCTTCAAATCTAGCAAGTTCATCAATAGTGATCCTAAAATGATATCGCCATGTCAAAATGTCAACGTGAGATCCAAAAGCTAACCATGACCACATTAAGAGACAAAAGGTCTGAATTGAATCATTTTGCTCAATTTTCTCAAATGCCCATTTTCAACTGTTTTCAATTGCAATGAATATTCAAGTTGATAAAGGTCTATCTTAGTAAAGAAGATCCCGGACTAGGAGCCATCCACAATCTCTTCCTAAGTTTCAACCAATTTGACAATTTGCATTTTTAGCATTGTGCTAGATCTCAAGCCTCACTACGACCATCCCAAGCAACAAAAGCTTAAGAGAGTGGTCTAGGTCATCCAAAACTCCCCCGAGTTCATGCCTAGTACCATGGCAAGCGCCTCATGAGAAAGAATTGGTGAGATCATTCTTTCGCACAAAAGAGATCATTTTTATTTTGCACAAGAGCGGTTTTAGATTCTCAAGAACACAAAAAGCTCAAGTAATGATCAAAGCTAGATTCAAGGGCTAACAAAGCAATTTTGACAGGCCAATGTCATAAAAGGAGCACTAATTAGCATGAATCGGTGAACAATTCACAAATTGCTAATTTCTTAGTTCAAGTTGTTTTTCAAGTTCTAGCTCATACAAAGAAAGACTTAGCTACACATGTGAAAGCATGATAATTCTAGCAAGTCAAAGAACTAGACATGGCATTGAGCAAGAATTTGAAACACTAAAGCTCCAAAGGGTAATAAGCAAAGCTTCATCAATTTTAAAAGATAAGCAGAAAAGCTTATATTACAATGCATCTTTTTGGATTTTTCATATGAATGCAATATGATACAATGAGATGCAAGAAAAACTCAAGAACCTAAAAGATCAAATGAAAAAGGAAAGATCAGAAAAGATCCAACTCCCCCTCAAACCAACCCATAGGGATAAATTAGCCCTAACTCACTCCTCAAGGTGGCAAACCTTGTTGGGTCTAAAGGCTTGGTGAGGATATCACTAATCGAGCCTCGGACTCCACAAAATGCAAAGACAATATCACCCTTCTCAACGTGGTCTCTAAGGAAGTGATAGCGAATGTCTATGTGTTTGGTCCTAGAATGTTGCACTTTGGGTTCTTAGCAATGTTAATAGCGAAGTGTTGTCACGAGAAGAGAGAACACTAGCAAAAGTTAACCCAAAATCCTTAAGAGTGGAGACCATCCACAAAATCGACTCTGACAACTAGCGCTGCCTACATATTCAACTTCAAAGAAGGATTGTGCAATGAAGACCGCTTCCTAGATGACCAAGAGACAAGAGAAGTGCCTAAGAAATGACATGTGCCGAAGTGCTCTTCCTATCTAGCCTCTGACCCATAAAATCGAATCAAAACCCCGAATGGACAGCGAAGAAGAACAAGAATACCAAATGCCATACTGAAGGGTAGAGTGTAAATACCTGAAAATGCGCTTAACGGCTTGGCGATGTGAAGTCCTCGGTGACGCCTGAAACCTCGCACAGAGGCAGACCGCGAAGTGGATGTCCGGTCTTGAGGCCGTTAGGTACAGAAGGGAGCCGATCATGCTGCGGTACTCGCGTTGATCCACGGCTTCTCCTTCCTCATCTGGATCCAAAACAGTCGATGTCGCCATGGGAGTGGCGATCGGCTTGCAATCACCCATCTCAAAACGCTTGAGCAAATCCTTGGTGTACTTCGTTTGATGGATGAAGATCCCTTCCTTGCACTGCTTGATTTGTAGCCCCAGAAAGTAGTTGAGCTCTCCCATCATACTCATCTCGAATTCCCTGGACATGGTCTCAAAAAAACTGGAAACAAGAGCATGAGAGGAACCACCAAAGATAATATCATCTACATAAATCTGAACAAGCAGGAAGTCATTGCCATGCCTAAGAATGAAAAGAGTCTTATCAACCTTTCCCATTTCAAAATCATTCTTAAGCAAGAAGGTCTTAAGTCTATCATACCAGGCTCTAGGGGCTTGCTTAAGACCATACAAGGCTTTGGATAACTTGTAAACACGATCAGGGTGCTTGGGATCCTCAAAGCCAGGGGGTTGCCTAACATACACTTCCTCCTCTATAAAACCATTCAGAAAGGCACTCTTAACATCCATTTGATGCAACCTAAAACCTTTAGATGCAGCAAATGCAAGCAAGATCTTGAATGGCTTCTAATCTAGCAACAGGAGCGAAGGTCTCATCAAAATCTAACCCCTCAACTTGGCTAAAGCCCTGAGCTACCAACCTAGCCTTGTTTCTAACCACAGAACCATCCTCATTTTGTTTATTTTTAAACACCCAACGGGTGCCAATTACATTATGACCACTAGGAGGATCTACAAGGTTCCAAACTTTATTTCTTTCAAAATTCTCTAACTCCTCATGCATGGTATTGACCCAACTAGCATCAGATAAAGCATGTGATATATCTTTGGGTTCAAAAGAAGCTACAAATGCAGAGTGAGAGAAAAGACTCGGATCATGATACAGAGCGAGTGACTCGCTCATGGAGATTACCAATCATCGATCCGGAGGATGTTGCTTCGAATGTGCAAAGGAGCGGTGGCGGAGATAGCGTCTCCTCGACCTCCTTGATCACTGATGAAGAAGATGCAGCAGAGCCTCAATTGGAGGTGAAGCGGTCGTCACACGGTTCGGAGCTTGAGCGGCTTGGACAGAACATCGACAATGAGTGGAGGAGAAGTATCAAGTTCATCCTCATCTTCTTCAACAAAAATACTCTCTGTCACTGTAAGTCACCAAACATCGGATCTAGCTCCAGGGCTAGTCTCATCAAAAGTGACATTGCATGTCTCCTGAACAATGTTAGTTTCAACATTAAAAACCCGAAAACCCCTCGAATGAGCAGGATAACCCAGAAATAAACCATCACAAGTCCTTGATTCAAATTTATCTAGGTTCCCTGTCTTGAGAATAAAACACTTCGATCCAAATACTCGAAAGTGAGAAACAGAGGGTTTTCTACCAAAACGAAGCTCATATGAAGTCTTGCCCAAAGACGGTCTCAAAAAGACACGGTTTGAAATATGGCAAGCTGTAGCAATGGCTTCGGCCCAAAACCTCCTCGGTGTGCTATACTCATCTAGCATCGTTCTAGCCATCTCAACTAGAGTCCTGTTCTTCCTTTCCACAACGCCATTTTTTGAGGATGTGTGGAGAAGAGAATCGATGCTCAATCTGCTTCGGCACAAAAGAGGCAAAGAAGCATTCTTGAACTCCGTGCCATTGTCATCATGGATCGCTCTCAAGGCACCGGAAGTTCGAAGCCAAACGAAGAACAAGGTCATGAAAATGATCAAAAGCCTCATCCTTGAAGCAAGAAAGAACACCCAAGAGTATCTCGAAAAATCATCGACTATGACAAGAATGTACCAATTGCCACCGATCGATCAACCCTAGCGGGACCAATAGTATCCATATGAAGTAACTTGTCGGTCCGTCGGTCATGACCATAGTCAATGATGGGTGTGAGGCGACAACTTGCTTGCCATGCCTACAGGCGCATATCTGACATCCTTGACGACTTTGAGTTTAGGCAAACCTCTCATGAGATCAAGGCCGCTAACTCGTGTCGATGATCAAAACCAATGTGCCCCAAACGTCGGTGCCAAAGCCGGATATCGAAGAAGATGCAATCAAACACTTAAGAGATCCGAAGCGATTGAAAAAATCACCCAAAAATTCTACCAACTCTAGAAATCCCAAAACGAGCTCACCAAAAGAATCAAGCACACGACAGGCATTCTTCTTAAAACGAGTCTCATAGCCATCATCGAGAAGTCAGGAGACGAAAGAAGATTGTACCTTAGCTTAGACACAAACGCGACATCCTTGAGAATGAACTTGTCGTTCACCCTAATCATTCCAGTTCCTTCAATGCGCCTTGTGTATCATCTCCAAAGGTGATGAAGGCATCACTGTTGATCGCGTGAAGGAGGTGAACCATCTTGAGTCTCCGGTCAAGTGGCGTGAACACCCGAGTCGATTTAACCATGTGTTCTTCCCCTTCCGCGCCAATCCTCGAAAATCAAGGAACAAAGAGCGATGTGTCTCAATCTGGGGTTAGTTAAAAGCGACTTGGGAACCCAAGATCTTGAGACACTGCGTCATGAAAGTAGTATGCAAAGCGATGTGCTATCCTTGACTTTATGAGCGCTTCTATTTTGAGCAATGGTAACGGAACATGAGATGCATCCTGTCTAGGAACATGGTGATGAGCATGTGCAACAAATCCTAGGTCAGGTTCTTCTTTTATGCGTGACCATGTCTCATAAAAGCTCTAGGTTGATTAGATGACATTCTAGCAATATTTTTCTTAGCATTCTTCAACCTCACGCCAACAGAACTCAACCAAATGTCCACTCTTCTTGCAATAGGTGCAATGGTATTTTGTACCACTTTGGGAGAAGCACCTTTTGGCTTAAAAGAAGGTTGGACAAACCTATGATTTAAAAACAGTTTTTGCGGGTTGGGTTTTGAATTCAACTAAGCCATTTTCCAAGACACGAATGACATTAGGCTTGGACATGTCTGAAGCGAGTTGTATCCTAAACCTTGCTTCTTAAAAGGAGTTTTAGATTTATCTAGAATCATGTTTAACTATTTTTCACCATTAGAGAATCTTTCTAAAGTATCCTTGAGATATGCATTCTCTTTTTCAATATTAGTACATGATTCACAAGTCTTGCCCTTAATGGCTCTAGCATGTTTCTCCTTAAGATGAGCAACTTCAAGCTTATAGGCGGCACAAGAGGCACAAGATGTAGAATCAATTGAATCCTTAAGCTTGGCAAACTTAGCTCTAACTGCTTCTAGAATATCCTTAACTTCATGTTCGCGCTCTAAGTAGAAAGAGCAAAAGCTAGATTTCACATTACCAGAAGCATCCAACTTGCTAGAATCTAAGCATTTTTCACATGGAGCAGATTTAACATCAATTAGCTCAGTTCTAGCATTTTCAAGTTGATGCAAAGCAATATCATGAGCAGATTGCGCTTAGGCAGTTCGGAGTGCAAAGCATGGCAGGATGAACATTCATCAACATCTAGACTCTTAGCATTCACAATCTCTAATGTCAAATTCTCGACTTGTGATTCTAGATCCTTGTTCCTAGCCATGGTGAACTTTAAAGCCTTATCTGACTAAGCAATTGCTCATACATGTTATCGCATCTAGCGGAAAGGACATCATAGGATGGAAGTACCTCATCGTTGTCATCGACGCGTCGTAGTCGGCCATGAAGCACATGCCTGAAGTCCTTGGCCTTCCCTTTCTTGTCTTGAGGATCTCCTCCTCCTTGTCCTCCTCGCTCCGAGTCCACATCGCTCATGGATTGATCTCCAAAGCGGCAAGGACCCGGTGAGCGACCTTCATGAGCTTGGCGACATCATACTTGGACTTGCCCCTTGAGGCTTCTTCGAGCGAGCTTCTCAATCTTGTGGTTGCCCTTACCCTTCACTTAGGGCGGTTGGCTCGGATGTGATATAGCTCTCCACACTCATAGCATGTCACAGGGCCACCTCTCTTCTGCTTTCGACATTGTTATATGCCCGTGTGACTTTCTTGGCTAAAAGAGCTAAATCAGCCTCAGGAAGACTCTCAAACTCTTCTTCTTGAATAACAGATAAACACACAAGAGAAAAACCAGAAGAAGACTCAGAAGAACCATCAGGAGTCCCCTTGAAAGGATCAGCCACCAAAGACATGTTATCCTTCTTAGGATTACCGCCTCTCTTGATCTCATGAGTCTTTAGCTTGCTATAAAGCAGCTCCAAAGTGAGATTAGAGAGATCGACGTTCTCCTCTATGGCAGTTGCCTTCATCTCCCACTCCTTGGTGTTGATTGCACCCAAGAGGTGGGTGACATTCTCAGATTGAGAGTACTCAATGTCAACAGCTTTCATCTGATTGATCACCTTGTTAAAGCGAGTAAAGACGTCATCGATGCTCTCACCAGGACGCATCTCGAATTTGTTGTACTCTCGCTTGTAGACATTCTGACGCACTTGCTTGATCTGGGACGATCCCTCATGGTAAGTTTCGAGTGTGCCAAATCTCATGTGTGGTCGCAAGATTGCAAATCCTATCGTACTCTTGCCTACCAAGCCCAGCATATATAGAAGGTTCTTTGCCTTGTTGTTGTTAGCCAAGAGGGGCTGTGAAGCCGGCGTAGAAACTTCGGCAAAACGACGGGGATCGAACAACCTCCCATATAGCTTGTCCTTCGCTCTCAAGGAAGACTCGCATGCGATTCTTCCAATAGGCATAGTCGAGCCCATCGAAGACATACGGCTTGGTCGAGTACTTATCCATCGCCAGTTCAAGGACGGTTAAGATCAAGATTGAACTAACCGGCTCGATACCACTTGTTGGACCGAAAAGGCGACTAGAGGGGGTGAATAGGAGCACTATCTATTTTTGCTTTGATCCGATTCAAACATGATATTGACTCAATAGCTATGAGAACTATGAAGATCAATATATCTAAGCATAGCGGAAGACTTGTACTTAATCCTTCAAATCCCCAAAAGAAACGACCAAAAACACAAAAATCAGCCTTATGAGCAATGGTCGGTCGCTCGCATGAACAATAAAATCAAAGTGAATGAGCGATAAACAGCCTGAAAAACGAAAACAAAAATCGACGTAACTTTTGATCCGCTTGGCCAAACTCCACCAAATTTGAAACACATCTTCCTAATGATGTCAGGAACCTATTCCAAGCAACGATCGAGAAGATCCACGTCAAAGTTTTGATCTTTTTGCATTTTACCGAAGGAGGGTTCAAAACCGAGCAAAAACGTAAAACTTGATCCAAAACTTGCTCGTGGGTGGATGATGATCAAGATGACCTTAGATGGTTTCCCACGTATCCCAGCAAGCAAGATCAAGAAGAAAAACCAAGCAAAAACTCACGAATCAAAGAAAGACCTCAAATCACCAAATAGAGAGAAAGAAAGCAAATGAACTCATCTTTGAGAGAACTTTCTTTGGATTGATTTGATGTGGTATTGGTTTACAGCCACTCCATCAAGGAGGACAAAGACTCAATACATGAGCACGAAATCAAATCCAACTCTCTAGAACCCTAACCTCCACTAATCCTCTCCCTAAGCAAACTAAGGTTTCAAACACAAATGAAAGGGTTGGGGTGGCTGTCCAGCACACCCCCTATTTATAGTGGAGGCTTAGACCTTCTAGAAGAGTAACCCTAATGGGCTCCCGTTAAGGCCCAAAACAAACGGGTCACACACGCACGCATCTCAAAGCGCCGTCTTCACTTTTCTTGACCTAATCCACTTTTTGACGCACCGCCTTGCGCCGCTGGTTGGCATTAGGTCACCAAGGCGTATTTGGTGAAATTACCAAAATACCCTTCTCGATCTTTTGCAAAGACCGAGTCCCATCTTCGTGAAGCACCTCCATGCTTCGCCACGTGTAGGTTGATCCAATGGCTCTCTTCATGTCGGCAAGTCTCTCCCATCCGGCTCCCACCGAAACCACCATGGCACTTGCACCACCCCCGCCCGCTTGATCGAACCCGTCGCCCGAATCGCCTGTTCGGTCACCTTTATCCCTCTTGCACCATGCTTGACTCCATTGACCTCACCCGCATCCCGATCGTTTCGGACCTCGGCTCTCCAAGCTTAGTCCCGATCATCCTGCTGCTGATCGTCATTGACCTCCAAGCAACCTGCACATCAATAGACAAAGAAATCGAATCCGGGAACAAGTTCTTCACAACTTGACCCACGTTAGTCAAAACATGCATCATGCAACACATATGCCATGAAACCCATGAACTTGACCTAACCCAAAAGCAATTCTCCAATAGAAATGACAATCAGCACAAAATCGGTATTACCGCCATGTTATGGCCGGTACTACCGCACTGCGGTCGTACCGCTACCCAGAGAAACCAAAACTCAAATTACACTCGTTCTGGAAATATCAAACCGCCACCTAAAACCTGGAACGACCGGACTCCGGTCATACCGCCAAGTATCTTGCGGTCGTACCGTGATGCGGTCGTACCGCGCGTTACACGCCGGTATGACCGAAAATCCTGACACTTGCAGAAAACGCTGTTTCAACAAAACCGAAAACGATCGTTTCGACAAACCAAGGAAGCTATTGCCAATTGTACCATCACGTTAAGATCGTGAGCATATCCCCATGATATCCACAGAAATTAACTTTTGAGGTTGGAGATGCGGTATACCTCAAGGTATCCCCACTTCGGGGAACTCGAAGATTTAAAGTAAAGGGCAAGCTCGCCCCAAGATATATAGGACCGTTTCCGATTACCGCCAAGCGTGGAGAAGTAGCCTATCAGCTAGAGCTACCGGAACATTTGTCAGAAGTTCACAATGTGTTTCACGTCTCCCAACTCAAGAAGTGTCTCCGAGTACCTGAAGAGCAGACGCCCGTTGAAGCCATCGCCATTCAGCAAGACTTGATTTATCCAGAGCATCCGATCAAGATCCTCGATGTCATCGAGAAGCGAACAAGACGCCAAGTCTTCCGCCTTTGCAAGGTCCAGTGGAGTCACCACTCAGCCAAGGAAGCCACCTGGGAACGCGAAGATCAACTGAAGCAAGACTACCCGTTCCTGTTCTCGAAGCAGCCCGAATCTCGGGGTCGAGATTCCGTTTAAGGTGGGTAGGATTTGTAACGTCCATTTTCGGACGAGTAAATAGTAATTATAATTCGGTTTCATTCTTCGCCGTAATTCAACTACCAAATAAATTTGAAAACCTTTCCTTCCTTTCGGGTTGTGTTTCAAATGTAATTTCGGTAACATTTGAAATTCAATTTGCAATTTGAGCTTCCCCTTTATCTTTTGGGCTCAGCCTTGATCTTTCTCGGGCCAAGCCCATTTGCTCCCGGCCCAAGCCCACTCCAGCCCGGCCCATTCTTCCCTACCCTGCCCAGCCCAGTTGCTTTTCCCCCCTTTCTCCTTCTCTTCTCTCCCCTCCTTTTTCCTATGCACCCAGGCCACTATCATCTTCCTCTTTCTTTTCCCGTGGCCGACGCCGCCGCTTGCGCGCACGCCTCACCAGCTCCCCCTGCCGCCACCTACTCGGCATGGCCACGCCGCCCCAGAGCCTCCATGTCTTGTCACCGTCCCGTCTTGTCGCCGCGCATGTCGTCGCGCCTTGAGCCGCACGAAGCCGCGCCAAGGACCAGACCCCCCCTCTCGGCCCCCTTGCTCCCGCGCCGTGGCCTCCCTATAAAGCCCCCTTCCCCTTGCTTGAGCTCCCACGCCGCCCCGAGCTTCTGGTAAGTCCCCGAGCAGAGCTGCCCGAGCTCCCGTTGACGGCCGCGCCGCCTCCTCGCCTCGCCGCCGCTCCGGTGAGTATCTCGCTGCCAATCTACATCATGAGCCCCAAGACCCAAGGAAGCCACCCCCCTCCTCCCTTCGTCTTCCTCATCATTTGGGATGAGCCGCCAGCGCTTCTCCTTCTTCGCCCAGGCCGCGTCGCCGACCAATCCGCCGCCTCGAGCCGCCTCCACCACCGGCTCCCTGCGCCCTCGCGTCGCCGGTCTGTAGCGCCCTCCTCGCCAGCGCGCCGCTCCACCACTGGCGCCTCGTGCCCATGGCGCCGCCGCCCGCTATCCGCCCAGCGCAAGGCTTACCACTCCCGGCACCGCTTGTCGCCCACAGACCCGCCGCCCTCCAGCGACCCGCCGCCCACCCGCCGACCGCCCCTTGCCCGCCCACCTCCGCCTCCTCCCGTGCCGCTTCGCGCGTTCCTCTGTCCTCCCTGTTCTTTCCTGTGAAGCAAAGAGAGAAGAGCCAAATAGAATGGGGAATTGGATTAGATTTGGTTGGCCCCACATGTCATTGCTTGAGCCCCTCCCTTTAGGCCGCCAAATGGGCCCCTCCTGTTTTGATGGACTGAGCCCCTGTTCACATGGACTCGGTTCAGCACTGTTCTGTGCACCCAACCCTCTTTCTCCCTTTTTAATTCCAGTTTAACCTTCGGAAATTCATATCTTCTCCGTTTTAACTCCAAAAATTATGAAATAAATTTCTAAAAATTCGTTAAATCAAGATCTTGCTAATAGCACAGGACTTGATTAATTTGGAGTTCATTTGTTTATTCTTGTGTATTTATTTGCTCTCTTTGCCGTTATGTCTTTTTCGGGTATTCTCACGCGATTAGGATTTGAAGACGCCGGCGATCCTCAAGTTGATCAAGACTAAGAGTATCAAGAACCCCTTGCCTTTCACCAAGGCGAGTCAACACTTTGACCATGTTGATCCTACATTTTATGCAAATTATATTCATTAAAATTAGCAAAATTGCATGCTTTATTTCTTTATCAAATGTATGTTAAAGCTTAAGGTAGTTAATTACCCACTTGTTGATTAATTAATTTAATATACCATCCTTGATAACTTGAATCCATTAATCCTTGTCACCTTAGTAACTATATGGTAATACTAGTTATAGGTTGTACTTAAGCGACTTGCAAGTCTTGCTTAAGTACCGGGGTATTAAATACCCCACTCATCATTTCCTCAACATAAAATGATTTTGGGTAGTCATTGGTGGTCCATTGGCTAAAAGGTGTGAAAATAATTTGGTTTACTCCTCAAAAACCCCCAATTGCTAGTTCTATCTGGGCGAATGGTGAGGTGGTGGGTGCTCAGGGAGCACATGGTTGGTTGGCTTGTGGAATGAACCGCCTAGATAACCCTAAGAACTTAATCTTGTCACGACCTCCCGTGTTAAACAAGTACAACCACAAGTCTGCAAAGTGCAACTTGGCTTAGTAAAGTTATTGAACCCTGAAAGTCATCTCACTGGAGGGGATAGAAGAACGTACAAGTGCGGAGATACTCCGGCTTGGAAGGGACACCAAAAAGGTGAAGTTACCAGCTGCGCTAGATGTTGTGGCCGGGGCCAACTGCGCTAGTCGTTGTGGTGAACATCCCGCACAACATATGGGCGTAATCCCGTATGGGTGGAATGACGGAAGGGGCAAGATAGCTAGAAAGGTTACTGTGACGGTCGCCCAACTACATGACTACGGAATCATGTGGGGTAACGGGTAGACTATCTCTTGTGGGTAAAGTGTGCAACCTCTGCAGAGTCTAAAACTGTTTAAACAGCCGTGCCTACGGTCAAAGGCGGACATGGAAATCATAACTTGAGTTAGTTCTATTTCAAAAACCTTGTGGGTGGTATGGAAAATGGTGGAAGGGCTCACCTAGCCCCGTTTTGGATTTTTGCCTGAGTCGTCGAGCTCAGTGGGTGTGGTCATTGGAGGCAACTCCAATTAAAAGGATGCATTGGTAGAGTTTCCGCCGGATGGATTCTCTACTAAAATAATTATTGCACATGCTCTCTTTATCAAAAATGCAATTTGTTAAAAATGCTAAGTGATAGGACTTTGTAATTATGATATTTGGAAAGTTGCTTTCGCAAATAAAAGAACCCGAGCCATCCTTGTTAAGCCTTGCATGTATATAATTGCATTGTGTGTTGGCTCATGCAGCACGCAGTAGTAGTGCTCATTCTCGCTTCTCCCCCCCAACCCTTCAGATAATGAAGACGATGGAGACTACGCTTTCTATGACGGCCCAGGAGATGATGGACAAGACTACGATGAGGAGTAGTATAGTTCTGTAGTTTAGGTCTCGCTCAGTCTAAGTAGACTCGTTGGTACTCGCGTACAACTGATATTATCCAACTCTTGGTTAATATCCATTGTACATAGGTTACCCCAATCGCTTGCCTGTGTGAGATGAGCCCTACCTCATCTTTTGCTTCCGCTGTAGTTTACGTTGCTTTTATGTGATGTAATCCATTTGGCCTGTCCGGCCCCTTTTGTAAAACTCGACCCGACGTGGTCTATGTTACTCAGTTGGTTGTAATGTTTAATATTTCAGTTCACGCTTGTATGAATGATTCATCAATGTGTACTGTGAAGTGCTAGCTACTGATCCAGGGAATAGCACAGCGATTTCACAGGGAATTTGGATTCTCAGAATCCGGGTCCGACACGGCGTCCTTGGCTCCTCCATCATGTCGGCTGGGAGCATGATGCCGCGGATCGTGGCGAGGCGCGGTACCTCGTCGAAGTCGAGCAACGGGCCGAACTTGGCTTCCTCGTAGTCGTCATCTCAGACGCTGCCGCCACCCCCATACTTGCCACCGTTCCCACCGGAGTCGCTCCCGCGGCTCCCGACACCCGATTCGTCGTCGGTGGCGGCACGGGGGACGTACGACCCAGAGCAGGAGAGCGAGTAGGGTTTGGAGAGCGGGGAGAATAGCCTGAGGGAGAGCTGAAGAGGTTTGGACTCGTGAAAGGGGTTGGAAGGGGGGAGGAGGTGGTGGTGGCGGAGGAGGAAGCGAGGGAGGAGAGGGAAGGGGAGACAGCGAAAGCCATGGTGGCGGTGTGGGCGCAAGGGTTTGGGGTTTTTTGAGTTTTCACTGCTATAGCCTTTTTTAGGCACTTTCCGATGAATCTTGTAATTTGTTGAGTTATTTCTTCTCTTTTGTTTAGAACTATTTTATTTATTTTATGTAACAATATTTCAAAAGAAAATGTCAAAAAACTTTCTGCATCTTTGTATGAAGAAGTTACAGAGTATGGTTACATTTGCACCTTTATGTTTGTCCGATCGATACTGAGTGACCGACGTGGTTGGTGCAAGTTTGTTTGAACTGAGCTATCTGAAACGAAAAGGTATTTGCTAGTTTCCAGTCAAGTAAAAAAAATCAACTGCATATACTATCACGTTATCAAATGTCATGCTTTATGTTCGGTCAAATTTTACCATCAAGGAGGATTTCAAAAAGAAAATTAGCATCACAAGACTATAATATACACTGATGATGAGAAGTTTAATTGGTAGCACCTAAAGTGAAGAATCAACGATCCAATAGATTGCTGGTGCTCGGTGAAGCCTTGGAGAGGACAGGAAGAGCAAATAAAAGAAAGTTCAGATGTAGCATCGCACACGAAGCTGCCATTGCAAGTTGCAACAAACACCTCACCTGCATGCTGTAACATTGCGAAGGATGCAAAGGTTCTCCAATATACAAACAAACTCAAAAGTCAAAAGCTCCATGTTACAAAATTGTCAGATCTTCTATAAGTTCAGAGTTATTAGTCGTCGACAAAACCGGACTGAAGCTAGGTGTTGCAACATGTCTCCAATATTCAAAACTCAAAATTTAGCGCGATACGGATAGTTCAGGCTTTAGTTATCAGTAGCGAACAAGTGTTGTGTCAACGGGCCACTGAAGCAAAAACAGAGAGGATTTCGATCCTTCTTGGACATTACTTTATGCACATCCAGATGAGTTTTACTCAGTTCTTTTCTCACAAATCGAACACGGTGATAAAGCTATAGCATTAGATGAGCTCGGTTACTAATCAGTTTATAAGTCAGTTGTTTGTTCACTGAATCTCCTCTGCTATTTTTTTTAAAGGAAATAAATTTGATCACTGAATGCTGGTTGCACATGATAACTGGGCGCACATGCATGTACTATGTACTCCGTCAGAAACAAAATGAGCCTTTGTCAGTTTACTTAAAAAGTGAAGCATTCATTTTAGTTGGGCTGTCCTTTCGGGCATTAAACCACTGAAAGCTAGCAGATGAAGGCCATTCTGACATGCACAAAAAGGGCCGGTCTTAACATTTATGCTTCTGTCTCGAACTGAAAAGCTTGCAAAATGAATGAAAAACATTGCTACTCTCTAAATCATCGTTATCTTAGTGTCGCAAAAGAAATCTATCATGTTGCACAGGCGATTGGCACTCACATGGAAAACAGCAGTACAATGGCGTTTCGGTTCACCAACAATGACTGAAAAGAACTCGCTATGAAATGGAAGAGAGCAGCCAAGTTTTCAGCAAACGAGTACTAAACACGATCGGCAATTAACTACCGTAGAACGATCTGTGACCACTTTGAATTTTCTGAAATGTTCTTTCTGCATCTCTTCAGGATCCAAAATGTAACTGAACCGACAATCTGCCACCACGATGATACGCACAACAGTACCAGTACTCCTACACAGTAGTTAAGGCCATGTTCCCACAAATGTCATGAAATAACTCAGAATGAGAGTACAAACTTGAACCTAATGTAGTAATCAAATGTATGATCTTACGGATATCTTTTTCCTTCATCAACGGATATTGTTGTATAATCGAGGTTGTGTTGCCGACGAACGAAGCTCTCAACTCACAGGTAATAAATAATAGACAAAAATATAAGGATGTAATCTCAACCTTCTCTCCTTATTGATCTCTTTGCCCGTAGTCTTGTGTGTACAATATGAGCTCCATGTACCCCTTTATATACAAGGAGGAAGTCTCCCTTCATACATGAATAAGGAACATAGGACTAAACTAACTAATCGGCCCTACAGCCCCCATTACACATAATCAGGCCTTAGAAACGGGCCGATATACAACACTCCTCCTTGGACACTTTGCCAACGCCGTGCTCGTGCCTCATTAAAAACTTCTTCCAAAAACCTAGCGGGAAAAACGGCAAGAAGAGAAGAGTACATAGCTCGTGTTCTTACCACTGCAAATGCTGCCCCATTAAAAACCTTCGAATGAGAAAACCCATTGGGACAAAACTCAAACAAGGGAAAAGAGTACAATATATATTCATCCAATGATGAAGATCATATATCTCCCCTGAAGACAACAACTATTTGTGTCTTCTCATACCAATACCACAAACAAGTTTCTCGAAACTTGGTCATGGCAAGGTCTTAGTAAACAAATCCGTAAGATTCTCACTTGACTGAATTTTCTATATTTCTATATTCCCATTTTCTTGTTGCTCATAAGGGTAGAAATGTTTAGAAAGTATATGCTTTGTCATATGTGTCTTGTCATAGTTATTCTTCATCTGTGCAATGCATGCTGCATTTCCTTATGGAGGACTATAGGAGCTTTATCCACAAGACTTTTGGATATGGTGAATTAGTCTTCTAAGCCATATGCACTCTTGAGTTGTCTCATATAGAACAATGATCTCAACACGATTAGTTGACGTAGCAACAATCAATTGTTTTACAGATCTCCAAGAGATAGTTGTAGAACCACTTAGAAAGACGTATATTGTCTGATGTAGCAACAATCGATTGTTTTACAAATCTCCAAGAGATAGATGTAGAACCACTTAGAAAGATGTATACAATTTGTGACTTGGCAATTGTGGGGAGCAGAAAGATAGACAGCATCTGAGTAACCCTTTAACCTTGACCCTTGGGATAAAAGAGTCTAAGATCAGTTGTACCTTACCTGAGGATTCCCTTAATTCCGTTCCAATGCCTCTTCATAGGCTCAGAACTATCTCTCGCCAAACAATTTACTGCAAATGCAATAGCAGGCTTGGTATAATTGGCAATGCATAATAATGCTCCAATAGCACTTAAATAAGGGGTTTCGGGCTCTAATATATCCTCATTCTCTCGTCTATGTTTATATGGATCTTTCTCCACTTTCAACGACCTAAAGATCATGGGTGTACCCAGTGGATGAGATTTATCAAGAAAAAATCTCTCCAACACTTTCATGGTGTAGGTGGTCTTATGCAGAAATATGCCTCTAGGCAAATTTTCAATCTGCAACCCGAAACAGTATTTTGTTTCACCCAAATCTTTCTTCTTGAATTTTGTCTTTAAGTATAAGCTCACTTCGAGAATGTCTTTCGTGTTTCTGATTATGTTCAGGTCATCAACATACACAGAGATGATGCAAAATCCATTCTTATATTTCTTTATGAACACACGCACGGGCATACTTTGTTATTTATGTAATCCTTTTTGTAAAAGGAATTTACTTAGTCGGTTGTACCATATACGACCTGACTGTTTCAAGTCATATAGTGACTTTTTCAACTTAACATTATACATGTTGCGATGTTCATTCTTATTTTCATGAAGATTTCATAATCTAGTGACCCATATAAATATGCAGTCACGACATCCATAAGTTTAATTTCAAATTCATTCCTGCTGTCATAGCTATAAGGTATCGGAACGTTGTACCATCCATTACAGGGGGAGTAAGTTTCATTGAAATCGATATCGAGTCTCTGCGTGAACCTTTGTGCTACTAATCTCGCTTTTATATCTCACTTCATTATGTTCATTCCTCTTTTCTTATGAACACCCACTTGTGTCCAACAGGAATAACATCATGAGGTGTCTTGACCACAGGTCCGAAGACTTTTCTCCTATTAAGTGAGTTTAGTTCATTCTCGGTTGCTTCCTTCCATTTATCCCAATCTTGGATGATTCTTGTATTCCGCAATCGTCTTTGGTTCCAGATCCAATTCAATATGGAAGACAATATTTGAGATGAAGCATCTCCTATTAACGCTCTTTTGTCTATAAAAACTTCTCATGTGTTCCACATAGTTTGTGGAAAACTCTTTGTCCAATTCAATTGGAACTTTATTTAAATTAGTCAGCTCTTCATTATTTCCCAAAATGGCAAAGCATGACTATTCCGTTGCCCCTTCACTAGTCACATGCCCTTGTACTCCAGCATGGGGCGCCTCCTCTCTGCTCTTGTATGGGGCACCACCCATCGCGTCTTCACTCAGGGTGTAACGTCCGCCGGATGTTTCTCATTCATGTTCGGTTCATAGAGTTTCTCCCCCTGTTCAATACATCTCTTTTGTGGATGTTTCCGCGGTTTGAGATCCTTTGACCCAGGAGATCTCCCCCTCTTCTTACTAAGAGTGGTGAAGTCAGATGCAGAACCCAAAACCCAGGATGGTTCTACTCTTTCAAGTGCATTTACTACTGGTATATGCAACTTTGTAACTCCTTTATGGTCCGTAAATGAATCTGACAGCTTGCAAATCAATTATCCTTTGAACTAGTTGTTCAGAGTCCTTAATGTGTGGATCGTTATTATAAAGACTACTACCATTCCATGATAGTTCTCAGCATTCCAACTTGAGGTTCTTTCCTCTCTCTAATGTTGGAATAGTTCTTCAATAAATACAGAGTCAGCGTATCTTGCTTTAAGCAAATCCACTGTCATGGGCTCTAAATACTTTATTATAGATGGAGATTCCAATCCCACGCATAGTCAATATTTACGATGGAGTCCCATTGACTACGCTGAGGTGAGATAGATACATAAATGGCACAGTCGAATTTACGTGGATGGAAAATACTTGGATCTTTCCCATGCATTAGTTGGAAAGATGACGAATTATGGTATGCGGATGGCCGGAATCGTATTAATGCCGATGCATGTAATACGACATGTCCACAACACGTAGTTGGTAGACTGGATCTCATTAACAAGGATCTAGCGATCCTCTTGATTAATGATTCAGCAAGTCCATTCTGAGTATGAACATACGGGACCGAATGTTCCACTGTTATGCCTGAGGCCATGCAATTGTCATTAAATGCTTTTGAGGTAAGCTCTCTAACATTATCCAATCTTATGGATTGGATCATATGATCCGGAAACTTTGCCCTTGGTGCAATAATTTGTGAAATCAGCTTGGCAAAGGCATGATTCCTAGTGGATAATAGATATACATGCGTCCACCGAGTGGAGGTATCTATTAGTGCCATAAAGTACTTGAATGACCTAGACATGGGCTCTATAGGTCCGCATATATCCCCCTGAAACATCTCAAGGAAATTAGGAAATTCATCCTTGATCTTATAATACAAAGGTCTCGTAATCAACTTGTCTTTCGCACAGGCTTCACACACAAAGTGTGATAGATCAAGGGATGTCTTTCAACTTCATGTTGTGGCCAGCAGAATGTTGTAGTATCTGGCTCATCATATTGTCTCCAGGATGACCTAGGCGTTCATGTCACGTTCTAAATAGTTTAGGGTCTTTAACCTGGATGCTCATCACAACATAATCTTCATCATATTTAATAAACATGTAGTACAATCCGGAGGAGAACATAGGAAGTTTCTCTACTACTTCTTTTCGATACCCCTCTTTCTTAACGATGAGAATGTACTCAAAACCATTCTCTTCCTCTAGTTCCACGTGGAAACCATAATTTCGTATATCTTTGAAACTTAATTGAGTTCTTGTAGGATCTAGTACAACAATCAGAGGGGGGTGAATGATTATACCAATTTCTTCCTTCCAATTCAGCCGTACTCGCCGTGCGCTGATCTTCTCTACCTCCCGAGGTGGTTGGCGACAATCGGGTGATCAACACAGCACGTGATCGTAGACAGTGAAGTCAACGAAGAAGAGCTATCTCGCCACGCACTGTTCGAACAAGAACAAATCTGAGACGATGCTCAGAGAAACACGCCACCGGCGAAGACTATTTGGAATATATCTGAGCTTTATTTCTCAATCTTGTTCTGTGGCTACAAAGCGCCTTTCACGGCCCCTCAAAGATTTCTTCCGAAAGCCCTCTCCAAATCCCCCGCAAAAGCTACTATAAAACTCTTAACCTCTGCCTCCTTTTAAAGGCTAGAGTCCTAAACCGTATCCGCAACGACACGGATACAAAATCCTATCTCTTCTGAGAATCAAGGGACCCGAAACCCTTTCAAACACGGATTTTCCAATATCTCTAAACCTTTCAGATATGAAACACTTTCCATATCTCCTCACGCGTCTCCCGAAGCTTCTCCGCGCATCATGCATCCACCTTTGATCTCTACATGCCCCAGCGTAAGCCCAACCACCTCATAACATCCTCGACCGCCTGAACCTCAGATTTCCCCATCCTAGTCCCGGTCGTCCTCGTCATCGACCATGATCGTCTTCACGCTGAACCTGCACATGCAAAGACTAAAGAACATATTCTAGGCACAATTTCTCCAACTTGACCAATATCAGTTCACACACACATATCACACTTTCAGCCATCAATAACCAAGACCCAGATCAACCACGATTTGTTCTACTAGGTCTACGACCACTTTCAAGAAGTCCACGACCAGTTCCACCAGGTCTGCGACCACTTCCAACAGGACTACGCACTGTAGCACTCGAAACCTATGACTACGCACTGTAGCACTTGAAGCCTATGACTACGCACCGTAGCACTTGAAGCCATAGTACTCATAATGAGTAGTACTCGGGATGAATAATACTCGAGCTACATGACTCGAAAGACCTCCTCACCAGGGGTGGTCCTGGAAGACCTCTGGGTGGTCAGTCCTGGAAGACCGCCTGGTGGTCCTGGAAGACCGCCTGGGTGGTCCTGGAAGACCTCCTGGTGGTCCTGGAAGACCGTAAACCGACCACCCAAACGGAACAACCGAAACTTCCATAACCGCAAATTCCAATGCAATCCAAAAGTCAATTATTCATCAACAAAAACCATGACCAAGCCCCATGGTCTAACAGTTCTAGTTGAGTCCGGGAATAATAATGCATTCTCAATTATTATTTTTGTTCCCCTCAGTAAGACTATCGTGGTTCTACCAGTACTCGCAATATTACCACAGTTGCCAACTATGGTCATAATATTGCCAGTATTAGAACTGAAGGTATGGAAAATACTTCATATCCCTTAGGATAGAATTTGTGGTATAACTGTCTACAAGACATAGTTCATGTTCTCCCTCCATTGTACGTCAATTATAAGCAGGAGATAAATAATTTGCATGAATTAAAAATATTGCATACGCATAAATGCACACATAAGATATGCAAATGAACTGGAAATAATTTATTTATTTCATGAATTAAGGATTATAAGAAGTAACTTTAATTCCTGATAGTAATATTGTTGACTAATTAAGGATTAAAAAAAATTGGTGTTCAATTTAGTAACACCATCCTAAACACATCATGAATTGATTCCTAAATTTAAGGGGATAATGGAGATTAATTCTTAATACTCTCCTGATCCTTTTCTAGATGAATATCCAGTAACTCATCATCTAGTACAAGAGAATATTCGTCATCATATAGAGCATCATCACCGTATTCCTCCTCTACTATCAGTTGATGGGTTTCATTCTCCTCTTGCTCCTTCTGCTGGTGCTCCCAGAAAGTGAGCTTCTTGTTTATTTTGGCTTTTGTTTCTTTGAGACTCTTCATAGAGCTCCACCATATGCTTTAGTGTCTTGCAACCTTTTTCCCAGTGACCCTTGAGCCCACACTTATAGCAGGGCTTATTGTCAACTGGTGCTTTCATTGCAAACTAGTCCAATCATGCTCCGCCTGTGGGAGCATTAATTCCCTTTGCTGATTATATCTCTTTTGAAGGGAAACCCATAGGGCAAAGGATCTTTGTCAGTCAAATACACATTATTGAGATCCTTATTCAAATGATAATGTAGGAAGAATACACTACTACAGAAAAGGTATTCACAGACGGTTCAAAAACGTCATCACAGACGGTTTCATGAGCCGTCTGAGTTTATGGGTCAGTAATGACATGAGGTCATCACAGACGGGGATGCATACTTTTACAGACGGTTATTAATTAAGAACCGTTTGTGATAAGTATATATCACAGACGGTTTGTGGCTGAAACCGCTCGTGATAGTACTTATCACGCATAGGTTTGTGGTCAAACCGTCTGTGATGACTTTTCTCTATAAAGCACCAAGCAGTGGCTGCTTGTGCCATTAAATCCGCATCATATATATATATTGTCTGTAGTCTCTCAGCCACTTTGGGGGGATCGTCCACGTAGCATGAGAAGGATGAGACAGTAGCCACAGGCAACCTCATTGAGCCCCTGCAAGTTTAAAAAATACCTGGATGTTGTCGATAGGTAATTGGACCTAGGTTCATAAAGTGACGTGGGACGCTTGGTATTCTTGAGGAAGTGGCATCATGTATCAGCAACTAACCATTCTTGAGCATGTAATCGTCTTTAAACCCAATAAGAACACCAAGCAACCATTCTCATATTTCAAAAGAATTCTCAACTTGTTGCTTGGTGTTCTTGTTGGGTTTAAAGACAATTACATGCTCAAGAATTGTTGGTTGTCGATAGATGATGCCACTTCTCGCCGGAGTACTCAAGATCAACGCTACTTTCAACATAGCAACGCCCAATTACTCGTCGACAACATCCGTAATTGATGTCCCGATGCTCTCCTTGCATCCATACTTTTAAAACTTGCAGGGGCTCAATGAGGTTGCCCGTGGATACTGTCTCATCCTTCTCATGTTGCATGGACGACCCCCCGAAAGTGGCTGGGGACTACGAACAATATATATATATGATGCTAGTTTTAATGGCACAAGCAGCCACTGCTTGGAGACTATATAGAGAAGAGATTATGAATGGAATGGTAGGACGTACCTGGGACGCAAGAGGTAGGAGAACTTGACCGGCATGAACACAAGCATACGCATAAAGGTGAAATGAATGGCGAGAGACAAAGATAAGACTATTAACATCATTACATCACAGAGCAAGGGGACTATTAATATGAACTAATTATCAATTCAATTTCAGCATAAGACTATTAACATCATTACATCACAAAGCAAGGGGACTATTAATATAAACTAATTATCAATTCAATTTTAGCATAAGACTATTGACACCATTACATCACAGAGCAAGGGGACTATTAATATGAACTAATTATCAATTCAATTTCAGCATAAGACTATTGACATCATTACATCACAGAGTAAGGGGACTATTAATATGAACTAATTATCAATTCAATTTCAGCATAAGACTATTAACATCATTGAGCAGTTCATCAGCAAGACAAAAAGACCAAGGGTGTCCAAACCCACCACCAGTAGTAGCCCTCGACATCCATCGCAAAGCACTAGCCATTTTCATCACAAAGCAAGGGGATAGAGACAGAGAGGGAGTAAGGTAAGGTGATACCTCAGTACAACGCAACCACGGCGGTGACCCCACCACCAGCACAACTCTCATCCATCTCCTTCACCTTGCATAAATCACACAAACATCATAACACAACTTAAGGCTCAAGCATAAAAATCAAACTCAACAAAAGACATTAAGCTAACAGATCTAGAGGAGAATAGAGGGAGGATGGGGAAAGCAAAGCCCCGCCAGGGCCCGAGCGCAGGAGACCGAGCAAGAGAACCAAGCCATGGCGGTGCAGGCGACACGCGGGGTGGCGGCGTCACCGTAGTTGTGGCACGATCCTGACACTACGACTATCGTACGATCTTGTGCAGTGCAGAGTGGTGTCACAACCTGTGGCGATGGCGACGGGGTCGGGCGGCGGCGTCGAGGTGGGGAGGGGAACGGACAAGAGTAAATGCGCTGGGGAGTGACGAGTTAGGGCGAGCGCAAACCTTAGCGGCCAGGCTCCTACTAATAAAGAGACTTATCACAGACGGTTCCATAATGGAACCGTCTGTGACATGGTTTTTTTGTCAATTTTGTCATTTAAATATCAAGTTGAAAATTTGCTTTAACTTATATATATATATATATATATATATATATATATATATATATATATATATATATATATATATATATGTATATGTGTGTGTGTGTATATATCACAGATCGGATATATATATAATTAATTAATTTGTTCCACTAAACCGTCTCTGATATAATTAATATTAATTGTAACTTCACCTCCAAACTAGATTTTTTTTCCACAAATTTTTTTTCAAACTAGAAATCTATAATTAAACAAAGTTTTTCTAGTGGCGGAGGTAGGCTGCTATCTCCGTCTTCAATACTTCATAGGCGACGGCGCAGATCGGACGGTTCTCGATCATCGTGACGAAGCCTAAAATGCGTCCACCCGCCGACGCGCTCGTTCGAGTGTCTCCTGAAGACCCTCAGATTGTTGAACCAAGAAGAATTGAGCCCATAGGCTCTCTTCCCTTGCTCGAGGGGTCTCGGCACGTCGACTTTGCCGCCACCTCGACACGTTAGCCCAAGTGACGGCAAGCCTCCTAGAGACGTGCAGTAACGTTGTTTTGGAGGACCACGCCCATGACGCGTAAACTCGCCGAAGTGGGAGATCACCCGAAGACGCGGCGGAGGAGGATGTCAAGACGGCGGAAGGTGGCTGCCACCGCTCGCAAATTCTCTACCGACGAGGAGTGAAGACATTGTTGAAACAGTGTTCTTCCGCAAAGACGGCTCAACGTCAAATGAGAGGGTGCTCGACAAGGCAGCCGTGTAGGCCATCAATGCCGGCGACAAGGAAGAGGCAGCCATTTCTATTTTTTATAAGTATGTGGGGATGATCATCTTCGATGGCAGATGATCCTTTTTATAAAACAAGGTATAAATTCGAGCGTGAGACAAAGAGACGATCGGGAGCCGGGCGGATCGATGCGATGAAGAGGCGATCGTGAGCCGGGCGGATGGCAACGAAGAAGAAAACGATTGGGTCAGAGCGATATTATCACGAGCGGTTATAACAAAAACCGCTCGTGATATGTGGTAATATCACGACGGTTATTGTTAAGAACCGCTCGTGATGTTTCACGACGGTTCTTTGTTGAAAACCGTCTGTGATATGTAGAATTATCACAGACGGTTATTTACAAGAACCATCTGTAATACTTCATAGATGGTTTTCAACATGAACCGTCTGTGATATTACCTCTTCACAGCGGTTTTTAGCTCATTAGTAACACGCATTTCGGTTTCTAAACCAAAACCGCTCGTGATTGCATGTAATATGAGCGGTTTTGGTCAACTGTCTGTGATAAGGCGTCCAGTATTAGCCTATTTGTAGTAGTGATATGACATTAGCCCTGTCTTCCTCTGGGTTATTAGTATTGTGGTGAGGAACGATAGTTGCACTTAGCCCTTTGGAGGCTAAGTAGAACTCCACATCCAGGTCCTAGATTAGGTAGTTGCTCCCGTCAACTGCCAATTCATCGAATTCCTTTTTTTTATGTCAGTCATGTTGCTTATAGCACTATATAACAATGTATATAATTACAATAAGGTAATGAATAGGTACATCATGTACCGCATGAGTCAAAACAAGTGTTATAACAATAAAACGACTTGCATGAGTAGTAACTATCAAATTTACGGATTTCCAGTAATTTCCTATCTATTTTCTACTAATTTTCTAGACATAGAACAATTACTATACTCACAAATTAATAAAAAAAGTAATTTCTTGTATTTAAATAAATTACAAAATACTTAAATAAAAGAACCATAAAACTTTCAAAGTTTAATCTGCAAAGTTTCACCAAGTGGAAGCCCTCATACTTTATTATGAAAGTTCTATGGTCCTTTTTGCAAAATTTTGGTCTTGAAGGATCCAAACTTAATAAACCAAGGACTTTCTTAATTCTGAAAAAGTTGAAGGGTTTTTCTACAAAAGCGCTAAGGCCGGCCGTATCCTATCCCGATCGAGCCTTATGGTCCAAAACTAGCGGCCCAAATAGGGCCTTTGCGCGGCCCACTAAGTCGACCTGCTAGGGTTTCCCCTAACCCTAGTGCGGCTTCACTACTACAAAAAGGCTAATACTAGACGCCTCATCACAGATGGTTGACTAAAACCATCTATATGACATGCAATCACAGACGGTTTGTGGCACCCTGTGTCATTACCCCAGGGGTAATCACACTTAGGCATACGAATTACTATTCGTTTGCTCTGTAGAACACTACTCCAACGAATAGTAAGCCTTTACCAGAGTTAGCACAGCAGAACAATAAGATAGAAACTGTACATCTTTATTACAATAGTAGCCACACACGGCTATAGTCTTTACTACAAGTAGTAATTCACAACTGCCAAAAGTAAGTAAGTCCCTTCGCTCGCCTGCTTTACTCCACCTACCGCCTACTCGTCCCACCCGCCGAATAAGCTGCCCATCTCGCCGTAGTCCTTGTAGTCAATGCCCTCGCCTCCTACAGCCTCCTCAGTACCTGTGTGTCCTTCATCCTACGCGGGATAGTTCTCGGCCGGACTAGGATCTAACAAAGGAGAATAATAACAAGGTTGAGTACACGAGTGTACTCAGCAAGCTTTAATAGTAAAAATGCACTGGATGACTCATCTTTGCTCATTATCACCTTTTCTAACTCAACTATTCTCTAAAAAATAATTTACCAAAATTTAAGTTCAATATTAATTCTGAAAAGACTACTTGTCACTCGGAGAGAAGATTGACCCCTAACGGTTCCCGTAGACTCCAATCCAAGAGACTGGCATGAATTCATGATTTTGTTTAGCACTGTGAATGCTTGTACCACTTTACCCATAGCTATTCTGAGCTCTCTCTGAGCTAGGTCCCCTGCATTTCCTTAGATGTGGGTTTGAGATCAGAATACATAATGTTTTCGAAGTTACGTGATTAATATCTCCACCCATTACTTTCCGTCGGTGTTGACCTTGTCATCCACCGAGTTCCAGCAATGTTGGTTGGGGCAGCTTCTATCCTGCACCTAACACTCCACCTTAGCGCTATAGTGCCTTGGATCCCCCACTTCTGGACTTCTCCTACCGGTCCTGGGTTCCTCCATCACACTCACACATATTATTTACCCGATGTGGAGAGCATAGTTACGTAACAAGTTAGCATTTTCTGCCCACCAAAACGGAAAAATGGTTGGCACTGAATTTACGGCCTGAAATTCAAGTAAGAGTTTTGTTGGTCCTTATGTATTAACCATATGTAAAGGGGGTCCCACCTCTTCCCTCATCATCATCACTTTTCCTTGCTCGGGGCCCCCTTTACCAGCCTTAATATTAACTCTTTTCTCTTCTCATATGTTTCATCTTTTTCTTCTTTCATTTAGCCGATTGATTTTGAGAAATAGTTTTGATGCATGTACAAATATAATACAGCAATATACGGTTTAGATTTAAAATAACTAAGTTGGTGATCAAGAGGTAAGCTTGCCTTCGTAGTTGTAGAAAGTATATGTGTTGATGAAATCTGGATTAATTACACCTGCTTGCGTCGGCTCGTCTTCTGCAATTATACAGTAGTGCAAAATAATAAATAAATAATTACTTAAGTGTTTTTAGGACCTATTATGCGTATAGTAGTTAGATGATTTCCCTTTTTAGTAGATTTTAATTTTTAATAGAAATTTTTGGATCCCCCGTTAAGTTAGCACTCCCCAACTGCGGTTATTCTAGACTGATGGCTCTAGGATCGAGGTTGCTTAATCTTGCATTTAACGTATGAGAATAAAATAATAAACGAATCCTGCATGCAACTAAGTCTGTTCAATTTTACGTGTACAATTAACTGCCTAAATGTTTTTATGCCGGTGTTGTTTTAACTTAATTAATCTATCACGGATAATTTATTTTCTAAGGCAACCGACTATTTACTTAATCTACTGGTTTCTAAAGGCGACTAATTGCTTCAGTTAATCTCAGATAAATATCACAACTGTTTGTACAAATTGGTTGAATTACTATGATATGGATAATCTTATGAAGTATGAGTATTTTTCCATTGATTGCTTGTTTCCGTTAAATGCTTATAACAATTGGAAGGTATAGAAGTGTTCATTTCGTTTCATTACATTCATTCCAAGTTTTCATGCTTAGCCCATGGGAGTGGGTATTGAGATTTATTTCATTTCAATCATTCATGCCTCACCTACGGGAGTGGGTATTGAAAGTCCCATCAATCCAATATAGGCAAATAAGTCACATCATTCCAATATGGGCAAATAAATCCCCGTATGAAAGATTCTTCATACGGGCCTTAGATCCCCGTATTTTGATAATGCGGGCCTGTGTGAACACCGATGGGTGTTACACTGGCTATACCGGTATATGCAGAAGAGAAGTGGAGACATATGCATCTTGCATCGCATTCGTAGTATATTCATATGTATGTGATAATTTGAGAATGATTTGCATTCGATTCAATGTTTCTGTTTTGTATTCGATTCAATGTTTCTTATGCCATTCGTTCGTACGTGCTGAGTCTTAGACTCACTCTTGCCAATTTTGTTTTTAGGTGATCGTTGAGGACGACACGTCCTGGGAGGGAGTAGATCACATGAATAAATCCACATTATCACATACTTCACCAATTAAATAATACTTCTGTTGCTACCTTTCAATTGGAAATTATCGAATGTAATAATTGGTTCATGGTACCTCTATTGTTCGTCCTTAAAGTTTATTCATGCTAGTTGATGGTTTAAAATTATTCAGACGCATTCATAATATTGTTCCTCTTGATTGGATTGTTATAAACTAAAATTTAGTGCTTAAATCCTTGTGAAATTTATGTTAGTTAAGATATCAGAATTATTGTGTGATGAAGTTTAGCTGTTATTAGTGGTTGATTTGTTAAGAAAATTTTATAGAGTTGATTGATGTTAGTAGTTTAGGTTGCATCTTGGCTTCCGCATAGCTAGGGTGTTGCGAGGTTTGTTAGTTAACTTCGATGTTTAAATTAGTTAGCTAGCTCACTCCTTGGCGTTCATCCTAAACGCTCAGTGAATTCAACCTACTTCATCGATCCTGACAAACTAGAGTGTACGATTTGCTTCATGCCGTGGAGGATTGGCGTGAAGCAAATCGTACACTCCAGTGTGTTAGGATCGATGAAGTAGGCCATGGTTCACCTGCACGTTTAGGATCAACGGCCAAGGAGCGAGCTAGCTAGCTGAATTCAGGCATTGAGTTAGCTAACGAGGGACTACAAACTATATATATATATATATATATATAAGCCACTGCTTGGAGATTTTGAAGAGAAGAGGCTATCACAGACGGTTCCAACTACCAACCGCTCAGGATATTTAAGCTATCATGCATTTATTTTATATATAAACGGCTCAGGAACGTAGCTATCACGCATTTATTTTATCTATAAACCGTCTGTGATAGTAAGTTATATTAGACGGTTCTGAGTTAATAACCGTCTATGATAGTATGCATCACAGACGGTTCGAAAATCGTCTGTGATGACCTCATGTCATCACTGACCCATAAACTCACGGTACCAACCGCTCGGAAGACATTTTCTGTAGTAATGCTTGGCCTGAGCGCACGCACACGCACACATGAAGGCCTGTAGTGGCGGCCTCGGTGCACGCATTTATGACAACGCAAGCAAAGGCAAATATGCATGATTGATGCCGCAGCGACGCGCTCAACGGCAACGGTGGCGCTGCACACACGTGCCACTACTACAAAACAAAGCTATAGTAGATGCCCCATCACGCACGGTTCCTTTGGAACCGCTCGTGTTGGGTCGTCTGACCGCGGGTGGCGCGGGCCGACTATCACAGACGGTATTTTTAGAACCGTGCGCGGATAGTAATCTATCACGCACGGTTGATGAATAGAACTGTCAGGATTATCGCTGCAGCGGTTCTATTAACAAACCGCTCGTGATAATCTCTCGATCACGCACGGTTTTAGGTTACAACCGTGCGGTACTATCACTGCATTTCGGTTCTTATGTAGAACCGCTCGTGATAGTTAATTATCATAGACGGTTCTTAATAAGAACCGCTCAGGATATCTAGCCGCACGACACATCCTCGCTGCATCGCCGCCGTGGTTCATCGCCGATCGCCATTGTGGTTCATCAAGGCGCCGCGACTGCCGCCGCCTCTCTGCCATCGCTGCTTTGCCCCTCGCCATCGCCGCTTTGTATCAAGAATCTGCCCCTCCATTGGCTCCACTTAGATCTGCTCCAACATACCGCTGCCCTCCCAGCGCCACATCGCAGCATCGATGGGATGATGAGCTCCTACTATGGGCAAATAGATATAGTAACTTCACCTCCAAACTTTTTTTTTCATTTTGGAATTTTCATATATATAGCCAAACAACGTGGCTACCGCATAAAAAGATTAAAAACTAGAAACCTATCTAGTGGCGGAGGTAGGTCGCTATCTCTGCTCTTCAATACTTCAGAGGCGGCGTCGGCTTGGGCGGACGGTTCATGATCGAACGAAGCTCGAAATCCCACTCACGACGCGCTGCTCGAAAGTGTCTCCCAAGACCTCCGATCGTTGAACCAAGAAGAATTGGGCCCATAGGCTCTCTTCTCTTGCTTGAGGGTCTCGGCTGGTCGACTCGACGCTCTTTGCCTCGATTAGCCCCAAGTGACGGCAAGCCTCCCAGAGACGTGCAACATCGTTTTGGAGGACCACGCCGACGACGCGTAAACTCGCCGAAAGTGGGAGATCACCCGAAGACACGGCGGAGGAGGATGTCAAGACGGCGGAAGGTGGCTGCCACCCGCCCCGGCAAATTTCTGACAGAGGAGGAGTGAAGACATTGTTGAAATAGTGTTCTTCCGCAGCACGATTCAACATACAACGAGAGAGGTGCGTGTACAGAAGAGGAGGCAGCCATTTCTGTTTTTGTGGAGAAAGGGGATCAAGGAGGTTGTGTGAAATACATTGTAGAAGGGGACACATCTATATATAGAACAAGTTCTAAAGCCGGAACGGGAGACGAAGAGATATTTGGGGAGTCAGAGCGACGTTGGAAAATGAAGAGATGAAGCCGCGCCCGTGTGATCGTGAGACGAAGAGACACATGCGGAAAATAAAGATGAAGAGACACGCGGAAAATGAAGAGTTATCACGCATTTGTTCCGTAGTATAACCGTCAGGAAAGGAATCACAGACGGTTCTATTTAAAAACGCTCGTGATATGCCCATATCACGCATTTGTTCTATTATAGAACCGCTTGTGATATGTTTATATCACGCACGGTTCTACTATAGAACCGCTCGTGATATTATATCACTGCATTTCGGTTCTCATTAGAAACCGCTCTGTGATATACTTTTTATAAGGCGGAAACGCTAGGTTTTGCTCTCACTTGTCACTTCCTCTCCCGCACCCTTTAGGCTCTCGCTCTGCTCGCCTCCTCTAGGGTTTAGGGCTCACCCGTAGTTCACCGCCGACCACGACCTCGGCGCCGCCGCCCGACATTGGCGCCCCGACCTCGGTGCCGCCGCCCCGACCTCGGTGCCTTCAACCTCGATGCCGCCCGACCTCGGTGCCTTTGACCTCGGTGCCGCCGCCCCGACCTCGGCGCCCCATTCACCTCCCGGCCAGAAGCCCCGACGCCGCCTCCCGACCTCGGCGCCGCCCCTCCTCCCGTGTCGGCCTCCTCCCTCTGCACCGCCCTTCTCCCACGCCGTCCTCCTCCCTCTGCCCGCCTTTCTCCCAGCCGCCCTCCTCCCGTGTCGACCTCCTCCTTGCACTGTGAGTTCTTGTGCGGCATCCTCTCGTGAGTATTGCTCCTCTGTGGCGCTTTGGCTTTGTTGATCGAGGGGCTTTGTTGACATGCTCGTGATGAACTCGCCTTATAATCGAGATTGAATGTGATAGTTAGTTCATACTTGAGCTCTATTGTATTACTTGCTACCGCCAATATGATCTAATGTTAATTGGTTACTTTCGCTTGAGCTCATCGCTCGCTGCAAATTGATCAAGGGCTTTGTTGACATGCTCGTGATGAACTCGTCTTATAATGAGATTGAATGTGATAGTTAGTTCATACTTGAGCTCTATTGTATTACTTGCTACCGTCAATATGATCTACTATTAATTGGTTACTTTCGCTTTGCAAATTGATCAATGGGCTTTGTTGACATGCTCTTTGATGAACTCGCCTTATAATCGAGATTGAATGTGATAGTTCATACTTGAGCTCTATTGTATTACTTGCTATCGTCAATATGATCTACTATTAATTGGTTACTTTCGTTGCAAATTGATCGATGGGCTTTGTTGACATGCTCTTTGATGAACTCGTCTTATAATCGAGATTGAATGTGATAGTTAGTTCATACTTGAGCTCTATTGTATTACTTGCTACCGCAATATGATCTACTATTAATTGGTTACTTTTGGTTGCAAATTGATCGCTGGGCTTTGTTGACACGCTTCTTTGATGAACTCGCTCTTATAATGAGATTGAATGTGATAGTTAGTTCATACTTGAGCTCTATTGTATTATTTACTACCGTCATATTGCTACCGCAATATGATGTAATCGTTAATTGGTTACTGCTGAAAGCTAGTTATTCGATTCTTCATGTTCGCTTCTATTGAGAGTATTCAGTTTTCGCTGGTAATCTAATGATTAGTTTATGATTCTTCTAGTAGTCTGTATGAGCTCATTCAACTTTTCATTTGCCATCTGCTTTTTGTGCATGCTTGAATATGTTTTTGTGCATGCTTGAATATGTTTTTCACACAATTGAGATCATTTGACAGCTTACAAAATATTGTTTAGAGCTCATAGTTTGAATTTATATTATCATATTCATTTAATGAAGAGTATAGACAATAGGATTGAGATGGCAAAGACTTGTTCTTTAACTACTCTTCTTCCGAGAGCACATAATATCATCAATCAATATGTTGGAATAGTGTCTCAGCCATCGTTAATCTCTAGACCTTTTATTGGTCGAGAGTTTAATCCGCGGTTCTTATTAACAACCGTCTGTGATTCCTTTGCATTTCCTTAGAGAAGCTGGTGGATTAAGGAGTGTTAAATTCTTTAGGAATTATGCTTTAATGCTAATTAATTTTGTTGGGATTAATTCTGAAATTTTGCTTGATTCTATTTTATTTCTATGTCTTTATTAAAGGCTAGTCTTCTGTACATGAAGCATTAAACCTTTGCTTAGCATTTTCGTCATCGATCCTGACACACTTGAGTGTACCTTTGCTTCGTGCCAATCCTCCACGGCACGAAGCAAATGGTACACTCCAAAGGTGTCGAGCTCGATGAAGTAGGCTCTGCAAAGATAGGCTCTGCAAAAGATTTATATCACTAGTTTCTATCTATACAAAGATCACAAGAGAAGTCGGTGGATTAAGGAGTGTTAGAATAGGAGCAGGAGGTGGTGAGCCCTAGAGCATTAAACCTTTGCTTAGCATTTTCTTCGTCGATCTCGACACACTTGAGTGTATCTTTGCTTCGTGCCAATCCTCCACGAAGACGAAGCAAATGGTACACTCCAAAGGTGTCGAGCTCGATGAAGTAGGCTCTGCAAAGATAGGCTCGGCAAAATATTTATATCACTAGTTTCTATCTATACAAAGATCACAAGAGAAGTGGTGGATTAAGGAGTGTTAGAATAGGAGCAGGAGGCAAAGAGCCCTAGAGCATTAAATCTTTGCTTAGCATTTTCTTTGTCGATCTCGACACACTTGAGTGTACCTTTGCTTCGTGCCAATCCTCCACTCAAGACGAAGCAAATGGTACACTCCAAAGGTGTCGAGCTCGATGAAGTATCACTAGTTTCTATCTATACAAAGATCACAAGAGAAACTGGTGGATTAAGGAGTGTTAGAATAGGAGCAGGGAGGCGGTGAGCCCTAGAGCATTAAACATTTGCTTAACATTTTCTTTGTCGATCCTGACACACTTGAGTGTACCTTTGCTTCATGCCAATCCTCCACGGCATGAAACAAATGGTACACTCCAAAGGTGTCGGGCTCGATGAAGTAGGCTCGAGCAAAGATAGGCTCGATGAAGCGAAAAGCGCTACCGTGATGTAACTTTCAGAGAAGTTCACTATTCCGTATAACATGTGGCATGCGTATCGACGGACGGCGATGCTCACGATGGGTAAATCGTGGAGGACCTTCAAGAGCATTCTTGTCACGGCACGTGAACACGGTCGACACCCTTCAAGAAGATGATTCTTGACGCGGAAGCATGGGACACCTTTGTGGCTATGAAAACGACGCGGCGAATTTAAGGAGCAAAGTGCGGCGCACAAAGCTCTCGGACACACATCTAAACACTCACCCGCAGACTCGACACCACTGGTACGCGGTAAATACGAGGAATGGGCGGCGGAGAAGGAGAACCCGCTTCGATGTCACGCACCCGCTGCTCCCTAAGCCGTTAAAAGCGAGGGCAAAAGTCTCATCTTCGCAAAGATCTCCTTCACAAACCCGATGCACTGTGAAGTGTCCCAATGTGTGGTAAATATGTCGAACTACTAAGTTGTTAATAAGTCCATAACTTCATAGTGCCTATAATAACGTGATGACCTCTTGCGCGTGACTTGATCGCCCAAGCTTCCCAAGGCTCCTTCCATGCGCATAGGAGAAGGATATACTATCTACCTTTTTGGGAAACAAGGAGCACCCTTGTCGCACGCGAGGCCTTGGGGTTAACGCATCTTGGAGTCATGGATTCGCAGACGACTCATCGCACGATAGGACTAGCAAGAGATCCAAGGCGAGCACGACAACCGGTTGGTGCAGATGATTACTAACCAATTTCAAGTACATATGGCAAAGATTGCAGAGTCAAATGGATATACTCATGAGCCACGGTGCGCAGCCGCCCACTAGTCGGGAGGCGCCTCCTCGACGTCGGAGTAGCGCGGCCCACGCATAATTGTGAACATGACAACGTCCGATTACCGATAGAGACGACATCAAGGTAACGTACATCTATGGAATGCACCAAAGATAGACCTATAGGACGCCTTAGCTAATTGCGATCGCAAGGTAGTCGAGTCGAGATCCCGAGCCGGATCGATTTGCCTCCGTAGGATCGAATCAGAGATCGAATCGTAGAATCACGATTCTACTGATTTGTAAAAATACACATATTTAACATCTATACTATAAGTTTGTATGATTGTTATATGGTTTACCACTTGCATGTTCCTTAAAAGTAGCTAGACATACTCCAGAATAAAAAGAGCTTATCATTATCAAGCTCAAGATTGCTCATGCCATAATATAGATATTTGTACTAGTATTACCACATCGATACAATATTTTGCATGCTCCTTGTTTATTTATAGTTTCATTCTCAGAAATTAATATCAACAAATTTTGCTCTAAAACAAAATATCGCAAAAGCCCGCCTCTAAAAAAAAATTGCCCTAAGTCTCTACAAGTAGGATCGACAAAGGAGATTTGGATCGATAGGCTGTCGTGGGTTCGTAGAACCGTAAGACTCTAAGAGTAGGATCGCGATCCTACCGACCTTGAGTAGGATCGGATCGGTAGTAAGACTTGGATCGACAGGCTGTCGTGGGTTCGTAGAGTCGTAAGATTTTAAGACTTGGATCGCGATCCTAACTACCTTGGCGTATCGTTTTGTAGGAGCCGACGCACTGTAAGCTCCAAGTGAGGATGGATGGGTCCCTTTGTATTGAGGCTGCGCAGGGGATGGTGTATCCATACAAGGAAGGGGCAAGGTCTGAAAGACGGTGCCACCGGGCGCACGCAGTTATGCCAGGTCTAGGTGGATATGGTACATGTCAATTTCCGAGCCGCCCCGTCAAGATTTGCCCGAACGAAGAGATCACAACACTAGGGATGCCGCCTCTTTTTATCCAATGGCCCAAGAAGGACATCGCTCGACCCAAAGAAGGTGCCGCGATCCGACACGACCATTCCTCTCCAACGGACCTCGATGACTCCACCTCATGTTTCGCCTCGGAAGGCCACCTCTTCGATTCCCGTGGAGAAGACGCCAAGGAACAAAGAAAAGCGTCTTTGTCAGACGGTTCCCGAAGTTGTCTCACAAGAAGACGCCGCCAATCGCTAAGGCCAAATCGAAATCGATTTAACGTTAAGGTGCCTCCTAAGTCCGGAAGTCCGCGATACCCGGAACTACATCATCGAAAACCGCAGTTCGACGCAGATATAATGCATGCCGGATATGCTTGTCGCTTTGCATGCCCGGTACTTGAACAAGACCCAAAAGAAGGGTTGCGACATCGAATCACCGCCGATACGAGGACAAGCATTTCTTCAACGGACGAGGTACTTCGTCGTGGGCTTCAACGACTTATATGAACTATTCAACCTCGCTGGCCTCGACGCCTCGCTTCTACGATGTTGGACAATCGTAAGCGCGCATAATCAAGTTCTACATTCATGTAATACCGATAAATATCACAACTCATTGCTTATGTATAGATACATGCTTGAAAAATGTCCGAATGGAAAGAACCGTGGGTTTCTCGACCCACATGTGGTATCGCTGCAAACCATCCAACAAGACTCGCCCTTCGCCGAGAAATACATAACGAGGTCATTGCTTCGTCGCATTTAACATGAAGTACATAGTGGTGCCCTACAACCGTGGGTAAGTGTCACTACTTGCTATACAAATTTCATTTGTACTTTATACGTAGTACCTAACTTAGGTTTAATGACTATAGCGACATACATGAGTAGGTACCATCGATCCTTTTAGTTATTATACCCAAGAGGAACCATGTGATATACCTTGATTTCCTAAACCGCAACAAGCACGACTTCAAAGATTCTAAGAGGAATACTCGAGAGGTATGCTCATTTCCTCCTTACATAACTCTATTGTAGTCTTCATTCGCTTGAAATGGCCGAGGATAACTTTTTTCAATCATGTAGGTCGCTCATCAATTATGTTGCCAACAAAGGAATATACGATGGAAAGAGCGCCTAACTAACACACAGTGATGGATTTTCCCAGACGCGCTACAACACGATAATCCTATATCATACTTCATAATAACGCGTCTCGGTGACTATACCTATATATGTAATTCTATTTTTGCAAAGGCCGCCAAAAAAAAGATGATGAGTTATGTGCAATCTACGTGCGCTATCATATGCACTAATCCTTAGAGCTAGGAAGAAGGATCCCGAGGTTTGTCAATCTCAAATAATTATTTCCTAATTATAAATTTAAATATATATAGCTTACCACTTTACTCTTAATTGGTAGCGATGTGTCTTGGATTTACAATGTGATTCACTGCTATGAAGAGATCAAGGACATTCGAGGAAGCTCGCACCTTTATCAACACGTAAATCATTAACGATAATGGAGAGTTTCACTGTCGCCAACCGAGAGCATCACCCACGACACCTCTTATCGTAAACAATTGTAATCCGCTTGTAACTATAGCGACAATACTTGAACAAATGCGATCTTTTGTAATTTATTTTGAGTAATGATCACTTTGAGTTGTCAACAATTGATTATCTCTAATGAATCTGTTTTTGTGCATGCTTGTTTTCAGAGGGCATGGCTAGCAATTCCTGAGGCTAGCCAGGAAAACAACAAAATTGTGGTCAGGGGTATGAGCTATCACAGACGGTTTTTTGTTAAAACCGTCTGTGAAGGCAAGTATCACAGATGGTTTCTACTTAAAACCGTCTGTGATACGAGAATATCATGAAGGTTATAAAACAAACCGCTCAGGATCCGAGCATATCACGAGCGGTTCTAAAGAAAAGCCGCTCGTGATATTCACAAATCACGAGCGGTTTTATTGAGAACCGCTCGTGATATGCTCAAATCACGACGGTTTTTAATCCAAACCGCTGTGGATACTAGCCTTCACTGCACGGTTTGTTAGTAAAACCGCTTGTGATATTTCGTATCACGCACGGTTTTTACCGCTCGTGATAATATCTCGTTATCACAGCATCAACAAACATAGACGGTTCGGAAACCGTCTGTGATGACGGTTCCAAACCGTCTGTGATGTGGCTTCCTGTAGTAGTGTGCCCCACCTTGTCCTCACCATGGACAATGGTGGCGGTGGTGGTGGCGACCGCTCCGTCCTCGCTAGGGACGAAGCTGGAGCCCCTATGCTTGTCTGCGACGCGACATACGTAAGCTGCAACAGAGAGGTCGCCTCGTTCTGCAGCCATGGGCGGTGGTACAGTGCAGGCGGCGGTGGCGACCACGGCGCGAAGGCATCAATTTGGCCAGCAATGTGTGACGCGGAGGTGGTGCAAAGCACACCTCGCCGGATGGCGAGGTCCTTGCCTGTCGGACCCGGATTTCGTGAATCCAAATCCTCTGTGAAATTACTGTGCTATTCCCTGGATCAGTAGCTAGCACTTCACAGTACACATTGCTGAATCATTCATACAAGCGTAAACTGAAATATTAAAATATTACAACCAATCGAGTAACATAGACCACGCCGGGTCGAAGTTTTACAAAAGGGCCGAAAGGTCAAATGGATTACATCACAAAAGAGTAACGTGAACTATAGCGGAAGCAAAAGGCGAGGTAGGGCTCATCTCACACAGGCAAGCGACTGGGGTAACCCGTGTACGACGGATATTAACCATGGGTTGGATAATATCAGTTGTACGCGAATACCAACGAGTCTACTTAGACTGGGCGAGACCTAGACTACAGACTATACTACTCCTCGTCATAGCCTTGTCCATCATCTTCTGGGCCGTCAGAGAAGGCGAGTCTCCATCGCCTTCATTATCTCAAGGGTTGGGGAGAAGCGAGAATGAGCACTACTACCGTGCTCGCGAGCCAACACACAATGCAATTTTATACATGCAAGGCTTTACAAGGATGGCTCGGGTTCTTTTATTTGCGAAAGCAACTTTTTAAATATCATAATCACAAAGTCCTATCACTTAGCATTTTGAACAAATTGCATTTTAATAAAGAGAGCATGTGCAATAATTATTTTAGTAGAGAATCCATCCGGCGGAAACTCTACCAATGCATCCTTTTAATTGGGCGGCCTCCAATAACCACAACCATCGAGCTCGACGACTCAGTAAAATCCAAAACAGGGCTAGGTGAGCCCTTCCACCATTTTCCATACCACCCACAAAGTTGTTTTGAAATAGAACTAACTCAAGTTATGATTCCCATGTCCGCCTTTGACCAGTAGGCACTACTGCTTAAACAGCTTTTAGACTCGCAGAGGTTGCACACTTTACCCACAAGAGATAGTCTACCCGTTACCCCCACATGATTCCGTAGTCATGTAGTTGGGCGACCGCACAAAGAACCTTTCTAGCTATCTTGCCCTTTCCGTCAATCCACCCATACGGGGTTACGCCCATATGTTGTGCGGGATGTTCACCACAACGACTAGCGCAGCTGGTAACTTCACCTTTTTGGTGTCCCTTCCAAGCCGGAGTATCTCCGCACTTGTACGTTCTTCGTTCCCCAAAGGAGATGACATCCAAGGTTTAATAACTTTACTAAGCCAAGTTGCACTTTGCGACTTGTGGTTGTACTTGTTTAACACAGAGGTCGTGACAAGATTAAGTCCTTAGGGTTGTCTGGACGGTTCATTCCACAAGCCAACCAACCATGTGCTCCCTGAGCACCCACCACCTCACCATCCGCCCAAACAAAGCTAGCATTAGGGTTTTGAGGAGGGAAACCAATTTATTTTCACAATCCTTTAGCCAATGGACCACCAGTGACTACCCAAAACATTTTATGTTTAAGGAAATGATGATCGGGATATTTTAATATCCCAGTACTTAAGCAAGACTAGCATGTCGCTAAAGTACAACCTATAACTAGTATTACCATATAGTTACTAGGGTGACAAGGATTAATGGATTCAAGTTATCAAGGATGGCATAATAATTATTTAAACATCAAGTGGGCATTTAACTACCTTAAGCTTTAACATACATTTGATTAAGAATTAAAGCATGCATTTTGCTAATTTAAAAGAACATAATTTGCATAAAATGTAGGGGCAAATGATCAAAGTATTGACTCGCCTTTGGTTAAAGGCTAGAGGATCTTGATCTTGATCAGCTTATGGTCGCCAAGTCTTCAAATCCTAATCGAAAGCCAATAATCTGGAAAAGACACAACGGCAAAGAGAGCAAATAAATAAATAAGGACAATAAATAAACTCCAAATTAATCAAGTCCTATGCCATTAGCAAGATCCTGATTTAACAAATTTTTAGAAATTTAATTCATAATTTTTGGAGTTGAGATGGAGAAGATATGAATTTTGAAGTTCCTTTGAGTTAAACCCAAAAAGAAAAACCGTAAAAAGAAAAGGGAGAAATGGGTCAAGCGGTGGGGCCCACAAGGCAGCCAAAGTGAGGGATTTCAAGCAATGACAGGTGGGGCCCACCACTCCCACTAAAATCCCCAAATCAGCCCAAATCACACCAAATCCCCATTTCTAAACTTGTCGTTTTTCTTTGAGAATGAGCAGGAGGCAGAGGAGTGCTTGGGGCAAGATCGAAGCGGCCGGCATGCAAGCAGGGCGGCATGGCTTCGGCGGGCGGCGGCTGGCAACCATGGCATGGGCAACAAGGAGGCGGCGGCGGCGGGCAGGCGGGCAAGGGCAGGGCGTGGATGGCGGCGGCGGCATGGACGACGGGTGGAGCGGCTTTCGGGAGGGCGGCAAGACCGGCGAGGGGAGGCGTGGAGGAGGCCGGCGGCGGGTGGAGGGTTTCGACTCACCACAATGGCAACGAGACGAGGAGGCGCGGCTTCGCCGGATCACACGAGTTTCGGGCGACGTGGGGCTCAAGCAAGGGAGCAGGAGTTTTATAGGGGCTATGGCGCGGAGGAGGAGGGGGGTCCGGCCGGAGCGGGCAAGCACGGCGACGTCGTCGGCGGCGCGACGGCGCTGGCGGGCGACGTCTTGGCGCGGCGGCACGGCAGAGCGGCGACAAGACCAGCGCCGCGAGTTGGTAGTCTGCGCCGCTTGCTGCTGCCGCAGCCGACGCACCACCGAAGCTACGCCGAGGAGAGGACGGTTGGTGTGCAAAGCGCAGACGGAAGAGGGAGGGGAGAAAGGCGGGGGCCTGGAGGTAAGTCTTCCCAAAATGTTCGCTATAAATCCTACCCACCTTAAACGGAATCTCGACCTCGAGATTCGGATCGCCCGAGAACAGAACGGGTAGTCTTGCTTCGCTTGATCTTCGCTCCCGTGTGGCTTCCTTGGCCGAGTGGTGACTCCATCGACCTTGCAAAGGCGAAGACTTGGCGCCTTGTTCGCTTCTCGATGACGCCGAGGATCTTGATCGGTGCTCGGTAGGTTAGATCTTGTCAAGGGCGATGGCTTCAACGGGCGCTACTCTTCGTACTCGAGACACTTCTTGAGCCGGGAGACGGAAACACGCTGTGAACCTCTCGACAGATGTTCCGTAGTTTAGTTGATAGGCCACTTCCCCACGCTTGGCGTAATCGGAATGGTCCTATATATCTTGGGGCGAGCTTGCCCTTTACTTTGAATCTTCGAGTTCCACGGTGGGGATACCTTGAGGTATACAAATCTCCAACTTCAAAAGTTAATTTCCTTCGACGGTTGTCAGATAACTCTTTTGTTTTGATCGAGCAAATTTTGAAGGCGATCTCGATTAGTCGAACTTTCTTCACTTGCTTGAGGGTATCCGTCCAAATATATATCCTTCACCGATTCTCGACCAATGCAGAGGGTTCTCATTTTCTACCATAAAGTGCTTCAAATGGGGACATTTTCAAACTCGATCGGTAGTCATATTGTATGCAAACTCGGCATACGGCAGACATTTCTCCCAGTCTACTGTAAATTCCAAAGCACAAGCTCGAAGCATGTCTTCTAGAATCTAATTTGTCCTTTCTCATCTCACCATCGGTCTCATGGATGGTATGTCAGGTCAAATCAAGGTGTGTCCCAAGGGCATCATGCAAACTAGCCCAAAAATGTGAGGTGAATTGGGATCCTCGATCGGAGACTATCCTCTTGGGTACTCCATGTAGACACACGATACGAGCCATGTATAGCTCGGCTAACTTGTCTCCCTTGTAGGTTGTCTTTACTGGGATAAAATGGGCTACTTTGGTCACCTATCAACTATAACCCATAATTGAGTCACATCCGGACTTGGTTCGGGTAGACCGTAATGAAATCCATTCCAATTTCTTCCCATTTCCACCGGGAATTTGCGGGGTTGAAGCAATCCTCGCTGCTTCGATGTTCGCCTTGATTCGCTGACATACATCACAACAGGCTACATACTCGGCGATATCTCTTTTCATGCGTGGCCACCAAGACAAAATCTTCATGTCTTGATACATCTTTGTACCGCTCGGATGTAGGGTATATGTTTGAACAGGCTTCTTTCGAATTAAATCCTTGAGTTCCTTTTGGTGGGGAACAAAGAGACGGTCCCATACCATAGAATTCCTTGCTGGTCTTCGATCATCTTGGGGCTTTTTCCTTTAGCCATGAGACGCTTGAATCTTTGGACTCCTTGATGTTCCTTTTGAGCGCCTTGATTTGCTCTTCCAAAGTTGGATGTGCTTCCATGGCGTCGGGTTACCTTGCTCTATCAAACAGAGGTTGAGGGCTTCAATTCCTTATAGAGCTCAAAGTTGGTGTTCTTGAATCATAACATTATTGCAAGATGACTTGCGGCTTAATGCATCGGCGATTACATTAGCCTTTCCGGATGATAATGGACATCCAAATGGTAATCCTTTATTAACTCTAACCATCTTCTTTGCCAAGGTTGAGATCGATTGGGTAAAGATGTACTTGAGACTCTTGTGGTCCGTGTAGATATTACAATGATTTCCAATCAAATAATGCCGCCAAATCTTGAGGGCGGCACTATCGCCGCTAACTCCAAGTCATGAGTTGGATAGTTGTCTTCATGAGGGCGGTTGTCTCGATGCATAAGCTACAACTTTTCCTCCTTGCATAAGCACACATCCTAAACCTTGGCGTGATGCATCGCAATAGACTTCAAAGTCTTGATGAATGTCCGGCAGGTCAAAAGCGTGCGTGGTTAATTTCTTCTTCAATTCTCGAAACTTTTCTCACAAGCCTCGGTCCATTCATACTTTTTTCCTTTTTAAGCAAATGGGTCATTGGTTTAGAGAGCTTTGAGAATCCTTCTATGAAGCGCCTATAGTATCCGCTAAACCGAGAAAACTACTTAACTTCATTCTCGATGTAGGTCAAGCTTCCAATCCATCACGGCTTCTACCTTGGCCGGATCAATCGCTATTCCTCCTGCGGATACAATATGTCCGAGGAAACCGATTTCAAGCCAAAATTCACATTTATCAGACGGCATAGAGCTCATGCTCTTTAAGCTTTTCCAGACCAATTGTAGGTGTTCAAAGATGTTCTTTCTTGGTCTTGGAATATATCAAGATGTCGCCTATGAACACGATAACAAACTTGTCCAGTATTCCATAAATACCTTGTTCATCGATTCATGAAGTAGGTCGGTGCATTGTTAAGCCAAACGACATGATCGTGAACTCAAACAAGCCATACCGAGTGGTAAAGGCCGCTTTGGGAATGTCCTCACTCCCGATCTTGAGTGGTGGTATCCTCGACCGTAGGTCTATCTTGGAGAAAACTCAAGCTCTGCCAACCGATCGAACAGTCATCAATGCGGGCAAGGGATACTTGTTCTTGATGGTCACTTCGCTGAGGGCTCAGAATCCACACACAATCTGGCGGAACCATCTTTCTTCTTCACAAAGAGAACTGGCGAACCCTGTGGAGAAGAACTAGGTCTAATGAATCCTTTTTCTTGTAAATCTTCGTTGTGTCTTCAACTCTTCAAGTTCGCTTGCGCCATCCCAGACGGTCTCTTGGCAATTGGGGCCGCCCCTCGCTTCAAGTTGATCACGAACTCGATATCTCGGGCGGGGCATGCCTGCAATTCTTCCGGGAAAACCTCGGGGTAAGCTTGGACTACAAAGGCCGCCTCTAGGGACATCTCTCCAAGATGGTGGATTGTTCAACCAAAGGAGAGGAACGATCCACACTAATCCTTATTGTGGTTTCGTGGTCTTTGGCAAGTACCACTTTCCCTGTTGGCGCAATCTATTAGTCCATGATACGCTGCCAACCAATCCATCCCTAGGATGATATCCAATGTTTGAGATTCTAGCACAAGAAGGAGGCTAGGAATCCGAGTCTTCCAAAGCAATCTCTACTCGGGACTAACCGAGGTAGCATATAGGGGTCCCCTGCGAACTAAGTACCACGGGTTTTTTAACTTATAGGTCGGCAACTTAAGCCTTTCAACAAACTTTCTTGAAACAAAAGAGTGCTAAGCTCCGAATCAAACAAAACTTGTCGGTATCTTGAATTAACAGAGAACGCACCCATTAGCACTCTCATGCATCTTGTGCCTCCTCGTGGTGACATGATTCACACGGCCACGACTTTGCGATGGGGTAGACCTTGAAGCTTGAGGGTCCGTGGCTCTTACTTGGAGCCGAGGTCCCACCTTGAATTGCAAAGGGCTCTGGGTTGTTCTTTGGGGCAGGGTTGCTGCGATGAGGGCACTGATTGGCAAAGTGTCCTTTTTCTCCGCAAGCAAAACAATGGAGATTGGCTGCGGGGTTGACTGTGGCAGGGTGTCCAGTAGGGCGGAGAGTGCGGAAACCACTTCCTTGGGGCCTTGGAGAGGAACTTTTCTGGGGTGTGGCGGTAGAAGATCTAAAGGAGGAGCTACCCTGGAATGTTGACTTCTGGGAAAAGTTGCCTTGCGGCTTCTGGAAAGGCACCTTCCTCTTGCGGCTAGTTTCTGCTAACTTATTCTCATTTTCCAAAAGTAGGGCCTTGTTGATCAACTGATGGAAGTTTGCATAGTCATGGAGGATAAGCTTTCCACGCATGTCACTACGCATACCTTCCACAAAGCGGTCTATCTTTTCTTCCTCATCACCTCGCCATTGGGGGCGAGCGGCAAGCTGGGTAAACTTAGTGACATACTCGCTGGACCGTCATATGTCCTTGTTTAAGAGTTCGAACTCGTTCTTCTTCGCCTCATGGTACCGCAGTACAAAATTGGTTCTCAAGGCGGTTTGAATTCTAACCAAGGAATTGGATGCCAAGTCGTTCATTTTCAACAAGAGGTGTTTCAACAACTTCCTCTTCCACGGCTTCAACAATGGAGGTCACCGGTTCTCCATTCGTGGATCCTACTACTTCGGTTACTGTCTTTGCATCTTCTTCTTCATCCTCTCGTCCTTCATCACTTCTAGCAATGAGATAATTCTCCCACCATGCAACAAGCGGCACCTTTCACCGGTGGGTAGCAAAGTCCACCTTATCCGTGATCGGAGCAACGGCAAGTCTAAGCTTCTTTTCAAGATCCCCGAGCCAATCTTCGACTTCAAGAGGTTCATTAGTCGCTTCAAAAGTGAGAGGTCTTGTTCTTAGGAAGTCACGAGTTTGGAGTGGCGGCCGCAGTCCCGAATGCCGATTGTTGAGCAAAGCCCGAGAATCTGAGTCTCACATCAAAGATTACTTGTGCCATGGTCGGGTGAGCTGGTGGTGGGGAGGTAGCTCTTGTCCTTGTCCACGACCACGGCCACAACCACGGCCTCGACCATTGCAAAGGCTCCACGGGTGGGCGGCTCTTCTTGGCGGCATCCCGAGGAAAAACCGAGGTTTAGAACTAGCGAGAACCAGGAGGGGTATATGAGGGTTCACTAGCCCTCTAAGGCACACAATCAAGAACATAAACCAAACGAGAAGATCAAATAAGTACAATACAAAGCCTAGAATGGCTGCATTATATTATGGGGGTTAAGTGTTACATAACTTTCATACAAAGCTTATATGCTAAGCTAAGTCATGACACAGATACATGCATCTCGCCTACAAAAGAAAAAAAAAAGTGCTTGCAACCCAAAATATCGCTTAGCAAGCACTACCGGCCAACCTAGACCATCCTAACTACTCCAACGGGACTCGAGCGGAGCGGCTCGTCAAGCTCGACGAGCCGTAATGACTCGGCCGACGTGGCGAGAACGGCTGGTGAGGCTGCCACGCTGAACGCCAAGGTCGTCGAAGGGCGGCGGATCAAGGCGTCGTCACGCTTACGCTGCAATCATCCGTGCGAGCTCCACGGGCGAAGAGGTTGGTTGCGCGTCCGCCGCTTTGGAAGGGAAGGCCGGAAGGAACCGAGCCGAGTCGGGCCGAGCCGAGCTGGAGCCGGTGGCGCCGCAAGGGCGGCGGTGAGGCGTGCTACCGCGAAAAGCGATCTCTCCGTAGTGACGGTCTCTCTCCCATCTGGCGCAAAGAGGGCTTCATCACTTCGTCCAGCTGGCGCGAGGGTGTCGGAGTGGAAGCCGCCACGGCGAGAAGCGCCCGAGTGGCGGACCTCGTCGGCGAGTGGATGTTGAAACCATCGCTGGGTCACCGCACTGTGGGTCAGCGGGGCTCGTTGTCGATGGCGACGAAGGACTCGAAAGCGCCGTCCGTCGGGAGGTACGGAAAGAAGCGAACGGTGATCCGCAAGAGAGGTCCTCGTATCCAACATAGGCGGGTGATGGCTACACGGGCTGCATCTCGGATGGCGCGGGGATGTCATGACGAGGCCTCGGCTTTGAAGGTGTGAGCTACGAACTCGCCATCCTAGGATAGAGGAAGACCTCCATCTCCCGTGACTCGTGAGCTATGACCCTCGCCCTTGACCTCAGAGATCGGAGGGTGGATGAAACCAAGTTCCACCATTAGTTGGCGAAGGAGCTCGGCGAATCATGTCATGCTCTCCATGTGAGCTATGGTCCCATGGGCCAAAATGCAGAAAGCCATCTACAAATTTTGAAACAAGAGAAGAGGTTAGTAATACTTAATGAGAATAGAGATGAGTAAGGAACTAGGAATGATGAGTAGAAGCAATAAATACTCTATATTTTGATAAAAATTTTTCTTAGGTTTTAAAAATAAGATCCAAGTCCTTAAGGCAATCGACCAATCTAACTAGGGTCCTCATAACAGATGCTCGATACCACTGCTTTGACCCGGATTTCGTGAATCCAAATCCTCTGTGAAATTACTCGTGCTATTCCTCGGATCAAGAGCTAGCACTTCACAAGACACATTGTCAATCATTCATACAAGCGTAAACTGAAATATTAAAATATTACAACCAATCGAGTAACATAGACCACGCCGGGTCGAAGTTTACAAAAGGGCCGAGCAGCCAAATGGATTACATCACAAAAGAGTAACGTGAACTATAGCGAAGCAAAAGGCGAGGTAGGGCTCATCTCACACAACAAGCGATCGGGTAACCCTGTACGACGGATATTAACCATGGGTTGGATAATATCGCTTGTACGCTAATACCAACGAAGTCTACTTAGATCGGGCGAGACCTAGACTACAAACTATACTACTCCTCGTCATAGCCTTGTCCATCATCTTCGGGCCGTCGAGAAGGCGAGTCTCCATCGCCTTCATTATCTCAAGGGTTGGGGAGAAGCGAGAATGAGCACTACTACCGTGCTCATGAGCCAACACACAATGCAATTTTATACATGCAAGGCTTTACAAGGATGGCTCGGGTTCTTTTATTTGCGAAAGCAACTTTTTAAATATCATAATCACAAAGTCCTATCACTTAGCATTTTGAACAAATTGCATTTTAATAAAGAGAGCATGTGCAATAATTATTTTAGTAGAGAATCCATCCGTGAAACTCTACCAATGCATCCTTTTAATTGGGCGGCCTCCAATAACCACAACCACCGAGCTCGACGACTCAAAAAAATCCAAAACAGGCTAGGTGAGCCCTTCCACCATTTTCCATACCACCCACAAAGTTGTTTTGAAATAGAACTAACTCAAGTTATGATTCCCATGTCCGCTTTTGACCGTAGGCACTACTGCTTAAACAGCTTTTAGACTCGCAGAGGTTGCACACTTTACCCACAAGAGATAGTCTACCGCTACCCCACATGATTCCGTAGTCATGTAGTTGGGCCACCGCCACAAGAACCTTTCTAGCTATCTCGCCTTTCCGTTAATCCACCCATACGGGTTACACCCATATGTTGTGCGGGATGTTCACCACAACGACTAGCGCCTTGCCCCGCCACAACGCCTAGCGCACTGGTAACTTCACCTTTTGGTGTCCTTCCAAGCCGGAGTATCTCCGACTTGTACGCTTCTTCGCTCCTCCAAAGGAGATGACATCCAAGGTTTAATAACTTTACTAAGCCAAGTTGCACTTTGCGCACTTGTGGTTGTACTTGTTTAACACAGAGGTCGTGACAAGATTAAGTCCTTAGGGTTGTCTCGACGGTTCATTCCACAAGCCAACCAACCATGTGCTCCTCGAGCACCCACCACCTCACCATCCGCCTGCATAAAGCTAGCATTAGGGTTTTGAGGAGGGAAACCAATTTATTTTCACAATCCTTTAGCCAATGGACCACCAAGGACTACCCAAAACATTTTATGTTTAAGGAAATGATGATCGGGATATTTTAATATCCCAAGATTTCTAAGCAAGACTAGCATGTCGCTATACAACCTATAACTAGTATTACCATATAGTTACTAGGGTGACAAGGATTAATGGATTCAAGTTATCAAGGATGGCATAATAATTATTTAAACATCAAGTGGGCATTTAACTACCTTAAGCTTTAACATACATTTGATTAAGAATTAAAGCATGCATTTTGCTAATTTAAAAGAACATAATTTGCATAAAATGTAGGGGCAAAATGATCAAAGTATTGACTCGCTTTGGTTAAAGGCTAGAGGATCTTGATCTTGATCACTTATGGGTCGCCGCGTTTCAAATCCTAATCGAGTCAATACCGAAAAGACACAACGGCAAAGAGAGCAAATAAATAAATAAGGACAATAAATAAACTCCAAATTAATCAAGTCCTATGCCATTAGCAAGATCCTGATTTAACAAATTTTAGAAATTTAATTCATAATTTTGGAGTTGAGATGGAGAAGATATGAATTTTGAAGTTCCTTTTGAGTTAAACCCAAAAAGAAAAACCAGAAAAAAGAAAAAGGAGAAATGGGTCAAGGCAATGTGGGGCCCACAAGGCAGCCAAAGTGAGGGATTTCAAGCAAATGACAGGTGGGGCCCACCACTCCCACTAAAATCCCCAAATCAGCCCAAATCACACCAAATCCCCATTTCTAAACTTGTTTGTTCTTCTTGAGAATGAGCAGGGAGGCAGAGGAGTGCTTGGGGCAAGATCGAAGGGCGGGCACAGCCAGCAGCGGCAAGGCGGGGCGGTCGGCGGCTGGGCGGCTGGGGCGGCAACCACACAAGGCGGCGGCGGCGGCTGGGGCAGGCAAAGGGGCGGCGTGGATGGCGGCAAGGCAGATGGACGACAGCGGTGGAGCGGCTTTCGGGAGGCGCGGCACCGCCGAGGGGAGGCGTGGAGGAGGCGGCGGCGGGTGGAGTGGTTTCGACTCACCACAATGGCAACGAGACGAGGAGGCGCGCGGGGCCAGCCGGATCACACGAGGCGGCGACGGGGGCTCAAGCAAGGGAGGAGGAGTTTTATAGGGGCCATGGCGCGGAGGAGGGGGGGCCGGCCCGAGCGGCTGGCATGGCGGCGACGTCGTGGCGGCGTCGGTGCGGCGGCGCGACGTGTGCGCGGGGCGATGCGTGGCGCGGCTTGCAGAGCGGCGACAAGACCAGGCGCCGAGAGTTGGTAGTCTGCGGTATTGCTGCTGCCGCAGCGACGACCACCAGAGCTACGCCGAGAGAGGACGGGTTGGTGTCGGCGCGACGGAAGAGGGAGGGGAGAAAGGCAGGGGGGCCTGGAGGTAAGTCTTCCCCAAAATGTTCGTTACATTGCCTCATGGAGCCTGACGGCGCACGCGGAGGTGAGCAACAACGATTCTGATCCTGGTCGGTGGTACGGCACGGAGGCGATGCCCTATCTTCTCGGGATAGTGAGATCAATCTGGCGACGGCGGCATGCACGCGGAGGCGTGTTGCCGTTGCCTAGACGGTGATTGCCGGCGGCGCGTACGCAGAGAGACATGGTCCGACGGCCCATTGACGGCGATTGGCAAAGGTACACAGAGGCGTACCTAAACCAATTTCGGTGGTTGGGCGGCCTGCCGTGGAGGCAGCGCTCGGTCGGCGGTGGTGACGGCACGCCAGCGTAGAAGCGAGGCGACGGTCGGGAAGGCACGGCCGATCAAGACGCAGAGGCGCACCGATCGGCGATGGGATCGGCGGCAATGAACATTAGAATTTAAAATAGTCTACTAAACAGAACATTACTGCTAGAATTGAAAACTTAGATCAAAACAACGTATGAGGAAGTCTTAGCTTAGAGAGTTATCGTGCTGACAACGTGTTTTATAATCGATGTCATGTTGACGAACGAAGATCTGAACTCACAAATAATAAACAATAAAAAATAACACAAAAAAGTATGTGGTCAAAGTTTTCTCTCTTTATTGATCTTTTTGCCGATAGGCTTATATGTATAATGAGAACCCCTATGTGTCTTTATATAGGAGGAAGAGATCTCTTTTTATACATGAATAAACAAATAGGACTAAACTAACTAATAGAACTTATAGACCGACAGCCCCTAATAGACAGTTGTTTAAATAGTGTCCACACATAATCGAGCAATTGGGCCTCAGAAACAAGCCGATACGCAACACTTGTCAATTATTCAGACAGTTTTTCGCATAACCGTGTACTTTGTAGATATAAATATGCTCGCACGTGAGCTATCGTAGTACGTGTTTGATGCACGATCTCCTGCCATCCATGCTCCATCCAAGGGCGGAGAAAAATCAGCAACGTTGTACATAAGAGAATACTACTAATACTTTGTTGCTTCAGAAAGATGAAATAAACCTCATCACCAACACTTGTAGCGAACTTCTTTTTTACTGAACAAACCCGTGAAACGGAAACATACAGGGAAACAGTAAGCACTTAACACAACAAAACTAAGAAGGGAAGGCACAGAAGAAGCAAAATAAATGACCCCTTAACCAACTTATATGAACCACGTGCTGATGCATCCTGCCATTACTACTACGACTAGTATTCCATGTCCCAAAACACCGAGGCCACATGCATGCAGGAGCATTTCAGTCGTCCATGGATGCATCTTGCCGCCCTGATCACGTACGTACTCTGCGCTCACCGGAGGACACGGCTGCACAGCCGCGACACATCGGACGGCTGGACGGGCTTCAGCAAGAAGTCCTCTGCTCCTTCCTCCAAGCACCTGACAAACCAAAAACGTGTCAGGAAGAAAAAAATAAGTTGAAAAAAAACAACAATGGCTTCGGTGCAGGCATGGGTACCAATCCTAACCACGTATACTACTAACCTGTTGATCCTTGTAGGCACGTTCTCCGAGGACATGATCACCACGGGGATCTCCCTCAGCCTGGACGACTCCTGCATGCACGCCGTTTCCATCGCCATAGCGAAAAAGTTAATGATCTAGCTGTACATGCATGATATTATGGAAGTTGACAAGAAGAAAAGGTCGTCGTATCATATACCTTGACCTTCTTGAGGAGCTCGTACCCAGTCATCTCCGGCATCCAGTAGTCAGTGATTATCATGCTCACATTGGGCTCCTGCAACACAAGAAAACGTTATAAATTCCGATGCAAAACACAAAGAAATCCAGAATAAAAGGGACAAAGGATTAGTAAGATGACACACCGAACCCAGCAGCTCCAAGGCCCTCTTCCCGCTGTCCACAGCAGTCACTGCACACATGCACGCGCATGTCTTGTTACAAAAAACCGACAAAAAGAAGCACAGATGAAGAGAAACAAGCTCTGATAGATCTTGTGCGTTGGCACGCGACTACTCACCGCGAAACTGAGAGCTCCGGAGGATGGTGGAGATGACAGCGCGGTCCACCGAGCTGTCGTCCACCGCGAGAACGTGCGGCGCGCCTCCCTCGACGGCAAGGCCCCTGCAGCTCGCCATCTCCCCTCACCCACAGATCACTCTTACCTAGTACTACTACCACTCTCGTATCGTAGAGAGATCGAAAGGCAAAGCTTTTGGAATGTGGTGTATGACTGTGACTGTGACTGTGATATGAGCAGCACAAGTCACAATCCCTGGATGGGGGTGTGCTTATATACAGGTGATATGAGTTCATGGACTAGATGGGGAGACAAGACGAGGAGATCGCAAAGCAGCGGCGCGGTGCGCCCACCGAGAGATATCGCGGTGCCAGGGAGAGGGAATAAAGGTGGATCCAAGATATCGATACGGTCCGCCGCGGATCGGATACAGCCGAATCCCCGCGCTCCCATGCATGGAGAGGGCGTGGCGCATGGACGCGCGGGGTGCAATGGATTCGGCCGCCCGGCCGCAAGCGCGGGCAAAAGCTGAAAGCTGGCACGAGGTGTGCGACGGAGGGAGCAACAAAATGTATTTTTGGGGGTTCCGAACAGAGCGTGCAGGTATTAACTCCCTCCCTGTCTGGCACGGCTCGGCACCGGCGCCACCGAATCTTTTCTCACAAATGAATTCCATCGCTGCTTCATCTCTCTCCCTCTCGCTCTGTGTCAACGTTGTACTGGTAGTAGATTTGTTCATTTATCGGCCGGATGCACCATGCGTGCATAGACCGTATATATGGATCGAGTACTCTTACCGAGGATGCGTCCATTTTGCAGTACATATCTGATGTATGTACATGTGTATAGTGGCACGTTACGTACGTATATCTGAGTAATTACGGTACTGTACGTACGTCAGTAATTGTGGTGATCATACGGTGTATCTCGAGATACGCCGTATCTTATTGCTAGCTAGCGAGAGGCTCTGACTTCTCCCTGCCAGAATCATGGAGTCTAATGTGAGCGTAAAAGAGCCGATTCCCGCCACTATTTACTTCCAAACTGAGATGATATAGTGCATCTCCAATACCTGGATGCTCATAAGTGGAATGCATGCAGCATCAACGCACTCTTCAATAAACATGTCTAGGTGTACTAAGCACACCAAAATACTCCATTTACTTGGATCAAAAATAAACAAGGACATTCACGTACAACGCCGCCCATACGTACATATCGCCAAATCATACATGCCACAAATGATGCTCATGCTACTAGTCCAGATCTTGGGCTCTCTCTCTCTCTCTCTCACACACACACATACACCCTCTCTCTCTCCAGACATGTACACAGTCGGCACGGAAGCCACCATGCTTAGTTCCTGTCTAGGCTTTTTCCGGGTGGCATGCATCATCGTGCACCGGGATCGCCAGCCGAACCCCACACTACACTCGTCGCTATCCCGTCCGGAGAATAATACCGCGACTGCGAGCCATTAAACTTCACATTTCTTGCACCGATGTGGGCAACCCATTTATGGTCTCTGCTGCGTGCCTGCGCGTCGCACCATTGTGAGCCTACGATCGGCTAATTCGCTATGCTACATCATACATGCATGCATGGGCCCTGCAGTCTCGTCACTGCCATGGCGATCTTGCAGCGCGATCTTGGACGAGTTCCGACGGAAATCTTCCGTGTCCTGCCGTCGCTCTCGATACACATGCTGATCAACTGCCGAGGAGGGGTGACTCCTTTGCCTCCTATTGGTGAAAGAAAAATCAATGGAAATGCTGGACAAGTACTGGGGTAGCTCTTGAAGGAAATCCTATAAGGCCTGGTTTGAAAACACCGGGAACGAGCGGGATCGACCGGGATTGGGAATCATCCACCGGGAACATCCTGGCGGGGTTTTTTTTTCCCGGTCGACTCGGTGTGACCGCTTGGCTTACTCCCGGGATCGGAAATCCCTTCCCCGTTCCACCCCAATCCACGGGGTTAATTCGCCTCGTCTCGGTCGCGCGTTTCCTCCGAGCGGCGTCGCCTCCCCTTTTCTCCCCCTTGCCTCCGAGCAGCGTCGCCTCCCCTTCTCCGAGTGCGATGGCGCCGCCTCCCCAACTCCAGCGTCTCCTCCTCTCGGACTCAAGCGACGGCGGCGTCTAATCCTCCTTCTCCTCGTCCTCCTCTCCTAAGCACCCCGGATTTGACTGTTCAGCGACGGCCGAGGATCGCCACCTCCTCTCAGATCGACTTCGCAACAGCCGAGGACTCTCCTCTGGCCCCCGCGACTCTGTGCCCGTCCGCTTGGCCGTCCGTGACCTTGCTTGCAACTTGACCTTCGGCGACCCCGCCGCTTGCTACCCTGGCGCCCTACCCCCGCTAAGACAACAACAAGTCAACAACCTACCGGATATGAGTCCTCACCAGGTCATGTATTTCACCCAAATTTTAGAAACTATGTTCAGATTTGCAAATATGATTCCCATCTACATTTATATGTAGCAGTCTGTGTGATTGGAAATGGTCCAGACTTTGGATTTAAACTAGTGTGGTTAGCAATGAGGAATTTGCTGTTGAGATGTTTGGATTCAAACAATAGTGTGATATGCACTAGTATTAGCTGTTAAATATTTTCAAGCGAGCATGTACTATTTACTTTAGTGTTAGCACATTTTGGATTTTTGGCATATCTTTTCCATATGCTAGGTATTTCTTAGTTACATGAAAAATACCCAGATTCTAAAAAAGTGACAGGAGGTAGCAGTCAAGATCTTGGGTCCAAGCCTCAAACTGAATGTTGCTTTGTAAAGCATATAAGTGTTGTTTCTAGCAGCTAGCAAAAAACATAAACGAGGATATCTGGATCTTTCGTACTAGCTTTTAGCCAACAGAATTATCATCTGAGTCATGTGTGATTTAAGTCAAGTGACTTAGTGGATTGGTTGCCTTATTTCCTTATTTCTTTAGTTATTTCCCCCCTATAATGAGTATGGCAATAGCTTTGAGATGAGTGAATTCTCTACCGTACATTTTTTAGATCCTCTGCTCTACATTCAATAGGTTGCATCCACTGTATTCAAAAAAACAAGTTTGAAGCTATGACATGGCTGAACCGTGTAGAAACTTTCCAGTTGCTGGTTATGTAATGTTTATGTCCAATCATGAATTCCTTCTTGATTTAGTGTTTCAAAGGCTCGGTATTCAGAAAAGATTGAAGCTATTGCCACTCTATTCCTCGTGCCCCAGCCTCATCCTGACAGCAAAGAGGTTGTGGAGGGCTCTATTGATGTCTTGTTCTGTGATCTTCCCTTGCTGGATTGCAGAGGCAGCATGTTGCGGCACATAGCTGCCACAATTCACGTCCATTCCTGAAAGTTGTCAGCTTACAAACACGATATTTATCGTTTCACAGAGTATATAAGTCTTTGTTGGAAACAGTTTGCCATGTGAGGGTAATGCTTGATATGTCATAACCACAAAGATAAAATATATACAGAATTAATCTCTTTGAGAAACAGTATGTGAGGGTAATGTTTGTATTTGTAGAGCTTAAAGTGGAGTTTGTAAGACTGAAATTATGGTTCTTACCTTTGAGATGTCAGTTCATTATCGACATTAGCCTCTTCATCATGACACATGGTTTGCTAAATTGCATCTTACCTTTTGCAAGATGAGCATATGGTGTTTGAGGACTTGTCAAGAAAGGCCAGCCGAGCCCAATAAGAAGATCGGACCGGGCATTGCAAATATTATTTTTTTCTCGTGCAGCTAGTGCTTTTGTTATATTGTCGCATCGCATTTTATTCATGTTCCGATGCTATGGATTTATTTGTGGATTTACATGTGGTAATCGTAGTTTATTCATGTATGGAATCGGAAATTTTTGTTATATTAGAATTTTCTAGACTAATTTACTAATTTTTTTTCGCAATTTATTGATTTTATTTCGAATTTTCGGAATATTTTATGATGTTTTCGAATTTTATGGATTTTTAAATTCATTTATATTGATTTTATTTCGAATTTTCTGACCACTTTTAAATTCAAAATTTTAAATATGTGTTATCCCATCCAATCCAACCATGACCCAAACAATCAATCTTTGCTTCAATCCCCCCATGGATAGGTGGAAGAGGATTTGGTGGGGATTGGGTGGGGGGAGGGGGATCAACCCAATCCTCCTTTGGATTGTTTCTCCTATGGATAGATTTCCCCACTAGCCAAACAAGGCCTTACTCAAATTCTTTAACTAGTCTGTTTAAGGGTAATGCCACTAATGTTTTTGGATGCAGCTACGCAGCATGCATGTTAGACGTATACGCATGTCTCATGCACGTAATGCGCATGGACTCAAAGAGTCCTACGCGGCCACGGCAAGAGATCACGGCGCCGGCTTCTGGATTCAACTCCAACCGATTACAGCTAGATTGATTTATCTTTGCCATGTAATCTTACCTTCCCGTTATGCATTCTCTCTTATATATTGTAATATATATTCCCAAGTGATTAATGCAAAACGGTGAGAGCAATTCTCCCAAACTATACGCATTTTCATGGTATGAGTGGCGCCAATCCTAGCGCGCGCCCCACCAATATTGCTTCCGTCCACCCTCCTCCCTGTTGTCCACCATGGGCGACAAGGTTGCTGCCCTCGCAGCCGCCATTGCTACTCTCCATGCGCAAGCATGTGCCGTCCCTAGTATCAAAACGCATATCCCGGTCACTCTCGATGCGCAAGCATGTGCCGTCCCTAGTATCAAAACGCATATCCCGGTCACTCTCGATCAGCGTGCGTCCAACTTCTCCAAGTGGCGCGGCCTCTTGATGGTGACGCTTAGCAAGTACACCCTCACCGACCACGGTGAGGGCGCCAGCGCGTCCACTGATCCTGCATGGAAGCAGATGGACTACATCATTCTTCCGTAGCTCTATAGATCGATCTCTTCCGAGCTCCATGAGATTGCGATGGAGAACAACAACACTGCCCAAGCGGTTTGGACCACCCTCGAGTATCTAGCCTAAGATCACTGTTGCCTACGGGAAATTGAGGACCCAATATCACTGCTGACTAATGACAACTGGCACGGCTACCTCAAATTACGGCTGTTAGTACCTTCATGGAGTATCTTTTTCTACTAGTTTCTACTCGCATCAGATATGCTCAAGTCTTGTGGTTAACTAAACCAGGGGAATGAAATGTACAATACAGGATTACTGCCCTATGCAGTAGACTGAACTCTGGTCGAATTTTTGGTTGTAATGGCGTATTTCCATCCCGTATTTACGAGAATAACTGTCGCCGGATTTTATTTACAAAAATGACCCTCTACCGCACGGTGGCCGTGCGGCAAGCGCCGTGTGGTGGCCCTTCCGTGCTCACCGCGTGCCCTCCCCTCCGCACGGCCCTCCCTCCCGCATAGTCGCGTGCCCTCCCCTCCGCTCCCCTGCCTGGAATGCGGCCTGGTCCGGTTCTCCGGAGAAACAAAAAACTGGAAAAAAAAACCACCAGCTGTCGTTGGGAGATGCTCCGAAGCCCAGGCCCTTCCCCCTAATTCCACAACCTGGCATCTTCTGTCACATCCATCGCTTTCGTCGCTTTATTCCCCATCGTTGTCACTTCACATCGCTGTCTAATGCATGCATGCGAAATTTAATTAGCACGGGCGGGGGAAGGATTCCCTCCCACAACGGCTATAAATTAGAGAGCGAGTGAGCACGATTTCATTTCGCAGTCGCTCGCTGGCTCACTCTTTCGCTCGCTCTCTTGCTCTGTCAATTATATTTTTTGGGATATTTTAATGTTATTAACCACCGTCATTCGCATGTAATTTGTATCTCCGTCGATTTTTTGTCATTCGTAAATTCTTTATTAACTGCGTACTTAATAGTTGTAATTTTCTAGGCGCACTTATTATAGGTGTTCTAAAATTTTCTTAGGAAACTCTGTTTGACTTTATTAGTCACATTTAATTAGCCGCAGTTGAACTTATTTTATGTAATTAATTAGTTTTAATTATTGAGGCATCGTTAATTAGTTACCAAATAATAAGTCGTAATGAACAGTGCATGCAAACACAAAACTACGTTGCAGAGAGTGAGGCCATTATCTTACGGTGGATGCGTACTTAAGTAGTTGTAATTTTGCAGGCATTTACTTAGTGCAACGTTGTTAGTCCCAAGTAATTAGCATTCTGAAAATCATTCTAATTCACTCCCACTTAAAAAATTAAAATTGAAATATACTTTAGGTATGGATCAGTAAATTATTGCATAGTCTAGTATTTTAATGGTGGCACGCACGCACTTGATACTTTGATTAGTACGAACCCTTGGATGAGGCTTTACTTATTTAGTTTATAGAATTGATTAGTGGTTACATCACGTGAATTTGGCTTCAGATGTATGCAAGACGTTTGTTACTTGCTAGAGCCCTGCTTGATATTAAATGATTTGTTTAATCTTAAAATTGTAGTTAGGCTCATTTAGAAAATAAAACAAATCTTGAGATACGGAGTTCACTACTTGTAGCTTGAATTGTTTGTATGGTCATTCTAGCTGTCATGTTGATGGTACAATGTATAAGTGACAACTGGGACTAGAATAGTTTGTATGGTCATTCCCCGCCATTGTCACTTCAACAGTATCTAAATTATGTAGACATATGAAAGAATTATGTTGTTGTTTGACATGTTGTAAGCCTAAGCTATACATTCAGTAAATTATTGGAACCATATGTGTATGCCTTTTTAATTGTTAGTATGTAACACAGATTATTTTGCTGCAGAAATTAGTTTTAGTACTAATTAATTTAGTCATGTTTAAATAGTCATATTTAATTTCGTACTAGTAGATTAGTGTACATTTGGTCCTAATTTTTAACTTGTAGTATTTTATTGTCATTATCATTTATGTACTAGTAAATTACTGTACATTTGGTCCTAATTATTAATTTGTTGTATTTTACGGCCATTACCAACCTTCTCACTAATATTCCCTCTATTCCATCTGTTGCAAGCTATGTCTCTACCGGCGTTTCTGGAACACTTCTACGATGAGGACCACCGGTGCAAGCTATGGATCGCCGGTGACGCGGATGGCCCTCCGTCCCTGCTGCTTCGGTCGGGGAGGGATTACAGAGAGCTGCATGATCGCTACGTCCCGATCCTTCGGGACACGGGCTTGTTGCCCCTTGCGAGGATGGTCTTCGTCGGACACCAGTTCACCCTAGACACCAGCCTGCTGTCGGCACTTGTCGACAGGTGGAGGCCCGAGATGAACACCTTCCACTTTCTGTAGGGTGAGATGACGGTCACTCTACAGGCCATCTCGTTCTTGACCGGTCTCCTGATTCGGGGTGAGCAACTTGTTTCGAGCCCTCCGTCGATAGACTGGAAGGCTAGGCTGGAGCATCAGTTCAACGTACCTGTCCCGGAGCATGCACTGGTGTCCCCAGACTTGGCTGAGGCACTTCAGTCAATGCCCGCAGGGTGTATCTGATGAGGTCGTTAGGACGCACCTCGTTGCTTACCTTCTTCAGCTCTTTGGTTGGGTCTTGTTTCCAACCACACAGGGCGATTGGTGTTACCCTAGCTTTGTCTGCATCGCTGAGTCTTTGATTGACGCGGAGGCTGGGCCGATGACTCAATATAGCTGGGGATCAGCCATCTTTTGCGCCACATACCGGGGGTTGTGTTACGCTTCGCGGCGCAGCATCAGTGGTACCCCCAACCTGGCTGTCTGCTACGTGCTCCTACTGCTGTGGAGTTGGGAGTACTTCCTTGTTGGCGGTCATCCATCGGGAGAGAGGTGCACCCGTGCGCCGAGTTGGACGACCAAATAAATGGGCCCACCATGGGTTTACGGTGGACTACTGCCCGTCTACGCTAGGCCAAGAATAGACCGGCGAGGTGGTACTCGTTGTTCCACAATGATTTCGAGTCGTTGCATGACAGCGACATCATATGGACTACATGGTATCAAGAGTTCGTGGACACGGCAGCGCCGCACGGACTGTCCGTGCAATGCATCTAGGATGTAGGACTGTGGACAACGACCTGCCACCTGGTGTTCGCACAAATGGTGGAGAATTACGCGCCGTAGTGCGTAATGCGACAGTTTGGCGTGCACCAGGTCGTGCCCCCAGATGACAGGCTCCTGCCGCGAGCCGTACACCTGTGAGTCAAACTTCATCTGAGTAATGTTTACACTTCTTATGTCATCTTTTCTAACAACAATCCTTCCGAAAATACAGGCAATCAAGGGCGGATCGGCATAATCAGGACTGACGCCTAGTCCAGCACGAGTGGACTATGGCATGGACGGAGAGGGCGCACTTGGAGGTCTTGCATGAGCAGTGTCCGTACGATGTTTGTACATACCGTGAGTACATGGAGTGGTATGTGCCATGGTCGCACGCAAGACTCACCATTCCTCCTCTGGAGCGCCCGGAGCAAGTCACGCACCAACAGAGCCTCCGCCACTCGTTCGATCGTCACAACACTTTGCGGCGCGACGACACCGTAAGACACTTACAATATCTGGTCGTTTCATCGATGATATCTGTACTCTTCATTAATGAACCTGTTATGTATGCCATTACAGTTGGAGCAGGCGCAACACATCGCAAGCGCATAGAAGTTCGCTATCCGATGCACAAACAGAACACCGGCGGGGATGCTAAAAAGTTTGAGGTACATCTTCGTGGAGTCGAAGAAGATAATAAAGAACTTGAACTGCGGTCGTTCGATGGACGACGTCCTACGCATCGGGCACCAAGTGGGGGGCGTGCTCACCCGCTAGGTCACCACGACCTAGCGAGTCCGGCCGATGTCGTAGCATTCCCCATCGGTCATCCGCAGGACAGATCGGCGGGGAGGTAGGTTATGTACAAATCTACATTCTATTTTTTGGTTATGCCTTATGTTCCGCTAACATCATGTCGTTCTCCCACCGCGGGTCCATCGGGATGAATCACTTCTACCGTCCATATTCGGCACACAGACTAGCGGTCCCCCTCGGTCATCTGCACTGCACATCCGGGAGGTACGAGATTCTCAGTTTAAGTCCAGAATGTTTATTTGTACTAACATCGTTCCGTCTTGCAGCCTTCAGTTGACTGTGGGGGTTTGGATCAGTTCATGTCGACTGATGATGACGATCAGGCCTCCCAGATCCTACCAGGGAGCAATACACGCCATCAGGGTTTGGAGCGTACGTAGGGCAGAGCTCCTCCGGGTTGGCTGGCACACCGTACGTCCAAGGCCAGAGCTCATCCGCACAACCGGAGTTGCATGCATCGTACATTAGGGGCGGACAACCCTGGAATGAATTTATAGAGTCCATCGTTCATGAATTCTTCAGAGGTGGCCCCTAGGTCGGCATGCCTCATCAGGACGACATGTACGCTTACCAGACTGCCGAGCTGATCACGAGCTGACTCGCCATCGGTGCACCTCCGCCCACTCAACAGTCTCCATACCCCTCTTTGATCCGACACGCGCTCTCAGTACCAACTCACGTATTCCACGGGACATGCCCGACGCAAAACATCTAGGCGCACGTGGAGGCAGCCGCAACAAGCAGAGGGTAGTGGCTTAGACGAGTGAGCCATATTGTATCTTGTGTTATGCGATTATGTTTTGGTATATTTGTATTCATATTTTGTTTTTCTATATTTGTACGCGTATTGTTGTTATTATGTGTGTACTCTTGCAGCATATTATATATCGATATCTCCAATGGAGTTGCAATATAGTTTTTTCCATACATTCCAAGTCACATAAAATTATGAAACCCTAATTTCTGAAACCTAAAATTTAAATTTTCGAGACCAAAATCCTTAATTTTTGAGACAATTTTAGAACACATATAAAATTGTCAAAACATTACACAATCAATTTCACTGCGTGAAGAGTCTTCAAAACAAAATTCATAATTTTTGGACCTCATTTTGTACATTTACAAATTCCTACAAACAATACACTTATATGAAATTGCGAGAAAAATTTAGAACAAATAAAATTATGGAAAAATTACAAAAGCAAGTACATTGTGTCGGAAGGCTCCACATAAAATTTCATAATTTTCTGAAGTAATTTGCTATATTTTAAAATTCCTACAAATAACGCCGAACCCCTAATTTGGGGAGCGCTGAAACCCTAATTTGGGAGGAGAGAGAAACGATGACCCACCGCACGACAGCCGTGCAGCAGGCCAGCCACCGCACGGTGGTTGTGCGGCAGGCGCCACAGCACGGTGGCCGTGCGGCAGGCGCCACCCATGCAATAGGAGGGGGTCATTTTTGAAAAAAAAAAATCCGAAGACGGTCATTCTTGTAAATATGAGACGAAAATGTGTCAATACAGCAAAAAATTCAACTCTGGTCAGCTCATTTACTCTTGGAGTTTGACTTTTCACCTCCCGACTTACTATAGCAATAGGAAATGATGGGTTTGTAAGGGGCAGGCCTGCTAGATGGGGAGCAAATCTTTTTGATGCGGACAGCATGCAGCAACCTGCAAGATCCCTTGGGCATCTGCAATAGTTAGAGATAATTTTGTCTCTAACATATGCTACATCATCTTTAGAGATAACATCTCTAATAAATAGTCTCTAGCATACTCTCCAACATTTATATTTTATAATTCTCCTTTGAAACAGGCCTACATGTCAACTAGAGTAGATTAATGTATCATGTCTTGTTTCATGTGCACGATAGTCTCTTTAGGAAGAGACAACATGTGCTCTCTCCTCCTCCTCTCTTCTCCACATAGGATTTTGTTAACGTGACATAGCTAAAAGACGACAATAAATATAATATTGGAGATGTCGATGTACATCTGACTCGACGCACTGCTCGCACGCAACGAATCTCTGGCGTCATACAGTGGATTGGAGCCCCAAATTGTTCCCTTTCTGTGGTCAGCCTGGATGACTGATGCGTTAGCTCACCGCTCACATACCGTGCGGTGCAGCAACCGAGGCACACACCAGGCAAACAACAGGCCTCATTAGGGATGGCAACGGGGCCATTCCCCAGTGGGCATGATACGAGTGGCGATGGAACTCAGCCGAGCGTTCCAGTGGAGCGGAGAACACGGTGCAAGGTCGAGCACGACGAAGAAGACGCGATGTGGGCTATGACGGAACTAGGACGAGTGTGGCAGCGGTAGAGCTGAGGGTGTGGCGTAAGCCGAGTTCAATGACGGTGGCTTGACGTGCTTGGATAATATGCTCTTTTTTATCCATAGCAAAGCACGAACATTCAGCTAGTAATTCTTTTGACTGGTTGTTCGGCGGTTGCTGATGTTCATCCGATCATTCACTGTGCTATGAATCATGTACAACTTTTTTGTTTTAAAATAAAAGCCGGGCATGGCTTTCATTCTAAAAAATGTGGGGTTCTTCTAGTGCAAATCTTAATAGGTAAAAGCAGGCCAGTTTGGGCTCTCCTTGGGGTGGCCACGTCGATAGCAAAACAAGGAGCATTGGATCATCGTCGTTCGGCTAGGATCGCGTGGAGAGTCCCTAATGGATTCACCGTCTGATAGTGGTCGTCCGATCAGTCTTGAGCAACCTGAATGTAGGCCAGCCCTCTCCTCGTGCCCCACATCGTTCCGTGACCCTGTTCCCATCCCTCGCCTCCCACTCCGTCCCTGCCTCCTCCTCGCTGTGCCTCCCCTGCCACCCCTCCGCTTCCCTTCCCCTACCGCCCCTCTTCACTCGCGCCGTCGGCGGGCGGCGGTGCCCTCGCCCGCGTCGCCCACTCCCCCCCTCCTGCGCCGTCGGCCCAATTCCACTGTGGTCGCCTCCCCTCCTTCTCCACCGTCACGCCCCCGCCTCCTTCGTCTCCTGCTCCCCTTCTTCTTCTTCACTGACGCCTCCTCCTCCTTCCTTATTCCACGGGCTCCGTAGGCCCCTTCCCCGCCCACGCTTCCACCACCGGTGGGCGATGATGCCCTTGTCGCTTCACCGTGCCGCCCAATCCTCCCTGCTGCCCCAATCCCAATGTGGTCGCTTCGTCACCTCCCATCCTCCTTCTCCACTGCCGCATGTGTAGGGATCGTGGGAAGGCTACGAAAGCACAAAATAAAAATTTTACCGCATTACCAAGGAACCCCCGCTAGTAATAGATCATGAGATTACCACTAGACGTGCCGACTCATAGCGGAAGTAGAGTCGATGTAGTGATTTGATGCAATTGTGGTCGTTCTTGCCACACGTCTTCTCCTCCGAGAGGTCGTCACGAGTTGTGGATCGTCCTAGCACTGATGCTTCGCAAATCCCATGTCCGACCAGTCTCATTCCTCCCCATGTTTCATAGCATACCCGAAGGCTACCTTTATAACTACCCAGTTACGGTGTAGCGTTTGGCAACCCCTAAGAGTGCTATTACACATGTAGGAAACTATGCTGATCTCAGGTCTAAGGATTATACATAATCATTGCTTGAGACCAACTGATGACACACGAAATCATAACAATCTCAACAGTGTCTCAAGGTGGGTCTTTTCCAACACCATGTTCTCTAACATGTGTCCATATTATTGGTTTGATATCTCGATATAAATGACTCGTGAAACATATTCATCAACCAATACATATACTAGTCTATTCATATGTGTCATCATATGTTTCCGACCAGGGAACATTTAAGAATAATCATCGCATAAATATAGAGTTTCACAATCAAGTCACATACTTGATAATAAATATTGTCGATATTATTCTGGGAACAAGATAACATATTATCTAATGTCATGAGCATAATGAAATATAACCATATCTATGATTGCCTCTAGGGCATATTTCCTACAATTTCCCACTTGCATTAGAGTTAATCATTTAAGTATCTAATACCAATAGCTCTTGTGTGCACCTCATGCTTTGGCTGTATGAGAGACTTTGTCAACGGATCAGCAACATTTAAATCTATATTTACTTTGCATATTTTAACATCTCCTCTATCCACCAATTCGCGAATAAGGTGATAACGCTTGAGTATATGCTTGGACTTCTGATGGGATCTAGGCTCCTTAGCCCGCGCGATGGCTCCATTATTGTCACAATAGAGACCCATTGGGCTCGAGGCACTCAGAACCACACCCAATTCAGCAATGAAATTCCTTATCCAAACTCCTTCTTTCGCGGCTTCAGAAGCCACAATGTACTCGGCCCCCGTCGTAGAATCAGCTACCATTTCTTGCTTGGAACTTTTCCAGCTCACTGCTCCTCCATTCAAAATGAATACAAAACCAGACTGCGAACAATAATCATCTTTGTCGGTTTAGAAGCTTGCATCAGTGTAACCATTTACAACAAGCTCTTCATCACCGCCATAAACTAGGAACACATCCTTAATCCTTTTTAAGTACTTAAGAATGTTTTTCACAGCTATCCAGTGACCTTCACCGGGATTAGCTTGGTACCTACTCGTAACACTTAGAGCATATGATACATCTGGTCGTGTACATATCATGGCATACATGATAGATCCAATAGCCGAAGCATATGGAATAACATTCATCTGGTCTCGCTCATCAGTTGTCGATGGACACTGACTCTTGCTAAGACTTATGCCATGTGACATAGGCAAGAAACCTTTCTTGGCATCCTTCATGTTGAACTGAATCAACACCTTGTCAATATAAGTACTTTGGCTTAATCCAATTAGCCTTCTTGATCTATCTCTATAGATCTTTATCCCCAAGATATATGTTGCCTCTCCTAGGTCCTTCATAGAAAAACTAATTTTCAATGATGCCTTAACAGATTCCGGCATAGGAATGTCATTCCCAATCAATAATATGTCATCCACATATAAGATTAGAATTACAAGTGTGCTCCCACTAACCTTCTTGTAAACACAAGATTCTTCTTTGTTCTTGATGAAACCAAACCTTTTGATCTCTTCATCAAAACGTAAATTCCAACTCTGAGATGCTTGCTTCAACCCATAAATGGACTTTTGAAGTTTGCATACTTTACTAGCATTCTTTGGATCGACAAAACCTTCAGGTTGTGTCATGTACACATCCTCATCTAGGTTTCCATTAAGGAAAGTCGTTTTGACATCCATTTGCCATATCTCATAATCTAAATATGTAGCAATAGCTAGAATGATCCGTATAGATTTAAGCATCGCTACCGGTTAGAAAGTCTCATCGTAGTCAACCCCTTGAACTTGTCAAAACCCTTTTGCGACTAGTCGAGCTTTATGAATGTGAACATTTCCATCCATATCAATCTTTTTCTTATAGATCCATTTGCACTCAATGGTTTTAACACCATCAGGTGAATTGACCAGGTTCCAAACCTGATTGTCACTCATGGATTCTATCTCAGATTTCATGGCTCCAAGCTATTTCTTAGAGTCTGGGTCCATCATTGCTTCCTTAAAATTCTTAGGCTCATCATTATTCAACAATAATATGCCATGCCCATACCTTATAGGCAATTGACATGGCCTTTTAGATCTACATGCGGCTGATGCCTCATCTACAGGTTCAACAAAATTTTGTTCATCCTGTAGAGGTTCAGTAAGAGTTGAAACACTTTCAAATGTTTTCTGAATTTCTTTGAGTTGCACCTTTCTCCCACTAACTCCATTTGAAAGAAACTCTTTTTCCAAAAATACACCATTTCGGGCAATAAAAACTTTGCCCTCTTCCCGTTTGTAGAAGTAATATCCTTTGGTTTCCCTAGGATATCCTATAAAAAAGCATTTATCTGACTTGGGTGTGAGTTTATCAAACATCAAACGTTTAACATAGACATCACAACCCCAAATCTTTAGAAAAGACAAACTAGGACTCTTTCCAGTCCACATCTCATATGGTGTCTTTTCTACTGATTTAGATGATACCCTATTTAAAGTGAAAGCTGCAGTTTCTAGAGTGTAACCTCAAAAATACAATGGCAGATCCGATTGACTCATTATCGATCGAACCATGTCCAACAAGGTCCGATTACGCCGCTCGGACACGTACCCCATTCCATTATGGAGTGCCCGGTGGTGTAAGTTGCGGAACAATTCCACATTGTTTCAAATGATCACCGAATTCATGGCTCAAAAAATCACCTCCATGATCAGATCGCAAAGACTTGATTGTTTTGCCAAGTTGATTCTGTACCTCATTCTGGAACTCCTTAAACTTTAAAATATTCCGACTTGTGCCTCATTAAATAGATATATCCATATCTACTATAGTCATCGGTGAAAGTAATAAAATACTGAAAACCACCTTTAGCTGTCGTGCTCATTGGTCCAAACACATCAGTATGTATGAGTGCCAACAAGTCGGATGTCCTCTCAGCTCGACCAATGAAAGGAGTCTTGGTCATCTTTCTGAGTAGGCAAGATTCGCACGTTTCAAATGATTCCAAATCAAATGAGTTTAGAATTCCATCATCATGGAGTTTCTTCATACGTTTCTCACTTATGTGATCCAAACGATAATGCCAAATGAAAGTGGAATTCATATTATTAGGCCGAAGCCTCTTTACATTAATATTATAGACGGGTGCATCAACAAGATTTAAAATAAACAATCTATTCAAAACAGGTGCATAACCATAAAACACTTCATTCAAAAATATAGAACAACCATTGTTCTCAACAATGAATTTATAACCCTCTACCATCAAACATGAGGCAGAGATAATGTTTCTACTAATGGCTGGAACGTAATAACAATTATTCAATTCCATAATAAATCCTGAAGGCAAAAGTAATGGCAAAGTCCCAATGGCTAATGTGGCAACCCTTGCTTTATTTTCGACGCGAAGATCCATCTCGCCCCTTGCAATTCTCCTACTCCTTGTTAGACTCTGTATCGAATTGCAGATATGAGCAACCAATCCCAGATCCAATACCCATGAGTTAACGTAAGAGTCAAGAAAAAAACATCTATAACATTAATACCTGTAGTGGAAGTTTTAGTCCCACCATTCTTTTTCTAATCAGCCATGTATTTCTTGCAGTTTCTCTTCCAATGGCCTAGCTCTTTGCAGTAAAATCATTCATTCTCTTGAGTCGGGCCGAACTTAATCTTGGGTTTAGGCTTGTTAGTTTTGATCTCATCTGAAACTTTAGCCTTGCCCCTTTTCTTGACCCAAGTTTTAGCCTTCTTATTGAAGCTTGTACTCTTTTGCACCATCATCACATGATTGTTGCTTTTCTTAATGCTGTCCTCTGCTGTCTTAAGCATCATATGCAGTTCGGTGAGATTCTTGTCTAAGCCATTCATATGGAAGTTCAAAATGAACTGGCCATAGCTTGCTGGAAGCGAAGCAAGAATCAAATATGTAGCCAACTCTTGACTAAGTGGAAAACTAAGTTTTTCCAAGCTCTGTGTTTAACCAACCATCTTGATTACATGTGGGCTCACCGGACCACCCTCAGCAAGCCTACATCCAAACAAGTTCTTTGAGATCTCATATCTCTCAGTTCTTGCTTGTGTCTCAAACATGCCTTTGAGCGCCACGATCATATCGTAGGCCTCAATGTTCTCAAACTGCTTCTGAAGGTCTGAGTTCATAGAGCAAGCATGAGACAGCTAACATCAAGGGACTCATCACATGGCTTTTTATAGGTGGTTTTAAGAGTAACAGCAGCATTCTCTGCAGGCACATCTGGAATTGGTTCCTCCAGAACATATTACTTTTTTATCTTGCATAAGAACAATTCTTAGGTTGCGGGACCAATCCGCAAAATTTGTTTTATTCAGTTTTTCCCTTTCAAGTATCGAACGTAAAGCAAAACTGGATGTAGGTACAACAGTTGGTGCCATAATCTACAACATAAAATATGCAAAACTAAGACATATATTCAATCAAAGTAACTTCTATTAAACAATTTAACAAAGATACTCCCACTAAATTCCATATCCCTCTTATGACATTTAGTGATTCAAGACCCTCAATCAATTAATCTACTAGTGAGCTTTGGCATCACTGCTAGAAGATTAGTGAAATTGGTAAGCAACCATTTGCTAATCATATCTCTATATGACACTTGTTGTTGGGCAGCATCTCTATACTTTGGCATCCAACCCTATGCCCCAAGGTCCATAACCGTGATGATGACCTTGTCAAGTTAAACCAACGCTATGCATGTAAGTGTCCCACACAAACCCATCTAGTCAAGGAAAGTTAGTGGCACTCTGCTTTAGCAAGACCTGCCATTAAAATACATGACTTTGGATGGTGCAGCTAATTGGGAGGACATCAATTTAACTTAATATTATGTGAGGGAATTTTACTTCTACCATGTTGAAAGCATCTAAAGCAATTGAAACATGCATAGAAATAAAAGAACGGGAATGTAAAGGCATTGGAGCGGGGTCACAAGGACGGCAGGACCTCCAGGACGTCCTTTTGGACCTCCCCTAGAGAGACCTCAAGGACGTCCTCTTGGACCTTCCTTGGAGAGACCTCCAGGACTACATAGATCCAATCTACTGTTTTGTCCATGAAAATCACATTGGGCTAATCACATTAACCCCTTTCGATTGCAACTCTCATTCGATCAACCAGATTGATCTTCGCGTATTCCATGGATTTATGATCACTATCTGCCTTGATGGCGGAAACCGACCGGTAGAGGCAAGTTATGATATAACCATGAAAACACGATCACGGAATAACAATCATAAAACCATCTTGAAACCACTGCACATGGACGATCATATCAACCATCACCAAAACAATCTAATCCGAATCTAAAACTAGACGGGATGACTCTGATACCACTGTAGGGATCACGGGAAGGCTACGATAGCACAAAACAAAAATTTTACTACGTTACCAAGGAACCTCCGCTAGTAATAGATCACGAAATTACCACTAGACGTGCCGACTCGTAGCGGAAGTAGAGTCGATGTAGCGATTTGATGCAGTCGTGGTCGTTCTTGCCGCACATCTTCTCCTCCGAGAGGTCATCACGAGTTGCGGATCGTCCTAGTGCTGATGCTTCGCAACAACACCCCCAAGGTATTCACACGTACGGGGCAGGTACACCACGCGCTGGAGTGCTAGCGCTGGCAGTGTGGTTGAGGAAGGCGTGGCTATTAGGGTTTCGGGATGATCTTCAAAAGCTTCTCATTTTGACACCCCATGCCACCGCCCCTCAATATATAGGCATCCAACTCGTAGCCTACCAGAATTCAGATCACCATCCAAATCAAATCCCAGCCCTTTAAGTGTGTGACCCTATAGGTTCATGTGTGATCAGTTGTGATCCAGAAACCCTTTCCGACCACGAGTCGTTAGCGGTACCTAGCAGCACATAACGATTCCCGAACACACACAGAATATATCGGACGAACCTTAATGCAATATGATCTATGACCAGGTCTTTATCACTTACGAACAGCCTGTAACTCCTTACGACCAGTTGGTGATAATGTTCTCTCCACGACCACCCTAGTAGGTCTTCCACGACCACCCGGAGGTCTTCCACGGCCACCGTAGGAGGTCTTCCACGAACACCCAAGAGGTCTTCTAGGACCACCCGGGAGGTCTTCTAGGAGGTCCTCCAGGACCACCCAGGAGGTCTTCTGGAAGGTCCTCCAGGACCACCCAGGAGGTCTTCCAGGACCACCCGGGAGGTCTTCCATATGTGGAGAACAGATATCAACCGTACGACCTGTTTATGTATTATCCCTTTGCCTCACGACATCTGGTTGAACTCCAGGTGGGATTAAGTCATCCATGGACTATTCAATACTTTCTCGATCAAGTGTCGAATAACTTCATGTGGTCGATACTTTGACCACTAGTGGCGTGGTCATGCACTTTCTTTATTCAACCACAACGAGGGGCCCAGAGACATCTCTCCTATTATGTTAGGAGGGGCAAATCCCATGTCCGACCAGTCTCATTCCTCCCCATGTTTCATAGCATACCCTAAGGTTACCTTTATAACTACCCAGTTACGGTGTAGCGTTTGGTAACCCCTAAGAGTGCTATTACACATGTAGGAAACCATGCTCACCTCAGGTCTAAGGATTATACATCATCATTGCTTGAGACCAATTGATGACACACGAAATCATAACAATCTCAACAGTGTCTCAAGGTGGGTCTTTTCCAACACCATGTTCTCTAACATGTGCCCATATTATTGGTTTGATATCTCCATATCAATGACTCATGAAACATAGTCATCAACCAATACATATGCTAGTCTATTCATATGTGTCCTTATATGTTTCCAACCAGGGAACGTTTAAGAATAATCATCGCGTAAATATAGAGTTTCACAATCAAGTCACATACTTGATAATAAATATTGTCGATATTATTCTGGGAACAAGATAACATATTATCTAATGTCATGAACATAATGAAATATAATCATCTCTATGATTGCCTCTAGGGCATATTTCCAATAGCATGCCCATCTCCTTCTTCTCCTCGATGACCACCCCTCCTTATTCCTTCCTCCACGAGCTCCGCACGCCCCCACTTCCACGATCACCGGCCGGTGGTGGCCTCGCTGGCCCCTCTTCCCCACCATTGCCCCAACCTCACTGTGGTTGCCGCCCCCAACTTCACTATGGTCGCTTCGCTGCCTCCCCTCCAGATTATCAAATTGGGAATATTCCAATATGTATTTCCAACACCCATCTTGCAATTGGTTGAATCTGTAAATTCGACAATAACTTAGTTAAAATAATTTGCACATGCAGGTGATTATAAAGACACTCACAGCTATCTTTTCTCTTTTTTTGGAAGCTTTTAGTGCATATTGTGACGGGGAATTCAATTTGTGATGTGGTAAGATAATTGTCTCTTTTCTTCTTGTTTAGTCTCGTACGGGAAAAGGGCATTGTCCATACATTGAGTTGCTTGTGCAGAAGAGTTGACTGTGTAAACAGAATGAAAATGTAGGGTTTTCATGTCGTCTTCATGACGTTAAATTAAACAAATTAGAACATGCTCCAATTTCGCTCTCTAATCCTCAGAAAACAAATCCAAATCTCACTTTCCACTCTTTTCCAGATTTAAATTAATTGCTTTTCCTAGGCTTATATTTTTCTCCATTTATCTTATTAACTCCTACATATCTCTTTTTTAAGCAAATACCCTTACTTCGCTGCAGTCCTAAACTTTAGTTGATTTTGGGCTCTGTGCTGTTGAGTCGATTGGTACACGACTACAAAGGATGATTCGGCACATATGAAGCCTCTGGCTAGGTTTCTTTCATTCAAATCAATAGTATTCTTGACTTGGTGACAAGGGGTGGTGATTGCAATAATATATGCTTTGGGCCTTCTTAGAAGTCCTTTAGCCGAGAGCTTGGAGTTAAAATCAAGTATTCAAGCTTTCATTATTTGCATAGAGGTATTTTATCTTTCTAAGTTCGGTTTACCTTTAAAAAGTTATCTTATCTTTAGCTTTAGAAAACTATACTTCATGTTTTTGTGATTAGCTGTTGTACATATCTGATAGCATCAAGTCTTCCTCCAGCATAGATGGGCATTGCTTCAGTCGTTCACCTCTATGTGTTCCCTGCCAAGCCCTATGAGCTCTTAGCTAACCAGTCACCTGGAAACATTTCATTTCTTCGAGATTATGTATCCTCTGACCCTATAGATACTTATGAAATTAAGGAAAGCAACCGACCCACCGAAATGAAGCTTCCACAGTTGGAACAGGATGAGAGAAGTGCAACAAACATAGAAGAAAGTGTTTGAGTCTTTGTGATCAGTAGTGGGGAATATGTGAGTAGTATTTTTTTTCAATGAAACCGGCAGGAGGTTTGCCCGTTATATTAATAGAGAAGAGGCGGTGCGAAACCGCACAGAGCCAGAGTTAAAGACAGAAAGTCTAATTACAAAGAAATAAAACACTCCAAAGAAACAGCCCCCGCTAGGCTAATTACAAAGAAATAAAACACTCTAAAGAAACAGCCCCCGCTAGGAACCAAGCTCTCCCCTCCTCTTTGATCTTAGCTAGGAGATCTAGAGGCGTTGTTGCTCAATTGTTGAAAATTCTCGCGTTTCGCTCCTTCCAAAGCTCCCATGAGATTAGAATCATGGTCGTCATCCTGGTCTTCCTAAGGGAACCTGACACCTTTGCCACATTGGACCACCAATCAAGGATGTTCGTGCAGGGGGACCAGGTGGAGGGTTGAAGGCCATCCGATCCCATCCAGTCTGCCATAAGCTTCCAAATACGACTGGAGAAACGACATTGTGCAAGGAGGTGCAAGGTTGATTCCGGCGTATGTCTACAAAGTGGACAGAGGCGATGGTTTGGCCACCCCCTTGCTTCGAGCCTATCTGAGGTCCAGAGTTTGTTTTGAATTGCTAACCAAGCGAAGAGTTTTCCCTTCGGACGGGCTTGGGTTTGCCAAATTAATGGTTTGAAGTTGGTCGCTATAGAGCCAAAGAAATGAAGAGCATAGGCTGACCTGGAGGAGTAGGTTCCATTCTGAGTTTGTTTCCAAAAGATCTCGTCCGGGGTGCCTTGAGTCAGGTGGATTTGATTGATTTTAGTCCACAGTCGTACGAATTGATCAAAGTGCAGGACTGAGAATCCTATCGTGAGGTTGATGTCCTGCACCCACCTTCCATTCTAAAGGCCGCGAATATAGTCTGGTGTTTGCGAATCGAAGATGCGAAAATCAAGGGGGCGATGTCTTTGGGGGCCTCTCCAAATAACCATGCCGAAAGCCAGAATTTGGCTGTTTTTCCGTCCCCGAGGGAGATCCTTGTTGCCACCGTAAAAAGATTTCGATCCGAGTCATGGCAAGGGATCTCCATACCGACCCAGGGTTTGGAAGGATTCTTCCATTCTTGCTAGAGCCAGCGCAGTCTGATTGCCGTGGAAAATTGCGGCAGACTGAGAATGCCTAGACCGCCAAGGTGGGTTAGGCGACACACCCTTCCCCAGTTGATTTTGCACTTTGCACCCGAGAGATTGTCTTGGCCTACCCAAAGGAACCGCCGCCTTATTTTGTCTATGTTGAGGAGAATCGCTTTGGGGATTTTGAAGACAATGAGGAAGTAAATTGGGATTGAGGTGAGAACCGATTTAACTAAGGTGGCCCGCCCTGCTGGAGATAGAAGACGCCCCTGCCAGCTTGCTAACCTTCCCGCCACTTTGTCGAGAAGCGGTTGAAAATCCACTTTGTGGAGCTTTCTGTAAGTGAGCGGAAGTCCCAGATACTTGATCAGGAAGGTTGAACGGATAGCCGGACAGTCGAGAAGAACCAAGGCAAGGTCTAAGTGGTCACAGCTGATTGGGAGCACTATACTTTTCTGGAAGTTGGTATGGAGGCCGGTGGCTTTCCCGAAATTGAGGATGATCTGTGTGGTAATGTAAATTTCACTTGGGTTGGGATTAATGAAGATAGTCAGATCGTCTCGTAGAATTGAGGTTCGATTCGGCGAGGCAATCAAGCGGGGGACGAGGTACCCCAAGACCGTAGCCTCCTCTAGGAGACTTTGAATGGGGTCGATGGCCAGAATGAAGAGGAAAGGTGAAAGGGGGTCTCCTTGCCGCAGCCCCCACCCGTGAAAGATCGCATTACCAGGGATGTCGTTAAGGAGGATTTTCGACGAGGCGGACCTTAAGAGAGCTGCCACCTAATTTGACCATCTAAGGGGGAGCCCTCTTTTATGGAGCAGATCCAAGAGGTAGTCCCAACGGACCGAGTCGAAGGCCTTGGCTATATCTAGCTTGGAAAAGAGCGAGGGAGTTTTAGAGCGGTGAAGCCTAGTAATCAGATTGCAGACAAAGAGAAAGTTGTCATGAATGCTTCTTGTCTTGATGAAGGCACTCTGAGCTCGCGAGACCAAGCTATTGAGGAATGGTGCCAGCCGCCGCGCTAGAGTTTTAGCGATCCACTTGCCAATCCTGTGAATGAGGCTGATAGGTCTAAAGTCTTGAACCTTTTCGGCTCCCTCTTTTTTTGGGATCAGCACAATATTAGCTGTGTTGAGTAAGTGAAGGTGCGACGTGCGGAGGGAGTGAAAGCTAGAGAAAACTATCATGATATCTGCTTTAATGATTGACCAGCAAGATTTGTAGAAATTTGCGGAATGATTGACCAGCAAGAATATGTGAGTAGTAGACTTCTATGAACAAATCTTACCTTGGAACAGTCAATACATTTCATTTTATTGTGTCTCACATTTCTTATTAATAACTGGTTGGCATGTGTTTATCAGTATGATTCTCATGTGTTTGTGTTCTTTTTCTTCCACCTTTTACCTTTAGGTGATCATGGATTTTAAATTCATTGTTAACCAACCAGTACAGACAGTGGAGAAACGTTTGATAGGCTGATGAAAAATAATGACGAGTATAAGAAAAGCAAGGATGACAACTAGGTGAGTGTAGCATCACTAGAGAGACCAGTTCGTGGGATTGATGATCGGCTATTAAGCAGATGTGCAAGTGATAGTAGGGTCACGAAGGGCAAAAAAACATAGTAGAGCGGTAAGCTCATTTGCTACTGTAGACAATTGGGGAGGTGGTGATCAGACATCTGATGGCTATGAGATAAGGGGTTGTCATTGGGCAGTAAAGAATAAACGATTTAAACATATGCAGGATTGATATTTTTCAAATAGTACTGCGTGAAAAAGAAAGTGTCCTTTTGTTATAGGACTTGCTGGTAACCTTTTGCAACACTGGCCAATTTTGTTGCCTATGAAAGTTCGCATGGTGATGTGTAGATAGCTGAACTCCTGGTATGGTAGTCTCTGTGCATATCCTATTATTTCTCTCTTTTTTTTCCTCTATGGATAGCCTATTATTTTTCTCTCTATTATGTTATTGCAGTATGTTTAATAATCTGTGCATAGTATTTTAACTAAGTTATTCTCCACTTTCCAAATTTAACAAATTGCAAGATGGGTGGTGAAAATACATATTGGAAGATTCCAAATTTGATAATCTGGTAGAACCGTGTGGATTTGATCCCGAATCCACATTTTTTTGGCGGTATGTTATTGCTCTTGCTTGCTGTTGACCTCTCCCACATATCAACAAACAATGATGCACAAAGGAAAGGGGACAAGGAATGACGACGTACATGTACAAGTGAGTCTTCATCCTGAATTGTTGTTTCGTGATGCTTGACATCTTCAAATAGTAGTCAATTGAACCATTGGCAGTTGAGCTATTAGGAAGCCATTATGAGTACTGTTTACAGATATACATTGTATGCATAGTGGGGACAATACTCATATGATATCTACTGTTTGAATATCTCTCCCTGACATTGAGTTGGTATATTGGTTTAGCTTACTGTTCAGATAGCCAAAGTGTGTTCTGCCAAGTCCTAGCTAATTGCCCACTATGCAGTTATATGATATCTACATATGATGCATTGAAAAAACCAAATATAGAGAAGAACCAAGACCTGTTCTTTGGGTTATGCATATTATTTGTTCCCCTTTTATTGGTTTTTTTTACTTGGACTGAGATACGTGCTCAATAATTGCACATATGGGTTAGATGTCTACTAAGGAGATATCAACCACTGAGTTAACATACATGAAGGCATATTTCAATATTTAATGGCTTCGGTTTCTCTTAACTTTGCCTTATATTTTCTTGAAGATTTATATAACTATCTTATATAAGATAATCTCAGACAACGAAAGTTCAAATCAATTTTGTTATTTGCTACTGTCATTACTTATGTTGTATTCTGCAGTGATCTCTCAAAAAATTATGCTGCCATTGTGACATGGGGACCATGCATGTTGTTCAAGTAATGCACAATCACTTTCACATTCTTGGTTTCATATTGATTACGGTAAGCTAGCCTTATAATCAGTCTACTGGTGCATTATTTCAGACGTCATGTAATAAATTTCGTCCTTAAACCTGACCTGTCAAATCTCTCTGAAAATTACTTTGGTACCTGCCATATCATCACAGGAATTCATTTTAGATTCAAAGAAAAGATTATGCCAATTATTTTGATCAATATTGCAAAGATATATAATAGAAGCCAGCCTCTTTAAACTAAATTGCATGTTCTGCTGCTGCTATTATGGAGAGGGCCTTTTTTTTTGTAGACCAAGTAATTGTGTTGCAAAATTTGCATTGGTAGTCTAGGAGTTTCCTTTTTTTGCTCCAACACAACAAATTATTGTACCTTGCTGCTTTGGCTATGTACAAGTTAATGTTTTAAAATTTTGAATTAGTAGCCTTTTATAGTTTCCTTTCAAGATTCATATCGGCCTCATATTTTTGTCTAATTGCTTGGTAGCTACATCGTCATACAAATTGTCCATTTGCAGTTAGTTTTTCAATATCAGTTATTTATGCACCAGACATACCTACACGTACACTTTGCTTCCAATTTCCTCTAAAGATTTGCCCTTGTAATACTCTGAAACGCGTTAGAGAGAAAACAAACAATAGTTAAAGGGGTTTTTTCTGAATTTTCTTCAAAACCTGGGCCATGGGCTCTTGGCCCACGGCACCAAGGCCCAAAAGGGAAGAAACCCTAAATATGCTACAGTACCACGCCTTGCTACAGTGCGGTGGCCGTGCTACAGTAACCTCCTATGTTTCCCCTTGCTGCCATCTTCTCCAAAGCACTTCCTCCTGCTGTCTTGTGTGCGCCGGCCGAAAGCAAAAGAAAGGAAGAGAGGAGAAGAAGAGGGGAGGAGCGCCTCGCGGGAAATTCAGCGGGCTCACGTGTCTCCAAGGGTATCAATTCGTTTCCCCGCTATTTTGATGATGTTTAGATGTGAAATTAGATTAGTTTGATTGGATCGAGTTCGTCCTGTTGTAGATTTAATTCTGTCCAGAATGTTGCGTGGGCGATTTCGCATTCTTAGAGGCCGAACCAGTAGTTTTGATCTTCTAGAGATATCTAGAGGTTGTTCTTAACTTTCTGTGGCCACCGAGTTCACTTGATTTCGTTGCTCGAGTCAAAAGTTATGATAGATTTAGTATCTGCTGTCCAGATTTCTGACGAGATTAATCTGTTTTGTTATTTCGTAAAATATGAAAATGTAATTGGAGGAATCTGGGTTTTCACCCAACTAGGTTATTGTAGGTAATTTGATAACCTTTCCATATTGTTAAAGAACGATCAATTTGGAGTTATAGATTAAACGTTATGATCGTTTTAGTGCTGCTGTTTATTCTGTTAGACAGTTTATGTGCTGAAAGTTCATCTGTCTATTAGCGTACTAATTTGGCCGAATTGGATTATCTTGTCAACTAGAGTATTGTAGATTTGTCAGTTAAGAATCCACAGAAACTAGGCTCACCTCTTTTTGAGTTCCAGATCATGAGTTATGTTAATTACCGTGCTGCTGTCCAGAGGCAGTTTATGGCTGAATGCGTTGGTTTTCAATTTAGGGTTTCTAGTTAGATCTTGAATCGCCGGGGAAGCGTCGTAGAACGCTAATCAGTATTGTCGTGTTCATCATATCCTTATTTCAGTTATTTATTTGTTTAGGTGGTGAAGCTTCGGGTTTATGAGTACCACCATTGCCTGCTAACGCGTCGCATCGCGGAAGGCAAGTACATTGCTTATCTTAATGATTGTGGTTGATGAATGCTTTTATGATTATACTGTGAGTTCTTATGATTCAAGAGAAGTTGGATTATCTATGGTCTTTCATATGTATTGAATCCATGATTGGAGATGATAATATTTAAGTTCATGTTCCTTCCATATGTGTGTTATCTCCATGATTAGAGAGTGTGTCTTTTCAATATACATATTTCATTCCATGCATTCATTATTCATGTTCCATCCACGGGAGTGGATTAAAAAGACCCATCAATTCCAGGATGGGCACATAAGACCCACCATTCCAATGTGGGCCCCACTATTCCAATGTGGGCGTTTTGGGACATCCGTATGAAATGTTCTTCATACGGGACTTGGATCCCCGCATTTTTGTTAAGATGCGGGGTTAAGTGAACACCGACGGGTGTGTCACTAGCAATACCGGTATATGCATGTGTGTAGCCCCTCCATTCCATTCATTCAAATACTCGTTCTGTGATTTCTTCATATGGTTCAATGATGTTGACTTGTTAATGTTTGTGGTATGTTTTATTTATTCACTGTACTTGCTGAGTCATGGACTCACTCTTGCTTTATTTATTTACTTTTAGGTGATCGTTGATGAAGTTCTCTTGGGAGGGAGTAGACATGCACTACTCACATGATACACTTTACATTCGTTTCAATATAAGGATGATTAATGTCATTCATTCGTTAATTGTTGGATGGTAATAATTACATCTGGACATGGATGATACATTTCTGTTCGTTGAGTTTTGATTAATTAACTGTTAAAGTTCATGGATTATTCGTTGATAGGATTATCTTAGTGGATCCAATCTTACATTCTTGTTTATGTTCCAATTGTTGATGCTCTGTTTAACTTAGTTGATGAATTATTGTTGATGTTTTCCGCTGTATGATTAAATGTTAGATCTTTAGGTAGCATTTTGGCTTCCGAATAGCCAGGGTGTTATAGTCATGCGCCTCACGTTTGGTCTTCAGTGTCTTCTACATTTAGCATAATTCTTACATAGATACTTCCGGACCTACAGTTTAGGCTCTAGTTCATCATAGGGTAATGGTATGGATCCTACGTTTGATACGAGAGCTCGTATCGGATGTTGTAGCCCAACTAAGACAAAGCCCGAAAAAAAAGACTTGGGAAGGACGTGTATCTCAGTGCAAGTGCCCGAGCCGGCAACCAATCATGCACTGGCCACCATCGTCAGTCACTAACTGCATGCTTCGAGCATCATCTAAAGGTTGGATTGCATGGATGGGGCCGAGCTGAGGCCTATTTGGAGAGGGGAAATTTTTACAACAATTCGAGAACGTGTGTAACATATCAAAAATTCATATGCATCATCTCAAAGAACACCGTGAGCATTAACATCATCTCAAAAAACATCACCGTGAACATCACCTAAGCTGAGAATACGCTATTTTTTCCCAATGTTTTTTCGGAGGAGATCGGGTGGAGGAGGAGTATTCGTTGCATCGGGTGTGCGTGATGTTGCATAGTACTTTCGCTTGTTTCGGAAGGAAGGAAAAACACACTGAGATCGGACGACTATGCATCATAGCGCCAGATCGGACGGCAAGACGTTGGCGCTTGAAACGTATGTCCGAGCACTAGTCGCGTCTATAGCAAGTGTTGCATCTGTAAGAAAAAAAATGTTGCATCTATAGAAACAAAATGTTGCATACTGTTCACGGCGGTGTTGCAATTTTTTTTTCAACGCATTTTTTTCCAGATGCTTTGTTTTTTGATTTGTGATGTTACAACCGCTGTCCGAGAATGTTGCAACCATTGTCCTAAGATGTTGCAACCGTTGTCCGGGGATGTTGCAACCATTGTCTTAGAATGTTGCAACTGTTGTCCGAGAATGTTACAACCATTGTCCTAGGATGTTGCAACCGTTGTCCGGAGATATTACAACCATTGTCCTAGGATGTTGCAACCGTTGTCCGGGGATATTGCAACCATTGTCTTAGGATGTTGCAACAATTGTCCTAGAATGTTGTAACTGTGGTCCGGGGATGTTGCAACCATTGTCTTAGAATGTTGCAACCATTTTCCTAGGATGTTGTAACCGTGGTCCAGAGATGTTGCAACCGTTGTCCTAAGATGTTGCAACCGTTGTCCTAAGATGTTGCAACCGTTGTCCGAGGATGTTGCAACCGTTGACCGGGGATGTTGCAACCATTGTCCGGGGATGTTACAACTGTGTCCGGGAGATATTGCATGCAGTGGTGTAAAAAATATTACGTCCTGTTGAAAAAAAGTTACATCCATAGGAAAAAAATGTTGCGTACTGTTCACAATGATGTTACAAGATAGCAAAAAAATAGCGCGCGTATGATTGTATGGGTGCTCGTGTACAAAACACACCTGCGATATTTGTCTGATTTGAATTATCTGAGTCAAGTTACTACTAATATACTCAGCTCTCAGATCATATGAGCGGCATTAATGTGGACGCACAACTGCAATTTGGCCACGTGGGTATCTTACTTTTAATCTCTGCCTAGTCACCGACCAGCTAGTAGATCTTAATACCACAATACAAAAGTTTGCTATCTCTTCACGTACATGTGGCATGTCACGCATTCAAACCTCATATCTACACATATGCACACTAGAGCGTACGATGAGAATGAGAATTCTCTCATCGTACGTCCGACTGGTAGTCTCACCCTTCATTATATCCTGAAGATGGCAGACTAGGAAAAAGCTCGGACTGGGACATAACCACGGCGAACGTTCGCTGTGCTAGAAAGTAGGAATATGTATGACTGACTGGTGGGCCGCATTCAGTTCTCCTCCTCCTTTCCCGTTGTTCCCGTTGTCTCTTCCGCGAGATCGAGAGAGACGACTTTTCCACACACAGAAGATCCCGAGGAGAAGGAGGCCGCGCAACCGAAGCACCCACTTCCAGCGCAGGGAGCCATCGCTCTCGCTCCCCCTCACTGTCCCGTACTCCCGTCCTCCGTCGGCTTCGTCACCGCCCTACTGTCTTCGGAAAGCTCTACCGCTCACGCACCGCCGCCACATCGGCCCGATCCCCCAACCTGTACGAGTCGGCGGTGCGGTCGATCAACCTGTCAGTTGACCAGGCTTTCCACCTCTTTCGGTTTCAGGCTTTCGGCCATTATCAGGATGGGGAAGGCTCTCGGAGTCCGTCCTCGTAAATCTGCCTTGGCCCAATGACCAATTGGGCCGGCTCAGATGTAACTGACACGGATTTGAGCTATGAATAACACCCCTTATGCACGATGCACCTCCTGCTCCAACTCCATCTCTCCATATCACAGCATGATGCATTTGTAGTCTTGTAGATAAACCATCGGTTTTGCTAAATAACATTCGACTGTTTTATTTTATCAAAATAGTCGAATTTTTGTCAGTCCGATATGCTTTGAGATTTACACTTCTTTTTATCTAATGAATTAGATCCGAATTTATTATGATTTTTTCTTTAGAACATAACGGGTTCACTATATTATCGCTCTTAAGCAAACGTAGACAACCACGAATTAGCCTTGCTCAGATCCGATTGCTAGAATTTACTTGATACATATGCTCAATGAGAACCGAAGTACGTTTTGGGATCAACTTTCTAGTTAGTGTGGTTGATTTTTACAAGGTGTCTATTGTCCGGCCTGCCCAGTATGTAAATCACAACCAATTAGAAAGGATAGCTAACAATCCTAACATCAACTAGCTGATAGTTAGAGATGGTTTGATGAGTTCTTTTGAACATAGAATGGCTGACATTACTTGAAGCCCTTTCTTTAATTGATATCAATTTGTTGGTCGCTCGCTTTCATCTTGATTCTTGATTATGGGATATTCAACAGAACACCTTTGGAATGCGTACCAGCCATATATATATACTCCCTCTAGTCACAAAGATGCCCTAAAATACGTGCGATTAGAAGTTAGGTCTTTTGTGATCATCACAAGGGATCAGACCGGCCCTGAGCCCTTCTGAGGTTTTGTTGTGTTCTTGTCTCGGGGTTCGTCGGTTCAACGCAAGACTTCTGTTGTGCTTGTGTCATCAGATGTTCATAGCTTCCATAGCCACTGAGAAGAAGAAATTGAAACCAGTAGAGGTCGAAAAAGAGTTGTGCTCCTATTCATCCTCCTCCCCCTCTAGTCATCGATTCAACACCATGCAGGCCTATATAGGTCCGTACTTGGTCGGGCCACCCACCCGGCCAAAAGTCCAAGAGGCTCTCGGATTCAACACCATGCAGGCCTATATAGGTCCGTACTTGGTCGGGCAACCGAAATCAGGACACGAAGGGGGCTAGGGGCAGCGAGGCGGCGTGGCGTGGCGGGATTCGCAATGAGGCCGATACTTGAGCCTGCAAGGGGGTAGGAGACGACCGGGCGGCGGTGGTCGACAGTGAGGGCCCATGCGTCACGGCAATGGGCGAGAACGAGAGGCGCGGCGATTCATGAGCCGTCAATCGAATTCGGACAAGGGTCGAAGGGGTCATTATACAAGAAAAGTGGTTTGAGGAGCGGCATGAAGGAAAGGAAATGGGCCGAAGAAATTCGGCCCAAGATGAATAGGAAAGGATTCTAAGGATTTTGTTTTAGAAAATACCATAAAAGCAAAAGCATTTTTAGAAAATAGCTTAAGTCATTCCAAAATTCTAGGAAAATTCACGTAAATCCCTTGAATTATTTAGGACTTAGTAAAAATATTTTCAGCTTAACTATTGCTTTTAATTTTTGCAATTAATTATTTTTAACATAGGGCAAAAGGAAAAACCAATTTAAAATCCAACAAAACCCCACTTAAACCAACTTTAATTAGTTCAAGTTTTAATTAAGTCAAATTAAAGTACTTTTAAAATTCTAAATTACAAGTTAAGCTTTGGCCAATTAATAAAACCAAATAGTTACTTTTTAAAGTTTTCAAAATTTTCAAAAACTCAGGAAATTTGGGATGTTACATTCACTCCCTTTCAGATCTCGTATTTCATGTTTTTGTTGCGACTGTTGAAAAACAATGTTACGATCGTTGAACAAAAATGTTGTGACCGTTGACAAAAATGTTGCACTCTTTTTGTTCACAATAGGTGTTTTCAGATGCTCACCTCTTCCTCTTTATAGTTAGTTTCGTTGAAAAAAATCATTGCGACTTGAAAAAAAATGTTGCAAAACCAATCGATTTTACGGTTAAAAGCGTTCTTCTGCATCTGAGATTTTTTTTAAGTTGTAATCTTCTTTAAAATGTTGCATTTGGTTTCTTTGATACGTTGTATCCTACCCATTACTTTTTTTTTGACGAACAAGTCTTTTTTGTTGCGAGCATTGAAATTTTTTTTGCACACGATAAAAAAATATTTCGTCGAAGCGTACGATAGGAAGCTTCTCATTCGTACGACTGGTTGGTATGCGGTTGCTGATGCTCACCCGATCATTCAATGTGCTATGAATCATGTACTACTTTTGTTTTTAGAATAAAAGCTGGGCATGGCCTTCGTTCTAAGATGGTAGACGTCGTCGCAAAAGAGAGAAGAAACGGAAAAGGGAAAAGGAGATGAAAAATCCCAGACGTAACCACGACAAACGCCCGGTGTGCTAGAAAATAGAAATATGTATGACAGACTGGTGGGCCGCATTCAGCTATACTTCTCTTTTCCTGTCGTTCCCATCTCTCTTCCGTGAGAAACAGAGAGACAACTTTTCCACACACAGAAGATCCTGAGAAGGAGGCCGCGCAACCGAAGCACCCACTCCCAGCGCAGGCAACCATGGCTGCTCCCCCTCACAGTCCCGTACTCCCGTCCTCCGTCGGCTTCGTCACCGCCCTACTGTCTTCGGAAAGTTCTACCGCTCACGCACCGCCGCCACATCGGCCCGATCCCCCAACCTGTAGGATTCGGCGGTGCGGTCGATCGACCTGTCCGGCTACCTGTCCCTCCAGGCTCTACCTGTCAATTGACCTGGCTTTGCACCTCTTTGGGTTTCAGGCTTTCGGCCATTATCAGGATGGGGAAGGCTCTCAGAGTCCGTCCTCGTAAATCTGCCTTGGCACAATGACCAAATGGGCCGTCTCAGATGTAACTGACACGGGTTTGAGCTATGAACAACACCCCTTCGTCACCATATGCACGATGCACCTCCTGCTCCAACTCCTTCTCTCCATATGCATTTGTAGTCTTGTAGATAAACCATCGGTTTTGCTAAATAACATTCGAATGTTTTATTTTATCAAAATAGTTGAATTTTCATCAGTCCGATATGCTTTGAGATCGGCACTTCTTTTTATCTAATGAATTGGGTCCAAATTTATTATGATTTTTTCTTCGGAACATAACGAGTTCACCACGTTGTCGCTCTTAAGCAAACGTAGACAACCACGATTTATCCTCGCTCAGATCCGATTGCTAGAATTTACTTGATACATATGCTCAATGAGAACCGAAGTATGTTTTGGGATCAACTTTCTAGTTAGTGTGGTTGATTTTTACAAGGTGTCTATTGTCCGGCCTGCCTGGTATGTAAATCACAACCAATTAGAAAGGACAGCTAACATCAACTAGCTGATAGTTAAGAGATGGTTTGATGAGTTCTTTTGAACATAGAATGGCTGACATTACTTGAAGCCCTTTCTTTAATTGATATCAATTTGGTGGTCGCTTTCATCTTGATTCTTGATCATGGGATATTCAACAGAACACCTTTCGAATGCGTACCAGCCATATATATATACTCCCTCTAGTCATAAAGATGCCCTAAAATACGTGCAGTCACTGGATTAGAAGTTAGGTCTTTGTGATCATCATAGGCGATCAGACCGGCCTTGAGCCCTTTTGAGGTTTTGTTGTGTTCTTGTCTCAGGGTTCGTGGGTTCAACACAAGACTTCTGTTGTGCTTGTGTCATTAGATGTTCATAGCTTCCATAGCCACTGAGGAGAAGATCAGTTGAAATCAGTAGAGATCGAAAAAGAGTTGTGCTCCTATTTACCCTCCTTCCTCTCTCTAATCGCCGTTCCGGTTTAACACCATGCCTAGATAGGCCCGTACTTGGTCGGGCCATCCATTCGGCCAGAAGTCCAAGAGACGACTTAGTCCTAGGATCACGGCTTTGCAGTACAACTTGCAATCGGTGCAAAGTAGTACTTACACACAAATTCATCGTGCAAGTACAGTTCTGATAAACTGTTGAGTTATGACTCTTCTCGAAGTCAAAGTGTTGATCGGTCAGACATGTATCTATGTGTTCACGATGTCCTCACAAAATCATGCATGGTCACACAAGTAACTCGTGTACAATTCGTTCTTGCCACGAGTCCTTTTCCCTTTGTTGACATTGGCAGCTGCATATATCCTGTCACTTGTACAGCTTCCCTTGGATAAGCTTCGGTTCTTTCAGGAATATCCTGTCAATACATACGACTGACTTCCCATGCATCCTTTATTGTCTTGACAAATTCCAATTCTCCATTCATCCCATCAGTCGAAGATAAATTCAATCATGGACCAATACACATGCATCCAATATGTCGACACTGGCTTGCTCATATGCGCGCGTACGCAATGCGCAGACCACTTTTCTGGACCTACCTATATAATGACAAGAGTCCAGCAGTTTGCAACAAGAAGGAAGCTAGCCCTTTGTTAACAGCCAATTGTTCAACTCTTTTGCACCAAACTGCACTAAATAAGATAGGAAATGGAGGCCTCCACGAAAACTCACTTTGTGCTCATCCCATGGTTAGGAGGCATTAGCCACATCATCCCCATGACTGACATCGGCTGCCTCCTCGCCTCACACGGATCGCCGGTCACCATCATCACGACGCCGGCAAATGCGCCACTTGTCCAAGGCCGTGTAGACCGTTCCACGCCGCACGGCGCGGTGCTCGCGGTCACCGCGATCCCCTTCCCAACCGCCGAAGCCGGCCTGCCGGAGGGCTGCGAGAGGCTCGACCTAATCCCGTCCCCCGCTATGGTGCCGAAATTCTTCGACGCCATCAAACAGTTCGGCGAGGTGGTGGCGCAGTACTGCCGTGGGGCTGCCCCCCACCGACCGAGCTGCATCATCGCCGGGATGTGCCACACGTGGACACTACGCATGGCGCGCGAGATTGGCGTGCCATGCTATATCTTCCACGGCTTTGGCGCGTTCGCTTTACTGTGCATGGAGTACCTGTACAAGCACAAGCGACACGAGGCAATTGCAGCGGCCGACGAGCTCGTCGACATCCCAGTCCTGCAGCCGTTTGAGTGCAAGGTCCTAGGTAGGCAGCTACCCCCGTGTTTCTTGCCATCCACTTCCATGGGGAGCAGGGCGATCCAAGAGATCCGAGAGTTCGACATGGCCGTGGACGGCGTCGTGGTGAACACCTTCAACGAGCTGGAGCACGGCTCCACGGCGGCTCTCGCGGCGGCCGCAGGCAAGAAGGTGCTCGCCGTGGGGCCAGTCTCGCTGTGCCGCACACCTAGCCTCGACCCACGAGACGTCTCAGATGACGCGAGGCGGTGCATGGCGTGGCTGGATGCTAAGAAGGCCAAGTCCGTGGTGTATGTGAGCTTCGCGCTGAGCTTGCGCCGCACACACTCATGCAACCGGCATGGCTCTGGTCTCGTGCCCGTGGCCTGTCCTCTGGGTTGTCAAGAGTGCCAACTCGTTGCCCAACGACGTCAATCAGTGGTTACGTGAGAATACCAACGCCGACGGTGTCGCAGACAGAAAGTGCCTTGTGGTGCGTCGATGGGCGCCGCAGGTTGCCATCCTTGCGCACGCGGCGGTCGGCGGATTCATGACGCACTGTGGGTGGGGCTCGACTCTGGAGAGCGTCGCCGCCGGCATGCCCATGGCCACCTGGCCACTGTTCGCGGAGCAGTTTCTCAACGAGAGGCTGATCGTGGATGTGCTTGGTATCGGGGTGTCCGTCGGCGTGACGAAGCCAACGGAGAACTTCCTGACCGCCAGTAAACTTGGCAGCTGCGAGGCGAAGGCGGAGGTGGGGGTGGAACAAGTGAAGAAGGCTCTGGAGAGGCTGATGGATGGAGGGGTTGAAGGGGAGGACATGAGGAGGAAGGCTCAGGAGCTGAAGGTGAAAGCAAAGGCTGCTCTGGAGGAGGGGGGATCATCGTACATGAATTTGGAGAAATTGGTCCATTCTTCCGTTTGAAATTCGATTGATTCATGTTAGCTAATTAGTTCACTATCACTGAATAAACTTTTCGGTTGCAATTGTTGAAGTAGCTGAGAATAATTTTTCTTCGCATGGGTTGTGCTTATACTATATGACAGTTAATGAAAGAACTCCTATATGACAGTTAATGAAAGAACTCCTAAAATTTAACAGTGTAATTTAACAGGGCCCAACCAATCTCAGAAAGGAAAAAAAAGATCAGCCCAAGTGCTCATTTATCCGTAGTGGGTAAAAACAAGGGCTTATATAAACTGATTATCCTTTTGCAGCATTGGAAACATCTTTTGAAGGGGGTATCAGTATCAACAAGCTAAAGGACCTGATTAACAAGATGGAGGACCATGGAAACGAAGGGAATGAATCAATATGCCCTCCAGATAATTTGTTTTGAAAGTCTAGGGTTAGTAGTGATAGTGAGTTATTTCGGTTTTCTGTAGTTTGGTTGCTGTTAGGCTGATGTTTGTTTTGTCTTGGTCTCGATTGTAACCGGGTAAACCGCAGATTCTGAACTTTCTGTATCTCAGACCCTTAGCTTCGTAGTAAGCTGGGCATTTAGTAAAAGCATTTTATCGAGAGAAAAAAAAACGGCACCTGCGGACTGAAATGATCTGTCCAGTCGGCGATGCCGGATGGACATGCGACGTGCCGAATCAATCCACAACGTTACTCCCTGAACATTCCGGGAGCAATCTTCTCTTCTCAACGGCGTATGAACGCGTAGGATCGTTAATAACAATCAGAGAAGGATGATTGATTATGGAATATTTTTTCACACTTGATTAATCAACCAGCTTTTCTAGATTAACTCAACGCTGACGCAGCAGCACACGTTATTGATTAACACCAACAAGCAAATATCCGGTTACTAACACATGGCACACGCCAACGCCGCGCTGCCGTGCGAGAATGTGCACTTGTCCCGCCCCGGGAACCTCGACGCGACATCTAAGTATCCAACGCTGTCGCATCTGGACGCACCAGCAAAAATCAATCAACCACCAACCTCCTCATCTCACGCACAAAACAAAAGCCACAAGTCAGGCCGAAACTAGCACATCACGTCGAGAAGAAAACAAGCCGCATGTTGCTGCCGCTGCTAGCAACTCTCCTCTGCCACAAGTTCCAAAGACCACTAATCACGCCACGCATGTACGACCAAAAGCGTCGCTTTGTCAGACCGGATCTCCGGATCCAGGACCCTCTGTGTATATCTGTACTATTCCCTGGATCAGTAGCTAGTGCACACAGTTGAAACATTAGTGTAATCAAGACCGTACACCAAACTATAGATGAAGCAGACAAATTAATATTTAATAGCAAAAAGGACCTTATGGTCAAGTCTTACAAATGTTGCCGCACAGGGCTAAAGATAACAGAGTAAACCTGCAGTGGAAAATAAACAAACTCGTGGAAGCCATCCGACATGCCCACAGGCAATCGAGTGGAGAACGCATCCTAGTTCGCATGGTCTTCAAAGTATGTATCAAAATCTTTGTATTCCTTGGTTCTTCTTCTGAGACTGATCAATCAGAGGGCATAAAGCCGTGAGTACTTTGAATGTACTCAGTAAGTCATAGGGAAATGTATGTAAATAGTATTTATGTAAGGCTTAACAAGGATAGCTTTATGGCTATTTTGCAGAAAGCAATATTGACAGTAAATACAGTAATTAGATTGAAAAGCATAAGTTAAAAAAGATTAATACATAAGTATTCAATTTTCATTGAAACAACTAGTGAACACCCTGTTCACTTCCCAACCAACAACCAATACCATTACTCGGATCCATCCAACCCATTCCAACTTTTCATGAAAATCTACCCCTTGCGTGAAATCACCAGGTATGTCCATAACTAGGGACACGGCTATTTGAATAGCTTTACATTCTGCAGAGGTTGTATAGCTTTACCTATAAGACACGAATTCTCTAGTTGGTTTAGCATCCGTCGATACCACTGCTCACTACTGTAAGTAAGCAGTCTAGAGCACGTGACAAGGCCTTTACAAAGTTCTGTTTTGACTTGGTTCTGCCCGCTAAGGTTTCGCCTCGATCTAGCCCCCTCTTGCGCCATGTGATTCCACCCGGTTACGCGGAGATCACGCTTCCATGGCAGAACCAAACCAAAACTTTTGCTAATTAGTTGGCCAGGTCCACCCCATAAATGAACTTGTGGTTGCACGGTATGGCCCAGATCAATGGTTCAAGGTTAAGTCCTTAGTGGTTACTCAGGCGAGATTTTTCGCATTCCATGTGCCTCGCGCACGTAAATACCTCCCGTACCCTATAATATGCCTCCCGCATTGCCTCGCACATTCCTCCTTTTCCATCCAACCACTCGCCCGAGCTTAAATCATTTTCGTTCAACCCGGCCAAATGACAACCCTTGCCATGGCACAATAAATTTTAATAACAACGAAATCGCACCACAATTGACACAAGGGTGATCTCGCACCGCAGTTGCACAACAGTGGTATCGCACCATAGTTCCTTATATCATTAAGTCAAGTTCAATCATTTTTGAGTATGTGATCGTGAATCAATCGTATCGCTAAAGCATGTCTAAGCATAAACGATACCCAAGTTGGTAGTACAATAATATCCAACTAATAATTAACCATCCTATGGTGTCCAAGGAGTTATGTCATTCAAGGATACATGTCAATCATAATTTATCAAGGAGGCATAATGGCAATTAGGTAATTAACTATTCCCGAAACCATTTATTATAAAATTAGCAATGCATGTTTATATCAAAAAAATATACTTTTTATAAAATGGGTTCAATATGATCAAAGGGCTATTACTTGCCTTCGTTGAAGAGTTAAGGTGCTTCGGTCGTCGGGTCCAAAAATTCTTTCGAAACGCTGGAATCTATACGTGCGAACAAAGCCAAATAAATAAACAAATACCAAATAAAATTCAAATAATTACAAAATAAATACTAATAGGAAGATAAGGAATTTATATGAATTTAGAAATTTGAATCACTCGAATCGGAGTTCAAAAGAGAAAGTTATGGCCTTCGGAAGTTTGAAATTGCATAAAATGACAAAAGAAAAGGATATTCGGAATTTCTAGATTTATTTTTCTAAAGAAAATCCGAGAAAAGCCACGTGGGCTTGCTGACGGGGCAACCACATCAGCAGAGGGCTGACGTGGCCGCTGATGGGGTGCCACGGTGGCAGTGCCACGTCAGCACCGAGTGGCGGCGTGCTCGGCTCGATGGTCGCCGGCGATTGGCGGCGCATCGACCGGCGGTAAGGACACCAACGCGAAGGGGAGCTCACGGGGAAGCGGGTGCACGAGATCTTGATGACGCGGTGGCACGGGAGGGTCACCGATGAGGAGGAAAAGCGGCGGCGGCGACGGTTGAAGGCGGCGGTGGAGGTCCGGCGGGAGTCTAGTGAAGGGAAGGTGCGCACGAGGTGGCCCTTGACCCTACGATGCTGGAGGTGCGGTCGACGGCGCCGGAGGAGACTCAGCGGCGACGCTAGAGGCGGCGGCGTTCGGAGGCGGCCGGTGGTGGAAAGCTCAAAATATGGCGAGCTCGGAGGGAGAGAGGGGGAGTGAGTGGTGGGAGAGGGAAGAGGTTGAGGGGCGCTCGGTGCTCCCCTTAAATAGGCACGGGAGGGTGGAGGACGAGTATGGGCGGCGGTGGACTTCGTGGCCGCGCGGGCATGGGCGCTCAACGGGAGGAAAAGGAGCAGGGCATGGGCGCGGAGGAGGGAGTGGGTGGTCGCAGCGGGCGCGGCGGAGGTGGGGAGTGGGTGGTCGCGACAAAGATGGGACGGGGCGGCGATAGGTGACCGGCGCGAAATGCGCGGGCGTTGACGCCGCACGGCATGGGCGCCCAATGGCTCGAAGAAGACGATGAGCAGCGGCGGCGAGTGGCTGACAAGGTGGGCCCACCTGGCAGCGAGAGCGGGGCGGAAACGGGAAAATGCGTAGGAATGGCAGCTGTCCGATCTTGATCGGACGGTGTCCGATCGAAGGGAAAGCAATCTGCATGAAGGGCTAACGCTACTGGCCGCACGGATGAATAGGGAAATGGGCCGAAGAGATTTGGCCCAAGGTGAATAGGAAGATTTTTAAGGATTTTTGAATAAAAAAAATACCAGAAATAGAAAAGCGTTTTTAAAAAATAGCTAAAGCCGTCCAAAAATTCAAAAAAATGCACAGAAATCCCTTGAATTATTTAGAACTTAATAAAAATATTTTCAACTTAACTCTTGCTTTTAGTTTTTGCAAATAATTATTTTCAACTTGGGGCAAAAGGAAAAACCAATTTTAAAATCCAACAAAACCAAGAAAATGGCTTAAAATAATACTTTTTATTTTTAAATCCAATTAAGATCCAAAAAACTCAATTAAACCAACTTGAATTAATTGAAGTTTAATTAATTCAAATTAAATTGCTTTTAAAATTCTAAATTACAAATTAAGCTTTGGCGAATTAATAAAACCAAATGGTTATTTAAAAAAAATCAAAATTTCAAAAAGCCTAGAAAATAGGGATGTTACAACCTTATACGCAAAACATGCATGCATCCGCCGCTCCTAGCACATGCTTACAAGCCGCCACCAGCACATGCAAGGAGGATGAACACACATGGAGAATCTCAAGATTGGTTTTCTATTTACATGCACAAGCAAAAGCTCCGGCCGCGAAAACCAACCGAAACCCAAACAGCGTTTCTTCTAAAAGATCACGCTACAGCCGCTACCGTCGCCGGCCCTAATCACATCCAATATAAATAGCCCTAGAATCCCATACTTGACACACATGGTCACCTAATTCAATCTCATCCCAACAAACAAGGGATTTCCAACATCTCTCTGCTTTTCAATTTTGGACACCCCAAAATTATCATGTGTCATAGCCTCTGGACCGCACATCCGTAGCTCCAACACATATTATCCATCTTTGATCTCCACGCATCCCAACTCGAGCCCGATTGTCTCCTCCAGCATTCTCGACCTTCTGGACTATGACTTCGCACCAAGCTATCTCCCGGTCATCGTCGTAAACCACGATCGCCTCTGAGTTACCTTGCACATGCAAAGACCAAATCAACATATTTTTCCGGCACAAGTTCTTCTTAACTTGACCGACATAAGTCCACACACACACCACACATCTCAAATAACATTGTTAATTATTCATCAACCAAAATATACTAGACCTAGCCACATGGTCTAGCAGAACGCATGTAAGTACGAGTCGTTGGCTCATTGCCTCCTAGGCCGCGTTGTTGGCTCGGCCCTATCGAGGTACGGATGTGGATGGTAGCAACTGCATGTCTCGGTCTCTCGGTGTCGATCAGATCCGTCCATAGCCATGACTTGGAGAGGCTCATGGATGGAGGAGTCGAAGGGCAAGAGAGGAGTACGAAGGCTGAGGAGCTGAAGGCGAAGGTTGCATTGGAGGAAGGTGGATATCGTCGTATGTGAATTTGGAGAATCTGGTCCAATCTTCTCTGAGTTCGGATACAATTCTTAGGGAAATGCTTTGACTCTTACGTCCGAGCAAAATTGACGCTCCGGATGCTGATATGGCTCTTTCTCGTCTACATGAGCACATCCAACTCCTCTCCCCTCTACAACTATCTAGATCAGAGCGCTCTCTCTCTCTCTCGTCTTCTCCTTGCTACTCTATCTCTCTCTCTCTCTCTCTCTCTCTCTCTCTCTCTCTTCCACCACCTCTCTGTCTAGCCGCACATGGTCATGGCCAGATGGACTCATGCTCTTCTCCCCCCTCCTCTCTCCTCCCTAGATGATCGGACTTCATCTCCTGGGAGCCCACCACCGAAGGCACGCCTCTCTACCGCTTCACTAAGCTTAGATTAAGTGTTGACCGATTACAAAAAAAACATTAAATCACACCCAAATTCAGCAAACCAAATCACCACCAAACGGGAGCAATAGTTAGTTAATCACCGGTCGTAGTCGTGCTTCCCGTTCTCTGTGTCCAGCAAGTCCTTCATCTCAATCCCGCCTCAGACTACAAAACACCCCCGCCAGATCGACACCTGCAACTGCAAAAGGAGAAGAGGAAATACCACTCATAAACTCAAACACATGCTACCGAACTCAATAGGCACGGTTACCACTTACTACTTACACTATTCTTCACTCCCTTTCAGATCTCGCATTTTCTATTTTTGTTGCGACTGTTGAAAAATAATGTTACGATCGTTGAACAAAAATGTTGCAACCGTTGACAAAAATATTGCACTCTTTTTGTCCGCAATAGGTGTTTTCAGATGCTCACCTCTTCCTCTTTATAGTTAGTTTCGTTGAAAAAAATTATTGTGACTTGAAAAAAAAATGTTGCAAAACCAATCTATTTTGCTGTTAAAAGCGTTCTTCTACATTTGAGATTTTTTAAATGATGTAATCTTCTTTAAAATGTTGCATTTGGTTTCTTTGGTACGTTGTATCCTACCCATTACTTCTTTTTTGACGAACAAGTCTTTTTTGTTGTGAGCATTTAAAAATTTTTTGCACACGATAAAAAATATTATGTCGAACCGTACGATAGGAAGCTTCCCATTCGTACGACTGGTTGTTATACGGTTGCTGATGCTCTCCCGATCATTCAATGTGCTATGAATCATGTACTACTTTTGTTTTTAGAATAAAAGCTGGGCATGGCGTTCGTTCTAAGATGGTAGACGTCGTCGCAAAAGAGAGAGAAGAAACGGAAAAGGGAAAAGGAGATGAAAAATCCCACGTAACCACGACGAACGCCCGGTGTGCTAGAAAATAGAAATATGTATGACAGACTGGTGGGCCGCATTCAGCTATACTTCTCTTTTCCCGTCGTTCCCGTCTCTCTTCCGCGAGATCCAGAGAGAACACAGAAGATCCCGAGAAGGAGGCCGCGCAACCGAAGCACCCACTCCCAGCGCAGGCAACCATGGCTGCTCCCCCTCACAGTCCCGTACTCCCGTCCTCCGTCGGCTTCGTCACCGCCCTACTGTCTTCGGAAAGTTCTACCGCTCACGCACCGCCGCCACATCGGCCCGATCCCCCAACCTGTAGGATTCGGCGGTGCGGTCGATCGACCTGTCCGGCTACCCGTCCCTCCAGGCTCTACCTCTCAGTTGACCTGGCTTTCCACCTCTTTCGGTTTCAGGCTTTCGGCCATTGTCAGGATGGGGAAGGCTCTCATAGTCCGTCTTCGTAAATCTGCCTTGGCCCAATGACCCAATGGGCCGGCTCAGATGTAACTGACACGGTTTTGAGCTTTGAACAGCACCCGTTCGTCACCATATGCACGATGCACCTCCTGCTTCAACTCCATCTCTCCATATCACAGCAGCATGCTGCACTTGTAGTTCTGTAAATAAACCATGCCGTTGCACCGGCCACCGGCCACCGGCAACCACCAAATAATCGCCACCGCATACGCCAAGCTAGTGAGCTACGACCACACCTCCACGCTAGAATGATCCAATTAAATCCTGTAGGCTGTAGGCCTGTAGCGCGTCATAGATTACGCACGTAGATTTGATACGACTCGGTGTCAAACTTGATAAGCGAAATCCCAAACTAGCCTGCCCGATCGTCGGTTTGCAGAATTGCTGGCTAGAACCCACTTTGCTCTTAAGCAAATGTAGACAACCACGATTTATCCTTGCTCAGATCCGATTGCTAGAATTTACTTGATACGTATGCTCAATGAGAACTTAAGTATGTTTTGGGATCAACTTTCTAGTTAGTGTGGTTGATTTTTACAAGGTGTCTATTGTCCGGCCTGCCCAGTATGTAAATCACAACCAATTAGAAAGGACAGCTAACATCAACTAGCTGATAGTTAGAGATGGTTTGATGAGTTCTTTTGAACATAGAATGGCTGACATTACTTGAAGCCCTTTCTTTAGTTGATATCAATTTGTTGGTCGCTTTCATCTTGATTCTTGATTATGGGATATTCAACAGAACACCTTTCGCATGCGTAACAGCCATATATATACGGGTCACAAAGACACCCTAAAATGCGTGCAATCAAACTCTATAAATTTTGACCAAAAATATTGTTTAAAACATATAGTTTGAATATATGAAAATGATACGAGTGAGTTTATCATGGAAAAAACTTTCATAGTATTGCATTTTTAGAACATTTTCCGAATATATGATAAGAGAGTTTACTGGTCAAAATAGCATCTTGTTGACTTTGAAAAGTAAAAAATGTCACTCTTTTATCACGGGAGGGAGTACTACATACACTATTGAATTGCGGTTAGATTATTAGGCACCTAAACTTGCACAATATCTGTTTACCGGGGCATAATATCTATCCAAGGTCAAAACATAGCACTCTGATTTTAGTTTTTTTTACAGTAGTCTTAAACACTCGTTTTAAAATATTGAAAGATTTTTATCTTCTATTTCATTTTTTCCCTAGGGTTACTCCCTCCATTGATTAATGTAAGGCATATAATTTTTGAAGCTTAGTTAAATGCAAGGCTCGCATGCAAAATTTAATGATACTTTTCCACCGGGCCCCCAATTTATTTTTCGTTCTCAGATACATATGTTCTTTGCCACCACACAAAGTATTTTTTTTCACTGCCCGAAAACAATAATCAGAGGCACTTGGATCATTTCCTATCGTAGCTTTCACAATTTTACAACCTACTTCATCTTTCTGCAAAGTCATATAATACACCCTACATTAATCAACAGAGGAGTTTTTGTTTTTCTAAATTGTTTACCGGTCCAATTATGTCACCACTAAATGCAAGCAAAAGATGGCTAGTTTAATTAGATCTAGGTAAAAGTAGACTATGGTAAGGGGGGAATATGGCCCACTTGTTGACGATAATAGCTTTCATTTAGAAGAACAAAAGAAGAAAAACTATTTAAGAAGTTGTTGAATGATTTATATTTAGAGAAGAGTTAAGAAGACTAATGTAAAAGGAACCGGAGGGAGTACAACAATAGGCCGTTCGATTTTGTTTACATGGTTCTTGATTCTTTTGATTACTAGCTAGTTCAAGGTTACTATTTGAGAGCAAACTTCTCCTTTCTTATTTACTCTAACACCGTGTTGGTTTGAATTTGAAATTTTGAAATATATTGCTGAACAATCTGGATGCATGAGCAGTACAATCTGAACCAAGATGCATGAGCAGTGCAATTTGGCATATAGATATGCCCCAATGGCCCAATCTGGATTTGGCATCAGCCAATCGGCGAAAGATTCATACCATCTTGCAGTTTCAAACAAAAAACAATTCATAGCATCATGTAGTTAAAAAATGCACCATCTGTTTATCCTGGTTATCTATTATTATATTATTAAAACGGTAGAAAAATAAGCCACCACATTCACTCTCAAGGCTTAAAAATTCTCATGTTAAACGGTGAAAAAAGAGAGATCGACATCGTTAATTATGTTGGGCCCAGATTATGACAATCTAGATTAAAAGAAAGAGTCAATGTCAAGTACAATCTAGAAATAAGAGTTGATCTCAAATACAACGAAAAACAACTAAAATTCAGAAGGGAAAAAAATTAGCAATTTGATTTTGATATGGAATCCCAAAATAAACATAATTCGTAATAAAAAAATTAAAGGATTAGTAAACGAATTCCATTAAAAACTAACTCGAATTCGCATATAAAATAAAATAAAATTAGCAATTTGATTTTGATACGAAATCCAAAGTAAAACACTAAATAAATGAAATTATGAATAATTTTTCAAAACAATTAGCAAGATTAGTATACTAATTCCAACCATAAATAATTGAAATTCAGGATAAAAATAAAATAAAATTATCAATTTGATTTCCATACTAATTCCAAAGTAAAATCCATAAATAACTAAAATTCGAACAAAAATATAATAAAATTATCAATTTGATAAATAAATATAATTTAGAATAAAAATAAACAAAAATTAGAAATTGGATTAGCATACAAATTCCAACAAAAAATAACTAGATTTAGGGATAAAATAAATAAATTTAGCAATTTGATTTCGATATGAATTCCAAAGTAAAATCGCTAAATAATCAAGTTCGAATAAAAATAAAATAAAATTATCAATTTGATTTCGATACTAATTCCTAAGTAAAATCCTAAATAAATATAATTCGAAATAAAAAATAAAATAAATTACACAATTTTATTTTGATACAAATTCTAAAGTAAAATCCTAAATAAGCTGTAATTTGGTATAAAAATTAAATATAAAATAACAATTGGATTAGTATAAGAATTCCAAAAACAATAATTGAAATTGGGGATAAAAAATAAACAATATTGAAATTTGATTTCCATACTAATTCCAAAGTAAAATACATAAATAACTAAAATTTTATATAAATTAAATATAAGTTATAGTGAGGATATCACGAATGGTGTCGAAGGAGACCATGAAAGAGTGTAGTGATGTCGATCTATCCTACAAGAAGACATTGATGCACAAGGAAGCGAAGAGTCGAGGCAGTGGCGACGAAGATGAGAACAATTCCATGTTGAACACCTTAGCCGTTCGATGAGGACATTGTCATGTTGCTCACTGGACCTATTGAAGAGAAAGACCAGAGTCGAAGGAACTATGACAATGAGTGATGAGCGTCGACGTTGTTAAAGAAGTCAGTGGCCAAGGAAACTCGATGATGGGGAAGACCTAGTAGAGAGGAGATGAAACTTTGCATTGAAGATGAGCTATCGGTGATATGGGGTCATCAGGTAACTAGGAGTGTGCCATCGTTGGTGTCGGACCCTAGGCTTTGAATACCCGAAGCACTCGTTTGTGTACCATATTAGTTCCATGATCAGTGGCTAGTACACACATCCACAACATTGATAATCACATCCATACACTCATACATGCAGAATAAAACAACAAATAGTACATAACTTAAGCGATTACATTATTTACACTACAAGGGCCGACCGAACAAATAAAAGCAAGTATCAACAGAGTGCAGCAGAAAACATAGTAAATAAACCAAAATGGTCTAGCAACATGCCCATCCGAACTCTCAGGCAACCGACAAGAGACAAGTCCTAGAAAGATCCGCACCAAATCCACCGGTTTCGGGTGCGAAGAAAGCGTTGTCTAGCGTAGGCACATCCTTTATGTCTGAACAACAATTTAAGCAAGATTGAGTATATTGTGTACTCAGCAATACTTGTAGTGTATAGCAAAATTTGTATACATGCAAGGCTAATAAGAGATGAGGCTCTATGCTACAAGTTGTTTTCAGCATTAAGCAAATTTTATTTGCAATATCAATATGTACTATTTTGCAACGAAAATTTAAAGAGCAGTTAATTAGATAAAGGACAACAAGTACATAATTGAATAAATAACCACTCGCAACCCTCCTCGGCTACAAGCAACATCTCATTTTCAGCCATAGACATGGCACTCAACTCAAATATAAACCAACAAATCATTTACCATATTTTCCAACAAAACTATTTTTTATGAAAGCCAAGACTATACCCATTAAGTCTGCACTAAGTATGGCTATTTAAATATATTTACACTCTGTAGAGGTGTACAACTTTACCCATAGCACACGAATTCTCTAGTTTGATCGGCATCCGTCGATACCACCGCTTACTACCTTTGGTAAGTTGCCTAAGCATGTGTCAAAGCCTTTATATTACCTAGTCCTAACCTTGCACTAGCCGGGCGAATGAACACCCTCACTTCACTTGGACACACCCAACACCTCGGTGAAGGGAGCCCCTTCAAGCAATCACACATGCTCGCACTACTACAGCCTACCAATGTGCAAGGCCTGTTTTTTAATGACTTAATTAGCTAATGTCGTCCCATACCGGCACATGTGGTTATATGCTTAGGCTTAGATTGGAGTTGCTGGCGTTTGGTCCTTAATTGACCCAGGCGAGGATCTCCCCCTATCTACTTGTGAGATATACCTCTCACACTTCTCAGAATATAATATAACTCGCCCATGTCACAATCTAAGTTTTTCATTTTTATTTTATACAAAATAATAGAGGTAAACCCATCTAGACCATTATTTCAAAACTCCCAATTTCATGTTCATCATGTCATCCTTTTAGCAAATTTCAGTAAAGACTATAGCTTGACTAAGCAATTGTGCGATACTCGCACTCAAAATTCCCAAATTAACATCATCTATTGTATATATCATAGCCTAATGGATACAATGGTAAGAATATCAATATTTCAAGGAGGTTCATGCATTGAATAAGATTACAACTACTGTTATCCCCGAATATAGCAATTTTATCAAACATACATGCATACATAATAGATTTTACAAAAAGTGGTACAATAATTAAAATAGTAGGATCAACATGATCAAAGGAGGTGCTTTCCTTGCTCTGGTTGTTCTGAATACGAGGATGGAGGATTGTCGTAAAAGTTGTTCGAACAATCGACGTCTAAAAAGATCCAGAAGCAAACTAAATATAGAACAATAATTCTAACAGCAAAAAAAATCCAAATATTTTTACATATTCAGGTAGATCATGATTTTATATGAATTTATAAAAATATTCATCTTATTTGGAGTTTGTATGCAAAAGTTATTAACGTTTTAATTTGCTTTGGTTTGAAAATTCAGAAATTAGAGAAGTGCTGGCGTCGAAAGTGTATTTTCTGATATTTACACTTTCCAACAGAGAAAGCTTATTTTTCTCTGAGTTTTACTGAGGTTTATTCTTTCCAGTAAAGAAAACGTATTTCCCCTGAACTAAAAGCGGTTTTTTTTTTTTTTTTTATTAACTTACATGTTGGGCCTACTTGTCAATGACACATATTTTTATTTTATTGTTATTATTTATAGACCAGAGACAGTCCCACATGTTATAGACTCATTATTTATTAACTAATAATTAAACCCATTTCTGAATTTAATTAACTAACGGTCGAGGCCCACATGTCAGTCTCTCAGGTTTTAAAACGTGTTTTAAAACTGAGAATAGTGCGTGGTCCCACAAGTCAGTGACACATTTACTAAAAACATTTGAAATTAGTTTTTTTATTATCTTTTCGGTTAGTCCCACATGCCATACTCTTGGTACTCTTAATTACTGTCATTTGCGTTAATCTAATCCCCAACCGAGTGGGTCCCACCGGTTAGAGAGAAAGAAAGAGAGGAGCTGGGCATGTGCATGGATGAGTGCCATGGCGAGCTCGTCGCTGACGATCTGTGCGACGGCAAGGCTCAGGAATGGCCTAAATGGATTCCCCTCTCGATGGCGATCCTCCCAGGTGGTGGTGAAGGCCAGAGAGATGGACGAAAGCGACGTTGCGCCGACGATAAGCGGCGGAGCTCCTCGGGCCCAAAGTGGATTTTGTTATTTGAGCTAATCGGCAGGTGGTGCACATTGTCTCTAGGGGACGTTTACGATGCTATTAGCAGCGACTCGGGGACCAATGGTCACTGAAGCGGTGGCGACAGAGCTTCCTGCGGCGGCGCCATGACCAGCTATGACGAAATCTACGCTGCACTAACTAGTCATCAGATCTATTGCGTGCAAAAGCTTTAGGAGAGTACTAGAAGCTCACCAAGGTCTTGACGGCGTTGGGGGATGACCGGAGTGGCTTGGCGACGTTGAGTAGTGGTGGCGCAAAGGAGGCTCATTGTGACGACATGCTATGGTTATGGAGATGCTACAAGGAGGTGTGCATTACCTTGCATGCACACTGAGGATGGTAGGAATAGAAGGAATCAACAAGAGACTCACCGAGGTGGCGACTAACTACAAAAAGGGTTGCGGCGGTCGGAAACGAGGAAGAAGGTTGATTCGGGGGATTCCATGCGTGTGGATCGTCATTAAAACCGAGTGGAGAGCATTAGTGTAGCATAGGACAAGAAACGACACGGTCAGGTGAGGTTCAAGCTCACCAGAACGTCGGTGTCACGAAGGTCCAAAGTGGAGTGTCCACCAGAGGTGAAGAAGACGATGGCGCGTTCACGCTATGGGGTTCCCGGAACTACATCAAGCATATAAGAAGCATCGGTGAGGTAAGGGGCACATGGTGATGCGGTTGGTGAGGGCAAGGAAGCTCACCAAAGCTAAAGGCATTGCGAGGCTTGCTCATCGGCATCGAGAACGACGCTCTCGTTCCTAACTAACCAAGGAGTGAGAAACTCTAGTTCTTGGTGGGAGGCAAGAATGGCGAGCTAGGGACTCTATGACACGGTCGGAGGCTTAAGTACGAGCGAGATTCTTGTGGGCTTACTTTGGCATCTCCGTGAGGGCAGGGGTTGAGCACCATTAAGAGATAGGCAACATGGGTGGAGCCAGGCGGAGGTGACGGAGGTAGCAATACTACAAAAAGGCTAATACTGGAGGGGGCATATCTAGTGCACAAGGAGCAATTGGTGCACATATGCACAAACTTTTTGTTTGGGTATCAAACAAGCATAAAAAATTCTGAAAAAAATTCTAGATGTAATTTATGGTGTTTTGTTCCACCCTTTAAAATTTCAAGTTCAAACTCAATGTATGTTAGAAGAAACAAAAAAGAGAAATTCACTGTAAATAGTAACATTTCCTGTTTTCTCTTTCCTCTTTCCTCTTTCCATACTATTCACAGTGAATTTCTCTTTTTTGTTTCTTCTAACATATATTGAGTTTGAATTTGAAATTTTAAAGGGTGGAACAAGACACCATAAATTACATCTAGAAATTTTTTCAGAATTTTTTATGCTTGTTTAATACCCAAACAAAAAGTTTGTGCATATGTGCACCAATTACTCCTTGTGCACCTGATATGCCTCCAATACTGGACGCCTGATCACAAACGGTTTTAGTTTAGTGACCGTCTGTATTACTTTCTGCGCTAAAAATTGTCTGTGAAGAGGTAATATCACAAACAGTTCATGTTGAAAACCATCTGTGATACTTCACAGACGGTTTTCAACATGAACCGTCTGTGACTTCCCGTCCTCTTCACAGACGGTTTGTATTAAAAACCGTCTGTGATAATCTCATTTATTGCAGACCCGGCCCTCTTAAATTCCTGCTCTGTTCTCGCTGCTGCTGCTAGAGGCCAGTGGGGCTTTGAGGCGGTTTGGTGAAAGGAGACCGGACGTGGATTTGGTAATTTATTCTTTACTATCGATGGTTAGTACGTAATTAATTTGTTCCTTGCATTATATTCTAGATCTAGCTTGGTAAAGAGAGAATTGAAGATGGTTTAGATCGGTAAAGAGAGAATTGAAGATGATTTAGATCTAGCTTTTGGTGTTGTTTTGCAAGTGTTGGCTTCTTGCCATCTGAAGTTGGGCATGGACTATCTATAATGTGTTTGTGATGAACAACCTGACCCTAGGGTGCATTGGTGTTTTTTCAGTTCATTAGAAATACATATTTCAGATGACATATCAAAAGTTGCATCTATAGTATACTAATTAATTTATTCAATATTTAACACCAAATTGTTATATGCGCCGTGTAGATGGACCGAAGTTGGATGTACGCTAGCAACCGTGTGAGTCAAGAGTACATTAATGGCATGTCTGATTTTACAAGAGCTGTCGAGGAGGATATGTTGAATAAGTGGGTAGAATATATATACTGTCCATGCATTGACTGTGAGAATATGAAGATGTTTAAGAACCGAGCGCAGATCGAAGTACACTTGATTCGAAGGGGTTTCAAAAAGGGCTATACACGTTGGACCAGTCACGGTGAAGAGCATATTATACATGAAGGTAGTAATAACAACATCGCTGACGAAGTCAACGATATGCCGCCGGATGATATCGATTGTGGTTCCGATTCGGATAGGCTGCACAATGATAATCTAGATCAGATGCTTCGTGATGCAGAAGGGAACTGTGATGAGAGGGAGTATATTAAATTTCGGGGCTTGATGGAGGACTCAGAGAGACCATTGTTCCTGGGCTGCAAGCCGGAATACACAAGGTTGTCATCCGTGCTTGAATTGCTAAAATTGAAGGCAAGCAACGGTTGGTCCGACAAGAGTTTCACAGCGCTGTTAGGCCTCTTAGCGGACATGCTTTTGGAGGGAAACAAGTTACCCAAAACCACCTACAAAGCTAAGAAGTTTCTTTGTCCATTGGGAATAGAAGTAGAAAGAATACATGCATGTCCGAATGATTGTATCCTCTACCGTAACGAGTATGCAAACATACATGTATATCTAGTGTGCAACGCATCCCGATACAAGCGTAAGAATCAATCAGATGATGGTGAGGGAATCGAGGTGAAGAAAGGACCTCCTGTTAAGGTGGTGTGGTATCTTCTTGTAATTCACTGTTTGAAGCAGTTTTTTTGTGAACCCAAAGGATGCAAAAATGTTGTATTGGCACTCAGAGGAGCGTAAGAATGACAGAAATCTAAGACACCCTGCTGATTCTTCCCAGTGGAGAAACATCGATAGGAGGTTTGCAGACTTCGGTGCGGAACTGAGGAATATAAGGTTTAGATTGAGTACATATGGAATAAATTTTTTGGTAACATGAGCAACCGACATAGCACTTGACCCATGACTCTCTGTATCTACAACCTTCCTCCTTAGTTGTGTATGAAGTAGAAGTATATTTTGCTGTCGATACTTATCTAAGGGCCGAAGCAACCTGGGAAATATTGATGTGTACCTAGCACCATTGATGGAAGATCTAAAAATACTGTGGATTGAAGGGGTACAAGTATGGGATGCGTACAAACAAGAGAACTTCACTTTACGCTCCTTGTTGTTCTGCACCATAAATGATTATCATGCACTTGCTAACCTGTCCAACCAGAGTACAAATGGGGTCAAAGCATGTACTCACTACTTAGATGATACCGAGAGTGTGTGGCTGAAGCACTCGTGCAAAACCGTGTACATGCGTCACCGTAGGTTCCTTCGGATGGCTCACCCATACCGCAGGATGAAGAAATAATTCGACGAAGAGAAGGAGGACAGTTCAGCTCCAAGGCATTTAGACAGAAAAAGGGTATATGATATGGTTAAGGATTTAGATATTGTGCTCGAAAAGAGACGTAAATCGAGGACCCATGAGAAGAATATCTGGAAGCAAAGATCAATATTTTGGGACTTACCTTATTGGGAGTACCTAGAAGTTCACCACTGCATCGACGTCATGCACGTAGAGAAGAATGTATGTGACAGTTTGATTGGTCTCTTATTGAACATTCGTGACAAAACAAAGGATGATGTCAACACACGACTTGACTTGGTTGATATGGACATCAGACCTGAGTTAGCACCGATAAAGGATGAACGTACCTTCTCCCTGCTTGTTGCACTCTGTCCAAGACTGAGAGAACTGAACTGTGCCAGTGCTTGCATGGTGTGAAAGTTCCGTCCGGTTACTCCGCCAACATGAAGAAACTTGTTCCGATGGAAGATTTGAAGTTAATTGACATGAAGTCTCATGATTGTCATGTGCTGATGACACAGATGCTCCCTGTTGCAATCAGAAGTATTTTGCCGATCAAGATCCGGGAGACAATCATGAGGCTGTGTTATTTCTTTAACATAATTGCTCAGAAGTTCATGGATCCCAAATGACTAGATGCTCTGTAGGACGAGGTGGTGACGAATCTATGTAATCTTGAGATGTATTTCCCTCTGTCATTTTTTGATATCATGGTCCATCTCATTGTTCACATTGTGAGGGAGATAAAGATGTGCGGGCCCGTGTTCCTACGTAGCATGTACCCGTTCCAGAGGTTCATGGGAATTCTCGAGTCCTATGTATGGAATCGATCTCGGCCGAAGGGCAGCATCATCGAAGGTTATGCAACCGAAGAGTTTATTGAGTTCTACGTCGATTACATGGCCCAGGTTGAACCGATAGGTGTACCTCGATCTCGCCATGAGGGGAGGCTCGAGGGTATCGGGACCATCGGAAGGAAGGCAATCACTCCAGATATGGATGCATATGTTCAAGCCTATTTCACGGTCTTGCAACACATGACTGAAGTGTCACCGTATATCGACCAGCACAAGGACGTGCTTCAGCAACAGAATCCGGAGCGGTCGGATGTTTGGATCACGAGACAGCACAACAGTCGGTTCAACTAATGGTTGAAGGAGCGACTCGCTAGGAGTTCGTCAAGTGATATGCTGACATAGTTGGCAAAAGGGCCAACATTTACAGCTGTGACATGGCAAGGATACAACATAAATTGGTACATATTCTATACGCAGGCTCAGGATATAAAGAGCACTAACCAGAACAGCAGTGTCCGCATAGATGCATTCAGTACCGATGGGCTAAGGATCTCCTACTATGGACTCATAGAGGAGATATGGGAGTTCGACTACGTGCTTTTCATGATTCCCCTATTTCAGTGCCATTGGGTCCATCTCCCACAGGTGAAGATCGACATGTACGGCGTCACTACCGTGGACCTCAAACATGTCGGATACAAAGATGAACCATTCGTACTCGCTAACCAAGTTGTTCAAGTCTTCTATATAACCAACCAGGCAAATAAGAAGTGCCACGTAGTTCTTCATGGAAAAAGGAGGATTGTCGGAGTTGAGAATGTAGTGGACGAGGAAGAATATAATCAATTTGACGAGTTGCCTCCTTTCGAAAACGGCATAAGAGTCGTGGAAGAATAACGTGACGAAACTAGCTACATACACGTCGATCATCATGAAGGGCTAATTTTTAAAGATTGAACAATGTGTGTATATGTGTTCTGAATGGTTAATTTTAGTTCATTTGAGTTAATTGATTTGTACTATGAAATGGATGTGCTTGTTTATGAAATGAATGTGAATTGGATGTATACATGTACTTGTTGTGTTTCTATTTGTTTCAGAGGGCATGGCTAGCATTTTTTGAGGCTGGCCAATAAACTGAACTAGATTTACCAATACAAAAGAATATCACAGCCGGTTTCATCTACAAACCGTCTGTAATAATATATTACAGACGGTTTCATCTACAAACCGTCTGTGATAATATATTACATACGGTTATTTATTAGAACCGTCTGTGATACACAATCTAGCACAGATGGTTATTTATTGGAATCGTCTGTGATATTATTTATCACATACAGTTCTAAAGTAGAACCGTCTGTGATGTCTAACCCTATTTATATTCAGACTCTAGGGTTTGCCCGCTTCCTCCACTCAAACGATTAAGTTTCTCAACTCTCCCTCCTCCCCCGAGCCCGTCGTCACCGTCCTCGACACCCCCTCCTCCTCGAGCCCGACGCGACTCCTCCCTCGAGCCCGTCGCCGCCGTCCTCGACGCCCCCTCCTTCTCGAGCCCGGCGTGACTCCTCCCTTGAGCCTGTCGCCGCCGTCCTCGACGCCGCCTCCTCCTCGAGCCCGGCATGCCTCCTCCCCCGAGCCCATCGCCGCCATCCTCGATGCCGCCTTCTCTTCAGAGCTTGTCGCCGCCGTCCTCGACGTCGCCTCCTCTCTGAGCCTAGCGCACCTCCCCATTGATGCCGCCCTGCTGCTTCGGTACTGCTCCCTGCTCGCCCTTCTCCTCGACGCCCAAAGGTAACCGATGCCGAGTTGCTGACCCCGACGCCCCTTTCCCTCACTCTTTCTATCAATAATCTGTCATGGTCCTCATGGACTCAAGATAATTGTGCTGGTATCTGGTTCAAACACTGAGTAGTATGAGGTGTTGTACTTGTTTTAGGAATTTGTATTTGTTCTAGTTAGTGATTTATATGGTATTTGTTTTGATACTGCTACTGGAATATAGTGCAATGTGGTGTGGCGGGCTTGAGATGAATACTCTGTGATGATAATAGTCTTGTACTGAAATTGTTTTGATAATCGGGTTTGAACTTGAACTCTAATTGGAATGCTTACTCTACATCTGAGAGCAATATCAAAATGTTAAATCTTAGCTTTATGCCGATTTCATTTGTTCACATGATGTTTGTGTTGAGCATATTATTCCTTTTAAATGACTTGGAGGATTTACATGTTTATATGTCAATTATGTCATTGTATTGGTCCTAATTTCTTCCCTACATATCCTAATTATTTATTAATTTGTGTGTATACCAATACACATAGAGATCGAATCTTATGATAATATGTTCATGCGTGCCAAAACTTCTATTTCTTGTGAAGATGTCTTCCACTCATTCTTCGTAATCATCGCCTCATGTGTCTGATGCACTGTCCTTTGGAATATCCAAGCGTGATAGAGGAATATCGAAAAGGCCCAGGGGCCGATTTACCATCATGGAGGTCGATGAGTCTAGGACCCCTATCAATCCTTGCTGAGCAGCGTCCGCATTCCAGAGAACGGTCGGAATAGTTGCACGGTAACGGGTCAACATCACCTACTGTCGTAGCACGGCACCGAGGGGGTGCCCCGCACCCTAGGGTCGTCAGAGATACCGGTGTGCCGTCAGGGATACCGTACATGTACAAGCCTACTCTGTATAGCATATTTAGGCCATTGTACCAAAATACCCTCTTTCTTTGTCTTAACATTGTGAGGGCAAGAAGGTAAATATCCCTTCTTTCCCTCCTATAAATAGAGCCCGAAGGGCATGTATAAGGAGGAGGCTCTCATTTTCATATACACAATGCAACACATACATATTCAGTGGTCTTTGGCTCCTCTCCCTCCGGTCCATTCCCAAGACAAAGAGTACCATGTACCCACTGTCTAGTCTTTTTACTACGACAGTTGACGCCGTCTGTGGGGACCGAACAAAAAGCCACAAACGAGAGGAGCTGAAGACACCTCACACACTGCCGAACACTGCTGAAGCCCACCAGAAAAAAAAAACTTCCTCAGCCCAGAGGCTCCTCCACCCCTTCGGTTGCTCATCTCCACCCTTCGCTCATCACCCGGAGCCTCCCCCACCCCTTCAGCAGCTCCTTCACCCGGAGCTCCACCACCCCTCACCGCCACCTTCGGCCTTCACCCGGACGTTGAAGTGAAATTTCGGCCATGACCCATATCCTGCGCCTTCGGCAGGAGCAATCTCTTGGAGTCCTCCAGACCAAGACGGAGCCCCCACGGAGACTCCTCCAGTGACCCCCTTGCAGCCACGCGGAGCACCCGCGCTCCACATCCCGCTCCGGTGTGCCACCTCCAGAGCGCTGGCAGCCCCTTCGGAGCCACCTTCGGAGGCTCCCCTAGTCACCACTGCCGGAGGCCCTCCGGCTCCGGCCCCCACATCTTGAAGCCCCTTCGGAGCAGCCCGAAGGCATCCTCCGGCGGTTCCGCCGCTGACCGCCCGGAGGACCAGCCTCGACGAAGCATCACCCGCCGAGGCACAACTTTGGATGAAGCAAGTCCTAGCCGAGGCCCAATTTCGTCTTTGACAGCCTCCGAGCCTCCGAAGCACCTTCAGCACCTAGCGACCGGGTGAAGCCCCCTCTGGCGCGGCAGCCTCCTCCAGCCGGGGGCGGGGCACCTTCGGCGTCATCCGGCGACCTCCTCGGCCGGGCGGGCACCTTGGCGTCATCCCGGCAACCTCCGCCTGATCGTCACCGGTAGCAGCATCCCGCGCACCCCCCCCTCGGGCATGGCGAAGCCTCCTCCGGCGCGGCAGCCTCCTCCGGCCCGGGGCGGGGCACCTTTGGCGTCACCCCCATCAAGCCATCGCTGGAGCGCCACCTTCGGCCAACCCCTCGCAACCTGGCCGAAGCCCGTCTTCGACCGGAGTGCACCCCCGCGAGGCCAGGACTGAGGTCCCCTTTTCAACCAAAGCCTCATGCTGACCCCTTTCTTGGCGCAAGGCGTTTGCCCAGCCAGACCCAGCGCAAGACCTTCGGTCATCAAGGAGCCTTCGGACGTGGCCTCTTCGGCACCTCGCGAAGGCCCTCCGACTACCTCGGAGCCTTCGCCCGGTGAAGCACCTTCGGCCAACTCGCGAAGCCCCTCCAGCTACTTTGGGGCCTCCGCGAGGCGCAGCCCCTTCGGCAAACGCGGAGCCTTCGCCCGGCTAAGCACCTTCGACCACCTCGCGAAGCCCCTTCGGCAATCGTAGAGCCTCCGTTTGGCGCAGCCCTCTCGGGTCCCCTCCCTCGGGCCCCCATCGACGTCGGATGGAGCTTCACTCAGCGCAGGACCCCTCGCATCAGCTATGCCGGCTCCGGCGTGGGCATGGCGTCGCCCCTGGCCACGCTCATCACACTCGCTTCGGCCGCAATAGCGCCCAAGTGCCGAGGTAAGAAATACTATCTTCAAAGAGTCCTACACTTCCAAAGTAAGTAAATAGTGCTACACAGCTAGAAGCAGCGTTACTGCAGGACACGCATAAAAAATAGGAGGCTAGAGCACGAGCGGCAACAGATTAGTACATGAGCGGGAGACTAATGCAATGATTACCAACAACCAAGTCTGGGGAGCTTTAGCCACAAAGATGATTTAGTACTATACATGCTCGATGGCGGGCGAAGTTGATGGACCGGTGTCACAGACACCGGATCAAAAAAAAAATTAGCAGTGTCAAAAAAAAAAATTAGCAGAGATTAGCCTATATATACTACGTGTGCACCCCCTAGTCTAAAAGTTGTGCACCCCGGTTCAGCCCAATCTCCAGTTGGATGATGCATTTTGCCAATATTTGCCGCATAAATTATTATTTAGTATATTGTTACTTCAAAATTATATATGTTGTTATATGTATGGTGAAATGGTGAACCCCGGTTATTTTCGTTCTAGTTCCGCCCCTGTACATACTGCTTGTTTTCCCTCTCATGATTTAATACTTTACATGGAAAAAGAACTGCATGCATGTGAACACTACACACTAGACAAAAAGTTGCACCTAGGCGGACCTAGCTAAAGCTTAACTGTGCTCATGGCAACCACCACCAGCAAGCCGTATATATGCATTCGGAATGACTACACTCTGCTACAAGGTCCGGTGATAAGTTGATAATTGTATGACACGTCGCTCACATGTGTACACAACACAAGTTAACCTCGTGTCTCTAGGGATGCATACAACACAACAGCATGCGGATAAGCACTATGACCCCATCTGCGTGAGAGGCCTCTAATCTCGACGCAGGTACCGAAGGAAAGAACTCAGCAATAAAGAGGCCGCGCATGGTCCCAAGCCCTGGTGTACACTAACTCACCCTTCGGGGTGTGAAGTGTATAAACAAAGACGCCGCGTATGGCCCTGAGCCCCGGTGCACACTAACTCACCCTCCGGGGTGTGAAGTATATAAACTAAGACGCCGCGCATGGCCCCGAGCCCCGGTGCACACCGATGCCCTCCGCAGGCACGAGTGTATAAACAAAGACGCCACGCATGGCCCCGGGCCCTGGTGCACACTAACTCACCCTCCGGGGTGTGAAGTGTATAAACAAAGACACCGCGCATGGCCCCGAGCCCCGGTGCACACCGATGCCCTCCGCAGGCACGAGTGTATAAACAAAGACGCCGCACATGGCCACGAGCCCCGGTGCACACTAACTCACCCTCCAGGGTGTGAAGTGTATAAACAAAGATGCCGCGCTTGGCCCCGAGCCCCGGTGCACACCGATGCCCTCCGCAGGCATGAGTGTATAAACAAGGACGCCGCGCATGGCCCCAAGCCCCGGTGCACACTAATTCACCCTCCGGGGTGTGAAGGTCTAGGGAGTCTCTCGCCGCGAAGGCCTCGCCCCGGCGGAGACATCTCAAATCGCGCTCCAACGCGCATAACTCTACTCGCTCCGACGGTCACGCCTCGGCGACTAAGGAGTCTCCCGCCGCGAGGGCCTCACCCTGGCAGAGAGACATCTCTAATCACGCCCCAATGCGCATAGCCCTAGTCACTCCGACGATCACGCCTCAGTGACTAGGGAGTCTCCCACCACAAGGGCGTCGCCCTGGCGAAGACATCTCAAATCACGCTCCAACGTGCATAGCCCTAGTCGCTCCGACGGCCACGCGTCGGTGACTAGGGAGTCTCCCGCCGCGAGGGCCTCGCCCTGGCAAAGAGACATCTCAAATCACGCTCCAACGCGCGTAGCCCTAGTCGCTCCGACGGCCACACCTCGGCGGCTAGGGAGTCTCCCGCCGCGAGGGCCTCGCCCCAGCGGAGACATCTCAAATCGCACTCCAACGCGCATAGCCCTAGTCGCTCCGACGGTCACGCCTCGGTGACTAGGGAGTCTCTCACCGCGAGGGCCTCGCCCTAGCGAAGAGACATCTCAAATTGCGCTCCAACGCGTGTAGCCCTAGTCGCTCCGACGGCCACGCCTCGGCGACTAGGTAGTCTCTCGCCGCGAGGGCCTCGCCCCGGCGGAGACATCTCAAATCGTGCTCCAATGCGCCTAGCCTTAGTCGCTCCGATGGCCACACCTCGGTGACTAGGGAGTCTTCCGCCGCAAGGGCCTTGCCCCGGTGAAGAGACATCTCAAATCGCGCTCTATCGCGCGTAGCCCTAGTCGCTCCGACGGCCATGCCTCGGCGACTAGGGAGTCTCCCGCCGCGAGGGCCTCGCCCCGGCGAAGAGACATCTCAAATCGTGCTCCAACGCACGTAGCCCTAGTCGCTCCGACGGTCACGCCTCGGCGACTAGGGAGTCTCCCGCCGCGAGGGCCTCGCCCCGGTGGAGACATCTCAAATCGTGCTCCAACGCGCATAGACCTAGTCGCTCCAACGGCCACTCCTCAGCGACTAGGGAGTCTCCCGTCGCAAGGGCCTCGCCCCGGCGGAGGCATCTCAAATCGCGCTCCAACGCGCGTAGCCCTAGTTGCTCCGACGGCCACGCCTTGGCGACTAGGGAGTCTCTCGCCGTGAGGGCCTCGCCCCGGTGAAGGCATCTCAAATCACGCTCCAATGCATGTAGCCCTATGCCTCGGCGACCAAGGACTCTCCCGCCGCGAGGGCCTCGCCTCAGCGGAGAGACATCTCAAATTGCGCTCCAATGCGCATAACCCTACGCCTCAGCGACCAGGGACTCTCCCGCCGCAAGGGCCTCGCCCTAGTGGAGACGTCTCATATCGCACTTCAACGCACATTCGATGGCCCCGTCTCGGCGACTAGGGAGTCCCCCGCCTCGAGTTCCTTACCTCGGCGGAGAGACCTCGCGTATGACGCTCAAACGTGCAAAGACCTGGTTGTTCCGGAGGCCCCGCCTCGGCGACTAGGCACTTCTCTGCCTTGCATATAAGACCTCGTCACGATGAGGACACCTCTCGAATTGGGCACCAGCACTCCTAAATGCTTCAGGCGTGAAAAACCAAAATGTATATATATTTAAGGGGGACAACGCTCTCGGCTTCGCCTCCCCCTCGCTAGCTTTGGGCTCCGCAAGCGAGCTGTTGAGACCCAAAATATACAATTCTGGACCCTCTGTGTATAACGTACTAGTCCAGGATCAAGCTAGTGCACACAGTGTCAACACAGATGAATATCGATCCACACAAACGATTAATAACATAAACGAGTAATTTGATAACAAATAATTGTTTTGACCTTATGGTCGAGTTTACAATTATTAGGCCACACAGGGCTAACAAAGAAATAAAATAGCAGCGGAACAAAGAAACTTCAGCGGAATCCCATCAATTCACCACAGGCAACTGACTGGGATCAAGACCCTACGATCAAGCACCTTTGATAAACTCCTCCTCGAAAGTAGGCGATGACTCCTCCTCTTCTGTTGCATATTTTACAACAAGCATGAGTACACAACTGTACTCACAAGTGATACCACATAAATGCAATTATACATGATGGCTTATTCCAAAGGAATGGCTTCTGTGGCTCTTTTGCAGAAATGCAGCATTTGTAGTTTGAATACAAGTAATAGATTGAAAGCATAATTCAAAACAAATAGACAATAATAATTTGACAGTTTTATTTCACAAAGACACATAGCCTAAACAAGTTATTCTCATAGCCATATGACTTAATTCACACAGCTCCCTTCCCAAGGTTTTCATGAAAATCTACCCCTCGTGTGAAATTCCCGAGCATTGTCCATGACCGCGGACGCGGCTATTCGAATAGATTGATTAACACTCTGCAGAGGTTGTACACTTTACCCACAAGATACAACTAGTGTAGCTAGCACTAGCCGTAAAAAAACAGTTCAGAAACTTCATCTCGACATTGACACTCCCGGTATGCTTAGCCGCCACAGGCGCTTTACCGTTGGGCGGAAGCGGTGAACCGTCCCATGATGCGACTACTTGGTAGTACACACCTCCACCCAATCTGACACAACTAACCTACAACTTGAGTAATCAATGTCAAGACTCCATAACTTACTAAGTTTGGCCCATCCCATACCAGGCATGTGGTTGTACGAAAGGCCCAGTTCAATGGCGCACAAGGTTAAGTCCTTAATTGACCGAGGCAAGACTTCCAAATTCTAACCTATCATTCCTGCCAACACAGATCCACCATAAAAGCACACAGGACCACTTGCCCCTATCCAAAACCTTTTTCCACCCTGTTGGTTAAGTGCAACACATGCCATCAACAAGTAATTACACATAGTTTTTATCACATAGTTCCATAGTCACTTAGTCAAGTTTATATTTGCAACTTACATGAGATGATGACTCGTAGCATGGCTAAGCAATCTAATCGTATCTAACCAACCCACGTTGGTAATATAATAGCACCAACTAAATAAACCAAACTAGGGTGACAAAAGATTATGGCATACAATTAGACAACGAGGTCATAACAAATTAGATATTAACTAATCCCAAAAACATTGAAATAAATAATTAAAGTAAATGCAATCATTTGAATCAATATAACTTTTAAAAACTGGGTTCAATATGATCAAAGGTATAACTTTCCTTGGAATAGGTCTAAGTACTGATCTTGCTCTTGAGGTGCTCATTCTTCTTCAAATCTTCCCGAAGTATCGACGTCTACTCGCAAACAAAAGAAAATAAACAAAATAAATAAATAACAAAAACAAAACAAACTCCAAAAATTAAATAAAAATCTCAGATAAATAGATCTCGGATTTAGATGAATTTAGAAATTTGAATGGGCTCAAACAGAGTTCGGATGCAAAAGATATGAGCTTGGAAAGATTGAATTTGAACAAAAATCCTAAAAACTGGATTATTGAATTATCCGAATTATTTTCCAAAGGAAAATCCGGATTAATGTGCAACGATGATGTCAGCGCTCGGAATAAAGGAATAAGATAAATAAAAAGGAAATTCTGACATGTGGGGTCCACATGATAGTGAGACGGCTCACGGTAGACCAAATCTACCGAGCCTTTTGGATTTGGATCTGTCTTGGGTGGCACGCATGCGCATGCGTGGCGCTAACTTGGCACGCACGTGGACGACACGTGAGTGCCACATAGGACCAAAGGCTGAGGTGGACGCTGACGAGGAGGTGCCACGTTAGATTGATGACGGCGGCGGCTCGAACCTACCCGACAACGGCGAACGGTGGCTCGCCGGCGGGAGTGGGTGGTACCAGCATGTAGCTTAGATTATTGTGCACCTAGTGGTACCAGTTGGAGCACAAGAGGTCGTCGGAGTTGGCCAGCGGCGAGGTTGAAGCGGCGGAGACAATCTGATATTGTCGGATTGGAGCTCCGGCGGGGTTCCGGGGCAAAGAAGAGGTCCTGGAGGTTGCCACGGCGGTGAGGAAGCTGATGGCGAGGTCCACGGAGGCAGGGCGACACCGAAGGTGGCGCAATTCAAAGATTGAGCTTCGGCACCGAAAACCCAAAAAGCTTGATTGCGGCGGCGCTAGGGCAATCAGGGTGCAATGGATGGCGGCCTTGGGATGCGGGCGCGATCACGAACCCAGGGTTCCTATTTATAGGGCCGGGGCGACTCTAGATAAGGAATCCCCAAATCGGGATTGAAACGGACCCGCCGGTTCTTAGAGATATAGACCGAATTGAGATACGATTTATATTCCAAAAGATGCGCAAGAGATAAAGATCAAGTTTGGAAAAGAAATCTAGAAGGTTTTAGTTGGAGATTGGATTTTGTCGAACGGAGCTTGAGAGATTAACAATGGCGGCTCTGAGCTGGACTCTGTGAAGAAGATGACCGAGTCGGAGACGACGATGGCGGTGGTGGGACCCACTAGTAGCGAAACAAAGGAATTGGGCCCACTGGTCAGCGAAAAGAAATGAACGAAAACGTTCAGACTAATGGAGCTCACCGTCGGATTTTGATCGGACGGCTCACAACGAGTGTGACGTTCGGACCTCCGAATAGCACAACAAGATCTGACCGTTAAATCTTGATCGAACGGTCCAAGTCGACAGACGCCGAACGAACCGAATCGACCCATTTGATCTTGACCGCTCAAACGCGATCGGACGGCCGAGGCTTAACGCGCCAAGCCAAGAGAGAGAAAGGAGGTCGACACGGGGACCACTTGTCAGGCAGAGCGGCGCACGTGCGGGGAGAGTCGGGCCGAACGAAGGTGATGGGCCGGATCGAAGGAAGATTCGGCCCAAGAGATTATCTGAGATTATAAATAGATTTTCTAATTTGTAAAATAGCAGAAAATGCAAATGGCAATAGAAAATAGCAAATAAACTTGGAAAAATTCCAGAAAAATTTAGAAAATATATCCAAGCACATAGAACCCAAATAAAATAGTTTTGGACACTGTTCATGTTGACTTTAGTCATATTAAATGGTTTTGATCTACAAACTCCATATTAAGCTTTTGATTTAAATTCAGATAAAATCCAAATGGTGAATTTTCTTCTACTAACTATTTAAAAGACTTTTAAAGCTCTGAAAATTGGGATGTTACACGAGCCCAATCAAAAAAAGTTGGGGGACGGTGCTCTCGGCTTCGCCTCCCCCTCGCTAGATTTGGGCTCCGCAAGCGAGCCCAATCAAAAAAAAGTTGGGGGACGGCGCTCTCGGTTTCGCCTCCCCCTCGCTAGCTTTGGGCTCCGCAAGCGAGCCCAATCAAAAAAAGTTGGGGGACAGCACTCTCGGCTTTGCCTCGCCCTCGCTAGCTTTGGGCTCTGCAAGCGAGCCCAATCAAAAAAAGTTAGGGGACAACGCTCTCGGCTTCGCCTCCCCCTCGCTAGCTTTGGGCTCCGCAAGCGAGCCCAATCAAAAAAAAAGTTGGGGGACGGCGCTCTCGGTTTCGCCTCCCCCTCACTAGTTTTGGGCTCCGCAAGCGAGCCCAATCAAAAACAGTTGGGGGACGGCGCTCTCGGCTTCACCCCCCCTCGCTAGCTTTGGGCTCTACAAGCGAGCCCAATCAAAAAACAAGTTGGGGGACGGCGCTCTCAGCTTCGCCTCTCCCTCGCTAGCTTTGGGCTCCGCAAGAGAGCCCAATCAAAAAAAGTTGGGGGACGGCGCTCTCGGCTTCGCCTCCCCCTCGCTGCTAGCGAGCCCAATCAAAAAAAAGTTGGGGGACGACGCTCTCGGCTTCGCCTCCCCCTCACTAGCTTTGGGCTCCGCAAGCGAGCCCAATCAAAAAAAAAGTCGGGGGACGGCGATCTCGGCTTCGTCTCCTCCTCGCTAGCTTTGGGCTCCGCAAGCGAGCCCAATCAAGAAAAGTTGGGGGACGGCGCTGTTGGCTTCGCCTCCTCCTCGCTAGCTTTGGGCTCTGCAAGCGAGCCCAATCAAAAAAGTTGGGGGACGGCGCTCTCGGTTTCGCCTCCCCCTCGCTAGCTTTGGGCTCCGCAAGCGAGCCCAATCAAAAAAAGTTGGGGGACGGCGCTCTCGGCTTCACCTCCCCCTCGCTAGCTTTGGGCTCCGCAAGCGAGCCCAATCAAAAAACAAGTTGGGGGCGGCTCTCGGCCGCCTCTCCTCGCTAGCTTTGGGCTCATAAGCGAGCCCAATCAAAAAGTTAGGGGCGGCGCCCGCCTCCGCCTCGCCATTGCTAGCGAGCCCAATCAAAAAGTTGGGGGCGACGCTCTCGGCCGCCTCCCCTCACTAGCTTTGGGCTCATAGCGAGCCCAATCAAAAAAAAGTCGGGGGACGGTGCTCTCGGCTTCGCCTTCTTCTCGCTAGCTTTGGGCTCATAAGCGAGCCCAATCAAGAAAAGTTGGGGGCAGCGGCTGCGGCCGCCTCCCCTCACTAGCTTTGGGCTCCGCAAGCGAGCCCAATCAAGAAAAGTTGGGGGACAGCGCTCTCGGCTTCGCCTCCCCCTCGCTAGCTTTGGGCTCCGCAAGTGAGCCCAATCAAAAAAAGTTGGAGGACTGCGCTCTCGGCTTCGCCTCCCCCTCGCTAGGTTTGGGCTCCATAAGCGAGCCCAATCAAAAAAAGGTTGGGGGACGACGCTCTCTACTTCGCCTCCCCCTCGCTAGCTTTGGGCTCCGCAAGAAAGCCCAATCAAAAAAAAAGTTGGGGGGACGGCGTTCTCAGCTTCGCCTCCTCCTCGCTAGCTTTGGGCTCCGCAAACGAGCCCAATCAAAAAGAGAGAGAGAGAGAGAAAAAAAAGAAGAGGAGGAAGCAAAACCCCTTCATGCCACTCCAAGTCACGGGCACACTCGAACAGGAGAGGCTGAAGGGGAGACGGTATCAGGCCCCCTGCAGGAGCATCGTGAACGGTTACACCAAAGCAATCAGATACGAGGACAGCGGTGACTGTGCCTCGAGGCTACCGCCTTGGCGTGGCGGCCCCACGTCGACTTCTCCCCCACGGGCTTCGCCCGCCTCGAGGCTATCGCCTCGGCGTGGCGGCCCCGTGTCGACTTCGCCCCCACGTGCTCCGTCGCTGCTCACCGCCCGCCTCGAGGCTATCGCCTCGGCGTGGCGGCTACGCGTCGACTTCGCCCCCACGGGCTCCGCCCGCCTCAAGGCTATCGCCTCGGCATGGCAGCTCCGCGTCGACTTCGCCCCCACAGGGTCCGCCTGCCTCGAGGCTATCGCCTCGGCGTGGTGGCTCCACATCGACTTTGCCCCCACGGGCTCTGCCGACTACTCACCGCCCGCCTCGAGGCCGTCACCTCGGCGAGGCGGCCCCAACACAGATCTTCCTCCGGCACCCCCTCGACGCTCAACCACCGGTCGCCTCCGGAGCCCCTCGGCCTCCCCTTGGCGGCCCCGAGCCCCTTCACGGTTCACCTCGTCTCTGGGGTATCCCGACTCCCGAGGGGCCGGGGGTGACAGGATTGCGTCCGCTCGCCCCTCGGGACCGCGGGACCTGCCCTCGCGACCTCGGACCACGCAGACGAGGGAGTTGTTGTAGCAGGGCACCGAGGGGGTGCCCCGCACCCTAGGGTCATCAGAGATACCGGTGTGCCGTCAGGGATACCGTACATGTACAAGCCTGCTCTGTATAGCATATTTAGGCCATTGTACCAAAATACCCTCTCTCTCTCTCTATCTCTCTCTTAACATTGTGAGGGCAAGAAGGTAAATGTCCCTTCTTGCCCTCCTATAAATAGAGCCCCAAGGGCATGTATAAGGAGGAGGCTCTCATTTTCATATACACAATGCAACACATACATATTCAGTGGTCTTTGACTCCTTTCCCTCCGGGCCATTCCCAAGACAAAGGGTACCCTGTACCCACTATCTAGTCTTTTTACTACGACACCTACGATTCATGGAAGGAGTTGACCAAAGCTCAGAAAGGTGAGCTGCTGACGGATATTTTCCAATCGTTCGAGATCTCGGAACAACACTAGGGCTCCGTGCGACGACACTCGGCTATAGGCGTGCAAAGCGTGAAATAACTTCAAGAGCATGCTTGTCAAGAACTACGTGGAGAAGGATCCGAGGCCCTTCCACAAGTATCCGTTCTTGGAAGAGTACTGGGAAGACTTTGTGGTGAAGAAGACGACAGATGATTTTACGAGTAAAAGTACGGCGCACAGGGCCCTCTAGGAAAAATAACAAGCACCCCACAGACTCGGCACCACTGGGTATGCAGGTAAAATCCCGCAATGGAGGAATCAGGACCAGTAGGCAAACCGTTCGAATGCCTCCCCACCATTTTGTCAAGATCCCTGATGAGTGCACCCGAAACTAGCTAAGAGCGAGGTTATCTACCCTGTCTTTGAGGGCCATCTCCTTTCCAAAGCCCGCAGACAAGAAAGTGTCCCAGCGCTTGGTAAGATATTGAACTACCTAGTTTGTAATTACTCCATAACTTTATAGGAAGTGAAATGACATGTCAAGCTATTACAGGAAACACTGAGTTCATAATCTTCCCAAGGCTCATTCCAGGCAGTCAGGGAGAGAGATATACTCTCCGCGGCTCTAGGAAACAATGAGCACCTGGATCGCACGAGAGGCCTTGGTCTTTATGTTCCATGAAAACATGGATTCCCAAAGGACTCCAAAGTGTACAGGAGTAGGAAGAGAGCCAAAGCCGAGCGCGATGCAAAGCTAAGAGAGGAGATTTGTGAATCCCTCAGAGATGAGATCATTGAATCCATCAGAGATGAGATCAATGATCGCGTCAGAGTTGAGACGCGATGGCAAATGGAGAGCCTTGAGGAAAGGCTTAGGGAAAATCAATTGCAAGCCCCTGCCCCTACTGTGCTAGCCAGTCCCCCAAACTTCCGAGTAGCTGAGCGTCCAACTCTAACCCTACCCCAAAAGACGACGACAGATTTCCTGTCGATGACATCCTGGTAATAATTATTATCTCTGGAATGCTGGATTCGTTGATAGGCCTATTGGAGTAGCTAATTTTGTATCATTATGTAGGTGGCTATGAAGTGTAAGCTCCAAGTGAGATATGTCACCGTTGCCCTAGATGCCGCTTGGGGCCAGGTGTATCCATCCGGTATTGGGGCTTTGGTGCATGATGTAAATCCAACGCCGGGTTTCGCAAAAGTGAATATGGATGGTGTTTATGCCAATTTCGTGGTCGTCCTGCTGCAGATTCCTCCAAACGACGAGGTCATGACTCTAGGGCAAGCCATTGGAACATTCATCCAGTGCCCCAAGAGGGACATCTGCTTGGAGCTACCTGCTCTGGTGTCAACTTCACGGGAATTTCCTGCAACCGTGTCAAGTCTACAGGAACTACTTGCACCAGAGCTACCTGCACCGAAGCGGCAAGGGCCCGGTGCATCAGATGCATCTACACCCCGTGCTCGATCTACTCTCATGATGTCGACCTCTAAAAAGCGAGGCAGCAAGGGAAAATCGAAGACGGTCGACTCTTGTTCTGATATCCCCTTCTTGCCCTTGGCCTGGAAATTCATGCTAGACGAGCTGTTGGTTGAGACGGTAGAGCCTGACTGTACCCTAGGATTCTCTTACATGAGATTGCATACATGGTATATAGAATAGACCAACAAGACGGATGGACAATGACGCTCGGGTGTCAACGTCAAGTTCAAGAAGGATCATCTTAACCATGTGGTTCAATACTGTGTCTTCACTCAACGCCCCAGATGCCTCACTCATGCAATGCTGGACACTGTAAGTGTGTACAATCATGGTCAACATTCGTGTAATACCGATAAATGTCATATATTACTCCTTGCTTTTGTGTTTGTATGTGTGTGTGTGTGTGTGTGTATACATGATTTCTGAAGCCGAATTAAGGAATTCATCGATAGGTTTCCTCGACCCACACTTGGTCTCCTTGCAAACCATCATAGAGAATGCAAAATTCGTTGAGGATTGCATGATGGAGTCATTGCTGGCTCATCGCAACAAGGAATTCATACTTTTGCGCTACAATCAGGAGTAAGTGCTGCACTAGTGGCTATACTTGTTGATTTGTACTTTATAAGCAATACGAACTTAGGTTTAATGACCATAGCGACATACCTGTGTAGGTTTCATTGGATTCTAATTGTAATTATACCAAAACGGAACAGGGTAATATACCTCGATTTCCTAAAGAGGGCCACACACGACTTTACAATTGTCCGACAATTAATCAACGGGTAAACACATTTCCTCCATAGATAACTTTATTGTAGTATTTCCTTCCTTTGCAATGGCTAAGGCTAACTTCTTGGAATCACATAGGTCGTTCGCTGTGTACTTTTCTAAAGGAGGGAATTGCAAGGGAAGGATTCTGCGACGCAATCTAAATTTCCCAGTATTCGCTACTACACATTAATCCTATATAACACTTCATAGTAACACCTCTCAAACTAACCGATTCTATTTTTGCAGTGCCACCAGTAGCCACCAGCCTACAACCTCTGTGGATACTATGTTTGCCACAACATAGAACTACTCGTCGGTTCCGCGATGACCAATTATCCTCAGGTTTGTCAATCTTGCAATAATTATTTCATACTTATCAATTTATATATGCACAGAGTTAATCTTCCTAGCGATAGGTTGTGAGCATCGATACAACTGCGTTGGACCAGGGCTAGCTCATAAATATTTGAGGATAATTTGGGGCATTCTTGAACCGTGAGGTCATAAATCCAGATGGGAAGTTCCACAATGTAGATTGAACTTAATAGTACATGTGTGTAAATGTACATGAATGGTCAATTTTAGTTAATTGATTTGTGAATTGGATGTGCTTGTTTATGAAATGAATGTGAATTGGATCATGTGCTTGTTTCCGAAATGAATGTGAATTGGATGTGCTTGTTTCTGAAATGAATGTGAATTGGATGTATACATGTACTTGTTATGTTTTAGCTTGTTTCAGAGGGCATGGCTAGCATTTCCTGAGGCTAGCAAATAAACAGAAATAGATTTAGCAATACAAAAGAATATCACAGACGGTTCCTTAGAACATACCGTCTGTGATACATCAGCTACCACAGACGGTTTAATCTACAAACCGTCTGTGATAGTGAACTATCACAGACGGTTTCATCTACAAACCATCTGTGATAGTTGACTATCACAGATGGTTTTTAGTTAATAACTGTCTGTGATATATCTGCATCACAGATGGTTCGAAAACCGTCTGTGGTGACTTTATGTCATTACTGACCCATAAACTCAGACGGCTTACGAAACCGTCTGTGATGACGTTTTTGAACAGTCTTTGAAGACATTTTCTATAGTAGTGTAGGTGAGGCGCGAAAACGGTGGGCGGCGAGGAACTGCTTGGCTATGTGGGCTCATTGGCGGCGAAGCGAAGCGAGGTGGACGATGGGTTCTAATGAGTGGGGTCCACCCGTCAGCGAGCGGGGTTGGCACGGGTTGCAGTTGGGCAAGCGAAAATGGCCCGGCTCAAATTCGACCCAAAGGTCCAGCGGGAATTCAAAAATAGTTTTTGAATTTCCAAAACTGGCTAAATCTCTGCCGAATTTGTAAACCCACCAAACGGGCTCTAAAATTTATGAATTTTTTTGTGGGGGCTTTTAACATCGTATAGTTTCTCTTGTAAAGTTTTTATAATTTTATCTGCTCTAAGATTTTCTCAAAAATTCTGACAAGTTGCTGCTTGTATGAAATTTCATTAATTGTTTTACACAAAAGCTCAAAAATCATGCACAAATAGTTTCCCACATAGAATATGCTCAAAATTATTTCCCCCTTTATTTTTATTATATGTTCCCAAAAATAAAATTTGTAGGATGTTACAGTTGGTGAGTGACACGAAGTCACCGACGATGGCAAGGAGATTCTCCATATCATTAGACAGCGACAGTTGCACGTGTATGCATGTTGATGTCTCAACGGCCAACATTAAGCAATTATTAGAGAGAAATAGAAGATAACTATATACTATAGTATTACATTGGAAGGGGTAGTAACTGAGAGATATCAATCAAGAATTGGGCTTACAGTTGGAGGTTGAAGTAGAAAAGTTGTGGCGGCGAAAAGAGCTAGAAGACACACGGTGCAGTGGGGCAACCGATGTGAGGGAAGATAAGTTCAAGGTCGGTCGCCCATGGTGCATCGTTGTATAAGTGGGTAAGGTACTCTAATACCATGTGAACTAATAAGATAATTTGTTGCACACATAATCAACGTATTGATTGAGATTAACAGAGGTACATGTGCATGCAAATATTTTGAAAAAAGAGTAACCAATAGAGGAAAAATAGGGGCATACAACTACATGATGCATACATGATGGGGAGTGGTTAACTTATTATGATCAAGATTTTGTTCCATCAAAGCTAATACTTCAATTGCGTTCCTCAAGTTGTATTTTTCTTCAAACTTCTATTGTCATTTCTAATGTTTACGATATCTTAAAAATCTAAATAGTTACGAGATACGTAAATATATTCTCAAGCATCTAAGTTATATCATTTGACATTAAAAACTTTAAAACAAATCTAACCGCGCAAATACGTGGGACACCCTGCTAGTTTCTTTATAAAAGAAGAGATGTGGCTGTACTTGATCAGATCTGATGAACACACGCTACCAACAGATTAGGCACAAAAAAAACATATCAAGTATAGTAGTCGAAAGATCCCATGGATTTCCTGATTACTATGTACTTCATCCTGGAAGGAAGACAACGATGCTATGAATTTTTGTTCATGCAAACCTTCTTTCCTTCCTACAATTCATGTGTTATTGTTCATAATTAAAGACCTACGTACGTGTAATGACCAAGGATTGATGTGTGTAAAAGCACCACTTTAATTTCACACTTTCACTTTGTAAGGGCATCTCCAATAGTTTATCTCTTAGATTGTCTCTAATACCCTCCATGTCATCTTGAGATAATATTATAGACAACTATTCCAATAGTTTGTCTCTTAGGTTGTCTCTAACACCTTCACAAGCATTTAAGCTTTGCATGAATCAAATAACCATACTGATTAACACTAACTTCAATCTTTGTGACCTACATGTGTTGTTTGGTTATATCTACATATATAAACAAGCAAAATTCATCGGTAACTATAGCTTGTTGCATTATGACTATGAGCATAGGATGTTGACGATCAAGATGAAGCATCGACACTATACTCAACAAGCGACAAAAGTAGTTTGTAGTTTGTACATATCCTCTCGGATGGGGCTCTGCAAATCTGCATAGTAACACTATATTTCTTTGCTCAACACATGTTATACAATAGTACAATGTTACAACAAAATAATTACATTTGCCATATGATTGTACAACTTACAGATTTACAATATACGAGGATATGAACAAAACACAAATTCAAAAGAGCTCGAGCAACAAAAGGGATAATAGCCACTTCTCCTGCGATTACGAGACAACTTTTAACGCCCTCTGAATCTTTCTCCGCTCATAGAACACTAGGCATGCAAGGGAAATGCATTTGACCCCACTTTCAACAATCTAGTCCGCACCGCCGCAGTGATCACATATCTGGACAACATTCAAAAGTTTACTGTCAGCTCATCTAGAACACCTTATCTCAAGGCTATCTGTTTTTATGAACAAAATGATTAAATATGAAGAACTGAAGCAGTTCAAATAGAGGTCGTGCATTAAAAAAAGGAATAAGTCCAATTTACCCCCCTAAATTATGGACCGAGTCCAAAAAACACTCTGAACTATAAAACCGGTCACTTTACACCCCCTCAATTGTCAAAACCAGATCAAATAACCCCCTCACCCTAAACCACCCTGGTTTTAGCTGACGTGGCGTCCACGTGTACATCTTTCGCTGACATTAAGGCATCATTAAAGGCAAAAGATTGTATTTAGGTTTTAATGACCGCCATTAACACAAATCAAGGGGGAATAGTGGCTCTAGTCCGAACGCGCCACGCACGGGGGCTCTCGGGCGCGCTCGGCCATGGCTCGCCCGGCGGGAGCGGGCTCAACGGCAGCGACCAGGGGCCGGAACGAGGAGCTGGTGGTGCGGGGAAGGTGTTGACGGTGGTGGCGGCGTCGGGGGTTGACCGGAGAGGCGGCGCGGTGAAGATAAGCGGCGGCGGCATGGCTATGGCGGCAGAGGGTTCAGCGGCGCCGGGGCGAAAAGGAGCACGGGGAAGCTTGGCGGTGTCCTACGAGATGAAGATGGGGGCCGGAGGCGAGCCGTAGACGGCGGCGGGTGCTGAGGAAGGCGGTGGCCGGAGGTGGGGAAGAACGCGAAATCTGACGGTTGTGGTGGTCCAGAGCCGAGGGGACTTGAGGGGAAGGGTCCCTCGATGTCGGCAACGCACGGTGACGGAGGTGGCGGCGTGGCGACGGTGCCGGAGCGGCGAGTCGGCAATGAGGGCGTCGCGGTCGGAAAGGGGAAATGGGGAAAATCTTCGGTAGGGCTTAGATCTTCAGGGGGCGACATGGGGAGAACAAGGGGGCAGAGGAGGTGTTTTATAGCTGAAGAAGGAGCTGTTGAGGGGGCTCTGGGTGTGCGCGTGTGGGCGGGTGATGATGGTGTCTTAGCGGCGGCCCAGGTGTGCTCTGCGCATGGAGGTGACAGGGCGAGAGGTAGGTGGCAGTGGTATGGTAGGCCTGGCGGCACGAGAGGGAGCTCGAGGCTGGTCACGGAACACGCCATGCAGCTGCCTCCTTCTTGAAGGGTGCCGACGGCAGCAGTGAATGAGGAGCACGGACATGACCTTGTCGCAGGAGGCCGGGAGGAGGTTGCTTGAGTCGAGCATCGCGAGACAATGAGACGGTGGCGGCGGTGGAGGACGCCGTGGGGAGCCGATGGAGGAGTCGAGTGAGTCCAGCGCCCATGAGCTGGAAGCAGCAGAGCGAGGCGTAGGCGAAGCGCAGCCATCGGATCCATCACCACCCTCACCCCCACCGAGGGTGACGAAAGGCAGCAGACGGCGGTGGTGCCGGGAGAGCGGCGGCGGAGAGGGAGGCGGAGCGAGGAGAGGAGGCGAACAAGGAGGCGATGGCGGTGGAAGGCCGGGGAAGAGGCGACCGCGGCTGGGAGAGCGACGAGCAGGAGAAGGCACTCCGCGAGGGTAATCGCCACGTGGATGCCAGCATGGGCAGAATCTGCCACGTGGATGCCAGCGTGTCCCAAAACCACCTGTTTTCAGTCCAAGCGGGTCGTTTCACATGATATTATGAGTTCGAGGGTGCAAAACAAACGGTTTTGGAGTTTAGGGGGTATTTTGGACTTTGCGCAAAGTTCAGGGATGTAATATGGACTTTTTCCTTAAAAAAAGTGTAGAACTTCAGTATTTCTGATGCTCAGTTCTCATTACCCAAAAATGCCATGAATCTATTAAGAGCTTAACATATTTTGGTGTACATGAGAGTGAATGTTAACGAATTTCAACATTTCATGCATTGATTTCATTCTCTCCAATGTGAAAATTGGGAAAGACTGTGAACATAAATTGAGTGGTAAGCCAAGATTTTCATTTTTACATGTCAAAATTCACTAATATTTATGTTGGGGTAATAAAGAATGAGGGTAAACCACAAGCATATATATCGACAGAATTTTACAAGCAATACGAACTTACAGCAGCAAGATGTTGGATTTCTCGCTCCAATTTTGAAGTTCTGCCAGCAACTACTGTGGCAACAACAGCTTCATTTTTCAAGTAGTTGTTGCAAAAGGTGTCTGATCCTTGAATCATATCACCACAAATTGTACAGTGGCTTGACATGTAGTAGGTATCTATCCTGCCTCCTTTGGTGGATGCTTTCTTATTCAATCCTAGTCGGATGAAACTGCTATCACGAGAAAAAGCACCGTGACCAGAAGCAGACTGACGTTTAGCAAGTGTTGGCCGTATTGCACTTAATTTCATATCCATTACAAACTAAAAGCAAGGCTGAAAAAGATATGTAGTATATAACCAATTCCAAAAAAGAGAAATTTCCCCAAGCATACCATGCGTAACTTCATCTTTTGTTTGGCTTGACATCATAGTTCATATCAGAACTGCAAATCTTCTTTCCTGTACAAGAAGAAATGTAGCTTTTGGTTTCTTAATAGGATGAACAAAACTTCATTTAATGAAATTGGAGACTGATAAACCTTTTACAGCGAAAGAATGAAAATGGATGGATTCGCTTAAAAAAAGAATGGATCAATGTGCATAATTATTTTTCCAAGAAACATGGTGATTCAATGGAATGCTTTCATATTAGCTTAGTACTGCCTTGCTCACTTGCCACTTGAGTTCAGTAAATGTTTTCAAGTTTGGGATTAATCTGCTCATTTGTTTATTTGCTGCATCTGTATCTAGTTCCAACAGTTTTTTGTCAGTGCTAAGCTACTTGTTGTTTCTAACTGAACTAGAATTCAGATGAGGCACTGGCAGTAGCAGCTTACTGAACTAGAATGTTGCATGCTTAGTCCAGGAACACTGTCACTCATGATACTGGTGGTTGGTTACATTAGGCAAAGAAAGAAGCAACAGGAGCACTTGACCTCTCCCTTCATTTCTCTAACTGGGACACACACCTGACAGAAGAAATGCATAAGATTGCATTGAGCAAGCAAGGCCAGAAGTATGTGAGCCAACTAAAAAAACAAAGAGGCAGGCAAGCCTCTAAGACTGAAGGAAAGCTCTGGATCTGCAACAACCCAGGGGTGATACAATTGATTAGTACAGTGAAAGAACCAACAACAAGGGGGAGGTGGCTCCAGGAACATGACCTTCCGGCGGGGAGCGAGCAAGGCCGAGAGGTCCGAGCGGCGGCGGTAGTCCAGGATGAGGACGACGGCAGCGTCTCGAGAAGGGGAAGAGGGCGGATCGAGTACTGCTGGCCACCTTCTCGCGCCAGCCTAGATCTGGCCCCTCTCGACGTCGCACCAGCTGGCTGTCGCCATCAGCTCTTCCCCGACTCAGATCCACATGGATCCGACTGGATTGAGCTTCCCTTTGGTGTCCTCTGTCGTATCTAGCCACCTCCACCATGCTCGCCGGTGGCCTTTGCCGATCTATGTCATCGTTGGCCCTCCTCTGGCTTCGTCGTGTGGATCTGAGTCGCCGAGCTTTCACGGGGAAAAGAAAAGCTTCGCGCGGAAAAACTTCGCGCGTGGGGAGAAGGTCTTCGCGTTGGATCCGCCGAGAAGAAAGATGACGCGTGAGGAAACGACGGTTGCTCTCCAACAAAGGAATGCATCGGCGCGTCCACCTCGTTTCGCGCGTAGCGACGATTGCTTCATGAAACGGCGATCTGGTTCTCTCTCCTTTTTCTCTTCCCTCCAACTCAGCAAAAATCCTATATGGCATCTCTTAGAGACAAGTGAATTTGGCTATTGGAGATGCCCTAAAGAGGAGAGGAATAACCTCGTGGTAATAAATCACCACACTAAATGCTACTAATAACCATGCATTGGATCACTACTAATGTTTCCCTTCCACGTTACATATAGGCAATTGCATTCTAGTACACGTGTCACTACTAATGTTTTCCTTCCACGTTATATATAGGCAATTGCATGCTAGTACACCTGGTATATTTGGTCAAGGCGAATCTTCTATTAATTGCCTGGACTTGAGTAATACTTGACAGCTTTGGTTGGTCCTCAAAATATCGTAAGTCCAAGTTAGTCTAACCAAGTAACCATGTATCTTCGTTAGCATATATATGGCACGGGCGCACGGCTGCAACAAGCCGAGAGCATCACACAACCTGTGGAAATGGAAGGCGCCCGGTCCCCAAAGCCTCACTTCGTGGTCATCCCATGGCTAGCCACCAGCCACATGATCCCCATCGTCGACATCGGCTGCCTCCTCGCCGCGCACGGCGCGCCGGTCACCATCATTACGACGCCGGCCAACGCGCAGCTCGTCCAGAGCCGCGTGGACCGTGCCGACGCCCAAGGCTCCGCGGAGATCACGGTCACCGCGATCCCCTTCCCGGCCGCCGAGGCCGGGCTGCCGGAGGGGTGCGAGAGGGTGGACCACGTCCCTTCGCCCGATATGGTGGCCAGCTTCTTCGACGCCACCACGAAGTTCGGCGAGGTGGTGGCGCAGCACTGCCGCCTCATGATGCCCCGCCGGCCGAGCTGCATCATCGCCGGAATCAGCAACACGTGGGCGCACCGCATGGCGCGCGATCTCGGCGCGTCCTGCTTTATCTTCCACGGTTTCTGCGCGTTCGCCTTGCTGTGCTGCGAGTACCTGAACACGCACAAGCCGCACGAGGCGGTCGCGTCGCTGGACGAGCTCTTTGACGTCCCGGTCCTGCCGCCTTTCGAGTTTAAGTTCGCTAGGAGGCAGCTGCCGCTGCAATTCCTGCCGTCCTGTTCCATCGGGGAGGACAGGATGCGAGAGCTCCGCGAGTACGAGATGGCCGTCGACGGCATCGTGGTGAACAGCTTTGAAGAGCTCGATCACGGATCCGCGGCGCGCCTCGCTGCAGCTACCGGCAAGACTGTGCTCGCAGTCGGCCCCGTCTCCCTGTGCCACGCGTCTAGTCTGGTCGTCTCAGATGACGCGAGGCGGTGCATGGCGTGGCTGGACGCCAAGAAGGCCAAGTCCGTGTTGTACGTGAGCTTCGGCAGCGCCGGGCGCCTGACCCCCGCGCAGCTCATGCAGCTCGGCACGGCGCTCGTGTCGTGTCCCTGGCCTGTCCTCTGGGTCATCAAGGGCGCCGACTCGCTGCCCGACGACGTCAACAAGTGGTTAGAGCAGAACACCGACGCTGACGGCGTCGCGGACAGCCAGTGCCTTGCAGTGCATGGCTGGGCGCCGCAGGTTGCCATCCTGTCGCACCCGGCCGTCGGGGGCTTCGTGACGCACTGTGGGTGGGGCTCCACGCTGGAAAGCGTTGCCGCAGGCGTGCCCATGGCTACCTGGCCATTCAGCGCGGAGCAGTTCATCAACGAGAAGCTGATCGTCGACGTGCTTGGGATCGGCGTGTCCGTCGGCGTGACGAAGCCCACGGAGGGCGTGCTGACCGGTGGCAAAGACGGCGGCGGCGAGGCGAAGGCGGAGATGGGGATGGAACAGGTGAAAAGGGCCTTGGAAAGGCTCATGGAAGGAGGAGCCGAAGGGGAAGATAGGACGAGGAGGGTTCGGGAGCTGAAGGCGAAAGCGAAGGCTGCCTTGGAGAATGGGGGCTCGTCGTATATGAATCTGGAGAAGATGATCCAATCTGCCGTTTGAAATTGGATGTCTGCGTTAGCACATCAGTTCATTTCTGAATAATGTTTGCTGTGTTTGCTGATTGGTGTACTCGAGAGATTTGTTTCTCGCTTGAGCTGTGCTTATGTACCTTCCCATGAGCTAGATTGGAAGAACCTAAAAAATGAACCAGTAATGTTGTAATTTCATATCGTGCCCAAATGAGTGTTCTCTCTATCTTTCCCTCTCTCCTTATAGTATAGGATCGCATCTCTCTTTGCAATTGTGAGCTCATGCTTCTCTCTAGGGCTCGGCTCGGCTCGCTCCGGCTCGTTTTCAAAGCCGGCTCGGCTCGGTTGAAAAACGAGCTCAAAAGCCAGCTCGGCTCGACTCGAAAAAAAGCTCGAGCGGCTCGAAAAAGCTCGTTCAAGCCCGGAACAGGAACTGTCATGAACTGCAAAGGAGTTTCTCCTTGAGCTATCTTCGCCGGAAAGCATGAACTCTTGTTCATCTGAAGAACATCACATCATCCACGCGGCGCATACAAAACATCAATGGCAATTCACATTTCACAAACCAAAAACATCATCCACAACCACATCTACGAAACTGATATCTATGAAACCTAACAACCCAAGATTCCAAGAACATCATCCTCCCTCCTCCAGGCTCCAGCGCAGGACCACCAGGGATTCGCCGCCGCCGGATGTGGAAGTGGAAGATGACCTCGGTGGAGCCGAGCTCGAGGACGCCGGTGTCGACGGGGAGGCAGACCATGGTGCGGACTGCAGAGGCCGAAGGTGTAGCCGTGTAGCCGCAGGCCTGGACCGCCTGGTGTGCGCCGTCGCATGGCGCGTTGGAGAGGGGCCTCCTCGACGGCCTTGTCGAGGCGGCGCACCAGCGCCGAGCCGGAGCCCGGAGATGACGGAGTTGAGCCCTAGAGGAGGAGGCGGCGCTGCTGCAGGCCTGCAGCGTGTCTCCGGCGAGTGGGCGTGGGCGAGCACGGGCGGGGAAGCACGGGCGAGGAGCACGCGGAGGAGGTGGAGGTGGTGGGCTGGTGGCCGGTGGGTGGAGCTTCCACCGTGGAGGCGTGGATCTGGTCATTTGGGCGAGGGGGAGAGCTGGAGAGGGAAGGGAGGCGGGGCGTGAGTGGGTGAGGCCGCAAGGGGAGAGCAGGAGAGGGAGGGAGGCGAGCTGGCGAAGCGGATCTGGGCGAGGCCGCAAGGGGGATGAGTAGAGGGAGGCGGCGGGCGGATCTGCCGAGGGAGACGAGGAAAGGAAGGCTGGGAGGGCCGGAGTCGGAGGGGCATTTATTCGGCGGACTGGCCTGGCCGGGCTGAAAAAAATGGGCCGAGCCAAGTTTGGCTCGCGAGCCGGCTCGAGCTCGGCTCGAAATTTGACCGAGCCAAAAGGTGGGCTCGGCTCAGCTCGAAAATTCACGAGCCGTGACAAGCCCGAATCGAGCCACGAGCCTCGAGCTATTTTTTCAGCCCTACTTCTCTCCGAAGAATTGGAACTTCCTTAAAAAGCTCCACATATCTGGAAACTTTTCCTCGTGGAGTTCGGAATGACTGAAACATAAGTGCATTGCTCTTTTCCTTTTTTTTTTTGGCTTGGGTAGTTGGCCTAAGTTAGTGCGAGGAAAGTTCCGTATGATCCAAGGCGTTTTGATATGTAGAACACGTATATGCAGCCTTGCGCACGCAGCACTCTCAGAAATTGCACGGCAGCGTCGTCTTGCAACCCACCGGCCGGGCGACACATGCGTGCAGTGTTGCATTGGGCTGCACGGTTCACTGTCGTGTAATGGGCCTCTAGTTGGGGTCACACTTTTCTTTCGTGGAGTAGCATATTTTATCACGGGCTGCCTTGCAATTTATCTGGGCCTAGAACATTGGGCTAGTCCAGTACCAGCGTTCTTTTTATGAGAGTGTTGTGCACTCGCCTTCTTCACGACTTCACATGGCCTCCACGAGTCCATGCTTGTTGTTGAGCGTTCCCCTACTTGTGAAAGCTTTTCTTATAGTCACGAGAATAGATTTGCACATATTCTTTGGTATTGGCATGCTTTCTGCAGGAAACTTAAACCGGTGAGATTCAGTTGGGCCTCCGATTCTCCACAAGTGTAGATAGAAACGGGCTATAGCACAGCACCGAGAATGATAAGATTAGGCGAGACGAGAGACACTCTCTCAGTTTCTCTTGCCAAACATCTTTGCGTTCCCACTAACCAGCTAAACACAGTACAAACCGAACAAAACTCGCAATGAACTAGCGACCCCAACTGACCTGCCTGAAAAACCTCGTTCGAGCTCGAACATCTACGAGCCTATGTCCTCAGCTATCTATGTGAGCGGAGCTACGTGGTCTGAGCAAAAGCACATCGATCGATCGTGCCGGCGTTATTACTACATCGAGCTCGCGGAATCCGTCCTCGGGAAAATGCCCTGGCCCGGCCCAAGCACGTGCAGCGGGTCGAAACGGGCCTTGCGGGCCACAAACCGGTCCCAGCTCGAGCCGAAGTGGTCGCGCCAGTGCGCCTTCGACGGTTGCCGGGCAAGGTACTGCTTCGCGCCGATGCCGCCGCCGACACGGCAAGCCTCGTCGGCCACCCGGCGGTGCTGCTCCAGGATCTCCTCCACGCACGAGCGGCCGCACCGCGCCGGGTCGGTCGACCGGAGCACGCTGAAGATGTACATCACCCCGGCCGGCGTCGACGGCACGACCGCCGATGTGTTCCCGTCCCACCTGAAAAACACCCAAGATGGTTGGTAGGAGTGCAGCAACTTGGCATGTGATGCTAGAATCACAGATTATGGTACTAATGCTCTTGCGCGGAGTACTGTTTGTTGTGAGTGTTGTGATACTCCAATGTTCAGAATAATTGGACATTGGACGGGGGCACTGATGCGGTCGTTTGTGCTGATTTGGTTTGGTTTTTAGATGGAAATTATAGAACGCGGAACGCCTTCCCAAAATGGCAAGTAAAAAATCCCTTGGCCCCCGGGTCGGGAATGTAAACTCGCTATCCAGGAAAGGCAGAACATCTTTTCAGCACCCGGATCATGCGGATCATGTCGGATCAGAGGGGGTTTTGGGTGCAGACAATCTAATTGACCGGCAGAAAGGTTGGCCGTGCAAGCATCCTCTGCTGCCGAGCAGAGAGGGCACAGTCTGCAAAAATGACAATCTTGGCCCTGCAAATGTGAAGTTCTGAACTGAGCCTCACAAGCAGGTAGCACGTTTCAGAGTGAACATATGGCACATGCAAGCACAAAGATAATTACTACAACAGGTACTCTATTGAGTAATTAGTAGCTGTGCTCCAAAGCAACTGTACAGCGCCATTGCTGTACATGGTGGGGATCTCCTGGGGAGCTATGAGAGAGGAGTGTCAAGCAAGGCTTCGACCAGGACCGGAAAATGAGGACAAGCAACAGACCATAGGCGCCATAGATAGAGCCATAAAGGCACTATTGGCGGAACCCGCGATACACTAACCACCAAAGCAAACAGTTGCAACTTGCTAAGATAGTACTTACTACAGAAACGCAATCCCTACGGAGCAACAATTTTAAACTTTGCTTCCGCTACACAAGCTTAAGGTGATCACGTACTGAAGATGAACTTTTTCTTGGCTGCAACTAATTTAGTAGTTTATTGCGAGAGAGGTAGTAAACATCGATTGTTTGGAGGGGCCACGTCAACTCAGGCCCGTCCCTGCTCCCCGATTGCTAGCAATGTTTAGATCACAGTACCTGCTGCAAGCCAGCACTGTACTGCAAAAGGCACATGGAAGCCCCCTCGTATATCCCCTTCGGTTTGTCTTTCTCCCATGGATAAAATCAGAAGAGAGACCCAAGCTGGTGGACCATGGACTCCTGTAGCAAGTTAAGGCCAGCCTCGCAGGAGATTAAAAAAAGGCTAAGTTTTACTGTGGACGCAGTGAAGTGTGACAATTGACGGGGCAATGCAAAGGTGTATGGTGCTGGGGAAAGGAGGGCATGAGGTGACCGCTACGGAGCTTGCATGCTGCATCTCGGCCGCTGTTGGGAGATGCCATGGCAATGATGGCATGGTCACAATTGGGCCAACATGCCGTTCCTTGGGTTGGCAACCCATTTTTGGAGAGGATAACTATGACCCAAGTAGCGAGAAAAGATAACCAAAAGCCTCAAGATAGCAGCACTTTGATGTGCAATTTGCTTCTATATCATCCCAAAAGGCTCGCACTTAATCTATCTATTTTGGAATATTTTGAGATTCCCTGTGGGTGAAAAGGCGATCTCGCCACATCATTGAACGAATTTTGTGCAGGGAAATCTTGCAAATATTGTGAAAAGGATCGCTTTATCTTAGCGGTGATATTGATTAGCTAAGCCTTTTTGCTAGTATCAGCGACTTTATTGATGGTTAAGCTATCCTGAGCTAATAATTTGGAGCATGGAATTTTAGACAACATGGTGTACTTTTGTTAAGAGTGGAGATGGACATACTTGTCAGTGAGGAGGGGGTAGACCAGGATGGGCCCCTCGAAGTTCTCTGCCGAGATGGTGTCCATGAGCAGGTCCTTGAACTCTCTGATGCCATGCTTTGGCACGAACATGTTGAGCCATGGGTGAGGCACGTCCCATAGCCCCCGGCTCCTCAGGTTCTCCTCCTCCATCCTCACCCTGTTCAGGAAATCAAAGTAGGACACCTCCACACTGTAGATGTGAGGCCTCATGTAGCTCAGCTCCCCAGAGACCAGCTCCACAACCTGCACAAAATTTTCAAGACCACAAGACTAGCTCATAAGTACTATTCGGTAGTCGTTTTCTGTTACTGATGAAGATGTGAACTTGGTGTGTTTAATTAGGAGACTGACATGGTCTGCACTGGAGCCTTCCTGCTGGAAGTCATGCACTGCAAACTCCATGCAGTAGTAGACCTTCTTCTTGCCCTTGGAGCCGAAGTCTGGCCTGAAGTTAACCTGGGCAGGGAAGGCAATGGAGGAGCTGTGGAGAGACTGCTCGTTCAGAACCATGAACCCTTCAACATAGTCCACCTGCTCTGGCATTAAGACCAGGAGCTCCTGGTCCTTGGTGAAGGTTTCGAAGCTGTCATAGAAGGCCCTCACCCATCTCACCTAATTATCAGGATGGTAATAACAGTAATAAATTGTCAAACAATGCTTAAGAGGCACAAAAGGTGATTGATTAAGATCAGCTAGCTTTTCGGATTATTTCTATTTCTAGATGGCATGTACCTTGGGAGGAGCATCTTGGAGTGGAATCCGTGCCCTGGTTATGATACCGAACTGGCCAAGCCCACCAAGAACTGCGAAGAAAAGGTCCGGGCTCTTGGTGGGTGAGCATGTCACCACCTCCCCTTTCCCTGCAGCCAGCACAACAAGAATATCAAAAACAAAAGGAAACAAGCAAGCAAAAGTCCACTGGTCACGCACTATATCCTTCCTTTCTTACAGTACCAATGAGAGAGAGAGAGAGAGAGAATTAAGAGAAGTTGCATGTGCGCAGTGGCCGTGCAGTACCTGTGACGACCTCCAGCTGCAGGACGTTGCTAATCTGCGGGCCATGCTTGAACGCCTGGCCGCTGATGCCGCCATTGGACAGGGTCCCGCCCACGGTGAGGTACAAGTAGTCCGTCCACGACGGCGGCGCCAGGCCGGCCTTGAGGCACTCCTCCAGCACCTCCACCCACAGCGCGCCGGCGTCCACGTCGGCGTACGCGCGCGTGGTGGCCCCGCCACCGTCCCCGCCACCCCGCGCAACCACTACCTCCACGGCGCGCGGCAGGCCGCGCGTCTCCACCACAATGCCTGCGCGCGCCTGCGCCTGGCCCTGGAGCGAGTGCCCCGCGCCGCGCGCGGCCACGGCCGCCCTCGGGCGCTCGGCCGCCGACGACGACAGCGCGCCGAGGAGGAGTGCGATGTCGGCGGGGGACTTGGGCCGCAGGACCGCGAAGGGCGCGTCGGAGACGAGGGCGCCGAAGTCGCGCGCCGAGGACGGCGCAGGCTCGAGCAGGGCCACCGGGCCGAACATATCGGTGGGGCTCTGGATGAAGTTGACCGAGGAGCAGAGCAGCAGGGCCAGGACAGCGGCGTACAGATACAGCGCCTTGAGCTCCATGGCTTCTTGGCCTAGCTCCCAGCTCCCTCGCTCGTGCGCTCGCTTGGAGAAGTTACAGGGGCAAGTGCATTGACCGGTGCTCTTTGCTGGATGAGACCGACAGAAGAAGTTGAAGGTGTCGTCGCGCTGCTCTGCTTGGCGTTTGATGTCTCGGCCCAGACGTCCCTGTCAGGATCGATCCTTGGGTTCCCACAAGAACCGTGGATGGATGGAGCGGGAAAGGGTAGGGAGAAGAAGCAAGGTGAGAGAGAGAGAGGATATATATAGGAGGAGAAGGGGCCTCGTCACAGGCGCGGCCGGGCCCGAGAATCTAATGGAAACCCGGAGTGGGGCGCAGGGATCCACGCGGGCCCGCGCCTGCCTGCCTCCCCGATCGATCGATGATCACATTTCGCTCGAGAGGTTAACTACGGTACTAAACGTGCCCTTTAATCATGGGCGATCGCCACCTCATGATAGGGATGCATGGGCTTTGTTTTACCTTTCCAAGCTTACGATTGTTCCCAACTCGAGTATGTGTGTGGAGAAATGTTGTGAACTTGAGATTTGCTGACTTGCGTTCTTGATTTCTGCATAGCCTTTTTTCGTTCATGGCAGAGAGCAAAGTGCTCGAACAGAGATGAGAGTGATGCAATTTGGAGTAAAAATAGATGCCGACCCCGTTTTGTAGTTCTAGTATTAATGTGCAAGCTTGCAAGGGCTGAGGTCCCGGTGTGCATTTGTTTTGTTGCTTGTTTGTGTTTTTCTCTCTCTTGTTCCCTGTTGACCTATCGTTGCGCGCTTTCCTTCTTTTGTGATGGTTTTTTTACGAGGAACAGGGAGGGTGCCCCTACTGTATATATATTAAAAACTAAAAAAAAAGGTTTTATGTACAAGGTAAAAGAAAAACAAAGAGTTACAACCCACTAGGGGCAAAGAACCTCAAACAATTGTTTGCAGCCAATCAAAGAAAGTTGTCTATGATCCTCAATGACACGGTGCGCATGCAGAGCAAGCTTACTCTTGAAAAGATTTTTCCAACTATTAATATTCGGCGTGATATTCTCAAACACTTTGTCATTCCTTTGTTTCCAACTAAGCCATGCAACCAAAATAAAGATTTTCAAATAGAACATAGAATTGAAGATTAATCTCGTTCTTTCCGCTTTAAGTTGAACATCATTCGTATTATCCCAATTAATGCCAATAATATTCCAACATGGTTGACTGAATTGGCAGCCAAAAAATAAATGGTGTAGAGTTTCTTCCTCTCTATCTAGACATAGGACACAATATTGATCATCCACAATATTATAATGTCATCTGTGTAGTATATCTTTTGTGTTCAGTCTGTCCATTAAAAGTAGCCATGCAAAAAACTTAAGTTTCATAACACATTTGCTTTTCCAAATCCATTTGAGTGACCGAGATGGCATGAGAGTATTAAAAGAGAACTTGTAGTATCTTTGAGATGAATATTGTGTTGAGCACCATATGTATGTCCAACTATCTTAGCGATTATTAATTGGAAGAAAACGCCTAATATCTTCCTTAAGCATATTATATTCCTCAAATGCTTCAATAGACAAAGGCAGGTGGAACTGTCCTCTTGTACATGGATTTTGGAGTAGATTAGCCACCGAGATTTGTTGGTTTTTAGCAAAGGTGAAAAGCACTGGATATTTGCGACAGTAAAGGTTAGAATTCCAAAAATCGAACTAGAATAACACTGATGTACCAACACCAATTATTGCCATAGCAATTCCTCTATAAGTCATAATGCCTTTCATAATATCTCTTCACCAAAAAGAGCCTTGATTCCTTTTGTTGTGAGGAATATTAGTTCAATAATACATTTCCCAGACCAGCCTCACACATGGAAGATCATGGTGATTGTAGAACTTATGTAGATTCTTCATTAGGAGAGCATCATTCTGTGTTTGTAAATTAAGAACTCTAAGCCCCCTTTGTTTTTTGGGTTGCATACCAAATTCCATGCGACTAGATTTCTACCTTTTGCATTTAAATCCGAACCCCTCCAAAGATGGTGCATTCGAGCTCGATCAATATTATTAATGTCCATCACTGGGATCTTGAGTGAGCACATGTAAAAAGTTGGGAGGTAGGAGAGTACCGAGTTGATCATTGTCAATCGCTCTACATAAGAGAGATAAGCTGCGCAGCTAGATAGTCTTCTCTCTACTTGATCAATCAGTGGCGAAAAATCATGTACTCTTGGTCGTGTTGTTCCCAGCAATAAACCCAAATAAGTGAAAGGAAGAGTACCAATTTGACATCCAAGGTGTTTTCCAGGGTAGACATTTTGTCATCAGTGACATTAATGGGCACTATAAATGACTTGTTATAGTTGACTTTCAGTCCTGTTGAGGAAGCGAATGAATTTAATAGACCCTTTCAAACAAAATAATTGTCTTGCAACAGCTTTCATAATGACCAAGGTATCATCCACATATTGAACTATAGGAAAATCTCCACCTGTTGTCAACAGGATTGGTATATTGAGGAGATTCCTTCCATTTGCTTCAATTATAATTGTCTGCAGGAGATTCGCTGCAAGAACGAAGAGAAGTGGCGAGAGAGGATCACCTTGTCTTACTCCTCTTTTACATTGAAAACATTTCCTTGGTACTTCATTTAATAAAAACCAAGGATGTTCCAAAAGTGAGTAAAAGTTCAATCCAGGTAATCCATATATTATCAAAACCTTTATTTTGCAATATTTGGATGATAGTATTGTGCTCCACCATATCAAAGGCTTTCTCAAAGTCCAGCATTAGAATAATATTTTCCTTTTCTGATTGCCTGTAATGTCCCCAAAATCCATAAGTTGGTTTAGTTGAGCATCTCATGATCATGTGTGTAATTTCTGGAACAAATTTTAAACTTTTGGTTGTTTGTAATAAAGTCACTCAAAATTTAAATCTTTTAAGTTGAATTCAAGTTTCAAATCGAATCTAGAAAAATGTGTGCATAAAAGTTGCTATAAATAATTTATTGAAATACTATATGATTTATCTTGAATTAAGATGAATTTTCCTCCAAATTTTTAGAAGTCAAACTGCCTCACTAAAATCCAAACCAAATCATCTTATGCAGATCAGCAATTGAATTAATTCTAACAACTGGAAAATTAACAGTAACTACAACAATTTTTCCTAGGTCCTATTTGAATCTAAGAGCACTCACAAAAAATTCAAAATTTCTAGAATGTGTTTCCTATTTTAAACAACTCGGTCAAAACTGGAGGGCAAAGTCAAATAAGAAATTCAAAACATAAAACACAGACCGAACCAGACCCTCTCGGTCCGACCCAACCCGAACCACACTTACAGTGTCGTGACCCAGCCAATTCACCGGTCGGGCTTTTTCCACGCTGCGCCTACAAGAACACCACCTTGCCTGGGCGCGTGCGCACCCATGTCGCTCCTGCGGCCACGCCGGCGGGCCGAGCACGTCGTCGAGTTTCACCAACGCCCACAGTTTCGCGCGCCTCGCAACTCTCGGTCGCCCATAACCTGCCCCGATCAACTCGCCATCTCCTCAGCGCTCACCCATGCCCGTGCGTCACACACCGAGAGCATCGCCGAGCGCTCCTTCTCGTATTCTCTCCGCCCTGGGCTACATAAAGCCCCTGCAACCTTCCATTTCTTTCTTTTACCTCCCTGAACCACTCCCCTATCGTCTCCTTTCTTCCTCTGAGCCCGAGCGCCAGGTAAGGCCCAAGCTCCAAATGCTAGCCGAGACGCCGCTATCATCTCCTCACCGAACCAGTGATGCTTCTTGCTCACCCACCGTGTCAGCACGTGTTTTGAAGCACAACCATCTTTACCCCTCTGCTAATTCTCGCTTTTGTCCTTAGGAGCTATCAAATTTTAGTTTTCCTCATCTCCGGGCAAAACACCCTAAGTTCTTCCCCATCTCCGGCTTGGTGAGTTAATCTCCGATTGCTCTCTCTTGCACCATCTCCTTCACTCACTCGAGCTTCTCCTACCTTTCTTTGCTCTTGCCTTTGCTCAGGTTGGGCTTCCCACGTTGTCTCCACCACGCCACCTCGGTTCATCGCCGCTAGCTATCGCTGGCGAGCTCCTTCACCCCGCATCAACACTAGTGAGATCCTAGTACCTTGCTAAGAATCATGCTTGCGCTAAATAGCTCGAAGCCTCATCGAGTTGCATAATGGCATGTAGCCCGAGCGCCTACGCCTCTCCTCTATGCCGCGCCACTGCTACCAGCCATTCTGGTCATCACCGCTGGCACCATCGTGTGCGCATGGGCTCAGTGGGTCCATTTTGGCCTTTGGCCGGCACCGCCATGCCCCCTATCGCCGGCGGCGAGTGCGACAAGGTCACGGCCAGAGCCTCTCTGTTGTCAGAATCAGACAAGTGTAGCGCATCATTAAATAACAAAATCACTGTCATTATGGTTAGGTAATGATTAGGCTTGAGTTAAATGCTGTCGAGTCTCAATGACACATGGGCCCAGCGAACAGAAATTGAGGAGAGATTAATACCAGTTTTGCTTTAGAGTCTATGACGTGCGGGCTCGGGCTCTTTAAGTGCACCGTCACCCACCGTGTGGACTTGAGCACTGTGTTGTGGACCCTAGTCCATGCACTAATCTCGTGAGCCAAGTCTATGACATGTGGCCCCCACGTGTCGGTAGAGTTTGTTTTGGGAATTAAATGAAAAAGATAACATTGTTCAGCAGACCCCACCTGTCATTGTCCGTGGCTAGGTATGGCTGAGTAGAAAACGTATTTAATGCAATTTAGAAAATCCGAAATGAATTATCTTGCACTGTAAATTCAAATGACTTCAAAAATTCATAACTAATTCAAATCAACTCCAAATTAGGCGAAACCAATTTTGTTTGTTTTCATTTTTATTGTACTTTAGCTTGGAATATTTTTTAAACATGTTACTACCACATAAAATTTTGATATTAGAATAAAGTTCGGAAAACAATTATTTTTACACTGAAAAATCCTTTAACTTTGAAAATGCATAAGTAATTCATTTTAACTCTAAATGAGATGAATACAATTTTGTTGTTCATAACATTTTGTTCTATTTCATGCCATGTAAAATTCATCTCCACCACAACTACAGAAATTTTTGGAATTGTAATTAATTTCGGAATTGAGCAATAGTAAACCATAATTCCATTTTCTCACCCAGCAGAAATTGTCTAGGGAATAACTCCCTCATCCAAACTCCAAATCAAATTATTTTTAATTATAAATTCATATAAAATCATACTCTAACTTTTGTGTAATTTTCAGGAATTTTGGATGAATTTGAATTGTTGGGTTATTTCGGCGCTATTCGTTCTTATCATTCGTTCGATAGATTTCAGATATTCGAGTGTGTACTAACATGATCCTTAGCAGCACCTGGACTATCTCCAGCAAAGGCAAGCAGACCCCCCCCCCTTTGATCATGATTGATCCTACTATTTTTATTACAATTATCTTGTTTTGGAACTGTATGTATGCATGCTATTTTGGAAATTATGTCCATGGGTGGAAGTAGTTAATTTCCTAATTGTTGCATTGCCTTCCTTGAATATTGATATCCCTTTATTCAGCTGTTGCCTAGGATATATGTATGTATGGGAATTTTCTGTTGTATGATAGATCGATGCTTAGCCATGCTAGTAGTTGTAGTCGAAAGAGGTCAATGGAGCTAGTCCATCGACCGAAGTGAATTGAATTATGTTGGAGTTTGAGGGATGTGTTAATTGAATGTTGGAATTTGAGGAATGCCTTCGAATCTGGTTATTGTGAACTTGTTGGGATGTGGGTATTATGTGTTGGACTTGGACGGGTGATAGGTTGATGAAGGGAGGTTGTCCCAAATTCGTGTAGCCCCATCTGGGTGATTAAGGACCGATCTGTGGTGTGTTGAACCAAGTGTCATGTACACCACACGCCGGGATAATGAGCGAAGGCTTGGCTAAATAATTTGTCGTGTTCTTTCTATCAAACCACTAATTGTTTATCCCTGTTGTTGTTATACCTGTTGTTGTTGTTACGAGGTTCACCCGTGTTTTAGGCGACTGACAGTCTGCCATAGGGTGTTTCCTTGGGTGGTTTGATAGTTAGGACGTGGCATTGTAACGGCCTCATTATGGTATCTCAGTCACACTCCTAAGAAAGAGTGCATTGGCCGATATTAAGAGATATTCATATCATGTGGGTAAAGTTGTACAACTTTGCAGAGTCATCTAATCTATTCAAATAGCCGTGTCTCCGATTATGGACATCGCTTGGTAAAACCATGCATAGTTAGAATCTAAAATTTGGGTTTAGGAACATTTGGGAAGGGTATGAGATTGTGATCATGGATTAATGTGAGAACTATTGAACTGTTACTTTACTGTTATGAGATTGTGATCATGGATTAATGTGAGAACTATTGAACTTTTGCTTTACTGTTATTGAAATTGTGATCATGGATTTAATGTGAGGATTATGAAATTTTACCTTGCTGTCATTTAAGTATTTAAAATGTTTTACTCACTGCCATTTGAATCTAAATACGTTATCCTGCTAAAAATTATCTCTTTATGCTGAAAATTGCCTAGTATAATAGCCTTCCTTTGATACCAATGCATCTATCTATTCTGTTGTTTGTAAGTCTTGCGAGTACAATTTTGTACTCAACCGAATTGTCCATGCTGTAGGTAAGAACGACGTACGAATCGGTTTTAGCTATCGTACCGATTTTGGGCGATAACGGCAGATGCGACGGCTTTAACTCCAGTTGGTTGCTTGTGGGTTTGGGCATGCCAACATGGTTATTTTCTTTTATTTCTTTATTTACTTCCACTGTGATTTATTTCTTTTATGATAAAATTTGACCAGTCGGCCCTCTTATGCAAAATCGGGCCATAAGGTCCTATTTGTTGATGTTGTAATAATGCGTCTATTATTTTTGCATGTTTGAGTATGGATGTGATTGATGTTGTTTTGGATATGTGCATGTTAGCCACTGATCCTTGGGAGCTAACATGAGAGACGTATCCGGGCACTTGAAATCGATTTTGTTTTATGTTAAGGGTCGTGCCTCTGGTGCAAACGCTTGACTTGAAATGGGTTCGATTTCAAGGTCTCACATTGCCGACATTGATGGATATATTCATAGGAACAAGCAAGACAGTATTGAATCATTCTTGTTTTGGTAAATCCATATTGATTTTTTATGAACAATTTGCAGAATGATCCGTTGTAGTCTATCCGCCAATATCTTTATGAGTAACTTGAGTGAGGAATTAAAAAATGAGATAGGTCTATAATCATTTACACTTTATGGGGAGACTTTTTTTCGCACTAAAGTAATGTGTGAATTATGGATACACTGTAGCTGAATCTTATTTTCACAGAAGTCATCACATAGCTTGTAGAAATCATTCTTGATAATATGCCAGCATTTTTTTTAATAAAGAGTCCATTAAAACCATCCGGCCCTAGCGATTTATCAATAGGGATTTCGTTTATTATTTTGTCGATCTCATCATGAGTCAATCTTTCTGTCAAGATATGCAATCCCTGAACTGGGGCAATTAATTCAGATAAATTGAAAAGCATTTCAGTATTGGCCGAAGTCCCTAGTCTATCTTTAAATGAATGCCAAAGAATAGATGTCTTTCCATTGTGATCTGTTTCAATTCCATTGTCTTGAATGGACAACTGTGTAACAGTGTTCCTTTTATACTGTTTTATAGCTATGGCATGAAAGAATTTTGTATTCTCATCTTCGAACTTAACCCAATGAATAGTGCACCTTTTTTCCAATATGGTTGTTTGTAATGCAAAAGTCGAAGTAAGTGCCTCTTGATAATGTTACGAAAGTTCCATTCCGGCCTATCTAATTATCCATAAGGGTAATAACCGAATTGCAGTTCAAGGTTAATCTAGAAAGTTGAGAGATATTCTTACTCCAAATTTTTAGACCATATCTAAGACTCTTGAATTTTGCCGAAAGAATTGCATCTCCATTTGTGTGTCTAGACGGGCTATTCCAATAGTATGATACAATGTCCATAAAACCGGATGTTCAACCCAAAAATTTTCAAATCGAAATATCTTTGCTTTTGGAATGACTGTCTGAATAGAAACCACATAGGGGACATGATCTGAAATATTGCGAGTTAGAGATCTGACCATTGTATTTGGATATTTTGTTGTCCAACTCACTGTAGTACAAACCCAATCCAATTGTTCCAAGGGCGGGGCTTCTTGCATATTACTCCACGTAAAAGCTCTTCCTTTTAATGGGAGTTCAATTAATCCAAAATGGCTAACAATACCATTAAAAGTGAACACAGCATTCATGTCACCTCCTGGCCTATTTCGATTTTGGGTAGAACGAATAAAGTTAAAATCTCCAAGAAAGATCCAATTGGTACCATATGGTATTTGTAAATTCATCATCCAATCCACAAAATTGTCTCACGCTGGATTTTCACAAGGACCATGAACACAAATCACACTCCACTTTTCCCATGAATGCACAGAGGTAAATTTCATCGTGAGTGCAAAGGACAGGTTATGAAGAAGTTGTCTAGTAAAGACCTCTCCACTCCAAATAATTAAAATTCCCCTAGAAGCTCCATTATAAGGTGAAAAAACAAATTGATCAAACCGGTGTGGGCAAAACTTCTTTATGTATGTATGATCAAAACTGTCTTTTTTTGTTTCTTGGAGGCATATGACATTGCATGCACTTTCTTCTATTCTTTCTCTTAATGAATGCCACTTTTCAACCAAATTAATTCCCCTAATGTTCCAACAGAGAATATTCTGGTTTCGATATATTGAATTCATGATTGCAAGTGGTGAAAGAAAGACACGCACACATGTATCCTCTAGAAGTTGAGTTTCAATTGTACATTCTGACCATATGATATTGTAAGGAACTTGGTAGTAAGTTTTGTGTTTGTCGGGACCCAAAATTACAATTCTGGACCCTCTGTGTTTCATGCACTAGTCTAGGATCACGCTAGTGCACACAGTATCAACAAAGATGAGTATCGATCCACACAAGCGAATAGTAGCATAAACGAATAGTTTGATTAATAAATAATGGTTTGACCTTATGGTCGAGTTTACAATTATTAAGCCACGCAGGGCTAACAGAGAATTAAAGCAGCGGAAACAAAAACGACAGTGGTGTCCCATCGATTCACCACAGGCAACCGACTGGGATCTAGACCTCACGATCAGGCACCTTTGATAAACTCCTCCTCGAATCTTTGGTGAAGACTCCTCCTCTTACGCTTGATTTATTTTAAAGCAAGCGTGAGTACACACCGTACTCTTAAGTCACACCACGTAAATGCAAATATACATGCAAGCTTATTACAAGGGAATGGCATTTTGTGGTTATTTTGCAGAAATGCAACATTTGCAATTGAATACAATAATAGATTGAAAGCAGGTAAAACAAATAGACAATAATACTAATTTTAACAGTTGATTTCACAAAGACACACACAGCCTAACAGATTATTCACATAGCCATATGATTTAGATCACACAGCTCCCTTCCCACACAGTTTTAAAGATCTACCCCTCGTATGAAATCCCCAAGCATTGTCCATAACCGAGGGCGCGGCTATTTGAATAGATTGTTTACACTCTGCTGAGTTTGTACACTTTACCCACAAGATACAACTAGTGTTGCAAGCACTAATCGTAACAAAGCATTTCAGAAACTTCATCTTAACATAGATGCTCCCGATGTGCTTATGTTATACCAAACCATACACAGTGTATGGTACAACACACACCGTTGGACAGGGAAGCGGCGAACCGTCCCGCGATGCGACTACATGGTAGCACACACCTCCACCCTATTCACATAGCCTAACCTACCGCCTGAGCAACCAATGCCAAAAATTCATATCTTACTATGCTAGGCCCGTCCCATAACAGGCATGTGGTCGTACAGGAGGGCTCAGTTCAATGGCACACAAAGTTCAGTCCTTAAGTGACCAAGGCAAGACTTCCATTGTTCTAACTAAGGTACACAGATTAATATGACACACAGATTCACAAGCCCATATCACATAGCCACCATGTCACACAGTTCCTTCCACTTGCCTCAGTCTAAACCTTTTTCCCACCTAGTTGATTTAAGTGCAACACATGCCATAAAGACACATAGTGCACACAGATTATTACAAAATTACATAGTCACTTAGTCAAGTTAATAATTGCACTTTACATGAATAGATGATTCGTGGCATGGCTAAGCAATCTAATCGCACTAACCAACCCACGTTGGTGCTATAATATTTACCAACTAAATATCAACTAGGGTGACAAAGGATCAAGGCATAACAAGTTACACAAGGGAGGCATAACAGATTGGGTTTAATAGCTAATCCCAAAAGCATTTAAATAATTACTTGAAATAAAATGCAGTACTTTGAATTAAAATAATGTTTGGAAAACTAGGATTTCAACATGGTCAAAGCATGACTTGCCTGGGAATAGATCTAGGAATTGATCTTGATCTTGATGTGTTCCTTCTTCTTCAAATCTTCCCGAAGCGTCGAAGTCTACTCGCAAACGAAGCAAACAAACAAAATAAATAAATAACAGAGGTAAAACAACTCCAAAAAAATAAATAAAAATCTCCATTAAATAGATCTTGATTTTAGATGAATTTAGAAATTTGAATGGGCAGATTTGGAGTTAGGATGCAAAAGTTATGAGGTTTGGAAGTTTGAATCTAAAGAGAAAAAAAACCCTAGAAATTGAATTTACTGAATTTCCGAATTATTCTTTAAAAGAAAACCCGGATTATTGCGCAATGCTGGCGTCAGCGAGGGAATTTCCGGAAAAGATAAATAAAAAGAAAATCCTGACGTGTGGGACCCACACGTCAGTGACACGGCCCATGGTGGACCAAGTCCACCGATCTGTCGAATCGCTTAAATTTGGCGTGGCGTACTGCCGCGGGCGCCGACTCAAGACACACGTGGGCGACCACGCGAAAAAAAAAAAGTGACGCGGCACCGAGGGTGGCGGACGGCGTGGGCGGCGAAGCGGCGCAAGACGGAACCAATGGTTCCGTGAACGGCGGCGAGTTGACGGCGATGAGTGCTACGGGAGGTAGAGGTGACGGGGATCTCGAGGTGTGCTCACTTGGTGCTCAGGGACGAGCGGCGGCCGTGGCGAGGCTTTGGCGGAGGAGGTACGGGCTCGGCGGCGACGGGCTAGAGAGCTCCTCTGGCTAAACGGAGGTGATCCGGGGTTCCTCTAGATCGCGTGATGCCGACGATCTGAAGCGTCGAGGCTCGGCGGCCGGGTCGCGGTGGAATTGCTCGTCGAACAAGCGGCGAGAGAGGGGATCTTTGGGTTCCTGCGGTGGCTAGGGCTAGGCGTTGTGGCTATGGCGGCGGTGGAAAGGGAGCGAGGGCGAGGCCTCCTCCTTTATATAGGCGGCGACCAGAGCGTCTAGAACACGGACGCCTAAACGGCCGCCAATGCGCGCAAACAATTCGCGACGAAAAAGGAGATAGAGACGATTTCGAAGTTCAAATTCAAACTGAGGCGGTGCGGAGGAGATAGGGCTTCTAGAAGGGCTCATCTGCTCGAAGAATCGGGGCCGTTTGCGTGTTTAACAGCGGCTTGGCGGCAATGGCGGACGCGGGCGCTCGCGCGAGGAAGAGGCCGTGTCGGAGACGACGACATCAGAGCGCCCCACGCGTCGAGAGGTGAGGCGAGCGTCTTGTGGCGAGATCTGGGCGTCCACTACGACGGACGACTCTGAAGGAGTGGGCTCAGTTCTTTGGGCTGTCTTGCGAGATGAATAGGAACAGGCTGAGTAGATTCAGCCCAAACACTATTTGGAGATTTTAAATAGCTTTTCTATTTTAGAAAATACTGAGAATTCAAATAAGCAATAGAAATTAGCAAATGAGCTTGGAAAAATTCTAGAAAATTCTAGAAAATATATCCAAGCACATAGAATCCAAATAAAATAGTTTTGACTATGGTTCATGTTGACTTTAGTCATATTAAATGGTTTTGTTACTCAAAGTCCAATATTAAGTTGTTAAATTAAATTCAAATAAATCCAAGTGGTGAATTTTCTCTCTACCAACTATTCAAAGGATTTTTAAAGCTTAGAAAAATTGGGATGTTACAGTGTTAGGATAATACTCAAGAACCACTGAACAGTGAAGAAAAACAGTAAGAAGAAACTGACAATGAGCATAGCAAAGATCTAAGGATAATGGCAGAAACAAGACCCTTTGACTACACTGCCAGCTGATATCACAAAACAAAACATTATGTAAGGTCTGACATGATCAAGCAACTGAACTAAACTTAAAATTAGACTGAATCAACTGACTTTGACTAGGAGCAAACTTAGCAAAGAACCAAAACAAGCTGGCTAGCAAGGGACTCAAAAAGAACTCGGGACTATTCATGGGCGACATCAGAAGAATTCTAGTCCTTCGGTGCTGCCAAGAAGGACTCCACCATCAGCTCCGTAGGAGGTACTTGCAGCTCTAAACCCATGCGTTGCATCTTGTGAATCGACATGTGAGGCGCTAGAGTTTTTTTAGTAGAGACTCTAGTTGTCATCATCACCTGCGAAATTGCCTAATCAGGATTAGTGAGTTTCAATTGCTGAAGTTCGATTCCTTCTTTTGGTTGAGTAATGTGTGTGCTGCGGCAAACCTCGAAAACCACCAAAGGAGTTGCCCTCTTGTACAAATTCCTCTGCTCTGGTTCTGGGCTTGAAGGCACCATCTCAACCAAGAAAAAGCTTTGTTTAGAGAAATCATCATTCACATCTTCAAAGGTCAAGCTTCTAACCACTCTAGGCTTCTTTAGTGGAGAGTCCTGGAGAGACTGAATTGATGGAGTATGTTGAAAAGCCACACTATGGAGAAAGAGCTCCACTTTCTTTTCTTAGTGCATGGAGAAAATGAATCTCTCTGGCGCTAGTTTCAACCAAGGTAAGATCTCCGAGTAGATGTTCTTGAACCATATCTGACCATAACTTGGTGTGACAGGCAGAACTAGTGTTCGATCCAAAAGAGTTTCACTTCTAGACGATGCAACAAAGCTTATCAAACCCACAGACGCTTGTACATTAGGAGCTGCCTCTGAAGCTTGAGTCGCAGAACCCAAATCAGTAGCAAAACCAAAGGAGAACAACAAACTTGCTGCAGGTGCAGCATCAGGCTGCACTAAATCAACATCTTGGTGCGATCCCTCGAAGCCTCCACCATTATTATTAGCCTGATGATCACCTTGTTCTCCTGCATTGCCTCCCTCTTGATGAACATGTAGTAAACCCCCATGAGCATTGACTCCCCCCTCCCTCAGAAAATGCAAACAGAGGATGTGGATTTCCATTGTTCAGAGGTAGAGGATCCTCCTCACCAGGATCAGCATCTGGAAAATCAGTGTGAAGAATATAAACTGGGACTGTCATGGTGACTCCATAGCCTCCTAGATCAGTGCCATATTTGATAGCTACATCCTTTGGGATTGATTTTTTTGTCAAACACCAAGACCTTGACAATGACATTTGCCATGTTTCTTGAGTTGCGTTGCCAATGCAGAAGAGTGCCAGAGGAGGAGATAGTACTTGTTATATTGTCCACATTGCGGCAATCCAACAGGTACCGAGCAGCATGAGCCAACAAACTCTCATGTAGGTGTTGTTGCGTACGTTGACAGTTTCATCGTGTTTGATGAAGTAAACATGGCTATTAGGTCCAAGAACGTGATGAGGACTTCTACTCACTATCAAGTCACGTCGGAGAATACTGCAAAACTAAAATAACCTAATGCCAAACGGCGTAGAAAAGATATCAAGAACACGCACCAAGTGATGTTGCTAAAGAAAAGTTTTGATCGCCTGACAAGCTGCTACATAATCTTCCATGTTGATTGGAGGAACCACCATAACAACTGCAAACTCTTCATGGTGTCGCTGGACCACAGGGATGCTTACCCAAGAACATTGCGATCTCTCATTCAAGTCATCAAGCTGAATTACATGGGGAACAAAAGGATAAGGGTTAACCACAAAGTTTGTCATCCTATCAATGACAGCGAGAGGAGACCCGTCAACTATAGCGGCTGACGAGGGGGCCAGGGGTAGCAGTAGAAGCGATCTGTCAGCAGGAGACGACTCGGAGAGAGACGAAGCAAGTACACCCTTGCCTCCTGTAGATGCGTGTTGTGGATTTGATAGCAAGATCGCAAGTTTTGAAAAGCTATTTAACAAAGGAGGTTTAATAAGTTGCGGTGATGCTCTAAACCAATTAGATATGTCCTGTCAAGGTCTCCCTGTAAACGTGTCAAATTTTCGAACAAACTTATGTTTAGATCTTAATATTTTTTTAATAATCTATTTTTTATTCAGAATTACAGAAATAATACAACTTTATTTTTTTGTCGAAAATAATCACGTATAGCTCCACGGTTGGGCGACTTGGGCTAGTCACCCAACGGCTGAGCGATAGATGTCCAAGTCGCTTAACCATTAGACGACTGAACCTTTCGCCTCCTAGTCGCCGAATGGTGGAGCGACTAGGACACCTGTCGCTCACCGCTGGGCTCTAGTCGCCCAATCATTGGGCGACTAGGGGCATTTATAACGCACGCACGTGCCTGGCCGAGGGCATGTCACCATTTTCCAGAGAGTGAGCGTAAGGAGAAAAGAGAAGGGAAAGAGGAGAAGAGAGGAAGGGTAAGAGGAGAGGGGGAGAGGAAGAGGGAGAGGGGGGAAAGAAATTGTCTTCGCATTGACAACGACGACGGTGAGTCTCTAGCATTATTTTCTATGCGTGTATTTTCGAAACCATGGTATGTTAGCAAGCAACATCATGCGTATTGACATATTGTTAGCAAATAAAATAATGGTAGGTTAACTTTAAAAATCTTTAGATGTGTACTGTGTAGTGTTATATTATCAGTGGCAAAGCTACAAATTTTGTGTGGGGGGTGTAGCAGTGATGGTAAAGATTAGGCTATTAAGCAATTATGGGCTGAACGAATGTTAGGGTTGGGTAAACCAGACATTGTAAATATTGTATTCAAATGATACTTAATGTTTATATATAATTAGTTGCGCTTACTTCCCAATCGGGCGGCTGCTTCACACATTTAGTTGCGAAAACAACTTAAATTTATGGAGTGTTGATGATAGCAATTGCTAACATTGGTAAATAAACTTTAAATATGTGTGAACATATTTTTAAAAACTTTGTAGTCATTACATAATATTTTGTCAGAAAATGGTGGTGCTCGTGCATACCAGGCAACCCACCTGGACAGAGTCCATGTATATTGTTAATAGTTGTAAATAGCGTAGTCATAGATTTGCATATAAAATCATGGTACGTTACTTTCGAAATCATGGTATGTTATGAACAAAAAATCACTAGATTTATGCAAGATTGCAACTTAATTTTTAGAATTTTCAGAGCTACGCTATAAGTAATTGAACCCACTAATTGTGTTATAATTGCTAACTGTAATTTGATTTGTAGGTATGGCTCATGACCCTGGTGGTTCGGACTGGCATTTCGGCCTACTAGACCGGCTGGTCGACGTGCAGCACCGCGCGAGCTGTTGTGTCCCGTATCCAGTTCGTAGGGTTGACGCGACTGACTTAGGGTGGTTCGTACGCAACCACCCCGACGGGCTTGGAGACTGGACCCACGCTGGGTAGACAAGTTTGTCCGCACGCTGTGCCACTTCTTTATGTCATATGTCCGCTATGTAGTTACTTCTTTGTGCTTTGCAGGCTGAGCCATGCCGGTCTTCTACCTCTCGCGCGGATGGTGGAGGCCACCGAAGAAGATGGTGCTCCGGTCGAGGACGATGGGGAGGTCCAAGTCGGCCCGGAGCAGTCATGACGGTTCCTGTTCGACCAGTCACTCCTGATAGCCCTGGTGAACTGGTGGCAGCCCGAGACGCACACCTTCCACCTCCCATTCGCGTAGATGGACCCCACTCTGAGGATGTCGTGATCTTCGCTTGGCACTGCTTATCACGGAGCCGCCTCCTCACGGACGAGCTTCTCGACCGGTGCGACGACTGCAAGGCGCTTTTAGGGGTTCTTCCGTGAGGTCGCGCCACCGTACTCGACTTCCGTGAGTGAAAACATATGGCCCGCCTGTGGTGGCTTTCATAGCTCTGGGTATGTATGCTACCCATTTTCCATGTTTAACGATGCACTATCCTAGCCATATGACGGGATTGCTAATTATGCGTTTGTGCATAGGTCGAGCGGATGGTCCCAGAGCCCACAGACAACTAGGTGTCGCGGCACCTCAAGGTGTACCTATTGTGGCTCTTCGGTTGGGTACTGTTTACCAGCAGCCACGGTGACTCTGTCGACGCACGCCTTGTGGGGTACACGACATACCAGGAGCTACAGATCAGCTGGGGATCAGCCGTACTTGCCGCGACATATCGCGGCATGTGCGAGACGTGTTGTAGGATGAAGTCGACATCTATCCTCATAGGCTGCCCCCTCCTGCTGTAGTTGTGGTCATTCGAGCGCTTCTCCCTTGGACGCCCATGTTGTTAGACTCTAGTCCGTACCGCGCGGACATGTACCATGGGGGCACGGTGGACCGGTTGACCGCAGGATCCCTTTGGTGTCATAGATGGGTACGTACTTCCCTCTATCTTTACTTCAGTCGTATTACGGGTCATCCTTTATAACCACTTGTTCCACCTCGCGAGCAGTACAAGATGCACACGTCTTGAGTCACACGTGTGTACGAGCACTTCGTGGAGCAGCTGGACCGCCTTACCGCTAATGACGTGCACTGGGAGCTGTACTCTGACCTGGAGACGGAGGACCGTGCTCCCCAAGGGCTATCCTCACTGTGCTGGCGCGACCGGGCATATTAGCGGACGCAGAAGAAGCTTGTCTTCGACGTGTTCATCGAGGACTACGCGGTGCACAGGGTGATGCGCCAGTTCGGCCTCTGCCAGGTTGTTCCAGTTCCCGTCGGGACGAGGGTGCCCGACTCGGCCCACGCGTAAGTTACACACAACACATGTTCGTATATTTTTTTACCAGTTCTGTTATGATAGCTTGTAATTGCAGTGGTACGTTTCGCAGCCATAGTAGGAGGGGTGGCACCAGGACGTAGTGGCCGGGGAAGATGGAGCCGTGGGTGGCGCAGTGCGCGAACGCCCTCGAGGACTGCATGCAGGAGGACGCCCCGTACGACCCCAACGCGTACGACAAGTACCTATACTGGTACACCCCGCAGACATACACCGGGTTGGTGCATGTCATTGACCCTCTCCCCGCTCGCGTACCAGCACCGACCAACGCGTACCCTGTACACTTCGCGTGGAACGTGCCCCTCGCGGTATGTACTCTCGTGGTTCAAAATGTTTGAGTAAGGTGACATCAATTACAAGTTTGACGCTTTCGTGTACTCCTTGCAAATGGACATGAATGTCGCGATGGCAAGAGAGTCCTGGCCGATCCTGGATAGGCTCGCCCACGGTGCGGAGGTGACGCGGGACGAGATAGTGTAGTTTGCTCGTCGGGTCTTCAGTGGGGCGAAGCGTGCAGTGACCCTGATGTCGTGTAGGACTATCTAGGAGGTGGCCACGTCGGCACATACGCCAAGGCTGGTAGGTCCTACAGCCCAGTCAGGAGGCTCAGGAAGGGCATGTTCACGTGCCCCGCCTGTGCCTTGGCAGGCTGGAGGGTCTAGGTGGGCACATGGGTACGCACAGCCACCGTCACCATCGCCATTTCTGGACACCTACCCGACAGTGCCAGGGCAGTATCCTTTCTTCTCCAACCTGTATGGGCAATACAGTGGGTATGACCCTTTCTCGCATGTCATGGCCCACGACGAAGGTACGTTTCCTCTCTTCAGGTTTGTGATCGTCGATATATTGTAGGGATTAACATTATTTGTCCTGCAGGTTTCGCGCTCCAGGTGGGAGTTGAGCTCTCCCCACACGACGACGCCCACGAGGCCCTGGATGCCTTCTTCGTGGATTACCCCAGGGAGATCAGGGGAGCAGCTGAGCCCGCACCCATCGAGGTTCTTTCCGGGTCGCAGCTTAGTAGGCCCCCAGTGGGCACGCAGGCGCAAGTGGAGTCGACCCCCGAGGCCTTGGGAGCATGGGTCAGCAGGGCTCTTGAGTGCCTTTCCCTATCTGGGCCCCGGCACCTCGCGCTTTGGAAGCCTAAGCGGGGGCGTACTGGTGGGCGTGGACTGGGTGTGGGACGTGGCAACAATGGAGGAGGTGCTGCGGGTGGCGTTGCGGGTGGCCAGTAGGGGGTCTTCGTTGTGCTCTGTGTACTTGTATTATGTGTTTACATATTCTACTTCGTAGTTATTATGACATGGTTGTCTATGTATTCCCTCTTGCATTGTACTATAACTTATGGTATTACTTACCAATCGTCCATGCCCTAGTTGCTGAACCGTTGGACGAATTGGCCGCAAAAAGTGGCCCACTACTAGCTACCAAGTTGTCCGACGGTTGGCCCACTACTTGCTGCCAAGTTTTCCAATGGTTGAGCGACTAGACAGTTGTATAGAAAGCCAGACCCGGTCCCGTCATGGTTTCTTTCACCATTTCTCTCGGCTGACAACGAGAGCGGATCGAGAGAGGAGAAAAGGGGAGGGATAGATGGATAGGGGTAGTGAAGAGGGGGAGAAGGTAGGGAGAGGGAGAAGGAGAGGAGCTCGAGAAAGGAAGAGAAGGGGAGGAGAGGAGCTTGGGAGAGGTACAAAAGGGGAGGGGAGGAGCTCGGGAGAGAGGGGTAAGGGAGGAGAGGAGCTTGGGACGTGAAAGAGAAAGACGAAGGAAGCTCATTGATGAGAAGAGAAGGTTGCCACGTGAAAGTAATAGTCTTGTCTATTCTTGTTCTCGGCCGAATGCAGGTGACGTGTAGCTACTTGTTGGTTTAGCACGTATTTGGTGAATGTATGTTGAGAAATCGCTGGTTGCAATGTTTAAAATATTTTGTAGTGATAAATCAGTCATGTCGGAGCCCACAAGATTGAAAGTGCATTATGGTGTTGGTACGGTTCGTGAAGGTCCATATGGTGTTAACCTAAGTGGTTTCTAGCAAGTCAGTATGGTACACCCGAATGTGGAGAATACCTGAATCAGAGATGTCCTACGCTGGCTCACCGGAAGCTTCTCCTTAGACCCCGAGGTGTGCAGTGTCGTCGTACATGGGCTTTGGAGTCGATCTGTCACGCACATTTGGTGGGAGTTGACGGATCGACGATCACGGTTGCATGGAAGGATTTCTAGAAATTTGCCGCGCTACGTAAAGTCGTGCTACTCATGAAAGCATGTCTGAAGGGAGTCGCCGAAGGCCCTGCCGATGGCTATCGTCGGGTTGGTGGCAGCAACTCGGGCGTGCACTGCGTGGTTCATGAAGAAGACGCGGTGGATGATGTTGCGGAGGCAGAAGAGGATGAGGTAACCGATGTTGCAAAGGCAGAAGAGGACACGGTGACCCGTGTTGTTGAGGCAGAAGAGGAATATCGCACACCGCATGCTCAAATTTCAGTGCAGCACGGCAGATGCAGAAGCACGCCGACAAAGATAGTCGTCGATGGAGATCGATGACTTGATAGCTCGGGCGGAGGAGGAAGCTTTAGAAGAGGATGGAGATGACTCTTCTAAGGAGGACGAAGGACCTATCTCGCAGGAATAGAATAGGGTGGACGTTGAGAGTCTTGCTGTGCATGATGAGCACGAATCAACGTGGGAGTACCATGGGACCGAGGTTCAGCTTCATGCAATGTTTGTTGATAATGGATCACTGCAGGATGCCACTAAGCTGTGGGCCTTGTCCATACAGCGGACATTTCGTGTCTTCAAATCCAGCTAGGAGCAGTACACCGTGGTCTGCGAGCAGACTGGGTGTCCTTGCCGTGTGCACGCACGTAGACCCAAGTACGAGACTCACTGGATTGTCTCCAAGGTGGAGGCGCACTCCTGCTTGCTCAGTAGTGTTTTACCAAGGCATCGCAATCTAACGTCCACCTTCATAGCCAATGTGATGTACGGAGAGATAGTGAAGAAGACGGACCTAGAGGCCAAGCACATCATGGTGGCTATTGAGCAGAAATTCAAGTACAAGATTAGCTACGCAAAGACATGGCATGCTAAGCAGAAGACTTTGAAAAGGAGGTTCGGTTCTTTCAAGACATCTTACGACAACCTTCCTCGTATGCTCCAGGTGCTGCAGGACAGGAACCTGGGCACATACATTACTGTGAAGGACAAGCCATCCAAAAGACCGCTTCTAGGTTTTATGGTATTGCAAAGGGCCTTCTTAGCATTCGGTCATTGTATCGATGCATTTAGACACATGTTGCCCGTGATCTCAGTGGACGAGACATTTCTAACTGGGAAATACAAGGGCATGATCCTGACAACAATTGGTGTTGATGGCAACAATCAGATTCTGCCCTTAGCCATCGCTTTCGTCGAAAGTGAGAATTTTGACAGTTGGTTGTGGTTCCTTCGACATCTAAAGGAGGGAGTAGTTAGGGCACGTCCTGATGTCTATATAATCCATGATTGCCACCCCAGGATGATGAAGGCCATCCGAAAACTTTAGCAAGACCCCGATGAGCCGTTCCCTTGGCCAAACATGAGGAACAAATGATGCATTCGCCATCTGGGGGCCATCTTCTTCAAATAGTTCAGGCAGCAACCGTTGATGAAGCTGTTCAAGAGGCTTGCTATGCAGAACCAGCAACGTAAATTTGATGCATTGTGGGAGATGTTGGAGGAGCACACTAGGAAGCATGTCGTCGAGAGGAACAAGTATTCGCTCATTTCTGGGGCGGTGCAACCCGAACGCCTCACACCACTGCGGGAGCTCGACCCTCCCCATTTGACGCGGAGGACCTCGAGGGACATCAGGTGCTTCTCCCATTGGATTGAGGCCGAGCCATTGGAGAAGTGGTCCTTGCTGCACGACCCGAACAGTGTAAGGTATGGCATAATGACCACTAACCTTGCCGAGGTCTACAACTGGGTTATTAGGGGCCCCCATTCTCAACCCCTCATCACCATCGTGGAAGGCGTTCTGCATGGTACAATCGGATATTTCAGGGAAAGACATGTAAATACGGCACTTCATGCAGCCAACCCATATACACCGTACTGCTCGAAGATTACAGTGTACATGCAAGCCAAGACCAAGAAGGGTCAGTCGCACACGATCTTCATAATGCGCAATACGGAGCATCATTTCGATGTGATCCTTCGGGACAGAGCCGGATTTGGGACAGCTCGGTCTCTTGTTACCCACGATGTATGCCTTGGAGACCATGTGAATGAACCTAGCTACACATGTAATAAGCCAAAGCTCCTTCACAAGCCATGCTCTGATGTCCTAGCCGCGTGCGGGACCATCCACATGGACCCATCAAACTTCATATCGGAGTACTTCATGAAGGAGAGGGTGCAGTAGGCGTGGTGCGGCGAGCTAAGAGGCCTTAGGGTTGTGGGAAACTTCGCCACGTTGGATATTGCATGGAGGACTTGGATTTCGGATCTTGACTTGTTGAAGGGGGGTAAGGGCCGTCGACAGAGTCATCGCATTAGAAACAATATGGACGAAGGGGAAGCTGGAGCGGCAGGTAGATGTTACGGCTACTGTCGCCATGAAGGCCACACTGCGAGAACTTGCAAGGCGCCGGCCGACACGTAGGAACACCGGCGTGAAGTGCAGCACCACTTCTTATTGGGTGCGTAGTGGTACTAAGATTAGAACTGCTAGCATGTTGTAGCTTCTACTTTAGTAAGTACCTTGCTTGTTGTAAGCATTGTGGAACCAATTTTATCGTAATTATAAATTTTAACTTTATTTGAAGTGTCAATCTCTCGTCTTAATTGTAATGCATGACATGACCTCGCCTGGCAGCGCACCACGTGACCACTCTTTGCAAAGCAGGAAATGACCACTCTCTACAAGGTAGGAAGTAACCACTCTCTGCAAAGCAGGACGTGACCCGATGAGTCAACTTTTCAGGACGACGTGACCCAACGAGGGCGCTTCCCGCAGCGACGTGACCCAATGAGTTTGCTTTCCACAGAGACGTGACGCAACGCTACCACATGATTTCTCCTCGGGTCTGTTTCCCGTGCCTTATTACCCAACGAGTCAGCTTTGCGCAGTGACGTGACCCGACGAGTCAGCTTTGCGCAGCAACGTGACCCAACAAGTCTCCTTAGGGCCACTGCCTCGCAGATGTGAATTTCCTTCAACTGAATTACAATTTAGTCGTGTACGCAGTGCCGGCTCGGCATATAAGTACTACCCCTTCCACGTCGGGTTCTCTTGCGTCCAGACTTCAACACAGTCTCACTCAGTTGGACAAGCACTGGGAGGAGATCCGCAAAATGCAAAGGGAGTACGCGGCCCAAGAGGAATAAATGGAGCGTGCCAAGAGGCCACCTCCCCTCAATGACATCGTCCCCCGTAGCAGCAACCCCTACCAGAACATCTCAACCGAGCATTCACAGCAACACCCACCCAAGCGGGAGACGCCGCCCCTCTGTTGGTGCAGGGACAGACGCAAGTTCTTCAAGTACAAGCACCGGCTCAGCCTGGGCATGCGTTACTAGGGTTGTGCAAACTACTTCTGCGACTATCCCGATCGCCATTGAGATACAAGCCGCTATTGGCAGCCGGTAAGGATAGGTAGTAGTATGTTCCCCTACCATTTCTCTTTCAAAGTCTACACTAACATCTCTCTCGTCTACCCGTAGTCCCTGGATCCGCTATGTGGCTATCGCAAGTGGATCAACCTAGAGATCCACCCACACGATCAGTGGACTCTCGACTGCGAGGAGTGGGATGCCAACAGGGACCGCGAGAGGAGGGAGAAGGAGCGCCGCAACGAAGAGCACAACCAGCGTATCCAGTGGGACACGCAGTCCCATCTCAAGGTGTGCAGGCGCAGGGAGCGCGAGGCTCACGAGAGGGAGCGCGAGAAAAAGAGGGAAATAGCGGCCGACGAGGAGTACAACACCAAACTCGCAAGGAAGATCAAATGGCCTCGGTCCACGCAGTAGTCCGACCCTCTTCGTCCATATGTCTCATGTATTTCTAATTCCCTAAAGGCATGCATGTATCGTCCTTGGTTCGTTAGCCTACTTGCCATGTAACCCCTTGTCAGATCAACTGTCATGTTATTATCGTTGCACTATTTCTCCAAAGTTCTCCATCGTGTATGAATTTAACTGGCGTATCACAATATCACTTACCTTCGTACTTACGAATTATTGCTACCTCTATTATCCTCACAAAATTCTTCAGAAATTTAGCGCATTACAACAACATACGACGATCACAAAATGTTAATGCGAGTCTGACAAATTTCGTACCTTCGAGATTCTACGAAAATCACAAACGGACCAACCAACCTTGTCACCACCCTTTATTTCCAAAAAAAAATTAACATCCTAGAACATGATTTGCTAAATGTATTACCTACAAAATGTGACATTTATTCCCGCACAATTATTTCAATTGGATTAATTAAATAGTACAGTTATTACTTAAAATCGTCCAATGGTTAGACGACTTGCTATAAGTCGCTTAACCATTGGATGACCGAGTCAAGTCACTCAACCACCGGGCGACTACAAGGCTTGTCGCTCTGTCGTTTGGGCGACTATATCCAGTCACCCAACGGTACGACGAACGGTACGACGACTCATGATAATTTTTTACAAAAAAATAAATAAAAGGGTATTATTTCTGTAATTTTGAATAAAAATAGATTATTAAAAAAATTCTTTAGATATCATTTTGGAGAGACAATGTACAGATCGGTGTCCATTATTGAAAAAAAACTTTACAGCGAACCTGAGTCTTTTACTGCATGGAAAGGTGCCCCACCACTAAACATCTGTTGCACATAGCAAGGGATCTTTTGTGTCTCAGTGCATATAACTACTCTCCCCACCATGTTCATTTCACGCATGGCTCGATCTGGCGAAAGACATGATCAACCAAATAGCTGTAAAAGTAAAAACCCAAATAAGAGCTAGCCTGCAACAGTGTTTTTAAATATTAATCTCACCCCAGGTTGGTCTTGGACTGATCCCAGTGTCCTTACCTTTGGGGAACCCAAGCCGGGTTAAATGCGACTATGCCGACGCGACACGCGAGTGATCTCTTGGCAGGGAGATCGCTGCAAAATGCCTGTGTGGATTCCTGTAGAGTCCGTGCGCGCGCTGACCGCTCGAGCCAACCTCGTTTGCTCCTTGGCAGCCGCGCCCTTCCAAGAGGGATGCACTTGAGATCTCATGGCTGATGGCTCCACATGATCCTCGGGATCCGCGAACACTTATGCATCGATCTGATGTACCCTGCTTGGTCAGTCAAGCTAGTGCAGTGCAGTACACCACTCGTGCTGCAAGTGCACCGTCTGTTTCGTATTACTGGTATGTCGGTACTACCAGCTACAATACGTGTTTAATGACCGACGTCGACCGAAAGCACGTCGTAGTAGTAGTAACGTCCTCGACGACGACTACGGGAAAATCGAAATCTCCGGTCGTCACTGTGGCTAATACTCAGCCGGCCTTAATGGCGAGCTACCGTTTTGACTTGCACCGTGGAATGAACGCGATCGATATCGACTCGATCGCCCGGTCTCTGAAGACGCTACGCCCATCGATCACCATCCGATCCGATCCGCGCAATTTCTTCAACGTTGGATTGCGAGCAAGAAAGCACGGCCGGTTGAACTGGTGGTGTACAAGACGTTCAGCAGGCGCTGGTTGGCAGACACGGCACGCAGTTTTTGATCACGGGAACATGTATTTACAAATATGACACTGCTGCTGTACGCCTATCGTGCGGCAACGACTCCCAGCGCCACCGTGGTCCTCCTGCCGTCACCTCGGCCGTTGCCGCATAATAGCGTCGCGTAACGGCTCCGTGCCGCCACGTGGCCCTCCCGTCCGCCCGCCGCCCGGCTCGGTCGTTGTCGCCTGCTATGCGACAACGACCCACACGCCGCCACGCACCTCTCCCGCGCCGCTACTAGGGTTTAGAGAAATTAAGGTTTCGCGGCTGTTTGTAGAAATTTTAAAATATAGAAACTGAATTAAAAAAATTATGAAATTTTATGTAGAGCCTCTCGACATAGTGTATTATACAGTGTAAATTGCCTAAAATTTTATTCGTTCAGAATTTTTCTCGTAATTTCATATAAATGTACTGTTTGTACGAATTTGTAAATGTAGAAATTGAGCTCCACAAATTATGAATTTTATTTTGAAGGCTCATCACGCAGTGGACTTGATTGTATATTGTTTGGACAATTTGATATGTGTTCTGAAATTGTCTCAAAAATTTCGGATTTAGGCCGCGAAAATTTGGATTTTATGTTTCGGAAATTAGGGTTTCATGATTTCACGTGACTTGGAATGTATGGAAAAAAAAAGCTGCATTACAACTCCATTCGAGATGTCGATATACAATATGGTGCAGGAGTACACACATAACAACCAAAATACGCGTACAAATATAGTAAAACAAAATATGAATACAAATATACACAAACATAATCGCACAACACGGGATATACCAAAGTCTAGATAAGCTTGTGCATGAACCTGGACGAAGGAAGACGGGGTAATATCACATGTAACCCGATCAAATAGGACACTCTTTGTTAATTTAGTAGTTTACTGTGGATCATATTATTTAATACTGTATTGTACCATAGTCTAGATAAACTTGTGCATGAACCAACTGAGGTAAATACGTGGCATGCAGATCATATAACGATGTACCGTAACCTCCTGCTCGTGTGTGTTTCGAAGGCTACGGTACATCGTTATATGATCTGCACGCCACACATTTCCCTTAGTTGGTTCATGCACAATGTTATCTAGCATGTGGTACAATACAGTATTAAAGAATATCATCCACAGAAAACTGATAAATTAACAAAGAGCGTCTTATAGCATAGAAAATAGGTGTCTGCAATTAGTCTCCGCGACAATCTCTTTTCTTGGTGAGCTCACCTCATTTCATAGTAGCACCTTTGATGCATGTTGATAGTCTCTTCAAGCCAGTAGCATCTTCGTTGTCTTTCAACGTTCCACATTTTCTAGACACATTGCTTTCTCTACAGGAATGCTGATGCAGTCCAGTATTACTTAGGTTAATACCAGGAAATGAAACTCCAGTTGCATTTACAAGAAAGTTGATGCAGTCCATGTTGGAGTTGGACAGGCTGCATGATATAAAGTCCAATAGCGAGTGCCACTTGTCTCGGGGCTGTTATTTAACGATGTGTGCAACTAGTCTCCGCAGCGTCTTAGTGAGTGCCCCTTGTCTTGGGGCTGCCCACGGTGGCGGCGAGTGTCGAAGTCGTCCATGTCCTGCGATTCAATGATGTAAGTGGATTGTAGAGTAAGAACCATAACAAGGATGTAAATTGTATATAACTCATGCCTTTGATACGGAGTGGGCCCGATCGGTCGGATACGCTACGACGTCGACTGGTCTCGGTCAAAGGAGCCTTCCCCTTTCCCATGTCGTGGGACTCTCCACAAATTCTTCATAACTCACATCGTCGATATGGATAACGCCTGGGTGACTGGATACGCTATGGCGGCCGGGCTCAGCCGCATGAGCCTTTCCCTTCTCCTTGTCGCGGGACTCTCCACGTCGGGCTAGTATGTCGAAGTCGTCTATGTCCTGTGATTCCATGATGTTAGTGCACCGTACAGTGAAAAACATAACAAAGATGTAAATTCTTCGTAACTGACGTCGTCGATATGGATTACGCCCGGGCGAGTCCTGGGATCCTTCGGTGCCTCCTCAATAGGGTTCGGTACGTAAAGTTTTCACCGCACGAAGGTCTCAGCCCGCATCGAGTAGTTCAGCATATACTTCTACTAGATAAACACCCTGCCGTACATCTCCGGGCCATCGATCCACTAGAAGAAGTGGCAGCGCATCTCGGGCTGCCATTACATAGGGATGAAGTTAAAAATTTATGGAATTCAACGTAGGGAGAGAAAAATCGATGTGTGCGAAAGAAACGCTTACGAGGTGGTGCCCGCACGTGTAGTACGCCTGGGCGGAGGTGTCTGGGTGTGTGGACTAAATGATCTCCACCGGCTCACCACGCACACACTGCGGGACCAGAAACCGTGGTGGTACTGGAGCATCTTTCATTGAATAATCTGGGTATTGTAGATGTTTGGCCTTCTGCGCAAGCCACTTGCTTCTGCAGCATACTCACGTACAAGTTTGCCGATGAGTCTGACATATCTGGGTATCGTAGAAGTTTTGTTGTACATCACAAAAGAAGGCATATAATTAATTAAATTACGACACTGAATGACGACCAGACGAGCTCGGTCTGTTGGGACAATCCTTCATTGAGTACCCAGGGGTCTTGCATATCCTGCACTTGGTTGTGCGGCTAATACTGGTACGTTGGCTGGCATCCATGTCGTTCCAGAAGTACCCATCCGTTGTCGCCCCTTCCCTATTCTCTTCAAGTCCCTGTTGGGACCCCATTGCACCATGTCTGCCCAAAGATCCTTGTAATTCATTTCCAAGCCGTACGAGTGAAACTCTCCACTCCATGTACCAAAAAGGTGCTGCATGTCGTAGTACTCGGAGATGTACGGCGTAGACATCTACCTCATTTGCGTACACGCCTTGTACACATGCGAGCATGGCTTATGGAGAAGTTTCAGCTTGTTGCAGGTGTATATCGCTACATCACCCAAGGTGCATGCCTATTTCCTTTCCCCCCTGGCATGATTGTTGATGTATTGCAGCCAAAGCCTGGTCTCATACTTCCGCTTGAGGCCATCAATCACCCATATGTCGTGCATTTGGGCCTTCTCCATCTTTCGGTCTATGTGCCTCTGCATATTCTCATACCACTACTTGCCTTTGTCCATCTAACGCTTGGCTGCGGTGGCTCTATTGACGAAATAACCAATAGTGCGAGTCCATGTCTCCTGGACGATCTCGTACCTCGCACCGTCTGTGTCATAGAGAAAGGGTCATTTCTCTAATTCAGGAGCGTGGCCATTAAACAACTCCGAGAAGCTTATGGTCCTGCTTGGTTGGTCTCCCTCCAGAGTGGACTCCCTTATATGCCTCGTAGTCCGGTGTTCGAGGTCTCTCTAGATGGACTCAAACTTTCGTCTCTGGTTCTGCAGACACAATGCCTTGAACGTTTTTATGACTTCCTGACTACGGAACCACGTGAACAAGTTAGATGTAAGATGCCACATGCACCACCTGGATTGCACGTCGTTCCACTATTGAGATGGATCTATCCCTTGCTGTATGGTGTTGATGGCCGCCAACAACCCAGCATTGTAGTCTATCATTAGGCAGACGTTTGGTCGGTCTCCCACCACCACCTTCTTCATGTTCTCTAGGAACCACAGTCAGCTGGACGTGTTCTCGCTCTCCACAATGACAAATGCCACCGGGAGAAGTTGTTCATTCGCGTTGGCCGCCACCGCGGTGAGCATAGTGACCTTGCACCTCCCTATGAGGAAAGTACCATCCATTGTTAGCACTGGACGGTAGAACTTGAAGCCCTTGATGGCCTGAGCGAAAGCCCAGAACATCCGTCCAGTATGAAGCGGTTGGGTCATTTCTTAGCATCTTCACGGTCAAGTTTGTCTATGTACGTGCCAGGTTTTTGATTCGGCAATCTGGTGAAGCAATCTCAGCACAAGGTTGTACGCCTCTTCGTATGTCCCATACATGGTCTCAATAACCTTCTGCCTGGCTCGTCAGACCTTACTGTAGCTGACTAGATAGCCAACCTGATTGATGACTTCCGACATCATCATCTTGGGGGAGACAGACACATCCACCTCAACTAGGTGCGTGATAAGGTTTGCAACATATGCGGAAGTCACGTTCTGATGCTGCCGCAGGGGCTCGCTGAGCTCGCAAGTGTGGTCAATCTTGTTGATGGACAAGGCGTACCGTACTATAGCTTGTTGTACGACCACCTTGTCTGGGAGGCGCTGCCCAACTAAGAGGGTGTCGGCTTCAAACCCCCACTGGGAGCCTTCTTCTTACGGCAGTACGAGCGAATGCACCGCGATATCATCAAGTCTCGATGCCACATAAGGACCATTGGCTTGGTGTGCGTCCTCGTCGCTACCATCTGAGCTTGGGTCGGCGTCCTCGTCGGGCGCCAACCCAAGAGGCTCGTCCGGTAGATACTCGTGGCAGTCGATGCGGGCCGACCACCACATTTCTGCCCCCTCATTTGGCACAAAATTAGGCGCGGGACTTCCCACCCAGGTAGCACATTTCGTGCTACCATCTTTAGGCTCGGGCTACACTTGCCGCTTGTAGAGGCCCTGGAATCATCAAGGTTTACCATCGCCCTGCATACGAAATTCACATACAACATAGGCTTCCTGTGAATGGCCGCCTCGGGCTGGGAGGCAATCTCCATGTACTGCCTCTATGCTATGCTTCCATTCACCTTGACGAGATCCCACACAAAATTCATGCAGGTGACCGCCTCGATCACAACTTTCTTTGTTGTTGGCTCTATGACGAACTCCCTCTGGATGCAGCTTCGCAGCTCCTCTGCCCGGACCGCCTTGTACTAGCATCTCGTTAGGTCCAACCCATCGGCTCCGGCCCGTACGAGACCTTCACCGTAAAACACTAACAGGTCTTGCATGTTCGAAAATACCTAAAGCAACAACAACCCCATCCGCTATTACCTAAAATACTAATAGATCCAACCCATATGTGTAATTAAATACGACAGATTGTATGCAAGTGATGGATTACATATGTTTAATTAAACACAAATAATTACCACTAAACTTACTAATTACGACTGATTAATTACCTCTAAACTAACTAATTACAATTGATTAATTACCACTAAAAAATTACTAGTACTTCATTTCCACTTATTTAATATGTCGTAATGATGACTACTAAACTAATTACGACTAATTAATTACCACTAAACTAATTCATTACTAGTTAACTAACTAATTACGACTAATTAATTACCCCCAAATGAACTAATTATGATTAGCTAACTAAGACTGATTAATTACGACTACGGCAATAACGGCAAAAGCATCCGATAAATTACCTGTCATTCAGGGGAAAGTAATAAAAAAAGGGCGAGTGACGAACGACACGAAGCAAGAAAACAGTTAACCTCCCAATAAAATTAATTATGTTAGTTCTTTGAGTTCTCAGCAACGAGCGCAAGAATGAGAATCGAAACGCAAATGAGATGAGCGAAGAGCGAGTGCCAGAGTTCGGTATTTATAGCCGAGCAAAGGAGGAGTCACGACGTTGGTGCCGAGAATTCTGTAAGTGTTGGTGCCGAAATTTCTGGACGAGGCGACAAATATGTGGAGGAGGGAGGAAGGATGGTGGAAACGATGGCCACCGCGTGGTTTTTTAATTCTCCGTAGAATAGTCCGGGTGCGTGGCGAGAGGGTGGCTGGCGGGAGGGAGGGCCAGAGGGGGGCGTGTGGCGGGAGGGGAGGGAAGGGCGACGTGGCGACATCCGAGCCGTTGCTGCACGGCCACCGTGCGGCAACCGTTGCCGCACAGCCACCGTGCGGTAACGGCTAAGCTTGCGGCGGGGAGGGCTGGGGAGGGCCACGTGACTACAGGGGAGCCGTTACCGCACGACGGCCATGCATCAATGGTTGCCGCACAGTGGCCGTGTGGCAACGAGCCGCGTGTCAGGCGGGAGGCCTCTCCGCGTGGTGGCCATGCGACTACGAAGTTCGTTGTGGTCAATACTGCAAATACGGTTTGCAAAGTTGTAGTATTTGCCAAAAAGTCCTGGTCAGCAGCATTACTTCGGGATATAGTGTACACATTACTGCCTGCCTGTCGGCCGCACATTTTGTGTGTAGACACCATGTGACGTGTTGGGCAGCGATAGGCACAACACACGTATATACGTTACTTGTATGCATGATTTTTTGGCCATATTAGCATGTTTTCACCGCATATTTATAGCAATGGCCGTCCTCCATTTTTTTTTGCAAAAATAGCCTCCTGCCGCATGACCACCATGTGGCAGCCCCTCTCTGGCCGCCACATACCCCCCTACCACACGGCCACCGTCCGGTGTGGTTGCCGCATGGCCACCATGTGGTGGTGGTGCTACACGACCATCGTGTGGTGGCCCGCCCGCTCGCTGCGTGTCCCCCTTCCTATTAGGGTTTCAGCCCTAATCGGCGGATTATGGTTTTCGCTGTTTTCATAGGATTTTTAAAATATAACAAATGAGTTGAAAAAATTATGAAATTTTATGTGAATGCTCGTAACACGGTGTACTTTCTTGTGTAATGTTTCCATAATTTTAATCGTTCTAATTTTATCTCGTAATTTCATGTGAGTGTACTAATTTGTTCCCGCCACATGTCATCCCTTCCCCCTCCCGCACGCATGGCCCTCCTCCCGCCAGCCCTCCTCTCCCCCTCCCGCATAGCCACCCACCTTGCCAATCGTCGATCCTCCCTCCTCCACACATCTGTCGACTCCTCGCGGCTGCCTCCCTTGCCCGCAGTGCTGAACGTGGACAACGCATTCGAAATTCCGGCGCCAACGCAGCGGCTCCTCCTTCACTCAGCTATAAATACCAAAATCTCGCAGTCCCTCTTCGCTCATCCCAAATGTGTCTCTCTTCTCATTCTGGCGCTCATTGCTGAGAACTCAGTGGACGTAATATAACTAATTTTTTTTAGAGATTAAGTATTTGCTTGCTGCTCATCGCTCGTCGCTCGGCTTGTTTTGATAGCTTACCCTCGAAGGGCAGGTAATTTGTCGGATGCTTTTGTCATTATTACCGTAATTAATTAGTTTACTGGTTATGAATTAGTTAGTAATTAGATAGTTTACTGGTAATTAATTAGTTAGTTTAGTGATAAATAATTAGGTGTAATTAGTTTAGCGGTGATCAGTCCCACATATTAAATTAGTGCGAATTAACTAGTCGTAATTTATTTAGTGATAATTAATCAGTTGTAATTAGTTAGTTTAGTAGTAATTAATTAGTTGTAATTAGTTAGTTTAGTCGTAGTCAATTAGTTTAGTGGTAAATAATTAGTCGTAATTAGTTTAGTAGTTATCAGTCCGCCATATTATATTAGTACAAATTAACTACTAGCAATTAGTTTAGCGGTAAATAATTACTCGTAATTAACTTTCAGAAATTGTTGGTAATTAATTAATTATTCATATTTAATTACGCATATATAATCCATCACTTGCATGTAATTTGTATTATTTAATTACACATATGTACTGCTGGTGGGGTTGTTGTGGCTTTAGGTAATTTCGAACATGCAAGACTTGTTATTGTTTTATGGTGATGGTCTTGTACGGACTAGACCCGACGGGTTGGACCTGCAGAGATGGCAGTACAAGGTGGTCCGGGCAGAGGGGCTCGACGCGATGAATTTTCATGAGCTTCGGAGCTGCACCTAGAGGGAGTTCGTCACAGAGGCAAGGACGAAGAAAATTGAGATCGAGGGGATCACCTGCACGAATGATGTGTGGGTGCTCGTCAAGGTGGCTGGAAGTGTAGCATGGAGCCATTACATGCAGATTGCCTCTCAACCCGAGGCGGCCATTTACAGGAAGCCGATGGTGCACATGAATTTCATACGTATGGCGCCAGGCCACATTGATGATGCCAGAGCCTCTACAAGTGGGCAACTGCAGTCCGAGCCCGAAGACGGTAGCACAGAATGTGCTGCCTCGGTGGGAGACTCGCACATAATTTTGAGCCTAATGAGGGGGCGGAATCGTGGTGGTCGGCTCGCATTAACTGCCATGAGTATCTACCGGACCAGCATCTCGGGTTGGAGTCCGATATGGACATAGACCCAAGCTCAGATGGTAGCGACGACGACGCACACCGGGCCGGTGGTCCAACTAGGGGAATTGTGTCATCGGAGGTGCCTTACGTGGCATCGAGACTTGATGATGTCGTAGTGTGTTCGCTCGTACTGCCACAAGAACAAGGCTCCTACTGGGGGTTTAATGCCGACACCCTTTTAGTTGGGAAGCGCTTCCCTAGCAAGGAGGTCGTGCAACAAGCTATAGCACGGTACGCCTTATCTATCAGCCGTGTGTACCGAGTGCACCGGTCTGACCCAGGACATTACACAGTGAAGTGCGTAGTGGAAGGCTGCCCTGGCAAGGTTAGCACTCACCAAGCAAAGATCTTCGGCTTGGTATTTGCGGTCAAGGCGGTGATCGAGCACACTTGCAAGCTTAGCGAGCCCCTACGGCAGCATCGGAACGTGACTTCCGCATATGTGGAAAGCCTCATCAAGCACCTAGTTGCGGTGGACATGTCCGTCTCCTCCAAGATGCTGATGTCGGAAGTCACCAATCTAGTTGGTTATCTAGTCAGCTATAGCAAGGTTCAACGAGCCAAGAAGAAGTTCATCGAGTCCATGTACGGGACATACGAAGAGGCGTACAACTTTGTGCTAAGATTACTTGAGCAGATTGCCGAATCAAATACCGGCACATACATAAACAAACTAGACCGGGTGTTCTGGGCTTTTGCCCAGGCCATTCGGGGCTTCCTGTTATGTCGTCCTGTGCTCACGATGGATGGCACTTTCCTTACGAGGGAGGTACAAGGGCACCATTCTCACTGTGGTAGCGGGCGACGCGAATGATCAGCTTCTCCCAGTGGCATTTGCAATTGTGGAGAGTGAGAACACATCCAGTTGGCTGTGGTTCCCGGTGAATGTGAAGTGGGCGGTTGTGGGGGACTGGCACAATGTATGCCTTATCACGGATCGCAATGCTGGGTTGTTGGCGGCCATCAACACCATGTAGCACGGGACGAAACCCCAGAACCAGTGGAACGACGTGCAATCCAGGTGGTAATGACATGCAATCCAGGTGGTGCATGAGGTATCTTGCATCTAACTTGTTCAAGTGGTTTTGCAGCCAGGATGTTATGAAGACGTTTAAGGCATTGTGTCTACAGAACTAGAGGTGAAAGTTTGAGTCCATCTGAAGAGACCTCGAACACCGGATTACGAGGCATACAAGGGAGTCCACTCCGGAGGAACTGGAGGGAGAGCAACCCCGTAGTGCCATAAGTTTCTCAGAGTGGATTAATGGTCACACCCCCGAATTGGAAAAACGGTCCCTTCTCTATAACACAGACGGTGCGAGGTACGGGATTATGATGACCAACATGTCCGAGGTGTACAACAGCGTCCTCAAAGGTGTGCGGTGCTCCCTATCACCGCGATCGTCGAGGAGACATGGACTTGCACTGTTGTTTATTTCATTAATAGAGCCACTGCAGCCAAACGACAGATGGAGGAAGGCAAGCAGTGGTTTGAGAACATGCAGAGGCATGTGGACCAGAAGATGGAGAAGGCTCGTATGCACGACATCCGGGTGATTGATGGCCTCAAAAGGAAGTATGAGATTAGGCTTAGGCAGAAATATGTTAATAGTCATGTCAGGGGGGAAAGGAAACAGGCATGCACCCTGGGTGATGTGGCGACATGCACCTGCAACAAACCGAAGTTCCTGCACAAGCCATGCTCATATGTGTACAAGGCGTGTGCGCAGATGCGGTAGATGTCTACGTCGTACATCTTTGAGTACTACAACATGCAACGCCTTTTCGGTAAATAGAGTGCAGAGTTTCACTCGTACTGCCCAGACATGAACTACATGGATCTTTGGCCGGACAGGGTGCAATGGGGCCCAAACAAAGACTTGAAAATAATAGACAAGGGACGACGGCAGACGCGGCGCTTTCAGAATGATATGGATGTCAGCCAACGTACTAGTATTAGCCACACAATCGAGTGCATAATATGCAAGACCCCTGGGCACTCAATGAAGGACTGCCCCAACAGACCTAGCTCGTCCGGTCGTCATTCAGTGTCATAATGTAATGTTTTCTCCACCTTGTTTTGTTATATACAATGAAACTTGTATGATAGTAGAATTTACTCTACCTTGTTACATTTTACCCTGTACGTCCTTGTCACCTTTTTCACTGTACGGTGCACTTACATTATGGAATCGGAGGACATGGGCGACTTCTACTTACAACACCGACGTGGGGAGTCCCACGACAAGGGGAAGGGGAAGGCTCCTTGCACCGAGACCGGCTCATTGCGTAGATGATAAATAGAATATTCTTTAATATTGTATTGTACCACAGGCTAGATAGGCTTGTACATGAACAAACTGAGGGAAATGCGTGGCATGCAGATCATATAATGCGTGGCATGCATATCATATATAATCCACATTAAACTGATAAATTAACAAAGAGTGTCTATTTGATCAGGTTACATGTGATAATACCCCCTCCTCCTTCATCCCAATTACAATAAACCCGTGCATGTATCATGTAATGCTTGTAACGCTTCAAATATCGTCAATTTTATGTATGAAAATGTCTTAAATTGGTTCATATAATGATTGCAATAAACGGTTGGTAGCCTCTTAAATGTAATGAAAAAAATGTTTGCTTAATCGAACCTCTTAAATTGGAAAAAAAATTCTGAGGGGGTCAGCATCGGGACTCCTCACACCACCCTCTTTCTAGCATGACTCCCCCACACCACCTTTTCGTACCAATATGACAACATATTGCAACGCTGCGATGCTTACTTTTCAGACTGAGAAGACCACACTCCGCCCCGCGACCTTTTCAGAGGGAAATGACAACTCTACTTCCCCATCTTTTCAGGATGGCGTGACCTGACGATGCAGCTTTGGCACCATTTTTCACTGCCGCTCGCTATATATAGATGCTTTCGCTGCCATTCACCTCACTCTTCACTTCCTCTTCTCCTTTCTTGCAGTCTTAAATGGGATGTCTTCGGTCTCATCTAACTTTTGAGTGAGCAGACAATTAGAATCACTACGGTAGCACCTAGTTTACCCTTATTGTAGGGATCCAGTGAATGTGTTCACCTCGCATACGCCAATGAATCCATCCCGAGTGTTCATGAAGTCTTCAAATCTTACGGTAACTTGTGGAAAATCATCCCAAATGAATTTTGTTCAAAATAGCATGTCGTTTTATTTTCACTTGAAGCTGCAATTCTTTTCTAGAGCACAACATGTCAATTTTGGCAGTGGGCTAATGAGGCTGTCCTAGTGGTTTGAGATATTGCAATGCAAATTACTGCCAGGCAAGAAGACTCCCATGGTATCGCTGCATTTCGTCCAGTGGCTCGACCCTCTGATCAACCAATACAAAATGAAGAGAATAGACTTAAAAAATTGGATAGAAGGATGGAAAGAGTTGAGAAAATGCTTCAGAAATTAGTTAAGATAGTTAGTTTTGTGGTTTTCCTTCTATTATATGTTGTTCTTGCCAAGTAAAAGTTCAGTTGTAAAAAGATTGTAATGTCCACTCTTTTATCTATGAATCACAGTCCTTCAGGAATGAGAAGAATCCAGTAACATTATCTATGCATGCATTACATAACAGAAAATTGCTACATCAATCGTCCCTTCGTGACATGTAACCCCCTTGTCGGACCAACTGTCGGGTTGCTATCGTTGCGCCATTTCTCTAAAGTTCTCAGAAATGACAACTCTACCTCCCCACCTTTTCAGGATGACGTGACCCGATTAGGTAGCTTTGCACAGCGACGTGACCCAACAAGTTCGCTTTTCATGAAACGTGGCCTTGACCGCCACGCTTCCTCCTCGCCGCCCCGCCTCGCGAACACGAATTTCCTTCAACCCAATTACAATGTAGCTGCGTACGCCAGGTCGGCTTGGCATACAAGTAGTACCCCTCCCACGACTGGTTCTCCTACATCAACACTACGACACAATCTCACTCAGATGGAGAACCAATGGGATAAGATCCATGAAATCGCAAGGGCTGCTGCGGCCCGGGATAAACAAGCGGAGCATGCTAGGAGGGAACCTCCCCGCAATGATGCCCCCGTGGCAAAGAACCTCTACGAAACATTCCCACCGAGCATTACCCCAAGACCCTTGAGGGTAAACCTGACCCTCTGTTGGTGCAGGAACACATACAAGTTCTTCAAGTCCAAGTAGCGGCTCAGCCTGGGCATGCATTACTGGGGTTGTGCCAACTACTCCTTGGATTATCCTGACCGCCATTGGGATACGACCAACTATCGATAGCCGGTAAGGACCGATTACAGTATGTTTTCCTACCATTTCTCTTTCAAAGTACGCACTAACAACCTCTCCTGTCTATCTGCAGTCCCTGGATCCGCTATGTAGCTACCTCAAGTGGATCGACGAAGGGATCCACCCATAGGACCAATGGCGTCTGGACTGCGAGGAGTGGGATGCCAAGAGAGACCGCGAGAAGAGGGAGGAGGAGCGCCGCATCGAAGAGCACAACGAGTGTATCCGACGAGAGACGCAAGCTCATCTCAAGACGTGCATGTGCAGGGAGCACAAGGCTCACGAGAGGGAGCGCGAGAAAAATATGGAAATGGGGGTCAAGGCCAAGATGGCCCTGGTACATGCAGTAGGTCAGGTCATTTCGTAGTAGTCCCCTGTCCTACTCGCCATGTTATTCCTATCTGCTAAAGGCATGTATACTTACAAGGTCCGGATGCTTGTGTCGCAGTGTACCGTAGTAATAGCGAGGATGACTAAAGCAATTAGCCGAACCATCATGTCATGTGACCACGTGTAACGTGCTTCTGTCTGCGGACTCTAATGTAGTTCTGGTTCCGTGCCTCGCACTTTACCTTTTGTCGATTAGCAGTCAATTGACCTTTGGGTTTCTTGAGACCCAGTACATGTCGTCGTCAAAATCACTATTGGCCATCTCATCGACCAAAGATCGTTTTCCAGATGTAGGAAAAACTATAGCATGTTTGGAATATCCAACAACCTTCTCTAGACTGCTAATATACCTTGCTGTCAAGACATGTATATCACCAAAATTTAACACATGATGTTTACATACAAGCACGTCTCCAGAAAGCTATCCATTTTCGTTGTTTAATAGGGGATATAGTAAGTCATAAACAATAAGGCCTCCTTTGATACATCAGAAAAACTCAAATAACTAATGACAGCATATTGCATATTGGTGCATGTTTTATAGGAGGCTAAGACATGCCAATGAATGATCCAAACGTAACATGAAATTTCTGCGCCATAATGTATATCGACATCTCTAATGGAGTTGCAATGCAGCTTTTTTCCCATATATTCCAAGTCACATGAAATCATGAAACCCTAATTTCCGAAACCTAAAGTCCAAATTTTTGCGACCTAAATCCTAAAATTTTTAGAAAATTCTAGAACACATATAAAATTGTTGAAATATTACACAATCAAGTCCACTGTGTGAGGAGCCTTCAAAACAAAATTTATAATTTTTGGAGCTCATTTTCTATATTTAGAAATTCGTAAAAATTTGTACACCTAAATCAAATTGTGAGATAAAATCCGATTGAGTAAAATTATGGAAAAATTACACAAGAAAGACACCACGTTAGGAGCATTTATATAAAATTTCACAATTTTTTGAACTAACTTGCTATATTTTAAAAATCCTACGAAAACAGTGGAAACCCTAATCCACCGATTAGGGCTAAAACCTTAATCGGGAAGGGGACACGCGGCAGGCGGGTGGGCGGGCCACCGCACGGCGGCCGTGCGGTAGCGCCAACACATGGTGGTCGTGCGGCAACCACGCCGCACAGTGGCCATGCGGCAGCATCACCGCACAGCAGCCGTGCGGTAGGGGGTACGTGGCAACCAGGGAGGGGCTGCCGCATGGTGGCCGTATGGCAAGGGGCTATTTTTGCAAAAATAAAAATAAAAATAAAATTGGAGGACAGCTATTTCTGTTAATACATGACGAAAACGTGCTAATTTGGGTCACAGGACTGCATGCACTTGCCGCTGGCTTCTGTGTGAGACACGCGCGTGCACGTACGGGCGATCGTCGCTCACGTCGATGGCCATGTGTTAGCCAGCGCGCGTCGTAGCCGTGCCAAACCATGCACGAGACTCGCAGGTGCATTACCTGTGGCGTCTGAGCACCATTGCTTTTGCACATGCGGGATATACGCTAGCCGGGAGTTTTGGGCCGTGTTGGCACGATTCCTGTACGATTTAGCGAAATTGGTGAGCTTCCTCACATATTTACAAAAATGGCATCTTAGACCGCACGGTCACCGTGTAGATAACGATTTAACCAGCACATATCCAATTCTACACGTCCACCGTGCGAATTAGATAAACTCGCACGGCCACCGCGCGGTGGCGCAAAAACCGCACAACCACCCTGTAGTGGAATTGGGTGCCGCACGGCCACCGTGCGGTGGCGCGAAAACCGCATGGCCACCCTGTGGTGCTGCCCTTTTCCATCGCCTGGCCTCCCTCCTCTACACATCTGTTGCGCCGTCGCTATTGTCCCCCCTCGCCTGCTGTCCCCCCTCGCCTGTGTAAGATCGAGGTGGCCGACTAGAGGGGGGTGAATAGGCGTTTTAAAACTTCTTTGGCTAAAACCAATTTCTAATGCGGAAGCTAATACAAATACGGTTTTACACAATTAAAGCCTAAATCAACTAGGTTCAACTAAGTGCACCAACAATATGAGACTATATAAATGATAGCAATCATACACATACAATTAAGCAATTTAAATACAAGTAATGTAAATTGCACGATGTAAAGCACAAGTAATCAAACCACAATGACACGTCGATATTTTCCCGTGGTGATCGGAGACTTGCTTGGTCTCCCTAATCCACGTTGAGGAAACCCAAACCAATTGGGCCGGCTCCACAATTAAGCCTTCCTCCAAGGTATCAACACCTCGCTTCACTAGGGTTGCTCTTGCTCCACTCCGGAGATGGCGAGCACCACACCACTTACAAACCGCCCGGGTCTTCTCACAATCTTCTTTGAGAAGCTCACCGGCGCAACGACGCCGCCACGCCGTCTAGGTGTCGGCAAACACCAAGAGTAACAAGTCTCTAACTTTCACTTGAACCAATCAAGTGTCTAAGCTCAAATGGATACGAAATCCACTACCTAAGGCAACACATGCACTTAGGGTTTTCTCTCTAACCTCACTAAGTACAACACATGCACAAAAGAGAATGAGAGGCTTACTCTTTGCTCAAATGAAGGTCTAGGGGCACCAGCACACAACCAGCAACCTCTCCCAACCAGCCAAGGTGGCTTTATATAGCCCACACTCAAAAACTAGCCGTTGAGAAAAGATTCCAGAGCCTCTGGACAAAATCGGTCTGACCGCCATATAATGGCCGGTCTGGCCGCCCTTGGCTCCAACGGCTATAAAACTAGCCGTTGAGCCTACTGGCGGCTCGATCGCCATGTAATGGCGGTCGATCGCCACCGTTAGACCGCCCCATAAATGCCGGTCAGACCGCTCCATAGGCGGTCGATTGACATCTTGGCGGTCGGACCCGCACAGACCAACAAGTGCAATTCTGATTTGTTTCACAACTCAAATTTGCAAAAACATATTTTGCTAATTTGTTGCAAGATGCACATAAGGTTAAGGACAAGACTCTCAACAAGTTGCAAAACATATTTTCCAACTTTTAGAATCAATGCCTCAAATTTGCATTCCGCTTCAACTCAATTTGCAAAACACATTTGCCAAATTGACGCGCGATGCAATCAAGAACTCAAGTGAGATTCTCAACAAGTTGCAAAACACATTTGCCAACTTATAGAATCACACTACAAGGAATAAGGTACATGGACTTACACCATTTGCAAAACACATTCGCAAACTTAAGTCACATGCTACAAGGGTTATCCACGAGCCACAACTATTTGCAAAACACATTCGCAAATATTGGCAACATGTTAAGATGAGCTAGAGCAAACACAATGAGCTATCAACACATAACTAACTCAAGCTACTAGTCAAGGACCCCTCTTAATAGTACGGCAACCTATACTAGCAATCCGGTTTTCCAACCAAACACCGAGACCGGTAAAAGACTAGGAACAAATCCTTAGCCCTAGCTAGTCATACCTTTGCCTTGCGCAACCACTTGAAGCTTGATGACGCACATCCTTGCTTCAACTTCCAGGTTCTTGACTTGACATGCATCAACTCATGATGCTTCACTTGACTTCCATCAACACATGATGGGTCTTCATTTGACTTGATGATCAACTCATGACCATCTCCTCTTCATGAACATCATCGACACACGATGATTTCCTTCATCTTGAACTTGATGCGCATCCTCACATGATGCATCCTTTACCAAGCTCTTGACTTCAATATCATAAACACATGATGATCTTCTAGAGTCTCCAACTATAGAACTCAACCTGTTCATCCAACTCATGGAAAGTGTTAGTTCTATAATATGATTATCATTAATTACCATGCCATACCATTAACTCATAATGGTGGGACAAGATACCACAATCTTTCCCTCTTTGGTAATTGATGATAATCACTTTAATTGCAAGTAATTGAATGTAGATTGGTATGAGTATATAGGCACTACGCAAGATGTATATATTCAAAGGATATATGAGCACACAAGTCTCATATATACACATGAATATATTAACTACACAAGTTAAATATATTCGAGGACATGTGAGTGCACAAGAACTACACAAGTTATGTTATACTCACATATAAGTATACTTAGACTACACAAGTCTTATATACTCATATGAATATATTAACTATGCAAGTTAAGTATATTCACAGGATATGTTTCAAAGTAAAGATCCCAAATATATGTGGAAACAGGAAAATGGATCAATACTAATGAGACCTCAAAATATAGAGTGAACTCCCCCTGTATGTGTGCATACATGAATATGTAGTAAGAACATATGCACATATTTAGGTTTATCCTTTTGGTGAAGTTCAACCTATATTTTGGATCCAAGGAATGCAGCAGGGTATAAGAATACAAAGTAGAATACATACCTCTTTTGTTCTTTATACCCAAGCGAGACTAATCATAAGATATAACAATAAGAGAGTTAGTCTCATAAATGGATTTGTCATTATAAATGCATACCTGTTTGGATTTTCCTTTTGTTTATCCAATGAATTTGATTTGTCATTAATCACATACATGCCTTCATGATTATCACCTTTATATCTAATTTAGACTAAACAATAAGTATATCAATAATCATGTTAGTCTCACAAATGCATTTGTCATTAATCACCAAAACACTCCATTAACATATAATGGCGGGCTAGATTCTTCACTTCTTTGTCTTGCAAGATCAACAACGCCTCGAAATTCCTAGCTAAGCCTTGTGGGCCCCTTCGCTATTATAAATACCAAACTCTCGCAGTCGCTCATTGGTGATCTCAGTTGTGTTTCACTTCTCGTTGTCGCGCTCGTCGCTGAGAACTCAAAGAACGTAACATAATTAATTTTTTTAGAGTAAAATTCGGAGTAGTTGTTACGATCGTAGCAATTTGATTGTTGTAATAGCCCAAAATCCCTAAGTTGGATTAGTTAAGCATCTAATGTGCATTTGTGACATTTTAGACTTTTTAAAACTTTTTGTTGTAAACCAAATAGGTTGAATCCTGGTCTTCCAAATCCTAGAAATGAATTTTCTAAAAACTGTAACACCCCGATTTTCTGAATCAGAATGTTTATATTTAATTTGTCTATCTAATAAATAATTGATTGTGTTTAAAACTTTTCCCGTGTTTATTTAAAAGGTGATTTTAAAACCAAATCTAATTAGTTGAAAGATTTCATTAAAAATAATAATAATCAGTATTAAATCGAATGATTTGAAAGACTGCATTTAAATTTAACTATTTTGATTTCTTGTTTTCGCATGCGTTTCAAAAATCATGTCATCATGCATGCATTAGTATCGCCGCTCTTTTCCTATTGGACCGACCGCGAGTGAGACACTAGCATGTCCATTCTTTTTCCCAACTTCTCTCCTTGCAATCACAACCAAAAACCAACAATCGTGCAACGCATGTTATACCATTGCGATCATTGCCTCTAGAGTGTTCTATTTTAGCGACTGGCTCGCGCATGCGAGATTGTTTGAGTGAGTTGGAGAAAAGGAGGAAGAACTGTATTGCTATTCATATCTTCCCCCAATTGAAAACAGTACCCATCCACACGACTACCATTCATTTTTGGATTTAATTGATATATGCCACTACTTAGATGATATTTCACAAATGTGCCACTGAAAAGTTTTTTCTTCTAAAAATGCCACTCCCTAGTGTAAAGTTTTACACTACGGAGTGGCATTTTTAGAAGAAAAAACTTTTGAGTGGCAGATTTGGAGTGGTGAACTAAGCAGTGGCATATTAGAAAATTTTCCTTCATTTTTTGTCCCTAGTCGAACTAACCTCTCTTCTCCTAGCTTTCCTCATTTCTTTATCTAGCACCCCTATCTGTCACAGCCAATTCTCCTTTGCCATTTCTTTTCCCAACCAGGTCACAGCCGAACCCCGTCCTCCCCATTTCTTTATTGCCAACTGAACACCCTACAACCACTTATTCTTTCCCACACCACTGTCATCATTCACCTCCACGCCATCTCTTCCTTCCCCAGCAGGACATGATGTTTCTTTTCCCAGTTCGTTCCTCTCCCAACACTAGTTCATCTCTTCACCATCTCTCTTTCCAATCTCCACCAAAAACTAAAAATCACCCAATGCATGTCATACCGTTGCGTTCGTCGTCGCTTGAGCGTTTCGTTTTAGCGAGTCATTCGCGCATGCGAGTTCATTTGAGCTTTTTGCAAGAAGAGAGGAGGAGGCAATGAACTATCTGGTCGTTGTGGCCATGGTGTTGATCATCGGCACAGTGACACAGAGCGGCACTAGAAGCAAGGCAGCCGGTGGCTCCAGAGCATGCATGCGTTGCATGCATGTAGCAGCGGCTCAACCGAGGCTTGGCTCAGCGGCTTGGACGCAGGCGCGACACCGAGGACGCTAGGTCGGCGGAACAGTGGTGCGAGACCCAGGCGTAGCGTCGGCGCGGCCAAGCCAAACATGCACGCGGCAACATGCATGTAGCATGCAATGTAGGCATGACAGCGGCATGGAGGAGCCGGCCGAGAGCGCATCCGGGCGCGACGACATGGAAGGTGTAAGATCGATGAGGCCAACTAGAGGGGGTGAATAGGCGGTTTTAAAAATCTTTTAGCTAAAACCGAGTTTTATGCAGAATTGTAAATCAATTCGGTTTTGCCCAATTAAAACATAAATCAACTAGTCTCGACTAAGTGCACCAACGATATAAGACTATTGATAATGATAGCAAACATACAAAGACATATAAGCAATTTTAATTCTAGGAATGTAAATTGCACAAAGTAAAACATAAGAGAAACAAATCACAATGACACAAGGATGTTTTACCGTGGTGTTCGGAGACTTACCGGTCTCCTCTAATCCACGTTGAGGTAAGCCCAAACTAATTGGACCGGCTCCACGAATTAAGCCAACACCTCTGAGGTAAATCCAACCACTTGGACCAGCTCCAACACGAACCAACACCTTGATCCACTCGGGGTTACTCTTTCTCCACTCCAAAGATGGCGAGTACCAAACCACTCACAACCGCTCGGGCCTTCTCACAACATTCTTTGAGAAGATCACCGAATCAACTTCTCCAAGCCGTCTAGGTGTCAGCAAACACCAAGAGTAACAAGTCGGAGACGATCACTTGAACGAATCAAGTGTCCAAGCTTAATAGATACACAATCCACTACCTAATGCAACACATGCATTTAGAGTTTGCTCTCTAAGCTCACTAAGTGCAACACATACACATAAGAGATGAGAGGCCTTGCTCTTTGCTTAAAGGAATGAATATGGCACTAGCAACATTTCTCACAACCAGCCAACGTGGGTATATATAGTCCACACACAAAAACTAGCCGTTGGAGGTAAAGTTCTAGAAAAACAGGGACAAACTGGTCTGACCACCACCTAATGGCCGGTCAAACCACCCTTGCTCCAACGGCTATAAAACCAGCCGTTGGACACACATCCATGTATTTCGCCAACCAATGGCCGGTCGATCGACCAAACCGGTCGATCACAGAGGGCGGTCAGACCGCTCTCTAGAGAAAACAAGCATTCTAGAAAAATACCTTCTCTGTATTAAACATACCGCAAAAAGACTTCGGTATTATCGCTCTCCGGTAGTACTGTTTCTTATATGCGGTACTACCGCACAAAAACTTGCTGTTAGAACTGCTCACAATGGGACCGGTTAGACCACCCAATCCATGGTGGTCAGACTGATATACCACCGTTCAGACTGACTAACATGGGTGGTCAGACCGCCCACTACCAACAAGGCTGAAAACAGATTGCACACCTTGCTTCAACTCAATTTGCAAAACACATTTGCCAATTGACGCAAGATGCACACAAGGGATGAAACCAAGATTCTCAACAAGTTGCAAAACACATTTGCCGACTTTTAGAATCAATACCACAAGGAATTAGGTGCATGGACTTAAACCATTTGCAAAACACATTCGCAAACTAAAGTCACATGCTACAAAGATTATGCATGAGTTGGACCATTTGCAAAACACATTCGCAAATATCGGCAACATGCTAACGAGAGCTAGAGCAAGCATAACGAGCTATCAACACATTACTAACTCAAACTACTAATCAAGACCCCTCTTAATAGTACGACAACCTATACTAGCAATCCGGTCTTCCAACTAAACACCAAAACCAGCAAAAGATTAGAAACATATCCTTAGCCCTAGCTAGCCATACCTTTGCCTTTCACATTCACTTGGAGCTTGATGACGCACATCTTCACTTCAAGACTGGGTCATTGACTTGATAATCATCAGCACATGATGATTCCCTTTACTTCAAGTTCTTGACTTGAATATGCATCAACCCATGATGCACTCTTTCACTTGACTTCCATCAACACCTAATGGGTCTTCTTTTGACTTGATGATCAACTCATGATCATCTCCTCTTCTTGAACATTATCGACACACGATGATTTCCTTTTCTTCGAGATCTTGATACGCATCAACACATGATGCATCTTTTTCTTGAACTTTGACTTGATGACGATCAACTCATGATGCCATCCAAAGTCTCTATCATCATGGGACATGACCTATTCATCAAACTCATGAAAAATATTAGTCCCACAACATGTTTGTCATTAATTACCACAACATACCATTAACTCATAATGGTGGGTGAAGATACTCCAATCTTTCCCTCTTTGGTAATTGATGACAACCATCATAATTTGTGAATAATTGAATATAAAGACATATGAGTATATATGAACTATACAAGTTTTGTATACTCATTTGATATGTTTTAAAGTAAAGATCCTTAACATATGTGGATAGAGAAATATGGATCAATATTAATGAAACCACAAAACATAGAGTGAACCCCCCCTAAATGTGTGCATACACGAATGTGTAATAAAAACATATGCACATATTAAAGTTAGATTTTTAGTAGAGTTCAACCTATATTTTGGATTCGAGAAATGCAACAATATATAAGAATATGATGTTGAATGCCTACCTCTATGATTTTCACCTTTTTATTCAACTGAGACTAAACAATAGGTTTAACAATAGAAGTGTTAGTCTCACAAATAGATTTATCATTAATAACCAAAATACTCTATTAACTCATAATGACGGGTCTAGATTCTTCAGAAGGCAGAGGCGACGACTTGAGGAGGCATCGACACGGCGCATGCAACAGCTCTGTGCCGCGCGACGACATTGAGGCATGGTGCGGCGGCAACACAAGAAGGCAGTGGCTTAGCGCCGAGGAGAAGTCGACCAGTGGCAAGGTGGCAGCATATGCATGCATGCGTGCATGCGGTGGCGTTGGCCAACGGCGCAGTGGCTCGGTGCCGGCAACTTGCAGTGCATGTGGCAGCACCGGGACGCGAACGGGGATGCGGATGAGTTTGGTGACGACTACGGTGGACACGGACGCGGACGAGTTCGGCGACGACTATGGCGGACACGAACGCGGAGCCGAGAAGACGACGTCTGGTGGTAGTCGCATGCCTAGCGTGCGCGGCGGTAAAATCTTTAGTGTCAAATCGCATTACCACATTTCGATATTACTTGTGCACTATGCATAATCGTCATGAGCATGACATCTTTTCATGCATGTTTAAGGGTACAAATGGATAATTAAATTGAGTGAGAAAAAGTAGTTAATAGCACCTCAATATAACAAACTCCTTTGGATAAAATATATGAATAGAGAAGAGAATGTGATTAGAGTGCATTCGAGAATAACTGTACTATCATTTCTAATACTAGTAGTTAGCAAGTTTATTGATTCACTTGGACCTTCATCTAACAGAGAAGACAATCTAAGGAACAACAACAAGCTACTGTCTTTTTGAATGCAAGTAATTGGAAAAGTTTTGTTGGATTAATTAGCCTATTTGAGAGAAATTCAATTAGTGAGAAGTTAAACAATACTTCAAATAAGCAAACTTCTCCTCGATGTTCGAAATATATGAACAGTAGGGAGATTTGAGGATAGTTAGGTTTGACAGTAAAGCTAATGGCATTACTAATACAAGTGGGTAGAGAGTATGATGTTTTGGTTAGTCCTTAGAGTTTAATCAAATAGAAGCAAACCAATCTGAAGATAGATATTAAAGAATGGGTATTCAAAATAAGTAGTTAATCATCAAATGCCTAATCAATCAAGGGAACACTTCACTTAGATAAACTTTCAATAACATTTATAAATAGTCAGGGAATTGAATAAGGCATTAAGAAAATGGCATTTCAAATGCAAATAGGTAATCATGTTAAGTTCTTTAGCCTTTAACATTTGGTCTAAAAGAATGAAATAAATTAGAAGGCAAGGGTTAGGTTATATGAATGTCAAATGACAGTAACCTTGCCATGGATGTGATAATAGCAATAGTGGTACTAGGTCATGAGATAGATAATAAAAATTGGTAAAGCTATTAGGGTTTAAGAATCATTAGTATATACTTAGAATAAAATTCGTAACTAATTCAAATCATCTCCATCTTGAGTGAAACCAATTTTGTTGGCTTCCATTGTTAATGTACTTTAACTTGGAATAGGTTTGAAACATTTTAATGTCCCAAAAATTTTGAAGTTCGAATTAATCTCTGAAATGAATTATTTTTATACTGAAAATTGAATTAACTTCAAAAATCCATAAGAAATTCATATGAACTCCAAATGGGGTGATTCAATTTTTATAGTTCATAACTTTTTATTATATTTCATGCCATGTAAAATTCATCTCCACCACTATCTTGCAAATTTTCCTAAAAAGATTTAATTCGTGCTACAGTAACCGAAAGCTACATGGAGTTAATTTTTCTTTCCGGCAGAAATCGTTTAGGGCATAACTCACACGTACAAACTCCAAATCAAATAATTTGAGTTTCCAAATTCATATAAAATCATAATATACCTTCTGAATTAATTTCATAATTTTGGGAGACTTTTGGAATTTTGGTGTTTATTCGGTGTTTTCGCTTTGTCGGTTCTTATCGTTAGATGACGATGATTCAGGAGTGCAACCGAAATGATCGTCAGAATGTCCAAAGTATCAGTAAGAAAAGCAAAGCACCCATTCCTTTGAAGCATGTTGATCCTATTATATTCCAAACTATTATCTTGTTTGCAACTGTATGTATGCATGCTTTATTTGTCAAGTTATTTTGTCGATTAGAGGTAGCTAATCCTATTGCATGGATTCCCTAAAATTGTTCATCCCCTACCACTAGCCTAAGTTAATATTTACGCTGGTGGATTAGAGCCGATGGAGGTTATATGGTCTATTTATGCTTATTCGACGCACATGGATGTCTGGAGTGAGTGGCGTCCATACGACCCTGAGACGTACAGTGCGTAGTTGGAGTGGTACATGCCACGGACGTGCACAAGACTTACCATTCCTCCACCGGAGCTCCCGCAGCAGGTGACATTGGATACGCACCATGAGAGCCTCTACCGCACGTACGATTGTCACAACGCTTCGTGGCATGATGACACTGTAAGACACAACCTCTGGTCGTTTCATTGACAACATTCGTACTCTTCGTTAATGAACCTGTTACATATGTCACTACAGTTGGAGCGGGCGCAGTGCGTCCATGCGCATCGGAGGCTGCCATAGCGCGTCGTCCAGACACAACAACGACGGGATATAAAAAAATGTGAAGCACATCTCGGCGGAGATGAAGAAGATAATAAAGAACTTGAGCTACGGTTGTTCAATGGACAACGTCCTGCGCATCGGACACCAAATGAGGGGCCGTGCTCACTTGCTAGGTCACCACGACCTAGCGAGTCCGGCCAGCATCATAGCGTTCCTCGTTAGTCATCTGTGGCCCAGAGCGGCGGGGAAGTAAGTTATGTATGAATCTGCATTTTGTTTTTCGGTTATGCCTTACGTTCCACTAACATCATGTCGTTCTCTCGCCGCAGGTCCGTCGAGATGAATCACTTCTACCATCCGCATTTGGTACACAGACTAGCACTCCCCGTCGATCATCTGCACTACACATCTAGGAGGTACGAGATTATAAGTTTATGTCCACAGTGTTTATTAATTTGTACAAACATCATTCCGTCTTGTAGCCTTCAGTTGACCGTGGGGGTGACGGCCAGTTCACGTCGACTGATGACAACGATACGAGCCTCCTAGCTCCAATCAAGGAGTAGTACACAGCGTCAGGGTATGGAGCATGGCAGCCAGGGTTTGTACTATACGTAGGGCAGAGCTCCTCCGTGTTTGCTGTCCCACCATACATTCAAGGCCAAAGATCCTCCGAGTTCACTGTCCCACCGTACATTCAAGGCCAAAGCTCCTACGGGTTGGCTGGCACCCCGTACCTCCTAGGCCAGATCTCATCCGCACAACCGGAGTTGTAGGCGTACCCTGAGAGTGAATTTCTATAGTCCGTCGCTCATGATTTCTTCGGAGGTGGACCCCAGGTTGGCATGACTCATCAGGACGACAAGTACGCTTACCAGAGTCAGCCTATTGGTCCACCTCCGCCGACACACGATCTCTAGACTGGCTCACCTACCCCACAGGGCATGCCCGACGCAAGACATCCAAGCGCACGCGGAGGAAGCCACAGCAAGTAGAGGGTAGTGGCTCAGACGAGTGAGCTATAACGTATCTCGTGTGTAGTTTCTATGTTTTGGTATATTTGTATTCATATTTTATTTTTCTATATTTGTACGCTTTTTTCATACATTCCAAGTCACATGGAATCATGAAACCCTAATTTCCGATGAGATGGTCAATAGTGATTTTGATGGCCAATAGTGATGAGATCGGCCAAAGATCATTTTCCAGAAGTAGAGAAAAGTATAGCTTATTTGGAATATCCCACAACCTCCTCTAGACCGTCAATATACCTTGTTGTCAAGACATGTATATTACCAAAATGTAACCTCCTTTGAAACATCAACAAATCTCAAATAACTAATGAAAATAACTAATGACTGCATATTGCATATTGGTGCATGTTTTATAGGAGGCTAAGACATGTTAAAGAAGAAGGTTCTTAATATTTTCTCTGAAATTAAAACCTTATCATAATCCAAGAAATCTCGTACATGTTTTCTAATTAAAAGCAACTAAAATTTTTGAAACCTAAAATTCAAGAAAGCAGTTGTTTTCCCATACATTCCAGTCACATAAAATCATGAAACCCTAATTTCTGAAACCTAAAATCCAAATTTTCGCGACCTAAATTCTTGATTTTTGAGACAATTCCAGAACACATATAAAATTGTCGAAACATTACACAATCAAGTCCACTGCGTGAGGAACCTTCAAAACAAATTTCATAATTTTTGGAGCTCATTTTCTACATTTACAAATTCGTACAAACAATACACTTATATGAAATTGTGAGAAAAATATATAAACGAATAAATTATAACAAATTTACACAAGCAAGTATGCTGTGTCAAAAGGCTCCACATAAAATTTTATAATTTTTTGAACTCATTTGGTATATTTTAGAATTCCTACAAAAAAACGCTGAAACTCTTTTAAACCTTAACCCAAATTCTGGCTTAACCCTAAATGGGGCACGTGGCAGGTGGTAGTCGGTTGCTCTACAGTGACCATACGGTAAACGTCTAAATTTGTAATAAAAAAAATGTATACGGTCAATCTTGTAGATACACGACAAAAACGTAATAATACTGCTAAAAATTCGATACGGGACAGGAACGGATACGAAAATCAAGTGCTTGTACTCTTACGCGCAGGGAAGGCGTACGTACGATCGAGTGGCTGCGTTGCAGCGTCGAGAAGTTCCAAAAATCCAAGGCGCGCGACGTGCACTGGCCTGGCCATATGCGCGTTCAGCGCTGCTGCTGCTACTGGTTGCGAGGCGTATAAAATCCGCATGTGATTTACAGCTCAACGTACGTGCGATGGGTACAACCGTACAAGTACACCATCCAACATCACGGAGCAAACACGTTGGCCTTTGGCCCTGTGTGGGGTGCTAGCTTCCGAATCCCACAAGATCCCAGTGATTGAACCCGCTCCTGTGCAATCAGACATGAGCTGAAACGAAGGACTGCGACTTCTGACAGCGAGACTTTGACTGTTTTTATCTTGCGGGCCTGGGAAACAAAACGAAAAAAAAAACAACGTGACCTAATGAAATTACAATCAGTTGATGAGAGTCCTTTTAGAACATAAGCAGCTGTATGTATCGTATTGGTTTCCATGAAGTCTCTGTAAGCAAAATATAGTAGTCGTCACCAGGGAACGTGAAGCTGGCTCTGTTTATACTAGAGCTTAAATCCCCCCCCCTCTTTTCTTTCTTCATTTTTGTTCAGTTCTGCTGTTTTTCATGGCCCATGCATTGTTATCTTAAGTTCCTTGTTTTGGCCATTAGCTAGCTGTCCTTGAATTCTATTAAATTGGATGATTCCATCGTCCATGTAACTTGTCCATGTGCCTAGCTTTTTTTTTTGCGCAGACCACTTCACTTTTACCAAGTCATTCCTCCTATCCCACACCACCATACCATTTATCTCTCGTCTCACTCTCACATGTTCATTTTGATATTACCATACAATCCTTCTCTGATCTCGGAATCCCCACCTCACTTCCTCCACCCCTGCCCTTTGATGGTTCACCGATGTCGAAGCTCACCACCAGAGCCCGCTACTAGAGCCACGGTTGTCCCTATTATTCCCTCCCTCTATCTCTCTCTCTCTCTCTCTTTCTCGGATCCGGCAAGGAGAGGGAGCGCATGCAGCAAATGCATCTGACGGCCATCGAAGAAGTCAGGAAGACGGATGATGAGCAGACGACATGAGGCTAGTGACATTTTCCTCAAGTCTATGGAGACAAATGTTGCGGCAAGAGGTATTTTTGTTGCAATGGTGTTTTTGATTTATTGCAGCCCCTTTACCGTTTAAATGTTGCATGCATACTCTTGAATTGTTGCAGCAACTTTTCTCCATTGTTGCAGAAAATGATTTGGCTTGTTGCAATACATCTTCTTGATTTTTTTAGGAAAAGGATTTTTTTTTGTTGCAACCATTGTCGGTGATTGTTGCACACATGAAATCAAAATGTTTCATAAGTTAGTTTTAAATGTTGGAAATTTCTTGATGTTGCAATAATTTTTTTCGGATGTTGCAACTATTATTTTTAAAATGTTGCAATGTTGTAACATCAAAATTTGTTTGATTGGTATATTTGAATTAGTTTTTAAGCACAATTGATGGTTTTCATATAATTTTTGTGAGAATATACTATTTTTTTCCAATATTTTTTTCCGAAAGAGAACGAGTGGATGAGCTTTTATTGTGTCAGGTATGCGTGATGTTGTATAATACTTTCACTTGTTTCAAGATGAAGAAAAAACGCACCCTGATTAAACAGCTGAGCATCGTAGCGCCGGACGTGACGTACTATGCCGCTGGACCATTCTATTTCTACCGCCACCCGTCGGTTTCAGCTTTCCTTTTCTTTTGCTGTCGTATATGCATAGCGTAGTATAGAGAACTGTACTTTTCCTCCGTGGCCAGAAAATATTGGTAGGCCCATAAACGTTCGGGGGAATATATGTGCCCGTACATAAAGGCTTCGATTCTAGATTAAAAATACCTTCGTACTATGGTGGTTTATGTATCGACCGCAGTGCTATTCACACGACGTTTTTTCGTCGTACGTGTGCGGGCCGGTGGGCAAAGAGGAAGGCATAAGAGGAGACGCTGAGGAGAGAGGCAGCGTGCGGGGCCGCAGTCGGAGAAGAGGCACGGGTGGGCGGAGCGGCGGGTGACGGAGGGGTGGCTGGACGGAGACGCAGACAGTTAACCGAGCGCAGTTCGTGGGTGCGACCAGGTCGTTGTACGCGGTCGTGCGTACGTGAAACATTTTCCGTGTATCTATTGCCAAGGGAAAAACGAGTTAAGTTGGGAGCTCTGTGTTCCTTAAAGAGGTTGATTCCGGTTGATGAGCAATCCTGCACAGCGGTATTACTGTGTAGTTAGTAATAGTAATAAGGTGTTTTCGATAAGCTGCGGAGCATTAAAAATACTATCAAGTTGCGCTCCGGCAGCAACCCGAGAGTCCGGTGTTAACCCGAGAGTCCGGTGTTTCCTTGTCCATTAATTCTCGTGCACTGTTCACCGTGTTTACTATTTACTTATATTTAGTTTCTTTTGTTAGGAATTAGATTGATTTGTTTAATTTGAAATGTTTTCTTCATTTAGTTTCTATAATTTAGAGGATGTTTCTTAGATGTCAAATCAAGTTATCCCTATAAAAGGGACGTTATCCTAACGAGGATTGTTGACTAGTCAAATATCTGGGTATATCTTTATTTTTATATATTGTAATTAACCTAAATTCTTTATTGGGCCCAAGTTAGCTTGCTGGGTCCGAGATTAATCAAACAGTTAGAAGGTGGCCCAAGAGTTTTTTCTTAGACCGTCATCGGACCACTTCCGACATCCCATTGGACCTCCCCCGGAGGTCTCTTTAGATCACTCCAGGACCTCTCTCCCGCAGAGGAGGTCCTTGAAGGTAGTTACTTACGTGTGGTTAACAGCAACCCACGTCGAGAAAGGGGATTGACCGTTTCATCCGGAGGCATAACAGTCGCTATGACGGGACACAACTATTGGCTTGATGGGATGTGACTATTGGCGCGAAGAGGCACCACTGTAGCCAACTGCCGACGCTTGTAGAACTATAAAAACCCGGCCTGTGCACCTTTGTAATAGATCTGATATCCTGTACACTCACCCTAATCCACGTTTATTCACAGTCACTCTTCCTGTAATCAGAGCATACCCTTTGTAATATACATCACAATTTGAGTCCTTTGACGAATATATAGCAATCTCCGTTTCCTTTATTTTTGTTTGTCCGTTCTGTGACGAAAGTCTGAGATGTCGACAGCTGGTGCCGTCCATGGGAATCGCCGTCGCAATCTTCGCCAACTCAATTCTAGTGAGGCATCCAGTGCCTTGCACATGAATCGAAGTCTACCGGCGTGGAGAAAAGAAAGCATCCTTGATGTTTTTGACTACGATGACCACATGGAGGAAAGCTTTGTCCCCGTATCCGGCAACGTCAACAGTTCCTTCGAAGCCATTGCCGAAGTACCATCGCCCGCCGAGTCCACACTGCTGGCTCTACGCCAGCCATGCCTTCGTCCACAAGTGCCGTCGTGGACGAGTACTATCCTGAGCCTGTCTCCCTTAGAGCAGGAGATTCAGAAGGTTCTTGGAGCCCAACGTGACATGATGATCTCGCTAGCGGCCTCCACGTTGAGGGCCTGGAGAGAACATCTGGGGAGAATCTTCTCTTCACCTTACAATACATCTCATCCTCCTCTTCAGAGGACGACGACATGTTCACCCCTTCTGCCTGTTTGGCGGCTGTCGGTAATAATCAATCCAATGCCAGCAATGACCCGGAAACATCAGAGCAACGCCAGGAATGGGAACAACAGGAACGCCTCCAACAAGACGAGGAGGCCCGACAAGCCGAGATATGTGCCGCCACATAGGCGCATATTTCGCAGGCCCATAACCACTACTACCGGGACACCCCTGGTTCCGCAGCGAGGGTGCCACAACAGGCGGTGCATATGTCACCGCCGCGAGCAACAATGGTAAGGGACCCAAACGCCTTGCCAACCCCCATGTAGGAGGATTCTCCTGCAGAGCGTGTTCGCTACTTAGCGAGCGCCATCGCACGCCCTCCAGAAGGATTAACTCCGGAACAAGGAGTGCAAGTAATGCGTATCATCGCACAAGAGCTACAGGATGCCGCGGAGAATATCTCCACTCGATCGCATACTGCGCTTTCCCAGAAAGACTCTCGTTTAGAAGGGTCCTCACTTGGACGACAAAGGCAAGGCCGAAGTGATGGTGTTCCTGGCTGTCACGTTCAATGCCAAGGTGAGCATGACACCCATTTTTCGGGACGTGATAGATGTCCTATATCTCCTGCTGGACATAATAATCATTGCAACGTACAATAATGTGTTGGACCTTATGCAGGTTCCAAAGCTTTCTCTCCCTAACTAAGAGATGTTACTTGGCCGGAGAAGTTTAAACCAAGAAGTATGGAAAATTTTGACGGGATATAAAACCTATCAGAGTTTCTGCAAGTCTATACTACCGCCATTCAGGCTACTAGAGGCGATGATAAGGTAATGGTTAATTATTTACCCACAGTTCTAAAGGGTTCCGCCAGGACCGGGTTGTTCAACTAGCCTGAGGAATCCATATATCACTGGGAGATGCTTTGCAATGCACTCCAAAATAACTTTGAAAGTTGTTATGCAAAACTGAGAAAGGAGGATGATTTGCATCGACTCCGTCAAACCGCCGACGAAAATTTACGTCAATTTATAAAGCGTTTTATATAAGTTTGTAACACTATACCAAATATTTCTGATGACTCTATGATTCGAGCTTTTAAACAGGCAGTCAGGTATCGAAGGTTCACAGAAGACCTCAATATCAACCCGCCTAGGAGTGTGTTTGAACTTTTTGACATGGCTGATCGGTACTCCGATGCCAATGAGGCAGTGGAGTGGAACCGAATGGTGGACAAGGGGACCACCCCTCCTTAGCCAGGCCTCGAGGACGTCAAAGAGAAAAAGTCCAAGAGGTTCGAAGGCTCTATCAGCAGCAAGGGGAAACCCAAGAAGAAGGTGAAGGGGAGGTCCAAGCAACCCACCAGAGAGGTACTGTCATTGACTAGTGACCACCTTATGACAAAAGCAAGGGTCCTTGGAGCAAAAGGAGGCAAGGGGGTCGTTTGAATGACCGTACTACCTCGCATGCTGCAAATGCGTCCAGGAGCAATGAGTGTTGGTTACCATTGCACAAGGTTCTTGGCCATGACCTCCGCAACTATTGTACTTGGCCGAAGCAGATGGAGGAGTATTACGACGGGAAGGGTCCAATGCATGTCGCCCGCCAGAAGACAGTGGACCACCAGTGGTCCAAACCAATGATAAAGACACAAAGATGCCGTTTCATGGGACAGATCACCATGTCTGTCATCTACAGGGGCTCTGCCGCATACACCTCCAAGCGGCAGCACAAGGCGGCGTGGAGAGACGTCAATAATGTTGGGGCTCCACCTGGCCGTCCGGAGTACCCCAAGTGGTCAGAGACCTCCCTAACCTTCACCAAGGAGGACGTCCCTAAAGGTATGTCTACTTCCTGTAAATTATCTTTAGTAGTTTCCCCTACCATTAGTAATTGTAGAGTAGGGAGAGTATTGATAGATAGCGGTAGTTCTTTAGATTTGTTGTTTATTAATACTTTAGATGATATACAAATTCCTCGTTCTAATATTAAACCCATAACAAGCCCCTTCTATAGGATAGTGCCAGGTATGTCTGTTACACCTATAGCGCAAATAGTATTACCAGTAACATTCGGTACTGCTACCAATGTTCGAACTAAATTAATCACTTTTGAAGTGGTTGACTTCGAGTCTGCCTATAGTGCAATTCTGGGTAGACCTTCTATAACAAAATTCATGGCAGCTACACATCATGCCTACTAGAAGATCAAGATCCCTGGGCCAAAAGGCGTGATTATGGTGCAAGGTAACCAGGCTGTCGCACTTTCATATGATTGTAAGTCGCTAGAACTTGTCGATCAATTACCTTTAAAAGATCTTACTATAGAGGATAAAATAGGGAAGGTCACGAAAATAAAGGCTACTCCTTAGCCCAATGAGGAGGTAAAGATAGCACCACTTAGCCCCGATAACCAATCCAAGATGGTCCGGATTGGCGCAGGATTAAGCGAGAAATAGGAAGACGAGCTCCTCACCTTCCTCCGAGCCAGCTCGGATGTCTTCGCGTGAAAGCCATCTATCATGTCCAGGGTCCCAAGGGACGCGATTGAGCACAGGCTAGCCATTCAGCCTGAGAAAAAACCAGTCAAGCAAAGACTGAGACGCTTCACCCTGGATCGTCAAGAGGCTATTAGAACAGAGCTTTACAAGCTCCTTGAAGCTGGCTTCATTCGCGAGGTAGATCACCTTGAGTGGCTCGCGAATCCGGTCTTGGTTAAGAATCCAACAGTAAGTGGTGCATGTACGTTGATTTTACCAGTTTAAATACTGTTTGCCCAAAGGATGACTTCCCTTTGCCTCGTATCGATCAGTTAGTTGATTCAACTACAGGGTGCGAACTGATGAGTTTTCTTGATTCTTATTCTGGATACCATCAGATCAGTATAGCGAAAGAAGATGAAGAAAATACTACCTTCATCACACCCTTTGGCGTCTACTGCTATGACAAGATGTCGTTCAGGTTAAAAAAATGCTAGAGCCACGTACCAGCGTTTGATACAGAAAACCTTCAGCAGTTAGCTGGACCGTAATTTAGAGGCCTACGTAGATGACCTCGTTGTAAAAGGTAGTACTAAACATGAACATTTGAAGGATCTCACCGAGACCTTTGAAAATGTAAACAAATATGGAATAAAACTTAATCCTGAAAAGTGTAATTTCGGGATTAATTCTAACAAGTTGCTTGGTTTCCTTATTTGTTCTCGTGGGACTGAAGTTAACCCAGAAAAAATTTGTGTCATTGAACAACTACGACCACCTTCCACTGTGAAGGGGGTCCAAGCCTTAACTGGTCAAATGGTGGCTCTCAGTCATTTATTTCTCGATCAGGAGAACGTGATTTACCTTTCTTTAAGGTGATCCGCAAGAGTAGCAAAAAGTTCCAATGGTCCGAAGAAACTGACAAAGCCTTTGAAGGCTTAAAAGCTTATCTTTCAAATCCTCCAGTATTGGTTTCGCCTTTAGAAGATGAACCTTTACTAGTTTACTTGGCAGCAACGCAAAATGTGGTCAATGCAGTACTTATTACAGAGAGAGAAGGGTCTCAACGACCCGTTTACTACGGAAGTGAGGTCTTACATGGACCAAAGAAAAGATATCTTGTGGTTCAAAAATTAATTTACGCTCGTCTAATGACTTCCAGAAAACTAAGACATTAATTTCAATCTCATAAGATTACAATGTCTTTATCTTTTTCTCTTGGAAATATACTTCATAACCAAGAAGTGACAGGTCACATAGCCAAATAGGCAATAGAACTTGAAGAATTTGATCTTCATTTCGTTGCCCGAACAGCAATAAAAAGCAACTCCTAGCAGATTTTGTGGTTAAATGGACAAACACTGAAGATCAGCATTCAGCTAGCCCAGTGCTAGACGACCATTGGACACTGTATTTTGATGGCTCTCATGAGCTCAAAGGCTCAGGGGCTGGGATTTTGTTAATAACACTACAAGGTGATCAACTTTAGTATGTCATACAGTTTCTGTTCCCTGCCACTAACAATATGGCAGAGTATGAGGGACTTCTAGTCGGGCTTTGAGCAGCCAAATCCCTCGGAGTCCGTCGCTTTTAGCAAAGGGGAATTCGCAATTAGTCGTAAACCAGGTATCAAAGGAATATCAATGTTCTAATGAGACAATGGCTGAATACTGATGAATTGAGGAAGTTGAAAAAACACTTCAGAAACTTTGAAGTTCAACATATATCGCGAAAGGACAACTCCATAGCGAACTAGTTATTGAAATTGGGTTCCTCATGAACACATGTTCCAACAGGTGTCTTTCTCAAATACCTTATGAAACCTTCAATACAAACAGGTTCAACCACCTCAAAGATCGGAGTCATCGAGCAAGAGGCAGAATGGACGCAACCATTGACCACTTATCTCGCATTAGGGACATTGCCCGATGATCCTCAACAGAAAGATAGGTTAATTCGAAGAGCACGCATGTACAAGTTGGTCAAATGATCATTGTATAGAAAAGGAGTACATGGTGTTCTCATGCGTTGCATATCCTAGGACTCTGGGATAATATTATTAAAAGAAATCCATGGGGGCTTATATGGAACACATGCATCCTATAGAACCCTGGTTGGCAAAGCTTTTAGGCAAGGATATTACTGGCCCACCTCTCTACAAGATGCCATGCACTTTGTTAAGACATCTGAGCATTGTCAATTCCATGCTAGACAATTGCACCAACCATCTTATCAATTACAGACCATTCCCTTATCATGGCCTTTTTCGACTTGGAGTATTGACATAGTTGGACCACTACCACAAGCACTCAATGGGTATAAATTCTTGTTCGTGGCCGTTGATACATTTACTAAGTGGATAGAAGCCAAACCAGTCGTTCGTATAACGGCTGCGGTAGCAAAGAAATTCTTCATATGAAGCGTTGTTACAAGATTTGGAGTACCCAGTCATCTTATCACAGACAACAAGAGCCAATTTATTAGTGACGTGTTTCAAGATTATTGTGATGAAATTGACACCAAGATCTACTTTGCTTCTGTGGCACATCCGCAGAGCAATGGGGCAGTAGAAAGGGCCAATGGTCAGATTATGTAAAGTATTAAAAAAAGAGTTTTTAATTGTCTTAAGGCAAGCTAAAAAACTTGGATAGAGAAGCTCTTCTCGGTCCTATGGGCATTGCGCGCTACTACTAGTAGAGCAATTGGTGAAATACCATTCGCATTAGTCTACGGTGCAGAAGCAGTGCTACCTAGTAAAATTCAGCTAGGTTCAACACGTATAGATCTCCAAGATCAAATAAATTAGGGGGAATTGTATGAAGACGATGTCAATATACTTGAAGAAAGACGTGACTGAGCACTATCAAAATCGGTTGCCTATCTGCAAGAGCTAAGACACTACTACAATCGAAGAGTTCGTCTAAGAACACTTCATGTGGGTGACCTGCTTCTGAGACAAATTCAGAACCAAGCCAACTTGAACAAGTTGTCCTCTAGATGGGAGGGTCCATATATTGTAGTATCTGTCACTACGCTATGATCAATTAGATTAGCCATGGTGGATGGTCATGTTCTATCTAATACACGAAATATTGAACATCTTCGCAAATTCTATGTATAAGTATCTTTTTTTCATATCATATAAATATACAATTCAATTGTATTTTTACTATCAATATCATATTAATTTTTTTAGCATAAATTTTTTCGTACCATTTTGCATACATGATCACCATCGTTTCTATTATTTACTTAAGTACCTATAGTTGATCAATTTCGCTAATAGGTCATAGTGTATTTACTTATCAAATGTCCATCGGTATACATTCAAGAAATGGCAACTGTCTAGGACCTCTTCAGTAAGCCAATTCTCATTGCATAAGAACCCAACAGTTTGACTTCATCTTCCTGAATACACATTGGTCCGGATCATTGATTTTGTAACAGATATCCTAGTCCTAATGCATTTTTCGCTCGAAACACTTCTCCCATTGCCGGACAAAGCGTTACAGGTGGGGGGCTACACATAACAAAATAAATAAGGAATTAAACTTGCAAAAATAATTTAAGTTGCAAAAGCAAGTCAACTTTCGACAAGTAATTACAACTATCATACACCAAATCCTTTCATTATTTCATATACTAAAAAAATATGTATCATTGCATTGTCATTATTAAACGCTTGAGCCAGGTGCACTTGAAGGAATGACCGGAGCACTAGCTTCAATATTTTTGATGATCTCCGCCACCACTGGTGTGATCTTGGCTTGAGCTGCCACACATGCTTCTTTTGTTTTCAACTTAGGCGCAGGAACAAGCTTTTGAAGATCAACAGTCTCCGTAAAGAAAATCAATCTTCAACAGAACTCAGTTTAAAGCTCGACCCATTGCTTTCATTAAAGATTGATATATAGTATTCTTCATAGCAGGTATGTGTTTTTAAATATATGCAATTTAAGTATAGATATCATTCTTAAGGTCATCCAAGGTCATTTTGGTTGCGAGAGGAGTTATCGGAGCCTTTAGATGCTCTACGATTTCTCATAGAGAAGCTGAGATTCGAGAAAAGCTATTTCCCGTAATAGTAGTGATCTCCTTGCCAGCTATCATCAAGGTATCCACCTTCTTTTCAAGTTCTTTGCACGGTAGTGCGACTCCATGTTTCCACTTCCTTCAAGTTTTGAATATGAAGATCTTTGTTAGAAGAGGTCTTCTGAAGATCATCTTTTGCCTTTTTCTAGTTCTAAGAAAGAACAAAAAAACGATAATAGAATTCACATATTGCAAATAATGACAAGGTCAAAATGCTCTGAAAAAAGAAAAAGGAAAGTTCCTTACCCCACTTCTCCTTAATGAGCACCTTGTTCTGTTCAAAGAGATTGTGGCTTTCTTTAGATTGCTTGCCTAGAATCTCTTGTAACTTTTCATTCTTTTGAGTTAAGAGACGAATCTCTTCGGTTTTTTTTGCCATGGCCACCGCACTCCTCTGAAATCTTTTCTCCGCCTCAGATAATTTTAATCTAAGAGCGTGAAGTACAGACTCACCATTTTCTGGTCCGGTTTTTGCTAGTAAACATTCCCTATAGTGAAGACAAAAGTATAAATTAATTATTCAGTAAGAATCTTATGATTGAGTAATAGCTTTATATACTAACTTCTCTTTTTCCTCCGCAAAAGTTTTGATCTCCCTATCATGTCAACATTGACTTTCCAGCACCTCTTGACAGATATCATCAGGTCCTGGAGGTCCTTCTTTTCGATTCTGGAAGGAGAACTTTCAAGAGGAACTTCATCCTCGGACTGATCCAATTGAACTAAATGGAAGACTCTTCTGGTTGGATCAGTCCCGGTATCTTGCGACTCCTAAAACATTCTATGAGTTAGGACTATACTGGTATATTTAAAAATGAAATTACCAAAATAAAAGTTACCAAGATAGGGTTGACTTCATCTTGGGTTTCGATGGGCTCAAGGACCACCCCCTCAGACTGTATGGTCTTGTGGTCTACTCCTATTGTAGTGGACCCACGGACCACCTCTTCCATTTGATCCTCTTGGGAGGTCCTTTCTGTTTGGACCTCCGTGCCCTGGGACATCTCCTTAGACATCTCAACAGTTGTCGTCGGGACATCCTAGACCACTTCCTTAGTGGTCCTAGGAGGTATTTCCATTTATAGAATCTCTTCTGCTGGGGACTCCTCTGTCGTCAGGACAATTGGAGGCAAAGTTCGTTCTTGTGCTGTCAATTGTCCCCTTTTTGGGTCTGACAATAAAGAAAGGTTAAAAGAAAAAGAGAGAATTGGTCATTATAAGCCAAAATTGTAGGGTTATCATCGAAGAACTTACTCGATGTCAAAGCCTCTCTCGTTAAAGAGCGACATGAAGTCCTTATTCATAGTAAAAGTAGGATCTCGTGTTTGCTCTAGCGAAGAAGGAACCAAGGCCATGGAGGTCCATGACCTTGGAACCCGCTGAAGAGGAACCTCTTCCTCGGACTCTTCTGATAATCCTTCACCCTGGATCACCCCAGTCAAGAAAGTTGATATAGGAGACATTGGCTGGGGGTTAGAGGCATATCGAGAAATGAAAGTCTTAGCTTTGGTTTTCAATACCTCTCGCATAGAAGGCTTTGAAGGAGCTAGGACTGGAGTCGGAATTGAAGCAAGAGGCTTTGGTGGAACTAAGACCAAAGCCGGAGCGGGTTTCGTCTTCCTTGGTATAACAGGAGGTCTGGAACTTATCCTTGCACTCTTTGCGAGAGGAAGAGCAGAGCTCGCACCAATATCTGAGATGGGACATTTCTTTTGGGTCACGGGTAGGCTACGATAGCTACAAACAAAATTTTCTACCACGCAAACCAGGAAGCCATGCAAGTAGATGATCATAGATCGTTACCACCGACGCGTAGAAACAATGGAAGAAGGGTTGGAGCACCGGTCCAACGAAGAGCGTCGATGTAGTGGTCGAGTCGATCGTCCAACGCCGATCGATCGAAGATTCGCAATCGATCGCTCTCCAAAGAACGTCTCGGTTCCTTGTGAAGATCGCGGATCGCCCTCAAGCGCAACAATCGTAGTAGCGCCTCTCAGGTATCCACACGCCGTGGAAGGAACAACCGAACGCCGCAGCAAGACCAAGTCGCACGGTGGAGCTCTCAAGGAGATGGCGGCTAGGGTTTCGGTGGTGTTTCACGACTGCTCCAATAGCCTCATGCACCTCCTTATATAGTGCTCGTGACGGATCCTATCCGGACACGCCATTTAATCGATTCGTATTGGTTTGTTCCAACCTGTTAAGTGTGTGACCTCAGAGGTTCATGTGTAGTTCGGTTGATTCGAAACCGTCTCCGATCACGAGTCAGCGTGCTCCTAGCGTAACATATCGATTCCTAAAACACACAAATTATATCGACGAACCTTAATGCAATATGATATACGACCAGGTCCTCATCACTTACGACTGTGTCCTATCTCTATACGACCGGTTCAGATTTGATCACGACCAACTCGAACTCCCACGATTTGGTTTCAACCACTGCGGATTACGCTCACCGCCCTACGACTTGCTTGTATCTCCATACGACCAATCGGTAGTCGGTCTAACTAAGTGACCTACTCATGTATTCTCCCTTTGCCTCACGATATCTGGTTGAACTCTAGATGTTGTGTCATCCATGGACTGCTCAATACTTTCTCGACGAGTATCGATAACCTTATGTGGTCTTTGACTACTAGTGGCATGGCCATGCACTTTCTTTATCCGATCACAACGAGGGCCCAGAGACATCTCTCTGTTATGTTAGGAGGGCAAATCCCATATCCCACCAAATTTCCTCTCCATGTTTCAGAGCATACCCAAAGCTACCTTTATAACTACCCGATTCACGGTGTAGCGTTTGGCAACCCCTAAGAGTGCTCTTACACATGTAGGAAACCATGTCGATCTCAGTCTAAGGATTATACATCATCATTGCTTGAGACCAACTAATGACACATGGATTCATAACAATCTCAATAGTGCCTCAAGGTGGGTCTTATCCAACATCATGTTCTCTAACATGTGTCCATATTATTGGTTTGATATCTCCATATCTATGACTCGTGAAACATAGTCATCAACCAATACATATGCTAGTCTATTCATATGTGTCCTCATATGTTTACGACCGAGGATCGATAAGAATAATTATTGCGTAAATATAGAGTTTCACAACCAAGTCACATACTTGATAATAAATATTAACAATATTATTCTAGGAACAAGATAACACATTATCCAATGTCATGAACATAATGAAATGTAATCATCTCTATGATTGCCTCTAGGCATATTTCAACAATTTCTTCGGTGTCATCTGTTCAGAAAAGCACAAATTAAACATGAGCAAACTTACTTTTTATGTCTAGTTATTCCAATGAATGCTTACCACTTTGCGATCTTTCCTAAGTGATAAGGCAGCCCCAATCAAGCATGGGGGTTGTTCTTCTAAATCGATCGGTTCACTTTCTAGAACCCGATCCTTCAACAAGACTGGGGCCCTGGCAAGGACCTCATCATTCGAAAAAGCTATAGTACAATGGAAATTACTTTACATCAACTACGAAATTCAGTTTGAGTAAAAGGTAAATGGATAGTTACCATTTTTAGGGATGTCATAATTACAAGATAGTATTTCCCTTTTTTCGAGGGGAAAGATCTTGTTCTTAAGAAAGTCATGGACAATCTTTCGTCCATTAGACCTCTCCTCACCAAGTCATTTATAGTTAAGACTACATTCTTCTCATCATCGGAGAGCTTGACCTCCTTGTCAACAACTTGGTTTTCTGGGGACCACTCCGGTGGTGCATCGCTACTGTATGTAATCCTACTCTCGTTCGAGACAGTGGAGTAAAACCATTCTTTGCTCCATGTTTGGCTGACATCCTTGGAAACCATGAAGGGAAACACCCTCTTGTTGGCATCTTAAAATTTAAAATAAAAGGAGCCCAAGGCACCATAACTTTCTTGTTGCGAATGATTTGGTAATAAAACCTAAACAGACGTAGACTAGGGGCTATCGCTAAAAACACCTCAAACATGTGCGCAAAGACACTAAGTACCAAAATTGAATTCGGTACAAGATGAACTAATTGGTGAACACAATAGACTTGTTGGCACAATCTATTCGACCTTGGTTCTTGGCTAACCAGTCCATTCCAAGAATCACATCTAACCCTTGGGAGTGTAGGACTATAAGGTCTGCAGAGAAGGGAACTCCCAAGATTTCCAATGATAGATTTGGGCATAAAGAACTAGTCCTCATTTCAGAGCCCGGAGAGTGGATCAGCATAGGGTTTACTAAAGGAGACATAGATAACCCATTATTACCCACAAACTTAGAAGAGACAAACGAATGAGATGCTCCGGAATCAAAAAGAATTGTTGCTGGTACTAAATTGACAAGAAACGTACCAAGAACCACATCCGATGCGGTTTGAGCTTATTCGGCCGTGACATGATTCACACATCCTTTAACATATTGCACCGAGGGCTTCGAATTGGTGTTGCTGCCAGGAGATGAGGGCCCTTGTCCAGATCGGTTGGGAGTTGAGGTTGCAGCTTGAAGCTTCTTCGGGCATTTGCTAGCATAGTGCCCAACTTCATGGCAATAAAAACATGTGACTCCTACTACTGAGGTCATGGATGGCTTCTTCTGGACATGGCCTCCTGGGGAAGTCCCACGAGAACTAGAAGTGTTAGGACGTCTTGTTTGCATGGGAGACTTTGAAGGGAAGGAGGTCGCATGTTTCTTTTGCTGGAACTGAGAGGTCTTGGGCCTGGAAAAACCCTCGGATCTAAATTGCTGAGCTGCCTTCCTCTTTTTATGGTTCTCCATCTCAATATGCTTGCCCTCTTGACGAATGGCCTTGCTCACAAGTTGCTGAAAATCTGGGTAGTCATGAGCAAGGAGTTGAACCGAAAGATCATCATTGAGCCCTTCCAAGAAGCGCTCTTGCTTGGACTCATCAATAGCCACATCTTCGGGTGCATATCTTGCCAATTGGTTGAATTTGTGAAGATACTCATTGACTGTGCGATTCCCTTGGCCTAAAGATCTGAACTCTTTCTTCTTTAGCAACATCATACCATGGGGGATGTGTGCCCGGCGAAAAGCTTGAACAAACTCATCCCAAGTAATAGTTTGAGTATCGGTGTGGGACTGAGTGAAGTTGTCCCACCACTCAGAGGATGGTCCATGAAGTTGGTGAGAGGCAAACAGAACCCTCTCACGGTCGGTACACTGGATCATGTCCAGCTTTCTACCCATTGTTCTGAGCCAATCATCGGCTTCCATGGGCTCGGTAGTACTGGAAAATGTGGGTGGCCTCATCCGCATAAACTCAGATATATTAGCCTTCGGGGGAGGTGGAACATACACCGGTGGTTGAGCTACTGTGGCTGCTTGAAGATTATGAGTATTGGTGATGGACTCAGCTAACAAATTGATCAGTTGAGCTTGATTTGCCATCATTTGGTTCCAATCTGGCGCTCTAGTAGGAGGAGGTGGTGGCTATGGAAGAGGAGTCTCTAGATCACTTCCAATGGCTCTGCCCTGACCACTGGTGCTGCCACTGCCACGAGTTGTCACCATCTGCCAGATCTTCACGGATTAGGAAAGAGGAAGAAAACTAAGGGGGGGGGGGAGAGGTCAAAACAACCAAACCAGCAAAAACTAACAAAACTAGCAACTCAAATGCTCAAACACGTTATACTCGAAGCTCACTGCCCTCAGGGCTGCGAGCAGGGGGTCGTGGTCATGAGGGGTGGTCTTTTGCAAAGATACCTCATGGGTGGTCTTTGCAAAGGACTGCCACCCTGGGCCACGAATAGGGCGGTCCTTAATGCAACAACAGAGGATTTAAATCGGCCCTACTGACATTTCAAGGAAAGAGGGTCCATTCAATTTTATAAAACAATGAGGAGAGCAAAGATAAGGGAGAGCAAGGTAAGGAGAGATACAGTGGAAGGGAATAAGGATAGAAAGATGACTCAGGTAAGAGGAGAACAATTTATTTCTCTTGTTTTGTAAAACACATTTTGAACCTTCTTCTATCGACCACTCTACTAGGCTACGTCCTGCAATCAAGATGCTCTGATACCACTTTGTGACGACCCGACCTGGGGCACCCGAGACCGAGAGGTCCTCCAAGACCTCCTGGAAAGCCCACCAGGACCTCCCAGGATATCCTGCAGGACCTCTCGGTAGGACCGCCAAGACCATCCCAAGAGGTCCGATAGGACCGCTTGGAGGTCTAGGGTCTTGACCCGAGGAGGTCTGGGGACCTAAGACCTCCCTAAGCACCACACTCTAACCCAAGGGAGGTCCTTGAGGGACCAACCCGAGGAGATTGTGAGGCTTGGAAAAGCCTTAAGTCCACTATGATCCGAACCAATCCCAAGGATCAATGGCTAATTCACACAGCATACACAAGTGGCAGCATACATCAACGCAAACTTTATTAACACAAAAGAGTTGATTACAAGATTTTGCTTACAAACCGACAAGAGCAAAGTACACAGCAGAAACAAAAGTCAAGTCCATCCAATACACCACAGGCAATTGGCTGGAGATCGGTCTAGTCATCTTGCGGTTCATCCTCCTCATAGTCCTCTCCTGCTCAATGATTAATCAAGCAATAATAAGCACAACAACCGTGCTCGCAAGTCACACCCGTTAAATAACAGAATGACATGCATACATGGGTATCACAAGGGAGAGCTTATATGGTTGATTTGTATAAAGCCAGGTTTATTTCCAATTACAAGTAATAAGTTCCAAAGCATACAACAATAATTAGAAATTCATTTTCAAAGTTTCATTTTACAGTTGGATAACATTCATCAACATGATGGTGAAGGATACCCTCCTGTCACATGGTTCCCTGCCAAACCTATTTGTATATAAATCCAAAACCATTTTCACAAGACTTTTGAAAACAAAACCAAGATCTAACTTTGAGCAGCTTTGCTAGCATGTCCATAACCACGACACGAATATTCGAATAGTTTTACACTCTGCAGAGGTGTGCAGCTTTACCCACAAGAGGTAATCCACTTATACCGTCTACTCACACACTTCCGAAGGTGTGCGACTAAGGGATTACCATAAGGCCTTTATAATGCATCATTCCACCGCAATCCACCCACTCTAAGGTTTCATCCCACCCTACGGATAGAAACCTGTAGAGATCAAGGGCCCTCTCTTGAGCCATGTGGGAATAACATAGTCATAAAAGACAGGCCATGAAAGACCACCCACACACCAACCGGATCAACCGTGATGGAACTTTGCAAATTACTCAGCTAGGTCCACTCCATCCTGGACATGTGGTTGCACGGAAAGGCATAACAAAATACACTCGTAGGCCGATCCTTAACTGACCTGGGCGACTAACCACAAACCCATGGGCATCGATCGATCATTGAAATGACACGATCCCATGCATTGACATGCACCAGCCAGACAACCATCTTCGCCCAAGTCTAAACCACTTTCTATTTTACTTTGCTTTGTCAAGACATTTGTAAAACCTCCATGACACACCAATGCCATGAATCAAATCATTTAGACAAGTGATATTTTTGGCCAAAACTTTCCGAATCAAGATTCTTTTCCTAAGCACAGCTAAGCTTTATTTTTCAAAGGTCCTGGCCCACATTATTGCATATAACTAGGTTTTGCCTAGGGTGACAACATGTTCGGTTCAAGATCAACAGTGGCCATACAAAGGACTTAGGCATAGCTATCACTTAAAGACAGGTATTGAGGTAACTTAGTAAAGTAAGCATGCATTAACATTTGAAATGGAACATAGATATCTTGAAATAATGGGTGCAACATGGTCAAGGGTGTAACTTGCCTTGCTCGAAGGCCTAGGTGTCTTCTTCTTCCTCAAAGAACTCTTGCTCTTCGGTGCCTTTGCACTCTACATGGTGGAAAACAAAACAACTCAAATAGAGCTCAAATAAGATCCAAAGAAACTCCAATAAAACACTGAAATAAAACAACAGAGAAGCTAGGTGATCAGGGGGAGATCCAAGGAGCTTGCTGGAGGAGGTCCGAAGCCTTAGAGGGAGGTCCAGAGAACTCGCTGGGAGAGCAAGTGAGTGGAAGTGAGGAAAAAGGTAAAGATGAAGGGCTGCTCAAACTTATATAGCTGGAGCTACCGAGATTTTCAAGGGTATATGTGTTCAAGAGTTGGTGTGAGGAATGATAGGAGTAGGTAAAAGATGAGACAAAAGATGGCTCGGTGCTGCAAAAAGGTGGTAGCATTTAATACGACACAACAGACATTAAATGCTTGAAGACTTCCGGATGCCAAGGACATGATCAGAGGATAAAAGAAAATAGGCGTGACTAACAAATGGGCCCAGTCAAAACTCAAGGGGGAGGTCCTGTGGAGACCCTGAGGAGATCTTGCAGAGGCCAAGGGAGTCCTGCCCTGCAAGGGGTGGTCTTTGCAAAAAGACCAGGAGGTGGTCTTTGTAAAAAGGCTAGAGGTAATGACCACCGGGATAGTCTTGACTGGAGGGTGGTCTTTGCAAAAAGACCACAGGGAGGTCTCGACCAAAGGAGGTCATGGCAAACGACGAAAGAAAGGAGGTCGCGGCCTCAAGGGGAGGTCGCGGCAAAACGACAAAGAGAGGAGGTCGCGCCTCAAGGGGAGGTCGCGGAAAAACGACAAAGAGAGGAGGTCGCGACCTCAAAGGGAGGTCGCGACAAAACGCAAAAGAGAGGAGGTCACGACCAGGAGGGTGGTCCTAGCAAAAGACCAAGAGGGTCGTCTTCGCAAAAGACCATGGGGAGGTGGTCTTTGCAGAAAGACCAAAGAGGTGGTCTTGGCGAGAAGACCACAGGAGAGGTCATGACCCGAAAAGGGGTGGTCTTTGCAAAGAGACCACAAGGGCAAGGAGGTCCTGGGGTAAGGAGGATTCGCACGGCGAGGCGGGGCCGTCCGATAGCGATTGGATGGTTCAAACTGAGGGGAGAGGGGGGTCCGGACCAAAGAGGAGGTTTGGATGGTTCAGATGATCTCAGGGGAGGTCTTGACGGTTAAGATGAGATCAAAGGAGATCTCAACGGTTCAGACGAGGTAAAAGGAGATCTGGACGGCCAAGATAACCCCGAGGGTGGTCCTAACGGCCAAGATGAAAACAAAGGGTGGTCTCGACTATCAGGATGAAAGCAAAGGAGATCTCGACGGTCAAGACCAACACAGGGGAGGTCTCAACGGTCAAGATGGAAGCAAAAGAGCAAGCAAGCGGTAGGGACGTTCAGACCAACCGAATGCCAATAAGATCGGGCTGTCCAACACAAATCGAACGGTCCTCAAGAGAAGAAGGTTAGGATTGAGCGAGAGGTCCGAACGGACACGAGGGAAATCCAAGGGAGGTTCAGATGGATACAAGGAGGTCCAAATGAGGGGGGGGGGAATTCAACCCGAAATTAGAATTCGAAATCAAGAACATTTGAAACACAAACCCGAGCTGGAACGCCTCGGGGGTGGACGCGTCCCAAAGGGAGGTCAACCCGAAGGGTGGTCTGGACGAGGAAGGAGGTCCGAACCACAAGGGAGGTCTAGACCCTTAGATTCTAGACAAAAAGAGGTGGTCCAAAGAAGGAAGAGAGAACGGGGCCGAAGGAGAGCACTGAGTGATCAAGGAGAAGGAAGAACTCCAACAAACTCGAACCGAAACCGAATTGATTTAGTTGAAGTTTGATTTAGTCCTTTAAAACTCTCTTTTTAAAATCTTAGGTTAAGCTTTGAATTCTCATGAAAACAAAATAGTTCTTTTTATTTTGAAAATTCAAAAAAACTCCGGAAACCAGGGTGGTACATAGGGTCTCTCTTATTTCCTTGTCCATTAAGTTAGGAAAGTTATGGCATGGTACCATAGCATGTGTGCACTATTCACATGTGTGCTGTTCATGTGCAATTAGTTTCCTTTCATGGGGATTTGATTGTTTGGTTAGTTTGGAAGCTTATCTTCAGTTAGTTTGTTTTCTATAATTTATATATTGTTTCTTAGGAGTAAGTCAAGTTATTCCTATAAAAAAGATAACATTGTATTTTCTTTGATTAAGAAAAATATTATCAAATTCCTCTCCTCTCTCTCGGTTGGACCTTGTCGCAGCCCTTGCACTTGAGCAAGTTGCATCACGGCACAAAGCTCCAAGGCCCGGACCTCCCGTATCCCATAACTATAAGTTGTGTTCCCTCAAGGGACATGACAGAACTTTTAGGCATGCCCCCAAGGAGATTCTGACCACAGTAGTTTGGGTCCTTTGAGCAGACAGGAGCCACCCAACTTGTAGTGCCTGGTCCTAATCCTCCTATTCTTTTCTCCGATCGATTTTCCAAGCCACAGGGAGAAAAGGCAGCGCAGAATTTGACTTCACTTGGGCCCTGTAATTCAAGGTTGACTGCACATAGTACACTGCATAGTATTGCTAAGAACAGGTCCATACTTCATACAACTTCGGATGCTCATGGCATGTAAAACTTTAGATCTTCAGGTCGTCCCTAATGGACTTGCCGCTCCTTTTTCAATTCTCAAACCAGATGATGATCGAGGAAAAGTAGAGTTGCTTCATGTTAGTTGAAGATAAGAAGTTCATAAAGCTCCTTGGGTATGTATAATCTAAAAGTTGAAATTTTATACACGACCGACATCGAGAAAAAGAAGCCAATATGTATAAACGGAAATGCCTGCAAATCTTTATCATCTTAAATCTTTATACTGCTCATTAACTGACAATAGAGTGCCCACTTTACACGAAGAGCATCCCGGGCCCAGGGCGGCATTGTGCATCAGTGCACGTAGTACCACTAGCTATTGAGATCTCGCCTTTGGCCACTTCACGATATTCTTTGGAGCTTTGCTGCGAGCAGCTACATGTAGATGTAGCCAGAGAATTCTAAAATAGAGCAAGCAGGTGATCGATGCGGTAGTTCATAAAGCACGCGATGACGCGATAGGTTGGCAACGTCTCTCTAGGATGCCGCAATGCAACGCAGGCTGTATCTTCGCTTTATCGATTCATCCGCTCGAGTGTGGGTCTGCGCGGCGATCCGATTCGCGCCATCAAGCTCGATCGACGCCATGGATCCGTGATCAACTCTCCCCTCGTCTTCCTCCCTCCCTCCCTCCAATACGATCGAGGCATGGATGACGGACGGAGCACAGTGCAGATGCAATCAAGCAAGCCAACTGTCCCTTGTCCGGATATCGTCCGCACATCGAATCGCCTTGCTACAAATGGCGCACTGCGCTCTTGCTGAGATGTCACACAGATTTTAGCTCCATTTAAGACCTGTGAGCAAGCCGTGTCCTCGTGTGCACGCATATTGCTGATGCACTGTACTCGTTGGCTTTAGATTGGCAGTACCACTTTTTTACACTGTCTACTGCCTTCTTTCTTTGTAGGGAAGGGTACCATATATGCTTTGTTATTACTGTTCCATAAAAACACTTGAGCGAGCAAAATAATCTAGTCCCCCATGCTATGTATGTATCGGGTTCAGGTCAGGGCATTGCGAAACAGAGTGCGCAAAACCACGGTGCCGAGCTCCTGCTCGCAGCTTCACTCGCGGTACATGCACGAAGAAGACAACGCAGGGCAGAGCAGCGCAATCACCTCTGGCCGGGCCGTGCAATGTACATCCACAAGATCCGGCAATATCAGAGCGAAATCTACCCATAAGATACACGATCTCCCATGTATGGCAGCTAGGAGAGGTGTGGCCGTGTGGGGGATCCAAGGAAGATATGCGAGTCATGTAGATACTTCCTGTACATTGCTGTCACAGCAAGGCATCGTCCGTCCATCCACATGCGCCCGATAAATGGTTGCCACTCGTGAGCGTTGAACTGAACAGGCGTAGGAAATAGCATAAAGAGAGTAAACAGCATGCACGCATGCATGCAATAGCCATTACCGCTGCCTCATCTGAATCTCTGATCCTGGCCAGGCATTCAAGAATTTGTTTGCTCACTTCAGCACCCAGCAGCAGTTCATCCACCCACACTTGTGTACGTGTATCTGCAATTCTGCATGCTTGTCAGAACTCGGATGTTGTATGCCTTTGTCTTAGTTTATGTGATATGTACATATAGTAGGTGAGAAGTTCAGTCGCTAGATCTCTTCCTGTGACACGAGGTCGATCGGGTCAATCTCGCTGATCATGATGGTGTTCGCTGGCAATATCTGTGACCGCCTGCAGGCTGACACCTCGCTAGCTTTGCTCCGCCGCGTGCAGAGCCCACTGGACAATCGTAGGATTCCATGAACCTTTGGAGCAAGCAGACGCGAACCCATGGGGCTTGCAATCTTTGCGCAGAGATTGGGTGCGTGCATCTGGCCTCGGGCGGTTGGACCCATGAGTTGGTAGCGCCGTGGAAGCTTGCGTTTGTACAAGCCGAAAAGCCCATGCATGTTCGTGCAACCGCATTGGACCGCCGCTGGGGCGCTGCTCATAGGATGCCATGCTCGTCAGCTCATGCTATGCTGGTGCTGATGGTCGATTGAACGTTGATGGTTATGGCCACCGTGATGTCGAACAGCTTCGTTGTTATGAGGATCTCTCTCGTCGTCATTGATTGATAAATATGGGTCCTCCATCAATCAGATGGTAGTTGAAGCGCAATCTTTGTGATTTGTCATGCTAGTGCCAACATTGAAATCTTGCGCTCTTGCCTTATCCTGCTCTAGTAAGCTTACTTGACAGTAATATTCTGAGTATATGCTCAGATTGCCTTGCAAAGGAGAAAGTATACGCTGAATAAATTAGTTCGACTTCTTACTAAAACAATTGTCACGTCAGACAACAGGGGAGGTTTTGCTGTCACACTAGCTTCAGGCTAGTGTGAGCGCTTTGGACGATATGGCACAGCCCACTGCGTTCATACGGTGCAAATCCGCGTGGTTTGAGATCGACGCAGACATTTGCATTGACTAGTTGTAAATATCTGCATTAGATGGTTCATGTCGTCAGTATATATCTGTATCAATCAATCTCTCTGGTTCTTTTCTGTCACCTATTCATACCTCTGACAATTTTGCTTATGAATTTTGGTCCTTTCACATGAAAATGTATGGACTCTTAACCATTCTAGCTAGATGGTAACGATCGCTGATCGATCTTGGTCAACTTTAGATGTAATCCTTTCTATGAATCATAATCATGATGATAGTGCACCACCTTTTCCGCGGATCCTGTACTAGATTGCATGCTTGCGTATTGATACCCCCATATACTTCTAAACAAATTAGATCTCAGATCTTGTTAGGTCACTAGTCGAATTCTGCCTTACTATCCAGGGACCAACAATAATTGCCCAACTAATGGTATACTTAATTCCAAACAAATGGCCTCCATAGTTCACTCATGATGCTAGCTATTTATACTAATATAAGACTACCGTATCAAACTTTCAGGATAGTAACAATATCAGGTAAGAGCAGCTAAAACAGTAAGTAACAAGATGAGAAAGATCAGGGCCAATGGCCATACCTGAAAGGGACCACAGGGTATCAATACACAGGGTAAGATACTGATGCTCTTGAGTCTTGTCATCTGTGCCTGATATGGGCCGTATTTGTTACGTGCAATGCATATCTCGTCTGACAGGTAAATCTGGGCCCGGAAGTTTGTTTTTTTTTTACAAACTTATGGTTTTTTAAGCAAACCAGCCCATTATTGGCCGGCTCCATTGCTAGTTCTGGTGTAGTACACCTCGCATAACTTTTACGTAATTCTATATTCTATATTTTGCAATCTAAATTTGAATTTGGAATATATGATTTCATATTTAATTATCAAGTTTTATTCTGAGTTCTCTCTCCTTATGTGTGAAAGAGAGGATTGAGAGGTGCGTCTATGGGGCAAATTTACACTGCGTCTATCGGGCAAATTTACACTCTCAATCTTTGAATTAAATCGTAGTGCAATATATTTCTTTTTCTTTTCAAATTAATATATCTCTATACCAACTATTGAATCTAAGCCTTTAAAATTAAGGTCCACCAAATTAAGGTATATATATTATTTTTATATATTTTTCAAATTAATACATCCATAAGACAACTATCGAATCTACGTCTTGAAAATTATGGTCCACCAATTTAAGGGTGTATGTTTTTTTGTGTGTGAGAATTTCTAGCATATTTTCCTTTTTTTCTTAGCAGCTGTAAAAAAATTATGTCATTTAATTTTAATATATAATAGATAGATAATAGCTGCACTACAAACCATTGCAATATAAAGTTCAAAAAAGAAAAAAATGCATTATAGATGTAAAATTAGGCTGATTTATGTGTCATGTGTAAAGGCCCAATGCCCAAGGCAGCTGTAGAGTTAGGCCAAACTTTAAGAGAGCCCATTGCTTCCCAATAACCGGAACCCCATCAAAGCCCATTAGTCTCGTCCGACTTGTGCCCGTGCTCCCATAAGCTCTCTTTTTCTGGCACTCCGCCTCCCCTTCCCCAGCTCTCCCTGCCCGACTCCGACCGAGCCCTCGCCGAGTCGCGCTCGTCGCCGGGAATCGCCACCCCCAGACGGTACGCCTCTGCTATACTTTATCGCTCGGGCTCACCGCTCGATGTATCGGCACCGATTTTTACCCAGCCGCCGCGACGTATTCCCCGTTCCGTTCGGCACCGATTTTATGCAGTTTTCGAATTTTTTTGGTCGCAGTGATGCAGCTCTGATCGGCGGTTTATTTCGGTCCCTTGTGTATTAATTTAACCGAAGGTGTATTAAACGTAGGGATTCCACTCGCCACGTCTCTCACTGTTTAAAAATTGGGGGAAGTGGCTGTGGTTTGTGCCCAAGTCCCGGTGTTTACGCACTAGTTCACTCATTCCAGTTATTATCGTTAGGTTTCTAGCAGAGTAGCAGGTGAGTTGTGCTGTATTATTTGGAGGGCTCATACTTCATACACTTTGCTCAGTTATTTGTTTTGGAGTGCTTCTGCTTGTTCTAATATAGAGAGATCGCATTTCCGTAGGTGGCCATTTTGAAGTTTTCTTTGTTATCATACCTATAAAAGAGTTTACTATTTACTACTCGACTATTTCAGCAAAATATTGGGTGCTAATGTGCCATTTTGTATTTGCTTGACAGCTTTGCATGATTGTCCACATTTGGCTTGTGGAGTAAAATGGAGCACATGGAAAATGAGATCGGCGAGGGGAAAAAGCAGGATGAAGAGGCCCATCATAGCAAGCAAGATGATGAGGTGATTACGATAGAACTCAAGTAACGACATGAATTCAGTAGTTTCAAATCTGCATAACAGGCTTCCTGATATTTTACTGATGTTGCAACTTTGTAGTAAAAAACTTGGTAATTTATGCCCTGTTACTCTCTTCATTATATCCTCTTGATGATGTTTACTTGACCATCAATGTACGAAAAAAGTTACTCCCTGCAAACTTTCACACTTTACGTGCATGGACGACTCTTAATCCAAGTGTTAAAATGGATTTGCATTATGCTCAAATACGGGAGAGTAGAGTCTTGTGGTTATGGTTGTGATCACGGCAGCCTCAAATGAAGCTGCAAGGTAGTAACTGGAGCGAAACCTGTATGCTGAGCTACAATTTTAATACCCCATTTCTTCCCATTTCCTTTTCGTCTTCAGTCTTCACATTTTCTGTTGGCATCTACTTGCTGTTATTAGAGTCTTGACCATGAAGCATTCAAGCAACACGGCGTTACTAGTGAAGTGCAGGCTTCTTAAATAACATGTGAAGAGGTATTATTTCAAAATACACCAGGGCAGACAAAAAATTATATCAAAACCTTGTAGATATTTCATCCGTGGCTTCTCTATATTAGTTTATGTTTTTTTTACTTTTATTGTTGTTTTTAGATTTCCAAATTGTTCCTTGAAGACTGAATTGAGCAAGGTGATTATGGGTGCATTTGGATCCTACCAGAGTACCAGGTCTAACTCTTAACGTTGCTTGGCAAGGAGAGCTGTTGGGTCTTTAGTGGAACCCAGAAAAAACTAACTTTGCCAAGCAAACTAGACTACAATGGCTAGAAAATCCTTGTCTCACTGAGAGACCAAATCAGCTCTCCTATGCTGGCAAGCTTGCAACTGAAGGAAAGGGAGTCGTCCAATGCTACTTCTGTGGTCCAAGTGTAACCCCCAACGACACGCTAAAGTACTGAGCCACCGCTATCCTTGGCAGTTGGCACCCCCGACAATAAGTCCTCTACCATCTGTGGCCTTGTCAAGGAGTCTACCTCGAGGAGCAGCTGGTGTATGTCAAGGATCTGTTATGGTGCCCAAGTCCATCAATGGTCACCTGCTTCCATGATTGCCTATAGAGGAGCCGCTGCAGCCAACCATTGTTAAGGACTGCCTGCTGCCTGTGCTTCTCAGCATGATGCCAATCCATCAAGCAGCCGCTGGCACCGATTGTGGAGGACCCACCGCCATGCCAATTTCTAGTCAATGTACCATCACTGACAGGATGTGAGAAACAGCTGCTGCTTGCCCTTCTCGCTTATATAATTTGACCACCATTGCTCGCCCGCCATCCAAGGAGCCAAATGTAATCAAACATTCATATGATGCCATATCCTGCAGAAGTGGGGATTCAATAACCTCAATATCTAGTAAAATAAATGGGATTAAAAATTGTGAAGATTAATGTTCAATACTAAAAATGTATTTGGATTTCGCACTATCATAGCTAGGTGAACCAAACAGTAAACCTTAGATGGACTGCACCACTATAGTCCAAATTGGTTACGTTTCCCTTGCTTGGCTAAGCATGGTGAACAAAAGGCCCAAACACACCCTATATGAATGGAGTCCAACTTTGAAGCTTTACAGTGTATGTTAGGTTTGAGAGCAAGCTATTAAGGGTAGTTACCTAATATTATTTGGTGTAAAATCTCTCCTATTGCCACTTTCTTCCCATGTGACCAAATTGCCCAAATTCCTTGTGAGCACAGAGTACATGTCGTCGAAGAGCAAGAATAGCCCGACAAACAAACTTTTACGAATATAGGATACAAGTCATCCAATCAATTTTTGGAATCGAAATGAATAACCATATTGTCTTTTCACTTTTCCTTGATTCTCAGATGTCACATTAACATACAAGTGGTATTTATAGTGGTACTGTTTACAAGGAAATGAGATCTAATCTAAGCCCCTGAAGGGTAGTTGGAACTTGGCTAGGCTCTAGGGGCAACTTGGTCTCTTCCTCCGAGCAGTCCCTTTCAGATGGCGTCTGCGAAGATTCATGTTAATCATAGTAAGTGAATCAACAGCTAATGACAGGTTACAGCTGGGGTTTAGCGGAATAGGCGTCGTGAACATTACGATTCCTTTGGAGTGGGTGTATGAGGCGGATTGTCCCTACGCATGACTGGATTTATTTATGGCGGATTCACCAAAATGGGCGAATTATCGCGAGTAGCGCAATGGCAGGGGCAAATTTTAGGGTGTCGGTTTTGCAAATGTGGATTACGGCTATGTAATTATCAATGCCTCCACATGTAAAATCAAGAAAACAATAACCTGTTTTGGCAATATTACACCTACTAAATGAAATGCCTTACCCGGTTAGCTTCCTTTCTCTCTCACATCTTTAAAAGCCTGGGTGAAATAATTTACTAGTGATTGTATATATTGCAATCATTGTAGTGCTACAGGTTCAAAATGTTTGATTAATTATAAATATTGATTGTCTGCAGGAGGCCCCGTCTTGAAGAATACAAGAAGCGTATTGATGTAAGGACTGCTCTCCGCCAGAGTAACCTAAACTCTGAGAGGCCTGGTACTTTCATTTTTCTTTGAGTAATGGCTATTTTTAAGGAAGTCATGGTGATCATTTAGTCTCCAATGGGTGTTGTGGGTTTAATGAGTTTCAACCAGGACAAACTGATATATTACATTGCTGCATTGCATACTATTTAAATGAAGTTTAAAAGATTTTTCGATCTGTACAACTTGTTAGGTAGAAAAGTTGGTTTCTACTCTGTGCAAGAAAAGTTTACTGAGGCACATGAATCTTCCTAGACCTAAATCAGTAACACAGTTATTTATGTGCAACTCAACAATGCATACCCATGAAAATGTGTATGTGGTATCCTAAAAATTAAGAAACAGAACTGTTATGGAGGCAGGGAAGATAGGGCAATATTTATAGTTGTTATTTTAAGAAACAGAACTGTTTGGAGTGCTAGCCATGTTGAACTAAGAAGCCCTACTCACATTGGAGGCTTGGAGCTACTGCCATGGATCAAAATCCCAGCGGTTTCCGGCCGGTAACCGCCGGTTACCGGTTTTACCGGTGGGAACTGGGATCCTAAAAACTGGCCGAAAAAATTCAAATTCAAAATCCTGACGGTTACATCCCCAATTCAAATTTCTTTAGATGAATTTCAACCGGATTTTCCGGTTACCACCAGAATCATATCGGTCACCGGGCGGATTTTACCCAAGACGGTATTTTGATCCTTGGCTACTGCACTGTTCATGTAGCTAATTCATATGTCCAAGATCAGATATTCCATCTCTCTTCAAATTGTTTTCAGTTTTCTTGGCAGTTAACATCCTTATAGGAGAATTCCTTTTGGACCAGACGTTCAGTGATTTCCATAGCTTATAATAAGACATCTTTTAGTTCCCTGTGGCTATGCGAGCAACCTAACGTGTGTGCCTACTGGAACTATCTTCATATCTGTGTTTGTTTATTTCCTTTTCTTTTTTGAGCAATATTCTTTTGTATCAGAGATGGTAATTATGTTTTGCGGAGCTCAATCTTGAATAGACATATTTCAATCTTGACATTTGGAATACATGAATTATGACGTGACCAATCGTTCATTTCAGATGCAAATTACCTGAGGACTCTTGATTCCAGTATTAAGCGCAATACAGCAGTTATCAAGAAGCTCAAAATGTTAAATGATGAACAAAAGGATGTATTAATGGAAGAATTGAAAAGTGTTAACTTAAGCAAATTTGTCAGTGAAGCAGTTTCCTACATTTGCGAGGCCAAACTTCGCTCTGCTGATGTACAAGCTGCTGTTCAGGTATAGTAGTCACAGTAATAGTTAGTCTTAATACATTCCAAAGCATGCTTAATCTGTCTTGCAGCCTTTCTCCCCATATTTTTACCATATAAGCTTTCTCCCCTGTACTTAAATGGGCTATTTATTTGGTATCTAAGTTACAGAATCAAGCCTGTTGCTGCATTAATGCAAGCTTTTTTAAATGTCTATTTTGATATTCTACATTTGTTACATTTGTGTATAGTTGTTCCTTTCTCTTCGCTTATAAACTATGTATCAATATGCATGCTCTATCTATATCAGCTTGTACACTGTTGCACATTTTTCTGTACATTAATTTGATTTATTGGCATCAAAATCTATCTATACCATGCTACTGTTTTGCATTATTCTCTTGATCTTCAAACCATTAATGAAATCAACAAAACTTAATTTTTCAAATGTGTTCTCATATGTGGGCCTGAAATTCATATGCTTGAATAACCCTTTGTTTTAAATCTTATGTAATGTAGATTTGCTCTCTGCTTCATCAAAGATACAAGGACTTCTCTCCTTGCCTTATTCAAGGACTCCTGAAAGCCTTCTTTCCGGGAAATCTGGAGACAATTTGGATTCAGATAGGAACTCAAGAGCCATGAAGAAGAAGAGCCAATAAAAATAACATAAATGTTGAATAAAAATAAAAGTCGTAACGAGGATGACACGAATGTTGTCGGTGGAGACACAAAAGAAGCCACTACATTCGCTCTCAAGGTCATGTGTTTCTATTGTTGCTTCATATGGAATAAAAATAAAAATACTGAAATTTTGAATAAAAAAATAAAAGTTATAACAAAGATGACATGAATGGTATCGGAGGAAACCACGAAAGAGTGCAATGACATCGATCTGTCCTGCAAGAAGGTATTGACCCACGGGGAAGCGAAGAGCCGAGACAGCGGCGACGGAGATGAGGATAATATCGTGCTACTCACCTTAGACGTTCAACAAGAATAATGTTATGCTGTTTGCCGGAGCCATTGAAGAGAATCCAGTGTTGAAGGTGCCAATGGCCGCGATGACAAGTGGTGCGCGTCGGTGTTGTTAAAGAAGGTAGTGGCCAAAGAAACTCGATGATGGGGAAACCTTGATAGAGAAGAGATGAATCTTTGCATTGAAGACGAGATATGGACGATATGAGACCATTAGGTAGCTAGGAGCGTGTCATCACTGGTGAAGAGCATGTCGTCGCCAGCGATGGCAAAAATATTCTTCGTATCGTTAGACAACGACTAAGTAGACATGCTGGCATTAATGAAGATGGGAGGTTGTCGCGGTTAGTTAGGAAGCCACAACATTGAGTTGGTCAACGTCGAAGAAGAGTAATGATCGATACGAGAGAAGAGGACATCAAGTATGTATAACATCATGCATGCATCCGTACTGTCAGTGATCTAGAACCGATCTTACGTATGATTGTTTGATTCGGGGGTCTCCTAGATAAGAATCACGCAGAGAATGACACGAAGATTTTATACAGGTTCAGACCTTCTTCGGAGATAATAGCAACCCTACTCCTGTGTGGCTATATTGAGTATGCTGATTACAATCAAGAGAAAGACTAGGACTTGTGCTCCAGATTGCGCGTGTCCCTTTCTGCCTTCTGACTTCAACCTTATATAACGTATGAAGATGTGGCAGTTCCTTCAGACGAAGAGGCGTCTCAACGTTCCAATTGACGAACCGCTTGATGGAAGTTGCCGCCAGGGACGTGGCACCCCCACGTTGCTAGGTTGTTGTTGTCAAGAGACAGAAGTAATTCATGCGGTTACTCACAAAGAGTAACATCGTATATTAAATTCCTCATGTGTTAAACATGGCGCATAATATTCCCTAACTGATTAGGCCTACAAGTCAGCAAGCCTTATCAATTACAGGGTTGTCGAAGCTAGGCTAGTCGAAGCCAACCGAGTCGTAGAGGATCTTACGACTGCTCGATAGTCATAGAAAAGCTTACGACTATACCATGGTCGTAAGAAGACTCACGACCATAGGGTGGTTTACGGCCAGGCAGATTGACCTCTCCCTTATAAATATTAAGGGGTATAATTAAGACTAATATGGAGATGTCAATATCTATAATAAGAATTACAGATAAATAAATAAATGAGGATTATTAGATCCTTGTCACGTACGAATAGAAGCGCAGGCGTACAGAGGCAGAGGAGTAAAAAACTTGGAGTAGAGATGATGTAGTCATAGGGAATATGCTCGGGGTCACCGGAGAGAGCATGACATGTGTACCCAGCTGGAATCGACAACAATTGCATGTGTATGCATGTTGATGTCGCAATCATGGTTGTCATGGCATCGCCTTGGCGTCCTGGCGGTGCGGAGGAGACGCCGCAGTGGCTCGCCTCGCCTTGGCCATCTCTGACCGCCTCATCGCGCCGGCTGTCGGCCCTAGGTACTCCGTCTCCCTCCTCCGCCTCCTCCTCCTCCTCCTCCTCCCACATGCTTCTTGCCCTCCAAGACCCGCCTCCCTTCCTTTCTCCTACCACGCCTCCTCCTTTCCTCCTCGCCGCCGCCTCCTCCCTCTCATGCTTCCACGCCTCCCCTCCCCTCCGCGCTCTGCCGTGTTGCCTCCCTCCCGCCGCCTCGCCTCCTCCCTCCACTTCTCCTCTCAGAGCTCGCTTCTCCCTCCCTCCTCCCGCTCTGTCGTGTCGGCTCCCTCCCGCCAAGCCCTCCTCTCTCCTCTCGCTTCTCCTCCCTCTCTCCCCGCTCTGCTGCGTCGCCTCCCGCCGCAAGACTGCCTTCCTCCTCTGCAGCTGACTTGCTTCTCTCCTCTGCTGCTGCTGCTTGAACGAGTGGTGCTATTGATCGGTGTTGCTACTTGCTAGTTGTAGACTTGTAGTTGTAGTTGCTACTTGCTATCGACTAATCAAATCTTCGACGTTGCTAACTTTCTACTTGCTACTGATTGTGTGCTCTGCTTCTCCCTTAGCTTGCCTTGCCTCGCCTAGAGAATGACTAGGCGCCCGCCTAGACGATTAGGCATCCTGGCGCCCATTAGGCGCTGTGGTCGCCAAGGTCGTCGTGACAACCTTGGTCGCAATGGTTAGCATTAAGCAATAATTGAGGAGAAGTAGAAGATAACTGTGTGATAAAGTATTGCATTGAAAAGGGTAGCAACTGAGAGGGATCGATCAAGATTTGAGCTTACTGTTTGAGGTTGAAGCAAAAAAAAGTTGTGATGATGAGAAAAGATAGAAGATATATGGTTCGATGGGGCAACTGACATGTAAAGGAAGATAAGTTCAAGATAGATCCCCTATGGTGTATCAATGTATGCGTGAGCAAGGTACTCTAATACCATATAAACTAGTAAGATAATTTGCCGCACACATAATCAACGCATTGTTTGAGATTAAATAGAGGAACTTGTGCATGCATAAAATTTGGAAAAATGTAACTAATTACTAAGAAAGTAAGAATAGGGGCATGCAGCTACATGATTTATGCATGATGGAGAGTGATTAGTTTTTAAGAACCCCAACAACTTCTACTCGATGTTTTTCTTCCATCAAAACTGATACTTCAATTACATTCCTCGGATTGTATTTTCCTTCAAACTTCTGTTGTTATTTCCAATGTTTACGATAATTTAAAAATCTAAATAACCTACAATATATATAACTATATTATCAATCATTTATACAAACTTCGAAACAATTCTAACCAAACAAAAAAAATGCGCGAGGCACCCTGCTATTTGGAAGTTTTTTTCCATCTTCGGCCATGTTTTTTTATTTGAAATTTAAGGTGTCAACTTGTAGTTGAGAACTTGATATTAGCAGCATATTGTTAGTTTGTAGGGTATTATTTTTTTTACATGGTCTGGTATCTGCATATGTAACATCAAGGAATAGATTCTACCCCCCCCCCCCCATTTAATGAGTTTCAGTTTTGGACTTGAGCTGAATGACACTATGCAATGCAACAACGGCAGCTTGCCCGCTGCGATAGCTATATAGCTATGAGCATATTGATTCATCAGTTATATTTGAGACACAGCACCTTATTATTGTATTTGGTCATGGAACACCTGAAGTAAGCAAACACTTGAGTAGAGTAGGAGTAAAACTTACTTCTGATGTCTTTCTTTTATCGTCTTATCTTTTATACTGATCTTGCAACAATCCATTGAGTTACAAAGTCAATATTAAGTGGAGCAGAGCTGTTGAGATGCACCATGTTAAACGTGTGGTGCTAGGTGGGCCAATATTGGTGCTTCCTTTGCCTCTTTTCTCCACATTATTGCTACCAGGCTGTGAGTTTCAGGGAAAGAGGAAGAAAGATCTGGATGTAGTTGGTAGTGAGATTTCAACATTTTCACCTGCAATCTGGATCAATGAACTGTTAAAAATGTTGGGGGTTTCAACTTAGTATTGAACCAAGGGGTACTTTGGATGTCACCAATAGTCAAAAGATCTGTAGAGATCCGTTGATTTAGGAATGGGTGAGTAACCAAATATTCTGGATTCAGTATAATCACAATTCACAATAATACATTACTGACAAAAGTTGGTCTTCAACTTAGCATGAGTTAACTTATGGCACACTGTTATTATTGTTTTAGATGTTTGTTAAACCACATGTGCTAAAATAAAAAACATAGATTATCGTATTATGTTTCTAAGAAGACAGATCAACATAACTGTTGTCTTGTGCACTTTTTTTAGAACAGTGCATTATTTCTATTGTTGGCGAACATAGAATCATTTACTTCCTTGCTGGGCTGCTTTAGGGTGCTTAGCCTTATCCTGTAAGCCCAAAATTCCGCATTACTCCAATGGCCTTTAGATCATAGAACATAACATAAGTGATTACCCTTTCTTTCAGACTCAGAGATTTCTCATCAGTGAGTATAGGTCCTAATTCATTTCCTTTACATGTGGTGCAGGATATGTTTGCTGAGCTATGACCTAACATGACTAGGTATTTGTCTACGAAAGAATTGAATTCTGCTCTGGTTGAGCTTGAAGAAAATGAACATGTTGCCTCAGCTGAGAGAGGTGGAAGTGAAAGGCACTCAGACAGTGAACCGCAGACGAAACAATCTTAAAGTGGTTCTTTTGATGCCAACGGCAAGAGCTCAGCAAACAGACCCGAGGAAAACGGTAGGGAACTAAGTAGCAGCAGACAGTGAGAGCTATTCAGATAGTATAAGCATCTATCGTGATGGACATGAAGACGAAGATCTTCTGTTCGAAGAGAAATCAGATGACAGACCTGAGAATGAAGTTGACATTGAAGATGATGACATGCCTGTCGGTTCTGATGAAGAAGAAAGTGTTCGGGTTAGACAGAAGGTGGTGCAAGTTGATCCTAAGGAGCAAGAAGACTTTGACCAGGAGCTGAAAGCCCTTCTACAGGAAGGTTTGGAGTCACGCAAGTTGGAGCTGCGGGCCAGGCCCACTTTGAACATGATGATACCTATGAATGTCTTTGAGGGGTCAAAGGACCCAAGGGCCACTGAAGCAGAGAGTGGAGAAGAAAATGCAACTGAGGAGAGTGGCAATGCTGGAGGTGGTAGTAAGGTGTGTCAAGGTGCTTGTGAAGAAAGGGCACAAGCAGCAGATGAAGCAAATGCTCATTCCTGGAGACTGCTCACTTGTTCAGAGCACAAAGCAGCAAGAGGATGCTGAGCTTGAGGAGAAGCAAAACATCAAGCGGAAAATTCTTGAATACAACGGAAGGGAGGAGGAAGAATTGAACGAAGGATCATTGCAAACTGGGAACTGGAGTCAAGGAGGAAGCAGCACAGGCAGCAGTCTCAGCCTCTCAGGCCTGCTGGGCGTGGTAGCTGGGATGGTCCAAACCAAGGATAGAAAACCCGTTACTGGGCAAAATCCCACTCGGAGGCCGGTAACGATTACCGGCCGGTAACTGGAAATCCTAGGAAAAGCTCGGTCGAATTTCGTCTGAATAAATTTGAATTTGGGATGTAACCGCCGAAATTTTGAATTTGAATTTGAATTTAGAGTTTTTCGGCCGGTATTTAGAATCCCGGTTCCCACCGGTAAGTCTGGTTACTGCCGGTAACCGGCCGGGTTTTTTCCCCCTGGTCCAAACAGAGGTGGAGGTGCTCGGCCACAGCAATATCACATCACCGGTGGGTTCTACCCTGGTTATGGCAGGCGAAGGTGAGATAATGGCACTAGAATCACTAGAATCATGGTTTACTTCCACTTTTTTGCCTCAGGAAAGAGCTGCCTTGAGGCCATTCCGTGGGAGTGAAACTGCCTTGAATGGGAGCCCTCTCACCTAATGCAAGTTGGCATTGCTCAATGATGGATGAGAACGTGAAAATGGCTAGCTCCTTAGGTGCTGTACTCTGCTGGGCGAATAGTCCCATGGCTACAATTACATGTAAAGTGGGTCTTATCTCAATAACAGGTCTAAAAAATTTCTTTGCATGACAATTTGTTTGTCATTGTTGGTTTTTGGTCGTTTTTTGTTTTAAACTTTTAGCTGATGATGGTGTAATGGCTGTGTACATCCCTAGTTGGTGCAGAAGCTGAGAGTTGTACTTTCATTATCTAAAAAAATCTCCATAACAGGTTACTCTGCTGGGCGAATAGTCCCATGGCTACAATTACATGTAAAGTGGGTCTTATCTCCATAACAGGTTTAAAAAAAAATTCTTTGCATGACAATTTGTTTGTTATTGTTGGTTTTTGGTCGTTTTTTGTTTTAAGCTTTTAGCTGATGATGGTGTAATGGTTGTGTACATCCTTAGTTGGTACAGAAGCTGAGAGTTGTACTTTCATTATCTAAAAAAATCTCCATAACAGGTTTAGGAGGTTCTGCTTGTACATAAGATGCTTTCGCTACCTCAGATGGAGAATATAACTTCCCGGAGTTTCCAGAATGCACACACTGACCTGGATGTACACTTATATGATCTACTAGTGTCCATTGGGCCTGCAACATTCAGGGGTCTGAATGTCTGATCCCAATCCCAGATTGGGTTGCGAACGGAAGACCTGAGCATGGGAATTGTCACCCAGTTTACTCGCATTCCTTTCTCAGCGCGCTTTTTACCCGTTCGAGCTGCCCGTGTCCTCAGTGCCTCCTATCATTCTGGTTCGGACATTGCCCTCCCCTTTCTCTGCTCCATGATTAGGCTCTTACTCAGGGTGCGTTTGTGCATGTCTGCCATGAGCAGCGAGCTCCTTTCCACCCAACAATTACGAGGAGGAAAGCGGGGGGTGACCGGCGTGAGATGCGAGAGCCCGACGTCAAGTTCGCCCAATGGGATCGCGCGGCAGTGCTCATGCAAAACGCCACTACAGCCCGAAGTTGCGCCTGATGTTACGTCAAACCCTCCTCGGGAGCTCACAGGCCACAGTGCAGAATCGACATCTTTACGCCTTCTTTACACGGATATGGGCACCACAAATACGGCCATCCATCGTTCTTGCACAGTTTGACAGTTCCTACATACTCCATCTCGGAGAGAGAGGATCCATGCAGGTAAAAGCATATATGCAACTGACCCATCAGTAGCCATCTAACGTCCCTGACATTGGTGAGCAAGCTACAGGTCAGCCGGGGCGAAGGCTGGCCATCCATAGTTGCAGAAGCACTAGGAGAAATAGTATCTTGGTGGTCTTTGGAATCTCTGGGAGAAGTGGATTCTGTCATGGTGTCACTTGCACCCTCGCCTTTTCCAAGGAATCTGATGTGTGTTTTGGCCTTGTGGGGGAAGGCAAAGGGGAGCCTGGCTTTTCGGGAGTTCTGACTCTTGGAGGGATCTGATCGATCGGAGAGAACGCGCGTTAGATTCTGCCAGCAACAAGTTGGTTGCCTCTTTTAGCGTGTGGCGCGAATAAAGCGAGTGGATTCTGCTTCTGCCTGCTTTAGCCGTAGGAAGGATTGTGGTGCTCTCGATCTCCCTCCCTCTCTCTCTCTTCACTTGTTCGTCTTGATCCGAGTTGGATAAAGCTACCACATCTCTCTGCGTATAATATCTATCTGACTATCTCACTCTCAGTCTCAGGTGGCATTGATGTGGAAAGCAGTACATGCGGCGTGCCTAGTGTTTTCTTAATGCCTTCCTTTGTGTGCAAGCTATCGCCTGTAGCTGGAGACTTGACCCGTAGCTCGTTCCGGGGATCGTTCTCTGCTCAGTTCGGTTCGCTGCAACAGATGACAGCGATCTGTCCACTACGTACATGGCTGCGGTACATTTCATCAGATGTGCTGCAAAACCCAGTGGAAACCAATGGGACGAAGCTTGTTACCGAGCCGTATTCTCTGGACGATGTAACCTGTCGAATGGGTGCGCCTGTGCAGAAGGAAGAGCACACATGCGAGGTGGTGTGATGGGGGTCAGGGGCAGTTTCGCCATTTCGGCAGCGAGGGTTTGGTGTCTGCTTCTTGTGGGGCCAGGCTCCCACCTTGGCCGGAGGGGCCACCCAAAACAATACTCCTACTGCACCAGTCGCTGGCGAGTGTTGTGCTGCTTAGTCAGTGACCACCAGCGCTGAATTGCAACTCCAGCTAGTTACGTTGGGCCCCATTGCAATTCAATATGCGCCCGTACATTTCACACAATAACCGAATGAGAGAAGAATTTTTTTATTAATTAACTTTTTTTTTAATTTTATTTTAAAGTTAACCCCAGCGCACTTTATTTCCAATTCTGGCCCCTTTGGTCACGCCACCACCTGTGGCGTGATAAAACAACACTGTCACGTCAGTCCATTTCTGGTCAAACTCTTGTCATGCCACTTTTGGCGTGACAAAAAGTGCTATTTTGAGGATTTATTCTGACGCGTGACAGTATTATTTTATCACGCCATCACCTGTGGCATGACCGAGGGGGTCAGAATTGGAAATAAAGTGCGCCGAGGATTAACTTTAAAATAAAATTCAAAATAAGGTTAATTAATAAAAAAAAAGTTCATGAGAGAACAGGGAGTAGATTTTTATGGGGAAATGGGAAAATAGTTCTTTAGGCTTTACTTGCAGAGACCCAGGGAGGGAAAAGGAAACCTTTTGCACACATCCTCTCTGAGAAGGAAAAGATGAGAAAAGAAAGCCAAATCTATAAACTAAACTTTTCAATTAGACTAGTAAAATTATCAAGAAAAGTCACTCTATGATTTCAGTTAAGTAGCATCTTAATTCTTGAAGGAACAATTTACACTCATTACTACTTTTCTGAACGAATGTTTACACAATTGGTAACCACAATTGTCTCAGGAGTTAAACAGGGCAGAAATTTGTATGTCAGAGAAACGAGCTAGTTGGTCAGAAGACCAGAGTCAAAGGACAACAGCACATGAGTTTCAGACAATAATAAAAAAAGAGATCAGTATGGTGACACGTACACATATATTGTCATATATTGCACGCCATCTGTCATGAGCCATGCACCAACATTTAACACGTTGATCAAAGAGACTCGGCACTGGCCACCTGCTCCACCGGTCCGCCAAGTTGCTAGCCAGTGGACAGTACGTAGGACCCTTCTATTTTTTAGGAACAGTCGCATGGCATCCTTATGTGCGGCGCACCTCTCGCTTAATAGGAGAAATAATCTTTGCGTCCATAGTTCACACGCACAAAAAAAAGAAAAAAAAATCTATGTTCCCATCAATACATGCATGCTAAAGCTACGTGTACATGCAGGAGTGGACCTAGAACTAAATTTTATGTTTGGCAGAGTCACAAGCGTAAACCAAAGACTACTGATTGCCTTGCTTCACTGGCTCGCCGCGCGCCCTACGGCCTGAGCCCTTGTCGGCCGCCGCCGCGCGCTCTCGTGGCCTCTCCTTGCCCCTTGGATGACGTGCGCTCGAGCAATGTCGCTTCGTCTCTGGCCATCGCGCGTCGTGTGCCTCGCCTTGCCCGTCGTCGTCGTGCACCCTCTACCCGCGCCTCGCCTCACCCGCCGTCGCTCGCTACTTGGTTTGGGTTAGGGGAGGAGAGGACTGAGGAGGCGTGAGTGAGTGAGGAGCAGATGAGGTTGTGAGCCTCAAAGGAAAATGCGGTGCGGATGTGGGCTGTAGACAGTGCCTTCTAATGGGTCGGTTGGCCAAGCCAGACTGAATTGAACAAAACCCACGAGGCCACGACCACAAAGCAACCTCCTCTTCAACCTCCGCTTGGCACTGGATGCTTCAGCAGCCTCCTCCTCACCGGTCGCAGGCCGCTGCACCGTGGATGCCGGGGCCTAATGTCTAGCCATGTAGGAGCCTCACTAAAGCTAACTGACACTAGTATATCTTCTCGGTTGTATCCTCGAATTCTCCATGCCGAATTGTTTGCTCCCTAATTCATTGGTCACCGCGCGCACGCTACTCGCGAACGGTCTTTTCGCAAAATAATGCATGCATTGTTGGAAGTTGTTTTCAAACAATAAGTTGTGTCTCTTCATGAGAGGGTGCATTCGAAGAGTCGTGTTTCTTCATTTCGCTTCCTTTCATGGGAGGGTGCATTCGAAGAGTCGCGTCTCTTCATTTCGTATCCTTTCAAACTTTATATACAGAAATGCACTTCACAATCTCATTCTCTTGTTCTGTTCACGACGAGTTTTTACTTTGCTTTAGTGCAAACTTTGTCCAGGTTTGTCTTATCCTACTAGCTTATTTGCAGTAGACCCTCAACGCATTTAGATAGGGTGCAAATAATCGCTTTTGGAAAGCGCTTTGGCCTGATTCAAGTCTATTACTCTATAAAATTCCCAACATGCGATTGACGCACCGAACCTTTCAAGATTATGGAGAGGAATATATGGAACACTCGGCCGTTTCGCTGAGTAGGACCTAGAAGCTAGCAGTCTGCACTCCGCCAGGTGCGGCAACTTGCATTTCATTGGCATCTACCTACACGGCTGGCGGCTGCTGCGCGCAACCACTACCTGTTGGCACGCGCGGACGCGCGGTGTGAACGTTTCCGCTGTCGCTTGCGGTCATGGGGCAAGGAGAGTTGGTGGTTCCACACCGCGCGTGCCAAAAGCGTGCGTGATGGATTCCTTTTGCCCTTTTCGGCTGTGCCCCTCTCAATTATTGGCGGGCCGACTCGCGCTTTGGTAGCGGAGTGGTGGCGCTACTAGCGCCAGACGATCACCGCAGCGAAAGCGAGCGGCGCGACGGCATGAGGCAAAGAATAACGGAGGGCATACGTACGCCGTGCGCCCGCGTTGGGTTCCCTTGGCGCACGGGAACCGGCCTACGCTAGGCTCTGAAAACGACAGTCTCGGGCAAAACGGGGCAATGCTTGCTAAAACGCACGAGCAAATAGTGTAGTAGTCATGGGCTCGCGGCTGTATGTATGTAGGACCCTAAGTTATGAGGTCTATTTTTTAAAATAAAAAAAACATATTATGAAGTAATTTCCGACGAGAGTATGAAAATAGAGAGCAACTAGAGCACGCTATAACGTTGGGAGCCCTTCCCAACGATCTAGCATCCAACCATCCACCACAATGAAAGTCTTATGGAGTTTCATCAAGTATTATTGTTTCTCTATATTGTGTAGAGCAAATTTTATCTAGTTTCATGCAGTTTCATTAAGTGTCACAAAGTTTCATCAAGTATCATTGTTTCTACATATTTTGTAGAGCAAGTTTCACACAGTTTCTGGTAGTTTCATTAAGTTTCATGGGGTTTCATCCCAAGTCTTATGGAGTTTCATTGTATTTCATCAAGTCTCATGCAGTATCATCGTGTTTCATCAAGTCTCATGCAGTATCATTGTGTTTCATCAACTCTCATGGAGTTTCATCATGTTTCACCAAGTTTCATATAGTTTGTGTTATAATTGGGCCATTATTTGTAAAGGCCCATTCATTCCTAAATTCCAAAGCATGCATGGTTTAGTCCCATACTACCTAGCCAAGTAGTGGGAGAGCAATTTATAAGGGGGGAGTCCTTGCTACTCCTTGATACATGTGATACATGTCATGGGGTGAAATGAGGAGGACTATAGCTAAAGTCACATGCAAGCACGTACGCTTGCGCACGCGTTTATTCACATGGCAATCACGTGATCGACTTGTGACTTATGACTCACAACTGTGAACGTATCGTGAACCAAGTCCACCTTTCTTTTGCTGACCGTACATTTCTCTACCTCTAGGACGTCCTCTTGGACCTCCCTTGGAGATTCTTGGAAGACCTCTTGAGTGGTCGTGGAAGACCTCCTAGGTGGAGACATCCAGGACGTCCTCTCGGACCTCCCTTGGAGATTTCTCTTGGACCTCCCTTGGAGTGTGGAGATCCTCTTGGACCTCCAAGAGATCTTTTGGACCTCTCTTAGATCACTCCAAGAGAGTGTGGTCGGAACATTGTGGTCCCATCCCCTGGAGAACGTGGTCAAAGCTGTAGACCAGTAGTCAAAGCTGAAGATCAACGTGTAATCAGAATATGATAAATTCTGCTTAATTACCATTAATTGGTTTTTAATTAGCAGCTACCACTGTTCTAATGTGTGCTTTATTGAGCAGTTACTAGAGAGTAATTGACTCGACCCTTAAAAGGTTTTCGAGAGGTCCAGACCAAGTGAAATATTTTTTCAATTCCAAGAATTCTTCTTCCTCCTCTCTGTCCTCTTGTGCTGGAGGGTTGTGCTGTTTTGAACCAAGCTGTCCCTTCTTCTCGGCGTGCTTCGGGCAGGATGGTGAGCGGTATCTCCGAACCATTGTCGCAAAGTTAACCTACACGGGATGGCAATAAGGTTTCGAAAGCGGCAGATTCTGCGCGATCGCTTTCGTTGACTTCGACGTCACGATCAGACTACATCGAGTCTCAGACTGCTTCCTATTCTTTATCAAGCTCGACTGTAAGTTGGTCTTATGACCAGACTTTTCTGTTGCAATTATGTTTTGAGTATATTTAGAAGTGCAATGAGTAGCCTACTGTTAGTATCGATTTATGCATTAACTAGTTATTTGTGATATTTGCCTCATAATAAAATCTAGAATTAAAATGTCATCCACATTTCCAACAGTTTGATCCCAAAGTATCATTGTTTCATCCCAACTCTCATGGAGTTTCATCCTAAGTCTCATGGAATGTCACCGTGTTTTATCAATTTTCATTCAAATTCATGCTAATTTTTGAAGTGTTTCATGAAGTTTCATCTTGTTTCATCCAAGTTTCATAAAGTTTCATCCCAAAGTACCATTGTTTCATCTTAAATCTCATAGAGTTTCATCGTGTTTCATCAAGTCTCATGGAGTATCATCGTGTTTCATCACGTTTCATATTGTTTCATCCCAAAGTACCATCATTTTATCCCAAAGTACCATTGTTTCATCCCAAGTCTCATGGAGTTTCATCGTGCTTCATCAAGTCTCATGGAGTATCATCGTGTTTCAACCCAAGTCTCATGGAGTTTCATCGTGTTTCATCCCAAGTCTCATGGAGTGTCACCGTGTTTCATCAATTTTCATTTAGATTCATGCTAATTTTTAAAGTATTTCATGAAGTTTCATCCCAAGCCTCATCGAGTTTCATCGTGTTTCATCAAGTTTCATAAAGTTTCATCCCAAAATACCATTGTTTCATCCCAAGTCTCATGGAGTTTCATCAAGTCTCATGTAGTACCATCGTGTTTCAAGTCTCATGGGGTTTCATCCCAAGTCTCATGGAGTTTCATCAAGTATCATTTGTTTCTCCATATTGTTGAGATGCCCAACAGTCTGGCGTATGGCGGAGAGGGCAGAGCTTCTCCTCCACGTTGTGGAACAATATTTGGGGAACTTGATGATGGCTCACAAACCTCCACAGGCTTGGCTCTGCAGCATGGTGAGGCACTGAACCGTGGGGACGAGCTTGTCGTCGACAGACAAGGTCAAGACCTTGGGGCACTTGGTGACCACGTGCCGCAGCTTTCAGCGTTCGATCTTGACATTGTCGAGGAGGTAGTCCCAGACGCCGGAGGCCTCGCCGGAGTTAAGACTCTGCAAATTCTTGCACCTCCTTGACATGCGTCTGATGGCCTCCTCATCGAACCCTTTCTCCCTCAGCCACTGCGTCAGGATCTTGGCATTGTTGCCACCACCGGCCTCCTCCCTGTTCAATTCAAAGCAGCGGACCACCGTAATCTCAGTGAGGCAAATCGTCAAACACCAAGAGCGCAGGAGGTTACCAACAGCAATAAGAAGGCACAATGCATTTGTATGCGCATGTTGATGTGCTGATTTCGAGTTCAACAAGGCATTCTTGTCTGAACTGTTTGGTCACTACAACACACCACTACAGCACTCTCAATATTTGCAACAAGAAGTCAATCACTATCAGCAAGAACAACGGCGATTTCAGGGTTCCAAATGCGATGAAACTCGCGCGCAAAACTCATGGAGGAGTCGAGATACAGAGAGGGGGGAAAACAGGAATGCGAAAGCATTCAGCCTTTGGTGAGGCAGAGGGATCGAGTAGTGGAGGATCCATCTAATTTTTTTCTTGTGTCGGACATGGCCTCGTGGGTGGGAGGATCGAGGAATCTAACGGTAATGCCTTATCCCGTTGGTTTAGATTCCTACGGTATAGCGTTTTCTAGCTTTTTCCATGAACATAATAACTAGTGTACATTGTACAAACCGGGCGAACAATGGGGGGTTGACAGGAGTATTTATTTTAGCTTTGGTTAAACATATGACTCGTGCGAAACGAATATGAACTAGATCCTCCAAATAAAAATCTGAAATAGGTAGATTCGTATTCTTAGGTGGTACACTAGCTAGATAACCTCACACTCTCAAAGATGGACTGAATTGCTCCACTGAATTTATTCCGTATGTGGTATCATGGTTATAATACCACTAACTGGTTGCTGCACTTGTATACCTCGAAAAGTCTTGTCTGAACTTCAGAAGACTTGGATGGTAATATAAGATCTTTGAGGTCCCCTCTTTTTAATGGTTATGGTTGATTGTAACGGACATATCGTACATAACAGATGGGTCCCGGAACAAATAGACGGTGGGTGGACTAGTGGAGTGAACATGCACAAATTGCATGTTGCCTTCATATGCAGTCTAGTTTGGTTCTCAGAAAATTAGTAGGACCCGATTCCAAGCCCACATTGAAATCAAAAGGAGAGGTGATCCGGTGGGGGAATGAAATGGGCACCCGATCTCTACTTGCACTTAGAAAACAACAAAATAGAAAAGGCATGCAAATGTGGGTTTTAGATGACTGACATGAAGCAAGAAAGTGAGAGAGGGCTCCATGACTTCCATCGTTACTTTAAAACTAATGTTGTATGGCTACCTTAGGATTTATACAAGATTATGAGGACCTGTAAGAGGAATATGGCTCTAATTTCCCCTCTGGGGAAATTTGACAATATATTGATAAGTATTTTTCATGTTTAAAGGATAACACTACTATTCTAGTAAGCAGGCTTCGGTTGAAACGCACGATTCTCAAAGGAAATTTGAAAAAAAAAAAAAGAACCACATCCAGTGAGAATGACATTTTATTTCCTTCAAAATTCCTATAGATTTCTAACGTCCAATTAATGGGAGTGACTTTATACACTTTTTATGTTTCTAGCGTTTTGCGTTCTTCAGGATGCAATTTTTACCATTAGTTTCTACCATAACATATATTTCTTTTAAGGCCATCACAATATGTTTGCAAAAGTTATAAAAGTATAATACTTCTAAAATATTTTTGTGATGAACATGCCGATCTTTTTGTGTGCGCGAGTTGTTAAATCGGCACACAACTTTGGCCTTCTAGGGGAGAGGGAGTACCACATTAATCGGTGAAAAATAAAAAGATTTACATAGTCGATTATGGTGATTCCAAATTCATAGATTATAATGCCGTAGATTAATCTATATATCTACAAACAACTGATGATACCTCTTTCACTTTGGAGGTCTAGAAAACCCCATGCCGTAGATTAATATATATATCTACAAACAATTGATGATACCTCCTTCACTTTGGAGGTTTAGAAAACCCCACAATATAATCCTTAAATAAAAAAGCAAAATTCCTAGAAATTATCCTATTAATTGAGAGAAAAAGAGAAGATATACACCACTTATTTCGGTGGGACCCCATTGTAAATTTGTAATAGTGTAGATTAATCATATATATATATATATATATATATATATATATATATATATATATATATATATATATATATATATATATATATATATATATATATATATATATATATATACAACTAGCAGGTGCCCCTAGCATTTGCACGCTAGATTTGTTTCAAAGTTTATATAAACGTTTGATAATATATTTACGTATCTTGTAGACTATTTAGATTTTTAAGATATCTTAAATATTAAAAATGACAATAGAAGTTTGAAAGAAATTACACCTAAGGAACGTAATTGAAGTACGTGCTTTGATGGAAAAAATCATTAAACATAATAAGTTGTTAGAGTTTTTAGAAACTAACCACTCTTCATCATGCATAGATCATGTAGTTGCATGCCCTTATTCTTACTCTATTAGTTTTTTTTCTCCAAATTGTATGCATGCACATATATCTCTATTTAATTTCAAGTAATACATTGATTATGTGTGCGGCAAATTATCTTATTAGTTTATATGGTATAATATATTAGAGTACCTTCACTACTACAAAAAGGCTAATACTAGAAGCCTCATCACAGACAGTTGACCAAAACCGTCAGCATTAAATACAATCACAGGCAATTTTGGTTTAGCGACCGTCTGTGTCACTGGCTACGCTAAAAACCGTTCAATTCTTCGGCTCCCACGTGATGCGTCTCTTCATCTCGCGCGCCGATGTTATGATGTGTCTCTTCGACATTTTATAAGAATGATCATCGCGCACCCTGGTGAGCACGCACAGTATTGAATACGTACACCATGGTGAGCACGCAGAGCATGGTGATGAGGACCAAGGCGAGGAGGTCCGCAATCGCCGTCGCTCTTCCTCACGATGTCGTCGTCTACATTGTCGGCCTCATGGTCGCGAGCTCTCCTCAGCCCATGGCTGATCTCTGCAGCCTATGAGCTATGTATGTATTATGTTCTTTTGTTTTTGGTAGATTTGAAAGGAGTCAGTATTCTGCTCTATTTTTGTTCAGAGTTAGTTTCTAAAGATGACTGTAGCGTATCATCCTAGTTGTCGGAAAGCTTCAGGTATTAGTTTCGGTTTCAGAGACCGATAGCGAACCTGATTGTAATTCCTCTGAAAATCTCTAAAAAGGAGAAAAACTGAAAAGTCGTCTCAGTTGATACGGCATAAAATAATCTCATGTTGATTTCGTTTTGTGTCCAATATCCAGTTCTAAATTGAAGGAGAAAGTCTCGATTGTGTTTGTTATGTCTAAAATATCGGCAAATTTAGTTTCGATAGAAACATCGATTCTAGTTATTGTTTCAACAAACATGTCACTTAATTTGGCCTTTTAATTTTCTCTTATGGAGTAATTCTTGTATTAAGATTCTGTCATCTTGAATTTTAGTTGCAATACCATGTACAATGCGTCCAAGGAGAGCGTTGTGGGGAGGCGCGTGGCGCTGGAGTGGGGCGAGGCGATGAAGTGGCTGGACAACGAGTGCTACCTCACCGTCGTCAACCACCTGGCCGGCGCTGGCAACCCGGAGGACTGCTTCATCATCGGCCTCGCGCTCGTCTTCACACACCAAGACATGCAGCGTTGCCTCGTGTGACTCGATTGGGCGGCTGGTGCCGACCACAAGGTCGCGACCTACGTGCTTGGCCTCCTCCTCTACACGGCTGACGAGGCGCGTGACATTGGGAAGCATTACATTAGCCAGGTCGAGGGCAAGCCGGTCGGCGGTGGGTGCGAGGTGACCAAGAGGACCAATCAGGAGTGCAAGCGGTGCTGGAGGCTCGCTGCGGACGCGGTCCAGGTGGCGACGTGGAAGAAGATGGCATGGCCATAGGGCCGAGTGTTGGCACTGCCGGAGGATAGCCACTGGTGCATGAGCACTGGCTACGGCGTGACACAAGTGTGGGACGACTACGTCGTCTTCTGTAGTGGCGTCTGTAGGATTAGGCATGAGTACGTCAAGTTCTTTGCACAAGTATTGAACTACTTGTTGTAAATTAGCGGTTTTAGCAAATATTCAGATATAATTATTTACTAATATGTGAATGTGTCATATGTTATAAATTTGTATTTGTGTATGTATATTATCACAAACGATTATTTATTTGAATCGTCTGTGATGTGTATTTATCACCGATGGTTCTACTTTAGAACCGTCTGTGATGTTTATTTATCACCAACAGTTCTACTTTAGAACCGTCTGTGATGTCCAACCCTATGTGTATTCGGACTCTAGGGTTTGCCCACGCCCCCACTCAAATGATTAAGTTTCTCCTCACCCGAGCCCGTTGCCACCGTCCTCGACGTCGTCTCCTCATTGAGCCCAGCGCGCCTCCTCCCCTCCCCGAGCCCGTCGATGCCATCCTCGCCGCCGCCGCCTCCTCGAGCCCAGCACGCCTCCTCCCCTGGGCCAGCCTCCTCCTCCCCGAGCATGAACTGCTACCTCCCCGAGCCCGGCGCGCCTCCTTCCCGAGCCCAGTGCACCTCCTCCCCGAGCCCGTCGCCACCGTCCTCGACGCCGCCTCCTCCTCAAGCCTGGTGCGCCTCCCCAGCACCACTGAGGTAAGCCGGCCACCCCCCAGGCATCCCATTTTTTTATATCACCTTGCTTATGTGCTGTGGTATTGGATATATTCCATATGTGTGATTTGTATGTGCCTAGCACTAGGAGATATTGTGTCGGACTAGGGAGCGAAGGATCCTGGATCTTCTCTGTATTCTGCTCTAGTTCCATGATCAGTAACTAGAGTACACAGTTTAAACAAAAGGTAATAACATAACCGTAATGCGCGATATATTCACAAAAGTTCAAGTTTATTACAAAAGGAGCATAAGTCCAAGTGAAATACAACGGAAGCAAAAGTAGTAAGGTAGACCACACGATTCGCTACAGGCAATCGTCTGGGGGCGTAGCCTATTCATCCATGTTCTCATTCTCCTCATAGTAGTCCTCTCCTGATCAATAATTAATTAAACAAGGTGAGTATAAATGAATGTACTCCGTAAGTTACACCCAATAACAGATTATAATGCATGAGAGTATAACAAGGGATGGCTTATAGGGTTAATTTTGCATAAAGCGATGTTTTCTTTACATACTTGTACTAAGTTCCAAGGCAGATATTCTATAACTAAAATTCATTTTCTAAATTCTCAGTTTTATAGTCAGATAACATTCACACAAGAGTAGTGAAAGATACCCTCCTATCACATGGCTACCTACCCAATTTCCTATTTGGATAAATCATTTGATAAAATCTTTTGAAATCAAAATAAAAAATCTAACTTTGCATTGGCTTTGCTTCAGTATGTCCATGACTGTGGACATGGCTATTTGAATAGTTTTACACTCTATAGAGGTTGTACAGCTTTACCCACATGGCACGACTTCTCTAGTTTGTTTGGCATCCGTTGATATCACCGCTCACTACCTTAGGTAAGCAGTCTAGAGCACGTGACAAGGCCTTTACAATGCACCATCCCACCGTAGCCCCGCCTTGCTAAGATTTCGCTTCCTTTGGATTGAACTATCCGCCAGATTAAGCCCCCTCTTGCGCCATGTGGGAATATATAAAAGTAGGTCATAATGACACCCACGCAACCGGATGGCACAACCACGGTGAAATATCACAAATTAGTTAGCCAAGTCCTCCCCACTCTAGACATGTGGTTGTACGGTAAGGCTTGACAAGATGCGGCTTGAAGACCGGTCCTTAACTGACTTGGGCTACTTTCCAAAAGAACCCCTAGACCTCGGTCATGGAAATGACTCAATCCCGTGCATAAATATGTACCCACCAAACATCCATTTCGCCCAGGTCTAAATCAATTTTCATTTTGTTTTCCTTTTCGAAAATCATTTGCAAAATCTTCCATGACAAACCAATGCCATAGACTTTTAAACAATAGTTGATCATTTGGCTAAATTTCCACAAATCAAATATTTCAGGTCTCAGCATTGCTAAGCGAAATTTTCCAACATGTTCTGGTCATACTAATGTACCAACTAGGTTTTAACTATGGTGTCAAGGAATGGCTAATTCAATAGCGAAATTTGGCTATAGCAAGGTATTAGGAATAACTATAATTTAAAACAGGAATTTAAATAACTGAATACAAATAAGCATGCAGTAATAGTTTAAAATAGATTTTTAAATAATTTTAAATATTGAGATTCAAACATGATCAAAGGATGTAACTTGCCTTCCTCGTATGCTTGAGGATCTAACTCTTCAACAAGATCGGTTTCCCTGGAGTCGTCGAAATCTACACGCAAAAACGAGCCAAATTAAAATAATATTCAAATAAACTCCAAATTGAATAATTCTAGTATAGATAGGTAGATCTTGATTTTATATGAATTTAGAAATTTAAATCACTGAAATCAGAGCTCGTATGAAGGAGAACGGGCTCTCGGAAGTTGAAAACCACATGAAATGAAGAAAAAGGAATTTTCTAGATTTTCCATATTTATTTTTTTGAAGAAAAATCCTTTAATGCATCATGCTGACGTCAGAGAACAAAATTCATTTTTCACCAGAATTATTTTTCAATTGAAAAAGTGGCTTGAGCCACTAACATGTGGGGCCCGCGGTCCATGGACTGGGCCTACAAGGTTACCCAAGTCCGTGGAGGACCGGGAGCACGTAATAGTGGCGGCTACCACGCGAGCTTCCACGCGGGCAGCCATGTGGGCAAGGTGGCTGGTCAGCGCGACGCAGCAGACGCGTCTTGGCGTGCCGCGTCGGCGCCCGTCTTGGCGGCCTTCCGGGGGCTCAAGAGGCGCCGCGAACAGCGACGATCTGGCCGTCGACGAGAGTACCAAAAGGACGAGCGGAGCTCACTGGTCCTGATGCTCACCTTCGCATCTCTGGTTTGCGATGAGATGGCTGATGGTGTGGACGATAAGCGGTGGCAGGGTCTAGGGCAAAGAGGCGGCGACGCTCCAGTGATGCTCGGAGGTAGATGGTGCGCGCAAGAAGAATCACACGGTGTCGTGGTGTCGGAGGTGTAGTCGGCAGCGACGAACGACCTTCGGTGGCGGTGAATTCACTGAAGAAAGAAACTCCGGCCGTGAGTCTTGAATGGCAAAATACGAGAAAAGTAGAGGGAGAGGGAAGAGGGGAATGAGGGGAATGGAGAGAGGAGAAGGAGAGGCGCGGGGTGATGCATCTCCGGCAGCGTGAGCTCCACCGAAGTGGTGGCTCGGAGGAGGCAGGGCGCACGTCTTTGAAGAAGAAAGAGGAGGATCTGCGCTCTAGGCGGAGAAAGAGAAAGAGAGAAAGGGGGGGGGAGGAAAGAGGAGCATGGCCGGCTTTTAAGGGCGAAGGCGGAGCAGGCGAGAGGCGATATGGGCGCGGGAGTGGCAGAGGAGCGATGCCGCGTGGCGCTTCGAGCGCGGGCATGGCAGTAGCCTGAGCAGTGATGCGCTCGGGGAAGAAGAGTAGGAGAGGGAGTCAATGACAATCGGCCCCGCATGTCAGCGAGGTGAGAGAGAGGGACACGGGAGGGAGCGGCGCGGGCCAGTTGGGCCAGGGAACTAGGTCGTGGGCGCGAAAAAAAGAACACAGGCCAAAAGATTCAGCCCGAATAGAGTTTTGGATTTTCTATTGATTTAACATTTTCAGAAATTGAAATCATTCCTTTAGGATTTTAGAAAATAGCTAATAGAGTCCAAAAATAATTGGAAAATTCACCGAAATTCCCTGAGATATTCTGGACCTAAATAAAATATTTCCAACTCAATATTGGTATTTAATTTTGTAGATAATTTATTTTGGGTTTTAACATAAATAGGAAAAAACTTTTAAAATTTCGAAAAATTTAGAAAACTCAAGAAAAATAATTAAATTTTATTTTTAACCTAAATTGAAATTTTGGGGTGTTACATATTAGAAAGTGATTTTTTGTGGGCTCGGTGAATTGCTCTATGATGAATTGATGTCACAAATGCAATTGGATGTGATATTGTGTATAGATTGTGCCTTGAGCTGTTAGATTACCTGATGTTATCTATTGTTTCGAGCGTGCAATTTATACATTCTGATATGCTTGTTGTCTTGTAGAAGTTTCAGTCTTCCAGTCTGTTTTTCTGTGATTATTTACAATCACTGATCTACATTGCAGTCGATAGTATCTTCTTAGATTTTGTTCTTGTGTACAGCAAAGTTAATTTTGGATGATTTGCTTGAACTAGTCTGAATAGATTAGCAAGTTTTATTTTGAGCTCAAGGCCTAATCTATAAAGTGTCATATTCAATTTGTACTTATATTTGGCATGAGTGCTGTGATGGCCAAGTTTTAATCTTGTGCAACTAGCCTTCCGAGAGCAATAATCATAATGCTTATATGTCAATTATGTCATTTAATTGGTGCAGGAAAAATGCTTTATTCATAATTAATTTTGCAATATAAAAGAATATCACAAAAGGCAAAATTTGTTGTTCCATTCCAAAATAAGACCAAATGACTCAAAAACTACTACAACACCTCTTCACGTGCCTCTTGCCATTTATTTTACCTTTGTCTGTGTAACCATGTTCAATTATGCTGATCAAGTTATCCTCCTTTGTGTCCCAGATACGTCCTACCATTCCATTCCTGATCTCTTCTCTATAAAATCTCTAAGTAGTTGTAAGAAAGCAACCAAGCCCACCACGAAGCATGATTTTTTTTGGGGGGTCGTCCACGTAGCATAAGGAGGATGAGACAGCAGCCACTGCCTACTTCATCGAGCCTACAAGTACAAGAAAAAATGGCTGCTAGGAGAGCATGTGGACATCCAATTACCTAGATGTCGTCGATAGGTAATGGGGCGTCGCTATATTTAGAAAGTGGCGTGGACATGCAGGTACTCCAACTGGGAAGTGGCATCATGTATCAGCAACCAATTATTCCTTGATATCAAGTTCTACGGTGAGGCCATCCTTACATATAAACTGGAATTCAAGTTGCTTGGTGTTCTTGTTAGGTTTAAAGACAATTACATGCTTGTAATCAATAACTAAAATATGAGGCCGTGGTTTTGGAGGATTCTACAAGAACTTGGAGGATTGGCATGAAGCAAATCGCACACTTCAGTGTGTCAGGTTTGATGAAGTAGGGCGTGGTTCACCTGCACGTTTAGGATGAATGGCCAGGGAGCGAGCTAGCTAGCTGAATTCATACCTCGAGTTAGCTAATATATATATATATATATATATATATAACCAGTTTTAAAGACACAAATAGCCACTGCTTGGAGATTTTATAGAGAAGAGATCATCACAGATGGTTTTGAGTTAATAACCGTCTGTAATAGTTTGCATTATAGACGGTTCAGAAACCGTCTGTGATGACCTCATGTTATTGTTGGCCCATAAACTCAGATGGCTCATAAAACCATCTGTGATGACATTTTTTAATCGTCTGTAATGACCTTTTTTTTTGTAGTAGTGCTTGCTCACACATACATCGATGTACCATGGACGACCTACCTTGAACTCATCTTCCCTCCCACGCTGGCTACCCCGCCAAACCATGTGGCTTCTATCTCTTCTCGTCATCACAGTTTTTTTGCTTCAACCTCCAACAGTACACCCAAATCTTGGCCGGTCTCTCTCAGCTGCTACCCCTTTCAATGCAATACTTTACAACATAGTTATCTTCGACTTCTCCCCAATTATTGCTTAATGCTAACCATTACGACATCAACGCTCATACACATGCAATCGTCGCCGATCCTAGCTAGGGACACGTGTCATGCTCTCTCTGTGACCTCGAGCATATTCTCTATGGCTGCGCCATCTCTACTCCAAGCTTTTTGCTCCTCTGCCTCTGTACACTGCGCTTCTATTCATATAAATGCATGCATGTACATACGCACGCATGATGTTATACATGCTTGGCGTTCTCTTCTCTCATGTTAGTCGCTTCTCTTCTTCGACACTGACCAACTCAACGTTGTGGCTTTCTTACTAACCGTGGTGACCTCACATCTCCACTAATGTCAGCATGTCTGCTTTAGTCGTTGTCTAACAATATAGATAATCTTTTTGCCATCGCCGGTGACAACGTACCCCTCACCAGTGATGGCACGCTCCTAGCTACCCGATGCCCCCATATCGTCTATAGCTCGTCTTCAATGCAAAGCTTCATCTCCTCTCAACCAGGGATTCTCCATCGTCGAGTTTCTTTAGCCACTAACTTCTTCAATAACACCAACGCTCACCATTTGTCATCGTGACCCTTGGCTCCTTTAATACTGGACTTTCTCTTCAATGGCTCTGGCGAGAAGCACAATAGTGTCCACCACTTTGGCTCTTCGCTTTCCCATGGATCAATGTCTTCTTGCAAGATAGATCAATGCCATTGCACTCTTTTGTGGTCTCCTCTGTCACTGTTCGTGCTATCCTCGTTATAACTTGTATTTTTAATCAAAATTTTAGTTATTTTTTATTTTTATTCCATAGGAAGCTACAATATAAACACGTGACCTTGAGAGCGAACACAGTGGCTTCTTTTGTATCTCCTCCGACACTATCCGTGTCCTCCTCGTCATAACTTTTATTTTTATTCAACATTTTGGTTATTTTTATTGGAGTTCGTATACAAATCAAATTGCTAAATTTATTCAAATTTTAGTTATTTGGAAATTTTATTTTGGAATATGTGTGGAAATCAAATTGCAAATTTTATTTTATTTTTTATTTCGAATTTCAGTTTTTATTGGAATTAGTATTTGAATCAATTGCTAATTTTTCTTTAATTTTAATTTGAATTATAGTTATTTAGGATTTTATTTTGGAATTAGTATTGAAATCAAATTGCAATTTTATTTTTTCTTCAAATTTTAATTATTTTTTGGTTGCATCTATTATACAAATCTAATTGCCAATTGTTGTTAAATTTTTATTCGAATTATAATTATTAGAATTAGTATCGAAATCAAATTGCTTATTTTATTTTTATTTTAAATTTTAGTTATTTTTGGTTGGATTTTGTACACAACTCTAATTTCTATTTTTATTCGAATTATAATTGTTTAAGGATTTTACTTAGAAATCAAATTGCTAATTTTATTTTTTTATTCTGAATTTCAGTTTTATTGTACTTGACATAGACTCTTTTACTTAGGAATTTGAAGGAAATCAAATTGGTGATTTTATTTTATTTTATTATTTTGAATTTCAGTTTTATTTTACTTGACATGGACTCTTTCTTTTCATCTAGACCATTATAATCTAGACCCACTATGGTCGGTGGTGTAGATCTTTGTCGTTTTTTAAAGATTAATGTGGGAATTTCTAGCCCTTGAGAGGGAACGTGATGGCTTCTTTTAACTCTGTTTTAATAAAATAATAGATTGTATAGCAAATACAACTATATTTTTGAGAGAAAAAGGGAAGATATACCACTTATTTCGGTGGGGCCACATTGTAATGGTGCAGATTAATCATGTATATATTACAACTATTATAATTGTATAGAAAATACAACTATATTTTCAAAAGAAAAAATAGTTATGTAACAAATATAATATACTGCAATATCTAGCCACACATTTGCGCAAGAGATTTTGCTAGTTATATATAAGAGAAAAATTAGAGAACGGTACACCATTCCCTACCTTTCCAATGGTATAGCTTCGTATAGTTCGATCCAAACATACAACATGTGAGGACAACAATCTCGACCCGTTCTTCCCGTACGAAACACCATTCCCCAATCCCATCTCTCTCTCGATCCCCTCCATCGGGGATCCGGATCCTCTACAGTGCAATATGTACTGTAGCGTTTTACTATTGTAAAAACATTGTAGTGATTGACATGGACCTTCGATTTTCGGTTGGACGGTGGAGAACGCTCCTAATGCCATGGCAGTGTAGATCCTATGCATTGAGTACTTCAATGCAGAGGATCCCAATCCCTCCACTAGAGTTGGTAGGAGAGGGGCATGTCGTAGATGTAGGAGCAGATTGTGGGCGAGCAGGCGTTGAGACTGTAGAACGAGACGGACGATGGCAAGCTCGCCGAAGCACGGCAGGCGGCCATTGACTCACCCAAGCACGGTCGTAGAGGCAGCAATCAAGTGCTGGGGTGGCAGGCGCGAGGACGGCGACCAACGAGCAGCACACAACAGTTGGTGCAGCGTGCTTGACGACCTGATGTTGTGGTGTTCTGCCGTCGAGCTCCTCCTCATCGTCTTCATCTCCATTGAGTTCCTCTGCCTCGTCTTCTTCCCCCGACGAACGTGGATGACCGACGAATAAAACTTGTGATTTTTTTTTGCTCGAATGTTTGAAAGTGCATGAAACTTGTCTAAAACTTCTTGAAACTTGCCTAAAAACATTGTGAAACTCGCTTGATTTTCCAAAACTTTGGTGAATCTCGTCTAAAACTTGTTTGGAACTCACTCGATTTTTTGAAACTCATATGAAACTGGTTTGAAACTTGCTTCACATTTTTTAAACCTCATGGAACTTCACAAAACTGCTAGCAGCACTCTGTATATAAATATGAGAGTTGTTAAAGTTGTATAGGGAATTCAATTTTATTTCATTATAAGCATAAGAGTTGTATAATAAGTATTGTTGATGTTTTAATATCGATCTTATGAAATAAATGCTGTGGACACTATAAACGAGATCACGCCAGAGGAGACATGGGCTTTTTTAGACAGGTTCAAGCCTTCTCTGGAGAGAATAATAACCATACTCCTATGTTCTTGTATTAAATGTGTTTACAAAGTGAAACAAGCCACCGAAACTAAGGCTAATGGCTTGGGTGTGTCATGAACTTCTGGATCTCTCACCCTTTATCTATTGTCGTCACCCCTTATATAGCTCTTGAAGGGGTGATAGTTGTTGTACGTCAGGAGACGTCTTATGGTTGGGCGATTGCGCACATTGGCTGCGGTTATTGTCAAAGAAACATGCTTGTCTTGCGGTTACGCCAGAGATAAAGAGAGCTATGTGCGGTTATGTCAGAGACAAGCAATACATGTATTAACTACCACGTGTGAATAAGCTACCACGTCCTTAGTCGATATAGTCCACATGTCTGTGGATTTTATCAACTATAAGGTGGTCGCGAGTGGACCTAGTCGTAGCAGAATTTACGATCATAGAGTGATCGGGATAGACTTTACGACCATAAAGTGATTGTAATCTTTCCTTGTCGTTGTAAACTCTAACGACAAGAGGTATCTGCGATGATTGTTAAGGATACCACTATGCATAATAAGTATTACAGATAAATAGTTTTATTAATTGAAGATTATTAGATTCTCGTCAAGCATAACTCTATATTTCGATATAAACATAGGCATTGTAGTAATATGTGGCCGCATAATTGCACAAAAAAAATCGTCATGTTTCGTCTATAGTAAAGGCAGTGGAATTCATAAACAATAAAAATGGGGGAAAAGCAGCATGAGCGTGTTGCTTTCCTGGCATGAAAAAGAAACGAACCGAGAAAGGTAAGGGAAAGAGGGAGAGGAACCTAAGATAGAAACCAACAGTGGCAATTATTGTTTGGAAGCCGTTGCCGGTGCCGATCTTCTCCCTCTGAATTCCAACAGCGACCACCTCGATCTCTTTCTCCCCTCCTCCATCTTTTTGTGTGCGCAAGTTGTTACATCGGCTCATAACTTTGGCTTTTCGAGGGGGGAGGGAGGCCGGCATATACGGTTTACTGGAGAGAGGAGGGGCCGCCGCTTTTTGGCCTCCCTCCCATTGGAGCGCACAAAGCTGGGCGGCACCATTTAAAGAACCGAACAACACTAGCACCACCATCACCATTCACCACCGCGCACACAGTCACAGCGTGCGAGCATACACACACACACGAACACACACCAGGGGAGAGACACGCAAGAATCACACTGGAGTTTGGCTTCTCCGGTGGTTTCCCCTACAAATAGATCGGATTTGGACTAGTAAGTTTCTTGGTAATTCGGTTCGGTTCCCTGTACCGCTGTTAGGATTCTTGCCTATGCTTCTCGATTGATTTGGTTCTGGTAGGAGGATCGGGGCTGTTCTTCCTTTCCGGGTGTTTCTTGACGTGGCTCTCTCATGGGAAACATGCACGTTTAGAGAGAAATTTTGGGTTCGGTATGAAGTCCTGTGTGCGAAGTCAGTTCCTGTACGGTGCTTTGCATGCATGTCAGTGTGCGCCCGTGGTTGATTGGCCGGGTCCGACTTTACGTAATCATTTGTTGATTTGGTTTTTCTAAGGTCTTTCTCGACGGTTATGAACTGCAGGAGCATATTGGCCAGGTCCTTATCCGCAAGTTACTTTCTTGATTTGATTCTTTGGATGGAATTCTATTGCTTTGTTATTTCTTTGAGGGGGTGGGGGGTTACGCTGCATGTGTTTGCATGCGTAGATACTGACAGCCGACTCTATTATATATGCTCTGATTTTATAAGTTCCCTGCATGAAATTGGGTCCATCGTAAACATACTTTGCCTATCGATTTGATGCTATCTTCAGAAAATCGTCTACGGTGTACTTCATAGGATCGAGAAAGTATCTTGAGCTGAATTCTGAACTCTGGGGACTGCATATCAAAAGCGAGAAGAGACTCTTGCTCTGAAAGATTGATACTTCGATGTTTTAGTATTGTGCTTTTCAGTTTTCATACAGTTGATGAGTCTATTTAGCTATGGAACTGAAAAAACATTATGGTCACAAGTGAAAGAAATTCTGTCTGAAGAGTGCCTGTGTGTCAAGAGTGTAGTTCTTTTCCTTGAACATATTTCTTTTTCCAAGCACAGAAATTTCGAGTTTTCTATCTTCATAAAAGATTGACTCGATACTAGCTCCCTGTATTGAGTTTTTTCTCTCCAAATTCGAAGGTTTTAGCTTTTTTGACATGTCCAATTTCATCTACAGAGATTGTTGCCAGGAGTCCATAGTCCACACTCGGATGAAATATTGGAGCAGTAGGCACCAAACTCGTCCGGGTTGTGTGAAATTCAGTACAACTTGTAACAAGTAACAGGAAGTTCTCATCTGGTAACGTCATTGTGAAGTTGTTCTGGAGTTTGGAGTGCATCCTTCGAGACTGGAAGTACCAAAGTCTGTTCTGGAGAATTTGCTGGGCATGCAGATGGCAGACGATCCTAATCTAAACTTTGGGGCATTTCCGCAGCCATTCGGCAGCCAGCATGTGGTTTCATTTCAGACAAGCGCGACAACTAGCGGCTCAGGAGGCGTGCCAGTGTACCTGGACTGTTCCAGTGGGATGGACGCCAATATGGGGATGTTGAACACCGCGCCTTCAGTGGCTGTCTCAACCAGTTCATCCAATATGATTGCTGATTCTGGGCAGAACCTCAAATATGGAGGACCGCTGGCTGCGGATTGGTCATATATTGAGCTCCAGGTGCTGAAAGATGGCCTCGAGAAGTAAGCTATTTCCACTTTTATGACTGTTATCATATGCAAATACAGAACTTGTCTCTATTGTTGAACTTTATCCTACAACTGGGCCCAATAGATGAAGATTTTTTTTTTGCTAGCGTAAAGCTTTTCTATGTCTTGTTGAAAGTTTGCATTCATTGGTTCACCCCTCATGTGTATACTTACTTTGTTTTCTTTGGTGCACCAATGATGAATACTCTTCAGATATGTAAATGAACAAGGCATCATGAAGTATATAAAGATAGCAGCTTCATTACCAACCAAGACAGTGAGAGATGTTGCGATGAGGTGCCAATGGTTAGGGGTAAGCAATCTCTAATCTGTACATACTTTGTAAGCTCATTTCTACCGAAAATCTGCATTCTTTTTTTTTTCCGATTACAAGGATGTCATCTGTTTGAGGTGTGTTCTTTGGGGAGTGCTGCATTAGTAAATAGTACATTCCCAACAAGGGGGCAGCTGCTTATTTAGTTCTAAGCACTGAAAAAATACAAACTTTACGTGAAATGTCCATACACAATTGACAATTTCCTTGGGTACAACCATATACGCAGATGTTGTTCCCTTTTCTCCTTGAGCAATTTTTGGATGGGACATGCTAAAGCTTGTATTGCATCTCAAGATTGATCTGAATATAGTAGTATGAGTGATAGTCTGATAGATGCACTTATTCTCAATGTGTGCATATACTAGGATGAGTGACAGATGCACTATTCTCAATGTATATATGAATACTACACTTGTGCATTTTAGACCATGATCATAAGTTGGCAACCAGTGTATCCTTTTGGCCTGTAATTCTATTGTATTGCCAAAAAGGAAAGGTATATCGAAAGACGACATGTTCTTATTTCATAACAAAACATGTATAAATCACCTGGCTACTGTTCCACCTTTTCAGCTCAATATATTTATTATTTACAACAGCTGAATTGCTATTACTTGCTGAGCTTATTAATTGATCAATGATTACGTATATATATATATATATATATATATATATATATATATATATATATATATATATATATATATATTTCCTTTTCTTTCATTTTTAATAATGTCAATGATTTGGTTCTCCTGTAGAAGAAAGAAAATACAAGACGACGAAAGCCTGAAGAACATCATAGTAGCAGAAAGATGAAAGATAGAAAGGTATTAACATCCTGTTTCTATTCGATGAACTTTGTTTCTCCTCACATCCTTTTTTACCACCAATAATTAGAGCAAAAAAAAATATTTCACTTTGGAATGTTTTAAAGGTGTTTTTCAAAAGAGAAGTTTTTAAGGGGAGGAAAAGTATACTGTATATGAATGTACCTAATTATTTAGTATTACGGTGCATATCACACTTTTATGTGCATATGTTTTGACTGGTGCTCCTAATGGTTATTTCTCAGGATAAAACTTCATCATGGGGTACCAACCATCTTGTTCAGACGGACATAAGAGTCTCTTCCTTTGTGTCACATCATGCCATTCAAAACAATCAATTTCTATCTGGAGGTTGGTATGTTACTTGAGTATCATGCCCTTATTTTAGAATATATCAGGTCCAATTGATTGCTTCATTTTTTCTACTTTTGCTTCTGGCTATCTGCTATCATGTCCAATTGTCCATATTATACTCCGCCATTTTGAATGTGCTCTTTGGGGTAGTCAATACTCGGACCTCACGATCGACTTATAATTTAAACCAGAAATTTAGAGTAACCAAACTAGTTTTTAGAGAATGCCGGCAATTTATTGATCACAAAACATCGTTACAAAGAGTCTTCCGGATACACTCTGGTACACCATTACAAATAAAAAAGCTAACAGAGTGCTTACAAGATCTAGCTAAAGTATATGCCGTCATATTCACCACATGACTAACATGACGAAAAACAACCGAGGAAAAGCTCTCTGCCATCAGACCGGTTCATGGGCGGCCCGGCCCGCTGGCCCGGCCCGAGCCCGACCATGTTCGGGCCAGGCTTGGGACCGGAAATTCGGCCCGAAATCCCGGTAAAAACAATTAAAAAATAGAATTATATTTATTTAATGCTGAAAATGAATTAAATATTACAGGCTTGGGACCGGAAATTCGGCCCGAAATCCCGGTAAAAACAATTAAAAAATAGAATTATATTTATTTAATGCTGAAAATGAATTAAATATTAGTTTTTTATTCCAAAAAATGATTAAAATAATACATTTTAAACAGGAAATACGTTTTTCGGGCCGGGCTCGGGCCTGCTGATTTTTTGCCATGCTTTTCAAGCCCGGCCCGGCCCAGCCTTTGAACAGGTCTATCTGCCATAGACTTGATATCAGAGATAACCGCGCCAATAGAAGACCGATCCCGCATTGACAAATTCAACCGTTGTACCACAGACAAACAGTCAGAAGTCAGGATGATATTTTGATATCCTTCATCAAGATTCACAAGCGAGGGCTATTGCATGGTGAAACGCTAATGCTTCTTCTAACTCCAGCGTAGTGATTCCATCAAGTTGCTTGCTGCAGGCAGTTAAACATTCACCAATGTGGTTCGGACTACTACGCCAACCTCCATCCAACGAGAAGAAACAAATAGTGCTGCATTGATATTAATAAATTTATCCTAGATAGATAGGGATTATTTTTCAAATAAAAATAAAAATATGCAGGGATTACTTTACTCCATTGGAACTTGATATAGTTTCAAATACGTATTGTTGTATAGATTGCCACAATTTCTTGTGTCAACTGCTAGAAAGGGATTAGAAAGTTGACATTCTGAAAGTCATTCACTGGGCATTCAGTACCTGTGCATATGTAGAGCCGCTGAACCTGTTTGATTCACCAAACTTGGGGTTATATAGACAATCTACTATCTGGTATTTCCGAGATGAAACTTACTAAAACTCATAAGCCATTTCCTCTTAAATTTCAAAGATCATTGCGCATGCTGTGACAGGGTTCTGAATCTTCCCTTGGTTCACTTATAGCTATGTTGTAAAATGTACAATACAATTTCCTTGGCTAGATGACTGTTGATCAATCGATTCTGTCTTATCTGCAACAACCTGTCAAAGAAAATGCACTTGAAATCCTTATAATTTTTAGTAATGCACTAATGGAATATTCGGAGGTCCTGATAAAGACAAAATTCAGCTAATGCTTTTCATTTGTTTCCATCCATATATTCTATAATATGACCATGTGCATATTTTCCACATTCAGCCTCTGAGATAGATCGTGCAGTGCAGCATAGACTGGAAGAAAATAATCGGCTTCTTAATCAGATAGAAACAAATATTCTAACATTTCAGGTTGGTATATTTTCTCGAGGTACTTTACTCTGTTTGGAGTTTGTTTATTCATTCCAGTTTATCTATATTGTGTTCGTGAAAAGAAATTCTTCTATATTGGTTCTAGACTTCTAGTGCATAGATCGCTAGAAAAACGTGATGTGAAATCATTGTTTGATAGCAAATTTTCCTTTCATTTCATGTGCAATTACTCGTACAACAGAACGCAGGCGCTTGATGACTTTTCAGTTAGCTTGCATATAGAGCATTATTTGTGAAGAATGAATTTCATGTCAACTATATTCTTTCTTCCAGGCTCAAAACAACATTGATCTCTTCCATCGGGCAAGAAGGAACATCAATGATCTTTTACAAACGTAAAGACATTCCACTTCTGATGCATGCACAATTCAGTTGTATAAAATTAGAGTTATGCTTGTAAAGAAAATCAATCCCCTGTCTCTAATGATGCTTTTTCTATAAACAGCATGGGCCAAATGCCGGGAATGATGAGTAAGATGCCTTCATTGCCCGTCAAAGTGGATGACAATCTTGCTAGCTACGTGCTTCCTGGTCTTACAATGGTAAGTTGCTTAAAGGTCCTGTCATTAGTTTAGTTGACACTTAATTTTTATCACGAACCAGTCCAAAGTCAGCATTTTACCTAGTGATTTCATATCCTTCCATGAATTTTTTTGAATGTCGAAATACACAACTTTCGTCGTTCTTGATCCAGTATCCCAACTAGTTATCTTTCTCTCTTAGGCACAATTTCTTGGAAGCAGCAATTTGAAGGAGGAGCCAAGAGGATGGTAAGTCACTGCCAACAGGTCACAGATGAGGCAGACATTGAAATTTCATCGGTAGTTTGACGAATTATTTCGAGAATTACTATACGCCACATGGCAATGAATAGAATCACCAAGGATCCTGCTTTCTCTATCTGAAAGCATATGGGAGGTGACTGAGAAACCACTCTGCTGCGCTGCCTCCAAAGACAGGTGTTGAACACTCCTGCCCTGCAACAAGCCTATATACGTTGGTGGCTGGACAGTGAGGGTTTCAGGAAACTGTAGTTTTTCTCGTCTTGCTGCACCTGTACATATTGATTCTTTTGGACTTCTCCTCCAACAGTAGAGTAAATAGAAGATGTAGCACGGGAAGCTAATAAGAAGTAGCTACATAGCGAAAGAAAAGCCTTTTTGCCGGTTACCATTTACCGCTATCTGTATGTAAATGTAATCCAAGTGCCTAGTGCTTATGCAATCTCTCCCTCTCTCTCTATCCTAGATGAGCCACAGTGCCAAAACTACAAGATTTTGGCAAAAATCTCGTCAACGGTAGCGACGATGTTGCCGTAGTATTCCTGTACTTGGAGCTCATCCTTGTCTCTGGCAGCATAGTCCAGCTGCATGCCTGCATGCATATGCAACAGCAAAACATGATCAGCACTTCATGTTCCAATGGCAATATGTATTCTTGTGAGACGCATCTGCATGTTTGCCCTTATGCTGGTGAACTGTCGAAGAGGTCGGAGTAGAGCCTACGGAGCTCGGGGCGCCGGCTCGCCGGGCTCGCCTGGATGATTTTGTACAGGTCCTGCTTGAGGTTGGACGCGCTGGCCCGCAATGCCGCCTGCAGCTCCCTCCACGACCTGGCGTCGATGAATTCCTTGACCCGCACCAGGTTCCTCGCGTGGGTCTTCACGACGGCCTCGGCCTCCTCGCTAGACTGCTCCGGCACGGTGATCCTCAGGTCGAACGCGCCGGCGCTGGCCGTCGTCGTGGGAAGCAGCTAGGACGCCAGGAGCGCCGCGCTGACCGCTGCCGCCGTTGCTAGCCTTCTGCTGGTGGTCGGTTTCTGCGGTTGTTGTTGGCCATTGCTCGGCGGCTTGGTGGGTTTGTTTTGAACGCAGGAGAGGCTTGCGGCGAGTGCTTGGATAGTGAGCTACAATGCCATGGCAGAGCCTGTCCACCTTGGTGTATTTTCTTCGGGAATTGATTGTACTGTACGTCTAACTAGAGAAAAACAATCGAACACGCTTATCCACTAAGCCGCGTCGCCCCAACGCCTCCAACCACTCGTTCCTTCCCGTTGTATTCTCTCTCCAGTTCTCATCCGACCCATCGGATGAAATGGTGACTCTCTCTATCTCTCTCTCTCTCTCTCTCTCTCCTCCCTTTTCCACCTCCCATGCCGGAGAAGAATCGAGAGCCTGCCGTGATCCCGGAGTATAGGATTAAGGATAACCGATTAGAGATGGGTGAATATAGAAGGTTTATAAAAATTTTGTGCTCTCATTGATAATTTTAGCAAGGATAGCCCACTAGAGATGAGTGAATAGAAGGTTTATAAAAATCTTGTGCTCTCATTGACAATTTTAGCAAGTATGATCTAATTACACAATTTTAGCACAATTCAAGAGATGTATTCCAAGTTTTCACTAAGACACCACAAAACTATGTCAATACTAAATACAATTCTAGCTAAGCAATTTTATATAAATAAATTGCTAGAAATGTAAATGTGAAAATAGTAAAGACAAAAGAGAGAAACCACAATAGATACAAGATATGTTTTCCCTGTGAACCGGGATATCGAAGATTTGCCGATCTTCACTAATCCACGTTAAGAAAACTTGAACGAATCAAGTCGGCTCCACACGAGCACTTCCCTCGATCACTAGAGTTGCTTTTCCTCCTCTCCGGAGATAGTGAGCACAAGATCACTCACAAACAATGCCGGGTCAGTTCACAAACTTCTTTGAAGAGATCACCGCACAAACTCTTCTCCAAGCCATCTAAGTGCCGGCAGGCACCAAGAGTAACAAACCACAGCTTTGCTTGAAGAAAATCAAGTGCCAAAATGATCAACCAATGATGCAATGCACTTGAATGCTCTCAACTACCTCTAAATGTGAAATATGAGCAAATGATTAGTAGCGAGTGTACTAAAGGCTCAAATGTATTCAATAAGGTCCAAGAGTTTGAGCTTGGTACAAGTGATAGGGTATTTGTAGCCCCCAACCATAAAACTAGCCGTTTGAAGCTGATCTCAGAAAAATTCAGCATATGTGGTAGTACCGCTGTAGAAACCCGGTACTGTCGCACTCATTGTTCAACGGTCGGAACAAGTGCATTAAATACTTCTGAACTAGCCATTACATAAAGGCGCGGTACTACCGCACACACAAGGTTCGGTACTACCACAAAGCGGTAGCATCGCTCAGCTAAAACAGAACTACCGATTTCCAGAGTTTAAAAGAATCACAAAAACATGCTCTCTGGAAATTACGTACCGCCATGTAAACATCGGTCCTACCGCACTGCAGTAATACCGCTTAAAAGATGCGGTCATATCGTTCTTCAGGGGAGAAGAAACTCCCAAAAACATGCTCTTTGGAAAAACGTACCGCCAACTAGAATCCAGTCCTACCGCGCTGCGGTAGTACCGCTCATCAACTGCGGTCATACCGATTTTACTGAATTGTTTCCAAATGCAATTCCAAATGCAATGCATGGCATTTGGTTGATCAAAGTGGCATAAAATAAATCCTCAAGCTACTTAGCTATGATCCATCTTTATAGTACGACATCTAGCCTACAAATCCGGTCTTTTTCTCTAAACACCGAGACCGGTAAAAACTATAAAAAAAGATCTTTATGCTATTCATTACCTTTACCCTGAACCACATCAAACCTTTGTTATCTTTGCATTGTCATCTCCAGATTGTCATCTATACTCCAGGACTAAACCTTCTTAAAACATCCTAAGCACACATGTTAGTCCTATAACACATTATTATCATTAATTACCAAAATCATTTATAGGGGCTTAGATGCTTTCATAGAGCCACTGCGCCGTCTCCACTCACTACTATAAACAGGCTAATACTAGACGCCTCATCACAGACGGTTGACCAAAACTCTCTGTATTAAATACAATCACAGACGGTTTTGGTTTTGCGACTGTCTGTGTTACTGGCTGCGCTAAAAACCGTTTGTGATTACCATAATATCACAGACGGTTCATATTGAAAACCGTCTGTGATAGGCTGTGCTAAAAATCGTTTGTGATGACCATAATATCACAGATGGCAAGAACCATATGTGATATTATGTTCATCACAGACGGTTTTTGTTTGAAACCGTCTGTGATTCGCAACGTAGGATGGTGAAATTTTTTGGATGTGTGCGCGGGAGGCTTTGTTTTGGCGCTGTCCTTATATATTAGAGCCACCCCCGCCTTGTCTTCCATCAGTCTCTTCCTCTCCCCTCCCCACAGTGAGCTTCGACGACCGCCTTCGATTCCCCGACGCGGTTTAGCGAGGAGACGCAACCGACGACAAGGAGGAGGAGGAGGGACGCGCAGGACCCATGCCAGTAAGTGATCAATACCTTGTCGCCTCCCCCTGCCTTGTTGCTTTTGGTGGCTCTTAGTGGTGACCGTGGTTTTCTTGTGAATGAATAGATCAAGATAAGATTGCGGATTTTGAGATAAAGCTCATGGACATCGACAGCGAGCACCTCAGCATCCCTGACTCTGAGTACCAGGCCATCGTCTGCCTCTTCGTCTCGGACTCGTTTTCCTCCCCGGCCACAAATCCGAACCCGAACAGATTTTGGTTTCGGGCACTGTCCGATAAAACATCCATAACTTTTGCATGCGAAGTCGGATTGCGACGTTCTTTGGTTCGTTGGAAAGCTAACAAAAAGTTTAATTTGAAAATCCATAAGTCCAAGTTAAATTCACTTGCGAGGCTTTGGAAAAGTGAAAAATCCAAAAAAGGTCGTTTAGGGCCTCAAACGCCTCCGGTTTCAAACCTGCTGCTGCTCGCTCGTTCGCCGCTTTGAGTTTTCTTTCATTCCAGATTATGTAATCAACCATATACAGGTACTTGGGTCCAACTGTCCAACAATTGATTGGTTTGGCTCAGAATTCCTTTTTTTTTTGCAATAGAAAAAACTATCATAGACGGTTCTGAACAAGAACCGTATGTGATAGCCTATTGTTCAGAACCGTCTGTGATAGTTTTTTTTTCTACAAACGGTTCAAAAACCGTCTGTGATGACTCATATCATCACTGACCCATAAAGTCAGACGATTCAAAAAACCGTCTGTGATGACAATTTTGAACCGTCTGTGATGACCTTTTCTGTAGTAGTGACTCTGCCTACACTAGAGGAGACGCAACAACCCACCACCGGAGAAGAAGCAAGATCTCAACCGCGTCATGGACTTCTGTAGGCGTGAGGCGGTGGCAAGGTGCCAGGGATTCTACGTGCTGTTAAAGCAGCGACAGACTGCATGTGTCACTGTCAGCGTGCTCGTCAAGGCGGTGCCGGAGAGGGGCTATGAGCCCACCGTCGCCGCGTCGGAAAAACGGGAGCACATTGCGTACCCACCACAACCGGGTTGGTTGCCACACCGGAGAAGAAGTGCAAGGCAGAGTTGGCGTGGCTAGCCATCTTGGGCGTCGTGAGCTCCAGCGGCATCTCGAGCTCCACCGCCGGTGATGGACTCCATGAGCAGTGCCTGAGTTCCACCATCGCGGGCTCCTCGTCGGTGTCGCAGTAACACCCTAGATGATGTGCTGTTGCTACTCGACGCCATCGGGTGCCTCATCCGGGTACAATTTTTTGCAGACATTTGCTCATTTTGTTGTAACAGTTGGCTTGAAGTATTGCATGGAGTGTTTTTTATTGTTGTGATATTGTGTGCATCAAATGTTGCATAGGTTATTGTTGCGATGTTGTTGCATCAAATGTTACGGCAAGAGGTATTTTTTTGTTGCAATGGTGTTTTTTATTTGTCGCATAAGAGTAAATATTTTGTTGCAACCTCTTCACCATTGTTGTAGAAAGTGATTTAGTTTGTTGCAATACATCTTCCTGAAATTTTGTAGGAAAAGGATGCAAGAAGTGTTTTTGTATGTTGCAACGTATGTTTCGCAAATCTTGTAGCATATTTGTTTTTTCTGGTGTTGCGGATGTTTTTACAAATTGTTGCACACATCTTTCTCAATTGTTGCATATGACATTTTAGTTTGTGGAGAACATGTCTTCTCTGGATTATTTTGTTGCAAGTGTTTCCTCAAATTGTTGCATACATATTTCCAAATTTGCAATAGTTATAACATCACAGGTTCATTTTATTTTGAACTTTTGTATTAGTTGTTTGAGTACATCTGTCTATAGGAACGACATATGTAGTTTTTTATGTTTTTTGTGAAGAGATTTGGACATTTTCCAATATTTTTTAGACCGAAAACGATTTTTTTATTGCAGATGTTGAAATAGTTTGTTGCATATATTGTATTAGAATGTTGCGCCGGAGTGTAGCCCATTTTCTTCATGTGGTTCTCAACACTGACTTGAGGTGTGTATAGCCAGGAGTTTAGGATAAGGAATGCAACGTTAGATAGGACATAGGAGGTAATTTGGCAACCTGAACCTGTTACTGGTTGTTTTGCATCCTACATTGCACATTATGGTTTGTGTTTTTCTCACAGAAGGGAACTGTATTGCTTTTTTTTCTGAGAGTATACGTTGGATGCGCAACGCACACACACATGGCTGTATTCTTAACATACGTTTAATCTAGAATATAGACTGAGCTGTACAAAACACGAGTACATACTTTACCACTAAACATATTCATATGTGCATATACTATTTGTAAAGAAATAAAACCCAGTAAGACAAACGCTCCGAGCTCGAGCACGGACGGGCTGGGCGAGCACTCTCGAACCATCCGAGCGCTCGGTTCTCGGGAACTGGATTGCTTATTCGTCCTGCGGTGTGTGTATCAAATGATCAGAAATCTCGAACGTTTTCCAGTCCGGCCCAACCTCTTGGTGTAGCCGAAGCGACACAGAGGTAAAGGGCCGGACTAACGCCCGTCGTAGAGGCTACGGGCCGGGATTGGACGGGCCCGTGAGAGCACATCCACAATCCTTTTCCTATGACTGTCCAACCACGTGCACCGCACCGCAGGTGAAACCGGTCCAACCACGACAGCGGCGCGGCACGAGCCCACCGTCCCCGCCGGCCGTCTCCCCTCGGCCCGCGCCTCCCTTCACCACCCGTCTCCCGTTGCCACTCGCACTCGTGCACAACGGTCACCTCGACTGGGCGTGCCACATAAAGACCCATACGTTGACGCCGAAAACAATTCGTGAGGACCGTGAATCCGAGATACTACCCGGTGGCAGCGTGCGGCGCACTGGCGCGGCCCGGTTCTGCCTGACTCCCATGTCCCGCGCTCGTGTCTCCCTCCGTGAGCTCGCCACCCACCCCCCGCCCACCAAGCCACCACCCGACCGCAGTTGCCGCTCGTCAGCTCGTGCCATGCGCGTCCCGCAACGCGCGGGCGATCGACACCCCCACGCCGGCGGAAGATGGCTCGGGTCTCACGATAACACGAACACGATCAATTACGTGTTTTCCTGGCAAACCTGGCCTCACCGTTTTAATCGTTTCCAAGTAGAAACTTGCCGACACGCATCATCACTGTTTATTTTCTTGCAGTTGTAATTTCGTTCTATTCATAATCACATCAGGTTGCTCCCTACGTTCATCAGTTCGTGCTTAGCCTATCCGATGGGAGAGGTCACGTCCACGCTTGCTTGCACGAGACGCATCTGACGCGATGCGATCGCTCTGGCCTATGAACAGCCAAAACCCAGAATAGATGGGAGCCGAAAGCTAACCAACATGGGCATGTTGATCTCTGTCAAATCCATGTGGGAACGTAGATCACAGATCTGCTTTTTTTGGTTTGGTGGTGACGAATAATTAACATCGTTGTAAAGAAGTTTGGGGAGTTAGCCTTTTGTTTTGCAAAAGACGTATTGCATTCAAGAGATAGACAGTTTGATCAGCCTTCGGAGCTGTCTAACCGGCTGTCAGACCGGCAGTGCAAGCTTGTGAAAAATAGACACTAAACACTTGTCTAGGTTTGTTTAGGTATGTGTTTGCACTAGGTGTCATTGAAAATAGAAATTGGACCTGAGACTATATAGTTTTACTAAAAAGTCCAGAAATGGTGTTTTCTAATGAAGTGAAGCGGTCAAACCGGCCACACCATGTTGGTCGATCACCGCCGTTGTCGACCGTGTCCTGTTACCGTGGGTCTTAGACCGCCAATGGTTGGCGCCCGATCGATATGGTGGTTGCGGTCATCCATTGTGGCGTTTGCTTTCAGGCACAATGAGTCATTGTTTTCAGCTGAATCTTGAGATTTTGTCGTGGGTCATGAAAATATTGCATATATGTTACATGATGCATGTTTTAGCTAACGTGGGTCAAGTTGTAAAGAATTTGTGACTGGAATCGATTTCTTGGTCTATTATTGTGCAGAGAACCTTATAGTCAACTACCGTCAACGACGAGGATGGTCAGGACTTGGTTTGGTGAAATCAAGGTCCAGAGCGATCAAGGATGTTGAGTGAGGTGATTGGTCTCAAGTAAGGCACAAGATGGACAAGAACGGGAAGTTTGGTGCAACGGGTTTTTATCAAGTGGCTTGAGCCAGTGCAAGTATTGATGCGGTCCGGTGGGAGCTAGATGGAAGAGACTCGCCGGCATGAGGAAAGTCATTGGTGAACCTACGTGTAGCGAAGCATGAGATTGCTTCACAAGATTGGACTTGATCAAGGATGGAAGGATCGAGAAGAGTTATTTTGGTAACATCACCAAAATATCAGGTATGTGACTTTGGAGAAACTGCGGCGTATGATAGTACAAAGGAGAAGCGGTTTGGGTTAGGAGGAGGACAAGATTATGAAGAGACGTATCCGGGAGCGTCGAATTGTCATACGCTTTGAGAGGCTTGTGTGAGTGAGAAACTTATTTATGTGTGGACTTAACGGGTGCCCGTTATGGTTTCTCTCTTGTCTCCCTTGTTCTTGCTCTTTTTCTTGAAATCTTGGTTTCTTGTGTTCTAGGGTATTTGCCTTGGTTTCTTGATGTGATCTAGCTTGCTAGGTCTTGTGAAAGTTGATCTAAGGTCATCTTGACCATCCTTAATCCATGAGCAAGTATATTCGGATCATGTTTTGATTTTCAATCGGTTTTGAATCCTCTTGCACTCAAACAAGAAATTCTTGGAATTTTAGCTATGACTGTCTATATTTTAGATTGGAATATGTTCTCGACATTCTTGTTGAGTTGTTTCTGAAATTTAAAGTGATTTTGATTTGTAGATCAAAAGTTACATCCCTTTTGTGAATATGAAATCATGCTGATTTCCTATTAGGTTAAGGAGAGGTCAGGTCAGACCACCCATTACTAATAGTCAAACCGTCCGAGGGGGATTTTGGTCATGCTTCTTGTTTTCGGTTCAATTTTACCTTTATCTTTGTAGCTTCATATAACTATCGGAGTGAAAAAGTAGTAAAATACCAAAAGGGACAAAGCGGGCTCTTGTTCACCCCCTCTAGTCGCTAACATGATCCAACACCTAATCCTGAACTTGGATGCCAGGTGCAAGCAAGCAACAGAAAGGCCTCTTTCCAACTTTACCTTGGGGCATCCTATGCGGCTGTAGTAACTTACAAGTACCATACATCATTGCAAGGAAAAAAACGCAAATAGAAACTTGATTGATCATCAGGCTAAAATGTATCACCCGATATTGAAGGCTTGCAGCTGTGAAGCGCATCGCTTGCAACATTTCACGTCACGAGGAAGGATCAAACGTCACGAGGAAGGATCAAAGCATCAGCCACATGCAACAGTGAAGACAACAGAGAAATACCTCATGGATCAAACCAGACGCTAACCCTTTAGTTTGCTTCGACTCAAGCGATTTAAAGATATGTACACAGGTGATCTGCACCTCATTTCTATATTGGCTTATCCTTTTGTACTAGTTTTAGGGCATTTCTTGCTTCCAAGAAATGTGAGGCTCCAAGATCTTATTCTCTCCTGCTTAACAACATTGCAGGGCGCATCTGTTTTTCCTTTTATGGGGGTTACATGAGGCCCGGCCAAACTAATGGGACGGCACAAGGGCGGCGATCACCTCGCGGAGAACATGAGTTGTGTCGCTGTAGCACACCTGCATGAAAGGGGCGCTTCTGCTCTTCACCGCATTGCCCAGCTGCCATTTGTGCAAGGGCATCTTAAATCAGATAACATATCCACAAATCAAGTGTGTTAATTGTCCTATTGGTTGTCAGATAAGTTTATTATATACCAGAAGGAACACCAAACATTGATTTTATAAACTTGACTAAAGACTAATCTGAATGGAAGTTGCATTGCGAAGAGGATTAGGTGCACTTGAACTCTATTGGCTAAAGCCCAGTCATGAACCATAACAACTTCCGCCCAAACAAAAGGAAAGAAAAAAAAGGCGATAACGCCTTGCTTAAGGGGGAACACATAGTTATATGTATTAAACACCTAGAAGATACTAATGGTCCATATAGGCTGCTCCAAGATGAACTGATCCACTTACAGTATTATTACCTTAAAAAACCTTGAGTTGGATATATATCAAAACTGTAAATAATATGTAACTGGTAGGATGGAATTGAGAAAAAAGTTTACTTGAAATAGTGATACATTTGTAAAATTCGATAATCAAGGGCATTCATGAACTCTGATAACTTGTAATTTGTATATGCATAATCATCATATGAAATTGCAATGAAATAAGACGTGCTTTGAGCCAAAGGTTGCTAAGAAGGGGGAGATAGCAATCATCACCTCATCCATGAAGTAGAAGAACTTGTTGGCTAGGCCAGTGAGCGCCTTCTTGCGCTCGTCACTCTCACAAGAGGATATCACACGGCTGAGGTCAATGTACAAGAAGGTGGCCTTCAGCCGCAGGTCCCTCCCAACTAGGTCCCATGAGTCTTCATCGTCAATCACCAAATCCTCCTCCATTGAGAAGAGTTCAATAGCGCAGTTCTTGATCCGGCAAACACATCCCTTCAATTCAATCTCTTGATCCATCACTTTGTGCTACTTCCTCCTATCCCAATTTCTGTATGGAGAAGATCAAAACCTATCATACATATTTATAGAATGAGGACACATCAAGGAGAGAAAAGTAAAAGGAAATTGATTCTTGGACAATGTTTACAAGCAATAGATGTCACCGAGTGCATGAGAAAAAGAAGCCATGCAGCAAGGGGCAAACTGGTCAATGAGGAGATAAAGATTGGTCGGGGGTGACCAACTTGAAACACAGAAAAAAGGACACGTTTGGTAACGGGTGCGTTGCTTGGGCTTGGAGCTCAAGAAGGTGGCAGCAGAGGAGGCCATAAGAAACTGCTCACAGGGAAAATTTGTGCCATAAGAATTCAGAGGACGGCAGGAAAGGTTGGAATCATAGTAGTGGGGTAAGAGATTATCTCAGAACCCCCATAAACTATACAAACAAATAAATCAATATCCATGGCTTCATTATTTAGAGAATTAGCATTTGAATATGTAAAGAATGTACAAAAATCTAAGGCATGTTTCACGATATTTAGACTTGGGTCTGTTTCAAAGGTATTAGAGTGACTTCTGAGATAAGCTTTAAGTGTTTCTAGTAAAGCTCAATATTTGAAACTTCTATGAGAAGCTATCCAAGAACAACCCAACAGCAGTTCTAGGCAACTATGCAAAGGCATCTCATGCACTAGTAGTTTATGTGAAAGCTTTCAACTTTCTCAGTTTAAAACTATTTTTAATGTACTAATAGTTCTGAAAGTCCAAGAAGTAAAATACCAAACATTACCCTAGTTATGGTTGCCTTTACTTTGACCTCAAAATTAGCTTAAAACCATCACTAAACGATCAATTCAAGCTGCCTTGTTTTTCTCTCCTATCCACTCACCATCCATACCTTTCAAGAATGTATGAACTGATGGTCAAGAAAATTCTGAAATCATATATGTTCATTGAGCAGCTGAGTGGTGGGCCCTACATTCCATTCTAATTTCCTTTTTTTTTTCTTCAGTCGCTGTTCCAGTTTCGAGAATAGTAAGAGGACGGGGACAGACAAAGATAGCAGCTGATTGCAACAACTTCCGAAATAAAAGGACTGGCTGGAGAGGAACGAAAGCTGAGGGCCCAAATGTGGTTTTCTTCTCTCTCTCTTTCCCCCCCTTTGCCTCCATACATGGACTAACACCTAAAATTTCACTGCAAAATCTCTATACAGAAAGAGAGAAAGCTTTATGAGGTTGTTGTGTAAGAACATTTGAATGGGAGCTTTGACCAATGAACACGACTCCATAATGGAGTTACAGGAAGATGGCTGTATCAGGGGTTGCAGAAAAGTAATGTCATTGTGGAGGGAGAAAGCGTCATTGGATTAGGAATGGAACAAAAGAAACAGCATAAATAATGAGAACAGGAAAGATATTTCCTCCATCAACTTGCAGAGACAAAAAGAAACCCATGGAACCAAGGAGGAATTTAAGAACACCGTGTCCGTGATATTTGTTTCTAACTCCTCTGGGGCCTTGTCTACTTCCTCATCAAGAACACTTCGATTCAATCACGCAATTCGTAAGCATAAAATAGGGACCTATTCCTATTTCAAGCTGCGGTGGGCTTTCTGTCAGAGAGAAAACAGATGCAGATGAACAAGAAGAATAATGCCTAAAGAAAAGAAAGCCCAGCATTATGGAAATAAACATGCATTGCGCATCAAACGGAATTAAACAATCAAAACAAGACTATGAAACTAGAGTCAAATAGACCAAAAAAATTGCAGTTTAAGACAACCATTTTTACATTTTACGTTGATCAAAACCAAAATTATACGATCCGAATCAACTGCTCCCGAATCAAGAATGAAAAGGAGAAAAGGAGGGACAAAAAACAGAGCAATCTCGGATTCCCCCCCACATTACTAATCCAACTCCACCCCAAATCCGATGTTCTTCTCCGTAAAATTGCTCACCTCTTCTTTTTCTCCCCCCAATAAAAACCGAGGGTTTCTTTAAAAAAAAACCGAGGTGATAATTTCTAGACCTGACCTCTTCAAAAGAGGGCAAGGATTTTTAACCGAGGAGGTAAGATGAGGAAAGCTCACTCTCGTTCTTCGCAGAGATGCTTCCCCCTAACAGAAAAAAAATTGATCCCCCCTGTTTTGATGTTTAAGACTTGATCGATGTAATCGAGGTTAAGAACCAAAGAAAGTAGTGTTCTTGTTATGTTCCTCTCTGGCTCTGCTGTTCTGTCTCTGCCCTAATGATTTTCTTGAAGCAGCTGAAGTGTCGTAATTGCTATTACTATTAATTAAGAAGAACTAAGGACAGGAAAAATAAAGCAACAGAGGAACAGGGGCTCGTGTTTGTACCTTGCTTCCTTTACCTGCGCTACGTGACTGCGTCTCCGACTCTGAAAGAAAAAAAGAGTATTCTTTTTACTACTCGCCGAGCGAGAGAGAGAGAGAGAGAGAGAGGAGTACTAACCCCGCTTCTTCTACCTAGGCGTAGCTATGTTTGGGTGTGCTTATATACACGCTGCCTCGGGGTAAAGGCGTAAAGCTCATCTGAGGCCAGCGCCTTGATCGTGCACTATGTGCCACTGCATGTGGGCCCGCTGGTCTTAGCTCAAGTCCGATTTGGAATCGTCTTAGACGAGGATTTTAAGCCATTATACTACTCCGCTGTTCACGATTGACTCTTTTATTTTATTCAACTCAATCCGTCTAAGCTTCTGTATATGTCAATCGGATGAAACTAGAAGCCGTGGATGGGTGGTTCGTTCGCCGACTCGTGTCTAGTGTGTATCACATATGTTGCTTGTGCCATTGCTTGTACTTTGTAGGATGTTAACTCGATGCCACAGATGCGCCATCAACAATCAAAACACGTGTTACTTGCACTCTCTCTCACCAAACTTTATGCTTTCTCAATAAAAACGTCGATATCATATGCAAAACACATATTATTCCAATTTCCAAATCAGTGTGCTTCAGTTTTAGCGAAGATAAGAGTAGCTAATTATAACGCACCATCTTAAACACTGGCGCTTACCCCTAGAAGGCTAGAAGTACTACTACTTGTTGAAGTGAACTGTCCTTTCCTTTCCGTTCCTTTCCTTTTTAAGATGATTCTCGTCATTGGTTAAGCACCCAAGACTCGCTCACAACCGTACGCTATATGGTAAATATATAGTATTTCGTTAAAAACGTGGCCGTAAGTGTTGTTCTTGCTTGTGGTTGCTAAACAGTCTTTGCATCCAAGATGGCGCAGCCATAAATAGCAAAATAACACGGACCGAAAGTAACATGAACAAAGAAAAGGTTTGGTAAATGGCTAGGATTAGCAGCGTATAAACTTCTGTGATTTTTTCGATTTTGTTTTTGTTACCTTTTTCCTATTTATTTTTTGAGTCCACTTTCGCACAAACTAGGAGACACACGTCTCTACTGTTATGCGTAGTGCTCATGTATGGCTGACATGTGGAGCTCAGATCACATGGCCAAGAGCCCAGGACATCTCTTGATGTTGGCCACACCGGTGTGCAACACACCAGCTTGACACAGAGTCTAGAATGTTACCTTTACATTTTTCACTCTTAATTCAAACCAATATTATATATAATTCCAGTAACCTTTGTATGGAATAAAACCTACAACGGTTTACCTTTCAACAAGCTTAACGAATTAACGAGATAAATGCATAGAGGATAAACTTTCATTCAGCTTGAAACCTCGCGCCCAAGAACGATCGGGGCCATGGGCCCAAGAATGCCCGGAACCATACCTCTGGGAATATTGATTAGCAACAAAACTAAATAAAAATCATAACTAATTCACTCATGTCCAAATTATTAAGATAATGAAATCCATGTCTACTAATCAACTCTAGATGAAAGCACCAAACTTCTAGATTTAATGATAGCAACTAAATAGTGATAATTGTGTGATTGATAGCATGTGATGTGTGTGTGTTACTCTCATCTCATGCATGTCGTCTTCATTGATTACCTAAAAACAACACCAAAGTAAAGGTGAGTCCAAAACTCAGCCAATACATAATAAAACAATAAACATACATATATTAATCTTATCATTCATGTATTCCATCATCATCATACATATATTAATCTTATCATTCATGTATTCCATCATCATCATTCATATTTTTCCATCACCATCACCACATCGTTTCATTAATGCAATGCTTGGCTATACTATATGTCCACATGCGCATCTCATAGCTTATACCGGTATAGCGGAGTGTTCACCCGTCGATGAACCACTCTTGCCCCGTCCTCTTTCATACGGTTCCATCCTCCACTCTCGTGGAGTCCCTACCGAAGTAGGTCTTTCTATAAAATGCTCCGGATTAATCATATAACTTTCTCACCGACCGCTCCGGACTAGTTATATGACTTCCTCAGTGACCTGGCTCAAATTCACCTCTTTTATTATGTGAATAGCAAATGGTGCAATGTTTTTTATTATCCATTAACATGATTCATTATCAATGTAGCATCATCATTATCACATCATCATCATTTTTATATTATCATCATTGCATTGTAATAAGCATGAAATAAGCATAAATATAGCATGTCAATTTAATTGTAAAGACAAGTGGCAAACAAACCGATGTCTACCGCTCTACCATACACTTGCATTTTAGCTACGAAAACCGGAACGATACAAAGGCGACACTGAACTCGAAGCAACACTCCCCGGACAAAGCTAATAATGCACCTAAAAAATATGCAACAACGGTACAAGAATATAAAACAAATCAGCATCGCTCCTACGCGCAATCCGGACATAATTAACCCCTCTTCAGCGGTTAACCCACCCGCTGTCCTGGTGATCAAACAACCATAACTTCTAATTCTGGATTCCAAATATAGCAAATCATATGTTTTCTGGAATTTACACAAAATTTGCTACACTTTTCTAGTTATGCAAATCCTCTGATTAAGTCGCCTAAACCCTCGTTTTTAACCCCCGAAAGTCAAACTGAAACTTTGCCGAACAACAGACTTAACAATTTTATATCTGTTTTTCTAACACATACAAAGTAGCAAACCTTACCACTTATCAAAATTATGAAAAATTACCTAACTTGGCCTAGTTATGACCATAATTTAATTCGACCATCTAATGTATATAATATAGCAAACCACACAAAATGCTATCAACAGCGATGGAATTTTGGACAACAACGCTCCAGAATTAATAACGTTTACACCACTTATCCAAATACAATGATCTGACACTTTATGGAAATATTAAACAATAACCTACAACTTTCCTAATAATGCAAAGCTACAAACACATGATGTAGATATCCCAAAACTCCCTCACAAGGCTTAGCGGCACAATTAACTGAAATAGGGTATAATCAAAACATCAATTCCCGCTATCGATCTAGCCTAAACTTTTATTAAATGATAATATAATAATGTATCAATGATTCCAGATCGTTACCCCTCGAAAACGAACAGCGAAGGAGATTTGATCACGAAACCCTAACTCTCCCTCTTCTCCTCCTTCCCTGATCTTCCTTCTTCTGTGTTGCTCCTTCTTGCTCCTCCTCTACAGCAAGCTAGCGGCTCGGTAACGCACAGCGGGAGGCAGCAGCACTTGTGCGGTAGAGCTAGGGCAGGGGGTGGCGCGGCCTACGACTAGGGCGGTGGTTGGGTAGCGGCGGCGGCGGCAGGGCTATGGCAGTAGGGTGCAGGGGCGACTCGTCAAGGGCTAGGATTTGGTTCCCCCCTCTCCTTTTATGTGACGCCTGGGTGGGCTCCCATGCCGAGTCCCACATGGACTCGGTTGGGCCCTGCCCCAGCCCACTCTTTCCCCCTCTCTTCTTTTTTCTTTTCTCTATTTATTTCTTTCTAGGTTTTAAATAAAACAGGGCATTGCACGGGTGACTTTGACGGCGACCTGTCTGAAGAAGCCAAGAAGACCCTGAAAATGAAGAGAGCAAACTCGTCTCGCTCGGTTTTGGTCAGCTTTTCCCAGATTATGGCTTCATCCATGTCTGAAAGGATTAGATTTAGTTGGGGCTGGGAATATTGTTTTATCTGAGATTAATCGGAGCTCGGAAAGTTGCCCTATCAAAGGGTACTTCACGCGTCACAGGAGGACACGAACGCGACAAACTTGCCAAACAAAACGTGTTTTGAACCTAGTCTAGGACGACTGATCAGAATCAACGTTAGTACCGGCACACCGATCGGGCATTCCCTTGACCAGCAGTAAGTCAATGATGATCCAAGACTTGAGAGGCCTAACGTATTCTACGCGATAGTCGTAAGCACAACATCGACTAACATGCATTGCAGGAAATTACTGGCTGCTGTCTGACTGAGCAAAACGCGGTGATAATATGCCCTAACAAAATGCAGTGCTAAAAAAAGATGACTAGACATGGGTATACCGTTGCAACGGTGTAACAACAGGTTTCATGAATCTTCATGAAATATTTAAAAAACTTTAGGTTTTAGTGATTTTCGTGTGTTTCTAGAAGTTTTTAGAAGATTCTAAAACAGTTTTAAAGAGTTTTAGATTTTTAGAAATCAAGTTTCAGTTAAAGAGTTTCAATTTTTTTAAAGAGTTTCAACAAGTTTCCTAAAAAAATCAAACAAGAGCAAACTAGCGGCGGCGCGGCGGCTCCCCGTCCACCAGAGTTTTGGCTAATATAGCACGTTTTACGCGCACAATAGCGAGTGTAACTTCCTCTCCGCGCCAAATGCAAAAAAAAAGGCACCACGTCCATGCGCCAAAGGGCCGAAGTCGCCGACGGAGCGACACGTCACCACGTCTGTACGCCCGAGGCATGGTGCCGGCAAGTCCGTGCGCCTGAGGCACGGTGCCGGCACGTCCGTGCTCCCCAGGAGTGGAGCCACCCCGCGTCCGCATGCCACGCGCCGCGCCACGCCCCACCTCTGTGCACCTCGCGTCCGTTCCCCGAGCACACGGACTTGGAGCCACTGTGCCCCGGGCGCACGGACGCGGCGACGTGTCATTCCGTTGGCGACTCCGACCCTCTAGCGCACGAACTGGGTGACTTTTCTTGCATTTGACGCAGAGAGAGAGAGAGCTACCTTCGCTATTGCGCGCATCAACGATGCTATATTAGCCAAAAAAACACCACCCGCTTGGGACGCCGGGGCCGTTGTCCTTCCCGCATGCCCGTCGCTTGGCCGTTACGCATCACGGGCTACACATTACGTCGGTCACCATCATAGAAGATGGTCGACGACACCATTCGCCTTGACGTGCGCCATTCAGCTTGGTCAGGCTACTCTAGCTCGCCACGCTCCCCTGTGGCCACCACAGGCGCTCGCCTTCTCATTCGCGGCGAGCTGCCACTCCTGCTCTCCCCAACATAAGCCGCTACCGTTTGCCTCCCACGTGTCACTGAATTCACCCACAGTGGTTGCTCCCCCTCGCCGTGCTCCCCCTTGGACCTTGGCTACTATAACAACCCCATTTTTCAAATAGGGTGTACCTGGTTTGTGCAACCGCTTAGGATTTTGGTTGCGAACCGAAATAGAATCAAACCGGCTTACGAACAGTTGAGAAACATTAATTTGATTAAATTATGATCTAACGGCTATTTTGCAGCAACAAAATGGGCATCTTAAGCCTAAAGCTTTGACTTACACTCAGAAGAACCAAAGGCTTCCACAGGAAAGCTTGAGTATGGTCGCAACTATAACACATTCTCCAAAGTGTCCTTCAATCTTCTGATATACATTCTGATAAAAATTTAGTAAGATTGAGTACATAACGTACTAAGCAAGCCACATGGGAAAGCTATTTAACTACATGACAGGAGTTCAATGGATTGTTTAGGGTTTACCATATCAGGTATATGTGGATGCATTGTTTGAGTTAAAAGCAGTTTATCTTTAAAACAGTAAAATCATACTAATATAACATAAGGGGTTTTACTCAACAATTTCAATTACCATCTTAACATCTCAAAATCTCTACTTATGCCTTATATATTGGAATCACCCATGAACACAGCTTCATTAACTGGAAGTGCAGTGTATCCAAATACCATTGATTATACTCTGTAGAGTCACCCAACTTTACCCACAAGATACCTCAAACTCATACTGTCAGATCATAAACACGCAACATGTTAGCGTGCGACTGAGCTGAGATAACAAAGTCTTTTCACTGCTCAACCTTTCTAGCCTCTACCCGGTAGGTTCTTGGACCATACAGCCATCAGGAGACAACTGGGCAATAGTGGAATGCGTGATCCGATGCTGACAATACCTACCGTTGTGTAGACCAGCAAGTGTCCCTTCAGACCCACTCTTGTCCCACCCCCAAAACCGTGACTGCTCTGTACCAAGAGCAGATGTTCATCCTGTAGATATTCAATTGGAGAAGCAGTGTACTAAGCTAAGTTGGAGAAACCAAACCTGTGGTTGAGCGATTTCTATGTCTGTTACTTGGCACAAGGTTCTAGTCCTTACCTGTCTCTAGTGAGGAGATGGACCACGACCAACTCGTGGCTGTCCACCTTCTCGGCTCCACCTTCGACTCACTTTTATTAAGTCTATTGGGTTATCCAACCTCCTGGTCTCAACCCTCAATTCTCCACCAAAACCATTGGCGGCTAGCCAATACTCTTTTCCAGAATTTACAAATACATTGTGTGACAAAGCTAAACATTTATTGATATTTTAGGTAACTTAACCTTATCAAGGTGAATATGGTCTACAAAGAATAGGTGGGCTTGTATATGGGGTAATAGGATATATCTAATCATCATGGCATTCAAAAGTATTATTTGAATATTAAAGTAATTGGCATAAATATGATAATGAAAGTAATAATATAAATAAATAGAATGCAGGCTCAAAATGATCAAATAAATGCGACTTGCCTCCACATCCGCAGTCCTTGACTGGATTTAACTTTCCTGTCTTGATCGACTTCTTCTATAGCTTGATCAACAAATTTGGGTTCTATCGTGGAAGAAAATCAAATAAATAAGTCCGAGCTCAACAGGAGGCGAGCTGGGGACAACATGAAATAAAGAAATTCAGAAAGAATTGAAAAGAAAGGTGATGGGGTGGTTGGGATTTATTTGGTGCTTGATTTAGCCAAACAGAGTTGAAAATAGGATTCACGGGCTCGAAACGGTCAAAATGGATATATTATATTTTATTGGGTCTAGGATGAATAATATTGGGTTCGAAATAACAATACCAGGTTTAGTACTATTCATTAATGGATTTGGGTGGAATAGTAATGGGTTTAATGAATAGTGTCAGGTCAATACTATTCATAACGGGTTAGGTTTGATGAATAGTTATGGGTTGACCTGAGGTGTTAATGGCTAAATAGTGTTGGGCTTTGAATGGTGTTGGGCTACACGGTAGGAAATATTATCGAGCTTAATTGACCTTTTGGGCTTACTTGCGGCCCATGTGGCCATTTGGCCCAATTCGGCATTTAGCCGAAGGGCGCCTAGCTCCCGTTTTCTTTTCCTCTTGCTGGATCTCCCTCTGCTTCCTTCCCCCTCTCTGGCCAACAGTGGCGGTAGTGATGGTCGGTGGCGGTGAGGGAGAGTACGGGGAGCATCTACGAGCTACATGATTTCCATTTTGGAGCTCAGTTGTGGATATGGTTGGTTCGATGGGGGCTCACGGCAACGGTGGTGCAAGGCCAGAACAGAGCATCAGTGTCGGTGGTGTTCCGGTCATGCTCCAGCGAAAGTGGCCGGTGCTTGAGCACCAATGGACTAAGGGGGTCACGATGGTGGTGGTGGTGAAGCTTGGGGTGGCTTGGGGCGGTGTGGCGGCGTGGAACGTGGTTGGCGGAGCTTCGGCGCATGGCGACAATGATCTAGGGGCAGCGACGGTGGGCTTGGAGATCGGGGATAGGTTCACGGGCTCAAGGCGAAGCTCATGGTGGGGTTAATTTGATGGGGGCATGGACGATGGTGTCGAATTGAAGAAGGGGCTTTTCGGGCGTTTCTCAGGTGCGGCATCGATTGGCGGTTGTGGCCGGCGTTGGGGGAAGAGAAGTGGTGTTGGTGGGGTTGTGGGGTGATTTGCGATGAATATGATGTGGTGGTGGTGGGCTTTTGTAACCGGCAATGGCAGTGGTGGCAGTGGCTGAGCTGAGGCAGGCGCGGCACGTGGAGAGAGGTTTGTGCGATTGCGCGCAATCAGTGCCGGGGAAGGGGGAAAAGCAAGCGATGGGGTGGTGGTGCTATGGCGTGGCAGGAGAGGCTCGGTCATACTGGCACGAGGCGCACGCTAGCGAGGCCAGGCGCGGCGCACACGGAGCGGCGAGCAAGTGTGAGAGGGGAGGGGGGCGTAGGGCGTGGCATAGGCGAGGGCATGCGGCGGGTGGAGCTGGCACATGCACTGATGGCTCGGGAGGTGGCGGTTACTAGCACGGCTTGGCGCAGGTGAAGCCGATGAGGATGAAGATGATGCACGCGGGCTAAACGGCAATGCGACACGGGCAACCGAGAAATAGGGGAGGAATCATTTTTGGCACTGCGCATTTTCGGGCTAGAGGAAGCGGAAAGCCAAAAGAGGAGAGTGGGTTTCTGAGGAAACTTTTCGAATTTGGCAAAAAAAAACACTCAAGTTCAAACCAAACGCAAGCAAGTTTTGAATTTTTTTTGAAATTTTAGGTCTTTACAGTGAATATTCCTGGAATATTCCTGTTCTGGAATTAAAGGATTAAATGATATACTGACTTGTGGGCCCCATATGCTAGAGAGTGAGAGAGGGTTCGAAGAGCAAGGGAGTATGACATGTGGGCCCCAACTGCTAGTGGTATAAGCAAGCAACACACAGAGATAGGAAACAGAGGAGCATGGGAGCGGCTCTAGGTGGTGGCGGCGCCGGCGAGCGGCGGCGTGGGAGCATTCGGCGTTCACCAAAATGGAATCCCAGTGGAGTTCCCAACTTGTGGGAGGAGGCGACACAATGAGTGGTGGCCGGAGGAGGTGTCTGCGAACAAAGCGCGCGACGGGCGACGCGGCGCGTCGGCGCGTCGGGCGGCTTAGCGGCGAGACGGGGGAGATGGCGTGCGCACGGGCATAGCGGCTGCACGTGGAGCATGCGGAGCCACTCAAGGAGGCTCGGGGGCAAGCGAGGAGGCGCGGCCATGGCGCTGGAGGCAGAGAAGAAAGTGGCGGCGGAGGGGGAGCTTCACAACGAGCAGTCGGCCGGGAGGAGTGGGGGAAAAGGAGTGATGCCCGGGAAGGCGAGATGATGCGGGTGGCGTGGCAAAATACCAACCGGAGGGGGTATTGGCGACGAGGCGGCGCGGTCGGCGACGGGGAAGAACGCGGACGTGGTGGTGGGGAGCTCTAGAGGCAATGGGAAATGGAGGAGGGGAGTGGGGGGAGGAAGGGGATAGCAAGGGGTTGGCCGGCCTTAAATAGGGAAACGAGGAGAGCGAGCAATGTGCTTGGCGCGGGTGCAAGGGCAGGCAGTGTGGAGCGGGGCAGCGGCGTCAGGCAAGGGGATGGACGTGGCTCTGGTAGGGGATGGGCACAGGGGCGGTGCTGCAGTCGCGGTCAGGGTGCGGACGCGATGTGGTGAGGCCAGGGCATGGGCAATTTTGTGCTTGGGAGAGGGCAACCAGGAAAGGAGGAGGAAGAAAGAAAAAGAAAAAGCAACGAAAGAATAGAAAAGAAAGAAAGGAAAAAGAAAAAGGAAGGGAAGGAAAAAAGAAAAGGAAAAGGAAAGAAAAGAAAAGGGTAGGAGAAATTGAAATTTTGGAATTTGAATTTGGAATGTCACGACGAGATTCGAATTAAGACAATGGAATATGAATTTGAACTTCGGACTTGGAATGTAAATATGTGCAAAAACTCCAATTAAAATCCAACATTTTGAATTAATTAATTTAAATTATTTTTTTTGAAAAAGGCTAAAATTTGGGATGTTACAAACCTACCCCCATTAGAAGGAATCTCGACCCCGAGATTCGGACGGATTGGGAAATAGATTGAGTTACTCAGCTCTCAAATCCTCTTCACGTTCCCAGGTTACTTCCTTCTCTGAATGATTGCTCCACTGTATCTTGCAGAAACGGATGATCTTTCTCCTCGTCACTCGCTCTGCTACTTCCAAAATCTTGACAGGTTGCTCCTTGTAGGTGAGTCTTCCTGCGGATCAATTGCTTCCAACGACATCTGCTCCTTGGGCATGCACATGCACTTCTTCAATTGTGACACATGGAAGACGTCATGCACATCTGACAGCTAAGGTGGAAGCTCCAATTTGTAGACAACTTCTCCTCTTCTGACAAGAACTGGAAAAGATCCTATGTATCTTGGTGCAAGCTTCCCGCTTACTCTGAAACGACGCATTCCCTTGAGAGGTGAAACCTTCAGGTACACGTAATCTCTAGGTGCAAATGTTAGATCTCGTCAGTGATTATCAGCATAACTCTTCTGCTTGGATCGAGCTGTTTTCAGATTTTCTCGAATTCTTCGCACCTGTTCTTCGGCCTCCTTCAAAACATCTAGTTCAAACACTTGTCGGTCTCCAGTTTCATTCCAATACAAAGGAATTCTGCAGTTTCTTCCATATAGAGCTTCAAAAGGCGACATTTGTAAGCTTGACTGATAACTATTGTTATAAGAAAGTTTCGCATACAGCAAACTCACATCCCAACTTGCACTATTATTTAAAGCACGGTCTCTTAATATATCTTCAAGAATTTGATTCTCCTTTTGAGTCTGTCCGTCGGTTTGTGGATGGTAAGTTGTACTGAAATTAAAGTTGGTGCTCAAAATTCTCTGCAATTTCTGCCAGAATCTTGAGGTGAACTGTGATCCTCGATCTGATACGATCTTCTTCGGTACTCCATGCAGACATACAATTCTTGTCATATACAACTCTGCGAGTTGATCTCCCGAGTAGGTGGTCTTCACTGGAATAAAATGTGTAACTTTTGATAACCGATCCACAACAACCCAGATAGAATCATATCCAGGTTTCGCTCTTGGCAGACCAGTGATAAAGTCTATTCCAATTTCTTCCTATTTTCATTCAGGTACCTTTAAAGGCTGCGGTAATATGGCAAGTATATGATGTTCAGCTTTAACCCGCTAACACACATCACAAAATGATACATATTCAGCAATTTCTCTTTTCATGCTTGACCACCAATATCTCTTGTGAAGATCTTGGTACATCTTCGTACTTTCTGGATGAATCAAATATGTAGATTCATGGGCTTGTTTTAGAATCAAAATTTTAATTTCCTTCAAATTTGGCACAAAGATTCTTTTCCCGAACCAAATAATGCCTCTCTCATCTTCTGGGAATCCAGGTGCTTTACCTTTCCTCAAGTTGTCCTTGATCTCCTTGATGTCTGGGTCTTCCTTTTGAGCTTCCGTGATCTGATCTTCCAGAGTTGGTTGGACTTCAATGGTATTCACACATATCTCACTAACTAATTCTAGGTTGAGTCGTTGAAATTGCTCATGTAGTATAGGATGGCTTTCCTTAATCATCACATTATTGCAATAGCTTTTTCTGCTTAAGGCATCGGCTACCACATTAGCTTTGCCTGGTTGATAGTGTATTCCAACATCATAATTAATCCTTGATTAACTCCATCCACCTTCTTTGCCTTAAGTTCAGATCTGCCTGAGTGAAAATGTATTTGAGACTTTTATGGTCAGTATAGATCTCACAACGATTTCCAATAAGGTAATGCCTCCAGATTTTTAGAGCATGCACAACAGCGGCTAACTATAAATCATGGGTTGGATAGTTCTGCTCATGCGGACACAGTTGTCTCGAAGCATAAGCTACTACCTTGCTTTCTCGCATTAACACACAACTCAGACCTTGTTTTGATGCATCACAGAAAATCTCAAAGTTTTTCGGATGTCTTGCAAAACCAACACTGGCGTAATAGTTTACCTCCTCTTCAATTCTTGAAAACTCTGCTCACAAGCAAAGGTCCATTCAAACTTCTTTTCTTTCTTGAGCAATTCGGTGAGGGGTTTGGTGATCTGTGAAAAGCCTTCAATAAAACGACGGTTGTAACCAGCTAAACCAAAAAAACTAATGATTTACGGAACTGACTTGAGTTGCTTCCAGTTAAGTACATCCTTAACCTTTCCTGGATCCACTGCTACACCTCCAGCAGAAATTACGTGCCCCAAGAAAGCAACTTCATTCAACCAAAACTCGCACTTACTGAATTTAGCATATAGCTGGTGCTCTATGAGTTTCTCCATAACTAGCCTCAGATGTTTTTCATGCTCATTCTTATTTTGAGAGTAAATAAGAATGCCATCTATGAATACAACTACAAACTTATCCAGGTATTCCATAAAAACCTTGTTCATCAAGTTCATGAAGTAAGCTAGTGAATTTGTTAGACCAAAAAACATCACTATACATTCATAAAGACCATAACGAGTGGTGAACACAGTCTTTGGAATATCTGACGGCCTTATCTTCAGCTGATGATACCTAGAACGTAGATCAATCTTGGAGAAAACACTTGCTCCCTCTAACTGATCAAACAAGCCATCAATTCGCAACAAATGATACTTGTTCTTGATTGTGACTTCATTCAGGGACCTATAATCCACGCACATTCTCAAATTGTCATACTTTTTTCTTTACGAAGATTACTGGTGCTCCCTAGGGTGATAAACTGGATCGACTGTATCCCTTTTCTAGCAACTCTTCAATCCGCTTCTTCATCTCAACTAGCTCATTTGCTGGTAACTCGTAAGGTCTCTTGGATATAGGAGCTGTACCAGGTACCAAGTCAATGATGAACTCAAACTCTCAGTCTGGTGGCATTCCAGGTTGTTCATCGGGAAATACGTCTGGGTATTCTTGCACTACTGGCACGCTTTCCAAAGGTATGCCCTTTAGAAGGTTTAGAACACAACTCTTTTTTGATGTTTTTTTGGACACAAACTCCACTCGAATACCTTCGGCGTTGGTTAGGGTGATGGCTCTGCTGACACAATTAATATGTCCCTTAAAATGGGTTAACCAATCCATGCCAAGAATTACATCAATGCCTCTGAAATTTAGTAAGATAAGGTTTGCTAGGAACCTAACCCCATTTATATCTATATCCACTATCGGGCATACTGAGTTAGTCCCTATTTCCTTTCCAGGCGATTGGACTATCATAGGGTTCTTAAGTTCAAAAATATCCAAACAATGTTTTCCGCAAAACTCTTCGAAATAAAAGAATGCGAAGATCCAGAGTCAAACAATGTTTGTAGGACCGGAAAGGCGACTAGAGGGGGGGGGGCTGAATCGGAGCTCAATCAAATTTTCTTTTAAGATCGGATTTAAACATGATATTGACTCTAATAGCTATGAGAACTACGAAGATCAATATATATATAAGCATAACAGAAGACTTGTACTGAAACCCCTTCAAACCCCCAAGAGAAACGACCAAAACACAAAAAAAACGTGCTGATGAACAGTACCGGTTGTACCGGATAAACAGTGCCGGTCGTACCGCAATTTGAAACAACCAGATGAACAGTGCCGGTCGAACCACGGTGAATAGTAAGAACAGGTGAATGAATAGTAAACAACCTAAAAACAAAATAAAAAATTGATGTAAATTCTTTTGATCCGCAACTCCAAACTTCACGAAACTTGAAACACACCTTCCTAATGATATCAGGAAACTATTCCATGCGACGATCGTGAAGATTCTTGCCAAAGTTCTGACCTTTTTTCATTCAAACGGAAGGTTGCTCCAAAAACCGAGTCAAAACCAAAATATGATCCAAACACTTGCTCGTGGGTAATTGATGATCAAGATGATCATAGATGGTCTCTCACATGTCACAGCAAGTAAGATCAACACAAGAACTCAAGGGAAGATCATCGAATCATCAAAAACACAAAATTATCAAAGAAAGAGAGCAAGAACATGAACAAACTCATCTTTGGGAAACTTGCTTGGATTGATATGAGATAGATGGATGTTTATAGCCACTCCATCCTGGAGGACAAAGCTCAACCAAGGAGCACACAATCAACCAAACTCTCCTAGAACCCTAACCTCTCATCTTTCTCTCCAAAACCCTAAAAACACCAACTAGGGTTCACACAATGCAAGGGTTAAGGGCTGCTGGACAGCACCCTCTCCTATTTATACTAGAGGCTAGCATCTAGAGAATATTCCAATTTGGGCACCCGTTAAGCCCACACACAAACAGGTTTAACTCACGCACGCATCTTAAAGCGTCGTCTTCATCTTCTCTTGACCTAAACTGCTTCTTCTTGCATCGTCTTGCGCTACGGTTTAGCCAAAAGGTCACCAAGGCGGTATTCAGGTGAAATTACCAAAATACCCCTTCTCGATCCTTCTCCGAAGACCGAGTCCAATCTTTGTGAAGTAATCGTGTGAGCACCCGGATTTATTAGGCTCATAATACTTAGTCATCCAATTGACCCTAGTATTATCAACCAAATAAAGTCGGTCTCGAGAGATGTATACTTCCCAGAATGCAGTACACATACCTCACAACAAAAGAATGCATCAATTCCATACAACACATAGTACATAAGCAACAAACCAGAAGTTAACATTAATATGGAATAGATATTACAAAAGAGAGGCCCTTAGGCCAAATAGCAATGATTACAAAAAGATAACAGTGGAAGCAAAAGTGCCATAAAGATGGCCCAAAATAAGAGCCAACCAAGGTGCCTTTAGCCCACAAGGCAATCGACCGACCGCCAAGCTAGTCGCTCTCCCAACCACCAAGACAAACAAAAAAGTAAAGCCCTTTGGGCTCTACCTCCTCTGCAACAAAGTTGTTAAGCAAAGCAAATGAGTACAATAACTTGTTTATTGTACTGCAAGACTGACGTGTAAGATAACAGAACTATAATTTAGCTACATGCAAGCTTTATTTAAGTGGATGATGCTTTGGACTCATTTTAGCATAAAGCAAGTTTCATTTGCAATAACATAGTAGATTGAAAGCAATTTGACAAAGTATTTTTAATTGTTGAAATAACAACGCGATAATAACATAATAACAACAACAAGAACAATCCTGGAAGTGACTAACCCAAGTCACCACAACAATAGCATGAACTCCCCGTTCATACCAACCATGTCAAGTTTTAATTAAAGGTTGTAGTCTAGTCTTGAACGACCTTACCAAGCATGTCCATAACCTAGGACGAGGCTATTCAATAGTTTTATCCTGCGCAGGTGTACCACTGCACTCCACACGCCGACCGCCTTTCCTTTACGCACACTTCCGAAGGTGTGCTGCACGGCTAAGTCCTCTGAGACCTTTCCAAAGGATGAATGCTAATTACGAGCTGCACAACCCACGGGAGAAGGAGACATCACACAACCTTCCCTAAGCTAATGCTCCCTCCCACACTATACATATACATTTGTTTTTGAAAACACACCAACCGAGCTCGCTCATAATTAACACCTCCTAGAGTACTTAGTCAAGAGGGGTTCCATATGCCCTCGCGTGGTTAGTACGCCAAATCGCTGGCTTAGTGACCCAAGTACTCGGTCCTTAGGGACCCTGCATACCACCACATCCAAAAACCACGCCATCCATCCACTATGCCCAAGTCTAAATCAATCTTTTATTTTCATTTTTGATTTTACAATTAATCAAAGCACAAGTGCTGGACATATAGGAGTAATAATCAGTTTTGAGTGATCAAGACCATCGACTAAGTCGATGATCGCCCATTTCTACCGATAACTAAGCATGTCTAAGCAATTTACATCGAAACTACTAAGTGATAAGAGCTCATCCAACGAGCTCCCCCACAGCAAATAACCTAGGCTCATGGTAGTAGAGGATGAACAATTCCTACAGATTATGCAACTATAGGCTTGCTAGCTTACATTTAACACAAAGTAGCATGCATACATAGAAGTAAAACGATATATTAAGCTTTAAAGTAATGGGACAATGATGGAAATGATCAAACTGCTTGCCTTGCTGTTGCTGGTCAATTTGTTGCGGAGGGTCACTCTCGGGATCACCACAAATGTCGGCTTCCCTACGGAAAAGCGAGAAAGAACCGATAAGAACGATTTAAACACAACAAAGACAGCACAACAAACGAACTCCAAATTCTCTGAATTTTCTACAGCAGCAAGAGGGTGATTTTAGGAATTTTGCAACAAGAACCAATTGATTTGGATTCTCAATGCAAAAGTTATGAGCAAAACAATTCTGCTCAAATTTCTAAAATACCAAACTGCACTATTCACTAATTTAATTATGAGGCAACATTTTCTAGAACAGAAGTGAAGCTGAAATTTTTACTGTAAAACCAGCACCTCATGAGATGAATAACACAATTGAGTTCACCTCATTTGGAGCTATATTGCACTTTCTATAATCTTTCAAAAACAAGAACTTGAACAAAATTATAATGCACAAGTCCTCATTTTCCTAGCAGCAACATGCTCAAAACTAATGTTCACAGTGAGTTCATTAATAGAGGAAACCAACAAAGTTGGTCTCACCCAAAAATAATCTACAGAGCATTAGTTTTGTATTTTACAAGTTAAGCATTGATTTAAGTGTATATTCTAAAGGTGGTTTTAAAATCTTATGGCAAACTGTGCTCTGGAGTTGAACTCAACTTACAATCATTTTTGGATTAAAGTCAAGTCCAAGACAGAGCCAACATACTTTGAATGACCTCATTTGGATTAAAAATGAAAAAGATATGGAATTCTAAAGTTTATACCTTATTTCATTTTATACTAGAGCTCACCGAATTTCTAAAACCCATAAGGACATGGGAGGACGTGAGCCACGATCATAGATCTAACGGCTCAGACCTCCCAGTGAACAACGCCTGCGCTCCAGGGAGGTCCAGAGGTCCCGACCTCCTAGTAACGCATATGCGCCGAGGTGTGGAGAGGTCGTGGCCAGAGATGGAAAATCCAACGGACCACAACGATGGGGAGGTCCTGAACGGACCAGATCTAAAGGGAGGTCCTCAACGGTGAGATCTTCCAAAGGAAGATCTAAACTACCAAGATCTCCCGAGGAAGATCTACATCGCCAAGACCTCACAGGGAGGTCCCGGACGGTCCAGATGTTCCAAGGAGGTCCTCGATGGTTCAGATCGTCTGAGGGAGGACCTTGACGGTCAAGATCTACCCGGGAGGTCATGAACTACCGAGATAACCTAGGGAGGTCCTAACGTCCACAGCACCTCCGTGGAGGTCTCGGCGGCCGCGATTGCGCAAGGGGAGGTCTTGACGCCCAGATCTCCTCGGAGGAGGTCCAGACGTCCTGACCAGCGCTTTAACTTCAAGCGCCGCTAGGACATGAATAAATGCGCGGCGGGACCATGAGGAGGTCCGCGAGGGAGGTTTTAAATGCGCACAAGAGACAAAGTTAAATGGCATTTATCGCTAACCCCATGAGTGCAATGATTGGGCATTAAAACAGGAATTTATGTCCTAAAACGACAATGACACGCCGACGTCCACAAAATCCCGCGGGAAGAAGTGATCTCGCCGCGATGTAGAGCCCGCCGGTGAGGTCCAATGATACCGCGGTCCGCAATAACCATGCGCACAATGGTCCTCCTCTCAACGGCGGCGACGGCCTTGAACGCCGTCGAGCCGGAGAGGTCAAAAGATGACCAAAGACGGCCAAACTACGAAAATGCAAAATGGAGCTCATGCGACAATCAAGCGTGTGCCAAAACTTAAGCTCCGCAACATGCATTCAGCGGGTGCCAGCATCTAAAGGACTAACAGGGGGTGTACCTGGAGGTCCTAAGGTGCTGGGGAGGTCGTGGAGGTGATGACCGGAGTTGGGGAAGGCAAGAAGCTTCACACCCAAAGCTCCAACCCCAAGCTCGACTTTGTCCACCTCAAAAATGCCCAAACAATTCAAGTTAGGGTTAACTTCCAAGAGGTTTTAGGAGCAAGAGTGAGCAAGGTTTGAAAGAGGGAGCCACTGGAACTCCTGAGCTACCGAGAAGCTCCAAGGTCCTCAACAATGGCAGCCAAGATGGGAGGTGAGTTTGGGGATGAGGAGCTCAGCCACGCACAAGTGCAAGGCTGAGGTCGGTTGTGTGCAAAGGAAGCCAAGGGAGGCTTCCAAGGGATAATTTATAGCCTGAGGTGATGGTTATGAGCTGGGGCTAAGCTCCATGGTGAGCTTAGCCCACGGGTTGGTCCATGGGGTGGACAAGACATAAAGGTTGACAAGGGGGGCAGGCCTGTGCTGACCTGAAAGGCGGAAAGCTGACCTGCATTAAATGCGGGTCAGCAGAGAGCTGTTAAAGGTGCACAGAGGCTCAAGGCGCATGACACTCCACCGCTCGAGCACGATGCGCGCGCAGAGGAAGGAGAAGAACAGGGGAGGTCTTGGTGACCGTTGGATAAGACCTGGGAGAGGTCCTAACCATCGGATCCAATTTTTGAACCGTTATGTTTTAAGTGGCTGGGAGGAGGTCCCAGCCACACGATCAAGGATGGGGAGGTCGTGGCCCTCCGATTTCCTTAATCGCGAAAACGCACGTGAGGAAAAGGGACAGGAGGTCCAAAGCGTTGGATCTCCATCCAACGGTGTGGACCTCCAGTGAGGACTTAACCGCACGCGATCAAAAGGACATGAGGGGAGGTCATGGCCTTTGGATTTAAATCCAAGGGCACTGACCTGATGGGGAGGTCTGATATGATGCGCAACAGGCAAGGGAGGTCAGGACCGTTAGATTTAGATCTAAGGGTTCCGATCAAAAGAGGTGGAGGTCCTGAGCTTGCGCAACGCACAAGGGAGGTCAGGGCCTTTAGATTTAGATCTAAGGGCTACGATCTCACGTCTTGTTGGGAGGTTTGATGCATAAGACAAGGAGGAGGTCGTGACCGTAGATTTTAATCTAACGATGCACGACAAAAGATGAGGAGGTTGTGAGTGCTTGATAGCACGGGGAGGTCGTGAGCTGTTGGATTTGATCCAATGGCTACGACCGTGGTTAGGTGGGAGGTTTGCTTAGTTTAACAGAGAGGGGAGGTCAGGGCCATGGATCTTGGATCCAAGGGCTATGACCTCACGTAGGTGGGAAGACCTCGATCGAGTGTGTTGAGGAGGAGGTCGTGGTCATTGGATTTGATCCAACGGCTCACGACCTCAACAAGGTGGGATGACCTCACGCGATGGTTTAACAAATCGAGGAGGTCTTTGAGGTTTAACACACGGGGAGGTCATGACCGTGGATCTTTGATCCAACGTTACGACTGGATGAGGTGGGAAAGCACTCAGGCGGTGTTGACCGCGGAGGAGGTCTGGCGCCCACGTTGACCCGAGGAGGTCCACGCGGTCGAGAGGACTTCAAAGGGGAGGTCCTGGGTGCGTTGGTTGAGGGGGAGGTCGTGGCCTTTGGATTAGATCCAACGGCTACGACCTCATCAAGGTGGGGAAGGAGGTCAGATGGGGTTGGGCTGGACCAAATTTTGCAAAGTGGCTAGCCCAAGGAACAAGTAGGCTTTAAATTTTAGTTTTAACAAATTGAAACTTAGCAGAATTATTTGAGATAGCAAATGAACTCCAAATTTGATGAAACTTTAACTGGAGCTTGCTGACAATGAGAGTAACCTTGCATAAAATTTCCAGAGGTTATTATGCAATGCATTTTTCTCAGAAAATTCATGAAGGTTGCTTAAAGGATTGTTTTGCCTCCAAAAATTATCAACAAGTGTTATAACTCATGATATTTTTCAGAGGGTCCCACCTCAGTTTTAGGACCAAAGAAAATACTTTCCAATTGTTTGGCACAAGATTTAAGATAATTGGAAAAGGAATTTGACTTTTGGTCAACAAGAGCTTTGTGTTTTGGATTACACAACTCTTGGACAAGAATTACATGAGATTTTAGGGTTTTCAAGTTGTGAGAAAAAGTTTTAATTTCTACACATATAATTATACTTGATTAACCCTAATTATACAGTTGGGATGTTACAAAATCTCCCCTAACAAAATCTCGTCCCGAGATTTGGCTCACTCGATAAAGAAAGATGGATAGTCCGACGTGACGCGATCTTCTCTTTCCCAAGTAGCCTCATCCTCGGAATGGTTTGACCATGAACTTTAAGGAACTTGATGGTCTTATTCCTTGTCCTTCGTTCGGACTCATCGAGTCTGCGAACAGGTGTGCTCGCGATAGGTCAAATCTTCCTCGACATCGAGGGTTTCCAACGGAGCTTCCTCGGTTGGAACACGGAGGCACTTCTTAAGCCGACACATGGAAAACATCATGTACCCCCTCAAGTGCAGCCGGCAACTCCAACTTATAGGCAATAGCTCCTTCTTCTCGATAATGCGGTAGGGACCGACATATCGAGGAGCTAACTTGCCCTTGACGCCAAACGTTGATGGCCCTTCAAAGGAGAGACTTTGAGATAAACAAAGTCATTAGGCTCAAAACGTAACTCACGCCGACGGCGGTCCGCATAGCTCTTTTGCTCGATTGAGTGTGCGCAAACGCCACGAATAAGCCGGACTTGACGCCGGCCTCATTGATTGAGTCCGCCAAAGAGAGGTCTCACCGGTCTCGACCAGCCTCAACGGGGTTCTACACTTTCTCCGCATAAGGCCTCAAATGGTGCCATGCCGAGACCGGCCCGAAGCCGTTGTTATAAGAAAACTTCGGCGAATGGCAAGCATTTCTCCCAATGCTTCCCATAGAAAAGGACACAAGCACGGCATGTCTTCCAAAACACTCGTTGACCCTCTCGGTCGACCATCGGTTTGGGGTGAAATGCCGTGCTAAAGGTAAGACGAGTGCCCATAGCCTCTTGCAAGCTATGCCAAAACGAGACGTGAAAAGGATCCACGATCCGACACAATCGTTTTCGCACACCGTGCAAACTCACGATGCGGGCGATATAGAGTTCCGCCAAAAGACCTACCCGGTTCAGTCTTGACGGGAAGGAAATGTGCCACCTTAATCAATCGATCGATGACGACCCAAATGGCATCATTCTTCTTCGGGGACGTGGGTAGACCGGTGATGAAATTCATTCCGATCGAATCCCACTTCCACTCAGGAATTGGCAAAGGTCAAGCGATCCAAACAGACGCTGATGCTCGGCCTTGACACGACGACACACGTCGCACTCGGCAACGAACTTCGCGATCTCCTCTTCATTCGGGTCCACCAAAATCTCTGGCGGAGATCTTGATACATCTTTGTGGCCCCGGATGAATGGATAAAGGCGAATCATGGGCTTCGGAGGATCAAATTCCGCAACTCCATGTCCTTTGGAACCACAAAGGCGTTGCGAACCTCACGATGCCATGCTCATCCTCGAGAAGCACTTGGTCGCTCCGTTCTTGACATTTGCCTTAATGTGGCTCACTCCAACATCCGATCGCCGAGCGGACTTGATCCGATCCACCAAGGTTGGTTGCACAACCAAGGCAATGAGAGAACCACGCCAACTAAACCCAAGTTGAGACGCCGAAACTCTTCCGTAAGAGCGGGCCAAGCTCCTCGACAACAAGGCATGGCAATGCGCTTTGCGACTAAGCGCATCGGCAACGACATTAGCCTTGCCCGATGGGTAGTGTATACCCATATCATAATCCTTGATCAACTCCAACCATCTCCTTTGCCCGAGGTTCAGTCGTTGGGTGAACAAGTACTTAAGGCTTTTGTGATCCGAATACACTTCACAACGACACGATTAGGTAATGTCGCCAAATCTCAATTGCATGAATCACAGCACCAACTCCAAATCATGAGTAGGGTAGTTGAGTTCATGAGGTCTCAATTGCCTTGATGCATAGGCCACTACCTTGCCTTCTTGCATAAGGACACAACCGAGGCCTCGACGAGAAGCATCGCAAAAGACATCGAAGTCTGCGATGGATATCGGGAAGAACAAGAACGGAGCGGTGGTCAAACGCTTCTTGAGTATATGGAAACTTGCCATGCAAGCATCGCACCACAAGAACTTCTTGTCCTTCTTGAGCAACTCCGTCATCGGCCATGATCTTGGAGAAGTTCTCGATAAAGCGCGATAATATCCCGCTAAACCAAGAAACTCCGCGCTTCGGTGACCGAAGTGGGCGACTCCATGAAAGAACATCGGTGACCTTGCTAGGATCAATACTACGCCTCCGCCGAAAGAATATGGCCTAAGAAAGCCACTTCCTTCAACCGTAACGCACACTTGTCAACTTCACAGACAAATGGTGCTCACGTAGCTTGCCTAACACAAGCTTCAGATGCTCGGCATGTTCCTCATCGTTCTTGGAATAGATAAGAATATCATCGATGAAGACCACGACAAACTTATCCAAATACTCCATGAATACCGAATTCATGAGGTTCATGAATAGGGCAGGAGCATTGGTTAAGCCGAATGACATGACAGTGTATTCATACAAGCCGTAGCGAGTAGAGAACGCCGTCTTTGGAATATCCTCAGGTCGAATCCGAACTCGATGATATCCCACTCGATCAATCTTGGAGAAAACTCGAGCTCCAGCTTAATTGATCAAGAGATCGCCGATGCGGGCAAAGGATACTTGTTCTTCTCATCACTTCATTAAGTGGGCGGTAATCAACGCACATGCGTAAATACCGCCCTTCTTCTTTACGAAGATTGCCGGACAACCCCACGGAGATGAGCTAGGCGAATGAAACCCTTCTCTTGCAGCTCACTTAATCGCTTCTTCAACTCCACCAACTCGCTCGGTGGCATCCGATAAGGCCTCTTTGAGATAGGGGCGTACCGGAGCCAACTCAATGACAAACTCGAGGTCTCGAACGGGTGGCATCCTCGAAGATCTCAAGGGAAAGACATCAACAAAGTCACAAACTGCTGGGACTTCGCTAATATCTAGAGCGGCTTCGCTTCAAGCCAAGAGATGAGGATCTAGCGACTTGGCGAAGCTTAACCCGTCACGGGAGGGACTAGATAGAGAGATGAGCTTCTGGCGCAATCGATTTGCCCCATGTCTTTGGGACAACCAATCCATGCCAAGAATCACATCAAGACTCATTGAATGGAGAAGGATAAGGTTCGCTAAGAAACCTACCCTTCGATCTCGATAGGAACATCCCTACACTCGATTCACTCTCAACTCCGAACCGGAGAGCGAATGAGTAAGCGGGACCGACAATGGAGAGAAAAGAAGCTCTCCAACAGCAAAAAAAGACTCGTAAACAAATGAATGAGATGCTCTGAATCGCACAAAACAAAGAGCGGGATGAGAGTTAACGTAAAGTGTACCTAGCACGACGCCGGTGCCTCCCGAGCCTCCTCTGTGGTGATGGCGTTGACGCGACCACTACCCACGCCTTTGGGTAGCCGGACGATCTTCCGGTCTGAGCCGCACCACCTCTCGCCCGCCCTCCATTAGGACGAGGGGTCGCCTCGCTTCTTAGGGCATTGGTTCGCATAATGCCCCTTCTGGTTGCATGAGAAACATGTGACCCCGGCAGCCGGGTTGCGGGGGCCGCTCTGCTGACTCGCAGGTGCACGTGACTGAGACACGGCCTGCGAAGGACGAGGAACAGGGGCAGGTGACCTCGGGGGCGCCGAAGAGTGAGAGTGGTACCCCTGAGACTGCCCGAAGCGGGGACGGGAAGAACTGGCCCTGGATGACTTATGGGCCTCCCACTTGCGCTTGCGGGAGTCCATAAGCTCTCGAGCCGCATGCTCAGCGACAATGGCCTTGTCGACCAAGGTCTGAAAATCAGGAAAGTCGACAATGGATAGCTTGTCCTTCAGCTCCTCAGACAAGCCACGCCTGAACTTGGCCTGCTTAGCCATATCAGTGGCCACATCCTCAGGAGCATAACGAGCTAGATGGTTGAACTCGTAGACATACTCCATGATCGAAGCTCGCCCTTGCTTGAGCGCAAGAAACTCCCGCTTCTTGATCTCCATCAAGCCGGCAGGATGTGAGCCCGCTTAAGGCAAAGACGGAACTCCTCCCAAGAGACGGTGTGATCCACGGGCCGCATGGCGAGAAAGCTCTCCCACCATGACAAAGCTGCACCCTCCACCAAAAGCGATGCGAACAGCGCCTTCTCGTGCTCTGCATCTGCGCTATCTTGAGCTTCCGCCAACCAAACGGCTAATCGCTCAGATCGAGCGGGTCCTCGACCGAAAAGGTAGAGGGTGAGTACGAAGAAACTCCGCGAGTCCTCCACGCGGCCGATGGGCATTCCTCGCCCCGCATCCCGAAGCTCCGTAAGTGCGGTGGTGTTGCGCGCGATGACGCCCAAGAGAACTCTCTGGTCATCCGCAAGTTGCGCCGATCCAAGAAGAACCTCGCCATGGTCGATGGGGTTAATGGACCAACTTTGCAAAGTGGCTAGCCCAAGGAACAAAGGTAGGCTTTAAATTTTAGTTTTAACAAATGAAACTTAGCAGAATTATTTGAGATAGCAAATGAACTCCAAATTTGATGAAACTTTAACTGGAGCTTGTCGACAATGAGAGTAACCTTGCATAAAATTTCCAGAGGTTATTATGCAATGTATTTTTCTCAGGAAATTCATGAAGGTTGCTTAAAGGATTGTTTTGCCTCCAAAATTATCAACAAGTGTTATAACTCATGATATTTTTCAGAGGGGTCCCACCTCAGTTTTAGGACCAAAGAAAATACTTTCCAATTGTTTGGCACAAGATTTAAGATAATTGGAAAAGGAATTTGACTTTTGGTCAACAAGAGCTTTGTATTTTTGGATTACACAACTCTTGGACAAGAATTACATGAGATTTTAGGGGTTTTCAAGTTGTGAGAAAAAAGTTTTAATTTCTACACATATAATTATACTAGATTAACCCTAATTATACTGTTGGGATGTTACAAATCGCCTGCTTCGCCACTTGTAGGTTGATCAACGGCTCTCATCATGTCGGTAAGTCTCTCCCGTCTGGCTCCCGCCGAAACCACCATGGCACTTACACCGACCCCGCGCTGCTTGATCCAACCTGGTGCACCGAACTGCCCGTTCGATCATCCTTGTCCATTCTGCGCCATGCTTGAGTCCATTGACCTCACCCGACATCCTCGATCGTTCTGAACCTCAGCTCTCCAAGCTTAGTCCCGATCATCCTCGCCGTTAACCGTCATTGACCTCTAAGCAACCTGCACAACAATAGACCAAGAAATCGATTTTGAAAACAAGTTCTTCACAACTTGACCCACGTTAGTCAAAACATGCATCATACAACACATATGCACTAAAGCTCAAGAACTTGACCTATCCCAAAGCCAAAACTCCAAAATGGCCGACAATCACCACACAAACGGTACTACCGCCATGTTACCAGCGGTACTACCGCACTGCGGTCGTACCGCTCCAATAACTATGGTCGTACCGCTTCTTGGAGAAACCCAAAATTCTCAAAAACAACTTCTCTGGAAAATATGTACCGCTCCAACCTGGTATTACCACACCGCGGTACTACCGTCATTCAACTTGTGGTCGATTGTTCAAGCGGTAGTACCAAGAACTTACTTGCTTAGGTACTACCGATTATCCTGACACTTTGCTGAAACTTCAATTTCGACAAAACTTCAAAGCAATTGCCAATTGTCTCATCATCCTAAGATCATGAGTATATCCCCATGATATCCACAATCTCCCTCTTGATGAACACATTGGCAATTTCCCAAAAATGTAAGTTTTGAGATTTGAAACGAAAAGAACTAACGATTTCGTGCAAAGGCACAACTTGGTCCAAAGACAAGAGAATGCAATGAAAGTGATCAAGTTGGCTTCAGAAAGTATCAGCAAGTGAGATAAGACAGAGAATAGCAAGAAAGCTTCAAATTCCAGAGAAGAGTCAAAAAATCTCACTTAAAGTCCATATGAAAGAACAATTGTTCAATTTGACCTTTGATCGTTGTAAGGAACCAAGAAATACAAATGAGATGCTCCCCCTCACTATGATCATCCTGAAATTTCATTTTCTCCCTATTTCTTCAGTTTTACCATTTTTACTATTTCTCCCCCTTTGACAATGGATTCATCAAGGTGCATAGAAGAAGATAGAGCATGAATGACATGGAATTGCTGCAATTTATTCATTTTTAGCAAAAGGAGCCATGAAAATTATCCAAGAGGACTCTACAAGTATTACACCAAGCCATATTATGTGAAGTAGCTATTTCATATCATGGCAAATCATATAAAGCAAAGCTAATGCCAAATGAGCAATAATATGAGATTAAATGATCATTTAGTATGACAAGGTGTTCAAGATCATAGTTTAGCCAAAGATATCCAAAAATGAGTCAAGCCATGTCAATAAACTAAATGGAACCAAGAAGCTATAAAAGAGTCAATTTAGAGCGCTATGAGTTCAATATTGAATTAATTTGTTCAAGCACTTTGAAATTTAGCACATTTAGCACTTGCTAAAATTTATTTTTGGTTTTATCTTAGCAAAACAAGTCCTGGACTAGGAGCCATCCACAACTGCCTCCTAAGCTTCAACCAATTCTCACTATTTGTTTTCTTAGCCTTGTGCTAGATCTCAAGCTGTGCCGCGACCATCCCAAGCAAGAATCTTAAGAGAGTGGTCTAGGTCATCCAAAACTCCCCCTGTGTTCATGCCTAGTGCAATGGCAAGCCGTCTCATGAGAAAGAATTGGTGAGATCAGTTTTTTCACACAGAAGAAATCATTTTTCATTTTCTTGACTTAGGAACTAGCATAGCTCAATCTAAAACTTAAATTAGATTCAACACTCAACTTAGCCTATTTGACAAGGCATGAATCATGAGAGGATCGCTATAGCAAAATTAGTCACAAGATCCAACAAGTCATGTTTTAATTCAATTTTTTCACATTTAATAGAGCTAGCATGGCAAAAGCTAAGCTACACATGGAAAGTCAGGATAAATCTAGCAAACTAGCACAAGACATGGTAAGGTATAAAGCATGAAATCATATCACACAAGGATAATAATCAAGGCTCCATGATCTTATATTATAATGCAAGTTGCTGATTTTAAAATGCAATATGGTACAATGAATGCAAAAGATTAAACTCCCCGTCAAAACAAGCCAAGAGGACTAATAACCCCCCAACTCTCCCCGCAAAGAAGCAAAACGAGAAGAATCAAGAGCCTTAGTGAAAATATCCGCAACCTGCTGCTCAGACTCTACAAAGTGAAGCATAACATCACCCATCTCTATATGGTCTCTAAGGAAATGATATCGAATGCCAATGTGCTTGGTCCTAGAGTGCTGCACTGGGTTTTTGGCAATGTTTATGGCACTAGTGTTGTCACAGAAAAGAGGAACACTATCCAAAAACAACCCATAATCCCGCAGAGTAGACAAGATTCAGAGAACCTGAGAGCAACTACTGGCTACAGCTATATACTCTGCCTCGGCAGTAGATTGTGCAATAGAGGACTGCTTCCTAGAACATCAAGAGATAAGAGAGGTGCCTAAGAAATGACAAATGCCAGAAGTACTCTTCCTATCCACTCTACACCCCGCAAAATTAACATCAGAAAAAGCCCGAATGGAGAGAGCAGAGTCAGAAGAATACCAGAGTCCAAAGTCAAGAGTGTCCTGGAGGTACCTAAAGATGCGACGCACTGCTTGACGATGTGAGGCACGAGAGGAAGCCTGAAATCGAGCGCACAGACACACAGCAAACCGTATGTCCGGCATCAACGCCGTAAGGTAGAGGAGGGGAGCCGATCATGCTACAGTACTTCTTCTGGTCCACGGGCTCTCCATCCTCATTAGGATCCAGCACGGTAGAAGTGGCAATGGGAGTAGACATTGGCTTACTGCTTCCCATGTCGAAGCGCCAAAGAAGGTCCTTTGTGTACTTACTTTGATGAATGAAGGTACCTTCTTTCACTTGCTTGACTTGAAGACCAAGGAAGAAAGTCAGTTCGCCCATCATACTCATTTCGAATTCCCTGCTCATAGAATCTAAAAATCTGGATACCAAGGCATCATGGGCGGCGGCAGGGGGGTGCCTGTGGTGCACAGGCACCCCCAAAAAAAGTGTATTTTTTAAATTATGTATACGTACGAGCAATTGGTACTTGGACTGGCCAAATTTCAGCAATTCAACCCAAGAAGTTTTGGAAGTACTAGAATTGGGTGAGATAGAAAGTGGACGGGGATTAAATCAAGAGATAGGGCTAGCTAGGCCCAGTGACACTCCTTGGGGTTCTCATTATAGAACTATTTTACATATTATTGGTATGTATTCAACAATCCGCAAAGTACTCATACAGCTTGGAAAAGACCCCTCATAGAAGAATGATTGGCAAAAAATACATGCTATGGTGGGAGCTTTTGAGTCATTTGACTTTGTTTTCAATGCACACTTGATGCTTGTCATACTTAGATACACAGATGAGTTGTCTCATTCTTTGCAAAAGAGAGACCAAGATATTATTAATGCTATGGCACTTGTTAATTTGGCTAATGATAAAATGCAACAAATGAGGTGTGATGGGTAGGAAGAATTTCTTCAAGAAAAGGTAACATCATTTTGCACTAAATATGGTATCAAAGTTCCTAAGCCGGATGGTAGATATGTGCCTTATGGAAGATCATCACATTTTTACTCAAAACAAACAAATGATGATAATTTTAGAAGGGAAGTGTATCTTGGCATCATTGATAATGTTCTCCAAGAGCTCGATAATCAGTTTGACAAGGTTAATATGGAGTTGCTTGTTTGCATGTCCGCTTTAAATTCTCTGAATTCATTTGCTTCTTATGATAGGGACAAAGTGCTTAGCCTTGCCAACTTTTATCCCAATGATTTTTCAAGCACGGATTTAATGAGATTTTTTTCCAACTTGATAACTTCATTGATGATATGCGAAGCGATGATAGATTTAAGAGCCTAAAGAATCTCAGTGAGCTTTCTACTAAGCTTACTGAAACAAGAAAGCATGACATTTACAAGTTGGTGTGCTTACTTCTCAAATTGGTATTGCTCTTACCGGTGGCAACGACGAGTGTTGAAAGAGTATTTTCGGCGATGAATCTTGTGAAGAACAAGTTAAGAAATAGTATGAGCGATTAAGTATTGAATGATTGTTTAGTCACCTTTATAGAGCGAGATATCTTCTCGAAGGTTAGTGATGATGATATAATCAAGTGTTTCCAAGGAATGAGATCGCGTCGTGTGGTATTATGATTTCCATTAGCTATTTAGGACTCTTTTATTCATGTAATATTTTATTTGAACTATTTGTATTGCATTGTTAACTAATTTTGAACTCTTTTGTGTAATTGTGTCGGACTTATGAAATCACATATGTGTCATACAATATTTTTTTTCAACCTTAAAGTGTGCACCCCCATTGCTAAATTCCTGACTCCGCCACTGCAAGGCATGAGAAGAACCACCGAATATGATGTCATCCACATAAATCTGAACCAGTAAAAAGTCACTGCCATGCCTGAGAGTGAACAAGGTTTTATCTACCATTCCCATTTTGAACTCATTCTTAATCAAGAAGCTCTTAAACCTATCATACCAAGCTCTAAGGGCTAGCTTCAATCCATACAAGGCTTTAGAGAGCTTAAACACATGGTTTGAGAATTTGTGATTTTCAAAACCAGGGGATTGCTTGACAAAGACCTCTTTTTCTATAAAACCATTAAGAAAAGTACTCTTGACATCCATTTGAAAAAGCTTAAAGCCCCTAGACGTTGTGAAAGCTAGCAATATGCGAATGGCTTCTAATCTAGCTACGGGAATAAAGGTCTCTTCAAAGTGTAAGCCTTCTACCTGGGTCCTTGAGCTACAAGTCTAGCCTTGTTGCGAACTACCAACCCATCCTCACTTTGCTTATTTTTGAATTGTTCCAGTTACATTGTGATTAGGTGGAGGTTCAACTAAGGTCTAGACTTGGTTTCTTTCAAAAAAATTTAAGCTCTTCATTCATGGCATTAACCCAAGAGGAATCAGATAAGTATGGGTGATATCTCGAGGTTCAAAAGACGTAACAAAAGCAGAATGTGCATGAGAATCTAGAGAGATAAACCTGGAGCGAGTAATTCGCTCATGGAGATCCCCAATTTTCTGCTCTAGTGGGTGTTGTCGCTGAATATGAAGAGGAGGTTCTGGTGCAGATGTAGCCTCTACCTCATGAGCTGTGGAGGTAGGAGCAGAGCCACTCGAAGCGCTGGTGTAGGTGGGAAGAGGCTGCTCTCCTGAAGCTGGAGAAGTAGAAGCAGGCTCTCCAATCATCTCAGGAGTGCCTAGAGGATGTATTAGGTCCTCCTCCTCAGAGTCGTCGTCGATGAAGATACTCTCTCGATCACCAAGGACCTGTGTACCTGCACCATCGAGTCTAGTACCAGGACTAGCCTCATCAAAAATGACTTCACAAGTCTCAATAATTTTGTTAGTATTCAAATTAAATACATGATTTCCATGAGAATGAGCAGGATATCCAAGGAAAATACCATCATAACATCTAGATTCAAATTTATCCAAGCTGCCATGTTTAAGAATGAAACATTTGCAACAAAAAATCTTGAAATGAGAGACTCTAGGCCTATGACCAAATCTAAGCTCAAAGGAAGTCTTGCCTATGATAGATCTCAAGAACACCCTATTGGACACATAGCAAGCAGTAGAGATTGTCTTAGCCCAAAACCTCCTAGGTGTGCTGTGCTCATCTAGCATGGTCCTAGATATCTCTACAAGGGTTCTGTTCTTCCTTTCTACAACCCCATTCTGCTGGGGAACTCTAGGTGAGGAGAACTGGTGCTCAAGTAATCTCTCAGTGCAGAATGTGGCAAAAGAAGAGTTCTTGAATTCTGTGCCATTATCACTCCTAATGATTCTCAAAGCTCCAGGGAGGTCAACTGCTAGTCTAAAGACAAACTCTCTAAAACAGACAAATGCCTCATCCTTAGAAACCAGAAAAATACCCATGAATACATGGAGAAATCATCCACAATGACAAGCACATACCACTTCCCTCCTACAAACTGAACTCTAGAAGGGCCAACCGTGTCTAAGTGCAAGAGCTGACCAGGTCCATCAGTCATCACTAAAGTAAGAGGTGGATGAGAAGCAGAAACCATCTTAACATGTCTACAGGGAGTGCACACTAGGTCTCTAACATTCTTAAGCTTAGGCAAACCTCTAATAAAGTTCTTGCTACTAACTCTGGTCAAATGGTCGAAGCCTATATGTCCAAGCCTACGATGCCACAACACTAAGTCATGAGAGTCAGAAGCCACAAGACACCTAGGACTGGAAGTAGAAGAGATACTGAAATTAGCACTAAAGATCCTCTCAAACCTAGAGATCCCAAAGACATGCTCACCCGAGGAGTCTAGAACTCTACACTCACCACTCTTGAACCTCACTTCTAGACCCTCATCATGAAGCTGAGAGACAGATAGCAGATTATACCTCAGCTTACTTACCAAAGCGACGTCCTTAAGCATGAAGTTGTTGTTGACGCGCACTGCGCCCTTGGCTATCATGGTCCCGGTAGAAGCATCCCCAAACGTGATCAACTCGTTGCCGGATGCACGTGTGAGGGAGGAAAACCATCTAGAATCTCCAGTCATGTGTCGAGAACACCTAGAGTCAACAAGCCATATGTCCTCCTTCCTCGCACGACGGACCTGCAGGGCATAAGCAGGGAACATCTGTGCCTCATTACTGGGGTTAGTGATAAAAGACTTGGAAATCTTGTACTAAGCCACACAATGCTTAGGAACAGCAGTAGAAGCATCAATAAAATGGTTAGTGGGATAATCATAAGAATGCACATGAGAAACACCTAGACCTCTCCGAATCGACCTCCCAAAAGGTCGGTACTTCCCCTGTCTAGATGCTACTTGTGGTCTCTCCTCACGATATCCTAACCCAAAATACTGCTTAGAGCCACCAAAAGAGTCAAAGAAGTCATCTACGAACCTAGGCCTATGTCTAGCAGGAAGGACAGGCTGCCTGGCTCTAGAGACAGTAGAAGGTGAAGGAACTCCTCTAATGGACCTCAAAGCACGCACTCTCTCTTTCCTCTCACTCTTAGCTCTACGGAAGCAGAACTCAACTATGTGGCCATCCTTCTTGCAAAAGATGCAATGATACTTGACCTTTTGAGGGATCTGATCTGCTGAATTAGGAGCATCTGTCTTGCTAGAAGGGGTTTGGAAAAAACCTGCAGATCTAAAGACTAACTTAGATGGCTCAGGAGGTTCTACCTCAAACTTGCCACTCTCAACAGCTCTCACAACCTTAGGTAGGTAGTTTTTGGAATACTCTATGGAATTAAATCCTAGGCCACTCTTCTTTACACTCACCTTAGATTGATCGAGGATCATGTTAAGGTTCTTTTTCCTACTAGAGAATCTCTCAAGAGCCTTTTTGAGGTAGTCATTTTCTTTGGCTAGGTCCTTACATGAAGCACACTTATTTGACTTGATTGCCCTAACATACCTTTCCTTGTAAAGAGCTGCCTCAACCTTCAAGGCCTCACAAGACACACAAGAGGCATTCCTAATCCTATCCAACTACTCTTTGAACTTGACTCTAAACATCTCTTGTATCTCACCTAAATTATGCCCAACTTCAGTACAAAAGGCACAAGAATCAACTACTCTCTTGGATGCAGTCATGGACATAGATTGTTCAATTTTATATTTCTCCTCTAGTGTCTTGTTTTAGAGCATTATTCTCAATTGTGAGTTTATGACAGTTTTCACATGAAGCAGTTTTAGAATGAAGAACCATTTCAGTCATTTCCTTCATTTTAATCTTACCATCCTCACAATGAGAGCAAGTATGACTAGCATTAAATTTCAGCAATTCCTTAGTAGCACTATCCAATTTCAATTCGAGCAAAGCACAATTTGAGCAAGGTGAAGGAATAGCATTAACAGAAGTCACATCTAAAGCAATAGCATCCAAGCAAACATGACTAAGACTAGATTTAAGAGATTCTAGTTCATCTAGAGCATCTGGAAGTTGATTTACAATGAAAGAATGAACAGATTTTAGATTTGCTAATTCATCATGCAAGCTAGAGAAAGAATCACAATCATCAGTAGGATTAATGGATTTGAGCCTAACCACTTCTAGATTCAAGTTGTCAATCATAATATCATGTCTCTTAATCATTTTGGCTTGCTTTTTCAGATTTCCTTCAGCAGCAACCAAAGCATGTTTCATATCATTGAGTGAGGGGCATACCTCGTCTGGATCACTGAAGGGATCGTCGTCGTTGGAGGAATCGACGTCGTGGCTGTCCTTAGCCAGGAAGCACATGCCGGTGAAGTCCTGGGCCTTCTTCTTGCCATGAGAATCATCCTCGTCATCCTCCATCCCCGAGTCCACATCGCTCATATCAACACTCTCAAGAGCGGCAAGGACTCGGTTGACGAACTTCCGGTAGTTGGGCTTCTTGGCTTTCGCATCCCGAGCTTGAGGATGCCTCCTGAAGTCCTTCTCCTTGCCCTTCAGCTTGGGGTACTTAGCCCGAATGTGGTTTGGCTCACCACACTCAAAGCAGGTAACAAGGCCGCTTCTCCTTTTGCTCCTCACTTTGTTGTAGGCTCTCGTGAATTTTGTGGATAGGAGGGCTAAGTCATCCTCAGGTAGCTTCTCTAGCTGCTCATTGCTCAAGGAGTGCAAAGCGGACAATGAAAAACCAGATGAGCTAAAATCCAAAGAATCAGAAGAGCTACCCTTAGAAGGGTCAACCACTAGAGCCATCGACTCTGTCTTGGGAAAACGCAAGATGAAGTTAATCTCACGCGTCTTCAACCTCGAGTAAAGCTTATCCATAGTAAGCTCACTCATGACAGTGTTGTCATTGATGGAAGTGATCTTCATCCCCCAAACTCTCACGTCAAGTGCACCCAAGAGCTGACGTGCATTCTCAGACTTAGTAAACACAAGATCCATAGCACGCAAGTCATAAAGGATTTTGGAAAACCTTCCCCACAACTCATCCAAAGATTCACCAGGCCTTTGTTCGATCTTTGAATATTCTTTCTTAAGTTGGTTCTGTCTCACTTCCTTGATCGTGGTAGAGCCCTCATGGTAGTCAGTAAGGGTCTTCCATATCTCGTGAGCAGACCTCAAGTGAGCGACACGCTCAAACTCAGATAGACTAAGCCCTTGAATCAAGAAGTTTCGAGCCTTGCTATTTGCCTCTACATCAGGTGTGATCACATCGTCATTGGCTGGCACTATATAAGGATTTTTGGCCTTAAGCCAAATTGAGTGCCCTTAAGCCTCGTTGTAGGCATGCATGCGAGCCTTTGAGTAAGAAAAATCGACTCCATCAAATACAGGTAGTTTGGTGGAATACTTGTCAGACGCCATGGCTCTTAAGACCGGTTAAGATCTATGAGAAGAGCTATCCGGGATCTGATACCACTTGTAGGACCGGAAAGGCGACTAGAGGGGGGGTGAATAGGAGTTCAATCAAATTTTCTTTTAAGATCAGATTCAAACATGATATTGACTCCAATAGCTATGAGAACTACGAAGATCAATATATATAAGTATAGCGGAAGACTTGTACTGAAACCCCTTCAAACCCCCAAGAGAAACGACCAAAACACAAAAAATGTGCTGATGAACAGTACTAATGAACGGTACTGATTGTACCGGATGAACAGTGCCAGTCGTACCGCAATTCAGAATAGTTGGATGAACAATGCCAGTCGACCCGTAGTGAATAGTAAAAATAGGTGAATGAATAGTAAACAGCCTGAAAACGAAATAAAAAATTGACGTAACTTCTTTTGATCCGCAACTCCAAACTTCACGAAACTTGAAACACACCTTCCTAAGGATGTCAGGAACCTATTCCATACGACGATCGTGAAGATCCTTGCCAAAGTCCTGACCTTTTTCCGTTTAAACGAAGGTTGCTCCAAAAACCGAGTCAAAACCAAAATATGATCCAAACACTTGCTTATGGGAGATTGATGATCAAGATGATCTTAGATGGTCTCCCACATGTCACAACAAGTAAGATCAACACAAGAACTCAAGGGAAGATCACCGAATCATCAAAAACACAAAATTATCAAAGAAAGAGAGCAAGAACATGAACAAACTCATCTTTGGGAAACTTGCTTGGATTGATATGAGATAGATGGATATTTACAGCCACTCCATCCTGGAGGACAAAGCTCAACCAAGGAGCACACAATCAACCAAACTCTCCTAGAACCCTAACCTCATATTTCTCTCCAAAACCCTAAAAACACCAACTAGGGTTCACACAATGCAAGGGTTAAGGGATGCTGGACAGCACCCTCTCCTATTTATACTAGAGGCTAGCATCTAGAGAATATTCCAATTTGGGCACCCGTTAAGCCCACACACAAACAGGTTTAACTCACGCATGCATCTTAAAGCGCTGTCTTCATCTTCTCTTAACCTAAACCGCTTCTCCTTGCGTCGTCTTACGGCACGGTTTAGCCAAAAGGTCACCAAGGCGGTATTTAGGTGAAATTACCAAAATACCCCTTCTCGATCCTTCTTCGAAGACCGAGTCCAATCTTGGTGAAGCAATCGCCTGCTTCGCCACGTGTAGGTTGATCAACAGCTCTCATCATGTCGGCAAGTCTCTCACATCCGGCTCCCGCCGAAACCACCATGGCACTTGCACCGACCCCAGCGCCGCTTGATCCAACCCGTCGCACCGAACTGCCCGTTCGATCATCCTTGTCCATTCTGCGCCATGCTTGAGTCTATTGACCTCACTCGACATCCTCGATCGTTCTAAACCCCAGCTCTCCAAGCTTAGTCCCGATCATTCTCGCCGTTGACCATCGTTGACCTCCAAACAACCTGCACAGCAATAGACCAAGAAGTCAATTCTGGGAACAAGTTCTTCACAACTTAACCTACGTTAGTCAAAACATGCATCATGCAACACATATGCACTGAAACTCATGAACTTGACCTATCCCAAAGCCAAAACTCCAAAATGGCCAACAATCACCACACAAACGGTACTATCATTATGTTACAATGCAGACTACAAGATCAAGCGGTCGTCAGCTTCTCGAAGAAACCCAAAATTCTCAAAAAGAACTTCTTTGGAAAATACATACTGCTCCAACCCGGTATTACCGCACCGCGGTACTACCGCTATTCAACTTGTGGTCGTACCGTTCTGCGGTAGTACCGCAACTTACTTGCCGGTACTACCGATTATCCTGACACTTTGCTGAAACTTCAATTTCGACAAAACTTCAAAGCAATTATCAATTGTCTCATCATCCTAAGATCATGAGTATATCCCCATGATATCCACAATGTTGATGTAGGTACTGAGTTAACAAGGAACTTACCCAGAACTACGTTTGGTGCATCCTGGGCTTCCTCTGTGGTGATGTGGTTAACACGTCCTTTCCCAAAAGTTTGTGGATTCCTTGGCGTGTGAGGGGTGTCACGTCCTTGTCCTAGAGCTGGTGCACAGGCTGGTGTAGCTCCCAAGTTGTAATGAACTGGAGTCACGGCTCGGCACTTTTGAGGGCAATTGCTAGCATAATGCCCCATTTGGTGGCAGTGAAAGCACTGGACTCCTGCAGCTGAAGTCTTGTTCTGCTGCGGTTGAATACCAGTATTGCTGCGAATTCCTTGCATGATCGGACGAGGTCCTGACATTGGAGGCTGTAACATCCTGATTTTTAGAATCTTTTTGAAGTTTAAAAAATAAAATAAACCATTTGAATTTTATTGGATTAATTTAAAGGTTAATTTGATTTTTTAAAAAAACATTTTAAGGGATTGAAATAAACTTCAATTAAATCCAAAATTATTTTATTCAGTCTATTCATGTTCCAAGGATTGTTATAAAATTTTCTTGAATTTTTGAAATTATTATTTTTTGGATTTTCTTCCTTTTCTTCTTTTATTTTTCTCTTTGTTTCTCTCTCTTCCTGTTTTTGTTCCCGACAGCTCTGCTGCCCACCTCTGCGCTTGTCGTGTTGTCACGTGCCGCATTGCACCATGCCCATGCCGTGCCCGCTGCCGAGCGCATGCCACTCCCATCTTTGCTTTCATGGCGTGCCAGCTTAGTCTTGAGCGCATTCTTGCCACGCCCATGCCTCGCCCATCCGTTGCGCAACCACTCGCCCGCTCCGCCAAGCGAGCCCATGCCGCGTTGTCCTCACCTCCCACCTCTATAAAAGGCCTACAGCCCCTTTGCTTCCCTTCCCCTCCTCTACCCCTCTTTCCCCCTTGCCTTTTCCCTCCTGGAGCACCCCACGCCATGAGCTACTCCTTCGACTCTGAAGTCGGTCGCGCCGCCCCATCGCCAATCCCCTTCTCCGGTCGGTTTTTGGCCTCCTTATCTGCGTCATATCGTGTTCTAGGGCATCCTCTTATTTCCCCCTACTTTCCCTGGCCGATTGCTCGCCGTGCCAAGCTACTGCCACCGCCCCTTTCTTCCCCACCTCCGGTGCCATCATGCCGCCAACTCAGCCATCCCCGCGCCTCTCCGAGTAGCCCCTCACCTTCTATCGGGACCCAAAAATGTAATTTTGGATCCTCTGTATATAATGCACTAGTCTAGGATCATGCTAGTGCACACAGTGTCAACATAGATGAATATCAATCCACACCAGACGATTAATAGCACAAACGAGTAATTTGATAAATAAATAACCATTTTGACCTTATGGTCAAGTTTACATTTATTAATCCACGTAGGCTAGCAATAGAGAAATAAGCAGCGGAACAGATAACTTCAGCGGAATCTCATCAATTCGCCACAGGCAACCAACTAGGATCAAGACCCTAACGATCAAGCACCTTTGTAGAACTCCTCCTCAAAAGTAGGCGAAGACTCCTCCACTTCTGTTGATTGATTATAGCAAGCATGAGTACACAACCGTACTCGTAAGTCATACCACAAAATGCAATTATACATGATAGCTTATTCCAAAGGAATGGCTTCTGTGGTTCTTTTGCAGGAATGCAACATTTGCAATTTGAATATGAATAAAAGATTGAAACCATAAAGTAAAACAAATAAACAATATTAATTTTAACAGTTTGATTTCACAAAGAACACAAAGCCTAAACAAGTTATTCACACCGCCATATGACTTAGATCACACAGCTCCCTTCCTAAATATTTTATGAAGACTACCCCTCGTGTGAAATCCCCGAGCATGTCCATGACCGCAGACGCGACTATTCCAATAGATTAATTAACACTCTGCAGATGTTGTACAATTTACCCACATGATACAACTAGTGTAGCTAGCACTGGTCATAACAAAATGTTTCAAAAACTTCATCTCAAGTATTGATACTCCCAGTGTGCTTTACCGCTATACCAATCCTTACACAGTACTTTGGCAAAACACACACCATTGGACAAGGAAGCGGCGAACCATCCCACGATGCGACTACCTGGTAGTACACACCTCCACCCATCACTGAGTACCTATCCTACAACCTAAGTAATCAATGTCGAGAATCCATAACTTACTAAGTTAGGCTCGTCCCATACCAGGCATGTGATCGTACAGTAAAGCTCATTCCAATGGCGCACAAAGTTAAGTCCTTAATTGACTAAGACAAGACTTCCAATTTATAACTAACTATCATTTTCATATTTTCCCAATCACGCAGTTCCACCAATTCACACAGCTCCACTTGCCTCTGTCTAAATCTTTTTCCACCTTGTTGATTAAGTGCAACACATGCTACCAACGAGTAATGACACATAGTGCACATAGTTTTATTACATAGTTCCATAATCACTTAGTCAGGTTTATACTTGCAACTCACATGAGATGATGACTCGTAGCATGGCTAAGCAATCTACTCGTATCTAACCAACCCACGTTGGTGCTACAATAGTACCAACTAAATGAACCAATCTAAGGTGACAAAAGATTATGACATAACAATAGACAAGGTGGATATAACAAATTGGATTAATAACTATACCCAAAAGCATTTAAATAAATACTTAGAGTAAATGCAATAATTTGAATCTAAGTAACTTTTGAAAATTGGGTTCAATATGATCAAAGGTATAACTTGCCTTGGAATAGGCCTAGGTACTGATCTTGATTTTGAGGCACTCCTTCTTCTTCAAAGTTCCCCGAAGTATCAATGTCTACTCGCAAACGAAGCAAATAAATAAAATAAATAAATAAATAATAGAGTAAAAACAAACTCCAAAAATTAAATAAAAATCTCAGATAAATAGATCTCGAATTTAGATGAATTTAGAAATTTGAAAGGGCTCAATCGGAGTTCGGATGCAAAAGATATGGGCTTTGAAAGTTTGAATCTAAAGGAAAATACCCTAAATCTGAATTATTGGAATTTTCAAATTATTCTTCAATAGAAAAATCGGATTATGACGTAGCGCTGATGTCACTAGGGTATTTCGACCAAACAAAATAAAAAGAAATTGATTTTGCCCATGGGACCCACTGTCATAGATAGGGTGTATGATGGACTGAGTCTACTCGATCTGGATCTGAGTTTGAATTTGTATCTGCCAAGTTGGATCTGACGTGGCCACCATGTTGTGCGACACCTCAGCGAACAGGTGACATGGCAGCACACATGGATGCCATGTCATATGATGACGTCAGTTCAACGGTGACATCTTTGGTCATCGGCCGGCAACGGCGAACGGCGGCACGAGGCTGACAAAGGATGCGCGCATTGGGCAGAGGATGTTATTGCGCATCTACTAGTACCTGGCTTGGCACGGAAGGATCACGACGATGACCGAAATCGGTGCCTGAGGGGAGAACGGCGCACAATTTTGTCGGGGATGACAACCAAAGGCGCTCCAAGGCAACGAAGAGGTCCCTGATGATGCTCTGGTGACGGGGAAGGTGATGGTGCAATCCATGGAGGTGGAGCACGACCGGCGGTGACGAATTTCAAAGAACGAAGCTTCGGCACCAAAACCCTAAAGCTCGAATAGCCGACGCTCCAGGTGATCTACCAAGGAATTGATCTGGGTTTTGGGACGAGGAAAGGATGGCGCACCCCGGGGGCTATTTATACCCAGAGGTCGGGCACGGAATAGGAAATCCCCAAATCGGGTCGTATCGGACTCGGTTGGTTTTTAGGGATAAAATCTGATTTGGGATATGATTTTGGCAGATACGAATGTGGGAAGCTAAGAGATTTATTCCAACACGTTTTCCCAAGATTTTCTTGTTAGTGACCGCTTTTGTTGGACGGAGCTTTGAAGCGTAGCCATGGCGAACAAAACCGACACATGCGCGGAGAAGAAGACAGCTCAGAGACGATGACCTCGTGGGCCCACCGTCAGAGAGACGAAGGAGCACGGGCGTGGCGGGCTGACTCGGATGTGCCAATGGGCTGTGAAGCGGGCCGCGCACGAAGAAAACAGAACTAGGCCGAAGAGATTCGGCCCAGTTTTATTCTGATATTTTTATTTGATTTTTCTTTTAATAAATAGCAGAAAAATGCAAAAGGCTAAAGAAAATAACAAATGAACTTGGAAAAATTCTAGAAAATATATCCAAGCACATAGAATCCAAATAAAATAGTTTTGACAATAGTTGATGTTGGAATTACTCAAATTAAATTGTTTTGGTACTAAAATTCCAAGTTAAGCTTTTGAATTAAATTCAAATAAATCCAAATGGTGAATTTTAAACCTACTAACTATTCAAAATGTTTTTAAAGCTCAGAAAATTGGGATGTTACAAACCTCCCCCCTTAAAGGAATCTCGACCCCGAGATTCAGGCTAGCTAGAGAAAAGGCTAGGAAACTCGACTTTCAGCTTTTCTTTACGCTCCCACGTTGCTTCTCCTTCTGAGTGGTTGCTCAGCTGAACTTTGCAAAAATGAACAATCTTGCTTCTGGTATGACGTTCTGCGATATCCAAAATCTTGACTGGCTGCTTCTTGTAAGTGAGATCTTATTTCAACTCAATTGATTCCAACGGGGCTTGTTCTTCTAGCACACAAAGACACTTCTTCAACTGAGAGACATGAAAGACATCATGTACTCTTGCTAATGACTGCGGTAGCTCCAACTGATAAGCTACTTCTCCACGGCGATCCAAAATCTTGAACGGACCAACATACCTAGGGGCAAGCTTCCCTTTGGCATAAAACCTTTTTACACCCCTGAGCGGAGTAACTCGAAGATAATCAAAATCTTCTAGTTCAAAGCTGAGATCACGACGACAGTTATCAGCATAACTCTTCTACCTCGATTGAGCTATCTTTAATCTTTCTTTGATCATTGACACTTGTTCTTCTGCTTCTTGAATAATATAGGGCCCAAAAACCAAACGTTTAGCTGTTTCTGACCAATTCAAAGGGCTTCTGCAGGCACGACCATACAAAGCTTCAAATGGTGACATTTGCAGACTGGCTTGATAACTGTTGTTGTACGAGAATTCTGTATACGGCAAAATCTTGTCCCAACTGGTAGCATTAGCTAGAGCCCAGGCTCTCAACATATCTTTTAATATCTGATTAACTCTTTTAGTCTGTCCATCTGTCTAAGGATGATAGGCAGTACTGAAATTCAGATGAGTCCCTAAGGCTTCAAGCAAACTTTGCCAAAAACGAGAAGTGAACTGAGATCCTCGATCTGACACTATCTTATTAAGCACACCATGCAAACTGACAATTCTTGACATATATAACTCTGCAAGGCGATCTATTGAGTAAGTGGTTTTGACTGGTAAGAAATGGGCAACTTTAGTCAAACGATCAACTATTACCGAAATCGAACCGTAACCCGATTGAGTCCTGGGTAAACCTGTAATGAAATCCATTCCGATCTCTTCTCATTTCCACTCTGGAATCTTCAGAGGTTGCAACAAACCTGGTGGTCTCTGATGTTCTGCTTTTACTTTCTGACACACGTCGCACAAGGCAACGAACTCTGCGACTTCTCGCTTCAAATTTGGCCACCAAAATTTATTCTTAACATCCTAGTACATCTTAGTACTACCAGGGTGAATCGAATACTTTGAGTCATGGGCTTCCTTCAAGATTAGTTGTCTCAAACCATCAATATCTGGTACGCAGATACGTCTATTGATCCATAGTATATCTTGATCATCATTGCTGAAGTATTTGAACTTTCCTTCTGTCATCTTCTTCTTGATGTCCGAAAATTCAGGATCCTTTGGTTGAGCTTCACGAATCTGTTTCTCCAAAGTAGAATGCACTTCTAGACTGGCTACAAATCCTTCAGATGCAACTTCTAGCTTCAGCTTCTGAAATTCATCTTGAAGTTCTGAACAAACCTCTTTTACCTCCAAAGCATTGCAGTAGCTCTTGCGGCTTAAAGCATCTGCAACGACATTGGCCTTACCGGGATGATAATAGATTCTAAGATTATAATCCTTTATTAACTCTAACCATATTCTTTGTCTCATATTCAAATTAGACTGAGTGAAAATATACTTTAGGCTTTTGTGATCTGTATATACCTCACAGCGATTACCGATGAGGTAATGACGCCAAATCTTTAAAGCATGCACTACAGCAGCTAGTTCCAGATCATGGGTAGGATAATTCTCTTCATGAGGCCTTAATTGTTTATACGCATAAGCGACAGCTCTTCTTTCTTGCATCAGGACGCATCCTAATCCTTGACGCGAAGCATCACAATAGATATCAAAATCTTTGCGAATATTTGGCAGAATTAGCACTGGTGCTGAAGTCAAACACTTCTTCAATTCTTGAAGACTTTCTTCACAAGCTGGGGTCCAAGTGAACTTTTTCTCCTTCTTCAACAACTGCGTTAGAGGTTTAGCAATCGTTGAGAATCCTTCAATAAAACAGCAATAATATCCTAGTATTCCCAAGAAACTCTGAATCTACGTAATAGTCTTGGGATGTTCCCAATGTAGTACTGCCTTAACTTTACCAAGGTCAATTGCTACTCCCTCGGCTATCATCACATGACCAAGAAAATCAACTTTCTTTTTCCAGAAATCACACTTACTAAATTTTGCATACAACTGATGCTCCCTTAGTTTCTCTAGGATTAACCTCAGGTGTTCAGCATGTTCTTCTTCTGTCTTGGAATAAACCAAAATATCATCAATGAACACTACCACAAACTTGTCCAGATATTCTATGAATACTTTATTCATCATGTTCATGAAATAGGCAGGGGCATTAGTCAGACCAAAGGACATGACTAAGAACTCAAAATGTCCGTGCCGCTCTGTGCGCCGCCGTCACCGTCTCACTTCGCCTCCGGCGCCACTGCAGCCACCATTGGGTAGAGGGCCCCCGTGCGGTCCCATTTTACGCCTCCCTGCCAACCGCTCTGCCTCCCTTCGTCGGTGTCGCGCCCTCACCCGAGCCGCCATGGAGTTCCCAGTTCTGCTGCCTTCTCCTTCTTTATTTATTTCTTTCTTGTGACCCTTACACTTGGGACCCACTATGATTCACAGTAGCTTCTCCCCCTTGCCATCACTCTCTCTCACCTCCATGTGGGGCCCTCAAGGAAGCCACTCTTTTAAATCCTAAATTCCTGGAAAAAAATCAGATTCCAGATAATATTCTATTCCCTTTTTCCTTTTTCTGATTTGTATCATTTCATGTGATCGCAAATTTTCAGACGTTCGTTCTCCATCATGCGAACTCTGATTTTGTCGATTCTCATCTCTAAATTCATCTAAATGCAGCCCCTTTCGTTTAGTTCTAATTTGATAATTTTTGGAATTTATTTGAATATTATCTTGTTTTGCATATAGGTTTCGACGACTCTAGGGAAACTGAATTATTTGAAGAGTTAGATCCTCAAGCATTTGACCAAGGCAAGTTACATCCTTTGATCATATTTGAGCCCATTATTTGAAATTATTTAAATTTTGTTTTAAACTATTATTGCATGCTTATTTGTATTTCAGTAATTTATATTCTTGTTTTAAATTACTAGTTAATTCCTTTACCTTTGTACGGCCAATATTGAATTTGAATTTGCCATTCCCTTGTCATCTTCGATGTAAAATTTGGTTGGTACATTAGTATAACTAGAACATGTTGGAAAATTATGCTCAGTCAAAGCTTAGACCAAAAATCTTGATTTAGGGAAATTAGCCAAATTATTCAGTCATGATTTAAAATTGAGACTTAGCAGTTTTAGCGAATGTTTTGACATGAAAAAGAAAATAAACTTGTTTAGACTTGGGCAAAATGGATGTTGGTATGGTGCAAGTCAATGCACATGATCGATTCATTTCAATGATTGAGTTCAGGGTTATGGAATATTGCCTAAGTCAGTTAAGGACCAGTCTTCGAGCCGCCTCTTGCTAAGCCCCATCGTACAACCACATGTCCTATGTGGGCAGGACCTAGCCAACTAATTTAACATGTTCTAGCATTACACCTGCAAGCTGTAGCTGTAGGTGTTCCTTTTTGGGTTTGTGCAGACGATGGTAATAGACATCTATGTCTGTTGGGGTTTGCTTCAGGCGATGGTAACAAACATCCATGTCTGGGCAGGTTATCCCCCACAATGGTAGGCTCCAGGTCGATGGTAATAGACGTTCATGACTTGGGCTTAAGCTCATCGGGCGGGTTGGTGTTAGAGCATGGTATTGTAAAGGCCTCGTGATAATCGCTTAGTCGCACGTCCAAGGAAGCGTGTCATAACCGACATGTTAAGCAAAATATCACTTGTGGGTCAAGCTGTATAACCCCTGCAGAATGTAAAACTATTCGAATAGCTGTCTTCATGGTCATGGACATGCTAAGCAAAGCCACTCAAAAGTAGACTTTGGTTTTGATTTCAAAAAATTGTATCAAGTGATTTTGGATAGTTTTATCCAATTGGGAAATTAGACGGTTTGCCATGTGATAGGAAGGTATCCTTCACCAATTCTTGTATGAAGGTTATCTGCTATAAAACTGTCATTTAAAACTTGATTTTAGTTATAGAATAATCTGCTTAGGAACTTGGTAAGAATATTTAAATTGAAAATTTCGCTTTATGTAAATTGAGCCATATAAGCCTTCATTTGATAAATCCTTGCATGCATTATAATTCTATTATTTGGTGTAACTTGTGGAGTATATTTATTTGTACCCACCCTTACTTAATACATTGTTGTTCAGAGGAGGACTACTATGAGGAGAATGAGAACTTGGGCGACTAGGCTACATCCCTAGACGATTGCCTATGGCGAATCGTGTGGTCTACCTTACTACTTTTGCTTCTGCTGTATTTTGCTTATTGGCTTTATGCCCATTTTGTAACAAACTTGAAATATTGTGAATATATCGTGCATTATGGTTATGCTATCATCTTTTGTTTGACTATGTACACTAGCTGTTCTTGGACTAGTGTATGAGACACAAAGAATCTGATATCCTTCGCTCCTGGGCTCGACGGAGGCCAAGGTGCATTGGCCACGGACTGCCTATTGAAGTGCTGCTGGTTCATGCGAGGCCTGAAACTGCCAGCTCCGTGTTGTGCCTGAAAAGCCATCTTTCGTTTACGAGACTCATACAGCTGACGTTGAGCATCCTCTTGCACGAGAGCCTTGTTGACCATTTACTGAAAGTTGGGGTAGTCATTTGACACCAAATATACTTTGATGTCGGGATCAAGTCCTTCCATGAAGCGTCAAATCTTAGCTTTCTCATTTACCATGTCCTCCAGTGCATATCCTGACAGTTGTGTGAATTTGTTGAGATATTCTGACACGCTGAGGTTGCCTTGTTGCAGCTTATGGAACTCTCGCCTTTTCATCTCCATCATTCCCAAAGGAATGTGTCTTTGGCGAAAGCGTGAGAAAACTCCCGCCAAGTAATGTCACGACATTTTGGTGAAATTGCGTGAAAATTTCCCACCAAGTTCCTACAGTCCCTTTGAGTTGGTGAGTAGCATATAGGACTTTCTTGAGCTAAGATCAGTTTCCTCTCGACATCCTTTAGCCAATCATCAGCTTCTTGTGGATCAACTGAACCGGCAAAGATTGGTGGCCTAGTTGTCATGAATTCTCCCAGTCTGGACTAAGGTGAAAAGACTGGAGCAGGAACTGGTGCAAGCTGATTAACTTGATTCTGAGCAAGTGCCTGAAGAAGTTCTAGTTGCATGGCCATCATCGGCTCCATGTTCATTTGGGGCTGAGCAGGAAGGGGTGGCTGTAGGGGTTCTTCTTCGAAGAGTTGTTCTGGCTGAACTTGAGGTGCTTGTGGCAAAACTAGATCCTGAGGAAGTGGTTGACCACGACCTCTTCCATGACCACGGCCTCGGATGGCTACATGGCCTCCTTCACGAGCACTTCCACAGGCTCCTCTACGACCTCTCCCACACCCTCTTCCAGTGTTTTCCATTTGAGCGGTGACTAGGGTTAGTAGGGGAAGAGAGGGAAAAGATGAGACGAGAGAAACAAGGAAGCTGGTAACAACCCACAAGATCCAAATATTTCACAAAAAATCAAATTACTTTTTGCAACTGAAAACAACTCAAAGAAAATCGTCTACTCGATCGATACTCTTTAGCTGGTGAGATGACTCGATACACTAAATGAGCCTTGGCAACTTGGACTATATGGCTTGATGGCACCATTCTTGAAGTCTTGATCGCATTGGTAAGAATCATGTTGACCATCTATAGGAATTATAAGGGAAAGAGGATCTATTTGACATCGTAAAACGATGTAACATCCCAAAGTGCTGTTACCAAAATAAAATAAATAAAGGTATTATTTTATTGGATTTTCTGAAATTTGAAAGAGTTTTATTGCTTTATTTGAATTTCTTGAATTTTTTTTAAAAGCTTTTCTCTAATTATTTTAAAGCCAAAATAATTTATTTGCAAAATTAAAAGCCAACTTTAAGTTGAAAATAATTTTATTTAAATCCAAAATAATTCTAGGAATTTCTGTGAATTTTTCTAGATTTTTTTGGATTTTTTTGCTATTTTCTAAAGCCAAAATGGATTAATCGAATTGTTTAAAATGCTAAATCTTTAAAAATCCTCCAATAGTGTTCGGGCCAAATTCCTCCGGCCCAACCCTATGTTTTTCTCCGCGCGCCGGCCCGTTTTGGCCCACCCGCACCCTCTCTCCCCCTCAACTCGCCTCTCCCTCTCTCAACCGTCCGATTTACATCGGACGGCCATCACGCGCACACGCCGCACGGCCCGTTCCGCGCCGTCGGATCGAAATCTAGCCGCCTGCATGCCTTCTTCCTCAACCGCCCTTCTTCCTCGCGCGATCAAGCCACGTCCGCCATTTTTTGCCGCATTGAGCTCCATCTCCGCCGAGAATCTCGCCTCCTTTCCTTGCGCGGACATGCGCATTGAAGCCCCCTCATCACGCCGCACCTTCGCCGGCCGTTGCCCCCTCGTCCGCGTGCGAAATCGCCGGATTTTTGAATCAGTCACCGCCGTGACCTTCGCGCCCGATCTCATCGCTCCGGCCCCCTCTATCCCTATAAAAGGAGGCATGGTGCACCCCTCGTCCTCCTCAACTCATTCTGTTAGACCAGGGGGTTTTTTGGTCATGTTATTTGATGTTGAACACATTGACAATAGAAAGTCTTAGTCTTGGTGTTTAATCAAGAATACATTGTCTTTCGGACATGCTTGTGATATTAGGTGTTGACATGCTTTGTAATAGCTTTTCAGGGCTTTTGTTTTATGTGGAAATCAGCCTTTGTCGGGTTTTATGGTAGTCTGAAGCATTGTGGTCATGATACTACCGTCGGTACAACCGCAAGTGATGTGCGGTATTATCGCAAGTCACTTGGGTCCCGACGTGTGATAGCGAACCATTAGATCTTGATCAGACGGCTCATATTGAAGAAGAACGTTTGGACCATCCGAAAGAGACAGGTCGTATTAGCCTTTGGATTGAAATCCGACGGTGGTTATCGAGAGGGACGTTAAGACTTTGAATAGTGCTCCAGATCCGACGGTTGTGACGCACGGTCCGAACGGCCGAGTGAATCTGGATCGTTCACGTGGCAAAGGGCTTTGTTCTGAGGCTTTTAAGCAATTTCGTGAAGCGGTAGTACCGCAAGTTTTATAGCGGTAATACCGCTCATCGGTAATACCGTATTTTAGTTGGTGGTTGAAAATTTCCAGAGAAGGTGTTTTTGAGAGTTTTGAACTCAAGTGAAAAACGGTAGTACCGCAGTCATGGAGCGGTACGACCGTAGTTTGGTATTTTCGGTTTTTACATGCCGGTTTGAAAATTCCAGAAGACATGTTTTTCGGATACTTGGATTTCATTGGAAAGCGGTAGTACCGCAGCTTTGGGGTGGTACAAGCGTAGATCGGTAGTACCGTAGTTTTAACTACGGTAGTACCGCAGCTTTGGGGTGGTACAACCGCAGATCGGTAGTACCGTAGTTTTAACTATGGTAGTACCGCAAAATGGTATGACCGCAAGGTTGCGGTATGGATTTTCCAGAGAGCTTGTTTTGGAGAGTTTTGTATGACTTTGAGGATCGGTAGTACCGGTGTGTTTTTCGACCGATTGTGCTCTATGTGTCCGCCGTTTTGGGGATTTGGCTAAAGATAAGTTGAGCTTATGTGTTTTAGCTTGTTGCATGATGCATGACAGTGGTTATGTGTGTGTGTGTGTGTGTGTGTGTGTGTGTGTGAGCTAATGATTGGTCAAGTTGAAAAACTTGTGCCAGGATTTGTGTTTCTTTGATATTTGCATGTGCAGGTTGAGCGTGGAGACAGTTATGGTCGTGACGAGGAGGATTCGGACTAGGATGGGGAGATCTGAGGTCTAGGAGATCGTGGATGTCACGAGATGATTGGGATTACACTAGAGCACATGGAGATCAAAGGTATTGCACGGTGAAGCTTTGGGAGGCGGATTCCTGAAGGCTTACGACGTGAGGAGATATGGAAGGTTCTGGTTTTGGAAAGTCTTAGAAATTTGGAAAAACCCGTGTTGGTAAGGGTTTCGGGTCCCTTAATTTTTGGAAAGATAGATTGCAGTGTTTGTTAGAGATACGGAGAGGGCTTTGCCTATAAAAAGAGGCAGAGGACAGGTCCTTTGAAATGAGTCTTGAACCCGTAGCTTTCATGCTGTTTGGTTGCGGGGGTTTAGAGAGAACTTGAGAGGACTTTCGGCTGAAGGTCTATTAGGGGTACTTGCGGAGCACTTTGTAGACACAAATCTAGTCTGAGAAATAAAGTTCAGATTTGTTCTACTTTGTCTCTGGTTTGTTGTGTTTGAGCTGTGCGCTGAAAAGCTTCTTGAAGAGGTTATTTTAGAGATTCTGTGAAGGTTCTCCGAGGGACTCCCGAGAAGGTTGCAGGTGTTTCAGCGCATAGGTTTGAGATTGAATTTGGAGGTCAATTCGCTGCAATCATTCACCCTCCTCTGATTGCCATTACGATCCTACACATTCTCACCACCCACTCCTCCACTCTCGTCTCAGTTTCGTCGGATTTTGAGTCTGAAGGATCCCGGCCAAGTGCCATTCTTCTTCGTCTCCGGCGCCGTCCAAGTCATCTCATCGCTGCCGACCCCTCCTACCGCAACGACGCCATCCCCGTGCGCACCCTCCCCCGGCCCGAAGACCCCCGGAGCCCCAACTTCATCGGAGGCCGAACGTTACCGCCGCCAAACCTCGTCGCCGGCGGTCAAAACTCCTCGCACCGCTGCTGTTTTGGTGAGCATCAGTGTCGCCTTGATCCACTCTTTCTTTTGAGCACACCCATGCACCTCGCCATGGCACTCCGCGCCGGCGAGCTCAACGCCATCGCCGCCGGCCGCCAAGATGACATGGCCGCACCACCTCACGGCCACGCGTGCGCCACATCACCATATCCTCCTACGTGGCTGCCCCATCACTGCCTACGTGGCGCTGACGTGGCCCATTCCTTTAACCGAACGGAAATTTGGGCGCTGACGTCATGCTGATGTCATAAAGCCATTTTCTTTCAGAAAGATAATTCAAAATGTCTATAATTCATCATTTCATGTGAATTGTAAACTTCCCGGGGTTCGTTCTCCTTCATACGAACTCCGATTTCATCGATTCAAATTTCTAAATTCATATAAATTCAAGGTCTAGATATCTAAACCAAAATTATTTAATTTGGAGTTTATTTGAATCTTCATTTGAATTTTGTTTGAATTTGGCTTATTTTCACGTTTAGATTTTGACGACTTCGGAAAGTCATATTTCGACTCCGTTTGAGATAAACTAATGAAGCAAGGCAAGTTATACCCTTGATCATATTGAGCCCAGTAATTAAAATTATTTAAATTCTGTTTTAAACTATTATTGCATGCTTATTTCTATACAGTAATTTAAATTCCCGTTTTAAATTTGTAGTTATGCCTAAATCCTTTGTACTGCCAGTCTTGATATTGAAATAATCATACCTTGTCACCTTAGATGAAAATCTAGTTCATGCAATAGTATGAACTAGAACACTTTGGAAAAATTGATGCTTAGCTATGCTTAGACCCAAAAATGTTTGATTTGGGGAATTTTCAACCAAAAATCAAATGTTGTTTAAAAGTCTATGGCATTGGTTTGTCATGGGAGATTTTGCAAATGATTTTGGAAAACAAAATCAAATTGAAAACTAGTTTGGACTTGGGCGAAATGGATAGTTGGTGGGTGCAAGTTTATGCACGGGCTCTTCTCTGGAATGGTTGAGGCCCAGGGTTTGTTTTGGAAATTGCCCAGTCAATTAAAGACCGGTCTGCGAGCTGGGATTGTTAAGCCAAAATCGTACTACCACATGTCCTGTATGGGAAGGACCTGGCCAACTAATTTGCAATATTTCACCGTGGTCGTTCCCTTCAGATGCGGTGGGCAGTCATGTTATGACCTACGATAGTCCCACCTGGCGCAAGAGGGGGCTCTAATCCTGCGAAGAATGGTGCATTGTAAAAGCTTTGACACGTGCTCTAGACTGCTTACCTAAGGTAGTGAGCAGTGGCATTGTCCATACCAAACAAACTAGAGAATTCATATCATGTGGGTAAAGCTGTACAACCTCTGCAGAGCGTTAAGAACTATTCGAATAGCCATGTCCATGGTCATGGACATGCTGAGCAAAGCCTTTCGCGGATTAGACTTTGGTTTTGATTTCAAAATGATTTTGTAAAACAGTTTTGACATGGATGGGTGTCCATGAGAAAAGTTATGGGTTGAAGCCCCGGGTTGGTGCCCGTGTTTATGTTAGTGTTAGGTCGATGCCTACACTAGCTTTATTATTTCAGTTTAAAACTCAATGTTAATTATTGTAAAAATTGAGCCTTTGAACTTAGTATTGTATTTAAATTGTCAAATATTGCTTTTGCGTAAATAACCCTATAAACCATCCTTTGTTACATCCATGTATGCATGTCATTCTATTATTTGACGGGTGTAACTTGCGAGCACGGTAGTTATGCTCATACTTGCTTTATGCAAACAAATTTTAGAGGAGAAGGACTTCGCTACCGGTGTGGATCTTGACGACTAGGCCGCTACCCCAGTCGATTGCCTATGGCAGATTAGCTGGACTCCACTACTTCTTCGTCTTCCGCTGTGTTCTTAATTGTTGGCTTGTAAGCCTCTTTTTGTAATAAACTCTGTTGATTATTAATAAAATATTACGATCTATGGATGTTACCATATCAGTTTACTGTGGAACTAGCTACTGATCATGGGACTAGTTCAGAAATACACAGAGGATTTGGGGGGTTAATCCCGGGTCCGACAAACGGTAAAGGAAGAACTAGGTAAGAAAGAATTCAGCGAAGAAGGTAAGTGTGGAAAGATGAGAAAAGATAAGGATAGCACAATATTTTCTCCTTTTTATAAAATAAATTTCAAAGTTTTTATACTAGCGACTATTCTAACTAGGTCACGTCCTACAGTCGATTCGGCTCTAATACCAACTCTGCGGGACTCCGAATTTCTGAATCCGACCCCACTGTGTATTTCTGCACCAGTCCCAGATCAGTAGCTAGTGCACACAGTTACATCATTGATAACAAGCTCGAATCACAAAATAACATTAATAAACAACTGAGTACCGGCCTTATGGCCACATATTACAAGAGAGGTCAAAAGACCTTGAGTATTACAGCAGCAGAAACAACAAAAGAGTAAACTTCGAGTGGTAGCCCAACAAATTGCCCACTGGCATTCGACTGGGGGAGCGCGGCCTAGTACTCCGGGTGTCCTTCATCAAAACCACATGCGAAGTAGTCGTAGTCTTCCTCGGCATCACTGAAGACTTCTGAGATGTGTTTTGAGTGTAGCATGTGAGTACATAAAGTACTCCACGAGTATTGGAAAAAAAATGCATATGCATAGCTTAAACAATTGGGCTTATAGGGTTATTTTACACAAAGCAAGATTTAATGTTTAAATATTTTTCATAAAGCACATTTGACAAAAGCAGTTTCCATAAATAAATTAATTGCATCGCTAGTGGTGGTTCTAGGTACCAACCACTAGTATAGAGACTCTAACTGCCAAGGTTCACAGGATAGGGCTCTAGCTACCCAACTGGCTCTAGCTGCCAGAAAACTACCCGAGAGCCCCAACTGCTCCCGGTTTTCCAAATTTACTCTTTTAAAATCAAAACCAAAATCTATCATGTGAAAACACACTTTGCCCACCCTTGATCGTGGGCACGGCTATTCGAATAGTTTTACAATCTGCAAAGGTTGTACAGCTTGACCCACACGAGATAATCAGCTTATAATGTCGGCCATGACACGCTTCCTTAGGCGTGCGACTAAGCGATTATCACAAAGCATTTACAATATTTTATCCTTACATTAGCCCGCTCGATGAGCTTACCCCCAAGTCATGGATGTTAATTACCATTGACCCGGAGCTCACCGTTGTGGGGGATAACCTGCCCGAACATGGACATCAGTTACCATTGCTCGGCGCAGACCCCGACAAACATGGACGTAAATTACCATCATCTGCACTACCCAAGTAACTCCTACCATCTACAGCCTACAGGCTAGATGTATGAACTCAGTAGATTATTCGGCCAGGTCCTTCCCCATTTCGGACATGTGGTTGTACGGTATTGCTTAGTTTGGATAGTCACAAGCGTCGGTACTTAAAACTTGGGAGGAACTTGCCACAATACAAGTTCTCGTGTTCTAGCTGCACCCGCTTGATCTTACCACCCGTCCAAGTCTAAAACAAGTTTTCACCAATTTTTTTTTTTTTTTTGCAAATACTGACATTACCTAATGTCATACATTTCTCAAAAAGATTTGCACAAAAGGTAATAATATTTCCTCCCATTGGGTGATCAAGACCGAAGCATGTCTAGGCAATTCTACTGTGTTTAACTAATCCACAGTGTTGTAATCAATATTGCGGAGTTACTATGCTAGGGTTACAAAGGTATAAGTTAACAATTATCAAGGAAGACATTAACAAGTTTTAGGTTTAACTAACAACCTACAATTTGAACTCATCATTTTATGTGAAATAGCAATGCATAATACTTTTAAAACTGAAAACATAATTTAAAAATTATAGATACAAAATGGTCAAAGGAGACTCGCCTTTGTCGAAGGTTGAGGTCACGACGTCCGATTGATCCAAATTGACTTCGGCGGCGTCAGACTCTACATGCGCGAAACGAGATAAATAAATAAAATAAAATCTAAAAATTATAAAATTAGTACCAAAAGAGATATTATGAATTTATATGAATTTAGAAACAAGAATCGACGAAATCGGAGTTCGTATATGAAGGAGAACGAACGTTCGGAAGATAGCAATCACATGAAATGATAGGAAATGGAAAAGAGTGAATATCCCTGGAATATTCCTGTTCTGGAATTAAAGGATTAAATGATATACTAACTTGTGGGCCCCATATGCTAGAGAGTGAGAGAGGGTTGGAAGAGCAAGGGAGTATGATGTGTGGGCCCCAACTGCTAGCAACACAAGCAAGCAACACACTGAGACAGGAAACAGAGGAGCATGGGCGCAGCACTAGGCGGTGGCAGCACCGGTGAGCGATGGCACGGGAGCATCCGGTGTTGAATCCCAGTGGGGTTCCCAACTTGTGGGTGGAGGCGGTGCGGTGAGTGGTGGCCGGAGGCGGTGCGCACGGGCAAAACGGTGCTCAGGTAGCGTGGGCATGCGGCGCGGGTGTGCGGCATCGTCGGCAGCGAGGCGGGGGAGATGGTGTGAGCACGGGCACGACGGCCGCACGTGGAGCATGCGGAGCTGCTCGTGGAGGCTTGGGGGTGAGCGAGGAGATGCGGCCACGGCGCCGAAGGCAAAGAAGAAAGCGGTGGCGGAGGGGGAGCTTCACAATGAGCAATCGGCTGGGAGGAGTGGGGGGGGAAGGAGGTGATGCCCGGGAATGCGAGATGACACGATGGCATGGAAAAATGCCAACCGGAGGGGGGGGATTGGTGATGAGGATTCGTGGCCGGTGATGGGGAAGAACGCAAATGCGACGGTGGGGGAGCTCCAGAGGCAATGGGAAATGGAGGAGAGTGGGTGGGAGGAAGGGGATAGTAGGGGGGTTGGCCAGCCTTAAATAGGAAAACGGGTGAGAGCGGGCGATGTGCTCGGTGCGGGCGCAAGGGCAGGTGGCGAGGAGCGGGGCAGCGGTGTCAGGTAAGGGGATGGGCGCAGCTCTAGCAGGGGATGGGCACAGGGACAGTGCTGCAGGCGCAGTCTGGGCGCGGGCGCGACGTGGTGAGAGGTGGCTAGGGCATGGGCAGCGTTGTGCTCGGGAGAGGGCAACCAGGAAAGGAGGAGGAAGAAAGATAAAGAAAAAGAAAGGAAAGAAAGGAAAAAGGAAAAGGAAGGGAAGGAAAAAAGAAAATAAAAAGGGAAGAAAAGAAAAGGGTTAGGAGAAATTTGAATTTGGAATGTGACGACAAGATTCGAATTGAGACAATGGAATATGAATTTGAACTTCGGACCAGGAATGTAAATATATGCAAAAATTCCAATTAAAATCCAACATTTTGAATTAATTAATTTAAATTAAAATTTTTGTAAAAGGCTAAATTTTGGGATGTTACAGGAGAAGTGCCGAAGGAGCGCTAGCCTAAGGAGCAAAGGGGGAGGAGTGGGCACTCGCCGCCTTCTCTGGTTGGATGTAGCTCGGTGACACGTAAGCGCCTCGAGATCCATATGGGCACACTCGACCAACGCGGTTCTTGTGTCGCCGAGACATGCTGGTGATAGTCGTTTGCTCTCTCGATCTAGATCTCTCTCAAAGACGCCATTTTTTCACCTCTAAGCTCTCTAGGACCTAGCCCAGGAGGATGCCGCCAAGCTCGTCTCCAGCCAGCCCGCGGCCAGCATCGTCAAGCTCAAGGCCAGCTAGAAGCTCCCCGAGCCGCCCCCAAAGGATCGCAAGGTCATGGCGCTCAACTGCCTGCAGGCGCCGTTCGACGTGGACATCAAGAACAGCGGCCACGTCGTTGTGCTCAACACCCAGAACATGTCGCTGGTCAAGGAGGTCAGGCTCGGTGCCAAGCTCGTTAGGATCGACACTCACTATTTGTGCTTGCTGGGCTACTCCTTTGTGTAGAAGGTTGTGCAAATCGACCGAAGAGGGGCAGTTCAGGCATTTCATGTGGCCAAAATGAAAAAAAAAAGATGATATTAATAAAATAATAGAAACCAGGTATTTTATTAAGGATAACACTAAGTGTAGGATAAAAAATAATTACATCTAAAATAAGGGTATATCCTTGAATGGCATCTAAGGAGAGAGTAAATAATCAATCGGCCTCGAGCGCCTGTAGTTTCAGATAATCGGACGTAGCATAGTACCATGAACTCACACTGAAAGGAGTTTTTGGCTATATTGGCACATTTCCTTGACGAATTTGCAGAATTGGAGCCTCGTCCGCACAACCACCGCGCAGTTTTCCCAATGGGCCGACACATAGCAACAACCGCACGGCCATCATGCGGCCGAGGGGCTACCGCACAACCACCGTGCGGTTGGGTTGGAAACCCCATGGCCACCGTGCGGTGCGAACTACAGCATGCATGCACAACTTCATTAATTAAATCCCAAAAGATTAATTAGTCTGGCTTCATTAATTAATGCATGACTTCATTAATTAAATCCCAAAAAAGTCAGGCTTCATTAATTAAATCCTAAAATATTAATTAGTCAGAAACATCGTGTAATACTCTAGCAGATTCTGGTGCTGGACAAATTAAGTACGTACACAAAATTGTTAGAATTTATAAACAAGGAAAAAATTACCTTCTAATATGGCTGCAAATGACAGCAGTTAATAACGCTAAATCGTCCCCAAAAATAAAATCAATAGAGAACCAGAGAGCGACCGAGAGAGACAGACAGACAGACAGACAGACAAACAGACAGAGACAGAGAGAGAGAGAGAGTGAGCGAGATGGTGAAACTAAATCGCACTCGGCATTTCACCTCCATCAGTCATCGTCGCCTTTAGCTTTATTCCCCGTCCAACATGCGGTCAACGGGATGCCGCACGATCGCCATGCGGTCGAGCTAGAAACCGCCATCGCCGTAGGTGATTTATAGCATCAATACATATCCAAATCATTTGTCATCTAGATTATTTGATTTATCCCAGACCATTATTAAGCATGCATGCAGGCTCTTAACTAGGTCTCTGAATTTTTCTTACGAGGAGCTAGCTAGCATGGAATTATGCATGTCTCAACTAACCATATGCATGCACCATATATTATTTTAAGTGCCTAGTGGGAACATGTTTCATATACATTTATTTATATAATACTATATTAAGCATGCTCTAACTTCGTCTGCACTATGGCCATGTGGTTTCCAACTCGATTGCATGGCGGTCGTGCGGCATCCCCTCGACCGCATGGCGATCGTGCGGCATCCCCTCGACCACGTGGCAGACGGGGAATAAATCTAAAGGCCACCGTATGGCGGACGGTGGCCATCGCGTTTCGGCTAAATGCACAATAGCCTTTAGCTTTATTCCCCATCCGCCATGCGGTTGAGGGGATGCCGCATGGCCGCCATGCGGTCAAGCTGGAAACCGCATGGCCATCGTGCGGACGAAGTTAGAGCATGCTTAATCTAGTATTATCTAAATAAAGGTACATGAAACATGTTCCCACTAGGCACTTAAAATAATATATGGTGCATGCATATGATTAGTTGAGACATGCATGATTCCATGCTAGCTAGCTCCTCACAAGAAAAATTCAGAGACCTACGTAAGAGCCTGCATGCATGATTAATAATGGTCTGGAATAAATCAAATAATCCAGATGACAAATGATTTTGGATATGTATTGATGCTATAAATCACCTACGGCGATGGCAGTTTCTAGCTCGATCGCATGGCGGACGGGGAATAAAGCTAAAGGCGGCGGCGACTGATGGAGGTGAAATGACGAGTGTGATTTAGTTTCACCTCTCTCTCTCTCTCTCTCTCTCTCTCTCTCTCTCTCTCTCTCTCTCGATTTTATTTTCGGGGACATTTTAGCGTTATTAACCGCTGTCATTTGCAGCCATATTAGCAGGTAATTTTTTTCCTTGTTTATAAATTCTAACAATTTTGTGTACGTACTTAATTTGTCCGGCACTAGAACCTGCTAGAGTATTACACGACGTTTCTGACTAATTAATCTTTTGGGATTTAATTAATGAGGTCGTGCATTAATTAATGAAGCTCGACTCATTAATCTTTTGGGATTTAATTAATGAAGCCGTGCATGTATGCTGCAGTCCGCACCGCATGGTGGCCATGCGTAGAGCTTGGCATTGGGTCGTGCCATGCTTAAGACGGCCCGGCCCGCCGTGCTTCGGTAGTGTCGTCGGTCGTAAATCGGCTCGGCCCGGCCACCCCGCCCAGCAAATGCCGTCTTGGTCTTTGCCGACCCACCTCATCTTCGGCCAGGCCTAGGCATGACCCAAAGCCCGTCGTCTTGGGGTCTTGCTGCTTGACCCAAGCCCAAATTTCTAAATAACTATAGACGGCGGAGGCGGCAGTGATGATGGTGGTGGTGACCGCCATCTTCATTCCTCTCGTGCCTACCTTGTTAAAAACCTAGTTATAATTCGCTGTCTTTCGAACACAGCAACGTGCGAATGGTGTTCACAGCCTTTTAGCGAGTCCCAAGGTATTCTGATAGCCTCGGTTGCTGTTCCACTTTATTTCCACCTGTGAGATGCGAGAAGCTATACCACCTACCTCGGTTTCTGTTTTCCCCTCTATTTCCCAAAAAGGTCGTTCGAACGGCCCGGATTCGTAGGAGAAATGTGACAACATACTACGGTGTCATATCGTATGGTACATTGGTACGTAAGCGCTAAACATCCCACAGTGAATAATTATCATATTTAATAGTTACAATTCTACCACGATGATTATGTTAATAGTTCATATATTATTAGTGCCGGAACGTACACTATCAATTAATCCTTAGTATTATTCTTTTTTATTTAACAAAGAAGTCTCACTATTAATAAATCAATAGAAATGAAGCAAAATCTATTGCTTGGTCATTGGTCCCATTAGCCAGTAGTTTCCAGATAGACCGAAAGTGTCAAAGGAAATAATAAAATAAAAACCATCTTCGCTTTCCCCTTTTATTCTCCTGCTTGCTCCTATACTTAACTTCCTAAACCCAATTTCTTAACCCTAATTTCCTATCCCTAATCTACTCCCACCTAATCCCATTCTCTAATCCCACTCTCCTCATCCATAAACCGGCCGACACCCTCACTCTCTCTCTCTCTCTCTCTCTCTCTCTCTCTCTCTCTCCCCAAATCCACTCTTCTCCCTCCCCTTTCTCCTGGCGCCACTGCCTCCCCACGGCTCCCGACTCGGCTCCCGCTCTGCCGCCTCCGGCTCCGCCGGCCCGCTCCCCGCTCCGGTTCCCTGCGCCGCCACACCTCCTCTCCTAGCACCGCCTTTCCTAGCGCCGCCCCCTTTTGCTCCAGGCGCCGACCGTGCGTTTCCTCGGCTCGGCCCGGCCCGATCCCATTGGTCCTCCGTCCTGATCGCCTCGGCTCTACCTCCCCGGTTCGCCCCTCTCACCTTCGGCTTGGCCTCCATGGCGCCGCTACGCTCCAGTGCCACTCGGCTGCTCCCTCTCTCTCTCTGGTCTCCCCCACGACGCTGCGCTTCCTGGGTTGAACTGCTGAAGGAGGGCATCGCTGTGCGGCGGGGCGACGGGAGGCGAGGTGGCCGTCGGGCGTCTGCGTGCTGGCCATGTCGGGCATGCATGGCGTGCCGGGCCGGCCCAAGCACGGCACGCCACACTGGGTTGTGCCATGCCGCCCATCGTGCTACCCTTCCAGGCCCAGCTCGGCACGCCACGTGACGTGCTTGAGCCGTGCCGAGCCGGTCGGGCCTCGGGCAAGCACGGAATGGCCCGGCACGACTCCCACCTCTAGTCATGCGGTTTCCAGTCCAACCGCATGGTGGCCGTGCAGCATCCTCTCGACCGCACGATGGCCGTGCAGTAGCCCCTCGGTCGCACAGTGGCCGTGCGGTTGTTGCTACGTGTCAGCCTATTGGAAAAACTGCACAGTGGCCGTGCAGACGAGGCTCAAATTCTGCAAATGCGGTGGCCGTGCAGTTGTTGCTACGTGTCCGTGTCAGCCTATTTACGGATGAGGCTCTAATTCTACAAATCCGACACAACGACGAGAGCTATTTTCACTAAATCATCCGAAAAATATGTAAATACAACCAAAAACTCTACGGAAGGTACCGAACGATTCGATGTCTAGACTTTGTAGAGACAACTTCCTGCAAAATGAACACCCAAAAGACGGCCATGCCCGACAAAACAGTTTGTACGGCCTCCTTTCTCAGGGCACAGGCTTTTCCAATGTATCCAGAACTGCCACAGAGCATTTTAAGCGTGCTGGCATAGCGAGATGCTGACTAATAATGTGACTGAACTGAAGTCGCTACAGGTTCTCCAGCAATGTGAGTATGTGACTCTACACCATCACATTGCTACATCAGCCACGCAAATGATATCCCAGCCAGTACAATAATATCTTCCCAACCAACTTGATCAGACGGCGATGTGCTCTGCGAAAAGGCTCCACTGGCAACAAAAATTGACATGAGAACTCGGCCACCAAAGGACAGACAGTGGCTCCCAAATTGCTGCGGTTGTTGTACATCATATGGGTAAATATTTGCAATTTACAACAGTACTACATCAGAGCTCTGAACAGGTAGGTGCAGTGATACACACCAAAAACGTTGAATTAGTTTTCACAACTGGGAACGATTACACTTCCTGGGGAGAGAAGAGAAGCATACTTTCATCGACGACAGCCTCAATTTGCCTCCACTGGTTGCTTCCCAGGATTTTCCGCCTCGCTAGCTCCTGAACTTTGGTCATGTTGCTTAGTTCACTCTCAGCGACAGGAGTTGTAGTGGAAACCCCATCTGCAGGAGCAGTTGAGGTCAACTGACCTGAGTTTGAGCCGGAGCATTGCCCTACGGATTGATTCGCCGTGTTGAGTGCATGGCAATGTGGGCAGCAGTGGCGGAGCCAGGAATATTACGATGGGGGTGCACACTTCAAAGATTTTAAAAAAAATCTTGTACGACATATAAATAATTTCACAAATTCAACACAATTACACAAAAAGTTCGAAATTAGTTAATAATGCAATACAACTAGTTCAAATAAAATCTTACATGAATAAAATAGTCCTAAATAGCTAATAGAAATCACAATACCATACGACGCGATCGTATTCCTTGGAAACACTTGATTATATCATCATCACTAACCTTCGAGAAGATATCTCGCTCTATAAAGGTGACTAAATAATCATTCAATACTTGATCATCCATACTATTTCTCAACTTGTTCTTCATAAGATTCATCGTCGAAAATACTCTTTCAACACTCGCCGTTGCTACCGATAGAAACAATACCAATTTAAGAAGCAAGTAAATATGGCAATGGCATACTAATACCATATGGTCTAATGGTCTATCAACTATCAAGATTCAAGAGTCAAGACAATTAGACAAGTGAACAACAGAACAAACATTCAATCATGATTCATGTCTCATGAAGCGAATAAGCATTAAGCAACCCAAGCAAAAGTGGCATACCATATGGCATATGGTCTATCTGACTATCAACTATCCTTCTTGCAGTCTTCTAAATTTGATATCTCCCTCTATAGTGCATATAAAAGCGAACCGTTTGTGCCCAAACGTCCATCTTTACCTCCTCCCTCTACAGAACTACCAGAGAAGTCCAGTACGTGTACGTTTCCAACTCAAATCTTCTAAATTTGATATCTCCATCTACAGTGCATATAAAAGCGAACCGTTTGCGTCCAGACATCCGTCTTGATCTCCTCTTTCAATCCCCTGATCCGAATCAATCTATTTTTGTCGCCATCTGCAAAATACCAAGCTCCACCCAAAGGTCTTCTCCGACGAGTTGCGCTTTCATCCGACGTCCTCCGGCCGAACCGTCTGCGGTGTTGGGTTCGCGTCGTCATGCTCTACGTCATTGTTCCTTCCTCTTCGCCTGAATATCGCCAGAGCACCGTCGGCCATTAAAGCCAAACCGTGTTCATCGTGTTGCTCGCTTACTTGGTGAGTTTTTCCAAAATCCGATCACACCATCGCGTCCGGCTCGTCGTTTCCTTTCCGTTTTGCCCCTTCGCCGCTGCCACATCGCTTCCGGCCGCCGTCCACTCCATGTGCTATAAACAGCCATACACTGTTCATGTATGTTGTCCAGTACGCATGATTTTCGGTTCTCTGATGCTTATTTGCCTTCCTTTCTTTCCTTTGTTGTGTAGAGCTAAAACATCTGTTCTTGCTTTGACTCCATGCGCCAAAGTACCAAGTGAAGAACTCCCTACTGCTTTTTATGATTTTTGGGGGTGCCGGTGCATACCCGGCACCCCCCTTGGATCCGCCCCTGGTGGGCAGTAGTAAGTTATGTGAGGAAAATCTACTTTCCTGGGCATATTATGTAGTCTATCCAATTATGTACATGCAACATGTGAGAAAAACCAGAAAGAGTATTTGTAGTTTTTTTACCGGGGCATTTAGTCAAGGAGCGGAGCTTAAGCCAGGCCAAGGTGGGCCATGGCCCCTTTCAATCAGCACCCACAGCATCATTGGATGCTCCCTTCCCAGTAGGGGTGCAAACGGAGCGATATCTCCCGCCCATATCGGAGGTATTTTTCTCCACAATACTCGATTATCCGATTTATTGAGAACTATCCGATTATCCGCTACCCGAATTTTTCACGCATAGTCCAATATCCCACCGTCGCGTTCCTCCTCTCGGTCGCGCCCAGATCTCCCGCCCACGCTCTCAATCCGCCGCTGCGTTCCTCCTCTCTCGCCGCGCTCTCCTCCACCTCCGCCTCCCCTGACCCGCCGCCTCGCTTGGCCCCAACGTTGCACCGGCCGGCATGGCCTCCTGCCTTGCCACGTTTGGCCCCCACGTCTTTGCGCCTCTTCGCCGCTCCCCGGCGCCTCGGGCCTCCAGGCCCCGGCTTCAATATCCCACCGTCCGCTGCAATCCCACGCGACCGCACCAGGCGCCAGATCTCCGCCCGTCTCCCAAATCTCAATCCGCCGCGCGCGTTCTTCCTCCCTCGCCCTTCTTCTCTGCCGGCTCCTCTCGACCCACCTCCACCCGGCCGCCTCGCTTCAGCCTTGGCCTTTGACGCCCGGCCAGCATGGCCTCCGGCACCGGCGTTTAGCCCCCAGGTCTTGCCGCCTCTTGCACCGCTCCCGGCGCCTTGGCCTCCCGAGCCCCGGCGTGGCCAGGTGGCACAACCGCCGCTCGGCCACTCCCTACACCGCCCATTCCCCTTCCCCTTCCGCTCGGCAGAGGAATCCTAGAGATACACCATTCAAGTATGAGTGCACTACCTTTTCTTATCAACACATTCTCTATCTATATGGTTGAATTTGTTTTAGAAAAATAATATTTGGATTGCCATATCTTTGACTTTCGATTTTCAACTTCCAGAACTAGCTGTTGCAATAAATTGCTAATACAAATATTTATTTATTTGCAGGCTTCTATTTGAGAAGAACTGTCCAGATTACAAATATTATGAGTTTCAGGTTGCTGAAGAAGAAAAGGTGCTTGCTCAATCAAAGGTGGCTGGCTCAGGCATTAAAAAATGGTTTGTGGCATACAACTTCCTTCTTAATTTTTGTTGCAACTCAGCTTCAATGCAAGTTTTGATGTAATATTTCCTTGTTAAATGCAGCTAATTCTAGCATCGCAAGCTCCAGAGCACCTAGTGGTCCGCTGAGAAGCTCATTTGAACAAAAATCTAACTATCAAACACCTGCCTCAGCATTGTATGGGGCCTATGAGGGTAGTTCTTCCCAAGGGAGCTCATCTAGTCATGGTAAATTATTCATGGTTTCCTTTTGAAGCTTGTGTGTTTGGACTTGGATTACCTTCCCTTTGTTCCTGGACTAGGTTCTCCTGATTATGCAACTTTTGCCTAGCGGGATGACTTAAACTGATTTGAATGTATAACTGAGAACTTTAGTAGGTAAATCAATGCAAATAGCTTGAGAGTTTTAGTGTTACCTAGAAATGGAAAATAGCAGCAGACAGAGTGAGTTCTAACACTTCCCTCTCCTATTTCACATTTTCACTGTTTGCTGTGTGCCATTTGACAACATAGTCACTAGTCAGATTGGTAAAGCAAATGAGCAAATTACTATACCATACTGCCTTGTTTGGAGGTCCATTGGATATGTTTTTTGTACTCTTAGGAAAGTAGTTGATGCAATCTGATGTTTTTCATGAGCCATAACCTAACAAGCTTGGTAGATATTTGTGTGTGTGATCACAGAGCTACCCAATTCAAATGCCGTGGTTATCTCTAACAGCTTGGATACAATTATCAAATATGTCCAAGTACAAAAGTACTTTCCTAGAAGCACAGAGAACTTCTTCTGTACTTCTAATTGGGGCCTTTAAGACCTACCACTTTTACATTACAATGCTCTTGTTTAGTTTCTCTTGCAATATTTTGATTTGTATTTAAGTTTCCCTTGTTATTAAGCTTTTTTTACGACACTTGCAGGATCATAAGCAATTTAAGGAACCAACATCGTTCTATGAACATTTTTTTTGTAGTTGGACTTCATTCTTATGCAAATGTTGGAGTCATTGAGGATGCTTTTGCAAAAAATAAAGCTTGGGAATCTAATGTAGCACGTTCGGAGATTTTAGATCTTAGACAAAATCAATATCATGGACCAATACCAACCATGGAACCACAGGTATGCTGCTTTGAAGAGTAAGAGGAATTCTTCTGTTTTAGAAGAAATTGTCTGTTTTAGCTTTGGATGCAACAATATGCTATTCATGTCATTTTTAAGACCAAATGTTAGTTGATAGTGCACTCTTCTCCTCTAGATGGGGCTGACAATTGTAGTCAGTTATCCTTTTCTCTCTCTTTCTTTGGTTTGGTGTAGATTTCATGTTATGAGAAAATGTATTAGGGTGTGCTTAATATTAAGAGAGATTCTTTGATTCCGAAATTAGGTAGGTGGATCATGTCAGGTTTACATATTGTTTTTAAAAAAATATTAAAGGATTTTTTCCTATCATAACAAGTTCGTTTTGTGTAATCATTTTAGTTGTACGTTGTTAATTCCCTGTCTCTAGTACGACAAAGCTTATAGGGCATCCATACTGTCTATGGTATGGTAAAACCTGAAGAGCACGTAGGAGCACTGCTTCGAAGAAAATGAATGTAATACCTTCTTTTAATAGATGTAGCTTGTGTTCAGTTTCTTCATTTTGTTTATAGATGCACACTGTTGCTATGGTGAAAAATCGTAAACTAACCTTTTTTATGAGGAGGGAGGGGTCAACAATTGGGTATTACTCAATTGAGCTCTAAAAGTTTTCCTGTTGTTGTGCTCTTATAGGAGTAAAACACTTGATTTGATCATAATTGGAGAGTGACATCTGAATTTATCATTTATCAGAAATTTAATTTCGAGTATGTAGGAAGGTCAGAAATTTAATTTCAAGTATGTAGGAAGGTCAGCATGTGTACTTCTAATATCTCTGTCTGTTATAATCCTATATGCCTATTCCTTGGTACTATTATTAGTTTGGTGAAACCTTGTTAGACATACTTGATTTTGGATAGCTTTCATTGGCTCTGGAAACTTCAATCTCCTAGTTTATACTGGGACGCGCATGAAATTTTATCCTGATTTAGACTCTAGGGCCTTGGCCTCTAGACTGTAGACTCACTTGCTGGCTTTGATAAACCATCTATTTCCCTTTCTTACCCTTTTTGCTCTGACAAAAACTGATAAAAGTGCAATTTACTTGCAGATTCTTTTCAAGTATCCACCTGGAAAGAGCGTGGAAATTATGGAGAGTGATCTGCCCTCATTCTGTTTCCCGGAAGGTCTTTGTTGAATTTGTACTGCCTTTGTTGGGTTCTTTAAGAAAGTTGCCGTTTGATTTTCTCAATTCAGGAAAAGTTATTCTAATAATGACAGAAATTTAAAACTACAGGCATATATTTTTTCTGAAGCTTTCAAAATTTAAGTGAAGACATCAATTCCCAGTATGAGCAACTGCAGCGCTGCCAGAGCTGCTGCCTTTTGCATTTGTTTGCTTCCTGTTTCTCAGCCCATTGGAAAGAACTACCTCAATATCGCTGCTTCTAGCCTGTGCTGAACCAGATTCTGATTCATCTCCGACATATACTTTAAGGCCACTTTCTGCCCCCAGCTTATATGCCAAAACTGAAGCTACTGCTGCCTTTGCTGCAGGATCGAGGTCATATTTCTGCACATATTCAAGTTCGTAGACACTTCAGCGTTGCTTACATTTGTTGTGACAAGGAAAAGAATAAAACTGAAATCTCTAGTACTTCAGACATTTACAAACTTATTAATTAACCAATTACTAAGCTGTTGGGTAAGATAATAATTTGTTCTCTCCTTTAGCTCATCAATCTTAGCTTTCCTCTCAGCCCTCAACCTTTCAAGTGACTTCTGATCCTTACGCTCCACTCTATACAGGGACATAAAAGGTTATTAGTGCACCAACAAAGCCTATCGTTAATGGGTTCGAAACCAAGAAGTTTCAATGCTTAGACTTAAAGTTCCTAAAAAAATACTTTAACACATAAAATCTAACTTCCATGACATGATGTTTCAGAGGATAAGGCATGCCAGCAGTTCATTCCTCATAGGACTTTTTATAATAATCATATAAAATCTACCAAAATAACTGCTAGCAGCAAACAAGTATTCCACTCACAGATTCTCAGCCACTGCTCCAGATATATTTCACATTAATCAGTGGATTACAGATTTTGGTCATTTAGATAGCCAATTCGAGTAAAATCACTATATTTAGCATAACTAAAAGCATCCTATATCAGTAATAAGATACCAATGATTCAGCATGATTTGCGAGTGTCCTTAAATGAAACCAATACAAGAACATATGAGTGCTCAAATTATTAAACAGCAAACAAAGATAATGCATCTGAAAAAGTTTGACTGAGTAACTAGAGACCAATATTCAGCATTATCAGTGAGTGTACTCTTCATAGCAACTGCAGACAAGAACATGAAAACCCTCATAGTATTAATTACTAAACAGCTCAGTAGGACAGAATAAACATGATAAATTCTGAGGAGAGTTCTGAGATATTTACACATCCTTGTGAAGCTTAGGAGTATTGAATATATCATTGAGGATAAAGCAGGCAAATCAAGCATAGGCAGCACTCTAATAGCCCTCATCTGCCATTCTAGATCCTCGGATTTTGGCGTGATGATTGCGTAAACTACAGCTCCCACCTGAGAAAAGCATCAATTATGCAACCATCAGAACTTGTCTGCTGTGTTCAATTTGAAGAAAAGAAATCATTGCTGTTTAAAAAAAGATAATAATAAAATCAACAACTTACAGAAGGAATGATCCAAAATGTGCGCACATTAGGTACACAAGAGGAGGCAGCAGGAATAAATTGAAACCACATACTGTCCGTTGAGTACACAAGGCAGATTTTAATTGTGTTGGCCACGAGGATTCCACAATCCTTAAACAGAATGGCTTGTTTTGAGGCGTCTTCTAGAAATTAACGTATTTAAATGACCAATATAGGAACCCTTTTTCTGCTACAGCAACACAGCTTAAAAAATTGTATGTAATTATTCAAAACACCCATTTATAGGATATTGCAAGCAGATTAATGCATGGTTGAAGGACTCCCAGTTACTTTGACTGCATCATGATGCAGTTGAAATGAAAGCAAATATTGCTTTCGCGACTTGACAACTTTAGCTCATCACATATGACCAAGGGTTCAAAAACCAGAAACGGGAAAAATATCGAATCCCCACCAGTACTGGTTACCGGTTTTAAACCGGACAAATTTCATCAAACAAAATTTAAACTAAAATTTTGACTTTGGCTCGTTTTCGGCTGGTTACCACCTGGACTTACTGTTCATCCATTTAAATTTAAATTTTAAATTTAGAACGTTTTCAGACCGATATTTTTTTACTAGTCTGGGCTGGTGCGGCCGGTTACCGCCGGTTTTTATCCTTGCATATGACCATACACAAATATGAAATTCACCCAAATCTGAACATGTTTAGTTGAAATTTTCATTGGTATGCTATAATTTAAGTTTTTGGTGCTTCAAATTCAAATAATCCTTTAATATTTTCTGTGCACTTCATAATTAACAGCAATTCCTGATTAGCATATTGATTATTGAATATTGAACAAGAACATCATGCCCTTAGTTTCGGTCCAACTTCCTTACTAGTAGGCAGTAGCAAAGTGAAGAGCTGCAGCTAGGAGGGTGTATTTTGTTATTGTTTCTATGGTTTGAGCCTGCAAATAACAGGAGCTATTATGAAGACTCTGGAATCCAGGATTGGAGGATTGCACACACTTTGTAGTTTGTATCACCCAACAACAGCCTCCACATTGCTGATCCAAACTCAAAATCAACTGCGAGCGCAAGAATGTCAATAACTAATGACCACTCAGCATCTACATAAACTCCTGGTGAACATACTGGCACTAATTTCGACGTTGAGGTGAAGTCTACTCTGTACAGATGAGGAAACTCTATCCACTAGTAGCCCTCACCGTTATTCAAATTTCATCCAGTTATTTTCGCTGCCACTGTTTTGAATGATACATTTAACTAGCAACTACTAACCTATATGCAAATGAATCTATTCAGATTCATGATACTGATGGACATGGTGTAATATACTCTTTCCAACAACCATGATGTATCAGCATTGGCTCTCATCATATACTTTTCTAGCAGAATAAAAAAGCTCTGCAGACCCTTTAGAGAAAAAAACTCTCTAGAATAAGTATGTTTCTATATGTTCAAAACTCCCGAACAGGGCATGCACTACACACACCCTGCATCGATGACACAATATGAAGCAAATAAGACTGAGGGCCAATTTGGAACACATGTTTTTTCTCACAGGAATTTCACGGAAACGGTTCCATTCCCACAGGAATCGGGCGAAATCTCCTGCATGGGGCCTGAAACAGGTATCCATGACATTGTACAATCGTACAAAGAACTTATTTACCGCGTAAAATCATTAGAGAAGATAAATTAGCATATGCATGATCAGTTTTAACTTCATCTAGTGAGATCAGCTCCTGTTGGTCCTATTTCCTAATTCACTACCAGCATGCCTATGTATTCTAGGTGTAAGTTTATACACCTCCAACATACTGCAACACATGATTTCTGAGTGATCCTAAGTTCCTAACTGTTCTAGTTACAGAAGAAGCATAGAGTATCACCGTTAACTTAGAAATCTTCAGACTAAATCCAATCAACTGAGGTCAGTGGAAAAGCATGAAACGCAAATGCAAGCACAAAAACACGCGCTGCCAATAACTCGCAGCGCAAAATAATCATATCCCAAATACGCATCAGCAGATTAGATGTAAGGCAAAGAGGAAGCAAACTGCGACACCTCGCCTAGGACGGAGAGGACGATGAGGTTGCGGACGCTGCGGCGGGAGAACTGCATCCGGCGGCGCATGCGGGCGTGCACGGCGGCCTCCTCCTTCGACAGGTACTGTAGCCGCGTCTCGTAGTCCTCGCCTCGCCCGCCGGACAGCGCCCGCCAAATCCTCCACAGTATCCCGCCCCCCTTCCTCGTCTCCTTCTCCTTCGCCTCCGCCGAAGCCTCCGACGCGGAGGCCGCCGCCGCGGCGGCTACTTCCTTCACCGAGTCTGCCGGAGAAGCCATTGCGCAGGTCGGATCTGGCCACCACGGGATCCGATAGGAGGAGGCGATTGGCTTCTGTGCCGCGCCTCCAAGCTGGGGGTTGGGCCGTTTGGCTCTCGAAATCAACACCGTTTCGAAGGATTGCATACCGTATTGGCCACTGTACGGCGGCGCCCCTCCGGCCGCCATGTCGCCGCGCCCGTGTCCTCACGGCCACCGTGCGGTGACGTTGCCGTACGACCGTAGGTCGCGCCCACGCACCGCCACGTGTTCGATTAGTTAGGGTTTGTGTCTGATTAGGTTAGGGTTACGGTTTAAGCCGGAATTAGGAATTAAAATTATGGTTTAAACGGTGATTTTTGTTTCAATTTTAAAATATAGTAAATGACTTTAAAAAAATTATGAAATTTTACGTGGAGCTCTCCGATACAGTATACTTGCTTATGTAAATTTACCATAATTTTATTCATCCAAAATTGCCACATGCTCTCTCCCCCGATTAAGGTTTTGGTTTCGTCCTCACCTTTCCACCTAAACCACCAATCAATCTGTCTTTCCATCGAAAGCTCCACAAACCAATCTTGTCATCCTGTCATATCTTTCTATTCTATGTCTCCCCCGTCTAATCCTTGTCTGCCGCAAGCAAAATTAGTGATCGCGCACGAGGGATGATTCCCTCGGAGCTATAAATTAGCGAGCGACGAGCGCGGTTTCATTTCACAATCGCTCACTCGCTCTCTCTTTCGGTTGTTCTCTGTGTTGATTATATTTCTGGGGACATTTTTGCCTTATTAACCGCCACCATTATAAGCCAATTTAGCAGGTAATATTTTTCTCCATCGATTTTTTGTTGTTCGCAAACTATTTATTAATTGTGTACTTAAGTAGTTAGGTACTAGGTTTGCTAGGTTTACCAATTTACCAAGAAGCGTACTTAAGTAGGTAGCTTCGCTAGGTTTAGCAATTTTTTATTGTTCGTAAATTCTTCATTAGAAGCCAATTTATCTAATATTACGTAAATAATTAGTTTATCTTAATTAATTAGTTTAAACAATTAGAAACTATCAAAATAATGAAAGCATGCACTGCTAGTTATTCATTCAACTAATTATTTCGCGGTAGTTCATAATGACATGCAAGTTATTCTAGTATGCATGCACATGCTGACCAAAATAATGACAGTATCCACTGCTAGTTATCATGGAAGCAATTAGTTGCTACGTACTCGAGTATGCATGCACCGTGCAATGAACACACACATATGCAATTAATATTTTTTAGCAAGGGGAAAGAACAGGGGTTAACGTGTGTAATTATTGAGATGAGGTTAATTAGTTACGAAATAATTAGTTTGTATTAATTAATTAGTTTTAAACAATTAGAAAACAGAAAAATAACGACAACATGCACTGCTAGTTATTCATGCAACTAATTATTTCGTGCTAGTTATTTTATGGCCATTATCAATCTTCTCACTAATGTTCCATCTATTTCATGTGTTGCAAGTCATGTTTCTACCGGTGCTTCTCGAACACTTCTACGATGAGGACCACCGATGCAAGTCAGAGATCATTGGTGACAGATGGCCCTTCGCCCTCTGACTTGGCGAAGAGGGATTCTCGAGTTGGACGGTCACTATGTCCCGGTCCTTCGGGACACGAGCTTGTTGCCCCTTGCGAGGCTGGTGTCTCTCGGACATCGGTTCCTCCTAGACGCCAACCTGCTGTCGGCACTTGTCGACAGGTGGAGACCCGAGACGCACACCTTCCACTTTCGGTGGGGTGAGATGACGGTCACCTGTAGGACGTTTCGCTCTAGACTAGTCTCCCGATCCGGGGTGAGCTGCTTGTTCTAGGCCCTCCGCCGGTGCATTGGAAGGCCAGTCTGAGCAGCGGTTCGGTCAACCTCTCCCGGAGGGTGCACATGGCATCCCCCCGAGTTTGGATGAGGCAGTTCGATGATTGCCCGCAGGGTGCACCTGACGAGGTTGTTAGGACACACCTCGTAGGTTACCTACTTCAGCTCTTTGGTTGGGTCATGTTTCCAACCACGTAGGGCGATCGATGCTACCCCAACTATGTCCACCTCACTGAGTCGCTGGTTGACGCGGGGGCTGGGTCGATGCCTCAGTATAGCTAGGGGTCAGCCGTCCTTTGCACTACATACCAGGGGTTGTGTGACGCGTCGCGACATGGCACCGGTGGTACCCCCAGCCTGGCCCTTTGCTACGTGCTCCTGCTGCTGTGGAGTTGAGAGCACTTCTCCGTTGGGCGGGCGTCCATCGAGTTAGCGGTGCACCCGTACCCCCCTGATAGATGCGATAGATGGGCCCACCATGGGCTCACGGTGGACTGCTGGCCGTTTGCGCTGGGCCAAGGACAGGCCGGTGAGGTGTCATGCATTGTACCACAACAAGTTTGTGTCATTGCACGAGAGCGACATCATCTGGTGTCCATGGTATCCAAATTTCCTACATGCGGTAGCACCACACGGGTTGTCTGTGCAATGCATCCGAGACACAGGACTGTAGACGACGACATGATGCCTGGTGTTCACACATATGGTGGAGCCTTACGCGTCGCAGCGCATAATGCGAAAGTTTGGTCGGTACCAGATCGTGCCCCCCAAACAGCATGCTCCTGTAGCGAGCCGTACACCTGTGAGTCAAACTTCATCCGAGTAATGTTTATAGTCCCTACGTCTTCTTTTCTAACAACAACCCTTTCGGAAATACAGGCAATCGAGGGCGGGTGGGCATACTCAGGACGGCGCCCTGTCTAGGAGGAGTAGACTACGACATGGACAGATAGCGTGCACATTGATGTCTGGAATGAGCCGCGTCTCGTACGACCTTGAGACATACGGTGCGTACTTGGAGTGGTACGTGCCACGGACGCGCGCAAGACTCACCATTCCTCCACCAGATCACCCGGACGGGTGACATCGCAGACGCACCACGAGAGCCTTCGTCGCACGTACGACCGTCACAACGCTTCGTGGCGTGACGACACCGTAAGACACTTACAACCTTTGGTCATTTCATTGATGACATTCGTACTCTTCGTTAATGAACATGTTACGTATGTCACTACAGTTGGAGTGGACGTAGCGCATCCAGAACGCATCGAAGGCCGCCCTCCGCAGCCCAGATAGAACCCCGATGGGATATAAAAAAAATTGAAGTACATCTCGGTGGAGATGAAGAAGATAATAAAAAGAGTTAATTCCTTATTTGCCATTGGAAATTGGCGAGCTCCCCAAAATACCATCGCAAAAATTCTCTTCCCTCCATTGCCACTCGATCTCAACTTCTATCCCCATTTTGCCCTTCCGTGAGTTGACCGTTGACTAGAAAGACTTGACCACGAAAAACGATTTTGCCCCTAAAATGTCTTGAGATCTTTAGGGAATTGTTTGACATAGTAATATAGTTTCAAAAACTATGAAATTTTTAGAAAGTTTTGACATAGTGTAGATTATTGTGTAATTTTATAGGGTTTTATTTGCAACATGTTTTTCTCTAAAAAGCCTTCAAGATTTACTTTGATGCAGCCAAAATTGTCTTTTCGGGTCAAGTCAATGGCCTAGTCAACGGTCAACTCATGGGAATGGCAAAATGGGGATAGAAGTTGAGATCGAGTGGCAATGGAGGGAAGAGAAATTTTGCGATGGCATTTTGGGGAGCTCGCCAACATAAAAAACTTGAGTTGCGGTCGTTCGATGGACGATGTACTGCGCATCGGGCACCAATTGGGGGGCCGTGCTCACCTGCTAGGTCTTCACGACTTAGCGAGTCTGGCCGGCGTCGTAGCGTTCCCTGTCGGTCATCTGCGGGCCAGATTGGCCGGGAGGTAAGTTATGTACAAATCTACGTTGTGTTTTCTGGTTATGCCTTACGTTGCGCTAACATCATGTCGTTCTCCCACCGCAGGTCCGTCGGGATGAATCACCTCTACCGTCTGCGACTAACGCCTCGCCGGTCATCTGCACTGCACATCCGGGAGGTACGAGATTCTCAATTTACAACCCGAGTGTTTATTTGTACTAACATCGTTCCATCTTGCAGCCTTCAGTTGACCGTGAGGGTGACGGCCAGTTCACGATGACTAATGATGATGATGACATGGGCCTTCCAGCTCCTACCAGGGAGCAGTACACGCTGCCATACCCTGGATCATGGCAGCCAGGTTTAGAGCGTACGTAGGGCAGAGCTCCTCTGGGTTTGCTGTCTCACCGTACGTTCAAGGACAGAGCTCCTCCGGGTTCGCTATTCCACCGTACCTCCAAGGGCAAAGCTCATCTGCACAACCAGAGTTGCAGGCATCATACCCCGAGTGAATTTTCGAGACCGTCGCTCATGATTTCTTTGGAGGTGTCCCCCAAGCCGGCATGCCTCATCACGACAACATGTAAGATTACCCGACTCTGCTGGGCCATACTGAGCCTATCGGTGCACCTCTGCCACCTCAACGGTCTCCATACCCCCTCCGAACGGACATGCGCTCACCCGACCGCTTCACGTACTCCACGGGCTATGCCCGACGCAAGACATCCAGGCGCACACAGAGGCTACCGCAACAAGCAGATGGTAGTGGCTCGGACTTAGACGAGTGAGCCATATTGCACCATGTGAACTCAGGCTTCTAATTTTATGTATGAAAAAGTCTTAAATTTGTTCATGTAATGATTGTAAATCCTCAGACGATAGAACCATATTGTAACGCTCCAAATTTTATGTATGAAAATGTCTTCGATTTTTCAGAATGACAAGACAACACACTGCAACGTGACCCGACGAGTCAGCTTTGCGCAGCGACGTGATCCAATGAGTCTCCTCAGGGCCGTTGCCTCATGGACGCGAATTTCCTTCAACCAAATTACAATTTGGCTGCGTACGCAGCGCTGACTCGGCATATAAGTACTACCCCTTTCATGTCGTGTTCTCCTGCATCCAGACTTCAATACAATCTCGCTCAGATGGACAAGCACTGGGAGGAGATCCACGAAATGCAAAGGGAGTATGCGGCCCAGAAGGAACAAAGGGAGCGTGCTAGGAGGGCACCTCCCTGCAATGACTCCGCCCCGCGTAGCAGCAACCCCTACTACAACATCCCAACCGACCATTAGCTGCAATACTCGCCCGAGTGGGAGACGCCGTCCCTCTGTTTGGTGCAGGGATAGCTGCAAGTTCTTCAAGTCCATGCATCGGTTAAGCCTGGGCATGAGTTGCTGGGGTTGCGCGAATTACTTCTGCAACTATCTTGACTACCGTTGGGACACGAGTTGCTACCGACAATCGGTAAGGACATGTTACAATATGTTCCCCTACAATTTCTCTTTCAAAGTACGTACTAACAACCTCTCCCATCTACCCGTAGTCCCTGGATCCGCTATGTGGCTATCGCAAGTGGTTCGACCTATAGATCCACCCACACGACCAGTGGACTCTCTACTGCGAGGAATGGGATGCCAACAGGGACCACGACAGGAGGGAGGACGAGCGCCACACCGAAGAGCGCAACCAGCATATCCGGGGGGAGACGCTGGCCCATCTCGAGGGGTGCAGGCACAGGGAGCGTGAGAAAAAGAGGGAAATTGTGGCCAAGGCCAAGGCGGCCGGCGAGGAGTATAATTCGAGCTCGTAAGGAAGGACAAATGGCCCCGGTCCATGCAGTAGTCCGACCCTCTTCGTCCATATGTCACATGTATTTCTAATTCGCTAAAGGCATGCGTGTACCGTCCTTGATTTGTTAGCCTGCATCCATGTAACCCTCTTGTCGGATCAATTGTCGTGTTGTTATCGTTGTGTCATTTCTCCAAAACTGTCGTGTATGTAACCGTGTATGAATTTCCTGGCACATCGCAATATCACCTACCTTCGTACTTACGAATCATTGCTACCTAACAAAATTCTTCAGAAATTTAGCGCACCACAACAACATGCCAAAATATTATTGCGAGTCTAATAGATAGTTTTCCAGAAGTAGGGAAAAGTATAGCATATTTGGAATATCTCACAACCCCCTTAGACCGCAAATATACCTTGCTGTCAAGACATGTATATCACCAAAATGTAACCCAGCAAATCTCAAATATATTCCAAGTCACATGAAATCATGAAACCCTAATTTTCGTAACCTAAAATCCAAATTCTCGTGACCTAAATCCTAAATTTCCGAGACAATTCCAGAACACATATAAAATTGTCAAAACATTACACAATAAAAAAATTCATAATTTTTAGAGCTCATTTTCTACATTTACAAATTCATACAAACAGTACACGTTTCTGAAATTGTGAGAGAGCACGTGGCGATTCTGGATGAATAAAATTATGACAAATTTACACAAGTAAGTATACTGTGTTGGGGGGCTCCACGTAAAATTTCATAATTTTTTGAAATCGTTTGCTATATTTTAAAATTGACACTACTACAAAAAGGCTAATACTGGACGCCTCATCATAGACGGTTGACTAAAACCGTCGGTATTACATTCAATCACGAGCGGTTTTGGTTTAGAGACCGCTGCGTACTCTTAGCTGCGCTAAAAAACCGTGCGTGAAGAGGCAATATCACGAGCGGTTCATGTTGAAAACCGTCATGAAGTATCACGACGGTTACAACAAGAACCGCTCTGTGATATTATCGATATCCTGAGCGGTTTTAAACACAACCGTCTGTGAAGTATCACGAGCGGTTACAACAAGAACCGTCGTGATATTAATTACTATCACGCAGCGGTTCTTAAAATAACCGTCTCGTGATAATATCGCTCAGCGTGAGTTTCTTCATCGCCGTCGCGCTCGTTAAATCGCCATCCGCCCGGCTCCCCGATCGTCTCTTCATCGCATCGATCCGCTTCGCCCCCGATGTGTCTCTTCGTCTCACGCTCTGAATTTATTCCTTGTTTTATAAAAGGATCATCCGCCATCCAAGATGATCATCCCCACATACTTATAAAAAAGAAATTGCTTGCCTCTTCCTTGTCGCCGCACGCGATGGCCTTCTGGCCGCCTGCATCGAGCACCTCTCTCGGTGTAAGTTGAGCCGTCTTTGCGGAAGAACACCGCTTGATCAACGGTGTCTTCACTCCTCTGCCGCAGAATTTGCCGGAGCGGTGGCGGCCACCTTCCGCCGTCTTAACATCCTCCTCCGCCGTGTCTTCGGGTGATCTCCCACTTTCGGCGAGTTTACGCGTCATCGGCGTAGTCCTCAAAAGCGGCGTTGCACGTCTCTGGGAGGCTTGCCGTCACTTGGGCGTAATCGAGGTGGCAGGCCAAAGTCGACGGTGCCGAGACCCCTCAAGCAAGGAAGAGAGCCTATGGGCTCAATTCTTCTTAGTTCAACGATCGAGGGTCTTCGGAGACACTTTCGAGCAGCGCGTCAGCGGGTGGGCGTATTTGAGCTTCGTTCGCGATGATCGAGAACCGTCCGATGCCGACACCGCCGCCTATGAAGTATTGCGAGATGGAGATAGCGACCTACCTTCGCCACTAGAAAAACCTTGTTTAATTATAGGTTTACGCTTTTTTAATATAAACATGTAATTTCTTCATGTCATGTAAGTGTATATACTTGAGAAAAACCATTTCACGAGCGGTTCCATAATAGAACCGTCTGATATCATATCCATATAAGTCTCTTTATAAGTAGGAGCTAGCCCCATAATAGAACGCTAGGGTTTGCTTTATAAGTAGGAGCTAGCCCTAACTAGGGTTTCGCCTAACTCCCCTCCCGTGCCTTACTCTCGTCCGTTCCTCCCGTCATTCTTGGCGCCGCCATTCTTCCGTCGCCGACGGTTAGGCAGCATCTGGTGACCTTTGCAAAAGACACTCATCGATAAGAGTGTCTTTGCGGCGTCACCGAGTTACAACCACTGCGACGCCCAAACTCTCATCACTCCTCACTCGGCCGCTAGGGTTTGCGCCCTAACTCCGTTCCCCTCCCACGACGCCGCCGACCTTGTCGCCGTCGCCGCCCAACCCCTTTATGCCCCGCTAGGGCTGGCCGAGCTTTGCTTTCCCCATCCTCCTCTATTCTCCTCTAGATCTGTTAGCTTAATGTCTTTTGTTGAGTTTGATTTTTATGCATGAGCCTTAAGTTGTGTCCTCGATGTTTGTGTGATTTATGCAAGGTAAAGGAAATAGATGAGGGTTGTGCTAGTGGTGGGGTTGCCACCGTGGTTGCTTGTGTACTAAGGTCCCTCTTTGTCTCTACCCTCCTTGCTCTGTGATGAAAATGGCTAGCTAGTGCTCTGCGATGGATCTGAGGGCTACTCTTGGTGTGGTGGGTTTGGACACCCTTGGTCTTGTTCTCTTCTCGATGAAGCGCTCAATGATGTTAATAGTCTTATCTTTGAAATTGAATTGATAATTAGTTCATATTAATAGTCCCTTGCTCGTGATGTAATGATGTAAATAGTCTTATCTTTGAAATTGAATTGATAATTAGTTCATATTAATAGTCCTCTTCTCAGTGTGATGTAATGATGTCAATAGTCTTATGCTGAAATTGAATTGATAATTAGTTCATATTAATAGTCCCTTGCTCGTGATGTAATGATGTAAATAGTCTTATGCTGAAATTGAATTGATAATTAGTTCATATTAATAGTCCCTTGCTGTGTGATGTAATGATGTCAATAGTCTTATGCTGAAATTGAATTGATAATTAGTTCATATTAATAGTCCCTTGCTCTGTGATGTAATGGTGTCAATAGTCTTATGCTGAAATTGAATTGATAATTAGTTCATATTAATAGTCCCTTGTTCATGCGGTCAAGTTCTCCTACCTCTTGCGTGCAGTCGTCCTACCATTCCATTCATAATCTCTTCTCTATAAAGTCTCCAGCGTTGGTTGCTTGTGCCATTAAAACGGCATCATATATATATTATATATATATTATTAATGATCCTCGGCCACTTTAGGAATTAGTCCACATGACATGAGAAGAATGAGGCGGTATCCACGGGCAACCTCATTGAGCCTGTAAGTTTAAAAAGTATGGATGCAAAGACGTTAGGACATCCAATTACGGATTGGGCGTCGCTATGTTGAAAAGTGGCGTTGATCTTAACTTCTCCATTGGGAAGTGGCATCATGTATTAGCAACCAACAATTCTTGAGCATGTAATTGTCTTTAAACCCAACAAGAACTTTGCAACAATATTTTTTGAACTTGTTGGGCTCAATGAGGTTGCCCGTGGCTATCGCCTCATCCTTCTCATGTTGTGTGGACGATCTCCCCAAAGTGGCCGAGATATAGAACATTTAATATATATATATATATATATATATATATATATATATATATATATATATATATATATATATATATATATATATATATGATGCGGATTTAATGGTACAAGCGTTTAATGGTTTATAGAGAAGTCATCATGCAGTACCGTGCGAATATGTACTTATCACGAGACGGTTTGTGGTGAAACCGTGCATGATATGTGCTTATCACGAGCGGTTTGTGGATGAAACCGTCGTGATATTACTATCATGATTGTTTGAACCACAAACCGCTCGTGAAAGTATACATCACGAGCGGTTCAAAACCGTGCATGATGACCTCATGTCATCATCGACCCATAAACTCGATTTACTCACGAAACCGCTCGTGATGGCGTTTTGAACCGTCTCGAAAGCCTTTTACGCAGTAGTGTGAAATAAAAATCGTCGTTGAAACCTAACCCTAATTCCTAATTCGGCTTAAACCCTAACCTGAACTAATCGGACACAAACCCTAACTAAGCGGACATGTGGCGGCGGCGTGGTAGCGACCGCCTGACGGCGGCGCGTCGCGGCAACCTTATCGCATGGTGGCGTGCGGCAACGCCACCGCGACGGCCGTCGCGACCCGCAATGACGTGGCGGCCGGGCGTGCGCCGCCCGCAGCGGCTATCGCGAACAGCGCTAATTTTGACAAAATTTTTTTTTGTATGCCTATTTTTGTATATACGGTATGCAAAAGTGACAATACCGGCACAGATTCTTTTAAGGAGTTGGATTAAAGTGGAGGAATACAAGTACACACTGAGGTATAGCATGTACGCGTAACAATACACGGTTTGAGGAAGTTGAGACCCAGTTTGAAATGCGAAGATTGCGTATAAATTTTGAAATAAAGAAAGCATTCGTTCTCTTGTGTTTCATACAGATTTCTGTAAAGAATAATGTACTCCAAACAAGACCTTACTCTATACGTGCGTTGGATGTTCTTTTTCTCTAATTGCGACAAACTACTTCAACGAGGAGTCGGATGAGCTGCACCTTTCAAATATTGCGACGTAGGTGTTTGGATCAGTCCTTTCGGATCGAACAAGTTACAAAAATAGGAGAAACTTGTTAGTTTATCTTGGAGAGATTTTTTTTTCACAACAGATACGACGCAGTACTTTGAAACAAAAATACCTCAACGAAGAGTCGGGCGAGTTGCAGTCCTCCAAATATTTGCGATGCGGGTGCTTGAATCACTCGTCTCGGATCGAACAAGGTGAGAAATAAAGAGATGTTTTTTAGTTTGTCTTGAAGAGAATTTTTTTCACAACAATATGCTGCAATACTTAGACTGGTCACTTAATTTTAGATGATGGACAATTTGTTAGAATAGGGTCTATGAGTGTTAAGGTTCATTTACCCCTAAAATTCCAAAGCATGTATGGTTGGGTGTCATATTGTCTAGCCAAGTGGTACGAAAGCAATTTATAAGGTGGAGTCATTGCCACCCCTTAAAACATATAACATATGACATAGAGTGACATGAGGACTATAGCTAAAGTTACGCACTCGTACGCACGCGTACACTTATTTGTGTATTTTTGCGTAGCAATCGTGTGACTTGTGATCATGTCGTGGTGCAGTCATACTGTGAACTGAGTCCACCTTTCTTTTACTAACCGTGCATCTCTCTCTCTCCCTCCCTCTCTTGAAATACACTAGTTGTATTTGTAGACCAATGTGGTCAGAATACTATGGTCGAAATCTTAGACCAGTGTGGTCGAAGACCTGGTCGAAATATACTGGTTGGAGCTGTAAACTAGTATGGTCAGAATATAGTGGTCAAAGTCATAGACCAGTGTGATCGAAATATACTGGTTGGAGCCATAGCCTGATAGACCAGTGTGATCAAAATACATTTGTCGGAGTCGTAGACCAAGATGTAGCTAGGAGTTGATAAACACTACTTAATTACCATTAATTAGTTTTGAATTAGCAGTTACCAGCGGTTTAACATGGACTTTATTAGGTAGTTACTATAGAGTAATTATCTTGTACTTAAAAGTGTTTGGAGACGTCCAGGAAATGAATCGAGTTTCTCCTTTTCTTCTTCTTCCTTTCTATTCAATCAGTCTTTGGTATCTTTGTACTGTAACCGAAGCTATTCTTTCTCCTCGGCGTGCACCAGGAAGGAGGGTGAGAGGTTATTTCTGAACCATTACCGCATAGTCCAATTGCACGGGGCGACAATAAGATTTCTAGGTAGCGTTTTTGCGTGACCGCTTCTCGCTATTGCTTCATCTCGTTACGCCTTGCGCATCGAGCCTGCACTACTTTCTATTCTTCATCAAGCTCGACTGTAAGTTGTTTTTGCAAGCAAACGATAATCCTATTCTTGCATATATTTCGAAGCACAATGTATTGTTTGCTGTTGGTATTATTTTATGCGTCTCTAGTTATCTGTGATATTTACCTTATAATAAAATATAAAACTAAAATATTTCGCATATTTCGAACACAATTTTAGTGGCCGTTAGAATTTGATCTTGTAGCCTCCACGCTATCTGCATTCTGTGCCTTACATAACAAAAGGGAAGCGAGGTATCGTGTGGTACTACTATGGTAGTGAGTAGGGCACATGATGTTTTGTCGGGTACATCAAGCATTTGCCATTAGGAAAGCTTCCCTTCCCGGTTATGCTTCCGGCGAGTAGGTCCCACTTTCCATTGAAACGATTGGGAGACGATTAAGGATCGCGGAAGCTTCTCGAATACGGGTGGAACTTTTTTTATTAATTAACTTTTTATTAATTTATTTTTATTGTTAACCTTTGCCAACTTAATTTCTAATTCTTACCTTTTTAGTCAAAACAAAATTATCACGTCATAGGATAAGTTCGTTAAATAGCACTTTTTGTCACGCTACTGTCGGTGACGTGACCAAACAACACTGTCACGCCACTAGTGGTGGCGTGACAAGAGTTTGACAAGATACGGGCTGACGTGACAGTGTTGTTTTGTCACGTCACGAGTAACGACGGAATTAGAAATAAAGTTTACGGGGTTAACAATAAAAATAAATTAAAAAAAGTTAATTAACAAAAAAAAATTCATACGGGTGAGCCGGCGAGTCAATTCGACGTGTAAATGTTATTCAGGTACGAAACGGCGCGCTGCAAGTGCCCATAAGTGTGGGTGGCAAAGGATACATTATAAGTATTGTGTATTTCAATTAAGTTGCGGCCTTGTAGAGTTGTAGCCTTGTAGGTGGCCTTGGGCAACTTATGCCAACAGCTAGAAGATCAATATTTGCTAAAACTCAGAATTGTTGGGCCGGCTAAATTACATGGGTCGGCGGGGAAACGGGCCTATTCTGCCCGATTGGACCCCATAAATGGGTTGTAAAATATAACCAGAACTTGAGAGTTTTAGGCTTGTTAGGGAATATGATTAGATCCAACATTCACGTCTTGTATGGGTCTTTGAAGCCCAACAAGGATCCTCTCAAACGAAAAGAAAAGGTGAGCAAAGCAAACTGTTCCATCTGGAAACTGGAAGGCTGTGCCGTTGGGTACCAAATTTCTGAATCCATGAGCGTATAAAACCGGGCCAAGCTCAGCACAAAGGTGAAATTCACTGCATGTGTCAGTTATCCAGTTTCTTCCTGTATCTATTTGTGTTGTGCTGATCACCGGGCCGGGTCACCGTCACCGTCTGGACGCATGCATTGCCATTGGCATGCCGACAAGGCAAACGGGCAAAGACTAAGTGAGGACCTCGAGCAGCCATGCCCCGCATGTTTCATGCTCGGCGAGCATCGCAGATCCATGCATCTGGGTGCGCGCGTGTCGCGACTCGTGTTGTGGAGAGGCCGGCGCGAGCTTGCAACCCCCTGGGGAAGCAGCGCCGGCCCCTGAGCTATGTGCTCCACCGAAACGGGAGGAAGGAACCAAAGGTTGGCATCGCTTTGCAACATGCGTCGCGCACCTGCACCGCAGCTTGTCCCTCTGCGCCAAGCATCGGTAACACCTTCACGCGTGCGCGCGTGCCCAGACGATCGGCCATGTTCCATGAACCTCTTTGTGTGGCCAAGCATGCATTAAGGTGGAAGCTGGATGGCCAGCGGTTAGTGCAGTAATCATGTTATCCACCGAATGCAGGAGAGATCAAGTTAATTGTCTCAACCAACTTCATTTCACGAGCGAATTAAGAGCCTGAACCTCTAGAACATTCGACAAATGTGCACCCAAATAAAAACAAAAATGGTTGAAGCACAATCTGACTTGCTACACAGCACTCGCCCAATTTTTATTTTATTTTATGATTTCAGTCATTTTTTTCACCGTTAAGTGTGTTCCGAGATTTATGATGAGACCATCCTGTCGCCGAATATTCCCTTCTCTCTTCTCTCCTTCTGTAGATTGGAATCTTTTGAGTTGTCTCCAGCGTGAGGGTGGCGGTGGTCTTCGTCACCGACGCAACGCCAGAAATACGCGGCGGAGGGCCGGAGGGCTGGGCCATCGCTATATAGACAATCCCAAGAACAGTTAGTAGTAATTTTGGTTGGTTAACAACACATTGGTTTGTTAACTTGATCTACGTTTCTATAGTCTACGTTGGAATATACGTACAATTCGAAAAGAATCATTACTAGTAGCATGTACTGTACGTTTTTTCAATTCAACGTGAGTACAGTAACAGTCCTTGACTTGCAGGCCAAGTAACAGAAGCAACCGGTTGTTTTTTTAAAATTTAGAGGGGTGACACGTACAGCCGCATGGAGGCCCTTCACCCAAAGCAGACAGCACGTACACTCACATGCAGTCAAAAAAAGATAAGCAGCTCTGCAATGGCGGCAGAGCTAGCCACAGTGCTTAGTGCTTAGTGCTTTTGAGCAAAATTTCCACAACACACTCTACTCTCTAGTCCCACTACCGTTCGTCAGTGTGGGAGCACTGTGAATTTTATGTCGCATGGCACTAATTACCCGTGAGTGGAGCACTCTCCACATGTGGATGCCATAATCAGCTGAAGTGTCGTGGCCGTGTTGTTTTTTGGTCCATCCGATTGGGTTTTGGATGGTGAAGATCGAACTATGTGAGAAAATCCAAGGCTCTGGTGAGGCCAGGAATATCAAGGGCATGTTTGCTTCCGGTCCTAGTGGCAAACTGCCTGGCCTCCACCGCACCTGTAAGCTGCTGCTCGCTTGTTTGCTTGCCTGTCTGGCGGTCAGGCGTGGAAAACGAGTGCCTGGGAGCCAGGCTTCCCAGGCTGCTCGATTCATCATTGATTGTTTGATTTTTTTTTTCACCAATTCCAGGCACAAGCTTCTAACCAAACAACTGATCTTCAGGTTTGCCTGGCCAGACAAAAATCATCTACTTTCCAGGTTACCTCCAAGCACTACTTTTTTCCAAGCATGGAATCCAGGGCACCGACCAAACAAGCCCCAAGTTTCTTACGTTGCTCTGACTGGAGCAGTAAATTTTGCATCAAATGGATACAAAACTGTACTGCTATTTATGTTGTTTCGTAAGGACAACAATGAATATGAGTCACTCCAATGGCACGAGAGATACAAATTTTACGTAAAAACACTTTTAGGAAAAACCACGAGCACACAAAACCAATATCATTATATGAGAAGATGTTTATATTGGAGTTTGTGGTGAAGCAAATCTTAAACAGTCATGGGTGGCGGCTTAGTCAAAGGATTTGCGATGATTGAGTTTAATTTTCAGTCACCTTTTGTTGTAAGGCTTCGAACAACTTTGATTATTTTGTTGCTTTAAACTCCTCAATAAAATGGGATGTGTGCATCCTTGATGCAGAGGCCAGGAGAGATTTTTTTCTTCCAATATCTAAAAATGAGAAGATGTTTACAATGAAGCTATTGCTCTTCTCACGATCAGTGCATTAGACCATATCCACTTTCTTGCCGATTGCCCTAAGCCAATCATCAACCTCCATTGGCTCGGTACTGCTGGAGAAGGTTGGAGGACACATTCTCATGAACTCTGATATGCTGGCCCTTGGAGGAGGTGGAGCGAGAGCTTGAGGTTGAGCTGCTGCTGCTGCTTGCAAGTTTTGCGTGTTGTTGATCGATTGTGCGAGCAGATTAATCAGTTGGGCTTGGTTGGTCATCATTTGGTGCCAATCGGGTCCTTCAACTGGAGGGGTGGTGGTCATGGAATTGTGTTCTCTTGATCACCCCCATTCCCTCTATCCTAACTGCTGGTGCTGCCACATCCGTTGCGAGTAGTCATCATCTGCTAAATTTCCAAAGACTTAGGAAAGAGAGGAGGAACTAAGGGGGATAGAGCGAAACAAACAACCCAAACAAGACAACCAACTCAAAAGCTTTTCCAAAATTTTAATAGCTTTATACAACGTTCTACTCAATGCTCATGGTCCTCGGTGATTCTTGCATGGCAATGCTCCTTTGACAACTTCATGTCTTGGGGTCTTTAACATAATGGTTAATAATCGTGCATGAGACCATCTAAAGAAATTTTCAAGGGAAAGAGGATCCATTTAACATTGTAAAATGGTGAAGAGAGAATTTGGTAAGAAAGAATTACGAAAAGAAGCTAAGGATAGATAGATGACCAAGATGATGAGAGAACAAATTATTTTTCTTATTATATAAAACAAGTTTCGAAGTGTTCTAGCTATCGACCTTTCTAACTAGGTTACGACCTTCAGTCGATATGGCTCTGATACCACTTCTTGTCGAACCCGGGAGCGAAGGATCCCGGATTCTCTGTGTTTCATACACTAGTCTAGGAACAGCTAGTGTACACACAGTACTATAGAAAAGTTCTTCACAGACGGTTCAAAAACATCATCACAGATGGTTTCGTGAGCCGTCTAAGTTTATGGGTCAGTGATGACATGAGGTCATCACAGACGGTTTTTGAACGTTCTGTTATGCACACTATCACAAATGGTTATTAACTCAGAATCGTCTGTGATAACTGACTATCACAAACAGTTTATAAATAAAACCGTCTGTGATAGCTTACGTATCACAGACGGTTGGCAGTTGGAACCGTCTGTGATAGCCTCTTCTCTACAAAATCTCCAAGAAGTGGTTGCTTTTGCCTTTAAAACCGGCTTCGTCTGTGATAGTCCCTTGTTAGCTAACTCGGTGCCTGAATTCAGCTAGCTAGCTCGTACCTTGGCCGTTCATCCTAAACGTGCAGGTGAACCATGGCCTACTTCATCGATCCTGACACACTGGAGTGTACGATTTGCTTCATGCCAATCCCTGACACACTGAAGTGTACGATTTGCTACATGCCGTGGAGGATTGGCATAAAGCAAATCACACACTCGAGTGTGTCAAGATCGATGAAGTAGGTCGTGGTCCACCCGCAAGTTTAAGATGAACGACAAAGGAGCGAGCTAGCTAGTTGAATAACAGGCTATATATATATATATATAATATATATATATATATATATATATATATATATATATATATAAAGAATATGAATGGTAATAAGATAACAACATATGGTAAATTGACGATATCATGTTATGATGTAATTAAAAAAGAGTTTTATTAATGGTTAACTCTCTATCTATAAAGCAGATAAGAGCAGCAATCTGTAGAAACTCACCTCTATCCATGTAGAAGTTCATGTGCAAACTATGTGCAAGGATTTTGATTCCATAGATTCATAAGCTTTGATTCCAAAATTATCCATATACAGTTCATCCTATTGTCCCTAGATATTTATTTCATATCTCATCAGTGAACACAACTAGCTGGTAACATTTGCGACTTTTATGCCAAGCAGATAAGAGCAGCAACCTGTAGGAACTCACCTATATCCATGAAACACTTACATGGTGTTATTTATCCTAAGAATAGATGGTGATTAGACTTACTATTAACAGACAGCCATTTGTTAAGATCCTCTCCAGGAGGCAACCAAATTGTCTCCCTCAGATGTGTTTTTTCAGCAGCACACCCTGCATCATACGTATCGAAAATAAAAAATATCTTTAGGAACATACCAGCAGTCACACCCGAACACAACCCCATTCCCCACCTCCAGATCCATCCATCCATCCAGCTAGCCAACAGTCACAGAGGGTAAGACAGCAAGGCCAAGGGTGTCCAAACCGACCATCAACCGACAAGCTAGCTAGGTAGCCCACATTGCAACTCGGTTCACATGAATACCAACAGCACAATCCAATAGATTTTTCTTACCTCAATCGACATCACCGGTGTCAGTGGTGAGGTAGCCGAGGCCGAGGTCAGTGGAGCTAGAGGTAGCTGGGGGAGGTCGGTGATGTAGTCGGGGTCGCGCACGCCAGGGGGAGGAGAAAGAGGGGAAGGCAGCGTCACCTTAGTTGTGGCACAGCGGTGACACTGCACAAGACACTCTTATCGTACTAGTGTCTTGTGCGAGGAATCAGGTGTCACAACCATCGGCGACGGGAAGAAGGGAGGCGTCGGCGACGGGGTCACTTGGGTGGGGAGGGGAACGGACGAGAGTAAGGGCGCTGGGGAGTGACGAGTTAGAGCGTAAACCCTAGCGGACTCCTACTAATAGAGACTTATCACAACCGGTTCTATTATGGAATCATCAGTGATACTTATCATGGACGGTTCCACAATGGAACCGTCTGTGATATGGTGTCGTATCATAGACTGTAGCAATATTATGACACACGGTTTGTGTTAAGAACCATTTGTGAAGTATCACAGACGGTTGTTTGTTGAAAACCGTCTGTGATATTTTGAAATATCACAGATGGTTCTGTGATATTTTACAGACGGTTTTCATAATGAACCGTCTGTGATATTACTTCTTCACAGACGGTTTTTAGCGTAGCTAGTAACATAGACGGTCGCAAAACCAAAACCGTCTGTGATTGCATATAATACAGACGGTTTTGGTCAACCGTCTATGATGAGGCGTCTAGTATTAGCCTTTTTGTAGTAGTGACAGTCAAACAAAAGTGGATAGCATAACTATAAAAATGCCATTCATTGATAATAAGCAAAGTTTGTTACACAAGGGGCATACAACCAACAAGCAAAATACAGCGAAAGCAAAAGCAGTAAGGTAGACCACACGATTCGCCACAAGCAATCGTCTGGAGACGTAGTCTAGTCGTCCAAGTTCTCATTCCCCTCGTAGAACTCTTCTCCTGATCAACAATTTATTAAGCAAGGTGAGTACAAATGAATGTACTCCGCAAGTTACACCCAATTAATAGAATTATAGTGCAACCAAGGATACATCAAAGGAAGGCTTATAGAGTTGATTTTGCATAAAGCAATGTTTTTTTTTCAAGTACTTGTACTAAGTTCCAAAGCAGTCTATTCCATAGCTAAAATTTATTTTCTAAGACTCAAGTTTTATAGACAGATAACATTCATACAAGAGTGGTGAAGGATACCCTCCTATTGATGAATCACGGTGGCCCGATCTTCCGATAGGTTCGATTGATTTCGTCGTGAGGACGTTGACGCTTTGAGGCTCCCGACCCGCAGATCGTCACCTCGTAATTCGCTACACCCGCACGACTGCCGTTATCAACCACGCTTGCACGCGATCGACCTTACCACGAGGGTTATGATTCCTGCAAGCAATCGAAACAACTCACAAGAACAAGGTAGATGCAATCTGAAATATATTGCGAATATAGATGAAGTTCACAAGTGGGGTTCCTCAAACCGAACAAGCGCTAAACCGCAAAGTGGCGAAATAATCTAAGAAAACCCCACCCCAAACCGTGGCGGCTGCTTTGCAATATATAGGAGGGGGGAAGAACATGAGGAGGTGACCTAGGGTTGTCTTTGCCATGTGGGGAGGCGTACACATCCCGGGCCGACCTCGCCATGCCTACAAGGCCGTATTAGGCCCAAAGCGGTGTGTGACACCTTATTTCAAAGTCTCGACCAACACCCAATGTGGTCAGCATTCTTGGTCGTGGGACCGGTCGTGGAGCTTGAGACACAGTCGTGATCCGACAGATCTGGTCGTGAGCGGGTACACACAGTCGTGAGCTTGCGATCATATGACCGGTCGTGAGAGCTTGAGACACAGTCGTAGATGGTTTGGATCCTCCCGGTATTCCTAAGTAACAAGAGATCCCAATTTTTAGGTAGCATACCATTCTCGCATAAATAAATTATTAGCACCTAGAAACGAGCTCACCTCATAATTTAAGTGATGTGCACGAGCTCTTGTCATAGGACCTTGTAGCTTAGCAACCGGATCTGGAGGATGCTGTGTAGTGCGTGTATCCGAAGGAGTGATGTCCTCATCACCTATCACATGGCTACCCGCCCAATTTCTCGATTGGATAAGAAATCCAAAACCTTTTGACAAAGTCCTTTGAAATCAAAACCAAAATCTAACTTGGAGTGACTTTGCTAGCATGTCCATGACCGTGGACACGACTATTCGAATAGTTTTACGCTCTGCAGAGGTGGTACAACTTTACGCACATGACACGACTTCTTTATTTCGTTTGGCATCCGTTGATATCACCGCTCATTACCTTAGATAAGTAGTCTAGAGCACGTGTCAAAGCATTTACAATGCACCATGCCACCGTAGTCCTGCCTCGCTAAGGTTTCGCTTCCATAGGATAGAAACCCGCCGGATTTAAGCCTCCTCTTGCGCCATGTGGGAATACATAAAAGTAGGTCATAAAGACACCCACATAACTGGATGGCACGACCATGGTAAAATGTTATAAATTAGTTAGCCAGGTCCTGCCTATTCAGAATATGTGGTGGTACGGTAGGGCTTAGCAAAATGCGCTCGAAGACCGGTCCTTAATTGACTTGGACAACCTTCCATAAAACCCATGGGCCTCGATCATAGAAATGACTCGATCCCGTGCATCTACGTGCACCATCCAAACATCCATTTCGCCCAAGTCTAAACTAATTTATAACATTTTTGAGCTAAGATTTAACTAAGCATAGAGTTTTGCAACATATTCTAGTTTATACTAGTGTACCAACTAGCTTTTAACTATGGTATCAAGGGGGTTTAATTCAATATCCATGTTTAGATATACAATGGAATTAGGAATAACTATAAAGTTAAAACATGGATTTAAATTACTTGAATTTAAATACGCATGCAATAATAGTTTAAAACAGAATTTAAATAATTTGAAATACTGGGATTCAATATGATCAAAGGTGTAACTTGCCTTGCTCAAATGCTTGAGGATCTACTTCTTCGCAATATTCGGGTTCCCTAGAGTCGTCAAAATCTACACGTGAAAACGAAGCAAATTCAAATGACCTCCAAATCAAATAATTTTAGTGTAGATAGCTAGATCTTGAATTTATATGAATTTATAAATTTGAATCGCTCGAATCGGAGTTCGAACGGAGGAGAACGGGCTCTCAGAAGTTTGAAAATACATGAAATGATGAAAAATGGTTTTTTGGATTTTTGGAATTAATTTTCTAAAGGAAAATCAATTTATTGCGCCACGATGATGTTAGGAGCCGGATTTATGGATTTTCAGCTGATTTATTTTCAAATGGAAAGGCTTGAGCGGCTGACATGTGGGTCCCACGTTGGTGGATTGGGTCCACGGGTAGGCCTAGGTCCGCGGTGGACCGGGCGCATAGGAACAGGGCCTGCCATGCATGCGTGACACGGGCGCATGCCACGCAAGCAGAGGTGGCTGAGGTGGCGCCTAGGTGGTCATGACGTGGCGGGCACGTCGGCGCGGCGGACGACAGTAGCGCAGGTGCGAGGGCTCGCTGGCGCTACATGCCACAGCGAGCCCAACAGGTGGTGCCAGAAGGGAGAGGGAGGTGAGGGGATTCCAGGGCGCACTGCTTTGACAGCAAGGCACAAGGCGGTGCCGACAACGAGGAGAAGTGCAGCGGCGAGATGTGGTCGAAGTCGGTGACGAGGTTCCAGCGGTGGCTCGGTGGAGTGAGTGCACGCACGAGGTAGCCCGCAACCATGCGGTGCCAAAGGTGGGGACAAATGCGGCGGTTGACCACTGACGGCGGCGCAATCGCCGGTGGAAGAAGCTTCGGTCAGCGCGGCCGAACCTCGAAATACGGCAAAATCACGACGAGAGAGAGGAGGTCAAGGGGCGTCCAGTGCTCGCCTTTGTAGGCGCCGAGGAGGCACGTGGGAGGGGATCGGCATGGACGCCGGTATGGAGCGGTGGTATGGACGTCACGCACTTGAGTGCGACGGGCAGGGCATGGGGGCCATGGTGCGGCGTGGCAGTCGAAGGGAGGGGGTGGATAGAGCGGCATTTAATGCGTGTTGGCGCTTGGCGAAAAGTGAAGCGGACGGGCGTGGCGTTGTGCCGACGACAAAGCAGACGGGCAAGAATTCGAAGAAGAAGACGGGAGAAGGCGACACCGAGCAGTAGGCCCGCCCGCCTTGAGAAGAGCGGCGAGCAGAGCGGTGGAGAAGTGGTCAAGGCAATGAAATGGGCCGAGCGGAAATTGGCCTGAAAGCCAAAAAGAGGAATTTAAATGCATTTCCAATTTAAAGAAATACAAGAAATTGAAAAGGCTTTTTAGAAAATAGTAAATAAAATCAAAAAATCTAGAAAAATACACAGAAATTCCTTGAATTATTTTGAACTTAATAAAATTATTTCCAACTTAACTTTGGTTGTTAATTTTGTAAACAAATTATTTTTGGCTTTCAAGAAAATAAGAAAACCCTTTTTAAATTCTAGAAATTTCAAGAAATCACTTAAAATATTCTCTTTGACTTTAAATCCAAATAAAATCCAGAAAACTTAAATAAACAAAATTTTGAATTAATTGAAGTTCGATTAAATCATATTAAATTGTTTTTATTTTCTAAAATTTCAAGTTTAAGCTTTATTAATCCAATAAAATCGACTGGTTAATTTTAATTTGAAATTTTTCAAAAAGCCTTGAAAATTAGGATGTTATAGACGACCACATTGCACGAGCAATTGCTTGCGCGTGTGTGGAAGGTGGGGCGCTATGTCGTCTTCTCGCTGCTGATCAGTAGGATTTGGCATGAGTATGAACTACTCATGCCGTAAAATTAGTGATTTTAACAAATATTCAGATATAATTTCAGCTGTAGTAATCATAGTTAAAGCATATTGTCGTAATATTAGCGGTTTTTGCATAGTTTTAGCAAATATTCAGATATAATTCCTCGGCATTTTTGTCAATATTATTCACTAATTATATTAGCGGTTTTAGCATAGTTTTAGCAAATATTCAGATGTAATTCATTGCAATTTTTGTCAATATTCTTCACTAATTAAATATTCGTTCAACAAGCTTCTCAGCAATCATTATTCGTTTGGTACCCTTCTTCGAGACTACCTTTTGTGCCGCGAATACCAGACGAGAAAACATGTTTATTGAACATTTTTTTAGCTATTGTGGTAATTCCACTACGAGCTCCAGGAAAACAGACACCACCACTTGCAAGTGACAAGGGCAAAGGAAAACTCAAGGCTAGCAAGAACTACAACAAGGCCGCACCTGATTGTCCAGCAATGGGGACTAGAAGCAAAAGGATACTTCTTGATTATTAGTGATGTAATTTACTGATCAGTGGTCATGTAATGTACTGACTTAATGTCATGTGGTCACTGAACTAAACTTGTCGATGATTTCTGGACTGTAATGTCATGTTGGTATTTGGATTGTAATGTCATGTGGTCATTAATGTCACAGATGATTATAAAATACAACAATCTGTGGTATATAATTATCACATACGGTTGTTAACAAGAACCGTCTGTTATGTGTATTTTGTCTTGTGAAAGAGATAAAGATATGCAGTTTTTTTAGCTATAGAAGGTACTATCACAGGTGGTTTAGTGGAACAAACCGTTTGTGATATATGTAGCACAGATAGTTCCTAAGGCACCGAAACATTTTGCCTCCCGCGCACATGTCCAAAATTTTCCCCCCACCCGCACCGAGCATCACAGACGGTTCCATAATAGAACCGTCTGTGATATGCTCTTTCCACAGATGGTCCTGGAATAGAACGGTCTGTGATATAGAATATCATAGACGGTTCTTTAAGACAATCGTCTGTGATATCCCTTTATAAGTAGGGCCCTGCCAGGGTTTGCAACCTTACTCCTCAGAGCTCACTCGCCCGTCCACCTCCCCAGTGCCTTTACTTCCCGTATTCTTCCCGAGCCTCCTCTCTCGCGCCATCCTCCTCTCCCCCCGCCCGTCATCCCCGCGCCTCCACCTCCCCATGCCAGCGTCCTTACTTCCCGTGTTCCTCCAGAGCCTCCTCTCTCCGGATGTAGACTGTGCTTTTGATGAGGATAAGTCACACGATGACAATTTGGATCAGATGTTACGCGATGCAGAAGAGAACTACAGTGAGAGAGAGTTTTGTAAATTTGAGGGCTTAATGGAGGACTCGGTGAGACCTTTGTTCCCTGGCTGCAAGCCGAAATACACAAGGTTGTCAACCGTGCTTAAACTGCTTAAATTGAAGGCAAGCAATGGTTGGTCCGATAAGAGTTTCACGGCATTGTTAGGTCTCCTAGCGGACATCCTTCCGGAGGGAAACGTGTTGCCCAGCACCACCTACCAAGAAAAGAAGGTTCTTTGTCCATTGGGAATGGAAGTAGAAAGAATACATGCATGTCCGAACGATTATATCCTCTACCGTAAGGAGTATGCAGACATGCATGTATGTCCCGTATGCAAATCATCCTGATACAAGCATCAGAATACTGCTAAGGTGAAGCAAGGACCTCCTGCTAAGATGTTGTGGTATTTGCCTATGATCCCATGTTTGAAGCATTTATTTGCTAACCCAAAGGAGGCAAGATTACTGCGTTGGCACTCGGAGGAGCGTAAGAGAGATGGAAAGCTAAGACACCCTATTGATTCTGCCCAGTGGAGAAACTTCGATTGGAGCTTCGAAGAGTTCGGTGCAGAACCGAGGAACATAAGGTTAGGGTTGAGTACGGATGGAATGAATCCTTTCGGTAACATGAGCAGCCGACATAGCTCCTGGCCCATGAATCTATGTATGTACAACTTTCCTCCTTGGCTGTGTATGAAGCAGAAGTACATTTTGATGTCACTACTTATCCAAGGGCCGAAGCAACCTGGGAATGATATTGATGTGTACCTAGCACCATTGCTAGAAGATCTTGTGACCTTTGTGGAGCGAAGGGCATGGTATGGGATGCGTACAAATGAGAGAACTTCACTTTATGCGTCATGTTGTTCTGCACTATCAATGATTTTTCTGCCCTTGGTAACCTGTTAGGCTTCAATACAAAAGGAGCCAAAGCCTATCCGCACTGCTTAGATGCTACGGAGAGTGTATGGTTTGAACAACTTCAGCAAAAGCGTGTATATCGTCCTGCTCGACTCGGCCCGACGAGCGGCCGCCTCCCTCCTCCGATGCGCGGCCTCCTCCAACTCGAGCCCGATGACCAGCCGCCTCCTGCTCGACTCTGGCAGATGAGCGGCCGCCTCCTCCTCCTCCTCGGCCTCGGCCCGGCGGCCGCCTCGATCCTCCGACGCACCCATCGCCTCCTCTTCCACTACACATCGCCATCCTCCTCTCCGGCTGTCACGGCTCCCTCCTCACACCGGCTCAGCGCCTCTTCACGTACTCCCTCGCACCTCCTCACGGTATACCACTCTACTCGCTCTATCCGCTCCCTCCCTTGCTCTGTGATGGGTTACATTGATGCTCTGTGATGATAGTTAAAATCTGAAATCAAATAGATAATTAAAAGCAGACTTGAGCTTAATCATATTAAGGCGTCATATGGTCATTATAATTAGTAGTATTTATACTTTCTTTTTCGATTATAGCTAAATTAAGATTACACTTGTATGTTACGTGATCGATTGATCTTACGTGAGATATTTGCATTTCTATTCTCAATCATCAATTTGGCTTATCGTTGTTATAAATTTGTGAATTATCTTGAAGACATATGGTCGAGATGTTACATTTCTGAAGGCTTTATGTGCTATTTACAGAATGCTTTATGTTTACAGATTGCAAAGACTATGTCTTATGCAATTAGTCAGCGAGAACAATTGAGCAATCTTATTTGCTTAGCTTCATGCCGTTTTTAGTTGTTCTCATAATGAATATGTTGAGTATATTCTTCTTTTTAAATGGCACAGAGAAATTTCATATGTATATGATAATTTGGTCATTTAAATATCTTTGGAATGTTAGGAGTGTTAGAATAGGAGCTAACTTGAGGCTGAATTGACTAGCTAACTTCGCTCCTTGGCGTTCATCCAAAACATTCGGGTGAAACCTGACCTACTTAAATCGATCTGACACACTTGAGTGTATGTTTGCTTCATGCCAATCCTCCATGGCATGAAGCAAATCATCCACTCCAAAGGTGTCGAGCTCGATAAAGTAGGCTCTGCAAAGATGGGCTCGGGTTCTATCTATGCAAAATATTAAGTATCACTAGTTTCTATCTATACAAAGATCACAAGAGATTGTTATACATGTGATTGTTATGTCAGTCTAGTTAAGCTTTGGATAGAGCTCAAAATCTGAATTTTAGTTTTCTTATCCAATTTATGAAGAGAATAGACCTTAGTGCTGAGATGGCCAAGTTTGTTTCTTGTGCAACTCACCATATGAGAGCTCACATTAATTCCAAATTTTTGTGCTCTGTGCTAATTTCATTCATATACATGTGGTACATGTTTTGCATTTCAATCAATTTAAATGACTTGAATGATTTACATTTGATTATGTTAATTTGGTCCTCCCTCGTGCCTTGTCTAGAATTAATTATGCAATTTCATTCATATACATGTGGTATATGTTTAGCAGTTTAAATGACATGGAGATACTTCATATGTATATGTTAATTTGGGACACTTGCAATCCATTTTATTGCATATGTAACTTATATAGATAGTAAGTAAGCGAGATGGCAGAGGCACCGTCTTCGCCGCCGTCACCGACGCCGCAGATGGCAGAGGCGCCGACAAGGCCGCCGTCACCGACGCTGCAGATGATACAGAAGCGAGATGGCAGAGGAAAATCGAAAATGCTTGTGGGCTGACTAGTCATCACGGAGGTCAGTGACTTTGGGGTCCCTCTGAGTCCCAAGAGATCAGAGGCAGGATTTCGGACCATCTGCGGGATACTTGCAAGGGAACGGGTCCCCATCACCACATCAAGGTGGAAGGATCTGACGAAAGAAGCGAGAGGCGTGCTGTGCACAGAACTTTCAAGCAAGTTCACTATCCCAAAAGCAAACATGGCACGCGTGGAACGGACGACGATACTCATGATGGATAAATCGTGGAGGACCTTCAAGAGTATTCTTGTCACGAAGTATGTGAACACGGGTCAGACGCCCTTCGTGAAGTATGGATTCTTGATGCGGGAAGCATGGGACGCCTTTGTGGCTATGAAGACGACGACCGAATTTAAGGAGCAAAGTGCGGTGCACAAAGCTCTGCACACACGACACACTCACCCGCACAGACTCGGCACCGCTGGGTACGCGGGTAAATACGAGGAATGAGCGGCGGAGGAGGAGAACGCAACCGGGCCATTTCCTGATATCACAGACCTGCGTTCCCTAAGATGGTTAAAAGCGAGGGCAAAAGTCTCGTCTTCAGGCATCATCTCTTTCACAAACCCAGCAGACCAGGAAGTGTCTCAACGTGTGGTAAATATGTCGAACTACCTAGTTGTTAATAAGTCCATAACTTCATAGTGTCTATAATAACATGATGACCTCTTGCAGCGTGAATTGACTGCCCAAACTTCACAAGGCTCCTTCCAAGTAGACGGGGAGAAGGATATACTATCTACGGCCCTAGGAAACAAGGAGCACCCGGGTCGCACACGAGGCCTTGGGGTTAACGTACCTTGGAGTCATGGATTCGCAGACGACTACTACTTGTATAGGAGTAGGAAGAGATCCAAGGCCGAGCACGAGGACCGGTTGGTACAGATGATTACTGAAAAATTTGAAGGAAAGCTAGCAGCATTGCAGGATCAAATGAATCAACTCTGAGCGATCGAAAGCCGCCCTATTAATTTGGGAGCCATCTGCTCGACATCGAGATGGCGTCGCGTCCACATAATTACGAACATGGCGGCGTCCAATTACCGATAGATGACATCAAAGTAATGTACATCTATGGAATGCACCAAAGATAGACCTATAGGATGCCTTAGCTAATTGCGTATCGTTTTGTAGGGGCCGACGCCCTGCAAGCTCTAAGTGAGGATGGATGGGTCCCTTTCTATTGAGGCTACACAGGGGATGGTGTATCCATACCGGAAGAAGCGATCTTGACCGCGGTACCCGGTATCGCGAGGTTACGCCCGAGTCGGCGGATATGGAACATGACAATTTCATGGCCATCCTGCTGAAGATTCGCCCGAACAAAGACATCAGAACACTAGGGGATGCTGTGCACACTTTTATCCAATGGCCCAAGAAGGACATCGCCCTGGACCCAGCAGTGCTGCGATCTGGACACGACCATTTCTCTCCAACGGGACCCTCGATGACTCCACCTCAAGTTTGAAGAAGGCCACCTCATTGGTTCCCGTGGAGAAGACGCCGAAGAAACAACAAAAGCGTGCCGCCGTATCAGTTCCCGAGTCGTCTCGCAAGAAGACGCTGCCAATCGTTAAGGTCAAATCGAAATCGATGAACGTTAAGGCGCCTCCCAAGTCCGGAAATGCAGGATGTCAGGAACTACATCATCGGAAAACGCGTTGTGCTCGACCACAATGATATCTTGTATTTGGATATGCTTGTCAGGCTTTGCATGCTTGGTACAAACAAAAGACCGCAAAGAAGGGGTTCGATATTGGAATCACCGTCAGATACAACAATGAGCACTTCTTCAACGGGACGAACCACTTCGTCGTGGGTTTCAACGACTTATATGACCTATTCAACCTCGTTGGCCTCGACGCCTCGCTTCTACGATGTTGGACACTGTAAGTGCGTACAATCAAGTTCTACATTCACGTAATATCGATAAATATCAGAACTCATTGCTTGTGTATAGATACATGTGGAAAAAAGTCCGGGAATAGAAAGAACCGGTGGGTTTCCTCGACCCACATGTGGTATCTTTGCAAACCATCGAAGCAGACCCGTCCTTCGTCGAGAAATACATAGCGGCGGCATTGCTTCATCAGGTAGACAAGAAGTACATAGTGGTGTCCTACAACGTGGGGTAAGTGTCACTACTTGCTATACAAATTTCATTTGTACTTTATCTGTGATTTAACTTAGGTTTAATGACTATAGCGACATACATGAGTAGGTACCATTTGGATCCTTTTAGTCATTATACCAGAGAGGAACCATGTGATATACCTTGATTCCCTAATCCGCAACGACCACAAATTCAGCATTCTGAAAGGAATACTCGAGAGGTATACTCATTTCCTTTATAGATAACTCTATTGTAGTCTTCATTCATTTGAAATGGACGAGGATAACTTTTTGGAATCATGTAGGTCGTTCATTGCCTATGTTGCCAATGAAGGAATATACAATGGAAAGAGCGCCAAACTAACACACAGGATGAAATTTCCGGTACGCGCTACAACACGATAATCCTATATCATACTTCATAATAACGCGTCTCGAACTGACTATACCTATATATGTAATTCTATTTTTGCGGTCCGCTTGACAAAAAATGATGAGTTATGTGCAATCTCGTTTGCTATCATATGCAGCAAATCATTAGAGCTAGGAAGAAGGATCCCGGGGTTTGTCAATCTCAAAATAATTATTTCCTAATTATATATTTAAATATATATGCTTACCACTTTACTCTTGCTAGAGACAGGACTTGTTGATACATTTGGATGGACTCGTTGCGGATAAGATCACGGACATTCGAGGAAAGCTCTGCGCCTTTATCATGTCAGATATCGTTAAGGACAACTGAGATTTTCACTCTGTCACCAACCCAGAGCATCACCCCGCCGACAACTCTCAACCACCTGCAAACAATTGACTCAATTGTAATCCAATTGTAACTATAGCGACAATACTTGAACAAATACGATCTTTTGTAATTTATTTTGAGTAATGATTATTTTGAGTTTGTCAACAATTGATTATCTGTGATGTATCTGTTCTTGTGCATGCTTGTTTTCAGATGGCATGGCTAGCAATTCCTAAGGCTAGCCAAAAAACAACAAAAATGTAGTTAGGATAATGAGCTATCACGGACGGTTTTTTGTTGAAACCGTCTGTGAAGGCTAGTATCACAGACGATTTCCATTAAAAACCGTCTGTGATACGTAGAATATCACAGACGGTTCTATTTAAACCGTCTGTGATAGCCTTCACAGACGGTTTCAACAAAAAACCGTTTTTGATAGTGAGTATCACAGACGGTTTTGAACCGTCTGTGATAACTGCTTGTTATCACAGACGAACAAATATAGACGGTTCGAAACAAATCGTGATGACGATTCGAACCGTCTGTGATGAGGTGTTCCCTAGTAGTACACTATGGTTCACTGTGATTATTGTTCAGTCATTGTTTATATTCCTGTCAATTGAAATATTATGTAGTTGGTTCAATTGAAATATTGACAGTGAACTCTCAACTGATGATTTGTTTTTAAAGTGTCAGATTAGACAAAGCAAGAATTTGTAAAACTCAAGGCCTAATTTATTTCAGAGTAATTTTCGTATTTAATTTGTGATAGAATTTTGCCCCAAGTGGCGAGAAGGCCAAGAATACATCTTGAGCGGCCTGACATCTGAGAGCAACAAACAACAACCTAAATCTGAGCATTATGCTGATTTATTTTGTTGTGAAGTTCTATCTTTTGAGAATTTTGTCCTGATTGATGTAGTACTGATTTGTTAATCTTGCAGTAATATCATTGATTTCTGAAGTACTGATTTGTTGATTTGTTAATCTTACAGTGATACCATCGATTTAATCTTACAGTGATGTCATTGAGTCAATTATCTTATGCAAACTATGTTGAGTTGCATTACATTCCTAGTTTTAGAAGAAAAAAATCAGTCAAGAAAAAATTCTTTTGCCTTTTACTAAAAATTTTCCGTAGATAACAAGTAAGCGAGATGGCATCTGCACCGTCTTCGCCGTGGTCATCGACGTCACCGAATGCGTCTGGATCTCCGAGGAAAGTGGTACGTAAGCGAGATGGTAGAGGAATATCGAAAATGCCTAAGGGCCGAATGACCATCATGTCTGTCGGTACCGCTGGGGTCCCTCTGCTTCCCAAGAAAGCATCAACAGCATTCTGGACCACCTGTGGTATACTTGAAAGGGAACAGGTTCCCATCACCACACAGAGATGGAAGTCTTTGACGGATGTAGAGAAAGAGCAGCTGTGGACTGAAATTACAACGTCATTCGATATCCCAGCAGAAGTCCAGGGACTCGTGTGACAGCAGGCGTTCCTCACGATGGAAAAAGCGTGGGAGACCTTCAAGAGCAAGCTTGTCACGGAGTACATGAATAAGGATTGGATGCTCTGCATGAAGTATCGTTTCGTGTTGTCGGATACATGAGTCGCCTTTGTGCGGATGAAGACGACGGGCAAATTTTAGCAGCAAAGTGTAGTGCACAAGGCTATCCACACACAAAACACTCACCCCCACAGACTCGGCATCGCTGGATACGTGGGTAAAATCCTGTAATAGATGAGTGAGGACAATGAGGCAATCCAGTCGGAGGTCTCCCCGCCATTTGCTGGGATCACAGACGAGCGCGCCCAAAACTGGTTAAGAGCGAGGGCCTCAACCACGTCGTCGGGTGCCATCTCTTTCACAAACCCGGCAGATAAGGGAGTGTCCCAACACCCGGTAAGATATGTCGAACTACCTAGTTGTTAATAAGTCCATAACTTCATAGGGTCTAAAATAACATGATGGCTTCTCGCAGCAAACATTGAGTACCCAATCTTCCCAAGGCTCCTTTGAAGCAATCAGGGAGAAGGATATATTATCCACGGCCCTGGGAAGCAAGGAGCACCTAGGTCGCATGCGAGGCCTTGGGGTTTACGTACCTTGGAGGCAGGGATTCCCACACGACTACGAGGAGTATTAGAGTCAAAAGAGATCCAAGGTCGAGCGTGAGAAACAGTTGAAAGAAGAGATTAGTGCACAGATTAGTGCACAATTTCAAGGACAGATAATATCATTGCAGGAACAAATGAATCAACTCATCAACCAGTCGCAAGCCGCCCCTGTGATTTTGGGAGCTAGTCCCCCTCAACGTCGGAGTAGCGTCGCGTCCACGCCTGCACTTTCTTGACTTGGCGACATCCAATTACCTATCGACGCCATACAGGTAATGTACATCTCTGGAATGCTCCAAAGATAGGCCTGTAGGACGCCTTAGCTAATAGTGTATCATTTTGTAGGAGACCACGCCTTGCAAACTCCAAATGAGGCTGGTTAAGTCTATTTCTGTTGAGGTTGGGCGGGGGTGATTTTTTCATGCCATGAAGGGACAGTGGTGCACGGTGCCCAGTTGGCACAGGGTTACGCCAAGGTTCAAGTGGACATGGTATATGATAATTTCACGGTCATCCCGCTGGAGAAGCGCTCGAACGAAGACATCATAACACTAGGGGATGCCTTGTACACTTATGTCTAGTGGCCTAAGAGGAACATCGCCCTTGATCCTATGGTGCCGCGATCTCCAGACGACGACCATGCCTCTCCAACAGTACCCTCGATGACCCCACCTCAACCCCCGCTTCAGAAGGCCTCCGTATTGGCTCCTATGGAGACGACACCAAAAAAACAAGAAAAGCATGCCGAGTTGCCCCCCCCAAGACGTATATCATGCAAAGCGCTAAGGCCAAATTGAAGAAGATTAACGCGCCTATAGTGCCGTGATCTCCACACGACCATGCCTCTCCAACAGAACCCTCGATGACTCTACCTCAACCCCCACTTCAGAAGGCCTCCGCATCGGCTACCGTGGAGACGGCGTCGAAGAAACAAGAAAAGCATGCTGAGTCATATTTCGGGAAGACGTGTAGCGGGCTAGGCGCTAAGGCCAAATCGAAAAATATTAAGGCACCTCACAAGCCCCCAACGTTCTCCCTCGAAATGTCGTTGGTCCCCGACACAATGTTACACCACGTTGGTTTGGCTTGCGGGACTTTGCATGCCTGGTACATGCGGCAGACTAACGAGGCGAGGGAAAACCAGCCTACTGGATTCACCGTCAGCTACCCGGAGAACCAATTCCTCCACAAGCCGGGATACTTTGCCATGGGCTTCAAAGACTTATTTGATATATTCAACCTCGGCGCCCTCGACGCCTCACTTCTACGATGCTGGACACAATAAGTGTGTACAATCAAGTTCTACATTCACACAATACCGATAAATATCATAACTCATTGCTTATGTATAGATACATGATGCAAGAAGCCCGACGATCGCGAGAACTGGTGGGTTTCCTCGACTCACAGTTGATCTCTGAGTAATGCATCAACCTAGACGCATCCTACGTCGAGAAATACATAACGAAGGGGTTGCTTGCTCACAGTGACAAGGACTATATACTGGTGCCCTACAATCAGGGGTAAGTGCTTCACTACTTGCTATACAAATTTCATTTGTACTTTATACGCAACACGAACTTAGGTTTAATGACTATAGCGACATACATGAGTAGGTGGCATTGGATCCTTTTAGTCATTGTACCAAAGTGGAACAAGGTAATATACCTTGATTCCCTAGTCGAAAAAAACCACGACTTCACCCTTGTGCAAAAAGTACTCGATAAGTATACTCATTTCCTTCATATGTAACTCTATTGTAGTCTTCCTTCATTTGAAATGGCCGGGGATAACTTTTTGAAATCATGTAGGTCGTTCAGCGCCTATGTTGCCAGGGGAGGGATAAAAAATGAACCGAGCGCCACACTGCGATACAAGTCACGATTTTCGGTACCCGCTACAGCACAATAATCCTATATCACACTTCGTAACCTGGCCTCTCGAACTGACTATACCTATATATGTAATTCTATTTTTGCAGTGCCACCAACAACTACAAGGCAACATATGTGCATTCTACATTTGTCGTCATATGCAGGAAATCATGATTGCTAAGACGAAGGATCCAGAGGTTTGTCAGTCAATCTCACAATAATTATTTCCTAATTATGAATTTAAATATATATGCTTACTACTTTACTCCTAACGGCAGGGCATGACAATCGAAACAAGTGGCTTCGCTCTGGACAAACTCTCAGACGTTCGAGGACAGCTCGTCGCCTTCATCACGGGGGAGATCATTAACCAGAATGGAGAGTTTCACCCCAGCGACACCGATTTATTGTAATTCACTTTGAGTTGTAATTCAATTGTAACTCTAACGACAATACATAAACACTCTTTTGTAATTGATGTTGTGTTTTAAATCACTTTGAGTTATTCTATATCAAATCAATTGTAATTTATCTGTTTTTTGCATGTTTGTTTTCAGAGGGCATGGCTAGCATTACCTAAGGCTAGCCAAAAAACAAAAAATAGGTATAGAACGAAATATCATAGACTGTTTTGTGGTATAAACCATCTGTGAATGCATACTATTACAGACGGCTACCACCTACAACCATCTGTGATTTGTATCTAATCACAGACGGTTACCACCAATAACCGTCTGTGATATGTCGGATATCACAGACGGCTATTTTTACCAACCGTATGTGATTTGATACATATCACAGATGGCTACTACTAAAGACCGTCTGTGATATGTCCGATATCACAGACGGCTACTACCAACAACCGTCTGTGATATTTATGATATCACAGACGGTTCTTGTCACTAACCGTCAATGATATGTATCCAATCACAGACGATTGGTACATATAACCGTCTGTGATAGTTGGTATTCACAGACGGTTTATACCAGAAAACTGTCTTTGTTATTACGTATCACAGACGTCTCAAAAATCGTCTGTGATAACCGCCTGTTATCACAGACACATAAATTCAGATGGTTCAGAAACTGTCTATGATGACAGTTTAGAACTGTCTGTGATGACCCTTTCTGTAGTAGTGAATGACACCTCGAATGTAATGATATATGATGTCATTGTGCTTCGTTCTCACATGAAACATATGATCCTTCGTAAGGTAGATAGTGTTTTGACTGTCACAGAATATTGTAGTGCAAGACGTACTTCCACAAAGCTCTAATAAACAAACCTCTTAGCCAAATAGCTTCTTTGCAAGCTTAAAAAATACCCATATACTTGGCTTCTATAGTGGGCAAGGCAACAAAAGCTTGCAGCCTTGCTTTCCAACTAACGATATGTCATCCAACAGTGAACACATAACCAGTAAGAGATCTTACCATATCCAAATCTCCAGTAAAATTTGAGTCCACATAACCAACGATTCCATCTTTGGTATTCCCAATCTGTAAACAAGCATTAGATGTGCCCCACAAATATCTGGAAATCCATTAAACTGCTTTCCAACGCTCTTTAACAGGATTAGCCATGTATCTACTAACAACATTTAATGATTGAGATAAAATCAGGGTGAGAACATACCATGACATACATAAGTGAACCAACTGTATGGCATATGGAACTCTAGACATGCACTCAACTTCATCATTTGACTGTGGACATGACATTGAAGAAAGTTTGAAATATACAACTAACAAAGTATTCACCAGTTTGTCCTTATGCATGTTGAAATGGCAAAGAACTTTATCAATATACCATTTTTGACTTAGATATAATTTTTCAAACTGTCTATCTATGGTAATTTTCATACCAATAATCTTTCTTGCACCGAGATCTTTCATCTCAAATTCACTGCTCAATTGTGCATTCAACTTTGAAATTTAAGCATTGTCTTTTGCAACAATCGGCATATCATCAACATATAGGAGCAAATAAATAGTTGAGTCATTAACAGTCTTTAAATAAACATGACCATCGTAATCGGATCTTTTGAAATCCTGAGAGATCATAAAGGAGTCAAATCTCTTTTATCGTTGTTTGAGTGATTGCTTTAAACCATAAAGAGATTATGTAACTTACAAGCATAATTCTTCTTTCTTGGAAAGACAAAACCTTCCAGTTGCTCCATATAAACGTATTCCTCCAATTCCTCATATAAGAATGCAGTTTTCATGTCCAATTGTTCAAGCTCATAATCATGCTAGCCACTATGCTAATTAAGTATAAATGGAACCATGCTTCATAACTGGGGAAAAGACATATGTGAAATCAATATATGTGAGGATTAAATATCTAAATATTACTTTATTTAATTAAAGACCGCACGTCCTTCGTGGTCGTAATCTCTAAGGCTAACGACCCCTATGGTCGTGAGGATTCCAGAGGTTACATTGTGGGTACCCAGGTCAGATGAGGTCATGTCCCTTATCCTCGACCAGGTGACTACTTGTAGAAGCAATGAACTGGTACCTGGACCCGATTCGAAGTATAAATCTTACCGTGTGACGAATGGAACACATGCCATATTTGGTCCAATCCACACGATGTTTACAGCTCTGAGTCACTAACAATAACCATCATATGGTTTATCTCCCAGTGGCATCAACTGCTAGTCAGTTGGCTTTTTACCAACTGCCACCGTTTCTCCGATCGAACACGACACTTCCAAAGGGCGTCTCTTCTAGCGGTAACTGCCATATCTTCGTCAGTTATTTAAAGGAGAATACAAACGGAAGTAAGGAGATGGAACAACAACTGATTCAGAACAAGTCTACGACACAAGACAATTGGAGCGAATCATAGCATAGTATTCAGTGTAATTAGGGCTAGTCCACTACCTTGTCTAAGGCACCCCCTGTAAAGATCCAGTTCATTGCAATAATGAGCAATCACATTCTCATCCAAGAACTCTTAGTCATTTTCCTCTATTTATTTAATAAGATCGGCGACTCGATCGTCGACAATATGGATTTAGTTGTATCCTTTAGTAATGAGTCATGCCTTGTACATAACCTCTTCGGTTGGTAAAATGCATTCTTTCTTCTTGAAGATCAATTTTTGGTGAATAGCCTTCTTATCAATTAGCAACTTGACCAACTCCCAAGTGTCATTCTTCTCAAGAGATTGCATCTCATCATGTATGGCAGTCATCCATCTCTCTTAAACACCAGAAGAGATAGCCTCTGAATAAGTTGAAGGTTCTGTAGTACCTTCAACTTCTTCTACCACATTCAAACTGTAAGCAACAATATTAGATTCTACAATTAATATATTAGGAGCTTGAATATTCCTTTTAGGTTTGTCGGATGCGATAGAATGTTGTGGTGGTTGAAAGACAATAGGAACAATATGTATGTTTTCCTTTTTGGCTTCTTGTGTAGATCTCGAATCAATAACATGCTCCACTTGCATGCTTGATTTTTGCGGCTTCTCAACGGGAACATCAATAGAAGTTTATCATGCAACATAGCAGAATCATCAAAAGTAACACCTCTGCTAATAACCACCTTTCTAGTTTCAGGATTCCACAATTTATATCCGTTCACACCAGGTTTATAACTAAGAAAAATGCACTTAGCGACTCTAGGCTCTAGTTTACAATTGTTAACATGAGTATAAGCAGGACAACCAAATATTCTCAATTTTGAATAATCTGTCGGAGAACCAGATCATATCCCAATTAGAGTCTTGTTATCAATTGCTAGGTTGGGTGACCGATTGATCAAATAACAACTAACAAGCAGTGGACGTGACTTCAGCCTAATAACTCCTAGATAAGCCGCAGATAGATAACATGTAACGTACCTTCTCTATAATGGCTCTATTTACGTGTTCGCCCACACCATTTTGCCGAAGAGTACCTAGGACGGTGTATAGGGGTGCAAAAAAAAACTCGAAACTCGCGAGCCAGCTCGGCTCGTTATGGATACACATACACACATACACACACACACACACACACACACACACATATATATACATACACATACACATACACACACACACACACACATATATGTGTATGTATATATATATGTGTGTGTGTGTGTATGTGTATATATATATATACATACATACATATATATATATATATATATATATATATATATATATGTATGTATGTATGTATATGTGTGTGTGTGTATGTGTGTGTGTGTATATATATATGTGTGTGTGTGTGTGTGTGATGCTGGTTTTAATGGCACAAGCAGCCAGCCACTGCTTGGAGACTTTATAGAGAAGAGAGATTATGAATGGAATGGTAGGACGTGCACTGGGCGTAAGGTAGGAGAACTTGACCTAAGATGAACACAGCTACACGCACAAAGGTGAAATGAATGGCGAGAGACAGGTGAAGAGGTGTTGTAGTAGTTTTTGACTTATTTGGTCTTGTTTTCGAATATAGTACACACCAATTAATAAATAATTTGTATGTTAATTATAGCTTTACAAATTAGCCTAACCTTTACAAATCTGAAAAGTTAATTATAGCCAAGCCCCATCCGAACCACATCCAATGTAAGTTAACCAAGCACAAAGCTAGAACCAGCATCAATAACCCTCAGTATCCATCAGAGAGCATTAACCAAACCCACCATCCCCATTCATTTTTGTCAATCTGAACCCATAGCATAAACTAAGCAAGATGCATAGAATGCACATACACCAATAGCCCTTAGTTTACATCATAGAGCAAGGGGACTATTAATATGAACTAATTATCAATTCAATTTCAGCATAAGACTATTAACATCATTGAGCAGTTCAACAACTAGCAAGGTGCCACTAGCCAACAAGCATCTGCATGACCATTGCATTCATTTATATTTATGACTTCTCTACTTCTCTCTACATGTAAGTATTACACATTTACAGTACTTCTTTGCCATCACCATCAGCATCAACCAACAACCAGACAACATTAAGAAGACAAGAAGGGGACTTACGCGTTAGTGGGAGCTAGAGCCAGAGAGGTTGGAGGCACGAGGGAGATCCGAGGTGGCACAGCGAGCCGACGGCGAGAGGGAGGAGGAGCTGGAGCTGCGGCGTAGGGAGGATGAGCCAGGGCCAGCGGCATAGCGAGGGAGGACTGGGAGCTTGATCCGGCGGCGCAGGGAGGAGGGAGCTTGATCCAAAGGTACGGGAGCTAGCGGCGAGAGGGAGGAGGAGCTCGGTTCACATGAATACTAACATCACAAACCAATAGGTGATAGATCTGTCTTACCTCGACATCGCCGATAGAGAGGTAGCCGGGGAGGAGGAAGAGGGGAAGGCACGCAGGCGTCATCAGTGGGCGTATTAACGGTGACATCAAAAAGACACTCTTATCATACGAGTGTCTTGTTCAGTGAACCGTGGTGTCACAACCGTCAGTGACGGGAAGAATGCATGGCGGCGTCAGTGACGAGGTCACTCGGGTGGGGAGGGGAGTGACGAGTTAGAGCGCAAACCCTAGCGGGCTCCTACTAATAAATAGACTTATCACAGTCGGTTCTATTATAGAACCGTTAGTGATACTTATCACAGACGGTTCCACAATGGAACCGTCCGTGATATGGTTTCATATCACAGACGGTTCATTATTAAAACCGTCTGTGAAGCATCATAGACGGTTGTTTGTTGAAACCGTCTGTGATACTTCGCAGACGGTTTTCAACATGAACCGTCTGTGATATTACCTCTTCACAGACGGTTTTTAGCGCAGCCAGTAACACAGACGATAGTAAAACCAAAACCGTCTGTGATTGCATGTAATATAGACGGTTTTGGGCAACCGTCTATGATGAGGCGTCCAGTATTAGCCTTTTTGTAGTAGTGGTTGCTACCAAAATTCAAGCATAATTTACTAGTTATTGTTATTGTTTCAATGCAGTTGAGTTTGGATACAAATTATGAATTGAGTTCCTTTTCGGGTTGTACACTATTCATATTAACACTAGTTGAATTGTTAATAACGAGCCTAACGAGCCGAGCCAAGTTGTTTGAACGAGCAGAGCCGAGCTTGCTATTCTGCTCATTAGCTTAACGAGTCGAGCCGAGCTCATTTCCTTAACGAGCTTGACCGAGTCAAGCCAAGCAGAGCCAGCTCATTATCCACCCCTAACGGTGTATCACAATGCCCTCTCATCTGCATAAAGCTTTAAATTCTCTAGAACAGAGCTCCAAGCCATTATTAGTACGTAGCTTATTGACACGCTTGCCAGTTTACTTTTCAATCATAACTCTCTACTCTTTAAATATTTTGAACACATCGATTTTTGCTTCAAAAAATATGGCAAAACTCTTCTTGAATAATCATCAATGATGGTCAACATGTAGCTAGTACCTCCAAGGGATAGAACGCAGGATTCTCTTCACAAATCAGAGTGAACATAATCCAATATGTCTCTTGTAGAGTGAATCGTTGTGCTGAACTTCACTCTCTTTTGCTTGCTGAAGACACAATGTTCACAAAACTCTAACTTGTCGATGCTTTGACCATCAGGGAGTCCTCTTTTGTATAACTCCATCATGTCAATTTCACTCATATGCTCCAGACGCATATGCCAAAGATTAGTAGCATCATAATCAGATGACTTATTTGAGGCAATAACTATATTATCTAAAATTGTAGTACCTTGCAGATGATATAAGTTGACAGTTTTCGTATCACCTTTTACCATAACGAGAGCCTTTAGAGATCTTCAAAACTCCACATCTACCTGAATACTTGTACTATTTAGCATCAAGAGTACTCAACGAAATAAGATTTTTCTTAAAACTCGGAATGTCTTGAACACATGACAAAGTTCTGATGGTGTCATCAAACATCTTGATCTGGATAGAACCAATGCATGTAATATTGCATAGTGAATTATCACCCATCAACATAGAACCACTTGGCATAGCTTCATAATTCACGAACCAATCTTGGTTCAGACTCATGTGGAAAGTGTAGGCCGTATCAAGAATCTACTCATCACCAGTTTAGAATTACCTGCAAAGGCAACAAGAACATCTCCATCAGAATCTTTCTTAGTAACAATGGTGGTTTTAGCATCATCCTCTTGTTGATCCTTCTTGATATTGTTATTTCTTTTCTCATTTTTCTTTATACACTAGCACTCATATATGTTGTGTCCATGTTTCTTGCAATACTTGCATGACTTGTACCTGTCTCTGGATTTTGATCTGCCTTTGTATTTTCTGCTTGAGCTTTTTGCCTCTTGAATCATTGTTTGAACTCCCCTCCTATTGTCTATCACGGACAACCAGACCTTTTGTATGCGAATTTAAACTTTCATTCGGAACCATGAGTTTCATCTTTTTCTTCACATGCAGTGCTTCATAGACTTCATTAGGTGTAAGAATATCTCAGCTATATAGAATAGTATCTCTGAACGTAGAGTATGAACTAGGCAACGAGCATAAAAGAATAAAACATAAATCTTTACCATCATATTTTACCTCTATAGACTCGAGATCTGTGACTACTTCTTTGAACGCTGTTAGGTGGTTCAATAATGACCCACCTTCTATCATGTTGTGCAAATAAAGCTTCTGCTTAAAATGCATCTTACTGGCCGTATCTTTGGTCTTGCAAATCTACTCTAATTTCAACCATAATGCGGCGGCGGTATTTTCCTTCAAAAGCCACTGAAGAATATTATTTGATAAATAAAAATGAACCTAAGATAAGGTCGTATGATCTTTTCTTTACTTCTTATCAAATGATCATGCAGCGGACATCTTGTGGATCCCCAATAAAAGCATCATCCAAATCGAGTTGTGCAAGAACAACTCGTATCTTGACTTGTTATAGAGAAAACCTCGTGTCTCGATCATACTTCATTGTCCCCACATGGAATTAGTCCTGAATTTGCTGGTACAAATGTGTGTACCTAGTAGTGAGAAGCTACTTTCTTGGTACACCTTCTGTGTACGTGAAGGAGGGCTGTGGTAATTTCTTGGGTGAGCTTCGTGTGCACCAAGCAAAATTCACCTTCTGTGTACGTGAATGAGGGCTGTGGTAACTCCAAGCTTTGGCCGACTGCTTTTCTCCTCGGGAATTGAGGGCTGAAGCGGCGTAGTCTGGGAACTTTTTTTTGTTAATTAACCTTTTTAATTTTATTTTAAAGTTAACCCGACGTACTTTATTTTCAATTCTGACCCTTTTGGTCACGTCACGGGTGGTGGCGTGACAAAACAATACTGTCACGCGCCTGGATAAGTCCCCAAAATAACACTTTTTGTCACGTCACTGGTTGTGGCGTGACCAAATAACACTGTCACGTTAGTGGCGTGACAAGAGTTTGCCCAGAAATGGGCTGGCGTGACAGTGTTATTTTGTCACGCCACAGGTGGTGGCGTGACCAAAGGGGTTAGAATTGGAAATAAAGTGTGCCGAGGGTTAACTTTAAAATAAAATTCAAAAAAGATTAATTAATAAAAAAAATTCTTGTCTTGGCGACTGCTTCTTTGGGTTTTATTTTTTTTTTCTCCACGATCTATGCAATGTTTTTTGTGTTGCCTTTTCTCTCTCTTTCTAACCGTTAATGTTGATGTTGCTTTGCCCGTCGCCCAAGAACTGACTCCCGCGGTTCCTACTTTATTTCGTGTGGAGAAATAACCTCCTTGTCTTCGATGCTAGGATGGTCTCAAATTCGACGCGATGGCAACTCACGAAATGCGAGAAGAATGATCCCTTGAATCTCCTGTGCTATGATATTACTTGTTATAAATAATGTATAGAAAAATATGAACGAATTGCACAAATTTTACATGGAAAACTATTTCAAAAAAAAAATCACAGGAGCACGAATGCAATATCACTGTATGAGGATATATTTATAATGAAGCTCTTGTTCTTCCCTATGGACTACATAGATACATTTAAAGTGATACATGAAATACTTTATGTAATAGTATAATTATAAATAAAGTAGAAAACGAAATCCGTATCACACTTAAACTCAATTTGATCACTCTCAAACTCAACATAGTAGATTATCACTTTCCTGGATGAATCTAACTAGTGTGTGGATTTCAGCCAATTGATTAATCCAAAGCAAGATGATCTGATTGATTGATGCATTAGAGGTTGTGGATTTCACCACTGATGGACGGCTGTATAATCCTTCGGTATAAATGAAGGAAAAGAAGTAGCGCGGAGAGGCGGGTCACGTCGGCTCCTTTTTTCGCACCGTCTGATTCCACGCGCTTGCTCGTTCTTGTCGTCCGATTTTTCTTTCGTTTTGCGTGCCCCGCTGCCGCGCCGCCCGTGCGATTCTTCCGCGTGCCCACGGGTCGCTCGCTTGCGAGATTTTTCGCGTCGCTTGATGGAACGCGGGCCCCACCTGTCGCTGTTGTTTCTCGATGCGTGGAAACGCGCGCACAGGCCAACTAGTACTTTAACATACCAAGTCAAACCACAAAATCCGAGGGACGCCCCATTCAATTAATCCACACATGCACTTTTTTAGCATACTCTAGCAGCTCGAGTAAGAATAATGTCAACTTCATTTGGGTAACAATGACACAATTAGGCGCCGTTAAATGCACCGGGGAATTTCTTCTGCCGACAAATGATTCACCACTTGCTGTCGGCCAATGGGGTAGTTTCAGGATCAAGGCATCTAGAAACATCACATGTCACTGTAGTGCCGTCGTATGATCTGAAAAATATTACAGCCATCGGTTCTTGAATTAACCTCAAACACACCTCAAATGCTTCAAGGTAGCCAGGTCTTGAATCGCAATTTTTCACCATCGATCATGCATGGACCGATGCAAAACTGGATAAACAAATGCGTAGCTTCGGACTTCCATGAGCCTGTTTTTCAATGCAAGCAGGAGCCCGGTACTAGTGCAGCAGTCAAGCAAGCATGCCCGTCAGATTTGCTTCATTGCTTGATAAGAGCCATTCAAGGGAGAAACAGAAACTGTTATCGCAGCACGATAATTAAAGGCGCTGAATCGTTACTGTTCGCGTCCTATGAGCTGTATTTAATCCCCTACCTCCCCATTGGAAAGTACACTGCTGTCTGCACGCCACTAGGCATGGTAGTACCAGTACTTTCAAAGTTAGTTGCGGTAAAGAGCATTGGGATTCCCTCCAAATCCTTTTCACCAGGGCTAGCCGAGCCTGGTTACGGTTTAGAGGGAGGTAGAGTTTTGTTAGTTCTCGGAAGGAAATGGTCCCTGCATGCTGCCAGCTGCCTCATGGTCAGGCTCCTCGGTTGGTGCCTGCCATGGTCTCATGGGAGCAATTTAATAAACATAAAATCCTCTGCAATGTTTTTGACTTGCCTCTTGAAACTCCACAACACATTTTAGTACAGTACAATAATTGTGCGAGAAAAAAACAGACATTGTGCTACAGCTGATGTACCCTCCAATTTGCAAACGAGGAGAAAGTCGAGAGTTGAGAACTTGAGACAAACCCAATCGTCAAGACTCAAGAGCATTAGCGAATGTTCGGGCATCCCTCCTCGTGTCTCCAGCTTTAGCCAACACGAGAGTACAGGAAGAATCAAAGCAATGGACTCCGGGAACGCCTGTATCTCTCGTGCCGGTTAACACGAGCTGATCGATCGCGCGGTCCGATCGACTCTGGCCGCCTGCTCGAGTCCTACACGCCGATCGGGGGGACAAGTGCTTGTGCGGCCGGCCGGCCCACGATGGACAGTCGTGTCGTTTTCGAGTGATTAGCAAAGAAAAACTGAATTTTCTCAGGATAGGTAAGATGCTTATTCTGTAGTATTATTGTTTAAGAGGTGTCTATGTATATAATTATATATAATTAATAGATATTACAATTATATAAATACCTACTAAAGAGATGTTTGGATGAAAGAAAATAACTTTTACCTAGGTGATGGCGTGACTATATTATCTACATGCCATCACCCGACACAGTTTCTGATGGGAATTCGGGAAAAAAAAAGGGGGGCTGCATCTGCATCAGCGACTTTGCAACTGCCGACCGGCCGGGGAAAAGAAAAGGCTCAGCCGCGGTACTTAATTCTGGTTACCGTAAAGCATCCGAATACTTTTGCTACTTGTTAAAGGAAATGAAATAGGGGCAGAGATTAGACAGAAACCCACAACAACACGTGCACTGTACCAGAACAACTGCACGATTTATTTATCACTGACTGTCGCAGAAGCGGTTGGAACTTGGAAGACCGAAACCTACTCCGAGTAGGGCCAGTGCACCCATGTAAGAATTCTGAATCCGATGGTTATAACCTCTAAGCAATGTACTAGTACTGACGGGTAATTAGTGAGGCAAAAGATGACTGGACGGTTCCACTGGCGGAAGCACTGGATTGCACATCACAGAATTCTGAATCCGATGGTTATAACCTGGAAGCAATGTACTAGTACTGATGAGTAATTAGTGAGGCAAAAGATGACTGGACGGATCCACTGGCCGAAGCGCTGGATTGCTCAGTGATGTGCCGGAGACCTCACCGGAGTAACGACCGTATCAGTCAACTTAAGATTTTTATTTTCAGATCACCCAACTGATGGTGACGGATAATACTGGAGTGTATATCATAGTAGAAGCTTTTGCATGCTGTCTAGTAGTGTCTAGCTACTCCTAAAGATTTTCTTGAATTCCTTTTCTATACTGCCCAAAGTTGTCTTTTGGCAGGCAAGCTAGAGCAAATAAAGTGTAGAGGGCATGGCGACACGTACGTACATGGGTGCCTTTTTAGTGGTGGAACATGGCCTGTTCGCAAATGAGATGCTTCCACCTTCTCGCTTGGTAAAGCGGCTGCTGGCCCCTAAAATATACGACGAACCCTACGCGTGATCCCCACTGTGCGTGTGAATCCGTTGAATTGTTGTATACCAAAACTAATATCGATTGGCAGAATACAAAATCTATACCACTCAGTAGTATTTAATCGGCACAGTGTACGTTTGGCACAGGAAATTTTGTTTGTTCCCGAAATGGGTAGCCTCCGATCACTGTTTCAAAATGTTTGATTTGACCCGGTGTCTGCTACTCTTAGGCCACGGCCTAGCTTGTTGGCAAGTTGCGTTGATCATTGTGTAACTGTTTGGCATAGCTTCTATCTCAGCTTCTAGTTAGAGTAGATGGAGACATGTCAATCGGATAACTCTATAAGATTTTCGGAGTTGAAACAACCGAAGCGAAGCAGCACCTAGTATAATTTTAGGAGCGGGTGGAACGTTACTCCAAGTAGAGAGTTGTGGGTCAACGAAGCCAAATGCCCCTAGAGTTGATGGAAATTACCCGCAATTTGACACTCCACTACCTTTCGCACCCCATTCTCGGTTCCCCTTCTCACGCGGCTTTTCTCCCGATCCCCAATTCCGGACCTAGGAAAAAACCCTAGGGAGGAGAGAAGAGGCGGCGGCTGAAGACTAGGGTGGCATATCCCTCCCCGGCGGCGACTTCTCCTTCCCCAGCGTCCTTGTCCTCTCCCTGGCCTCCACAATATCTTCTCCGTCCCCGGTGTCCTCGTCCTCTCCCAGGCCTCTGCGACCTCTTCCCTGTCCCCGTCATCTCCCCGGCCTCCGCGACTTCTTTCCTGTCCGTAGTGTCCTCCTCGTCTCCCCGGCCTTTGCTAGCGAGTAAAATGTCTTGTATATTCTGATGATAAAATTGTTACCGTCCTGTATGCTCATATGGAACAGACTTGGCAAAGGAAACATAGAGACACTATATTTATGATACTTTGCTTGAACTATGTGCTTGGTTAGTTTACATTGAAAATCTATTATGTTCTTGAGTTTCACAGAGGTGTGGAACCAACTACTGCCAAGGAGAAGTTAAACACGGTACACTCCTCTATGCATAACATAGTTGAGCGAATGTTTGGTGTGTGGAAGATGAAGTGGCCAATTCTACTCAAGATGTCAAGCTATCCATTGACTAAGCAAAAGATGATTATCGCAGCTACTATAGCGCTCAACAACTTCATATGTGAGCATGGTAGCAGGAATTGACATTTTTCGTAGGTGCGGCCGAGATCCTAACTATGTGCCTACCATTCCTTCTAGATACCGAAGATATGCAGCTTCTCAAGATGCTTTGAATGGGTCAACGTCACAATTGAATGATCGATATATGGATACATTTCGGGTTGAGCTTGCTACTGGCATAGCTACTTCTTGGTGACTTGGGGTAGTATGAAAGTGAGTTACCAATGATAATGTGACCCCTCATTGCTTTCTATCCAAGACATATGTTTGTCTTTGTTATGGATTTTTATTATGATACTCATTTAATTATAACATTTGTTATGAACTTCATATGTTTATGTATGTTTTTTTTAAATAATTTTTCGAGTAAACATTTTGAATGTGTGCAAAAACAGATGGCACGACATGGTACATAGCCAAAAAAATTATAAAAATAAAATCACAACATGACTGAAATCAGCTTATTAAACTGTTATAAGTTAGGCAATACAAAAAAAAATTACAAGTCACAAAACAAGGTAATGCAGTCTTTTTACAAAGATTCTTTTCATTCCTGAAGCTGGAGCAAACTTTCTAACTAAACACCTTCTCAGACTGCTCAAACTTCTCATAGAAGTGGATCTAAGAGTGAAACTAAAGTTGGAACCGTAAAAACTTGAAGTAGAGCTATACCAGATAGGCCTTTTGTCTGGCATATACAATATCTTGACGCTTAACACACGGGAATGGATAAATTGAAGTCGTTATGTGCTGTCGTTGGGCTTGCAGCATAATGGTCAAGATAGATTAACACTGTCAATGCTGTGACCGATGGTCAAGATAAGCATCAAAGATAGTTGAATCAGTGCTAGTAGAATTAAGTTTTGATTATAAAAGCATATCCCAGATTGACGCTACTGAATTGATTAATTCTGGGCTGCTCTGCAGTCTTGTTTCTCTCATGATAGTTGAATCAGTGCTAGTAGTATTAAGTTTTGATTATAAAAGCATATCCCAGATTGACGCTACTGAATTGATTATTAATTCTGGGCTGCTCCGCAGTCTTGTTCCTCTCATGTGCACTTGCGCAGTTGTGCAGTACCTGTTCCTTTTGTGAGGTAGGGGAGATGCCAAATCCCAAATCTCAGACCAACACCTGTCGACCTGCCCCGCCCTGCAAACACTGCCCAAAACTGAACAGCAGGAAGCAAGAGCTCATGGCCTACGTTGTCCTTACTCCCTGCTGCAAAGCAAAGTACGTTCAAACCTAAACCAAAGTCATGTTTCCTTGCCCTAGCTAGCTTTCTCTCCAGGTGAGATAAAAAGAGAGAAGAGATAACTTAACCCGAAGTAAAACTGTAACAAAACTGGATGCTAATAATGGTGTTGCAGGCACGAGCCAGACATAATGTCATATTGAGTCAACCGATACAACTATCTGCCAGGTATGACTTATTCCAGGAATGGTCAAACATGGAACGAGGTTGCACAGTCAGCAAGGCACATGGAGATACATCAGTAGTCAGTGCTAGTGGTACATGTTGTGCACAAGCACGTATTTTTTAAAAATAATACATTATTTTAATACATACGGAAATAAATATTTGTTTAATAAAATAACGAAAATGAGTTTCTATCGCCATTTGAAATGACAACATACGTTCCTGTCGCCGGTTGGATTAACGACAGGAGGTCTGTCGCCAACCAAACAGTAGTCTCCGTCTCTGTCGTCATTTGGAAGCAAATCACAACAGAGAAGCAAATTGCCGTTTCAAATGGTGACAGACCCCATACCTCCTGTGGTGTTACGATGCTGACCAGGGCACCAGATTAGTCGTACACACAATAATAACAACAACAAATAAGATCGTAAACCCGACACATGCATAATGTAAGGCGTACACAAATCAATATTTACATAATATCAGTGATACATCTAGTCACGGGTCCTTTTCAGGCGTACCCTACGGGTTTCCACTTTGGTATTGTAATGTTCTATAAAATATGGTACTTAGACTTATGATGTCGTCATATTGTGCTACTGTAATGTTCTGGATCTATGCTGAATATTGTCATGCTATTGCTCCATGTCATGTTATGTTTATACAAATATAGTTGTTGAAAGTTAAAAACCTCTTGTAATTCATATAAAACTGATACAACATAATTATACAACATTCTGGATACATGAACTCCCTTCTAAAGACAACCAAAACTACTTTCATACATATTGCATATACTACCACAAGGATATACACACACATAAACATCTCTAGCAACTTCAGATGGTCAAGAATCATATCAAGGTGTTCCTCCGCAGGTGGCATGTCCACCATTAGACCAGATGGAGCTACAGGTGGACATTCAACTGCCATTTCTATCATGACATCAATAGAGTCAGCCCACTGAAAGCACTGATATCCATTGGCCTAAATTCCATATCAAATAGTAAAAAAGAAGTGACGAAACAACCCAAAAAAATCCATATACCAACATTCCCAAAAATCAAACTCGCCGAGAAATATGGACACTTGTAGAACACACGCCCCTGTTCTCTTCGGTGTTGGAATAGAGGACATTTACTTCGATCCCGTAGTTTGGGCAATTGACGCGCCTTGCATTCTCCAACACCATAGCTTTTCGGTTCATCGAACTCAATGACTGAGGCATGACACTGAGGAGAGGAGAGGGACAACTGCAAGTAGATGACAAGATCATAAGGAGATGGAGTTGAGTTGGTTGGATGGGCTTTATAGAGTTGGCCTTTGCGGGAGATTTGGCGCCAACTATTCTTCACTACAGCGCCAAAACATTCGAATGCAGTGGCATATAAGGAATCCAGTTCACTCCACTGACAAAACATCCAAAGGGCAAAATGGACTTTTCCACACTCCGACTTGACAGTGATCTCACGTCCAGTTGACGAAAAATAGCACGGAAGGGGGGGGGGGTCAACATAGACTCGGTGGCACGTAGGAAAGATCACTTTTTCTAGTCGCAGTTCCGGGTTCGGGACAACTCTCAGCGACATGTGAGGAATTTTCCCAATAACTTAGTAAAATCATCCAAATTTGAAGCTGCATTCTATCAAAAAAAAAATTAAAAAATTATTTAATTTTTTTCCACCAAAAAAAAGGAGCTCCTATCACTATTTGATTTGGTGACACGTGGATGTCGCTAGTTCAATTGTGACAGGAGCCCTGTCACCATTTGGTTGTCGTCAAACCAAATGACGACAGGGGCAGGTCGCCATTTTAAAGGGCGACAAAAGCTTATTTTCATAATTTTATTAAACACACATTTATTTCTGTAATTATATTATGTATTGCTTAAAAAAAATCCGCAAGCACAACTAACACAACATTTCGACTTTCCACATCATCATGCATGCACCGAGGTCCCAACCTTTCACTTAAATGTCTGTATATATTATGCATTACTTTAAAACAATTCCACAAGCACAACTAACACAACATTTCGACTTTCTACATCATCATGCATGCACCGAGGTCCCAACCTTCCTCTTCTTTGAATTCCTCTCTTGCACTTTTTCGATTGATCGAATTAATTAGCACTCCTGTGGCCCGGTCAAAGACAAAGCTCCCATAACTTATTCCGCCCCCGCGCGACGCCCCCAAGTGTCGCTCGCTCGGTCGTACGACGTCTCAAGAATCACTCGATCGCGCGCCCATGCACGGCAGCCTCACCGTAAAGCCGGCCGCGCGCGCGCCCCATGCAAAAGCGAGCGTGCGATCGAGTACATGTCCAGCTCGCCCATCGAGCAACCACTAGCTACCACCGCGCGCGCGCGCTGCTCTATATATAGTCCTCGCATCCGAGAACTTAGCCAGTGGTAGCAAGCTAGTGTGTGCACTGCGTGTGATACCACGGCTAGTCCATCACAAACAGAAACCTTACGTTCGTATCTGTCTGTCTTTCCGACCATGCCGGCCTTCGTCGAGAGCGCCATCAACCCGCCTCTGGCGGACAGCTACCTCGCGCTGCTTCGCAGCGGCGAGCTCGACGGCGACGGCATTGCACCGTCGACGGAGAGCTTAGCCGTGGTGGAGCGTGACCTGCCCATGATAGACTTGGAGCACCTGACGAGCGGCGGCGGCGCGAGGGAGAGGAAGGCGTGCGCGGACGCCATGGCGGAGGCGGCCACGGAGTGGGGCTTCTTCCAGGTGACCAACCATGGCGTGAGCCGGGAGCTCCTGGAGGTGATGAGGAGGGAGCAGGCGAGGCTGTTCCACCTGCCGTTCGACACGAAGGACAAGGCCGGGCTGCTCAACGGCTCGTACCGGTGGGGCACCCCGACGTCGACGTCGCTCCGGCAGCTCTCGTGGTCGGAGGCGTTCCACGTCCCGCTTGCCAGCATTTCCGGGAAAGACTGCGACTACGGAGAGCTCGGCACATTGAGGTACGTATGCCTGCACTCTGTATTGCATGGCCAGTTCGGCTTGCTTCAACTTATTTAGCGTTCTGATGATCTGGCAGTCACTTCATGTAAAGTTTATGCTTTACATGATACAATTGTCTCCACGAAGCAATCTCTAGCTAGTTGAGCATTTATTATTTTTCTCGTTTATACGCAACTATGTATTATAATTACAGAGTCGATATAGAGTTTAAGATATGTCTGATAGATGCAGACAATTTGTTGTCTATAAGAACTCTCTATGTCATCTTAGACAAAGACTAAAGACAATTTCATCTGATGAGTTATGATGATCTGATCATTCTGAGTTGTAGACAATATACAATCTTTTAATCTTTTCTTGGATTCTAATCTTCTGATCATTTCTGAGTTGTAGACAACACATTTATCCTTTTATTATCTTTCATCCACATAAACTTAAATCTGACGTGGTAGAAGCTATAAACAACTTATGTAAGCTCATTGTATATGACCTTAATCGTCACACATGTATGTACGTGTCGTTCGTAGCTGCACACGTCCTTTTATCTATTTGGGATCTTTAACTCTTTAAGACGCACCAAGTATTGCGCCCTGAGCAACTTGCTATAGGACACGTCACAGAAAATGAGGTTGTACGTGATTTTAATAATTTTCAGGATATTTTCTCTTGTGCACGAACGTCCGAAGACTGTTTGACATGTACGCGCGCGATCGATATATTCGTTTTTTCTTCCAATAGTAACACGAGTCTAGAAGCTCCAGGCGTACATTAAACTTTCCTGCTGAGACTTTATATTCCGCTCTGTATGACTGAGTCAATGAGTGATGATATTATGTGTGCGGTGGCATATGTGCCCACGAAACATGGGGGCTTTTTGGTACACTAACCGAATTTAACGCCTTCGTGTCCATCGAAACAGCCTACCAACGCTCTCTCCCACGCCATGATATACCGATTATTAAATAGGATGTAAGGTGACTGAATTTTTAAAAAAAATTAAAACCATATTTTCCATCAATTAAATCAAAATCTAATCATATAGCACATTAATCCTTATACTAATACAACAGCCATAATAATTAACTTAAACTTAAGAAAATTTGAGTCGATTTAGAAACAACAAATCCGTTATTAAATTATGTGTTGCATAGCATACATGCCGCGGCGCGGTATCCTTCCATATACAGTGAAAAGAAAGAGAAATATCTCAAGCATATGCATACGAATGATCCACATGAAACCAGCATGCATGCATCAAACTAGTACTAGTACTGTTTTATTACTATGGTCGTTAGGCAAGAACTTACTGCTAGTACATGAACAGTCGAATCAATAAAAAGTTGATGTGACGCGCAGGGGAGTGCTGCAGGAGGTGGCGGACGCAATGTCGCGGCTGGCGAACACGGTGGCGGCGGCGCTGGCGGAGAGCCTGGGGCACGTGGCGGCGGCGGGCGGCGGCGGCGGGGCGTTCCCGGCGGGGTGCGACGAGATGACGTGCTTCCTGCGGCTGAACAGGTACCCGGCGTGCCCGTTCGCGGCGGACACGTTCGGGCTGGTGCCTCACACGGACAGCGACTTCCTCACCATCCTGTGCCAGGACCAGGTCGGGGGCCTACAGCTCATGAAGGACTCGCGCTGGGTCGCCGTGAAGCCCCACCCGGACGCCCTCATTGTCAACGTCGGCGATCTGTTTCAGGTAACAGTGCGCCGCTCTGCTCTTACCCTCTGCTCGCCACCGATGCCGCGCATCTTTAGTTACGTGCTCAAGTTTTGACCAAGCAGAGATGTGCCGGAACACATCATGCCAGATATGTGGTGTGTGGATACATTTCTCTCGACTTTTCTTCTGCTTATTTCGGCTCGATCTGTGCATGTTTTAGGCGTGGAGCAACAACAGGTACAAGAGCGTGGAGCACAAAGTGGTGGCCAACGCCAAGGCGGAGCGGTTCTCCGTCGCCTACTTCCTTTGCCCGTCCTACGACTCGCCAGTCGGCACGTGCGGTGAGCCGTCGCCGTACAGGGAATTCACCTTCGGGGAGTATAGGAGGAAGGTGCAGGAGGACGTCAAGAGGACCGGGAGAAAGTTTGGGCTCCCCAACTTTCTCAAACATTCTCCCATCTGACGGCCTGAAATGAGTGTATCGCTAGCTCTGTTCTTAATTATGGTCGATGTGAACCCCCCCATCTCACTGTACAAGCGTGTGCGCGCTGCTCGGAATCGGAGGGGGATCCCTTTTTCTTTTTCTTTTTCTTTTTTCTACCCTTTTTTGGCTTAGGTGGTAGGTTCTATACAGGAGATTAAATGATCGAGGGGGGCGTGCATGTACTTATCAAGTTATCATATACATGACGCTTGAAGGGCCCATTTTGTGTACCCGCACTGCCCCTCTTCGCTTTCCGTCCGTTTATTCCTTTTCCTCCTTTTCGTTGTGTCCAGCGTGCTGTAGGCTGTAGCTCTTGGGGAACACTCGTGGATGGGCGAGGGCCTAAGATTTTGCGTCAGCTTCTACCTTGTTCCAAACGATATTTTTCTAGAGCGTTGCAACGCCATAACATCATCTCTCGGACCACTCATCTCAAATCTCTTGGCCATAAACACCGCGCCTCTATCTCGCTCCCCATTCCTCTCTCTTACTCTGATTCCATGACCTTGAGTGGTAGATCTAGGGGCACGAGCTTGGGTCCGGTGGTGCCCAGGGGCGAGAACCTGCGGTGGCACTAGGGCTGTAAAAAAAGTTTGAGCTCGGCTTAGCTCCAAACGAGCCGAGTTCAAGTTTGGACTCAAGCTTGCAGCCTAATGAGCTCGACCTCAAATAGTGTGATTAAGGCTCAACTTACCTCCTTCCCAAATCCCCGTACATATCCCTTCCAATGTTAAAGTCTAGTTGCAGAGTTTTTTTCGAGCCAAGCTCGAGTTATGGCTTAGCTTTTGTGTAGACTATTATGTCAAAGTGTAGTTTCCGAGTTTTTTTCGAGCCGAGCTCAAGCTTATTCAAGCTTTGGCCAAGATTTTGTAGAAGGTATTATCGACGATTGAGTCACCAATTTTACAAAATAAATAGTGGAAAATAGCTAAGAGTTCTTGGATGAGAATAAGATTACTCTTTATTGCAATGAACTGGATCTTTACAGGGGTGCCTTGAATAAGGCGCTAGACTAGCCCTAATTACACAGGGTGTATTGCTTGAATCTAATTGCCTTCTGAAGGATTAGATGTGTTGCGGTTGTTCTCTCTTGGTTGTCTTCGGATTGCCTTAGGCTTGACCCTGATGGTCTGATCCTCCTTTCCTGCCGTTTGCTCCTTTAAATAACTGACGAAGTGGTGGCGGTTACTCCCAGAAGAGACGCCCTTTAGAAGTAACGCGTCTGGTCGGTGGAACAATGGCAGGTAATGAAATGCCAACTGATCAGTGATTCATGTTAGTGAGGGACAAAACCATATAGTGGTTATTATTAGTGATCATGTGGTTTGGAGCAATTAAGTTACATATTCTATTCATCACACGAGAGGGATGTACTTGGAATCGGGTCCAAGTGCCAGTTCAAAGACTCTTACGAGCAGTCATCTGGTCGAGCAATGAGTACATGATCTCCTCCGACCAGGATACCCATCAGGGGACTCCTGAGATTCTAACGACGGGGTCGTTAGCTATGAGGTTTACAACCACATAAGCTATGTGTATTTTAATTAATATTTAGGAATTTAATCCTCGTCAGCTAGCCTTTGAACTTTAAGTGAATCTATAATGTGAACCCTCTCCGATGAAAGCTATATCGGGTACACCTTCATTTAATGGCGAGAAAAACGAAGTGGTCCGTATTCAGTTCAAAGTTGAGAAACTGCTTGGGAAACCGAAGAGTTTTGTGCCCGTTGCGCTTCGAGCAACTCCCTTTTGCAGCTAATGAAGTGAGCATATAAAATCCCCTCAGCGCACCGCCTTAAGGGTTTACGCTCTCAGAATTTCTGTTCCCTTCATCCTTTCGCTAAGAACTCTCTTCAACTCCTTTTCATCATCCACTAATACAAAAAGGCTAATACTAGAGGCTTCATCACAGACGGTTGACCAAAACCGTCTGTATTACATGCAATCATAGACGGTTTTGGTTTTGCGACCGTTTATATTACTGGCTACGCTAAAAACCGTCTATGAAGAGGTAATATCACAGACGGTTTATTATGAAAACCGTCCGTGAAGTATCACAGACGATTCTTAATAATAACCGTTTGTGATATTTCGAAATATCACGGACGATTTTCAACAAACAACCGTATGTGATACTTCACAAACGGTTTTCATAATAACCGTCTGTGATACGACACCATATCACGGACGGTTCCATTGTGGAACCGTCTGTGATAAGTATCACTAACGGTTCCATAATAGAACCGGCTATGACAAGTCTCTTTATTAGTAGGAGCTGGCTAGGGTTTGCACTCTAACTCGTCACTCCCCAGCGCTTTTACTCTCATCCGTTCCCCTCCCCACCCGAGTGACCCCGTCGCTGACGCCGCTATTCTTCCCGTCGTCGACGGTTGTGACACCACGGTTCACTACACAAGACACTCGTACGATAAGAGTGTCTTGTGCAATGTCACCGTTGTGCCACAACTACGGTGACGCTGCGCGCCTTCCCCTCTTCCTCCTCCCCCACGGCGTGCGCAACCCCGGCTACCTCACCGACCTCCCCCAGTTACCTCTAGCTCTACTGACCTCAGCCTCATCTACCTCACCACCGACACCGGTGATGTTGATCGAGGTAAGACTGATCTATTGGTTTGTGCTATTGGTATTTATGTGAATCGAGTTGCAATGTGGGCTACCTAGCTAGCTTGTTAGTTGATGGTCGGTTTGGACACCTTTGGCCTTGCTGTCTTGCCCTCTGTGACTGCTGGCTGGATGGATGGATTTGGAGGTGGGGAATGGGGTTGTGTTTGGGTGTGATTGCTGGTATGTTCCTAAAGATATTTTTTTTTTGTTTTTGATACGTATGATGCAGGGTGTGCTGCTGAAAAAACACATTGATGTAACCTTAAGAAGTGGCAATCTGAGGGAGGCAATTTGGTTGCCTCTTGGAGAGGATCTTAACAAATGGATGTCTGTTAATAGTAAGTCTAATCACCATCTATTCTTAGGATAAATAACATTATGTAAGTGTTTCATGGATATAGGTGAGTTTCTACAAGTTGCTGCTCTTATCTGCTTGACATGAAAACCGCAAATGTTACTAGCTAGTTGTGTTCACTGATGAGATATGAAATGAATCTCCAGGGACAATAGGATGAACTGTATATGAATAATTTTTGAATCAAAGCTTATGAATCTATGGAATTAAAATCCTTGCACATAGTTTGCACATGAACTTCTACATGGATAAAGGTGAGTTTCTACAGGTTGCTGCTCTTATCTGCTTTATAGATAGAGAGTTAACCATTAAGAAAACTCTTTTTTAATTACAACCTAACATGATATCGTCAACTTACCATATATTGTTATCTTATTACCATTCATGTTGTTTTTACAGAAGTTTGTGGTCGTCTTATTTAGTATGAAGAAATTTGATGCTCGGTATTAAAATACTTGAGCGAGATGTGATTGTAATTGTCTGAGTCTTAATTATTTGTTTCAACATATTTTATATGTTTCACTGGACTTGTATTCAAGTATTATCCATAAACCACTCATATACCAATTTCTCACAACCCACAGCCATGCACTAACAAGTATTATCCTTGTGAGAGTTTTCCAAACAGTGGCCGCCTCCTCCCCGAGCCCGCTTCCCCTCTTCTCTATTCTTGATCTCTAGGCAGTGGCTTTTGCCTTTAAAACCGGCTTCATATATATATATATATATATATATATATATATATATATATATATAGTTAAGTAGCCTTTGTTAGCTAACTCGATGCGTTCAGCTAGCTAGCTCGCTCCTTGAGCGTTCATCCTAAATGTTCAGGTGAAACACAACCTACTTTGTCGATCCTGACACATTGGAGTGTACGATTTGCTACATGCCGTGGTTCACCTGTACGTTTAGGATTGGCATGAAGCAGATCGTACACTCTAGTGTGTCAGGATCGATGAAGTAGGTCATGGTTCACCGACACGTTTAGGATGAATGACCAAGGAGTGAGCTAGCTAAATAATTCAGCATCGAGTTAGCTAACAAAGGACTATATATATATATATATATATATATATATATATATATATATATATATATATATATATATATATATATATATATATATACATACATACATACATACATACATACATACATACATACATACGGTGGTTTTAAAGGCAAAAGCGTGTCCTTGCTTGGAGATTTTGTAGAGAAGAGGCTTTCCTGAGCAGTTCCAACTACCAACCTATGCGGATCGTAACTTATCACAGACGGTTTTATATAAAACCGCTCGTGAAACATAATCAATCACAGATTGTTTTATCTATAAACCGCTCGTGATACGTAAGATATCACGAAGGTTTTATCTATAAACCATACTGTGATAGTCAATATCACGCAGCGGTTACGAGTTAATAACCGTCTGTGATAGTGTGCATCACACCTTATGTCACCCATATACTCAGACGGCTCATGAAACCGTCTATGATGACGTTTTTGAACCGTCTGTGAAGACCTTTTCTGTAGTAGTGATCTTGCCCAAAATCCAATAATGTCGGACTCAATCACCAATTAGTTGGTCTCCGATTTGAGCGAGAAGAAGCTCAAGTCTTTGGAGAATATCAGGATGCTTCCTAACAACAATTTGATCTCTTGGAGATCTATGGTCGGAGAGCACTTCCCGAGCGTTAACGACAGCGAAATCCCCGTCTTCCTCACATACATCGAGTGCGTGTTCAGGCTGCCGGTGCACCCGTTCCTCTCCAAGGTTCTTGAGTATTACAAGCTCGAGTTGGTGAACCTCGCTCGTAATTCGATCGCCAACCTTAGCATCTTCGTCTATCTTTGTGAAGCATACCTAGGGATCAAGCCAGATTAGGAGGTCTTTAGGTATTTTTACAAGATGACAAAGTCGGGGAAGTCGGTGGCTGCACCCGGGGAGTGCGCTTTGCGCCTCCACGATGGAAAGACTGAGGAGTACATCCGTATGTACCCCAAGTCTTCGTGGTCGTCATGGAAGAAAAACTGGTTCTACATGACGATCACGAAGGATGATAGCCTCTGCTTCGTCGGCAAGGTGGCGACCGAAAACCTAAATTGACGATCTTCCGTGAAGAAGGAAGGAAGGGTGGGGAGATGGATTGAAGCCATCCAACACCTCAGTATCAGAAGTCTGACTTCTTAGCACGTGGTGAGAGATTTCTCTATGTGCCAAATAAGTCCTCTAAAGCTCCAATCATGTTTCATGCTTTGGTACGTTGGTCAGGATGATGCGACCAAGGACTCTCTGGAGTGTAAGTCCTTTCTCCGATCGGTCTGATATATTTTTGTTTGATTATTTTTATAACCTTAAAGTCTCTATGTTTTTAATGGCCTTTTCCCTTAAAGAAATCAGGGATAGGATCAAAATGATCCGCGTCGAGGAGCCTGATAACAAGACTGACATTCCCCGGATCTTAGCATGATAACAAGCGAGACTCAAGGTAAAAATAATAACCTCTTTTCACCACATATGTATTTTCTTATCAGTATGCCATAACAATCCTTAATGTTTAGTTAGTCGGGCTGGAGATCAACGAGCTCACTGACAGTGTTCATCCAATCGATGCCCTGACCACTTCTGCCCTGACAACAATTCAAGATGGTGGCCCTCCAAAGGTAAAAAATGGTACCAAAAAGGAATACATATTTTTAGATGAATAATTTTATTGCCAAACTAACCTTGATTTTTCATTAGGCAGGAGAGAAAGAAAATCCTGACCGAAGTCTGCTTTGTGGTCGTGAGACTCAGGCGTCGTGATCGACCCGATCGATTGCCCTGAAGCAATTATCCTGGAGGTCGACGAAACTACAATCTCTTAACAGATGGTCAGGGTATTTATTTCTGACCGAATGGTCGAGGATATTACTTCCGACCTCCGATCGGAGGATGTAAGGGGTTTGACCAACCCTACTAGATCAGAGCCGGTAAAATCGGTCGAAAAGAAAAAGAGGAAGGCAAGTGCTCTGGACTTTGCTTCAGGGTGTTTCTCAACAAAGACCAAGAAGACCAGGTATATAAAATAAAAACTTTGCATAAATTCAAACCTTTAGTTTTTCTTGTCTTATGAAATCTTCCTTTCTTTTATTTTCACAGGTCCACTGGTGTTCCGATCGTTTCTGATCAGAGCACTCCTCAAGAGGAAACCCTTAAGGAAAGGGTGGTCGAGCCAGCCCCCGGGCAGGTGGAAGCACCAGCGCTTGCTCAGGAACCCTTGGCGGTTCTGACTCTACCAATGGAGGCAGAGACTGAAAAAGATCCCCAGCAGGTTCTTCCTACTGTTGGGATCGAGGTGACCGAAGAATAGAGAGCAAGCATCCTTCCTTCTCTCTTCAGTGATCGTGTGGCGAGGACCTCCGCTTTAGTTAGGAGGACTCCTCATCCCAAGGACATTCCCAGCCGCCCTCAAATCTTTGACGAAAAAAAGACTTGAGGAGGTTTGGTGGAGGAAAATCTAAGACTGTTAATCAGAGACATACTCTCGAAGTATTTACTTCAATTATGCGGACAAGGTGGTTCAAGTAAGTATCTACGACCACTTTGTAGCATTTTTATATGGAGTTTGTGTGAAACTTAAGGAAGTTTCTTATCTTGCTTTTTACAGCATATGGTGGAGAATATCGTTGTGATCGGAGAGCTAACCCAACGAATAATTTCCTTAGAAAAGGAAAATCTCCAATTGAAAAGTAATATTTATTTTCAATTTCTTGTTCCCCTTTTTGCTATTCTGTTCCCTGCTATTTCTTAATTCTCCCCTTTCCATGATTAACAGAATTGGAGGATTTTGAGAAAGAAGCTAAGGCCAAGGGAACAGTCATAGCTTCGCTTCAGGAGATTTGCAAAGCCAAAGACCAGTCGATCAAAGACTGGTCGACTAGATTCAATGAGGCCTCCCTGAAGCACCAGGAAGCTATTAAAGCTTCCGAGAAGAAGGCTCAAGGTAACTGATCGTAGATCCGACCAGTGTATTATGTGTTTTTAAGTTTATTTCTTTAACTTTAGTCTACTCGTGCAGAGCAAACTCAAAAGTTAAAACAAACAGAAAAAGCTCTTGAGTTCGCAAATGATAAGCAGATGGAACTCGAGTGTAGTCTTGAAGAAAAGATTATTACTTTCAACAAGATGCTTTCCGACTCGGGGTCGAAAGTATTTTTTTTTGTTATCCTCAAAGGGGCCAATGGAGAAGGCGAACTGTCTTGGACGATAGCTCGAAGTTCTCCAAGATCTGCTCGTGACTTCGCGGAGAAACCATTCGCAGACCATGAAGAATGCTATTGCGGATGGAGTTAGCTTTGTTTTGGCAAAGCTCAAGGCTTCCGACCCCTCCATCAACCTCCAAGCCCTTGAAGCAGACTTCGACTGCTCAGAGGAAGAAGCAGCCAAGATGTTCGAAGGAGTGATACCCTTCGGAAACAAGGTTGCTGAGGAAATGAAGGTCGGGTCTCCATCCCATAGCGACTAGTCTGGTGGTCTCGAGGAATGAATGGATGTAATATAGAATTGTAAATATAAAAACTTACCTTTTGTCATCAGTAAAGCTTATATTTATCTTTTATCTTGAGTACTCATATATTTTCTAGCCCCCGGCTGCTTGCGTAGTAGAAAGACTTACTGAGGAAGCAGTAGAACAAGAAAAAAAAAAGCACTTTTCACGACCACTGTACAAAGTATGTGCTGATTATATTGCTAAAATGATCTAATTTACACTAGGAAACCAATTTGGTCAGAACCAGTGTATGATTTTGACTAGTTTTAGATCTATTTCCATAATCAAAATACCATGTAGCATATTGTATGGTCGTAAGATATCATAAGACTTGTGTTGATGATAAGAAAATATGCAAAAATATATGCGGAAAACAATAAGTGCTCTTATTTATATACAGTATCCAAGCTGGTCATAAAAGGTGTTAAAAACCAAAGACATGAGTAACACTTCGTGAAACATATTCATTCGCAAGTTCCGAGTGGTAGCAAAGATCGTAAGAAAAGGACCGTCGCTAGGAAACTCCTTCCAGTGGGCAGGACCACATGCAAAGAGGAGAGATTTCGACTAGGAGGCTATCCGTGTCCCGACCAGTTGCAAAACAAGAGAAGAACATAATGTTGAAATGAGGAAAGTTAGTCTTCGAATTCTTAAGCATGTAGGTAACTATATCTAGTTATCTGTGTGATGCTCCTTTTACTTGTTTGCTTCTTTAAGAAAAGAGTGTATGGTCGCTTCTGAGAACTATCTCTGTGACAGATACAACAAGGACCCTTATGGCTTTTGACAACTATGTCAAAGCCAAAAAGTAAAAGATATCCTTCAGAAGGATGTCGGAGAGCATTTGATCTTCTCTGATGATTTTATACAACAATAGTTTGTGATCAAGCAATGGATAATTGAAATATAAATAACATTACTCATCGGAAAATAAAGAAATGATGCATCTTTATTAACATTGAAATAATGTAAAGTACATCTATACATAGAACTTACACAGTTGATCAATATTCCAAGAATTAGACATAATACGCCCGTCTGACATGGCCAATCGTACTGAACCAGGTCTGGTGACTTTGTCCACAGTGTATGGACCTTCCCATTTTGACGAAAGTTTGTTGCAATTTGCCTGGCTCTAAATTTTTCTGAAAACCAGGTCACCTACAACTAGGCTGCGAGGTTACACCTTACGACTGTGGTACCTTCTCATGGCTTGTTGGTAAACTGTCGATCGTATTAAGGCTTCGTTTCATCTTTCTTCAAGGAAGTTGATGTCGTCGAGACACCATTCTGTTTGATCATTTTTATTAAAACAATCAGTTCGAGCAGAACCAATTTTCAGTTCTGAAGGAAGCATGACTTGATCTTGTAAACCAAAAAATGGTGTTTAAATCGATCGCCCGATGATCGTGGTTATACGGCCCATATCTGAGAGAAGTTCTTGAACCCAACCTCCTGACTGTTTTATTAACTGGTCGAACACTCGGCGTTTTACTCCTTGTATTATTATGCAATTAGCTCGCTCGTCTACTCCGTTGCTCTGTGGATGAACCACGGAAACGAAATGTATCTTGATACCTAGATCTTCATAGAATTCCTAAAAAATCTCTCTCAAGAAATGTGTATCATTATCTGTTATTATACGACTAGGTATACCGAATCGTGTGATCACGTTTTTTGTGAGAAATTTCTTGGTAACTTCAGTTGTTACTTTAACAACTAGCTCAACTTAGATCCATTTCGTAAATGTATCAATCATTACAAAAAGAAATTCAAAGCCCCCGGGTGCCTTTGGGAAAGGTCCCAGAATGTTGAATCCCCAGGTTGGAAAAGGCCAAGAAAGATGTATTGTTTGCAAAGCTTATGTCAACTATCAAATTGACATTGTACGCACTTCGTCATAAGTTCTTTTGCATCATGGAGGGCAATCGGCCAGTAGTATCTTTGTCTGAAGGCTTTACTGATCAGAGTTCTGTAGGAATGATGTGCTCCACACACTCCTCTATGTATGTCGGATAATAACTTAATACCATCCGCTTGAGATATGAATCTCATCAACACTCTGTGAGCTTCCCGTTTGTAAAGGGTACATTCGATCAGAGTGTATGATTTGACTTTTCGAGCTGTACGATCGACCTCTACATCGTCTTCAGAAAGTGTGCCATGCTGAAGATAATTGTAGATTAATGTCATCTAGTCATTACTGGGATCGATCTGTGCGATCTCCAGTGGAGCATTGGTATCTTCAGAATGCTCGACCACCGAGGGTGAATCGAGTTGCTCAAGAAAAACTCCGAGTGGGACATGTGATCTTGTTGAAGCCATCCATACCAACTAGTCGGCTAGAAAGTTTTCTTTTCTAGGAATATGTTGGATCTGAAAACCGAAGAAGCACTTTTCATGTTTCTGTACTTCTGCCAAATAAGATGACATCTTGGGACTTGAGCATTGATACTCTTTCCCGACTTGATTCTCTACTAGTTGAGAATAATCTTTCACTAGTAATCTACGAATCCCCAGCGCTCTAGCTGCTTGGAGTCCTACCAGTAAACCTTTATATTCTACCACATTGTTTATGGCAGGAAAATATAACTGAATGACGTATTTAATGTGTTCTCCAGTAGAAGATACCAGGACAACTCCAGCCCCTAAGCCTTTGAGCATCAAGGAACCGTCAAAATACATGGTCCACTCTTCATGGTTTTCGTACTCGGGCCCTTGGGTGGGTTTAGGGTTCATCCATTCGGCAATGAGTTCTGCTAAAGCCTAGGCATTAATTGTTGTTCGTGAAATGAAATAGAGGTCGAACGCCCCAAGCTCGACCGCTCATTTTGCTATTCATCCTGATGATTCTTTATTTCCGAGAACTTGACCGAGAGGATATCCAGTAGGTGCAACCACTTCGTGGGCCTAAAAGTAATGCTTTAGTTTTCTTGAAGCCATAAGGAGACTGTATAGCAACTTTTGTACCTGTGGGTATCGTTCCTTTGGTCCATGTAAGATTTCGCTTACGTAATATAAGAGTCGTTGGATGTTGTCATGCTCAATGACCAGTACAACACTGACTGGTTGCGGTGTTGCAGCCATGAATATCAACGATGTTTCTCCTGATCTTGGAGATACTAAGATCGGGGCACTCGTAAGATAGCACTTGAGCTCTTCAAAGGCATCGTTTGCATCTTTAGTCCACTCCAAACTTTCGTGTTTCTGAAGAAGCTTAAAGAAAGGTAATCCTTTTTTTCCTAACCGTGCTATGAAACGACTTAACGCTGCCATACAGTCGGTTAGTTTTTGGACTTCTTTCTTTGTTGTCGGAGGGCGCATCTGGTCGATGGCTGATATTTTTACTGGATTTGCTTCAATTTCTCTACCCGAAACTAAGAATCTAAGAAGCATTCCAGATAAAACTCCTAACACACACTTTTTCGAATTTAACTTCAGGTTATACCTTCTTAAGTCATTAAATGTTTCTTCTAGGTTAGAAATATGATTGCCAACAGTGATGCTCTTTACGACCAAGTCATCAACCCAGGCCTCTAAATTTTGACCTATTTGTGGACTAAAGGTTTTTTTTGTATTAGTCTATGAAAAGTTACACCAACATTTTTAGACCAAATGGCATCTTAATATAGCAATAAGTGTCATATGGTGTGATGAAGGAAGTTTTCTCTTCATCATCTTTACTCGTATTAATCTGGTGGTACCTTGACTACGCATCCAAAAAACTTAACAACTCACACCCGTAAGTAGAGTCTACAAGTTGATCAATGTGTGGAAGGAAAAAAATCATCATCCGGACAAGATTTGTTGTAATATGTGAAATCAATACACATTCGCCATTTCCTGTTACCTTTTCTAACCATTATAGGATTGATGAGCCACTCTGGGTGGTCGACCTCTCGGATAAACCCAACATTGAGAAGCTTGTCAATCTCCGACTGGATTGCTTCCTTCCAATCTGGTGTGAAGCGCCTTAGCTTCTGCTTGACCGGTTTCTTGTCAGGCCGGAGAGCTAGCCTGTGCTCGATCACCTCCTTAGGGACTCCGGGCATATCGGATGCCTACCAGGCGAATACATCCAAGTTGGTTTGGAGGAAGGAGATGAGCGACTCTTCCTGTTTAGGGTCGAGTTCTGCCCCAACCAGTACCTTTTAGGTGGATGCACCAGTATTTTTGGACCCAGATGGCGTTTTGACGCTTTATGGAGAAGTGCCTTTGTCAAGCGGAACCTCCTTAGTCTGGTCGGAAGGTTTTGGGGCCATCTTTTGTCTCGAGTGCTTGACCCGCATGGAAGGTGGATTAGTATCCCTCGTCGGAAGTTCGATGACCAGTTCTAGGGATTTCCGATCGCATGCGTATGCCATCTTTCTATCCCCTCGAACCGTAATGACCCCTTTTGGTCCTAACATTTTTAAACTCTGATAGCCGTAATGCGTGGCTGTCAAGAACTTTGCCAATGACGGATAACCAAGGATTCCATTATATGCAGTTTCGAAATCCACTACATCAAATGGAATCTTTTCTATTCAAAAGTTATCTGGTATTCCGAGCGTTGCTGGTAGGGAAAGTTGCCCTATCGATTTAGCAGTAGATCCTGAAACTATGCCATGGAAGGCATATTTCACAGGCTTTACTTTCGACCTGGGAATTTGCATTTCCTCTAATGCTCCCGTAAACAAAATATTTAAAGAACTACCTCCATCTATTAGAACTCGATTAATTTGCAATTATTAATAGTATATTCTACAACAATAGGGAACCTACCTGGCTGAGTAGAAGAGATGAGGCAGTCTTCTTTGCTAAATGAGATAATTGTCTCCGACCACCTGGATGGCTTGACGGTGATCGGAGATTCGGCGAGGTTCACTTCCCGCTCCACAACCTTCAGATGGCGCCTTGACTTGTATGAGGAGGATCCGCCAAAGATCATGTCAACGGTGTGCTTTGGCTCATGGTACTCTATTTCTTCGTTGTCATCCTTGTCCTTCTTGGAGCTTGGTTCTCCAAGCTCTTGTATGAAAGGGAAAGGACCTTTACCTAAATAATAATCCTCCAGCTTCTTTTACTAGGCTCGGCAAGTGCGCAGATCATGCCTTGCTGCCTGGTGAAGTGGACATCACTTCTTGTTATTTTTGTATTAATCAGTTGGGGCTTTTGCCTTATTCCATCCGGAATAATCTTTCTTGCCCTTGGTAAACTTTTCGGGAATTGCAAGGACCTGCTTATTATCAGGCTTGTAATTCTTCTTACCCTTGAGAGCCTTCTTATGTTTCTTCTTTGGTTTATCTAGGCCAGGTTGAGGGATTTTCTTTTTTCGATTGATGGCTTTGCTCCATTGAACCACCTCACTAGCGACTACATAATCCGACTTAAACCTTCGATTTCTTAATCCTGCTTTAAAAGCCTGAATAACGGATGAGTTTGTGACATCAGGAATAGAGTTACGAACCTGGCTTAACCTCTTAATGTATTGACGAAGGGTCTCATTAGGTTCTTGCTGCATCCGATGAAGATCATCCCCCTTTCAGGGGCGGTCGTACGTGCCTTGAAAGTTTGTGATCAGAAGGTTGCAAAGTTGCTCCTAAGTGTAAATTGACCCGACCGGTAGGTTGAGCAACCAAGACCGGATAAATCCTTCAAGGACTGTGGGAAAGTAGTTTGCCATCACGTCCTCGTCGCCACCAGCAACTCTGATGGCGGTAGTATAGATCTGAAGAAACTCTAATGGGTTTTGAGTCTCATTGAACTTCCCCATGTTAGCTGGTCAGAACTTGTCCGACAAGCGTTCTGCTTGGAGACCTGCCAAGAATGCTCGACAGCCTGTAATCGAGTCATGGCGCCTTCTTTGGAAAGGAGCCGGATTGTAGTCGGTTGGGGACCGATTCCTCATATTAGTATACGGAGTATCTAGTGTCCCAATTCGGTTGTGGACGTTGGTATAACGCCTTCGACCGATCGTCTGGTTTAGGTGATGTCGAAGATCACCCGATCCAAGTGGTAACTCCTCTTGATGAGGGGGAGGAGTGGCTTCAAGAAAGAGTCATCTTTCCTCGTGACTCCCTTGTTGGAATCTTTGAGGAGGCCTTGGTACCGAATAGTTTCCAGTCCGACCATGTTGTCCTCTGCTAAGGGAGGAACGCTGAGACGAAGTTATAGTGTGACTTTGCGAGTTCCTTTGTTCTCTGTATATTTTTGTACGTTGCATGGTCTGTTGGAGGATCTCCGATACCTACCCTGCAAGTTGAACATAGCCCAGAGTCTCTGTCGGAGTATGGTCCAAGTTATTTAAAATATCACAAACTCGTTGCAGGTTTTGAATTGTTACTGAGGGTCTCGGAGGATTTCTACTGGTAGAAGGTGTTCGATGACTCGAATTCCCTTGTTACCCCCGTCTTGCCCCGTTCGACCCCTTATGCACAATGGGGTATAAACAGGAGAATTAACTGATTGATGTCCATCAGTTTGATTACCTCCGCCATTTCTGGTTGGTATTTGGGCGCTCGTACCATTTCCACCAATGGGTGGTGGCGGGTTAAGCCATGGAGGATCGTGCACGGTGTCTTGATTGGTATCACCAATTGTGTTAACCTCGTGCCTCCAACAGCAGTCTTCCGACAAGCTCCCATCATAGCTAAGGGAGAGCCTTCCAATGCTTCGGCAAGGAGCCGCTACGATGGGGAGCAATTGGAGATTACCACCTCCAGTGGGCTTTGTGACGGACTCAGCCTGATCCGATGGATTCCTGATCGTATGTTGAGTTTTATCATACTCACTTAGCCTTTGACCGGTGGCAACTTCATCGACACCGTTACCAGGTGTCGGCTGGCCGTCGGAATACCTAGGAGCCGTCGGCGAATATTGGTCGCCCATGACTGTATCGAGAGTACATTGACCCTCTGATTGCAGCGTTGGGATTTTGTCACCATTCTTGCTGGTCGAAAGAACCATGCTTACAAAGGTGTTCGGAAATTTTGAACTGGTCAGAACGACTGATTCCTCTGGGAGCGCCACTGATGTTGGCGGTGAATCTTCCTCCATAGAGTCGATCTCACTGGTTTTAACGAGTGGCGAACTTGTGATGGAAGAGGATGACGACGACATTGCGTCATGTTCCATGGCACGGACGCATGCGTCTATGTCGAGATTGAAGTAGTCTGCCAAGTCGAACCAGTTTTTCTCATCCCATGTTTCTGCCATGATCACATAAGCGACAACAAAACGGTAAGAGAATGAGGATTACTGAGCGAAGAAATCTACAAGAACTCAACACCTTCCTCCCCACAGATGGCGATAGCTATCGATGATCGAGTCGCCGATCTTACAAAATAAATAGAGGAAAATGGCTAAGAGTTATTGGATGAGAATGAGATTGATCTTTATTGCAATGAACTTGATCTTTATAGGGGGTGCCTTGAATAAGGCGCTAGACTAACCCTAATTACACTAAGTGTATTACTTGAATCTAATTGCCTTCTGAAGGATTAGATGTGTTGCGGTTGTTCTCTCCTGGTTGTCTTCGGATTACCTTGGGCTTGATCATGATGGTCTGATCCTCTTTTCCTGCTGTTTGTATTCTCCTTTAAATAATTGACGAAGTGGTGACAGTTTTTCCCGGAAGAGACGCCCTTTAGAAGTGACGCGTCTGGTCGGTGGAAGATTGGCAGTTAATGAAATGCCAACTGACCAACAGTTGATGTTAGTGGGAGACAAAACCATATAGTGGTTATTGTCAGTGACTTAGGGCCGGAAATGTCGTGTGGTTTGGAGCAATTAAGTCACATGTTCCATTAATCACACGGGAGGGATGTACTTGAAATCGGGTCCAAGTGCCAATTCAAAGACTCTTAAGAATAGTCGTCTGGTCGAGCAATGGGTACAGGACCCTTCTGACCAGGTTACCCATCAGGGGACTCCTGAGATTCTGACGATCATAGGAGTCGTTAGCTATGAGGTTTACGACCACATAAGCTATGTGGTTTTTAATTAATATTTAGGAATTTAATCCTCATTAGGTATCATGTTAAAATGTAGTTATAGGCCTCACTCGAGTTTGGCTCGTTTACAACCCTAAGTAGCATCGACTATCGCTGCCGACGACATCGCATGAGGCAACGTCTATGCAGGCTGCTGTGCTGGGAGTTTCAACATCGCATCGTGCCTGTAGCTAGGGCGCATCAGGTGGCGGCACAGATTGAGCAGCGGCGCGGAATGGGCCAGCAACGCATGGATCCGGGATGGCACAGTGAACGACGACGAGGTCCATAATATGATCCCCGATCGACCTGACGTCGAAGGAAGTAAGCGTCTTGATGTGGATCTAATAATCCTTAATTATTTATTTATCTGTAATTCTTATTATAGACAACAATATCTTTATACTGCTCTTATGCATACCCCTTAATGTTCATAAGGAAGAAACTAAACTGGGTGGTCGTAAACCTTTCTACGACCATAGGAGACTGGGTCGTCGTAAGCCTTTCTACGACCACCCCATGGTCGTAAGCCTTTCTACGACCAGGTCAGCTATGACCACCTCATAATTGATAAAGCCTGCATACATGTGGGCCTAATCAATTGGAGAATCTTATGTGTTGTGTTTAAAACACATGGCAATTAATACACACTGTTATTCTCTATAATAACTGCATTACGCCCTTGTCTCTGACGATAATTGTCAGATGATGTGGTGGTATCATAACCCACAGTAACTTCCATCAACGTGCGTGGTACACCAAACGACGAGGCGCCTCTTGGCCTGGAGAAAACTGCCACCACTTCTTGCACTATATAAGGGCTCAAGTCAGCAGACAGAAAGGGGGATGAATAGGAGGAGGAGACATTAGATATAATTCTTCTTCTTCTTGATTGTAATCCAGGTAGCCAATACAAGAACATAAGAATAGAGTTGTTATTCTCATTGGAGAAGGTCTGAACCAGTATAAAATCCCTGTGCCTTTCTCTGCGTGGTTCTAATTCTAAGAGACCCTCGAATATTCATTTGTAAGATCGATACTAGATCATCGATACGTACTAAAGTGGTTGTGGACCAAACAATGCGACATGCGGCCATAGACAGCTGTGTGTGAGTTCGATGGTGTGCAGCCCACCGACGAGATCCCTGGTGAGTCCCTAACTTTTCTGAATTTTATATTTCCTTTTGGAACTTGTATGAAACTTATGAATTTTTCCGTAGAACTTGTAGAAACTCTCTGAAACTTTGAAGTTTATCTTTTTAATCTCAGTTGAAATTCTTTTGAAACTCATTTTTAATCAAGTTTCAAATTTGAAACTAGACATAACTTATAGTTCATATTTGAAACCCATTGAAATTTGTTGAAAACATGTTCAAACCTTTTGAAACCAGTTTGAAACCTGATGAAACCCGTGAAACATGCTATGAAACTTTGAAGTTTGTCTTTTTGAAACTGAGTTGAAATTCATTTTTAATCAACTTTTGGATTTAAAAATGGACGAAACCTATAGTTTCATATTTGAAACCCATTAAAATTTGTTGAAAACGCACTGAAACCTTACGAAACCAGTTTGAAACTGTTATTGAAACTTGATGAAACCTGCGAAACATGGTCTGAAGTTTTGAGGTTTGTCTTTTTGAATCTGAGTTGAAATTCTTCTTAAACATGTTTTTAATCAAGTTTCATATTTGAAATTGGACGAAACTTATAGTTTTATAATTTGAATCCCATTTAAATTGGTCGAAGCACGCTGAAACCTTATGAAATCCGTTTGAAACTCTTTTGAAACCTGATAAAATCTGCGAGACGCGGGTGAAACCCGTTGAAATCAGGTGAAACATGTCTATACAGTTGGAAAAGATTCCAACGGTACATCGTGATTTGCATCTTCCTTTTCTTAGATGGGATTGTCCAAAGTTCGTTTTATATTCTCTATCGGATTTTAAGGTTTTTCCTGACACCGATGACAATTAACCATATGGGTTATGCCTTTGCTAAAACAACTAGGCCGTTAGATCCCAATCAAATGGACGGCTCTCATGACTCCCAAGCACCATAAAACATCTCTTGCTAACCCAAATGCAACTACGGATCGACTTGTCATCGACCAGGCAGCGATTCAAAGCTAATGTGTACAATTACGCTGAACCAGGTACCTGATTTCCTGACATATTGTTTGCAAGATAATTGTAATCCTGCTGATTAATGAAATATAAGCTCCGGTTCTTAAAAATAAATTACACGCAACATCCATCGCAGATCTCTGTTGCAACGCTTCCACGTCACAATTGGCAACGATTCAAAGCCAGGTGTGATCCCGAGCAGCTGTGCCGGATCACTTGAGCCAGCAGCTGGGCCGAAGGAGACGACTCTGCTTAGTCTGCTATCAGCTATCGCTGCTACGAGCCAAGCCGTCGTTCGAGCCGCTCCTCCATGGCAGAGCATCTGGAGCTGCCGCTACCTGAGAGATCGATGGGCTTCACATGGCAGATTCAGATTCCGTATAGGCAACCTTGTCTACCCGGCCGCGCGCGGCCGTCGCGTTCGACGCATCTATCGGATTGCCGCCAACGTGCGGCAGATTCCGTCACGTCCCTGCCTCAGGATTTTGGGATGCATGCATGGGGAAACAGAACAGGGAGAGTCAGAACACAAGAAATCAAGTATAACTTCGTTAACTAATAGTAACCAGTCAGGTGTCCGTCCGTTGCAACGAAAATACATTTTAAACCAAATAATTATGTATCATGTGAAGTGTACCAAAAACTTTCTGCTAAGTGTTGTTCACGCGTAGACCTGTTCAAAAGCCGGGCTTCGGGCCGGACCTGCAAAAGCCCGGTGCTAAAACACCGAGCCCGAGCCCGAAATAAAGCCCTGCTCCAGTGCATTTTCCAGGCCCGAGCCCGGCCCGACACAAAATCCTGAAGCCCAAAACCCGGTGGTACATACATATTACAGAATGACGAATACAATGTAAGCCATGATGCTGAAGTTCAGAACAACAATTCATGCAGAATAACTCATTACAAGTTTACAACCAATTTAACTCCTAAGGGGAGCACCGCCTGGAGGAGCGCCGCCGGGGGAAGGAGCGCCGCCGAGGGAAGCACCGCTAGGGGGAGCACCGCCGGGGGAAGCGCCGAGCGAGGGGAGCGCCGCCGGGGGGGAGGGAGCGGCCGGGGAAGGCCGCTGGAGGAGCGCCACTGGGGGCCGACCGGGAGAAGCGCTGCAGGGAGGCACCGCCGGAGGAGCCGCCTGCTGGGGGCGCTGGCGGGGAAGCGCTGGGGGAGGCGCCCCTAGGGGAGCGCCGGCGGGGGAGCACCGCCTAGGTGAGCCGCCGCCTGGAGGAGCTCCTGGCCTCCTGCTAGGGTTGGAACTTGGAAGATTGGAATAATGAGCCGGTTAGCCCCTTATGGTGGCATGGTATTGGTGCGCAAGTTTCAGCAGTGGTTCGGGTCGGGCCGGGCTTTTTTCGGGCCGAAATTTCCAGCCCGAGCCCGACCCGAAAATAATTCCAGACTTATCTAACAGGCCCAAGCCTAGCCCGAGGTAAAAGCCTGGCCCGGCTCGGCCCGGGAAAAACGTGTCGGGCTCGGGCCGGGCCGGGCCGCCCATGAACAAGTCGACACGCGGACTGAAATCACTGTTCAAACAATGATCCTCTGCAGTACAACAGAAGATCCGGATCTAGCTCTATGTATATGCACATAGATAGGTAATCATTTCATGCGCGCTATCAGTGGACTAAGTACACAAGTAACACAAAATTGTAGGATAGATCAGGTAAAAGAATAAACATATGTGTTCAAAAGGGTGGAGGGTTAACCAAACATTATGTTACATGAGAGACACCATCAACGTACATAAATAGTTCAATATCAAAATTTGCAATTTGAAGTAGTACATTGGAGTCGGATGGCAATCAAATTCAAAGAAAGTAATATCAGAACCATGCATTTTTATGTAGACTTGAGTCAGCTTTACATCATTCTCCAATGTATCATCCCTTACCAAAAAACATTTTTTTTTACATATTGCAAAAGAGAATCACATCATAATGATCTTGTCAATGGAAGCGATTCTTGAAACTGTACATGCTGCCGAGACTATTCTTGAAATTGAGACATAATATATTTCATTAATCCATGTTGCCAATACTATTTGGTCTCTGCGAAGCTAAAGTAAGAACACAGTTTGCAGGCTCGCATCTATATGTGGACAAAATGAGTGCAGTCTGAAACATACCTACTACCAAGGAAAAATAGTCATGAGAAATATGAACAGCAAACTGACCGCTCATCCTGAACTAAATATGATTGATTTCTTAGTCTTAGACAAAGATAACCACATTTACAATTATTGATGGGAGATTCACAATTGCATTGTGCTTCTCTTTTTATGGTGACAAACTCGTTGGCTATAGGTGGTGCTAGGCTATGAGCCTATCTATATTTTCATTTGCCAAGAATCCTTGCTTATGCAACTTAAAGCTAAAAAACCTTAATACATGTTAGGAACAATAGTTATATAGCTCAGACCTAGCTCCTCTTACACTTGATTAAAGAAAGAAATAGACTGACAATTAGAGAACTAAAATGTGAGAATAGTTTAAAATGATGGCATTCCGATAAAGCAAAAAAGCTAAGTGCGTCCTTCTACTTAATAGTGTGGTTCCATTGGGATCTGATTGCTTTGGAGAAGCCCACAAAAATTAGAGATGGGCTAATTTCTGCATCTTGCAACCATATGGAATTGAACAACAGTATTAACTCTCAAAGAAAAGTTACACCAACTATTTGAGCTCATGGGCCCAACAATAAGATGAGCTTAAAAGAAATGATTTGAGTTTTTGGAAGGCTAAACACTATTTTGATCAAAATTTCAGTACCTACGCTATATACATGCATACATTTTTTGAGGGGGGGGGGATCAAAGATCAAAACAAAGGAAAAAATATCATGTCCTATGTGCATCTCATAACTATTTGGTCAGTTCCATACCTGCAAGAGTCTTAGCTGAGCTCCGCAAGCAAATGAAAAAAATCCGAGTAATCCATCTCCTAAAAAGAAACTAAAACATGGCTGAGCATCTTCAAAATTCAATTATCAATTGTATTGTTCCAGTTTTAGTACAATGACCTTGTAGAAATGCTAAGGTAGAAAAATCAAATGGCTATGCAGTATGTAAACATTTAGACTAAAAAGCCATAATTTTAGAAATGTTATGACCATCAAGTGGCTAGGTCAAGAGAAAAACATAATGGCAGCAGTATTACCGAAAGTCCAACAACAAAACGAAACATACCATTATCAGTAGCAAACATCATACTGAGAGATGGTCAATAAAATGTACCAAGTTCATGCTATCATAGAGAAGTAGAAAATAAGGTCGTATGCTACCATGATGAGTAAAATGTACCTCTGTTCCGACTTCATGTTCTGGATGCCCTACGCGTGCCCGTGGGCTTGGTTGGCGGAGGGCGGGAGCTGCTGCTTGATGAGCTTGCTGGTGGCGTCGTCCTCCTTCTCGGCCGCCGCCAATGCCATGACCGCATGATGTTCCAACGGCGGATCCAACAGGTCATGGTTGTTCCTCTGCGGTCAACCGCAACCACCCAATCAAATCAAACATCAGTGAAAACACACGCACAAAAAGGGGTGAAAATGAATCGAGGAGGGGAAGGGGAAGGTGTGTGCCTGGCGTCCACCACTCACAAATTTGTAAGCCGTGTCATTTAACTGGAGTTCATTCCATTTAGTGACTAAAAACATGCCAAAATCACAAATTGCTAACATTCAAGACCAAATATTCAGTACTACCTTTTGCCCTCACAAAGACCAAAACATTCAAGACCAAAATCCTAGGAAGAGAAGATCATTCAGCGAGACTAAAAAGCTACCTAAACCAAAATTCACTGTCCTAAGACTAAACAATTCAAAAAACTAAATACCCTCACTAATCCAAATTGTGAAACAATCAAAATCTCAAGCCTTAACACAAGAAACTGCAATAATGATATCAAATGGTCACATCAATTTAAATCCGACCTTCTTTCCTCACAAAATTCTAAGGCATAATTATGTTGTGCTGGTTTCTAATAAGCACAATGTAACATCCCGTTTTCAAAAATAAAAATAGTAATAATTTTCAGCTTTCGTTTTTCGTTCGTATTTCAAATTACCAAACTAATTGCGAAAACTTCCTTTCTCCTTTTAGCTCCGGTTTGTGTTTCAAATGTAATGTCCTTAGCATTTGAAATTCAAATTCTAGGTTTGGAGTTTCCCCTCTCTTTTGACTTCACCGTACCTTTTTCGAGTTGGGCCTCCTCCTTCGTCCAGGCTCAGCCCATTTCTCCTCTTGGCCCAAGCCCATCTCCTTCTGCCCATCCGGCCCATCTGGCCTCTAGCCCAGCCGGCCCAATCCCCAGCCCCGGCGCCTTTGTCCCCATCCCCCTGTCATCTTCCCCCTGGCTGCTTCCTTTTGGCCACCGCACCGAGCGCTCCCTCTCTCCCTCCCATGGGCAGCGCCGTGCCGCCTCTACGTGCATGCCACCTCGCTTCTGCTGCACCGTCGCTGCTCCCTCTAGCGCTCACGCCACCGCCGCCCGCTGCCCCTCTCGGTGAAGCTGCGCCATGCCTCCTCCTGCCTTGCCCGTCGGACACTCCTGCCTTGTCGCCTCCGCGCCAGACAAACAAGACGCCACCCTCCTCGGATCCGCACGTGTCCAACGGCTCCTTCTGCCAGCGCTGCCTACGCCCTCTGCACCGCCTGCCACTGCCAGCTCAAGCGCGCACGCCATCGCCCGAGCAGTCCCATCCGTGTGCTGCGCTTCGCGCACGCGTGCCTGCACCGCTGCTGCCATCCCCGAGCACCCGCACATGCCTTGGCCGCCATCATCACAACACGCATGCGCCCGAGTCGCCAGCTCCTCCCTCCAACGACTCCACAGCGCCCTTGCTGGCTATAAAGCCCCCAAGCACCCCCTCTTGGCTGCTCCCTTCACCCCCCATCGTCTCCGGTAAGTGCCGCCCAAAGAACCGCCGTCGCGCTCCCTTCTTGGCCGCGTCGCCTTGCCGCTGCTCCGATGAGCTCCTCACCGGGGAACCCCGTCACCATGTGCCCTTGGCGCCAAGGAACCCGTCCCCCACCACCATTCCTCCTCCCAACCGCCAAGAAGCCTCGCCGCTGTGACTCCTTCTCCTCCGCCCATGGTCACCGTCGCCAGACCAGCTCGGCCACTCCCAGGTCACCCAGGTCATCCCACAGCCTCCCTCGGCATCACGCACTGGTGCATGCGCCCTCCTCCTAAGGCGTCGCTCACCCGATCGCGTGAAGCCGTGGAGCCGCCGCCGCCACGCCCGCTCCTCTCCAAGATTGCCCCGCCACTTGTGGCCTCCACGCCCTCCGGACTCCGCTCCGCCCACCACGGTCGTCGCCCATTGCTCCACTCGCTGGCCCGCCGCCTGTCGCCCGCTCACCCCTGCCTCCCCCTCTCTCCTGGCTGGGTGAGAAACCGATTGGGGATGAGTTGGGCAGGGTCCCACCTGTCATAAGCTTGAGCCCCCCTCCTTTTGGCTGTCATGTGGACCCCCTCTTTTCCTGTTCCGGTGGACCAGCTCGCCCTATGCGTATGGACCTGGTCTACACTATGCTGTGCACCAGCCCTTCTCTCTCTCTTTTTCAATTCAATTAATCTTTGTTAATTTCGTTCTCCTCCGTTATAACTCCAAAAATTATGAAACTTGTTTCTAAAATTTTGTTAATTCAAGATCTTGCTAATGGCATAGGTCTTGATTAATTTGAAGTTCATTTGTTCATTCGTGTGTATTTATTTGCTCTCTTTGCTTGTTTGTGCCCTTTTTCTGGTGCGATCATCCGATTAGGATTCGAAGACGCGGAGGATCTCCACTTCGATCAAGCACAAGATTATCAAGATTCCCTTACCTTTAATCCAAGGCGAATCAATACTTTGATCATATTGAACCTACAATTTATGCAAATTATATTTATTTAAATTACCAAAACTGTATGCTTTAATTCTTTAATCAAATGTATGTTAAAGCTTAAGGTAGTTAAATATCCATTTGATGATTAATTAATTAATATGCCATCCCTTGATAACTGAATCCATTATTCCTTATCACCTTAGTAAATATTTGGTAATACTAGTTATAGGTTATACTTAAGCGACATGCTAGTCTTGCTTAAGTACCGGGGTATTAAATAGCCCACTCATCATCTCTTCAATTATGAAAATAATTTTGGGCAGTCATTGCGGGGAAATGACTGAGGTAAATGTGGTAATTTGGTTTCCCTTCTCAAGACCCTAATAACTTGCTTTTCCCATCTGGGCGGATGGTATGATGGTGGGCGCTAATGCAGCCCACGGGATACTGGTATGTTGGTGGGTGCTAATGTAGCCCAAGGGAATACTAGTATGTGGAATGAACCGCCCAGATAACCCTAAGAACTTAATCTTGTCATGACCTCCTGTGTAAAACAAGTGCAACCACAAGTCTGTAAAGTACAACCTGGCTAAATAATTTGTATCCATCAGTGCGAGTTGCACTAGGTAGATGTCCTATGACGCCGTGAGCCTTTGTTGTGAGGGGTGTCGGGGCGCACGATGTGAGTAGTTAAGAGGGCGCAAGAGGGGGTCTGGGTAAGGGTTAACGGATCTAAACGGACGTAACCCTTCGAAGACGAAACCTTGGCGAGTGTAACTAATACTGTTGAATGCACCGTAAAGGCCTTGTGGTGATCTCCCCTTGATTCATATGTCTACGAAAACGTGTGTATATATCAAGACGATTATCTCTTGTGGATAAAGTGTACAATCTCTGCAGAGTATTAAACTGTTTAAATAGCCGTACCTACGGTCAAAGGCAGACATGAGAACTTAACTTTAGTTAGTTCTATTTCAAAAACCTTGTGGGTGGTATGAAAATGTGGAGGGCTCACCTAGCCCTGTGTTGGATTTTAGCTGAGTCTTCGAGCTCAGTGATGGTAGAAATTGGAGGTAGCTCCAATCAAATGAAGCATAAGGTAGAGTTTTCGACAGAGGAAACCTCTACTGAAATAAATACTGCACAATTACTCTTTTTAATAAAAATGCAATTTGTTAAAATGCTAAGTGATAGGACTTTGTAATTATGGTAATTGAAAATGTTGCTTTAGCAAATAAAAGAACCTGAGCCATCCTTGTTTAGCCTTGCATGTATATTATTGCATTGTGTGTTGGCTCGCGAGCACAAAAGTTGTGCTCATTCTCGCTCTTTCCCCCAAAATTCTCAGAAGCAGGAAATCCTCAAGACTACGGGTACTACGAGGATCCAGAAGCTAGAGGCCCAGGAGATGAATGAAGCGTAGTTAGTCTTAGTTGTTCTAGTCTCACCCCAGTCTAGTTGACTCCGTTGGTGCTTGCGTGCATCCTACATTATCTGAGTCTTTGGGTAATATCGGACGCACACGGGTTTCCCCAGTCGCTTGCCTGCGGAGAGATGTGCTCTACCCCTTTTGCTTCTGTTGTCACTTCTGCTTTTGTAATGTAATATTTGCCCTTGTGCGGTCCCTTTTGTAAAACCCGACCCGACGCGGTCTATGTAAACTCTGAAGTGTTAATTAATGAATGGTATGGTTTAATCTACGACATGTATGAATTGATTCAGTAATATGTCTGTGAGTGCTAGCTACTGATCCAGCGAATAGCACAGTGTTTTCACAGAGGATTTGGATTCTCAGAATCCGGGTCCGACACACAACCAAACTAGTAATCCTTGAATAAAATCAAAAGGCTTCCATATTTGCTTGTTTCTATCCAATTAATGCATTATTGCAGTCTAAAAATCTAAATAAGTTCTATACACTACAACTATAAACCAGTGCATCACGGGTATACATCAACAAATATCACCTATTACTTCTGCATTCAATTTGGAAGGCAACAAGTTAAGGAAATGCATTAACCACAAACTTGAAGAATCTAGAACCACCATTATGAGTTAATGGAGTATTTTGGTTATTAATAACAAATCTATTTGTGAGACTAACATGTTTATTGATATACCTATTGCTTAGTCTCAATTGGAGATAAAGGTGAAAATCAAAGAGGTATGCATTCGACATTATATTCCTATCTTGTTGCATTCCTCGGATCCAAAATAAAGGTTGAACTCCACCAAAAATCTAACTTGAATATGTGCATATGTTCTTACTACATATTTATGTATGCACACATTTAGGGGGAGTTTACTCTATGTTTTGTGGTTTCATTAGTATTGATCCATATTCCTTATCCACATATATTAAGGATCTTTACTTTGAAACATATCATATGAGTATACAAAACTTGTGTAGTTTATACTTACTCATATTTATCTACATTCAATTACTTGCAATTGTGATGGTTGTCATCAATTACCAAAAAGGGAAAGATTGGAATATCTTGTCCCACCATTATGAGATAATGATATGTTGTGGTAATTAATGATAATCATGTTGTGAGACTAATGTTTTCCATGAGTTGGATGAATAGGTTATGTCCTATGATGAAAGAGATTTTAGATGATATTATGAGTTGATCGTCATCCAGTCAAGGTTCAAGAGTAAAGGATGCATCATGTGTTGATGCACATCAAGAACTTGAAGAAAAGGAAATCATCGTGTGTCGATGATGTTTAAGAAAAGGAGATGATTATGAGTTGATCATCAAGTCAAGAGAAGATCCATCATGTGTTGATGGAGGGCAAGTGATGGATGCATCATGTGTTGATGCATATCAAGACTCAGGATGAAGGATGTCATCATGTGTTGATGAGCATCAAGTCAAGATCCCCAAGTAAAGGAAATCATCATGTGTTGATGATTATCAAGTCAAGAACCCGGACTTGAAGTGAAGACGTGTGTCATCAAGCTTCAAGTATTTGTGCAAGACAAAGGTATTACTAGCTAGGGCTAAGAATTTGTTCCTAGTCTTTTACCGGTCTTGGTGTTTAGTTGGAAGACCGGATTGCTAGTATAGGATGCCGTACTATTAAGAGGGGTCTTTGACTAGTAGCTTGAGTTAGTCATGTGTTGATAGCTCATTGTGCTTTCTCTAGCTCTCGTTAGCATGTTGCTTATATTTGCGAATATGTTTTGCAAATAGTTGAGGCTCAGGCATAATCCTTGTAGCATGTGACTTTAGTTTGCGAATGTGTTTTGCAAATGGTTTAAGTTTATGTACCTTATTCCTTGTGGCATTGGTTCTAAAAGTTGTCAAATGTGTTTTGCAACTTGTTGAGAATCTCGCCTTTAATCTTTGTTTGCATCACTTGTCAATTGTCAAATGTGTTTTGCAATTGAGTTTGTTTTTGGATGCAAACTGCTATTTTCTCAGGACAAATGGTAGTACCGGCGTGTTGTCTACAGTACTACCGCTCAGCGGTACGGTCGGCTCGTGGTGCGGTATGACCGCAACCCGATTGTTCCGATGTTTTGTTGGCGGTATGTTTTTTACAGAACGATGCCTTCTGAGCATGAGTTGCTCTCTAGAGGTGCGGTAGTACCAGAGCCTTCGTGGCGGAACTACCGCATCGCGGTATGACCGTGTTTCCTTTGGCGGAAATACCGTGTGCCGTTCGGACCGTCCGAACAGCACATGATCGTGCGGTTGAGACACGCGGTCCGAATGGCCCATTTGATCTGAGCCGTCCAGTAAGTTTGGATTGAAAATCCTTGCTGTGGTAGTACTGGCGTTCCTTGAGAGGTACAACCGCACACCAGTATTTTCGAATTGTGAGTGGTACGTATTTTTCCAGAGAGCACCCTTTTGGCTATTTTGAGAAACGGTAGTACCACCCTTGGTGAGCGGTACGATCGACCTCAGCGGTAGTACCGCATGTTGGTTGGCGGTACTACGCGCCGCTTTTTCAACAGCTAGTTCAGAGCGCTGTGTGCGGCTGATCCGACTGTTGAACCGTCGAGCGATAGTACCAGCCGTTGAACGGTGGTAGTACCGCTCGTGCTGATTTTCCAACAGACTTTGTCCCAACGGCTAGTTTTTGTGTGTGGGCTATAAATACCCACCTTGGCCAGTTGAGGGCAGGTTGCTGATACCATTACACACTCCCTTGAGCTAAGAGCAAGCCCTCTTATCTCTTTTGTGCATGTGTTTCACTTAGTGAGCTTGGAGAGCAATCTCTAAGTGCATGTGTTGCATTAGGTAGTTGATTGTATATCCACTTGAGCTTAGACACTTAATTAATTCAAGTGGGAGTTCTAGACTTGTTACTCTTGGTGTTTGTCGACACCTAGATGGCGTGGAGGCGTCGTGGTCTGGTGATCTTCTCAAGAAGCTTGTGATAAGGCCCGGTGTTTGTGAGTGGCTTGGTGCTCGCCATCTCCGGAGTGGAGAAAGAGCAACTCTAGTGGATTGATGTGTTGGTTCGATTTGGAACCGGTCCAAGTGGTTGGACTTACCTCGGAGGTGTTTGGCTTAATTCGTGGAGCCGGTCCAATTGATTTTGGGCTTACCTCAACGTGGATTAGGGGGGACCGGCAAGTCTCCGATCACCACGGTAAAACATCGTTGTGTCATTGTGATTTGATTTCTTGTGCTTTACATTGTGTAATTTACATTTCTTGTATTTAATTGCTCACTTGTATGTGTATGATTGCTTTCATTTATATAGTCTCATATTGTTGGTGCACTTAGTAAAGACTAGTTGATTTAGGCTTTAATTGTGCAAAACCGAATTGATTTGCAATTCCGCATAAAACTCAGTTTTAGCCAAAGAAGTTTTTTTTTTTAAAAAAACCGCCTATTCACCCCCCTCTAGTCGGCCTCCTCGATCTTACAAGTGGTATCAGAATTTGGTCTCTCATTTTATTAGGCTTCATCGCCTAGAGAGTAAAGGATGGTGACTAGTGATTTAGTTCACATTGGTGAGACATCTCTATTTGATGGCACAAATTATGCTCATTGGAAAATCAGCATGTCATGTTATTTTAAGGCCATGAGCCCAAAAATATAGCGGATTGTAGATGTGAGCTTTTCTCCTCAAAAGGATCCTCGTACTCAAACTGTTGAGGAAGAGAAATGCTCACATCTCAACGCTCAAGCAACTAACGCTTTATTTAGTACTTCGAGTATAGAGATATTCGATGCCATATGCAATCTCAACAATGCTCATGAGATGTGGATCTATCTTCAAGATCATTATGAAAGGTCCACCTCAACTAGTGATGATTGCATACAAGAATGGATGTCAGGAGAAGAATGCTTAACTTCAAGCTCCGACAATGAGGATACCTCAACTCTATCCACATCACCTCATTGCTTCATGGCCAAAGGTAATAAGAAGGTAAATGATGATGATGAGCCTTCATATGATGAGTTGATGGATATGATTGAGGAGCTTAATGAGTATTTAGGAAAGGAGATTTCAAAATTCAAAGTTTTGAAGAAATAGTATAACTTGCTTCAAAATAATTATGATGTTCTAAAAAATAAACATGAAACTCTTCTCCTAAATAAGCTCAATAAGCCCAAAGTGGATATAGGCATTGCATGTAATTTAGTAGATGATATGCCATGTATAGCTCCTATCTCTTGCATTTCATCTAAGATTAGCATATCCACTTCTTGTGATGATTTGCTTGATTTGCCTTGTTGCTCAAAATTAGATGTTTTTATTTCATCTATACCTTGTGAGACTAATCTTATAGAGGAAAATAATGAGCTCAAGGCTCAAGTCACAAAATTGAAAAATGACTTGGAAAGAAGCTTCAAAGGAAAGGCCACTCTCGATGAGATATTGAGCAAGCAAAGATGCTTACAAGATAAGAGTGGAATTGGCTTCACTCCAAAGAAGGAGGAGAATAGCAAGACAAGGCACAATACAAGACACACGAAGAAATACATAAAGTGCCTTGGATGCAATGAGAAGGGCCACAAAGCCTCGGTATGCCCAAATCAAATGGATGTCAAGTCAAGACATTCAAAGAAGAGGTAAACCGGCAAGGAGCAAGAAAAAAAGACAAGTAAGGGAAACAAAAGCCTAATTTGCTACAATTGCTAGGAAAAGGGACACATTGGTAAACAATGTTCCAAATGTATCTCTCCTAAGACTATTATTTATAATGATCATTATTTGCTTAGGAAGGATAAATATGGCAATGTGTTTGCTAGGATTGTTAGCTCACCTAATATTATTGTTAGGACTATTTGGGTGTCCAAATCTATTGTGACTAACATTCAAGGACCCAACTGAGTTTGGGTACCACAAAGTGCTTAAATGATAAATAGGTACTTGGAGAGGTATTGGATGCTTGACTTATTCATATAACGGTGGATTCCATCATATATCAAAATTGGAGCCAACGTTGAGGATGATCACTTCATATCATAAACCAATACTATCTCGGTAACAAGTGCTTACATTAAAGTATCTAGTCCTTTACTTTGTGTAGGTTGTATTTCATGAAAATCTTAAAAAGGGTATTCTTACTCTTGTTCTTAATCGTCATTATTAAAATCTTGAGCAAGTTGGTAGTGGCACATTAAGGGGGAGTGCTAAATCATGATCATGTATACTACATCCCTAAGTGTGCCCAAATAAATTAAGTGCTATTAATGTTTTTCAAAATTGAGCCTTTTAACCGAAAGTCAAAATTTTTATAACTATTAGTAATCCTTTGAAAAAAAAACTAGTTGCAAAATGTGTACAAATGCTTTTCAAAGGTTTCCCACATGTTTTGGCTCAAGAAAAACCTATTTTAAGTGAAAATGAGTTTCTAGCCAAAATTCTAAATCATAGGATCTTGTTTTTGACATAAACTATATTTTTGTGTAACATCTATTCTAAAAGGTATTTGAAAATTGTCTCAAAAGAAAAATCCTAGATTTGGCCATTCTAAACTTTTTGGTATTCACAAGATTTCTAAAAGGCTAACCTAGAAAAAGTTATTTAATTTTGAAACTCGTCCAAAATCCTAGCTTGACCTAAATGGTTACTTTCTAGCACTTAAGTGGGTTTTACCATTTGAGACAAGATTATTCACATAAATAGGTGCATAATGGTATTAATGACTCACACATGCAATTGGTTGCTTGCAATTCAGCTGGAGCGCGGAGGAGTAGGCCATCTGTGGCGCGGCGGCGGCGGCGACAGAGGGCGAGAGGCCATCGCGACGCTTCTTTAGTAGGCTCTCCTCGTGGCGGCTCTTGCGGATCTGCACCATGTTGTCCTTGCGCCGGCGGCGGCCCTCCTCTGTGTCCACCGCCACCTTGTAGCGGTTGCGCCGCACCCCTGCTCGCTCGCTCGGCCGCAGTGACATCGTCGCCCTTGCCTCCTCGCCTGCCGCGCCCTCCGTTTCCAGATCAAGAACCCAACAAAACCAAACGCTGCAACAAACAACAACAACAAAAGAAGAAAACGAAGCGAAAAAAAGATCCCAGAAAATCCGATCAGATTGCAAGAACCCGAATGAGATCAAGAAACCCAGATGGGGGGATGGCTAATCCGCGGATCGAGAGGGGGAATCGGGAGCAGGGCGAGGTGATAGTTGGAGGGGCACAAAGGACCGGCGGTGCGGGGGAGCAGAGAGGGAGTGGGGCAAGGACTGGCGGCGCAGGGGAGTGGAGAGGGAGGGGGGCAAGAACCGGCGGCGAGGGGGAGCGGAGAGGGAGGGGGTCAAGGACCGGCGACGCGGGGGAGCGGAGAGGGAGGTGTTTTGGGTGGTTGCGGTCTCGCGGAAGAAGCACGAGGAATGGTGTGCAGTTAGAAGTAAAGACGGGGAACGGGGAAGGGAGGACGGACTGTGATGCGGGCGTGGGTGCGGGGAAGAGGGAGGACGGCAGCGTTGGCCGTGGGGAAGAGGGAGAGAGGGCACCGTAGCTGGTGACAGAGGTGGCGAGGTGAGAGGAGAGGCGGTGAGGCGAGAGAGAAGTGGGTGGGGTGGGGGTGGGGGGTGGGGGCGCCACATGCTCGTGATGTGGGCAGTTGCTCCGCAGGGAGGCGCGGTTGCGAGTGGGTGTGGATCCGGCGTGAGATATTCCGAGTCGTCGGTTGATCGTCGATCGGGCGGACACGAACGACTGTAGGAGGACGGACGACCGTAAGCTTCAATATTTAAGTAGTAGAGATATTAAAAGGCTAATGATTTTGTGCCCAATTCGGATGCGACTCTTTTCAATTGAAGCAGAGGTCGCGAATGGGAAAGTTGGGTTCGAATACCACATGTACGTGGAAAAGCTAGGATCGGGTCTCACCACGCATGTAATTGCCGCCTTTTGTTTGAGAATATTCTGTTGGTTCTTCTATTGCTAGAGTCCAGCTGATTTCTGTAGGGCGAATAATCAGAAAAGGGACTCGTATGTGGCATATTAGGAGCGGCACGAACGCAACATTGATATGGATGCAACACTTTCCTCGATGATCCACGCGATCATCGATGTGTTCATTGATACTACGAAAAGGACAGAACACACGATGTAGCACCCCAATTCCATGCAAATCTGCACGACGTGTTAGCATATTATATCCCACCGGCTGCATTCAGCATGCAACTAGCATTATACGGGTCGAACGCTCGAATCAATCTCATATAGTGCTGTCGGAATCTTCATTCTTCAATGCTCAGACTTATTGTTTAACTATGCATGCATATACCCTTTTCAACCTTTGTCGGATCCGGATTTCGCAATCCCGAATTTTATATGAAAACACTGTGCTATTATCTGGATCAGTAGATAGCACTCACAGGTACATTGCTGAATCATTTCATACATGACGTAAATGAAATCATACCATTCATTAATTTAACACATCAGAGTTTACATAGACCACGTTGGGTCAAGTTTTACAATAAGATCCGAACAGACCAAACTGATTACATTACAAAAGTAGCGGAACCGATAACGGAAGCAAAAGGGTAAGAACACATCTCTCTACATCCAAGCGACTGGGGAAACCCGTGTGCGTCTGATATTACTCGAAAACTCAAATAATATAGGATGCACGCAAGCACCGACGGAGTTAGCTGGACTGAGGCGAGACCTAGACTAAAAGAACTAAACTACTCCTCATCATCTCCTGGACCTCCAACTTCTGGATCCTCGTAGTATTCGCAATCTTCAGGATTTCCTGCTTCCGAGGATTTTGAGGGAAAGAGCGAGAATGAGCACAACTTCCGTCGCGAGCCAACACACAAGATGCAATAATATACATGCAAGGCTTAACAAGCATGGTTCGGGTTCTTTTATTTGCTAAAGCAATGTTTTCAATTATTATAATTACAAATTCCTATCACTTACCATTTTAACCAAATTGTATTTTATTAAAGAGAGTAATTGTGCAATATTTATTTCAGCAGAGGTTCCCTCCGTCAGAAACTCTACCGTATGCTTCTTTTGATTGGAGCTACCTCTACTTATTAACACCACCGAGTATGAAAACCCGAAAAAAAATCCAATCTCAGGGTTAGGTGAGTCCACCACAAGCATCTCTTGAAATAGAACTAACTCTAGTTAAGTTCCCATGTCCGCATTTGACTGTAGGCGCGGCTGTTTAAACAGTTTAGATTCTTCAGAGGTTGTACACTGTACCCACAAGAGATAATCATACTCGTTACCCCACATGATTGCTTAGTCATGTAGTTGAGCGATAGTCACAGTAATTTTTCTAGATATCTCGCCCTTTCCTTCATTTCACCCATATGGGGTTACGCCCATACGTTGTGCGGGATGTTTACCTCGGTGACTAGAGTAGTTGGACTACACCACTGCGACTGGCAATTTCACCTTGTATCGGTGTCCCGTTCAAGCCGAATGTATCACGCGCTTGCACATTCTCGTTATCCATCCAGCGAGATGATATTCAGGGTTTAATAAATTTACTAAGCCAAGTTGCACTTTGCAGACTTGTGGTTATACTTGTTTTACACGGGATGTCATGACAAGATTAAGTCCTTAGGGTCATCTGGATGGTTCATTCCACATACCATACATTCCTTGGGCTGCATTAGCACCCATCAACATACCATCCATCCTACTATCCGCCCAGACGGTAACAACAAGTTATTAGGATTTTTGAGGAGAAAAATACATCAACTCAACTATCTCAGTCATTTACCCACAATGACTGCCCAAAACCACTTTTATATTTAAAAGATGATGATTAGGACATTTAATGTCCCGGTACTTAAGCAAGACTAGCATGTCACTTAAGTACAACCTATAACTAGTAATTACCATATAGTTACTAAGGTGATAAGGAATAATGGATTCAATTATCAAAGAATGGTATAATAATTAATTAATCGTCAAATGATATTTAACTGCCTTAAGCTTTAACATACATTTGATTAAAGAATTAAAACATGTAATTTTGGTAATTTAAATGAATATAATTTACATAAAATGTAGGATCAATATGATCAAAGCATTGACTCGCCTTGGTTAAGGGTAAGAGGGTCTTGATATTCTTGTGCTTGACCAAGTTGGAGATCCTTCGCGTTTTCGAATCCTATTCGATTTAACGCATCAAAAAAGATACAAACAAGCAAAGAGAGTAAATTTATACTAAAGAATTAACAAATGAACTACAAATTAAACAAGACCTATGCCATTAGCAAGATCTTGAATTTACAAAATTTTAGAAACAAATTTCATAATTTTTGGAGTTACGACGAGGGAGAACGGGACTTTCAAAGTTTGAATTGGAATTAAATCGAAAGAATAAAGAAAGGAGAGAGAATTGGTGCACCCACGATTGCGGACTAAGTTCATCTTTTGACCATGGGTTCATGGGAGCTTGCACTGTGCATGAACTTCCGGGCCCACTTGGAAGAGAGAGGGAGGGGATTAAAGCCATGACAGGTGTGGCCTTTGACCAAAGAGAGAAGAGGGAGGGGAATTAAGAGGGTACAGGGGAGCAGCCAGGAGAGGCGCCAGAGGCACTGGCGCGTGGTGACGCCATGAGTGGGGCGGCGGGGCTGTCGGTGAGTGGGCGGACCGGGATCCCAAAAGGGTGGCGACCCTATTGGCGGCGGCGGCACCAAGAGGGCGGAACGGCGGCGGCGAGGCAAGAAGGCGGCGGTGCTCCACGGGTGAGGTGCTTGCAAGCCGGGCGGCGATGGGAGGAGATGGCGCGCGACGGCCGCGCCTCGGGTGAGGAAGCCGGCGGCGGGGTCGGAGCGGCTCAGGGGCGGCCGAGGTGGTGGGGCGGTGGCGGTCGAGGTGGTGGGGCGGTGGCGGCCGGGGCGGAGGAGGAAGAGGCCTCAGCGGCGGGGAGGGAGCATGGAGGTGGGGGAATGCTTCCTCACATCGCGGATCACCTCATGACAGGGGCGACGTGGTGGTGGCACTGCCGGAGTGACCGAACGGCGGGGAGGCGGCGTGGCCAAGGCGGGAGCGGGAGCTCGGCTCGGCTTGGTGGAGAAGAAGAGAGGGTGGGGGAGGGGGAGAAGGGAGGTGGCCGGGGTTCTTATAGCCATCCGGAGGGAGCCATTGGTGGGCGCGGGGATGTGCAAGGTCCCGAGGCGGCATGGGCTCACTGGCAAGCGGTGACTTGTGTGGCCATGGCGAAGCGACGGGGCGGAGTGATGGCGTCACAGCGGCGACCAGCGAGGGCTAGGGCAGGTGGGTGATGCGACGAGGCCAGGAGGGAGCATGGGGGTAGCGGCAGAGCGGGCAGGTGAAGCTGGCGCGCGGGATGGGCAGCAGACGGAGTAGGTGCGCGGCGGTGACTTCGACGGCCCAGGTGATGTGGCGCTTGCGCGGTCCCGAGGGGCAGGTGCGGGCGACAGAGGGCCAGAGGGTGGCGTCACGGCGCAGGTGGCGTCATGGCGGTGGCAAGGCGCTCGTGGCTGGCGGCAGTGCGTGCGGCCGGTTGAGGAAGAAGGGAGCCAAGGGGAAAAGGGAGTCGGGCCAGGGAAGGCCGAATGGGAGGTGGGCTGGGCCAAAGGCCAGAGGGAGAAATGGGCCAGGGGCCCAAGGAGGGAGTTGGGGCTGAGCCTCGGAGAAAAGAGGGAGGGCAAGAATTGAGAAAAAGCCCAAAATCCGAAAAGAGGAAATTCAAATTCAAATTTGAATTTGGGATTTGCAAAGAGGTTTGAAACACAAACCCAAGCTTAGTTAGAACTAGAGGATTTGAAAATATATGCTAATTTGAATTAAGGCTTGAAAATCCAAGAACCAAATTAGAATTACTATTCCCCGTCCGAAAGCCGAACGTTACAACCTTTCTATACTTTTTTATTCGGCGCCGAAGGCATTTTCCAGCGTGTCTCGCGTTACGTATGTGGCAGCGGAGACGCGCACGGCACGAATCTGCTGTTGCAGCGGTCGCGGTGGACCAGCCCACTTCCACTACCCGCGGCCGTGTCCGGCTGTCCGCCGAGCATGAGGTCACGGCGATCTTGTTGTAAGCGGGGTTCATGCACCAACCAACTGATTTGGGGCTTCATGCATGCACGCAGGCACCAAACTCAGCTTTTGTGGAAACCGAACGAAACCCAAAAGTTTTTGCCAATTACCACCACACATATCGTGAAGGCATACAGAGATGAACTGTGTAAAGGTCGGGAGTCTCAGAGGGTCGCGACAATGCGACACTGTCAAGGATGTGGTTTCGATCATTGCCGAGGACTGGTGCGTGCATGCTTTCGAGCATGCCATTTGCTTGTGGTTTGTGAGCTAGCACTACTCGTGTCGTCGTGTGCGGGAGATCGATGCAGGAACTAAATGGGGGCCCTCGTGCTCAATACATGCATCCAAGCACACCGACGACCAAGTTTATTAGTACGTACTCTAGCTAAACACCCTACGAAATTAACCAAAGCAAATCGAGCGAGGTACACAAAATTCGTAAAAAAAAAAAAGGAAAGCGGCACACAACACGAACACGAGAGTAACATCAATCGACGACACGAGACGGCGGCCACAGCGTGCGCGGTGACGCAGCAGCAAATGGGGCGGTCTTAATCGATTCTTAAACTGACAATGCCTGGATGCACGACGCGCGTACGTAGGGGGCTAGCTGATCGATCAGGTGGCTAGCACCTCTTCTTGCAGAAGCACTTGCGCTCGATACCGTGGAACCTGCACTCGCCGGACGTGAAGCCCTCCGTGTTGCAGACGTGGGCGCAGTTGCGCTCCCTCATGCACGCCCCAACGAACCTGTGGCTCTGCGACACGCAGTGCCTCGCCTCCGCCACCCTCGTCGTCCCCATCTCTGCACGCGCAACACCATGCCACCATCCATCAGACACAGCTAGCTAATTAAAAAGTGAGTACGCCTACGACTCGTTAGGCATGCATGTCTTAATTCACGACAACTATTAATTGACGAGCAGAGCATATATATATATATATACACCTGAGGCGACGAGGAGGAGCAGGACGAAGAGGACGGACGCAACCATGTGACGAGAGGTCGACGCCATTTGCCCTGCTTCCTAAGAATACCTGAGCTTATGATGTTGGATCTTTGAAGGATGTTGCTGTTCGAACTTGAGCCTAGAGTGATACGATGGGCACGGGGGCGAGTAGTGACGGGGACGGTAGGGGTTTATATAGGGGTTCAGTTCAGAAGCCTGATTCGAAATTTAAATTCACCAATCTTTTGGTCTGAAAGCTGAGACAGCAATTCATGGGGGTGGCGGTGGGAGAGAAGGGGCGGACTCCAGTGGAGCGTTGCATTAGAAAATTTTGCACGGTGCGAGGTTTGGAGCGTTGCTCTTCGTGCCCCAACAATCTCATCGGCACCTGTAAGATCCCCTGCACGCCGGTGCAGAAAGTATAGTATTGTGCACCGGTTTAGAGGCGGCGCATCAGTGCGTGCGTGGATGTCTTTAATTGGAATGTAGCGCTGGGCAGGTGTAGAGAGCATGCAGGCAGCGGTCATTCAGGAGTAGTGAGTAGCTAGCTGGGGAAGAGCACGGGTAGCTACACTGCTTACTAGGATTAAAATTTTGCTTCGCTATGGGAGCTAAGCTACCGACCTGACAGTGGGAAGGACGGTACACGTGATCAGCGCTGTGGGTGCGACCAGGCAGCAGCAGCTAATCAAGCTGTGCCGCGTGCATGACAACTGGTCGGTGGCTGATCGAGTCAGTAACGGCTAACAAGTAGAAGAGCTTTTGTGCGCGTTGGCTTCAATAGAGAATTTTTGGATACTGTTGCCCATAAACCACCGAAATTCCTAAACTAGCCTTCTAGCCCCAAAATTCCTAAACTAGCCTCCTGAACCACGTGCTGCGCCCCCGGACCGCAGCAGCCAACTTGCTATAGCACCCGGCCATAGTCACAGCAAGCAAGCTGCTACCCTCCACAACCGCAGTAAACAAGAAGAGAGAGAAAAGAAAAGAGAAAAAATCCAAAAACCTATAACAAAAAATTTAAGAAATTTCAAGAAAATTCTATAAAAATCATTGGAACACGAATAGATTTAATAAAATAATTTTGAATTTAATTGAGATCTATTTTATTCATTTAAAATGTTTTTCGTTTTTTGGAATTTTCCAATTAAGCTTTAATTAATCCAATAAAATAGAAATTGTTTATTTTTTTTTGAAGCTTTCAAAAGACTATGAAAAAGGGGAAAACTGAAAAGAAATAAAAAGAACTCAAAGGAAATAACAATGTTTAATTTAATTTGGGCTTGAGTCGAGGTATAAATTCTGAATTGAGCTCATGGTTTAATTTAATTTGGGTTTGAATCGAGAAATGGTTTACAATTATAAATTTAAATTATGGAATTTTGATTCTCGATTCATCCTTCCGATCCAAATTCGTTTGTACAAGGTAGAATTTATTATGGAACTCCTCTGCTTTACATAACAGAACATTGCTACCTCAATCGTCCCTGCGTGCTATGTAACCCCCTTGTCGGATCAACTATCGTGTTGCCATCGTTGCGTCATTTCTCCAAAGTTCTCCAACATGTATGAATTCCCTGGCGCATCGTAAGAATCACTTACATTCCTACTTATGACTCATTGCTGCCTCAATCGTCCTCACAAAAATCTTCACAAATATACCGCACTACAACAACATACGACGATCACAAAATGTTATCACGAGTCTAACAGATTTCGTACCCTTGAGAATCTGCGAAAATCAAAAACGGACCAACCAACCTTGTCACCACCCTTTAATTTTCAAAAAAATTAGCAACCTACAAACAAGATTTGCCTTAGTCATCCTCGCTACTACTACGGTACACTGCGACACAAGCATCCATACCATGTAAGCATACATGCCTTCAGGAGATAGGAATAACATGGCGGTAGGACGGGTGACTACTACATAATGGCCCGACCTACTGTGTGGATCAGGGCCATTTGCCCTTCCTTGCGAGCTCGACGTTGTACTCCTCGCCGGCCGCCTTGGCCTCGGCCGCCATTTCTCTCTTTTTCTCGTGCTCCCTCTCACGAGCCTTGCGCTCCCTGTGCTTGCACGCCTCGAGATGAGCTTGCCTCTCCCGCCGGATACGCTCGTTGTGCTCTTCATTGCGGTGCTCCTCCTCCCTCTTCTCACGGTCCCTCTTGACATCCCACTCCTCGCAATCGAGACGTCACTGGTCGTGTGGATGGATCCCCTAATCAATCCACTTACGGTAACCACATAGCGGATCTAGGACTACGGGTAGACGGAACAGGTTGTTAGTACGTACTTTCAAAGAATAATGGTAGAGAAACATACTGTAACCTGTCCTTCACTACTACAAAAAGGCTAATACTGGACGCCTCATCACAGACGGTTGACCAAAACCATTAGTATTAAGTACAATCACAAACGATTTTGGTTTAGCGATCGTCTGTGTTACTGGCTGCATTAAAAACCGTCTGTAAAGAGGTAATATCACAGACGGTTCATGTTGAAGACCGTCTGTGAAGTATCATAGACGGTTCTTCAAGGCGGTTCATATTGAAGAACCATATGTGATATTACTAAATTCATAGATGGTTATTTATTGGAACCATCTGTAATGAGAAACAACTGGTTATAGTCGATTCCGACCAGTTCCTCGGGATTGATCTTTTAAAGTGATCGAAGTTGATTTCCAACAGAAGAAAGCAGAAGATATGTAATCCGGTAGACACCTTGTTCCGTATGTGTAACTTCGCTATCTTTGATGTGTAACTTCCGATCAACAGAAGAAAGCAGAAGTACTTCACTTGATCGGAAGTTACACATCATAGACAGTGAAGTGCTCACCTGATCGTAGGGATATGATCTTTTACCAATTTCTTGAAGACTTCAAATCCATAGACCAAACTGACATTCTGACAACCATATTGAAGTCTTCCATGTATTTTGTTCTTTCCATGATGGTCGAAAAGTCAATTTATTCTGTGAATTTTGTCTTACCAGAAGGGTATATGGAGATGATGAGAACTTTAAGAAGAAATAAAAGTAAGAAAAGATGGAAAGTTTGTGAGTGATTTTTTCTTAGTTCTGCCCTTCTGATGGTTATTTATAGGCCAACAACTTGTGGCAAGATTAAACGAATAAAGACGGAAGTCCGACGGATATGATTCTGCTCCTAACAAATTGTTGGTAACCAAAGCATTACCATCTTTTCGGGAATTATTTTTCATAAATACGGTTGATGCTCCTTTTCCTATCTTTACAACTGAAGCTGGATCATCACAGACAGTTTTTAATAAGAACCATCTATAATGATAATTCCCGGACGGTTCTAAACAAGAACCGTTTGTGATAATTCAATGTTTCGACTCCCACGCGATGCGTCTCTTCGTCTCGCGCGCCGACGTTACGATGTGTCTCTTCGATGTTTTTATAAGAATGATCATCGCGCGCCATGATGAGCACGCACGGTATTGAATACGTATGCCATGGTGAGAACATGGAGCATGACGGCGAGGACCAAGGTGAGAAGGTCAACGATTGCTGTCACTCTTCCTCATGATGTTGTTGTCCACATCATCGGCCTCGTGGCCATGAGCTCTCCTCAGCCCATAGCTAACCTCTACAGCCTACGAGCCACGTACGTATTCTGTTCTTTTGTTTTTGGTAGGTCTAAAAGGAGTTAGTATTCTGTTCTGTTTTTGTTCAGAGTTAGTTTTTGAAGATGACTATAGCGTATCATCCTAGTTGTCGAAAAGCTTCGGGTGTTCGTTCCGGTTTTAGAAATCGATAGAGAACCTGATTGTAAATCCTCTGAAAATCTATAAAAAGGAGAAAAACCGAAAAGTCATATTAGTTGATACGGCGCAAAATTTGACTGAATTTTACTAGCAACAACGACCTTAATTTGACCTTTTAATTTTCTCTTATGGAGTAATTCTTGTATTAAGATTCCATCGTCTTGAATTTTAGTTGCAAGACCGTATAAAAGACGTCCAAGGAGTGCGCCGTGGGAATGCACGTGACGCTGGAGTGGGAGAAGGCGATGAAGTGGCTGGACAACGAGCGCTACCCTGCCGTCGTCAACCACCTGGCCGGTGCTGGGAACTCGGAGGCCTGCTTCATCGTCGGCCTCGCGCTTGTCTTCGCGCCCCAAGACATGTAGCATGGCCTCGTGTGCCTCGAACGGGCGGCCGTCGCCGGCCACAAGGCCGTGGCCTACGTGTTCGGTCTCCTCCTCTACACGGCCGGCGAGGTGCGTGACATTGGGAAGCACTACATCAGCCAAGTCGAGGGCGAGCCAGCCGGCGGCGGATGTGAGACAGCCAAGAGGACCAACCAGGAGTGCAGATGGTGTCGAAGGCTCGCTGCGGACGCGGTCCAGGAGGCGGTGTGGAAGAAGATGGTCGGGCATTGGGCCGGTGTGGGTGCTATCGAGGATTCGCCACCGCGCACGAGCACCGGCCGCGGCGTGATTTTAAGGGTGGGACGACTCACGCTATTTTCTCGCAGCGATTTACTATAGGATTAGGCATGAGTATACCAAGTTCTTTGCACAGGTGTTGAACTACTTGCCGTAAAATTAGCAGTTTTAGCAAATATTCAGATATAATTATTTACTAATACGTGAATGTGTCATATGTTTTGAATTTGCATTTATGTATGTTTATTATCACGCATGCTTATTTATTTGAACTGCTCATGATGTGTATTTTATCACGCATTTGTTCTACTTTAGAACCGCCTATGATGTTTTGTTATCACAAACGGTTCTACTTTAGAACCATCTGTAATGTCCAAACTTATTTATATTCAGACTCTAGGGTTTTTCCTCACCCATTTGCATCCTCTTCACCCGTGTGCATCCCCCTACTCCTTCGCATCTGGTGGCAATGGCCAGCACGGCGGCTCCTTCCTCCCCGCGTCGTCGCTGTTGTGCCCTCTCCCTAGTCCGGCCCACGCCTGCCCTGCCGCCGCCGCCTCTCCGCCGACCAGAGTCGCCCATGGCTCGCTCACGCGCCCTCGCCTTTGTTTGGGCCACCCGATTTTTTTTGGGTGGGTGGGCTGTGGTTTGGATGGGTTTCTTCTATCTTGGATATGCTCCCCCATTCCTCCCCTTTTTGATATTTTGCTTTTAGGTTTTTTGTGGATGATTTATTTGTTGACGTCGATTCTTGCTCATGCACAGATCGAGAGGATGATGGATGTGGGTTGATTGATGCATGGTGAATGGTGATGCAATGGGTTGCTGGCTTGTGGTCATGCATGTTGGGTCGTACTGCAGGTGGGTTGTGCTGCTGGTGGTGTTGCCGCTGTTGCCGCGTCGCACTGAGGTAGACCACTCTCTCTACCTCACTCCCCCTTGCTCTGTGATGGTTATTATGGATGATGATGCTACTGCTATTGCTAGTGTTCTAAGCTGGAATGGGTTGGTGTTGTGAGAGCTATTGTGGCATGGGTTCTGTGTTGGGTTGGCTCACATGATGTGGTCTGATTGAGCAAAAATAATGGTGGGTGGGAATGGTAGTTTACCTCTGTGATGGTTTTATGGGCTCGTGAATTGCTCTATGATGAATTGATGTCACAAATGCAATTGGATATGATATTGTGTATAGATTGTGCTTTGAGCTGTTAGATTATCTACTGTTATGTATTGTTTCGAGCATGCAATTTATACATTCTGATATACTTGTTGTCCTACATCATAGTTGATAGTATCTTGATAGATTTGTTCCTGTGTACAACAAAGTTAATTTTGGATGATTTGCTTGAACTAGTCTGAATATATTAGCAAGTTTTGTTTTGAGCTTAAGGCCTCATCTACAAAGTGTCATATTCAATTTGTGATTATATTTCGCATGAGTGCTGTGATGGCCAAGTTTTAATCTTGTGCAACTAGCCTTCTGAGAGTGATAATCAATCTTCTTAATCTTAGTTTTATACTGATTTTTATTGTGCACATATTGTGTGTGGTTAGCATATTATTCCTTTTAAATGACTTGAAGGATTCACGTGTTTATATGTCAATTATGTCATTCATTTCACCTTTGTCCGTGTAACCGTGTTCATGCCGGTCAAGTTCTCCTCCCTTGCGTCTTAGGTACGTCCAACCATTCCATTCCTGATCTCTTCTCTCTATAAAATCTCTAAGCAGTGGCTGCTTGTGCCTCTAAAACCATATATTTATATATATATATATATATATATATATATATATAGTAGTTCCTTGTTAGCTAACTCAAGGTCTGAATGCAGCTAGCTAGCTCGCTCCTTCGGCGTTCATTCTAGATGTGCAGGAGAAACCACGGCCTATCCCATCGAACCTGACACACTAGAGGGTGTTATTTGATTCATGCTAATTGGATGTCCACGCGCTCCCCTAGCAGCCATGCTTCTTGAACTCACACGCTCGATGAAGTAGACCATGGTTGCTATCTCATCCTCCTCATGCTTTCGGGGGGTCGTCCACACAGCATGAGGTGATGAGACAGTAGCCATGGCCTACCTCATCGAGCGTGTGAGTTCAAGAAGCATGGCTGCCATGAGAATTGGCATGAAGCAAATCATACACTCCAATGTGTCATGTTCGATGAAATTGGTCGTGGTTCACCTGCAGGTTTAGGATATGAACACCCAACGAGCAAGCTAGCTAGCTGAATTCAGGCCTCGAGTTAGCTAACAAGGGATATGAAGCCGGTTTTAAAGGCACAAGCAGCCACTGCTTGGAGACTTTATAGAGAAAGATCACCACAAACGGTTTCATCTACAAACCATCTGTGATACATCATCTATCACAGACGGTTTCATCTATAAACTGTCTGTGATAGTCAACCATCACAGATGGTTCTGAGTTAATAACCGTCTATGATAGTATGCATCGCAGACTGTTCGAAAACCGTCTATGATGACCTTATGTCATTACTGACCCATAAACTTAGACGGCTCCCGAAACTGTCTGTGATGATGTTTTTGAACCATCTGTGAAGACCTTTTCTGTAGTAGTGCTTACCGGTTGCCGAAAGCGGGTCGTGTCCCAACGACAGTTAGGATAGTAATAGGAGTAGTTCGCGCAACCCCCGTAACACATGCCCAGGCTGAGCCGCTGCTTGGACTTAAAGAACTTGCATGTGTCCCTATACCAGCAGAGGGGCGACGTCTCCCCCTCGGGCGGGTGTTGCGGTGAATGCTCGGTTGGAATGTTCAGGTAGGGGTTGCTACTACGGGGGGCCGTCATTGCAGGGAGGTGCCCTCTTGGCACGCTCCCTTTGTTTGTTCAGGGCCGCAACAGCCCTTGCGATTTCGTAGATCTTCTCCCATTGCTTCTGAATTTGAGCAATATTGTGTTGAAGTGTAGATGCAGGAGGACCCATCGTGGAAGGGGTAGTACTTATATGCCTAGTCGGCCCTGCGTATGCAGCTGAATTGTAATTAGGTTGAAGGAAATTCGTATCCGTGAGGTAGTGACCCTAAGGAGGAATCGTGTGGCAGCGTTGCGTCACATCTCTGCAGGAAGCAGACTCGTTGGGTCACGTCGCTGCGCAAAGCTGTCTCGTCGGGTCACGTCGTCCTGAAAAGCTAGGGAGGTAGAGTTGTCATTTCCCTCTGAAGAGTTTAAGCGGCAGAGTTTGGTCTTTTCGGTCCGAAAATCGGTTAAGCGACACGAGGAGTAGTCGCCCGGTGGTTGAGCGACTTGTGATAGTCGCTCAACGGTTGGACGATTTAAAGTGATAACATTATTATTTTATTAATCCGATGGAAATACTTGTGGGGGAATAAATGGAATTTTTTATAGGTAATACATTTAGAAAATATTGTTTGTAGGTTGCTATTTTTTTGAAAATAAAAGAGGTGGTGACAAGGTTGGTTGGCCGTTTGTGATTTTTGTAGATTCTCAAGGGTACGAAATCTGTTAGACTCGCAATAACATTTTGTGATCGTCGTATGTTGTTGTAGTGTGGTATATTTATGAAGAATTTTGTGAGGACGATTGAGGTAACAATGAGTCATAAGTAGGAAGGGAATTCATACACGGTGGAGAACTTTGGAGAAATGACGCAACGATAGCAACACGACAGTTGATCCGACAAGGGGGTTACATAATACGCAAGGACAATTGAGATAGCAAATTTCTGTAATGTAAAGCAGAGGAGTTTCATAACGAATTCTACCTTGTACAAACAAATTTGGATCGGAAGGATGAATCGAGAATCGAAATTCCATAACTTAAATTTAAAATTGTAAACCATTCCTCGATTCAAGCCCAAATTAAATTAAACCATGAGCTCAATTCATAATTTGTACCTCGATTCAAGCCCAAATTAAATTAAACATTGTTATTTCCTTTGAGTTCTTTTTATTTGTTTTTCCAGTTTTTCGCTTTTTCATAGTCTTTTGAAAGCTTCAAAAAATAAAATAAACAATTTCTATTTTATTGGATTAATTAAAGCTTAATTGGAAAATTCGAAAATGGAAAACTATTTTAAATGAATAAAATAAATTTCAATTAAATTCAAAATTATTTTATTAAATATATTCGTGTTCCAATGATTTTTATGGATTTTTCATGAAATTTCTTTTTTTTTATTTCTGATTTTTTTTCCTTTTCTTTTCTTTTTTTTTCTTTCCTTTCCTCTCTCCTCTTTTTGCTTGCTGCGGCTGTGGAGCGCAGCAGCTCCTTGCTGCGGTCGGACGGTGTAGCAGGCCTCTGCTGCGGCCGGGTAGCAGGTTGGCTGCTGCGGCTCGGGGGTGCAACACGCGATCCAGGGGAGCTAGATTAGGAATTTTAGAGTTAGAGGGGCTAGTTTAGAAATTTCGGTGGTTTATAGGACCAAGAGTGTCCAAAATGCCTCAATAGACGACTCGGCTGAGGACAACATGGTTGGTAAGACTTGAAAGTTTTCTCGGGGACGCGCGGTTTTAATATGGATGCGAGCCAGGAGTGACAATGTCTGAATGTTGAAGAGTTGTTGAACTCGTCATGATCCACCGTGACCAGCCGCTCGCTCCGTTACAGTCTTGAGCGGAACATCACCATGACGAGCTCTCGCACATATATTCCGTTGCTGCTGAAACCGCTGAGTTACTGCTGGACTGCTGGTGCTCTACCGGACGTGCAAGCTTAGCCAATTGGCATCCCGACGATCCAGTGCAATTGCATGCAGCGGTGGAGTTGGTCGCCGCGCCGGTGACTTTGCCGTGTCGTCGTCTCCGTCCCCAGTCCACTCGTCCGCCACTGGTAGCTTGGCCCCACCGTTGGGACTCACCAACGGCCAGAATCGAATCAAAACCCTCCCCACGGACTAATCCCCCCCGTCGCGCTTTCACAAAACCGTCGCCGCCTTCCGTCCACCTCGCCCATTCGTCTGCCTAAACATGCCACGTGCCCACGTAGGACGTAGCTACGGGTGGCCGCCGCCGCCACCCACACCGAGACGGTGCGCGTGAATGCGTGATCCATGCACAGCGTAAGGCAGAGGAGGCCCATCCAGAAGGACCAGGATAGCTTCGGCGGCAGTAAACAGGGGATGCTTTCTGCCGCCATGTCGATTATTGTCGAGCCGGCCGGCTGATCCCCAGGAGCCGCGCCGGCGCCGTTGGCGAAGGGCCTCCGTTTTTTTGGGTCCCCCGTACGTGCGGTAACGTACGTGTAGCGTAACATATCCAGTTGCTTAGTGGCGAACGATTTTTAGGATGAGTGTTCGGACTTCAGAGCTAAGTTGTCCAGATATGTCGATACCAATACGCCGATACCATAGAATATCATTTTCTCCAAAAAAAAAATACTAATATGATGATACACGTATATATAATGAAATACAAAAAAATATAGAAATTAATGATTTCATATGAGGAAATGGATGATATAAGGCAATCATAATGGCATGAATTAAACAGCAAATTATAGATATCAATTACAGTTGAGGAAGTGGAAACTAGGAATAGAGCTATTTTAGCTCCAAGCTTCATATTTTGCTAAGTTATGTTGTTTTTGTAGGGTGCACCTAAGACTTGTGCTTGGTGCTTGGTTGTTGTTTTCTCTATTTTTCTATTATGAGTTGTAGCAGTTATACTGCTAAAATTTATTTTTCTACATCTATAATAGTGATTGGTAGAGCTCCTGTCTTCTTTTTCAAAAACAAAACTTGTGCATGGTGCTTGGCCATTATTGTTTTCTCACTTTTTTCTATTCTAGGTTGTAGCAGCTAGACTGCTAAAACTTATTTTCTTCTTTTAATAGTAATCCGTAGAGCTCCTGCTTTCTTTTTCCAAAAAGAAATTGTCAGTTGCATACCTTGCTGATCCTACTCTTTTCCCGTCAGCAAGAACCTCATCTAAGAATGTTTTTTCCATAGAGAAAAAATTAGCATGTAAACATATGTAACAAGGACCTAACTATCTATTCATTGTCTAAGGCAAAGATTGTATTTTTGTACAATATCCATTGGAAAGAATAAAAAAAAGCAGAGGAAGGGGCTAGACTCCAGAAAGAATCGGGGCTAGAGCAGAGCAGAGCCAGGGAGAAGAAGTGGTGCACGCGGAACACACCTAGATCTGGAGAGAGGACGATGACGGTGAGCTGGATATGCTGCTCCCTTCTCACCGCCACGCTCCCTCCTGGCCACCATGTTGCTCCTTTGGTGCTGCTCGCTCCCTTTCTCCATGTTTGTCACGCTGCCACCCATTTGCTTGCGTCGCATCTCTGTCACTTTGTCTTGGTCCACAGACGCCACTCAAGGCCGCTTCACGCTTGCTTGCCGTCATGACGACGAACGCCGGTCCACCAACCATCACTGCCAGAGCCCACGCCTCCGCTGCTCGTCACTTGAGGCGAAGGCTGCCCCCCCACCCTCGCACACATACAACCACGTAATGAGAGAGAGAATAGAGGTTAAGATTTGGTGGACTAGAGTAGGAAAGAAAATGGATCTAATGTATTATATGGCCACAAGACGAGGTGTAGTGAGTACGGGCTGAATTCATTTGCGGACATAAGTATATAATTTTGGCCTAACTAATAACATATACATCTAATATACCTATTATATACTAGATATTTTGTAAAAGAAAATGGGTGTTCAGCTGAACACCTTTGACCAACGGAGGGTCCGTCCATGCAGTTGCTACACGACTCAGGACAAAAACTGAGCGGAGAAAACCATGTATACAGTTGAAAGTCAAATATTATATGCCAATGTACTGAGTTTGGGCCAATAAAGATACAAACGGTGGAAATTAGTCCAATAAAATCGCAGACCGGAATTGAGTGAGGGCACCCAGTCCCCCTGATCAGTTGTCTTCGCTGATCGTGACGACTGTCAGGAAGCTGCTAGAGCTGCTTTGCAATGACTAGTTGATCAAAAACCCAAAGAGCTCAATTCAGGCTTAACTGCAGCACATTAGAAAATACGTATTGAAATTGGTTGAGCCAATTGTTGGTAGTTGGTACACATGTCCAATGCCCATGCATTAGTTTCGAACCAATGGGGAGGTGAACTAACCGGAGAAACCGAGTAGCAATGCGAGTCATTACGTCAATACCATTTCCTCATCAAGTAGGTCTGATCACTAACTCCATGAAGAAGCGCTTTGCCGATGCCCGGTAATCTGCTCGACAACCACCAATCTAATCACACCATGATGGCCTGATCAAACTAGTCGCGTATAAATGAGTATGGACGACGACTGATGTTTGCGCCAAGCAAGCGAAAAACCAATCCTGAGATCAGTTACATAGCAATCAAAGAGCACACAACTTCCTAAAATGGCTGCTAGTACTCGAAGCTTCTTGGCCTATGGCACTCACCCTCCTAGGCGGCAACATGATCCACGCCGCTCGCCTCCTAGCCGACACGATGGAGGCCACAGCTCCCGCTGCACCCCCTGCCGCTGTCCCGGTCATCCCTGTTGTTGTAATTTCGCCACACCATTTAGTTTGTTTCTTACTTTTGAGTTCATGTTTACTTGTCATAGAAGTAGGAAGTTTTCATTCAGCATTCAGTTTGCTTTTCAGTTCGGTAACTGGCAATGTAGTGGAGCTTGTGGGATGCCGCAAGTATTCCGGATCGTGGGTTGGTTCAGAAAAAGACTCAGGCCACCACCACGCAGTAACTATTCCCTTTGTTTGCTGCTATTAGTAAGAGAAGATAACCGAAAAGCCGCAAGTCGTTGCGCGGCACAAAACGTGTGCATGTTCATCTGTTCGCTGTATTCTTCTTGCTGAAGAAGTTCAGCTAATTGTTCAGCGCCCGACAAAAGTTTCAAAGAGAAACTGAGAGCAGATTCCTTACAATTGATATCAGAGCGGTTCTTGATGGATCCTGCGACGATGCCGCGTGGTTCAAGATCGATGTCTCCTCCGTCCACAAGACCGACCGGCGGCGGCGGCCGTCGAGCGGTGATCCTCGGTGGTGGCCAGGACATGGTGGCGCAGACGGTGCCAAAGAAGGCTGGGGTCACGCTACGATACCCAACCCTCACGCGCACCAACTACCATGAATGGGCTCTCTTGATGAGGGTCAGTCTCCAAGCTCAGGGAGTTTGGGGAGCAATTGAGCCGGGCGGTGCAGATTATCGCCTGGACCGGATGGCTCTGGCCGCGATTCTTCAGGCCATCCCACCGGAGATGCTCGCTTCATTGGCGGCAAAGAACACGGCGGAGTTGGCATGGGAGGCCATCCGCACTATGCGAATGGGCGGCAACCGAGTTCGGGAGGCAAGAATGCAGACGCTACATCGTGATTTTGGGGATATCCGCATGAGGGACTCAAAAACTGTAGATGATTTTGCCATGCGCCTGACCGGGCTGGTGAATCATCTACGCTCTCTGGGAGATTCCCTGACGGAAGGGGAAGTTGTCAGGAAGTATTTGCGGGTGGTGACGCCGAAATACTCCCAGGTGGCCATTCCTATTGAGCAGTTCCTTGATCTTGACTCCTTGTCAGTTGAGGAGGTCACTGGTCATCTGAAATCCGTAGAAGATCGATGGGATACTGATCAAGGTGGAGATGGTGGATCTCGGCTTCTTCTCACAGAGGAGGAATGGGCGGCACGGTCCAGGAATAAGAATCTTGGATCTTCTCCCTCAACTGGAGCCAAAGGTCAAGGATCAAGTCGTGATCAGGGTCATGGCAAGCAGGTTGGCTAGTCGAAGGGAAGCCCTAAAGGGAAGAGTACCGCTACTGCTTCGGGCATCAAGCGTGACAAAACAAAGGTAAAATGTTTTAATTGCAATAATTATGGGCATTTTGCAAAGGAATGTCGTAAGTCTCGCTGGGAACGAAGGGAGCAGGCACATGTAGCGCAGGTTCAACAGGAGGAACCCAGTCTGTTAATGGCACAAGTGTGTGCGCTAACAGAACTGTCGGAGCAAGAACCTGATGCTGTCATACTCAACGAAGTCCACGCACAAGTGTATCTTGGGCATCAAGATGAAGGCAGTGACAAGTCTTGGTACTTGGATACCGGGGCAACAAATCACATGACCGGTTCCAAGGCAAACTTTTCTGAGCTCGACACCAACATAAAAGGCTCAGTGAATTTTGGAGATGGCTTTGTCGTTGACATATGCGGCAGAGGGACCGTGATGTTCTCTTGCCGCAATGGGGAGCACCGTATGTTGACAAATGTCTATTTTATCCTGAGGCTTAGAAGCAATATCGTGAGCCTTGGTCAACTTGATGAGCGTGGCTGTCAAATACTCATCGAAGATGGAGTACTTTGGCTTCGTGACCAACAGAAGAAGCTTCTCGCCAAGGTAACTAGAACTGACAGTCGGCTCTACGTGCTTAACCTTGATTTAGCAGAACATGTTTGCTTGGCGGCGAAGTGCACTGAGGAGGCATGGCGCTGGCATGCGCGTTATGGCCACCTCAATTTCAAATCACTCCGCAAGCTGTCCCGAGAGAACATGGTGCGCGGATTGCCGACCATTCAAGTGGTGGACCAAATCTGCGATAGTTGTCTTGTGGGGAAACAACGCTAAGCCATGTTCCCACAGGAGGCGAATTACCGTGCACACAAGGCTCTTGAGCTCGTGCATGGTGACCTTTGTGGCCCCATCGCCCCACCCACACCGGGTGAGAGGAAGTTCTTCTTACTGCTTGTTGATGACATGACCTGCTACATGTGGGTAACCTTGCTGAAATCCAAGAGTGAAGCTGCTGCTACCATCAAGAATTTCAAGGCCAAGGCCGAACTCCAAAGTGGTGCCAAGCTAAAGGTTTTCTGGACTGACCGTGGAGGGGAGTGTTTACCTCTGCGGAGTTCGGACAATACTGGGTGGATCAGGGCGTCACACGCCACCTGACGACGCCCTACTCCCCACAGCAGAATGGTGTTGTTGAACATCGGAATCAAGTGGTAATAGCAATGGCTAGGAGCCTCTTGAAAGCAAAGGGAGTACCAGGGTGTTTTTGGGGTGAAGCAGTTTCCACTGCTGTTTACATCTTGAATCATTCTCCAACGAAAAGCGTTGACAGCAAAACCCCCTACGAAGCCTGGTTTGGGAGGAGTCCTAATGTGCATCACTTTCGCACATTTGGGTGTGTTGGTTTTGTCAAGGTGGTAAAACCGAATCAGAGGAAGATGGACGATCGTAGCGCACCCATGGTCTTCATTGGTTTCGAGGAGGGGTGTAAAGCTTACAGGATGTACGACCCTGTGATGAAGAAGCTTCATATCTCCCGTGATGTTGTATTTGATGAAGAAAGGAAGTGGGACTGGGGCACAACAGTGGATGACCAAGGTGAACCGTCACCGGGCGATCTGTTTTCAGTTCACTGTACCTCACATAACATTGCAGGAAATGTTAGTGCACCAAAGGCAAGGAGAGAAGATGGACTGAAGACACCACCAGAAAGTCATGCGTCCAGTGGCGAGATGTCGACAAAGGCGCCTATGCAAGGAACACCAGCAGCATGTGTACCAGCATGCAGGACCGGTGGTGCGGAGTGGGTACACCACCGAGCAATCCATCGGATGCTGAATCAGAAGCTCCCCGACACTACCGTATCTTGAAGAACCTATATGACAACACCTCCGTGCATGAGCTAACTGAGTCTTTCGGTGAGCTTTGCCTCCTTGCAGCTGAAGAGCCGGAATCATTCTCGGAGGCAGAAAAACAAGCTAGTTGGAGGCAGGCAATGCTAGAGGAAATGGAGTCCATTGAGTCCAACAAGACTTGGCGTCTTGTGGACTTACCTGAAGGCCAACGCCCAATTGGCCTAAAGTGGGTGTTTAAGGTGAAAAAGAATGCACAAGGAGAAACGGTGAAGCACAAGGCACGATTGGTGGCAAAGGGATATGTGCAACAGCAGGGGATTGATTTTGAAGAGGTCTTTGCACCGATTGCACGTATGGAAATAGTCTGTTTGATGTTGGCCTTTGCTGTAAGGGGAGGCTATGAGGTGCATCACATGGATGTGAAGTCTGCGTTCCTGAACGGCGAGCTTCAAGAGGAAGTGTATGTGTGCCAACCGCCAGGATTTGGGGACAAGAACAATGCTCATAAGGTGCTATGGCTCAATAATGCTTTGTACGGGTTAAGGCAGGCCCCAAGAGCCTGGAATGCAAAATTGGACAGCAGCCTCATCTCGTTGGGTTTTGAGAGGAGTTCTTTGGAGCATGCAATGTATAGAAGAGGTATCAACTCATCATGTTTACTTGTAGGTGTTTATGTTGATGACCTTGTTGTTGTGGGCTCACATCCTCAAGAGATTCAGAAGTTCAAAGAAGAGATGAGTAATCTGTTCAAAATGAGTGATCTGGGTCAGCTGAGCCACTATCTTGGAGTGGAGGTACACCAAGGGGCTGATGGTATTACTCTAAATCAATCGGCATATGAGTTGAAGGTACTGGAGAAGGCTGGCATGGGAGAGTGTAACTCATGTCAAGTGCCTATGGATGCACGATTGAGGCTAAGCAAGGCAAGCAAGAACCCTCTGGTTGATGTCACTCTCTACAAGAGCCTAGTAGCAGCCTGAGGTATTTGGTGCATACCAGGCCGGACATTGCATACTCGGTGGGATATGTGAGTCGGTTCATGGAAGCGCCGACAACCGAGCACATGGTAGTTGGGAAGCAAATCTTGTGCTATGTGAAGGGAACAAGGTCTTTTGGCTGTTGTTACAAGAGAAGAAAGGAAGATAAACCTCAGTTGCATGGTTTCAGTGATAGTGACATGGCCGGGGATTTGGATGACCGGAAGAGTACAACGGGAGTGTTATTTTCGTTAGGGAGTGATCCGATCAGTTGGCAATCTCAAAAACAAAAGGTAATTGCTTTATCCTCTTGTGAAGCAGAGTATATAGCAGCTACTACCGCAGCATGTCAAGCAGTTTGGCTGGCAAGGTTGCTCGGTGATATGATGAAATCTGAGCCAAAAGGTGTCACACTTCATGTGGATAACAGGTCGGCAATTGCTTTGTCAAAGAACCATGTCCTTCATGATCGCAGCAAACACATTGATACTCACTACCACTTCATCAGGCAGTGTGTAGAAGAGAAGAGGGTCGAGATTGAGTTCATCAGGTCTGAAGATCAGATTGCAGATGTGCTGATGAAGCCGCTTGGGCGAGCTCGTTTCCTAGAACTGAGGAATAGACTCGGGATGGTGGAGGTGCAGCGAAATTAGGGAGTGTTTGTTGTTGTAATTTCGCCACACCATTTAGTTTGTTTCTTACTTTTGAGTCCATGTTTACTTGTCATAGAAGTAGGAAGTTTTCATTCAGCATTTAGTTTGCTTTTCAGTTCGGTAACTGACAATGTAGTGGAGCTTGTGGGATGCCGCAAGTATTCGGATCGTGGGTTGGTTCAGAGAAAGACTCGGGCCACCACCATGCAGTAACTATTCCCTTTGTTTGCTGCTATTAGTAAGAGAAGATAACTGAAAAGCCGCAAGTCATTGCGCGGCACAAAACGTGTGCATGTTCATCTGTTCACTGTATTCTTCTTGCTGAAGAAGTTCAGCTAACTGTTCATCGTCCGACAAAAGTTTCAGAGAGAAGCTGAGAGCAGATTCCTAACAATCCCGACAGCGCCGAAGCTGCCCGTGCCCACCATGCCAACATTGCCACTGATGCCGGCCGTGCCGGCGATCACCGCACCCCAGGTCACGGTGCCACCGATGCCGGCTGTGTCTGCAGTGTGTGTGCCCCCGGTCACGGTGCCACCCATGCCATTCCTTGCGCCACCTCCTTCGGCATAGGCGTGCGCACCATGCATCTGCATGCATGAAGCAGACCACGCCGTGTGAGATTTTACATTGTTCGTTCAATGGTTAGAGCCATGTTTGCTTAATTAGTCTGGTAAATCTGGTCATGACGGGCAGTACGGGCTGTTCACCGTTCACCGGCTCGCCGCCCTCCTTGTATACATTGTACAGTTCCTATTTTGTTTGTGTATTGGTATATGTATTGAGTTGTTAATGGCTGTCTAATTTTTGCATCTTCAGTATTTTACAGCGAACATTTGTTGTGTTTATTTTACATTAATGTTTGACTGCAGTTATGTGATTACTAAAAGCATGAACTGAGACTGTAGTTTAACTCCAATAACAACAAACCTGTTTTCTGTCAAATAAATTTAAACTCCTGGGAACCTTGAACCCGACAAGACTTGAAGGATAATAGTAGTAATTTGGAAGCAGAATTGCTTCCCTTGCATATACTTTATTTGCGTTTATACACTCCAATCGTTCAAACTCAAGAACATCAATGCGAATGCAGACCTCCATCTTCAGCCAGGGTGGAACGCTCAGTAAGATACATTTCCACAACAGCAGTATGCAATGCAGCTCCAATTGGAAGGACATCCTCATCAACGAAGAAATGTGGGTTGTGAGCAGCGTGAACCGAACCAACTTTCTCATTTCTAATACCAATGCCAAACATAACGCCAGGAACCAACTGTTGGTAGAAAGCGAAGTCTTCACCTGCCATGATCTTCTCTCCAGGCTTCACCTTGTCTGGACCAAGCAGGCGTCTGCCGACATTCTCTACATGGTGATGCAGCTTTTCATCATTCACAACTGCAGGGTACATCGGGTAGTCATCACTCTTTATCTGGACAAGTCCCTTGCATCTATGTACGGCTGACTGGCTTTCTACTACCTGGAAAAAGGGACAGTTGCCCATTTCAATCTGAATCACATTAATTGCAAAGTTTGTTTAGCAGAAGTATATGTAACCGAGAATAAGGCACAAACTAACACAGTTTTGACAAGACCAACAACAACAGACAATGCAGCAGATGCCATTCACACAGAGAAAACGTGACATGCCAACTTAATGCATTTGCACATACAAGAACAACACTTATCTAGGACCATGCATGGATATGGGCGATTACAGATCTATAATAACATTGTTTGCCTGTGTAGATTGAAAGCAATGTTCAGAGAAAATGTGCTAGGTGCGGTCAATAATATGAAGGTACTAATGCAATCACAAGACAATCATACTATGGTAAAAATGTTAGTTCTTAGTAAACAAAATTATGTGATAATTGATCATGCTAACCTCCTTAACCCTTTTTTGTAGGCGGTAAAGACCTTCAGTGGTGAGGCTCCTCAAAGTACCTCCGAATTCAATAACTGGAGGTGTGGCATCAAGGGCTTTTCCACCTTTGACATAGGTAACCGAGAGCACCTGAAGAGGATTAATATAGATCAATACAAGGATGTTATGGGCTTTATGTCACAGCAATATTTTGGTTAATAGCATTGTCAAAACTAAAAACATCCAGAGTTGCCTGAGGTTGACCACACACAAATAGATTGACTATCAAGCTTAAAGGTACCCAAATAAATGTAGAAGCACTCAACTAACGTGTGAACTACACAAGGGAGAGAGAGAGAGTATCACGCCCTTAGCCAAGGTGTGGACTTCCCGATGCAATACCATCCCTACTACAATATTTCAGCTGTCAACCAACCTAGCTATCTTTGTGCACCACCAATGCCAATAATCCACAGTAGAACAAATGCAGCGTTAAAACGAAGTAGCAGCTATGTTCGATATTAGCCTTCCAATAAAGCTAGGAGTGATCCTTTTATTTTATTTTATTTTTTAAAAAGAGACAAGTAGCAGCTAGCAAGTCAAAATGTCAGTAGAACTAGTCTTCATTAATTGATGCACAACCTTCAGCAACAGGAATAGGGGACAATGTTGATTACCGTGCTTCAATATCATTTCTTTCAATCTCAATTTATGTACAATACCTCTGTATGGCATGTTAAAAGAAATTGGCAAAGCAAAATAGTATTTACTAAAAGCAGTATCATACTTGGCTGTGAAGAGGGTCATCTTCTCTAGATATGAGCTGCTGCAGGGACAGGATGGTAAATGATGCAGCAACAATAGGATCCACATTTAAGTGTGGGGTTTCAGCCTTCCCAGTTTTACCTTCTATTGTCACTTCAAAGAAACATACAGCGGCTTGTGTAGGTCCTGCATGAGCTGCTATTATGCCAGTTGGCATCCGATAGTCAACATGCATGGCAAATATGGCTTCAACACCATCAAGAACACCTTCTTTTATCATATGAGATGCACCTGCACCACCCTCCTCAGCAGGTTGAAAAAGGATTCTCACTGTTCCCTTCATCGTACAAGACAGACGTGACAAAATGAATATCCATTAATTAATTAATTAACTCCTATAAGTGCCGAAAACAGTGTGCTCACAAACCTTACAAGTAAAGGAAATTTGAAATATCTGTAGTAAACATAAACTTTCTGATCCAAGGATTGATATGCTTTATTGAGTTAACCTAACTTCTTTTAGCCTTCTAGTAAAATCTCCTATCAGCTAGTTTAGACTTGGCAGGAAATCAAGTTCCAAAAAACAACACAAGTCACCGAAAGAACAAAAGAAAACAGGACAATACACTTGCCTCCGCTCAATCAGAGGCAAAGAAATTTAATGTTAGATGAATGGAATAAACCTAAAATTCGAATATCTGCTCCTGCAGCCTGTAGAAATTATTGCTACTAAAATCAGGAGGTATACTGAACAATCAGAAAGTTGTTGATATTCCATATCGTCAAAATGTACAATAAATATTCAAGCTATTGTATCTATTATCTTATTAAAGCAAAGTAAAAAAGAAGCCACCACGTTCACTCTCAAGGGTAGAAATTCTCACGTTAATCAGTGGAAAAAGAGAAAGATCTACACCGTCGATTGTGGTGGGTCCAAATTATAACGATGCGGATTAAATATACATATATGACAAGTTTGTGAAGAATACAACTTCTGTATTGAATACAACTCTAATACAACTTCTGCTCTCAAGGGGTATGGTAGATTCTAGCCTTCCGCTCGCCGTGCGTAGATGAAATTGTGTTTGAGAGCCATTAACAATACGACTTGATGATGGTTTGGTACAGGAGACAAGTCGATGTGGAGGTCTGAGTGCAAGCAGAAGAACAAGACATCAAAGATTTTACACCGTAAGGTTGTGGCCCACCGGGCTAGAGGCACTATCAAGTTGGTGATGTTGAGAAGCATCGACCGGCCGACCGAGAGCTGCGCTGCATGGTGACCATCGTCTTGAGATACGCCGAATAGGGGCAGCAACCCAGGGTCGGGATGCTGGACAGAATATGCATGGAGCAGGCAATCAAACTCCGCTTCTCCTTCGTCAAGTGCTTCTTGGATTATTATGATTTGTTCAGATACGTAGATCCCCCATCCAGGTACGCAAGTTCCTTCCATCTCTATTTAATTTGATGATTTACCTCTAAGATTGTCCATGTGCGCACTAACAAGGGGCTACTGACTATCAATGTGTCATTAAAAGATGAGCTGATGCTAATATTTTCAGATCAATCAATATATATTTGTCTCAATGTAACATATTGAATTGACGAATTTGTTCCAAGTAGGGTCTAGAAACTCCAAGTTATCCGGGAAGAACTTCAATTTTTCCTAGTAAAACGTATGTGTTTGTATTTGAAAATACAATTGTGAACAATCAATTAGAGTTGATGAGATGGAATTACATGCAAGCTGCTCGGGATCAATGCCAGGCTTATAGGGTGTGGGCCAAGCTATTTTTTCAAGGATCATGCAACATATTAGGCTCAAATAGGTATTATCAATCAATTGTGTTTCATGAAGATTTGTTTTGGCTTCAATTATTATTCAAACATTCACTAAAAGGACATTATCAAAAATATAAGATAGTTTAAACGACCAAAGTTGTATCCTTAAAGACCCAACTGGACCCCTTAAAAAACAAAAAAAAAAAATGTAACAAATCTAGCCACGCAATGCATGCACAGGTCACCATGCTAGATAAATTTGCTCAAATGGAGCAAATTTTCTACCAAAACATCAATTAAGTTTCCCCGTGATGTATTTTTTGACGAACCTCAAGGTGCACTTTGGCTACAAAGTTTTTATATATAATTTCGAATGCCTGTCTAATGGCAGTGGCACACAAGCATCTCAAGGATAATTGAATGGCCAATAAAATCAACTCCCAACTAGGAAAAGAAATGAAACAACTTGATATAGACATAAATCAATACCAAATATGTGAACGATATGTACCAAATCTAGCCGCGCAAATGCGCGGGCCACCTTGCTAGTTCTCTTAAAAAAGAATCAGATAATTGGCTGATGGCATGTGTTTAATGAGGATTACAGAACTTATGCTTGACGATCAGGTAATTATTTTACTGCCTATACAGCTCCACTCGAAAGTCAAAAGACAAGACTAAACTTCTGAAACAACTAGAATTGGAACAGATGAACTGTACAAAAGCACATACCTTGAGCTGATCCTTGCGCTGATTGAGTAACTTTGCAGCTCCCAGGAGCATAGCTGTGTGGACATCATGCCCGCAAGCGTGCATCACACCGTCCACTTTGCTCTTGTGTTCCCACTCCACTAATTCCTACCATCACAACCAACAGAATGAAGAGATTTCAACAAGGATCTCCCTTCTACTATCCAATCCCCCAAAACAAGCAGCAATCCGATTTTGGCGTGGAGATACGGACCAAGCATAGCATGATCAGAAGCTGCTCCCGCAACCCTTAATTCTTACCATGGATGAGACAGAGACGCAAAGACGGAACATTCCTATAAACTACTACCATTCACCATCTGGACCACGGGACGCAAGCAAAACATGAGCGACAACAGAAAGGGGGGAGGGCGAGGGACCTGGACGGGGAGGGCGTCGATGTCGGCGCGGAGGGCGACGATGGGGGGCAAGCCGGAGCCGACGTCAGCGACTACGCCGGTTTCGGCGACGGCACGTGCGGCGACGCCGAGGCGCTCGAGCTCCTCGCGGACGAGGGCGCTGGTGCGGTGCTCCCGGAACGCGAGCTCCGGGTGGGCGTGGATGCGCCGCCTCACTCCCACCATCCATTCCCGCTCCCCCTCCGCACGCCGCAGCAGCTCCTGCCCGTACTCTGCCGAGGCGGTGGTTAGAAGGAGGAGGAGGAGGAAGGGAGGAAGTGGCCATGGTGAAGTGGTAGTTGTTGGGAGCTTGACATGGGGTTTGGTCGCGCACAGGGGATGATATGCTGTTCCGTTGTTGTAGCAGATCAAAGTCATCGCCGTTATCAAGGGGGAAAAACGTGCGACGATTGATGAGCTTTTTTTTCATTTGTCCTGTGGTGCCACGTTAACTACTGAAATAACTCTTTTGACATTAAAATTGTAAAAGTAGCCTCCTTCTGAGCACGAAAGTATAGGAGGCCGACACGTGGCGCATTCCACAGTCGGAGGGGGGGAGGGGGGCAGAAAGAAAACGTGGCGTGGAAAGAAGGGTGTAGTGCGGACGGTGGTGGGCCGAGCCGCCTTCCGCGGTGCTGGAGCGCGGAATGGAGGCTAAGGAACTTCCGCGGTGCTGGAGCGCGGAATGGATGAATTTCCTTGCGAGAATACATGCAGTGAAAGTAAGCACATCCCACTCATTAATCAAAAAGCAATGCTGCATGTAAAGCAAGCACGTTGCACTCATTAATCAAAAAGCAATGCATTAATACATCAAAAGCAACACATCTCATTGCCGCGCTTCCACCGATGACGGAAGGCGGCTGCCCACCTTCGCGCCCTTTTTCCTCATGCGCCGATCGACTTGCACACACATCTTCTTTCCGCCCACGGTCGGCCTCCGTGATTCCGCCGAGAGGGGCTACTTTTGCAATTTTGGTGCCAATGGAGTTATTTCTGCAATTAACGTGGCACCACCGGGCCAAATGAAAAAAATTCATAGATTGCGCTTGCCGGTCCCACCTATCAGTGAGCATATGTGGTTCTGTATGAAATTAAGCCAGAATGCGGATCGTTTTGCGATGACTCGTGGAGTCATCTACTAGTGGGCCCAAAAGGCTCTAAAACATGCTTGACCTCAAACACTAACCAGCACCAGACGGGGAAAATATAGCCCTGTACAGCTGATACCTGAATTGAGTGAAAAGCACTACAAATATGAGAATGCAAAGCATTCCAAATCTGATGTTAATGCTAACAGAAAACAGATGTTAATGCTGGACAACATGTTGAGAAAGCAACTGTCGCTTCAGTGTATTTATCAATTTGATATCACGGAGAAGGGAAGAAGTACAAGGGGACCGAGGAGCAAAGATGATTTAGCAATTGGCCCCATTTATTCAGAAACAAAACTTCCTAAGGCTACAATCAGTCGAATCTCTCATCTCACTCTTTGGGAATAATCCAATTTCAAGTCTCTCACTGTGTTCATCCTAGCTGCCTCAGTGTGGGGAATGTTAGCTACTTATTTGCTCTGCTGTGTTTATCAATGTGAAGAACAGGGTGACCAAAGGAACTTGAAAAATGTAACGGTGTTGCAGCCGGCGCTCATCACTTTGTTCGTATGGTGCTCATGAACCCTACACCGGGCAAATGGGTAGAACAAATTAATACAAGAGTTGAAGGTTTCATTCAAATGAAGAAAAAAACAGTTTTCTTAACATCTTCACGTATATTTGCACGATTGCACCTAGCCAGTGGTGAACCTAGGATTAAATTTTAGGTATAGCGGAGTCGCAAGTGCGAACCAAAGAGTATTACCCAAAAGCAAAATAACCATATGCAAATTATAGTGCAATCGCACTAATACGAGTATATGACACTAAATGATATCAATAAGTGAAGATAAAGGTAGGACATCGAGAAACGCCTCACTAATGAAGCTTACTTAACAATTTGCCTGGGAGCAAAGCCGCCCGGCACCAACGCCCGTGCCGCCACGCCGCACCACCCACGTTGCATCGATAAGAACTGCAAGACAAAGGGAGTGTCAATTAATAATTTGCGGTTTACCGTGAAAACAGAGTTACTAGAAAGTAAATATCTAGTTAGTAGAAAATTATTCAAATGAGCACAATATGCAGAAGATTTCCATGAACGAACTCATAAACTTAAAAAGATATTTTAGTTAAAACCAGAAGATGTAAATGCACTCACATTAGCTGCATCAGGCACCTATTGATTTCTCCATGGGTGGATACTTATCCCAGTTCCCACTAGTTGCATCATCTATCCATCTAGATGAAACTCAGGTACACATCTCATATCAGAAATAAACTCTCAGCATTCTTGACTACAACTACAACAGTGGTGGCATTGAGCAATCACGGGGTAAGTGATTGTGAAACAACCGCATATAACCTCGATACATATTCCTCCACTACAGGCAAATCTTAATTGCAAAGGCATTTTAGTACCAATTGAAAGATTATAACTAATTGAAGGGAACATCATTGCAAGATTGTTTGGGATAAAGCTACTAACCCCAATATTGAGGTGTAGAGGAAGAGGAAGGCGGAGAGGCCGGTAGAGAGCCAGATCTTGGCCTCAGGGATCTCGTGTTGCTCCAAGAGCTTGGTGACGGTAGCCAGCTCGTCCGGGGAGCATGGCCTCGGCGCCTCCAACTCCGCCTTGTAGCCCTCTCCCAGCGCCTCGTGAGGCACGCGTATGGCCACGAGAAGGCGAGGGTCGAGTCCCTCAGGTCCACTTCCACAGTGTCGTCACCGAGGGAGGAAGCACATTTGGTGAATCTATCCACCACTACCATTATCACCTCTTTGTCCATTGACTTGGGCAGCCCCCTCAATGAAATCCAAGGTTATGTGAGTCCAGGCCATGTTAGGTACATGCAGAGGTTGTAACAGTCCAGGATATGGAATAATTTCTGATTTAGTCTTCTAACAAACAACACATCTCTTAACAAAGGTATTGACTTCATTTTCATACCGCCAATAAAATAAGAGTTTCATTCTCTGGCAAGTGGCCATTTCTCCAGAATGTCCCCTAGAGCAGAATCATGGAAGGATTTTAGTAGTTGGTCCTTGAGATCAGTACTAGTACCAATGTATATTCTGCCTTTGTATCTCATGATTCCATTCTGCAAGGTATAGGGTGGAGTACAGTTCCCATCAATCCTCAGCTTGTCTTCCAACTCTGTTCACTTCTCATCACCCTGATAACTTTGGACAACCTCAGTAATCCAATTAGGAACTGCTACTGTTATTGCCATTGCTTCCTCACCATGGAGGACTCTGGATAGGGCATCAACAACCTTATTTTCTCTTCCTTTTCTATATTGTACCTTGTAACTGTAGCCCATCAATTTGATCATCAACTTGTGCTGAATCTCATCAATCAACCTCTATTCAGATATATACCTAAGGCTCTGCTGGTCAATTCTTATAACTAGACTCGACCCCATCAGGTAGTGCTTCCATTTCTTAATTGGCTCTAGGATAGCCAATGCTTCTTTGTCATATGTTGACATTCCTGCATATTTGGGCCCAATGGCCTTGCTCATAAATGAAATAGGTCTCCCAACTTTCATGAGTACAGCTCCAATCCCATATCCACTGGCATCAGTTTCTAGCACAAATGGTTGACTAAAGTCAGAAAGAGCTAATACTGGAGCCTTTATCAGAGATTCTTTGATTTTCTTAAAAGCTTGCTGCTCCTGTTCACCCCATTGGAAATCATTTTTCTTCAAAGCATTGAACATAGGTCTGCAAATAATCCCAAAGTTCTTGATGAACCTCCTGTAGTAACCTGCTAATCCCAGAAATCCCCTCAATTGAGTTATGTTCCCAGGTTGTGGCCATTCTTTAACTGCTAGGATTTTTCCTAGATCAATTGCTACTCCATGACTGCTAATAATATGCCTCAGATATTCTACTTGCAGTTGTCCAAACATACACTTACTCAATTTTGCATACAGCTTGTTCTCTCTCGATACCTCCAACACTTGTTGCAGGTGTCTTTGATGCTCTCTCAGACTAGAACTATATATGAGTATGTCATCGAAGAACACTAAGACAAATTTTCTAAGAAATGTTGCTAGTATTTTATTCATGAGATCTTGAAAAATGACATGTGCATTTGCCAGACCAAAGGGCATTACTAGAAATTCAAAATGGCATGTATGCGTGCTGAAGGTTGTTTTGTAAACATTAGTTGGATGCATCCTAACCTGATGGTAGCCAGACCTGAGATCCAGTTTGGAGTAGTACATAGCTCCATTCAATTCATCCAGCATATCTTCAATGATTGGAATGTGGTACTTGTTCTTGACAATATTGGAATTTAATTACATGTAATCTATGCACAATCTCCAAGTTCCATTGTTTTTCTTCACTAATATGGCCGGGGGTGAGTAAGGACTAACACTAGACCTGATTGTTTGTGTTCTTAATAATTGCTCCACCAATTCCTCCATAGCATCTTTCTTATAGTGTGGCAGTCTATAAGGTCTGATATTGACAAGTTTGTAGTTTGGTACCAGTGGTATAGCATGATCACATTCCCTTTCAGGAGGTAGACCTTCTGATGCTTGGAAAACATCAGGGAATTTCTTAAGGACTTGCTCAATTTTTGCTAGTGTCTTCTGCAACTTCCCTCCAGTGCTCATAGTAGATTTGGAGTAGATAACAGCTCCAATCACTCCCTTGTTCTTCAGTTTGTCTAATTGCATTGTATTGATCACACAATCTTCCTGTGGGCATGTCTCATCTTCAAACTTAACATTTCTCATTCCTTCTTTACAAATACAGAATTATCTAGTTTTCAAATTGAGACTAACTAGACTATGATCATAGATCCCATCACTCCCTAGTATAATGTCATACCCTTTAAGTTCTAGGAGTCTGAAATTAGCAATGAATTCCTCTCCTTGTATCTCATATGGGCATTTCAGACACTAAGATTCAGTTGTCAAGATGTTTCTATTAGCCACAACCACCTTGATTAGGGCATGGTTACTAATCTTACATTGAGCTTTGAGAGCAATTGAGGGTGTCATGAAGGTGGCATTACTCCCACTATCCACTAGAGCAACAACATTGATCCTACCAATTTTCACCTTCAAGGTGAATGTGTTTCCTCAACTGGTTCCTCATACTACATGCATAGAAACTTACAGTTCTTCTGTAATCTCCTTTTGGTGATCTGGGCTTCTAGGTGGAGTAGCAAATACTCCCACTGGGTTCTCTTCACTCACATCATCATCTTCTTCGATAGTGATCAGATGGATTTGCTTATAGTATTTGCAGACTTTGTTGTGGCCAGATACCCATGGTTCATTGCATTTGAAGCATCTCCCCCTATTCCACTTGTTACCACTATTTGCAGTAGTCTTCTCACTGGATTCCTTCTTAACTCCTGCACCCTTCCATTTGGGTTGTGTGCTCCCTTGGTAACTCACTTTTGAACCTGCTCCTTGACTCCAATTCTGCACTTTATTATAGGCTTGAGTGTTCTCATAGTTCCTAGCATGAGCATAAGCTTCCACCTGGGTACTCGACTCTAGAGATTTCAAAGGAGTCTTAATGTAGTTTTTCAGCCCTGACATGAAATAGTCCAGGAAGTATCTCTCCATTAGTGCTGCATTATTTCTCTTTACTAATGTCATCCTATCGTCAAACTTATCAATGTAGGCCTCCATCGTCCCTTCCTAATTTAAACCCATAAAGGATCCAGTCACATCATATCTTGTTTCAACAGCAAATCTCTTCTTTATCATGATACAAAATTGTTGCCAAGTTAAGGGACCATTGTCAATTTCATTACTACTGATCCACTGATCTGCTTTTCCTGATAAGTAAACTTCAGCTATTGATACCTTATGCTCTTCTAGTGTCATAGCTAACTCAAAGTATTTTTCAGCCTTCCTTATCCATGTTTCATGTTGCTCTCCATCAAACCTAGGGCATTTCAGTTTGGGTCCTTTACTAAACTATTGATAGTACTGATTCCCATTCCTCATAGGGTTTGTAGGATATTTGTGTTGATTACAACACTGCACCTTAGGGGCTCTTGGCTAATGACAACCCCTGGGATGATCATTTTGGTTGGTTGGGACACTACCATGTGGGTGATATGGGTTGAACTGAGGTGCATGTAGGGAGGTACATACGGTGGATTAGAGCTGATGTATTGTGGGGGCAAATGGTAACATCCCAAATTTTCTGGTCTTTTTGAAATTTTCAAATTAAAATGAACAATTTGAATTTTTATTGAATTAATTAAAGCTTAAATTGACAATTCAGAAAAAATGAAAACATTTTAAATGATTAAAATAAACTTAATTAAATTCAAAATTATTTTATTGTAGTTCTTCAGGTTCCAAGGATTTTTGTGGTATTTTTTTTGAATTTTCCAAATTTATTTTATTTTTGGATTTTATTTTTCCCCCTCCTTTTTCTTCCTTCCTTCCTTTTCTCTTCCTTCTTTCTTTTGCCTCCTGCTCTCTGTTCTTCTTGGCCGAGCGCCTACTCCACATGCTGCACCGCCTTGCCATCTGGTCGCTACGCTTGGCCAAGACTGCGCAGAGTGCCCCGCCCCATGTGCACACTGCAGTTGCATCGTCTTTGCACCCGAGCCCGCCCCGACGCACCCACTAGCACGCCGCCTATCCAGTCCCACGGCTCCCGCGTCAGAGCGTGCAATGCGTATCTGTGCCATGCCCGGACCCCCTGGCTTCCCCCTTCTCTCTGCGACACGCTCTCACTGCACTCTCCTCCGTCGCTCCCGCGCCGCGCCGAGCCCACGTGCCCGCGAATCCCACTCGCGTTCCCTGTCAATTCGAGTGCCGCCTCCACCCTATAAAAAGAGCACCGCATGTCCCCATCTCCCCTCTTCGATTCGCCCCAGGCCTCAACACGTAACTCTCCACCGTTTGCCCAGAACGCACGACGCCACATGTCATCTTTTCCAAGTCCGGCTAAGACACCATCACATTGATCTCCTTCTCCGATTGGTTTCGAGCCGAATTGAGCATCATAACATGTTCTCGGTCATCTTCTTGCCATCCCTACCTCAATTCCGGAATTCCATCACTGTGGAGGTCCGCCATCGTCGCCACCTTTCTTTTGACGCCGGCCGCTGTGGCGCCGCCATTCCAACCACCCTCCAGCCTCCCTAACCCCATCTACACCATCCCCGCGCCTAGGCTCATCTCATGGTCACGCCGGTTTCCTTCCGCCGCCACCGCCTGTGCGTCAATTCCGCCACGCTGCCACCTGCTACCCCTTCCTCTCACAGTCGATGACCCATTTTGGGTGTCGCCGCCGGCCGCTGGACCTCCCCGCGCCAGTGCCGCCACCTAGCCCGAGCTCCATGTTGACTGCTCTGTTATGCTTCCTTCTTCTTCATTAGCACTTGAGTCACTTACACATTGGACCCCCATGTCATAGACTAAAGAAAACTCAAATTGCTGAAAAATAAGATTCCAGGGAATACCCCCCCCCCATTTTCAGGAATTTCCTTGTTCAATAAATTTTCGGACGTTCGTTCTCCTTCATACGAACTATAATTTCATCGATTCTTATTCCTAAATTCATATAAATTCATAATATTTATTTCAGTATTGATTTGTTAATTTTTGGATTTTATTTAGATTTATTGTATTTATTTGTCTCAATTTACGCATATAGAATCCGGCGTTTCCAAAGCTTTTGTGGACCAGTCTGCAGATTTAACACCAACCTTCAACGAAGGCAAGTCGTAGACCTTTGATTATGTTATACCCATTTTTACAAAATAATATTGTTTTATATGAACATGCATTGCTATGTTCATATCAATTGTTTTGGGGAGCAGCTAATTACCTATTTGATATTATGCCACCTTGAATAGTTGTGTTTGACATATATCCTTGGACACCCTAGGAAAGGATTAATATTAGTTGGAAATAATAGTAATACCAACATTGGTGGTGTAGTATACTTAGTCATGCTAAATCACGATGGGCTCTTGATCACATGTTCAAAAATGTAAAATTGACTTAATGATATATGGAATTGTCGTGTAGCCATTGTTGATAAAATTTGTTGTGCCATGGCAAGGGATGTCATTTGGCCAGGTTGAACAAAAATGGTTTCATACTAAGGCGAAAGATCGTGTAGTAAAGGGGATGGATTTAGGATGTGGTTGCCTCGCTTGAGTAGTACTAAGGACTTAACTTTGTGCGCCATTGATCTAGGCCTTATCGTACAATCACATGTCCAGTATGGGATGGACCTAGCTAGTTAATTAGCAATGTTTTGATCTGCTTCTGTTTGGGTTGATGTTTTATACAAGAGGGGGCTAGTCGATGGCGAAACCTTAGTGAGCAAAACCGGTCAAGACAAAACTTTGTAAAAGCCTTGTGATAATCACTTAGTCGCACGCCTACGGAAGTGTGTCTTGGTCGACATTATAAGTTGATTATCTCTTGGGGGTCAAGCTGCACAACCTCTGCACAGTGTTAAAAACTATTTGAATAGTCATGTCTCCAGTTATGGACAATGTCTGGTGATTTTACACGAGGGGTAGAGTTTTCATAAAATGTTCAAAGGGTGGAATGGTTGGAAGTGAACGGGTAGTTCATTAGTTGTTTCAAAGTACTTGTTTACTTATGTATTTCATCTTTTAAATTGTGCTTTTCAATCTATTTACTGTCAATACCGCTTTCTGCAAAATAGTCATAAAGCTACTCTTGATCAAGTCTTGCATGAATACTATTTACATACATTTCTCTATGACTTGCTAAGTAATTTATGTACTCATGGCTTTATGCCATTGTTGACCAGTCACCGAGGAAGACCCAGAATACACAGAGGGTCCGAATTTGCATGTTCGGGTCCCAACAGAGATGGTATCAGAGCTAGGTTCGATTGTAGGATGCAACCATAGTTAGCATGATCGTTTTAGACAAAAAAAATTCAAATTTTTATTTATAAATCAAACCCATCTATTAACATGAAGAGTTAGTCTTTTCTTATCTTATTCTATTCTTTTCTCATATCATTCTTAGGTTCTTACATCTTGTCTTATTTGAAACTTTATTTTTGAATTTAAATTGACCTTTCTCACCTCAGTAATATCTGTAGGATCGATTCTTCGGTGATCAAAGCGATGGATGGCCTGGAAGCTTCGAGATCAGTCGTTTGTGTCTAAGTTGACTGTCCAAATAAGTTAGACTAGATAGCATCGTCTAGTTTGTGTGTTTTAGGCTTTTCCGTTGCTAGTGTTTATTGTTTCTCTTGTAGCCTTTTTGGCTATGCTCTCTTTGCTTCTATTTCTAGGTAGCCTGCTTCCCTAGAAGACTCTACCACTTATCTTTTGCTTGTTCCCACTCATCTTTTAACCGTCAGTCCGCTCCGCAGATGGTTCAGACCCGTAACACTACAAGTCAAGGTGAACTCATGGATCCCAATGCACCACCTCCTCCGGCCGCTATAGCAGATCAAGATTTGGGTCAGTTCATGGCAGCTTAGATGCAGTTGATGAATGCCACGATGCAGAATATGAATCAGATGATGAATCAACAAAACTAGGCTACTGCTGCTTTAGTCACAATGCTAAACCAAAACAACCAAGCAGCTGCCATGCCACCACTACCACCAACTTTTCCGCAGTCAAAGTTGGCGGAGTTCATGAGGACACGTCCACCTACCTTCAACAACTCTTATGAACCCTTGGACACATATGACTGGTTGCGCTCTATAGAGAAGAAGCTTGCCATTGCCCGGTATGACGACCGCGAGAAGGTTCTGCATGCCGCACATCAGGTTGAAGGCACTACCGTAGAATAGTGGGAGAATTACTGTGCCGCCCATGAAAATCACTAGACTATCAATTGGGCTGAGTTCTCGAAAGTATTCCGCCACTCTCATATTCCTGATGGAAAAGTGGAGATGAAGAAGAACAAGTTCCATGAGCTGCAACAGGGAAACATGTTGGTGAGTGAGTACCTCAACAAGTTCACTCAGCTCTCTTGTTATGCTCAAGAGGACGTTGCCACGGATGATGCACGTCAAAAGAGTTTCAAACGGGGACTCAACCCTAGCTTGAAAGTTCAAGTCGTTGGCAACGACTATATGGATTTTCAGCATCTAGTGGACAAGGCCATGCTCGTAGAGGAGTCACGTCGTGAGCTTGAGGAATCTCACAAGAGGAAGATGATATAGCATGGTGCTCATCAAAATCATCAGCAGAGAGCCAAATGAATGTGCACCACCCTGTCCGTTTCACTCCTCCTGCTGCATTCAGGACCCCTACACTAGTACCTTGCTCAGCCGCTTCAAGATTTCGCAACTTCGGCAACAACAACCAGCCACCAAGAACCAACAATCCTACAGCGGGAATTACCTATTTCAACTGTCAGCAAATAGATCACTACACCAACCATTGTCCACGGAAGCAGGCTCCAACTCCTGTCATATTCATTTTGGGAGCTACTCCGACAAGAACCCCCATACCAAGAGCAGGACGTGAAGCACCTTAGACCCCAACTACAGCCGCCAAGGCTCCTCAATCTTCTGAGAGAGGCCGTGTGAACCATGTCATGGTAGAGGAAACCCAAACAGCTACAAACGTCATGTTGGGTAAGTTCCTAGTTACTTCAACACCTACTACTGTTGTTTAATTCTGGAGCTTTGCATTCGTTTGTTTCTTGGAGTTTTGCTGCAAAGCATCAACTTAAGGCTTTAACTCTTAAAACTGCTCTATTAGTTCAATCACCTAGTTTGGAGTTGAGTACGAACCAAGGTTGCCCAAAAGTTAAAGTGATCATAGAAGGGGTAGAATTTCTAGCTAACCTCATAATCATTGACACCAAGTCCTTAAATGTGATTTTGAGTATGGATTAGCTTGCTAATCACCAAGCAATTTTGTATTATAGTGGTAGAAGCATCACTTTGGTCAGTCCGGTTGGAACCAAAGTAAAATTTGAAGCCTACACGGAAAAACATGATGGAGCACTAGTTTGCAGTGTCAAGACTGTAGTTTTGGAGGATGTGCCCGTGGTCAGAGATTTTTCGGACGTATTTCCTGATGATTTACCCGGGATGCCACCAAACAAGGACGTAGAGTTCGTCATGAACCTAGTTCCTAGAACTTCCCCCATTTCCAAGAGACCCTACCATTTGCCTGTCAATGAGTTAGTTGAGATGAAGAAGCAGATCAAGGAGCTGCAGGATAAAGGTTTTGTCTGACCGAGTTCTTTGCATTGGGGGGCCCTAGTGATCTTTGTTGAGAAGAAGGATGGTACCCAGTGTATGTGCATAGATTATTTCTCACTCAATGAAGTCACCATAAAAAACAAGTACTCGCTACCTAGGATTGATGATCTATTTGACCAGTTGAAGAGAGCCGAGGTGTTCTCAAAGATAGATTTGAGGTCAGGTCATCATCAGCTAAAAATTCGTCAGGACGATATTCCCAAGACAACTTTCTCCATCCGGTATGGATTGTACAAGTACACGGTCATGTCTTTTGAATCGACCAACACCATGTCTACTTTATGAACTTGATGAATAAAGTATTCATAGAGTATTTGGATAAATTCATCATTGTCTTCATTGACGATATTCTAGTGTACTCCAAGTGTGAGGAAGAATACGAAGAGCATCTTCGCTTGGTCCTTGAGAGGCTTAGAGATAATCAACTCTATACCAAATTCAGCAAGTGTGAGTTTTGGATGAAGGAAGTCACCTTCTTGGGACACACCATGTCTGCAGAAGGAATCGTTGTCAACCCTAGCAAAGTCAAGGATGTGCTCACCTATGAGTCGCCCAAGACAATGCCTCGGATCAAAAGTTTCTTTGGTATGGCGGCATACTATCGTCTGTTTATAGAAGGATTCTCAAAAATAGCAAGACCCCTCACCCAGTTGTTGAAGAAGGAAAAGAAATTTGCTTGGATACCAGAATGTGAGCAGAGTTTTTAAGAATTGAAGAAGCGTTTGATCACCGCACCAGTGTTACTTTTACCTGATGTTCGAAAGGATTTTGAGATTTTCTGTGATGCGTCACGACAAGGTCTCGGATGTGTCCTGATGCAAGAAAGGAATGTAGTAGTGTATGCTTCACATCAGTTGAGGCCTCATGAAACGAACTACCCCACTTATGACTTAGAATTGGCTGCTGTAGTGCATGCTTTGAAGATATGACATCATTACCTTATTACTAATCGTTGTGAAGTTTACACTGACCATAAGAGTTTGAAGTACATTTTCACTTAAGCTAATATTAATATAAGGCAAAGAAGATGGTTGGAGTTGATCAAAGATTATGATATTGGAATCCATTATCATCCGACAAAGTTAATGTAGTAGTGGATGCTTTAAGTAGAAAGGTCTACTGCAATAGTCTGATGATCAAGGAGAGTCGGCCAGCACGACATGAAGAGTTTCGGAAGCTCGAGCTTGAATTGGTTGAAGAAGGTTACTTAGCCGCTTTGGGAGTACACCCTACTCTGCAAAATCAGATCAGGAAAGCTCAAGTTGAAGATGCAGATATCGAGGAGATAAAGAGCAACATGAAGAAGGGTAAATCCCTAAGATTTTCAGAAGATGAGCGAGAAACTATTTGGTTTGAGAAGCGTATTTACGTACCAGACTAGAAAGAGCTTAAGTAGTTGATACTCAAGGAATCACATCAAACCTTATATTTTATTCACCCTAGAAGCACTAAGATGTATCAAGAGCTCAAGGGGTTATATTGTTGGCCTAGCATGAAGCGTGAGATTGCTGAATACGTAGCACATTGTGATGTTTGCCAGCGAGTTAAAGCCGAACATCAGAGACCTGCTGGACTCTTGCAACCTTTAAAGGTACCCGAGTGGAAATGGGAGGAAATTGGCAAAGACTTTATCACCGGTCTGCCGAGAACAAGAGATGTATATGATTCTATCTGGGTAGTTGTAGATAGCCTAACAAAAGTTGCACACTTCTTTCCAGTCAAGACTACCTACTTAGGAGACAGACTTGCAGAATTATATATGACAAAGATAGTATGTCCGCATGGTGTACCAAAGAAGATCGTGTCGGATCGAGGATCCCAGTTCACCTCAAGATTCTGGCAGAAACTGCATAACATTTTGGGCACTAATTTGAATTTCAGTACAGTTTACCATTTGCAGACAGATATACAAACAGAAAGAGTAAATCAAATCCTAGAGGATATGTTGAGAGCATGCTCTCTAGCAAACAAGACAAGTTGGGATCAAAGTTTGCCCTATGCAGAGTTTTCATACAACAACAGTTATCAATCAAGTCTGCAGATGTCCCTGTTTGAAACTCTTTAGATAAGAAAATACAAAACACCCTAGTATTAGACCGAAATAGGAGAAGGACAAGTGTTTGGGCTAGATGTCTTGAAGGCGGCCGAAGATCAAGTTCGGTCAATTCGGGAAAAGCTGAGAGCCGCACATACCAGGTAGAAAAGTTATAATGATAACCGTCGTCGAGATTTAACTTTTGCACCTAGAGATCACGTGTACCTAAAGGTTTCACCTTTCAAGGGAATGCGACGTTTCAGAGTAAACAACTTGCACCAAGATACATTGGATCTTTTCCAGTTCTTGTCAGAAGAGGAGAAGTTGCCTACAAATTGGAGCTCCCACCTCAGCTGTCAGATGTGCATGACGTCTTCTATGTGTCACAATTGAAGAAGTGTCTGTGTGTGCAAGAGGAGCAGATGCTGTTAGAAGCAATTGATTTGCGGGAAGATCTCACCTACAAGGAGCAACCCATCAAGATTTTGGAAGTAGCGGAGCGAGTGACGAGGAGCAATATCATTTGTTTCTGCAAAGTCCAGTGGAGCAATCACACCGAAGAGGAAGCCACCTGGGAGCGTTAAGAGGACTTGAAGGCCAAGTTTCCACACCTATTCTCTAGTTAGCCTGAATCTCGGGGTCGAGATTCTGTTTAATAGGGGTAGGTTTGTAACATCCCAAATTTTTTGGTCTTTTTGAAAATTTCAAATTAAAACGAACCATTTGAATTTTTTTTGAATTAATTAAAACTTAAATTGAAATTTCATAAAAATGAAAACATTTTAAATCATTAAAATAAACTTCAATTAAATTCAAAATTATTTTATTCGAGTTCTTCAGGTTCCAAGGATTTTTGCGGTATTTTCTTGATTTTTTGAATTTATTTTATTTTTGGATTTTCTTTTCCTTTTCTCCCTTTTTTCCTTTTTCCTTTTTCTTTTCTCTTTCTTCTTTCTTTTTCCTCATGCTCTCTGTTCTTCTTGGCCGAGCTCCTACTCCACAGCGCACCACCCCTTACCGTCCTGGCCACGCCGCCCTGCGCCAGAGCGCCCCGCCCCAATGTGCGCGCCCTTGCATCGTGTTGCGCCGCGTGCGCCCCAAATGCCACTCTGGACGTGCATCCCGCCTGGCGACAGGGACCCCTCATCCCGCCTGTCGCCGGTCCAAGCACCTATCATTAGTTCAACTAGCGACAGAAAACTGAACAGTCTTACTGTCGCCAGTTGAACTAGTGACAGGTACCTATCGCCAGTTGAACTAGCGATAGTATGCCATCTATAAAAACCCCAAAAAAATCCCTCAAATCCTTATTTTAATTCCAAAAAAGCGAAGAGAGAAGGAGAGGAAAAAAAAAAAAGGTAGCGAAGCTCTCTTTGTTCGTCATGAGGAGAGAGATTGATGAGCGGCGAGATCCAAAGAGGTCACCATCTTGTAGGTACATTTTTTTGCAACCTTGTACATTAAGTCAAATTATATAGAATAGCGACATAGAATTAAGTAGAATAACCAGTAGAATTAAGTAGAATAACGACATAGAATTAAGTAGAATAGCGACTAGAATTAAGTAGAATAGTGACATAGAATTAAGTAGAAGAGTCAATAGAATTAAGTACATAGAATTAAGTAGAATAGCGACTAGAATCAAGTAGAATATCGACATAGAATTAAGTAGATTAGATAATTGTAGTGAAATTATGTACTACATTATTTTTTTGCAACCTTGTATATTATGTCAAATTATGTAGAATAGCGACATAGAATTAAGTAGAATAGCCAGTAGAATTAAGAGAATAGCGACATAGAATTAAGTAGAATAATGGCTAGAATCAAGTAGAATAGCGACATATAATCAAGTAGAATAGCCAGTAGAATAGCGACATATTGTAGTTCGTCATACATTATTTGAGATGTGTATAGTGTAGTTCGTCGTACATAGGAAGACAGCTATTAGAAATATCTCATTTGTGCGTGATAATTATGTTGATAATGTTGAAAATTAAATTTAAAGTGCGAAATTAGTTAGTAAAATAGGAAGAACTTTGTAGAACATGTTTTGTACTCTTTACAATATATGCACTTAATTTGTAGATATGACGGACGGAGGCCAGTATGAGTTGTTTGACCCGGTGATTGACGCATGTCACCGTAGCCATCTCAGTACCGTGCTCCCTCGGGAGGGCGAGGCGCTGATTGAGCTTGGCACGTTTCGGTTGCGCACGCCTATCAGGGCATGGAGGCTGCACGTAGCCTGGATTCCGAGGTACATATAGTTATGACCTTAATACAGTCAATAGCGGTATGACTACTTTGCATGCAGTTACATTTGTTCTTAATCGTTTCGACGCAGGTTGAGAGTGGTAGGCCTCCTTCCACTAGCGAGGATGGTGGACGCGGCGTGGGAGGATGACCAGGACCATGGTCCTAGTCGTACGTCTAGGCGTTTTCCATACGACCGGGCCCTGTTGACGGCGCTGGTTGACCGCTGGAGGCCAGAGACGCACACGTTCCACCTTCCGTGAGGGGAGATGGCGCCGACGCTCCAAGACATGACCTTCTTGATCGGGTTGCCATGCGCAAGCTCCCCCTGACGGCGTACGACATCTCGGCCACGTGGCGCACCGACCTCCTAGCGAGGTTCCACGATGTCTTCGCCACGGCAATGGTACACCGAAGTTCAAGAACCCGCACGGGCCGACATTGAGGTGGATCTGCCAGTTCTATGTAAGTATTTGTAACTATTGTCATCTCGCTTAAATTCGTATATGAACCTTGTTGACGTGTACATGTCTTCTTGCTGCCTGAGTGTATGGCGCTTGACGTAGGGGACATCGCTGTTAGGAGGCACTTCGAGGCTTACCTGCTATGGTTGTTCGGGTGGGTCATGTTCTTGGGTTCGGTACGCACGTGAGGTGGCCGACTTGCTGGTGGAACAGATCCCCTCCTACACCTAGGGTCCGCAGCGTCTTGGCGCGATGTATCTTTGACTATGCGACGCTGCATGCCATAGTGCCCGTGATGCTCCATCCTCTCTGGATGCCCACTACTTCTGCAGCTGTGATCCTTCGAGCGCTTCCAGATCGGACGACCACAGCTGGACTTGGGAGCGTACACGGTCAGCTTGTACGCTCAGGGTGACAACGTGGATCGGCCCACCATGGGCACGATGTGGTGCCGCCGACGAGTTAGTTTCATGATCATTTATTATTTTTCGTATTGTAATGACAATTTCATGTGCTAAGTTTGCGGTGTTCTATTGCACAGGTCACCTTCACGCCGATCACTTCGCAAGGGTCCTACCCGGAGTACGTCGCGATGTTTGATCAGCTGACCGATGATCAAGTCATCTGGACACCGTACACTCCGGAGAGGGTGAATGCACGGGCGCCTCGACGGATTTGCCGATCCTGTGCACGCGAGACTACCTGTACTGGTACACGTGGAGGGCCTTGGTACATGATGTCTTCGTGGAGGAGTACCAGTGCTGTGGTCTCTGCGATGCCGGACTACCAAGGTAGTCGAGTCGAGATCCCTAGTCGGATCGATTTGCCTCCTGAGGATCAATCAGAGATCAATCGTAGAATCGGCGATTCTACGGATTTGTAAAATACACATATTTAACATCTATACTATAAGTTTGTATGATTGTTATATGGTTTACCACTTGCATGTTCCTTAAAAGTAGCAAGACATACTCCAGAATAAAAATAGCTTATCATTATCAAGCTCAAGATTGCTCATGCCATAATATAGATATTTGTACTAGCATTACCACAATCGATACAATATTTTGCATGCTCCTTGTTTATTTATAGTTTCATTCTCGAAATTAATATCAACAAATTTTGCTCTAAAACAAAATATCAAGAAAGCTCGCCTCTAAAAAAATTGCCCTAAGTCTCTACGAGTAGGATCGACAAGGAGATTTGGATCGACAGTCGTCGTGGGTTCAGAGAACCGTGAAGACTCTAAGAGTAGGATCGCGATCCTCTGACCTTGAGTAGGATCGGATCGGCAAGAAGACTTGGATCGACAGTGCCGTCAGGGTTCAGAGAGTCATAAGACTTTAAGACTTGGATCGTGATCCTAACTACCTTACGGACTACAACAGGAGGTCCCAGCCCCTTTGGGGGGGGGGGGACATGGGTGCTGGTGCACGTCCACGCGTAAGTTCACTCTTTACTTCTTTCATACAATGTACCAATCAAATAATTGTCTTGCCGTCCATAGGTACACTAGGAAGGAAGTACGTGGCACGATGTCCTGGTTGGACAGATGAGGCCTTGGGTTGAGGCTTGGAGTGGCGCACACGAGGACCCCATCCAGTGTAGGGATGATCCCTACGACCCCGAGACGTACAAGGAGTACATGGATTAGTACGCTAGTCGGACGAGGCTTCGTTGCGTCCGAAGTCATGGTTGACCCACCACGACACGAGGTTGCGACGTCCGACACGTACCCCACCCAGCCGGACTCCGCTTTCCACCGCTCCATGCGTATTGAATGGTCCTTAATTCATATTTAATTTGGCAGATTTATGTTTCCAACTTGTTCATTACTTGTGCAGACGGATCTACACCGGAGTTAGCAACCTTTGCGCACCCCAGGACGCAGGGGCACACCAGAGGGGTCCTGCAGCGGATCATGGACGCCGCGAGACGAGGCATCCAGATCGCGACTTGTCGCACGCCGAGGGACTCGGTGGACCGACCAGTGCGAGGATAAGGGGTCAGCCGAGGTGGTTCACGGCCACAGGCTCCTGCCCCGAACGTGGCGGGCGTGTCATCGTGGCACCATGGTGGGAGCACCGCGGGGCAGGGGTACGCAGAGTCATCGGGGCACACCTTCGTGCCACCAGGTATGACCACACTGATTGCTTGCGTAACGTAATGCTTCTTTATTTCGAACCCCAATAGTTACTAACGACAATCTTCTCTTTCAGATCCTGAGCACCACCTGTATGCGGGCCAGGGGTATGCAGAGTCGTCAGAGCACGCCTTTGGGCCAGCAGGTATGACCACCTTGCTTGCTTGCATAACTTTCTTTTTCGTGCTTTCGTCATGATTACGTTTGTAACGTAATACTTCACAGGAACGTCTTGGGAGGACGATTCATTGCCGCACGACGACTCACACCTATCGGCACCCCTCGAGGACTTCTTCACGGACCCGCATGACACCTTGTTCTCCATGGAGGCTTCTCAGCTGCACGGTGCGCCGACACTGACCCAATCGACGCAGGACCCCCCCCCTCACGATACCACCTCAGGCTACTCGTGTTAGTCGGCTAGTCATCCCGCCTGATCCTCTGACATACTCGGACCATCGTCGGACGAGGCTAGGGACGACACGCGGGGTGCGCCCCAAGAGGGGCCGCCATTAGATATTTGTGCCTCTAAATATCAGTCATGCCATGTAAATATTAATTTCAGCACAACTACTATTATGCTAGTCTCGTGTTTCGATATCTCTTTTTTGCTTGCTTGAAAACCGCGACCACGTGTACGATTCTGCATCGGGACACCCCACACCATCCTCTTTCTGCGACTTAAGGGTTTATGGTTTAGGTTAAGGGTTTAGGGTTTTAGGGGATGATGGGTGTACTTCTTCATACAATGCATGTTTGTTCAATGCATATAGACGCCTATAGCTTAATGCACGCGACACATCGATGCAACAGTCAACTCGATAAAAGGCAAACGCAATGACGTGTCCACCATTTAGTTACATGCTTTATGAGATTGAACATAATTGCGTACAGAAGGGGAGACTACCGAGGTACAAGCTTCTCCACCGGTGCCTAATGGTAGAAGGTGCCTCGCACCACCCACATAGAGTGTTCTACAGGGGGCGCCTCGGATGTGGCTGGTCGTCGTTGTACGCACATATGCAGCTAGGGTTCGCGTAGCAGCATGTGGGATCATAGGAACTTCCTATGTTCACGACCTTCTCATTGCCCCTTTTGCGCTGCATCTGTTGGCAGAAGTCATCATTTTGCTCGTTGAGATTGTCAATCCGTGCCTCCAACTCAAAGATTTAGTCCCACAATCTTTCCACGTATATCACAACATGTCGTTCATGGGGAGGATCGATCCAGCGGACAAAATCGTATTTCGCCATCTGCTGCAAGGGACGGTTAGCATAGAAGATGTATTAGCAGTAACATGAACAAAACTATTTGCTAATTGTACCCCAGAGTGTGGGCATCAGAAGAAACGTCGTCCGCCATCGAAAGGGCCGTCCATGACCTGCACGACAGCATCCTCTTCGTGTCCGCATTTCGGCCATACCGGTTTAGCACGCTTGTTCGGCATCAACCGGTAGTTAGGGCCGAAGTCCTCCCTCCTTTCGACGGGAAGGTCTTGCTTCAGTGACCCCGGTCCCTCGACGTCTGCCATAACATGTTACTGTACGACGGATAAGATTTTTCTTCCTACGGTTTCAAGGGTCCAGTGGTCCTATTTTATAGCCCGCGAAGGGAGGCTAACAAAGTAGGTAATGTGTTAGCTTGTAGATGACAAGACCAGACGGGGCTGGCTGCTTTGCATAGAGACAAGACCAAACGGGACAGTTTTTCGCAGTGACAAGATCATACAGGTCAGCTTTGCGCAGTGATAAGACCAAACGGGCACTTTTTGCGCAAAGGACAAGACCAGACGAGGCACTTTGCGCAAAGGACAAGGCCAAAGGAGACAATCTTATGTGTGACAAGACCAGACGGAAGACTTTATGCGAGGACAAGGCCAAAAGGCGCCTTTATGCAGACAAGGCCAAAGAGACTGACTTTGCGCTGTGACAAACCCTATGCGCTTATGTTATTCCCAACTTCATTATAAAGTGTATTTTAATTCGCAACATCAAATCTTCTCGTCTTTTCGCATTCGATTCTTCCGTGTTATTCCCAGCATCGTAATATCACTTACCTTCCTACTTACGAATCATTGATACTTCAATCATCCTCACAAAATTGTACAGAAATTCACCACACTAGAACAACATATAATGATCACAAAATATTATTACGAGACTAATGGATTTTGTACCATTCAAAATTTATGAAAATCACAAATACGTAAACCAGATTTCAACTGGCGACAGGAACATTGTTCAGTTTCCTGTCGCCAGTTGAACTAGCGATAGGTACTTGGCCCTGACAAAGTGATGAGGGTCCGCCGCCATTCAATCAAGATAGGTTCCTGTCGCCAGTTGAAATGGCAACAGTGGTTTATTTTTGTAATTTTTTGTAATTATCCTTTTAAAAAATATTATTTAAAAAAAATTCTTCAGACTTCAGAGATCTGACATCTCACCTTCCATGTTCCATCCTACGCATGGAACTGCAGCAAGAGATCCATGACAGCGCGCCGCCGCTCCTCCACGTCCAGCACCAGCGGCGCGGCCTCCGGCGCCACGCAAGCGCCGCTCGAGCGGCGCTCTAGGGGCCACGACGGGGGGACGGGCCGCTTCCTCCGCTTGCTCCCCTGCAGGGCAACCTCCCGGAGCCCCTCCTCCACCCCGCCGATCATCTGCTTCCCCTCCTCGCAGCCATCCGCCATCGGCTGATCGTCGCCGGACGAGGCGGCGGCGGGCGCGTCGAGGCGGGAGAGGAAGCAGCCGATGGCGGCGTGGGCGTCGCGGAGGGCGGCCACCACGGCGGCAGCGTGGGAGGAGGAGGGGGTGGAGAGCGCGGCCGCGGCCTCGGCGGCGAGGTTCGCGAGCGGAGGGGCCTGTTGCGCCGGCGGGAGATCGAGCTCCATGTGGACGGGAACTTCGCCTGGCAACGACGGCGGTCGGGCGGTGGTGAGGGGAACAGAGGGAGGAGAGAATCCTGGACTGGAGCTGGCGGTTTTGTGTGATGGCGGGAGCGGTAAACCGCTGGAAGCTTCCAGAAGTATTGGCATTTGGCAATCGATAGGTTTTGTGTGCATTGCAAAATTTTCAAAATACTCTTTTGGTCATTCAAAATTCTCGCTGGGGTTGGAATAGAAAAAAAATGTTTTTCTTTCTTTTCTGCCCTGTATATCCCTTTTTTGTATTTTTTTTGGGTACTAAGGATGTGTTATATATGGTTTATAGGAGTGTGTATAGGCCATGGCTAACAACTTAGAGCATCCACAGTTGCAAAAAACTGCCTCCATGAAGAGAGAGAAGAGTCAGAGCATCGATGCTACACACTGCAGCACAGAGCCTCTAAGCGAATTTGCTTGGCGCTGCCTCCAGGCGTAGAGGCTGCCTCCACCCAATAAAAATCACATGCCCCCACATGTCAGATGGCGAGAGAAGGAAGAGAGATGTTTTCTTTATATTTAATAAATATATTTGGGGTTCCGCCTTAAAGGCTATAGAAGATGTTATACATTGTATGAATTTGTACTAAACTTAGAAGCAATTAGTGGATCCCAGCTTAAAGGCTGGGTGGCCTCTAAACACCGTGGATGTTCTTATGCTTGTTACGAAGTGCATAAGAAGTTAAGGACCGTGTGGTTTCTTTCATGAGGAGTGTGAGAACTGCGTTGACATGTGGATCTCACATATTAGCCACACTTTGCACGCATTTCGTGTGGAATTGTTTGTATGCATATAAGTTCCACTAAGAAACTTCAGAATGTTGTTCATCTAACGATCTTGACGCAAAATTGTGAATTGTCTCAGTTCCTCAACAAATTTTGTTCCTTTTAGTTACTATTCATTTTGCTATGAGAAAATGAATGTATGCAAATTAACGAGGGTGATCGTAATCCATTGACCGACTTACAGGAACAACATTTTAGTGAACCTGATGCCTCACGGCTAGCTCCTTCCCGAGCAGTGTCAGCATCTCCCTTATCTGAAAAGGTAAATGACAAACCCAGTATCACTCCAGGCATAAGAATCAAGAAAGAACACAAACTTTATGTTCTGTTAAGCTCCCCATACTAACCCTGCCGTGCTCGGAACACAAAATGGTAGATTTAGTAGCTACGCTAGCTTTAACAAATCTTACTGCGTGATGGCATAAAAACAGAATATTACCCCTAGATAGTGTTGTAGAACTGGTGAATAGTGATCCAACGCTTTATATGTCTTGCTGAGAAGTCCAAGAAGCAGTTCCACCTCATCGCCAAGCAGATCCACCTGAGGTTCAGGGCAAACAAAGATAAGTATCTCCCTTGCATTGAATCCTTTTGATCATGGAGTAATCAGTGCGGAGCGTTTTTTTCCTCTGAAGAGAAAGTACAAAGCTTATCGAGTTTGCACAGAGAAAGGCCACAGTTTGTAACCTCTGTTTCTGCTGTTTGGAGGTCGTGACATCGCTGGGTGAAAGCCCTCCGGTGAATAAGTTCACTTCTTTTAAGAGAACTCACTTGTTCAACCAGATTCGCCAGGTGTTCGTCCAAGTCTCTCAATCTGTACAATGATCATAGGTAAACAGTAATAGCTCTCTGTCTCTCTCACATTACTGAACTACATGTCTGCAGCTGCAGGTAATCTCAGTTCTAAAGCAATTTTAAGGGTTATCTTCCAATTGCCTTATAGCATGGAAAATTATGAAAGAGAAACTCACAAACCTCAGCATAGCTGTTCCTATTTTTTCACCAGTAACAGCTTCAAAATCCATGAATATTTTCTGGAAATGAGTTAATGAAATCAACGGACTTTGCAGTTCAAACTGATCATGTTCGCCAATTATGGCATTTGAGGCTAATGAATGCCTAGTGCCATATTTCTCATCAAGAGTCAAAGCCACTGGACCATTTTTCAGATTCGCTCCTTCAGGAGGCATGCTCAAACTTAAAGGTACATCTCCTGTGTGCAGCTTCCTGTGATCTTGTTGATCCAAAGCTTGCTCAGCATTGCCATTAACTGAGTCAGAAACATCATCTTTGTCAGTTGACGTTTCAGCTTGCAGACCACTTTCTTTTGAATCTTCCCCATTACAGTAATCAGAGCTACTCAAAATCTCTTGCTTCACAGGTACTTGACGTTTATTATAATCTACATCTTTACCTTCATTGGTTACATTGATTTGTGTCTTCATCTTCTGTAGTTGTTTAAAATTGTCAATTAAGCTGAATCTTCCCAAATTATTGCTTCCTTTAATTTCATCTGGGTATTTGAGCACATTCAAACTATGTTTTTGTGCTAAATCTTTTGTTAGTCCTCCAAAAACAACGCAATCAATCTCTTCCTTGATAAGGTTCTCAATGCAAACCATTTCTGTTGTGCTCTTCCATTCATTTAAAGTCTTGGCAACTAGGACTGTATGCACTTCATCTTTGATGAGGGTCCTGATAAGATGTTCAGCAGATTGAACAACCAGTTTACTCGCCAAATCTTTGAATATGGTAGCATATATTTCACATTGTAGTCTACTTCTGATGTCCAATTCATCCTTTTCTGCGGTTAGCTTTTGTGCTTCCTCCTGAACAGCCAGTTTCCTCACCAAGTCACTGAACATTGATGCATATAACACATCCTGTAGTCCACATTTAATCTCTGAATCAATCTTTTCTTCTATCAGCCTTTTGACTTCCTCATGAGAGATACCAGGCTCTTCTGAATGACAACATTGTGCCCTACCTGAAATCGTCTCAGGGATACGCCTTGTTGACTGCAGCTGCCCAGTTTCATCCTTCAGAGATTCAGTTTCCTCCCAGGTATTCTCGGTAGGTGTCTGACTTCCTTCTCCCGGAGAAGAACTCCCATTTTTCAGGACCGGAGAATCCACATTGATCTCTCGGAGAAAACCCTCAACAACAGCGCCGTACATGTCCTTCTCGGCGTTCGCCAGCCACTGCTGCTCGTCTATGGTTGCCGTCAGTGAGGAGACGGACCTCTCCATGACGTCGAACGAGGACGCGACGCTGTCTCTGACGGCGCCGGCGTCTAAGACCATCTCCTGGAACTCCATGAGCTGCTGCGCCATGCAATAGAAGCCGGAGAGTCCCTTCACCCCGTCACCCTCGTGGCCGGCCTCCTGAAGCCTCGCCATCGGCGACGCCTCGCCGCTGACCTTCTGCATGAGCGCCGCCAGCGTGGAGCGCGCGTCCTCCAGCCTGAACCTCATCCTTGCCATCTGCCGGTCCACCGAGCCCTTCAGCTCGGCAAACGCGCAGCCCTCCTCGTCGTGGCCGGCTACGGCGCGCTCGGAGTCAGCGGGCGCCGTCTCGCGGCGCGACGAGCTGAGCTCCTCGTGCTTCCGGCGCATGTAGTCGCTGTCCTTGTCGGCGACGGCGAGCTCGGCCTCGTCGAGGCGGGCCTGGATCCGGTCGCGCGTCTCGAGGAGATCATCGAGGAGCTGCTCGTGGCTGTCGTCGGCGCCGCCGTCGGCCTCCATCTCGCCGCGCACGAAGCGGAGGCACCACTCGAGCTGCATGATGGCGAGCTCGGCGAAGCGGAGCTTCTGGAATAGGCGCTCCAGGTCGCCGTCCTTCCAGAGGCTCTTCTTGTAGGCGTCCTCCATGGCCGCGTTCACGAGCCCCATCATGATGGAGTCCGCCACCTTCACCGACATCCGCAGCCGGGAGTCGAGCCCGCTGAAGAACTCGTCCATTGCTAGATGCAGCTGCCGCCGTACGTCGACGAAACTACTACGTACTACTAAATGGTAAATTTCACATGGAAATGCGTGGAATTCACGTATTAAATGGCAAACTTCACATGGAAATGCGTGGAATTCCGCGCGACATGGTGTGTTCGTGGAGGGGAAGCGCGTAGGTACAGGACCTGGTCTTGGTCTCCCGAGGGGTTTGCTCGCGGACGTGTGTTCGCTGTGGACGTGCATTCTGGAGCGCGCGGTTCGGAGCGAATCGCTCGTGTGTGCTCCTTCGTAAGCTGAGCCGCGGAGCGGTGTTTCGGCCTCTCGGAGATGTCCTTTGGGTGAATGCAGCTTATCCGATCAATACCGTGCAAGCAACATAGCAAGATTCGAGGGCACCCTGATCCTTTTGTTGGAAAACTGTGGGTTTTTTATCTTAAACCCTAGTAAGGTCTCTAACCTATAAATAGGAGGTGCTATTCACTGTAAACGATTGATCGATTGATGAAGGAATAAAGAGAAGCAAGAAACCCCTTATATCTCTGTGTTCAATCTACTATTCTATTCTTGTGTTCTTGTCTTGTTCTAAGCGATTCTACGCTTGTTCACGTTGAATCGGACTACTCGCCAAATGATGGTTACTCAACACGTTATCAGCACGATAGACTCCGGCCTACTTTACTCGGATCGAAAGGTAGGTCGATGAACGACTCGTAGATTGAATCGTTTTCTTTCTAGATCGCTTTCAATTCTGCAAATTCACTTTCTAGATTGATTTTCTACGGTGCAAATCCGTTCTAATCTACTGTGAGCTGACTTGAAGTCGCCGACACAATGTTGATGGGTAGATTGGATGTTGATTGTACCGTAGATTGGAAGTTGCAAATCCGTTCTAATCTACCGCGAGCCGACTTGAAGTCGCCGGCCAAGCCGATCGGTGGTTGTACGAAAGAACCGATGTTGATTGCATTACATCGCATTGCATCGCACGAATAGTTTGCATGTATGAACAGTAATTGCATGCGGCCCGGCCGTAGTCACCATTGGTGCCCGCAGCGCTAGTAGCCGCGCGCGCCACCGCTTGAGCCCGTGAGCGCCGCCGCCGACTTCGCACGCCGCCGCCGGAGCCGTGAGCCGCAACCGCCGCCGCCGGATCGAGCCGCCGCCTACCAGACGCTGCGCCTCCGCCCGCCGCTCTCGCCGTGGGACCGTTGCTTGTTTTGCGCCACACACACACGGCCGCCGTTTTTGCGCCGCCTCCGGCCGCCGTAATCGCCGCATGGGGGCCCGCACCTTGTAGCGCCGCCCAGCAGACCAGGCGTCGCTGGCAGCGTTAGAGCCACCGTCGCCGCCTTGAAGGCCCTCGCCGCCGCCGACCGTGCCCTGTCGCCTCAAAGGTGCCGCCGCCATGCCGCCTCGCGGCTGCCGCTCTCCGTCAGGCCGCCCGCCTCAAGACAAGGCATCGCTACGGCCTCAGGGCCTCTCGCCTTGCCCTGCCCAAGGCCATGCTTATACGCACCGCATCGCCGCCGCTGCTAGCCGGTAGGGGAAACCCTACCGTCTTGTGATTTGAAGAGCCACGAATGGGCCCTTTTTGGCCGGGCGTGCATGGGCCCTGTGGGTCGTGAGAGGCCGGTGAAAGTAAAAAAAAATGGGGAAAAGAAAAAAAAAATGGGCGGTGGAAAATCCCGAATTTTGCGAAAAGGCCCTCCAGATTCTGAAAATTACGCGAAAGTTTTCTCTGAACTGAAATTTCGCGTTTTAACCCCTAGAAATTGTAGAATTCGTCGAAAATTCATTTTCCAGCAGAAAAGGGCCTCGGGAATTCAATTTTTGAATCAATTTTTGCATTTGAAGCATGTTTAACTTTGTTATTATTATTTCTATGCAATTTATGTATTGTATTTACTATTTTGATTATCTGTGATTGTTTATATTGCTTTTAATCACTGAAAATAGCAGTAAATCATGAAAAATGTATAGAAAAATACGGGAATATGAACCAGGAGTTCGAAGAGCATTATGAGAATATTGCAACCATTTTAGCTAAATTACTAGCAGTAATCTTATAAACTCTTTGCATGAATATAAAGATGACTGGCATCACGAACCAGGAGTTCGAAGAACTGACCCAGCATGGCCAGAATTTGTACAAGTCTTCAACTCTGTGATAATGTAATCACGGATAAGCAGAAGATTGAGAAGAACATCTCTACCTTTCACCCAAATGCGGTGCAATCCGCACGCAACTATCGTCAAGACGGCTACACGGAGTATGCCACATTAATTGACACTATGCAAGTTGTAGAAGCTTAAGATAATGTTCTGAGGAAGAACTACATCTCATAGCCACCTAGTAGTAATGTTGGCCATGAAGCCAATGCTAGCAGCTACAAGGTGATAAAGCCTCTCACGAAGGAGAGGAGTAAGAAGGGTAAGGTCGTGAGTCGCACGTTATTGATGCTTTCTAGTCTAAGAAGAATGGCATAGGACAGCATGAGACACACCTCACCATTGCAGGCGCGGAAGATCCACACCCATTAGTTGCACTCATGGATGTGGACAAATTTAGCAAACGACCCTATTATCCCTCCTCTGGACATCGCAGCGGCCGCAGCCGTAGTTGCCCAAAAGGAGAAGATCTCCATGGAGCAGATTGAGGCAGAAGTTTCTGAATACTTCGCTGACTTGGATCTTTTATAGTAACTTGCAGTTTGTAATTGAAGCAGAACATTGAATTATTTTTGCATAATGGTTGTAAGCTCTAGTAGAGTAAAGCATTAAATTCTTATGATGAGTCCTGCAAGACTTATTCCCGTATTTATAATAACAAGTTATGTTTTAATATCTAAAGTATTTTATTTATGTGTTGCTTGCTTTCTGCTACATATTAATAAAGTACATTATATTATAACGCATGTGGTGCCCTATTGGAGGAAGTGTGCTTAGCTGGTAGCAGCATAACAAATACCATCTTGAGAGACGAAAATCTTTCGGTCGATCAGCAAGAATGCTAGTAGTCTTACGACAATCGCAAGCAGCGATACTTATATAATAGGCTCAGGAAGGGTCTCAATTATACCCCTAATGGGGCACAACTTTGGTCATTAAAGAAGCCTTGTTGTACCCAGAATTGACTAGAACTCTCAAAAATATTCACGCTAACGGTTTCCATGTAGAGACTGAAGATGAATATGGTAAGAAATATCTGCTCACTACAGAGCGTGAAGAAAGTAGAAAAATGGTATCAGCCTGACTTCCTTTATTTGAAACTGGGCTATACTACACTAATATTAAGGCACCGCAATTTATAACGCCTCGAAAACCGTATTTAGAAGCTCTGCACCTTTTCTATCTCTATCATGATAGATAATGCCAACCAGGTCTTAGAATGGTGAGAAATATAATTAACAATTCACAGGGACATAATGTCAATGTAAAGAATTTCCCGAATCAGAAAGATTTTGTGTGCCCTGCAGGTGCCACTAAGAATTTAATTACTAAACCTTCTGCTCTGAAAGCGAAGGATGAAGTCCATACATTCCTAGACCGTATATAGGGAGATTTTTTGCGGTCCTATACAGCCTCTGTAAGAGCCATTTAGGTATTTTATGGTGCTCATCAATGCTTCCTCGAAATGGTCGCATGTATGTTTATTGTCTACGAGAAATCAGGCTTTTGCAAAGCTAAATCTCGCAGATAATTAAAATTAGAAATAATTTCCCTGATCATCATGTGAAGTCCACCAGAATGGACAATGCTAGAGAATTTACTTCAAAGGCATTTGATGATTATTGTATGGCAATGGGAATTAAAAGTTGAGCATTCTGTACCGCATGTCCATACCTAGAATGGACTAGCAGAGGCATTAATTACAAGGAGTAAATTTATTGCCTGACCACCTTTAAAGAATTGTAATTTACCAACTGCATGTTGGGGACACGCAGTCCTGCTCGCAGCAACTCTCATCAATTTTAGACCACAGGCATATAACATCAATTCACCTATGCAACTAGCGCAAGGGTTAGGACAGAAAACTTCTCATCTTTGAAGGTTTGGTTGCAAGGTTTATATACCTATACCATTACCACAGCGAACTGCAATGGACCTTCTCCGAAAGTCTGGGATATACGCTGGTTATGTGACAGCAACCATAATCAGGTATTTGGAACCTATGATGAGAGATTTACATACTGCCCGATTCGCTGATAGTATTAGATGATACTAGTTTCCCGTCATTAGGGGGAGGAAATCAACCCCTTGATGAAAAATGTCGGGAAATAGAGAAGTCCAGAAGATAATTGAAATCCATGCATATGACCCGCGCACTAGTGAAGCAAATAGAGAAGTCCAGAAGATAATTGAAGCCTAGAAGACAATTGAAGTCTAGAAGATAATTGATTTACAAGCATTAACGAATCAACTGCCTAACCACTTTAGTGATTTGAAGAGCGTGACCAAGTCGTATATGCATGTACGCAATGCACCGGAGAGGGTTGAAATACCAATGAAGGTATTCCTAATCCCGTCCTAAGGCCTCTAAAAGGATGAGAACTCCGGCCCCTCGAATCCGAAATAATTGAGGACGCCTGGTGAAAAGGATAAGAAGGACTTGACACAGCCGATTACCGAAGTTCCCCAGAACCAGAAGGGGTGCCAGTTGTGTTAGACCCAGAGGTCTTAATCATGTTATTTACTGATGAATACATTGCCAAAGGATCATGCTTGTGACCTCAGTTGTTGATCTGATTTGAAATAGCTTTTGAGTTCTTTGAATTCCGTGAAAAACAACTTTTTGTCAAGATTTATGTAGTACTGCTTTATAGCCGCGGAACTATCACGGGTGGTTCAACCGATTATCGCTGACATCTTTGAATCTCTAGTTTTCCGATTGTAGTACTGACAAGTTGTTGTCTTGAACTACCGTATCACAAGAGTATCGCTTGTGAGCGCGGTAGTACCGCAAGTCAGTGGAATTGAGAAAACGTTTGGACCGTTCTCTTGTGACCGTTGGATTTAGTTTGGACGATTGAGATCTTGTGAAATGTTCGGACTTTCCGAAGAATCAACGGCTGATACCTTGGTCCGAATGGCTCAATTGATCTGGGCCGTCCACGTGGCCAAGGGCTTGAGTTCTGGACTTTTTCCTTGACAAGGTAGTTCCGGAGTTGATGGCGCGGAACTACCGCGAGCCGGTACAACCGCGTTTTCATTGCGGTAGTACCACAAGTCATCCAAGTCTCTCTAGTCCGAAAGTGAAATATATTTTGATCGTTGGTTTGACGTTTAACGGTGGAGATTTCGTGTGACGTTCGGACCATCCGAACATCCAACGGCTAAGATGCATGGTCCGATCGGCCGACAAAATCTGGGACGTCCACGTGTCTTGGAAGTGTTTTTTTTAGGCTTTGTGTATTTTCTTGGAACGGTAGTACCGCAGTTTGAATGGCGGTAGTACCGCAATTTTGGTAGTACCGTTGTTCTAATAACGGTAGTACCGCTTTTGTTTTCCTTTGAGAAAGAGGTTCTGACATACACTATTTGCACTATTAAGTGATTTACGGTAGTACCGCGATATGGTTGGCGGTAGTACCTCAAGACGGTGATACCGCAAGGGCGCAGTATGGTTTTTCCAGAAGCGATGTTTTTGGAAGTTTTGGAAGTTCTTGAGAATCGGTAGTACCGGTGTGTTTTGAGCGGTACAACCGCGATGCGGTAGTATCGGTACTATGATGGCGGTAGTACCGATTGTATTCTCGCTTTTATTCACCGGTTTGAGAATTGGCTAAGGATTTGATTGAGCTTATGAGTTGTGATGATTGGATGATGTGTGATAGTGTTTATGGGTGTGTGTTGGCTAATGGATGGTCAAGTTGGAGAACTTGTGCCATGGTTGTGGTTGCTTTGATCTTTGCATGTGCAGGTTGAGCATGAGGACGAAACACAGTCGGTGACGAAGTGGACTCGGACTAGGATTGGGGAGATCTGAGGTCGTGGTGGTCGTGGATGTCACGAGGTGGTTTGGATCACGCTGGAGCACATGGAGTTCAAAGGTGAATCACGTTGAAGCTACGGGATGGAGTCCTAGAGGCTTACGACGTGGGAGAATTGGAAAGGATAACAGATTTGGAAGGTGTTTCAAATCTGGATGGTGTTTTGAGATAGAGTTCGTTTTGGTGTCGTGTTGAACATGGATAGGACTCTAGGCTATAAGAGAATACAGTAGGGTACGGCTTGTGTGGGCTTTGTACGGGAGTTTTTGTAGCGTGGTTTTTGGCGACGTACGCTTGTGCCATAACTTTGGAGTTATGGTTGTGTGATCGTTTTTGAGAGGTCTTCTGAGGAAGATTGTGAGGGATGCTTGTAGGGCGTCTTGTAGACACAGATCAAAAGTCTTGAGCAATATACAACAGATTGATTCTATATTGTCTTCGCCTTCATATTGTTCTTCTTTGCGCGTGCTTTGTTTTTGAACAAGATCGATTCGAAATCAAGGGTTCGGTTGAATTAATTGGAGGTCAATTCGCTGCGAATCATTCACCCCCCCTCTGATTGTGCCATACGATCCTACAATTGGTATCAGAGCAAGATTGCTATGGCGTCAGAGAGGTATGTCAATCGTCCTCCGTTGCTTGATGGTACTGATTTTGGCTTTTGGAAGTGTCGGATGCAAGCCTATATTGAAGCTCAAGGTAATGATGTTTGGAGAAAGGTTTCTAGTCCTTTTGAGGTTCCTGCTTCTGTTACTAATTTGAATAAGGTTGATGTTGATCTTAATGTTCAAGCTCGTAATTTGTTATTTCAAGGAATATCTCGCAAAGAGTTTGATCGTGTAGCTCACATTGGCTCTGCGCATTTAATTTGGAAGACTCTCTGTGATTATCATGAGGGAACTACTAAAATTAAGAAAGTGCGCAAAAATCTTTATCAAAAAGAGTATTTTGATTTTGCTATGAAGCCTGGTGAAACTATAGATGATCTTTTTGTTGGAAATATGCCCTAGAGGCAATCATAGAGATGATTATATTTCATTATGTTCATAACATTGGATAATGTGTTATCTTGTTCGTAGAATAATATTGTTAATATTTATTATCAAGTATGTGACTTGGTTGTGAAACTCTATATTTCTGCGATAATTATTCTTACACGATCCCTGGTCGTAAACATATGAGGACACATATGAATAGACTAGCATATGTATTGGTTGATGACTATGTTTCACGAGTCATAGATATGGAGATATCAAACCAATAATATGGACACATGTTAGAGAACATGATGTTGGATAAGACCCATCTTGAGGCACTATTGAGATTGTTATGAATCTATGTGTCATTAGTTGGTCTCAAGCAATGATGATGTATAATCCTTAGACCTCGAGATCGGCATGGTTTCCTACATGTGTAAGAGCACTCTTAGGGGTTGCCAAACGCTACACCGTGAATCGGGTAGTTATAAAGGTAGCTTTGGGTATGCTCTGAAACATGGAGAGGAATGTGACCGGCCTGGGATATGGGATTTGCCCTCCTAACATAATAGAGAGATGTCTCGGCCCTCGTTGTGATCGGATAAAGAAAGTGCATGGCCATGCCACTAGTAGTCGAAGTGTTCACCACATAAGGTTATCGATACTCGATCGAGAAAGTATTGAGCAGTCCATGGATGACACAACATCTCACCCGGAGTTCAACCAGATATCGTGAGGCAAAGGAGAATACATGAGAAGGTCACTTAGTTCGACCGACTACCGATCGTCGTATGGAGATACAAGCAAGTCGTGATCGGTCGAACGTAATCACAGAGTGGTCGAAACCAAGTCGTAAGGAGTTACGAGTTGGTCGTGATCAAATACAAACCGGTCAGATAGAGATAGGACACGGTCGTAAGTGATGAGGACACAGTCGATATCATATTGCATTAAGGTTCGTCCGATATAATTTGTGTGTTTTCGAATCGATATGTTACGCTAGGAGCCGCTCGACTCATGATCGGAAACGGTTTCGAATCACAACCGAACTACACATGAACCTCTGTGGTCACACACTTAACGGGTTGGAACAAACCAAGACGAATACGATTAAGAACGTGTCCTGATAGGATCCGCCACGAGCACTATATAAGGAGGTGCATGAGGCTATTGGGAGAGATCGTGAAACACCACCAAACCCTAGCCGCCATCTTCCTTAGAGCTCCACCGTGCGATTTGGTCTTTGCACACCACGTTCGGTTGTTCCTTCCTGGGCGTGTGGATGCCGTAGAGGCGCTACTACGATTGTTGCGCTTTGAGGACGATCCGCGATCTTCACAAGGAACCGAAGACGTTCTTTGGAGGAGACGATCGGCTCGTGAGGACATTGACGATCGACACGACCACTACATCGACGCTTCTTCGTTGGACTGGCCGCTCCAACCCTTCTTCCGCTGCTCTGCGTCTCGTGGTAACGATCTATGATCATCTACTTGCTTGGCATCCTGGTTCGCGTGGTAGAAATTTTTGTTTGTAGCTATCGTAGCCTACCCCGTGACCCAACACTTTTTGCTCGCTTTGAAAAGATATTGAGTAGTTTGCGTGGAGTGGGTGTTATTCCAAATGATGAAGATAATGCATCTAAAATTTTGAGATCTTTAGGTTCTGAATGGTTGATGGTTGTCACAACTATCAATCAAACTGCTGATCTAGATACTTTAACCTTAGATGATTTGTTCTCTAGATTGAAAACCTATGAGATGGAAGTTTTGCCATCTAAGATTGATAAATCTTCATCATTAGATGTTGTGACTAACCCCATGCAGACTGCCTTTTCGAGTCCTTGTCTTTTGTCTACGTTGTCTTCTTCCACAGATGAACAGTTAGAAGAAATCCCAGAAGAGCAGCTTGTACTCTTCTCCAACAGGGTAACCAAGGCGATTAACAACGTTAGATCGAGGAGAAGAGGAGGTCCAATCAGATGCTATGAATGTGGAGAGCTAAACCACATAAGGATAAACTGCCCAAATCTGAGGAGTAATGAGGACAAAGATGACAGAGCATCAACTCATCGCCTAAGTTCAAATATGATTCAAGCAAGAAGCAAAATTATCGCAAAGGCGGTCAACAAGGTACTTTCAAAGACTTGAGGAGATGAATTTGAGTGATGTTGATTCTGAAAGTGATCATGAAGATAAACGCAAGAAGAAGAAAGAGATGGACTTCACAGGGATGTGTTTTATGGCAAACAGTGAGGAGCTTGATTATGATGAACTCTACAGTGACCCTGATGAGGTAAAACCTTCTTACACTGATTTATCTTGTGCTGTGCTTAAACTATCAAATGAGCTTAAGAAATATCAAAAGAAAGCAAATAAACATGATCTTATTGTTGATAGTTTGAATTCTGAAATTGATAGACTTAAGGCATCTATTCCTGATGATGAGTCATGTGAATCTTGTCAAGTGTTGCATTCTGAATTGAAACTTGCTAGATCATTACATGCTGATTTTGAAAAGCTAAAACTGGCGCATGATTCTTGTAATGATAAGCTGATGTTTGCACATGCTGAAATTGAAAAACTGAAGTCTAGTTCTATCTGTTTAGAGTCAAGTACTGTGAATGCTCAAAATAAAACTTGCCCTAAATGTGAACTGCTAGAAGCTAGACTAAAGTCATCTCAGGAATCTATACAACAGATGCTTTATCATGAGACTCTTTCTTGTTCTAATTGTCCCAAACTCACAACCTAAATAGAAGCTTTGACTAGACAATTAAATGAATTTCTTTGAAAAAGAAAGGTTGACTCACCTAGTGCTTCTAAGAAAAATGTGGATGAATTTGTTCAGTGCACAACTTGCTCTTCTCTAGCTGAAGAAATTGAATATCTCAAGGACACTTTAGAGAGGTTCTCTTTCGGGAAGAAAAATATGAATATGATTCCAGATAGATCAAGAGTGAGTACTAAAAGCCAAGGTCTAGGATTTAATTCTGTTGTTCATACAAAGAATCATCCTCCCAAAATTCTTAAGTTTGCTTGAACACGAAAAATTGAAGTTGAATCAACCTAAACAAGTTTTGTTTAAATCAATTTGGTTTTGCAAAGGACCCATCTAATACAATGAGTATTCAAAAAGGAAAAACTTCAACTTCACATCAAGACAAGTATCTATGTACTCACTGTGGTAGAGAAGGTCATTTGGTTCAGTTTTGCTTTCGAAAAGCTAAGAAAGAGAAAAAGGATAGATTGAATGCTGTGAAACAAAATCGTGCATCCACTTTTGTTGTTCCTAGAACTAATGCAAAAGCTAAGTTTTTAGAGAACTTTTATGATGATTTTAAATCTGGTTCACATGCTGGTTTGGGTTATAATGCAAAGAACTTTCATTCAGTCTTTCTAGCAAGACAAGGGACAGCTAGACAAACTTCTTTTCGGCATTCAAATTGTTCTCATACACAAGGTTCTAATTCTAGATTTGTTGCTGTCACTCCACATCGTGTATCTCGGTGTTGGATTCCCAAAACTCATCTCACTAATCCCAGTACTGTGAAACTGGTGTCTTGTGCTATGTGAGAACAGTTGCCAATTGGAGAACATGAGTTGTTTTTTAATTCCAGTCTTCTGGTCTTTTGCTTGATTGGAATTTTTGATGGTTCTCCACCTTTCTTTGATAGCTTTCAAGAAATGCTCTTTGCTGTAAGTCTTTTTGGAAAGGGTGATGTGGTTTTTTTTTTCATCTTGTTGGTATTAATTGGCTGTTTGCTGTTCCTTCTTCAATTTGCTTGTTTTTGCACAGTGTGCTCTTTGGTAAATTAAGCTTGTTCTAAGGGGGAGCTTGTGGTTAAAACTTTCAGAAGTCTTGGTTATTGTTCTTGTCAAACAACTTCAGTAAGTTCAAGCCATTTGAAATTAAATGAGTAGAAGAGCTTTCTTTATCATATTTACTCATGTGTCAGTGTAGCATTGATCATTAAGCTTTTAAATAAACTTGTTACATTTTTAAATTAAAGCATGACTTGGTGACATCTTTGACTAGATCTGTTTTTGTTATCACTTTGTGATGTTCATCAAAAAGGATAAGCTTGCTTGAGAGTCTTCTGTTAAATCTTAGATTAGAAGCAAGTTTGTTTCTCCATGCAATCTGTTATGCTCACTCAATTTGGCATGTTATATATAAAAATTATAAAGGGTTGAGAATATGAAAAGATGTTTGCTTCAAGCATGCCATACATAGTCAGTATTCACAATGAAAAATATGCACACAACAAAGGTGCTCATATGAAAAGATGTATGTTTCAAGCATGCCATACATAGTCAGTATTTAAAAGAAAAAAATATATATGCACACAACTGTACATATATGAAAAGAAGTATACTCCAAGCATGCCACCCTTAAAAAGAAGTATGCTCCAAGCATGCCACATGCAAATAAGAATTGAAAGTGAAGCAATAGGGTGCTTTTTGAGATTGACTGCTCATCTAGATTTAAAGATTAACTCTCTGTTAGGCTGCCTCTTTTTGGTGAGATATCTTTTTGTGATGCTTATAATCGGCTTAGTCATTGTTTGAGATGCCAGTCATGTATTTAAAATGACATCATCATATTACAATTGGTATCAAGTGGTACAGACATGTCTTGTTTTCCTACATGATACATGATTTTATATGATCTTGCAAAGCTCTACTAAAAAAGAAGGATGACTTGGATAATTCACAAGTTGACTTGAATAATTTCCAATGCTTCTTGATTTTTACTCTCTGTGCCCCGTGTTTTTAGAATTATTCCTTCTTTGATGTTCTTGATGATTACATTGCCAAATGGGGAGAAATCTGAGAAAATCTGGAGAAAGAAGAACTTTTGCTTAGTTACTTCTCTTGTGTTTGAGGGGAGTTTTTCAGGTTGAAGGCTTTCACTAATATTTCAAATCATGTTTTGAGGTTTTGTCAATGTATTCATCAAGGGGAGATTGTTAGACCCAGAGGTCTTAATCATGTTATTTATCGATGAATACATTGCCAAAGGATCATGCTTGTGACCTCGCTTGTTGATCCGATTTGAAATAGCTTTTGAGTTCTTTGAATTCGTGAAAAACAACTTTTATCAAGATTTATGGTAGTACGGCTTTATAGCCGCTAAACTATCATTGGGCGGTTCAACCGATTATCAGTTGACATCGTTGAATCTCTAGTTTTCCTGATTGCGGTAGTACCGACGTTGTTGTGCGGAACTACCGTATCACGGTAGTACCGCTTGTGAGCGCGGTAGTACCGCAAGTTAGTGGAATTGAGAAAACGTTTGGACCGTTCTCTTGTGACCGTTGGATTTAGTTTGGACGATTGCGATCTTGTGAAATGTTCGGACTTTCCAAAGAATCAACGGCTGATACCTTGGTCCGAATGGCTCAATTGATCTGGGCTGTCCACGTGGCCAAGGGCTTGAGTTCTGGGCTTTTTCCTTGACAAGGTAGTTCCGAAGTTGATGGCGCGGAACTACCGCGAACCGGTACAACCACGTTTTCATTGCGGTAGTACCACAAGTCATCCAAGTCTCTCTAGTCCGAAAGTGAAATATATTTTGATCGTTGGTTTGACGTTTAACGGTGGAGATTTCGTGTGACGTTCGGACCATCCGAACATCCAACGGCTAAGATGCATGGTCCGATCGGCCGACAAAATCTGGGACGTCCACGTGTCTTGGAAGTGTTTTTCTGAGGCTTTGTGTATTTTCTTGGAACGATAGTACAGCAGTTTGAATGGCGGTAGTACCGCAATTTCGGTAGTACCGTTGTTCTAATAACGGTAGTACCGCTTTTGTTTTCCTTTGAGAAAGAGGTTCTGACATACACTATTTGCACTATTAAGTGATTTACGGTAGTACCGCGACATGGTTGGCGGTAGTACCTCAAGACGGTGATACCGCAAGGGCGCGGTATGGTTTTTTCCAGAAGCGATGTTTTTGGAAGTTTTGGAAGTTCTTGAGAATCGGTAGTACCGGTGTGTTTTGAGTGGTACAACCGCAATGCGGTAGTACCGGTACTATGATGGTGGTAGTACAGATTGTATTCTGTTTTATTCGCTGGTTTGAGAATTGGCTAAGGATTTGATTGAGCTTATGAGTTGTGATGATTGGATGATGTGTGGTAGTGTTTATGGGTGTGTGTTGGCTAATGGATGGTCAAGTTGGAGAACTTGTGCCATGGTTGTGGTTGCTTTGATCTTTGCATGTGCAGGTTGAGCGTGAGGACGAAACACAGTCGGTGACGAAGTGGACTCGGACTAGGATTGGGGAGATCTGAGGTCGTGGTGGTCGTGGATGTCACGAGGTGGTTTGGATCACGCTGGAGCACATAGAGTTCAAAGGTGGATCACGTTGAAGCTACGGGATGGAGTCCTGGAGGCTTACGACGTGGGAGAATTGGAAAGGATAACAGATTTGGAAGGTGTTTCAAATCTGGATGGTGTTTTGAGATAGAGTTCGTATTGGTGTCATGTTGGACATGGATAGGACTCTAGGCTATAAGAGAAGACAGTAGGGTACGGCTTGTGTGGGCTTTGTACGGGAGTTTTTGTAGCGTGGTTTTTGGCGACGACGCTTGTGCCATAACTTTGGAGTTATGGTTGTGTGATCATTTTGAGAGGTCTTCGAGGAAGATTGTGAGGATGCTTGTAGGGCGCCTTGTAGACACAGATCAAAAGTCTTGAGCAATATACAATGATTGATTCTATATTGTCTTCGCCTTCATATTGTTCTTCTTTGCGCGTGCTTTGTTTTTGAACAAGATCGATTCTCAAATCAAGGGTTCGGTTGAATTAATTGGAGGTCAATTCGTTGCGAATCATTCACCCCCCCTCTGATTGTGCCATACGATCCTACAAGTTGAGACCTGGCACCAGTATGGAACCTTCAATAAAGGCATACTAGAATTGAACATCCCCATAAAGGGAGACATCAGCATGGACGTGTGCGCATACATCGGAGCTGAAAAACTAAAGGGATTTGTCCCATAATTGAAAGCAGCGGTGAGCAAGTAGAAGCATTAGAAGAATTGCCCATTGAAGAAACAGCTATAAACTTTGTGATCTCGGGAGAATCTATTAATAAGACAACAGCCAATGTCGACATTGATTTTGCAAAGAAAATTACCACAATCATCGATCTTGATCCAGAGCCTATATCACTCGTTGAATGAAAGAAAAGATCAGATTGGGAAGATTGGAAGAAGGCAATAGAAGCAGAATCATTATCTCTGAATAAAAAGAAAGGTGTTTGGGCACAGAAGCCACACGCCCCTATGTGCACCCCTGTAGAGGGCATAAGTGGGTATTTGTTCGAAAGAGAAATGAAAATAATGAAGTAAAGAAAGGCTTGTTGCACAAGGTTTCACTCAACATCCAGGAGTTGTTTATGAAGAAACCTTTTCCCTGGTCATGGGCGAAACTACCCTTTAGATATTTAATCTCAATGGCAGTAAACTTGAAGTTAAAAGTGAAATTGATGAATGTGGTAACAAAGATACCAGAATCGACCATTTTGGGACATACCTCCCGTGCCCCCCCCCTGACTTTCACTCCTCCCTTTCCTTTCACGCGCACCCGGTCGCCAGCAGCAGATCCACCTCTCTCTCCTTCTTCTTCCGTGCAAGAAGCCCGCTTGCTATGCCAAGATGCCTCACCACTCCCCTGCCGCCACCTACTCGGCATGGTCGCGCCGCAAGACCAACCCGTCCTCTCAAGAAGAATAAGAACGTCTCGTCGTCCGCGCCAAGACGCAACCGCCCAAGGACCGGACCCCCCTCTCGGCCCTCTTCCTCCAAGTAGGCCTCCTATAAAGGCCCCTCCACCCTGCTTGAGCTCCCACGCCACCCCGAGCTCAGGTAAGACCCACCGAGCCCGAAGCCGTGCCCCCTCCTGGGCCGCGCCGCCTCCTCGCCTTGCCGCCGCTTCGGTGAGTATCTCGCCTGGCCAACCGCGTCACCGGCATCCCCGTGACACCAGGAACCCAACCCCCACCTCCCTTCGCCTTCCCTGTCGCTGAGCAACGCCGCTGTCGTGCCTCCTCCTCCGCCCATGGCCGCCGTCGCCGGGCCGGCCCGGTCATCCCCGAGCCACCCCTCCCACCTCCGGATTCCCCACACCTCGCGCCGCCCATGTGCGCGCCCCCTCCATGGCGCCGCTCCACCGCCGCCCGCCGCCTGCGGCGCCTCCACCGCTAATCGCCCTCGCCAAGCCGTTCACTTCGCTCCCGAGCCGCCACCTCCCGCCAGTGGTCGCCACCTCCGGCAACCTCGCGCCGCCCACCCGCCGCCCGCCACCACCCCACGGCGCCTCCTCGCCGTGCCGCCTGCGCCCCTCTGTCCCCTCCCCTGTTCTTCTCTGGAAGCAAAGAAAGCAGGGCAAAAGAATGGGGATTGGGTTGGATTGAGGCCCACTGTCATTGCTTGAACTCCCCCTCCCCTTGGCTGCCATGTGGGGCCATCCCCTTTTCCCTGTGCCGTGGACCGGCCTGGTCCAGTGCGCATAAGCCGGGTCTATGCACTGTGTTGTAGACCACAGCTTATTTCCCTCCTTTTCTAGTCCCTTTAATCTTCGGAAATTCATATCTCCTCCATTTTAACTCCAAAAATTATGAAATAAATTTCTAAAAATTTGTTAAATCAAGATCTTGCTAATGGCATAGGACTTGATTAATTTGGAGTTTATTTATTGTTCCTTATTTATTTATTTGCTCTCTTTGCCGTTGTGTCTTTTTTCGGTATTCTCGCGCGATTAGGATTTGAAGACGCCGGCGATCCTCAAGTTGATCAAGACCAAGAGTACCAAGATCCCCTAGCCTTTAACCAAGGCGAGTCAATACTTTGACCATATTGACCCTACATTTTATGCAAATTATATTCGTTTAAATTAGCAAAATTGCATGCTTTATTTCTTTATCAAATGTATGTTAAAGCTTAAGGTAGTTAAATACCCACTTGTTGATTAATTAAATTAATATGCCATCCTTGATAACTTGAATCCATTAATCCTTGTCACCCTAGTAACTATATGGTAATACTAGTTATAGGTTGTACTTAAGCGACATGCTAGACTTGCTTAAATACTGGGTATTAAATACCCCAATCATCATTTCTCACACATAAAATGTTTTGGGTAGTCATTGGTGGTCCATTGGCTAAAAGGTGTGGAAAAATAAATTGGTTTCCTCCTCAAAACCCTATTGCTAGTTACATGCAGGCGGATGGTGAGGTGGTGGGTGCTCGGGGAGCACATGGTTGGTTGGCTTGTGGAATGAACCGCCCAGATAACCCTAAGGACTTAATCTTGTCACGACCTCCCGTGTTAAACAAGTACAACCACAAGTCTGTAAAGTGCAACTTGGCTTAGTAAAGTTATTAAACCTTGGAAGTCATCTCACTAGAGGATCAAGAACGCATAAAGTCGGAGATACTCCGGCTTGGAAGGACACCCATGAAGGTGAAGTTACAATGCGCTAGTCGTTGTGGTTGGGCCAACAAGCTTAGTCGTTGTGGTGAACATCCCGCACAACATATGGGCGTAACCTCGTATGGGTGGATTGACGTAAGGGCGAGATAGCTAGAAAGGTTATTGTGATTTGCCGCCCAACCACATGACTACTAATCATGTGGGGTAACGGTAGACTATCTCTTGTGGGTAAAGTGTGCAACCTCTGCAGAGTCTAAAAGCTGTTTAAACAAATGTGACTACGGTCAAAGGCGGACATGGGAATCATAACTTGAGTTAGTTCTATTTCAAACAACTTTGTGGGTGGTATGGAAAATGGTGGAAGGGCTCACCTAGCCCTGTTTTGGATTTTTGCCTGAGTCGTCGAGCTCAGTGGGTGTGGTCATTGGAGGCAGCTCCAATTAAAAGGATGCATTGGTAGGGTTTCCGCCGGATGGAACCTCTACTAAAATAATTATTGCACATGCTCTCTTTATAAAAAATGAAATTTGTTAAAATGCTAAGTGATAGGACTTTGTAATTACGATATTTGAAAACTTGCTTTCGCAAATAAAAGAACCCGAGCCATCCTTGTTAAGCCTTGCACGTATATAATTGCATTGTATGTTGGCTCGCGAGCACGGTAGTAGTGCTCATTCTCGCTTCTCCCCCAACCCTTCAGATAATGAAGACGACGGAGACTACGCTTTCTATGACGGCCCAGGAGATGATGGACAAGACTACGACGAGGAGTACTATAGTTACAGAGTTTAGGTCTCGCCCGATCTAAGTTGACTTCGTTGGTACTCGCATAACCGATATTATCCAACTCTTGGTTAATATCCGTCATACACTGAGTTACCCGATCGCTTGTTCGTGTGAGATGAGCCCTACCTCGCCTTTTGCTTCCGCTGTAGTTTACGTTGCTCTTATGTGATGTAATCAATTTGGCTTGTTTGGCCCCTTTTGTAAAACTCGACCCGACGTGGTCTATGTTACTCGCTTGGTTGTAATATTTAATATTTCAGTTCACGCCAGTATGAATGATTCAAAGAATGTGTCCGTGAAGTGCTAGCTATTGATCCAGAAATAGCATGTTGATTTCATAGAGGATTTGGATTCTCGAAATCCGGGTCCGACAATACCTTTATGGAATATTGGATTCAGACATTTATATGAAGATACCTGAATGTATCCATGTCCCGAACTAAGATAGAGCAAATAGAAATCTGTATAGTATGAAACTCAAAAAGTCACTGTACGAAGTTAAGCAATCAGGCAGGATGTGGTATAATTGCTTGAAGCGACTTTCTATGCAAGAAAGGCTATACGAACAATGAGAATTACACCTGTGTATTTATACGATGATCCTAGAATGGATTTTGTATAATATTAGTGTATGAAGATGATCTGAATATCATTGGAACCCTGAAAGGTATTAAGAAAGTAAGCTCTTACTTGGAGTCAGAGTTCGAAATGAAAGGTTTGGGTAAAACCAAATATTTGCTAGGCTTGCAGCTTGAGCATACCCCTGAAGAGATTTTAATGCATTAGTCAACCTACACTCAGAATGTGTTAGAAATGTTTGATTTTAAAAGGCTTACCCTTCGAAAGTGCCAATGGTCGGGGATATTTTGTAGCAAGATAAAGACCTGTACAGACCTAAAGAAGAGGGGGAGAAAGTCCTGGGACCGGAACTTCCATACTTAAGTGCGATAGAAGCACTCATGTATTTAGTAAATCATACTAGATCGGCCATTACATTTGCCGTTAACCTATTAGCAAGGTATAGTGCAAAACCTACCAAAAGCATTGGTAGAGAATGAAGAACATCTTTCGATACCTCCAAGGAAGCAAAGAACTTGGTCTATTCTACAGAAAGAACTAAGACCTGAATATGAATGGCTATGCAGATGTTGGGTACCTGTAGAACCCGCATACAGCCAAATCGCAAACAGGCTATGAACTCCTATGTGGTGGAACTGTAATTTCATAGAAATCGTCTAAGCAGAGTCTTGTATCGACTTCGGCGAACTACTCGGAAATTATAGCACTGTACGAGGCCTCACAAAAATATGCTTGGCTTCAGCGGATGATTCACCACATCCAGCAGTCGTGTGGATTGAATACTGTGCAAACCCCCACTATTATCTATGAAGATAATACAGCTTGTGTTGCATAAGTGCAGATGGGTTATGTGAAGAATCGTCTTATAAAGCATATCAACCCCAAGTTCTTCTATGCTCATGAATTGCAAAAGATGGACGAAATTAAAGTATTGCACACTAAGTCATGTGAAAATCTTGCAAATTTATTCACTAAGTTACTTCCAGCATCTAGTTTTGAAAGGTGCATACGTGGAATTGTAATGACGAGACTTAGAGAAGTGCAGAATTCAAGGGGAGAATCTTTACGAACTCATTATTGAAACTTGATTACGAAGATCGAGTACCCAAAGAGTAAATCCTGGAGATTAAATGAAATTGGGTGGATTGTACTCTTTTTCTCTTGACGAGTTTTCCTGAAGTTTCTCGGCTAAGGTTTTTAATGAGGCAATTCGTGTAACGCAGCAGAACTTACATCATGTGCTCTTTCTTCAAATTTTTCCCACTGGGTTTTTATGGAGTTTTGACGAGGCATGAATATGTGAGGATGGGTGTCCAAGGGGGAGTGTTGGGAAACTATGGGCTGGCCTGCCCGTGCCGCCCATGTATGGGCTCCCCATCCCAAACCCTAGCAGGGTCTCTAGCCTATAAATAGGGGGTGCTATTCACTGTAAACGATTGATTGATTGATGAAGGATTAAAGAGAAGCAAGAAACCCCCTATATCTCTGTGTTCAATCTACTATTCTGTTCTTGTGTTCTTGTATTGTTCTAAGCGATTCTACGCTTGTCTACGAGGTAATCGTTCGGACTGGACTCGCTAGCGATGGTTACTCAACACCTTTGATGTAGGCCACAGGCCCACATCTTTTTTTTAAGAAAAGGTACGAGAACTGTCTATTTCATTAATAAAGAAGGTAGCGAAAACAGCCCCAAAAAAGCAAGTTTAATATAACAACTTAATTACACGGTATGGAATGCTCAAAACACTTGACCCCCACGAGGGTCTAAGCTCTACCTTCTTTCTTTATCGTTGCGACCAAGTCCACAGAGGAGGCTGCCTTGTTATGGAATATTCTGTTGTTACGTTCTTTCTAGATTTCCCAGGTGATTGGGATAACCACCGTGGCCGTTGCCTTTCTTGGGAGACCTCCCATGTTGTTGATCCTTGTCCACCTATCTCCAATGTTCCGACTCTGTGCCCAACGAGATGGCATAAGCAGTGCCCATCCCGACCAAATGGCCATCAAATTCCATACTCGTCGTGAGTATCTGCAAGCATAAAAACAGTGCAAGGCCGTTTTCGGTGTTTGTCTACAGAGGGGACAGGTGTGCTGGTTCGGCTAGCCCCTTGCTTGCAGTCTGTTTGAGGTCCAGAGATGATTTTGGATCGCAATTCAGGCCAAGAACTTGCATTTTGGGGGCACCACGGTTTTCTAGATAACATTTTGTAATCTGTTGTTGTTGAATCGAGGAACTGCAACGCGTAAGCATATTTCGATGTGTATATGCCCTCTGGTGTTATCTTCCACGTGATCTCATCCGGAACGCTCGGGTCGAGGTTGATAAGCCTCCCTCCCCCCACCCCACCCCTCCCCCCACCCACGTGTGCGAAGGTGTGGGAATTCCTGTATGTGCCGAGTTGTTATCCCCCCCAGAGTGTTGATGTCCTGGATTCATCGACCATCCTGTAGGGCTGCGCTCACTGTTAAGTCCTTCCTTATGGATATTGAAATATCTTCGGAGCCAGATCTTTGGGAGCTGAACCCTCTAGCCATGGTTCATTCTAGAAGTTGGTTTTGTTCCCATCACCCAAGGTAATTGTTGTGGCTGCTGCAAAGAGACGTCGGTTGGCTGTGTCACACGGGATGTCCATTCCTACCTAGGGTTTATGGTCTTCCTTCCATTCTAGCCAGAGCCAGCGTAGTCTTAGGGTTGTTGCAAACTTTTGGAGGTTTAGAACGCCGAGTACCCTGAACTGTGTTGGCCAACAGACCTTGTCCCAGTTAACTTTGCATTTTCTTCCCGAAATCGCATCTGTTCGGCCCATAGGAAGCGTCGTCTAATACGGTCCATGGCACGGAGGATCCCTTTTGGGGTTTCTAGTACTGTGATGTAATATGTCGGGATCGAGGTTAGCACCGATTTGACCAGGGTCATCCGACTAGCTGGTGATAGGAGTCTACCCTGCCATCCTGCCAGTCTTGTCCCAACTTTACCCAGGAGGGGCTAAAAGTGCACCTTCCGCGATCTTTTGAAGTCTAGTGGCAACCCTAGGTACTTAATGGGGAAGGCTACTTAATGGGGAAGGCTGCTCTAATAGCTGGTAAATTCAGGAGAACCGCCTCAAGGTCTGCGTTATCATAGCTTATAGGCACTACCGTACTTTTTTGAAGGTTGGTCTCGAGTCCTGAGACAATTCCAAAACTCTGGAGTATCTGGCGCGTAGTTGTGACATCACACTATGAAGGGGATATAAAAAAATCGCCGCATCATCTGCATACAAGGATGTCCTGAGCCTGGCACGGTCTCGAGGACGCTCTAGGTGGCATGTCTCTGTTGCTATCTCTAGCAGCCGCTGGAGGGGGTCGATTGCCAAAATGAAGAGGAAAAGGGAGAGCGGGTCTCTCTATCGTATCCCCCTCCCGTGCTTGATTCTAGTGCCAGGGAAGCCGTTAAGGAGCACATTGGAGGAGGCAGTTGAGATGATGGTCGAGATCCAGGTCGTCCATCTGTTTGATAGTCCTCTTTTCTGTAGCAGCTCTAGTAGGTAGTCCCAGCGGACGATATCAAATGCTTTTGCAATGTCTAGTTTGAGAAAGGGTGTCGGGGTTTTGGTCCTATGGAGTCTCCTTATTAAGTTCCTTACGAACAGAAAATTATCATGGATGCATCTTGATTTGATGAAAGCACTCTGATTGACAGAGACCAGGGTGTTCAAATGCGACGCTAGGCGCAAAGCCAGTGTCTTGGAGATCCATTTTGTAATCCCATGGATGAGGCTTATCGGTCTGTAGTCAGCGACTTTATCGGTATCAGCACAATATTAGCTGTGTTTAGGAGGTGTAGGTTCATCGTTCGGAGGCTATGGAAGTTGTGGAACACTGCCATGACGTCGGCTTTTATGATGGCCCAGCATGACTTGTAGAAATTGATGGTGAAGCCGTCCAATCCTGGGGCTTTGTCTCCTGACATCTGCGCAAGGGCGTTTGCGATCTCCTGCTTCGAGAAAGGCGCCTTGATGTCTGGCATGTTTTGTACGGTGAGGTCCAAGGCCACCTAGTTAAGGCCAAGGGTTCTATTGGTTGACAGAGACATCATGCCCTAAAAACGCGGCTGCAGGACTTCTTGTTTTTCTTCATGTGAGATAGCTCAACCCTGCTCCTTTTGTAGTCTTTGGATATGATTCTCCTTTTGTAGTCTTTGGATGATTCTTGCGTCGGAATTGACTTTGAGGTGGAAAAACTTAGTGTTGGCGCCCCCTGAAGTTTTGCCTCTTCCGGGAGCGTTCAAGCACCGCGAGCCCCATGACTCTTTTCTTCCACAGCTTCAACCATTTGAAGTTGGCTAAACATAGTTTTAGCTAGGCCTTTCTTGTGGTTTGTTTATCATATGCTAAAGGGAGATTTGCTTGCATAGGATATAGGATTTTTCCACTTCATTTTAAGAACAAATAAAAAAGAAGTTTAGGACAGTATCAGCCTATCAGGCAAAACAAGATCGACGCAAACGTAGAAACATTATGGTTCAAATTGACAGTTTAGTTGGCGAGGGAAGGGTAACCATGAATGCAATGACGCGCAGCTAACAAAACAGAGCTAAGGTCAATGCGGGGAGAACCGACAGTACAGCGGTGAGAACCGAGAAACGGCAATCGTACATATCCTGAATGTAAATACAGCTGTCTATGGACTACACATCAGTTTTGAAGCCTAAACTACGGAGATTTCCTACAGACAGATACTCCTGTATGTATATCTGTCAGTGGCATCTTAATTTGGGCCACATCAGCGAACAACAAAAAATCCATATGTACAAAGCTGAAATTATTTGACTGCGACCCACTACTGGTTCATAAATTTTCTGTTTATTCCTGAGGTAACGAGTTCTCCGACTTCTGGAGGTGATTCTCAGCGAGCAGATGGATGATCTTCCTCATCGCCACAGGCTGGAACATTACATATGAATTGGTTAAAGATGAAGTTAGAACAAATAACAAGACAGCATTGAGACAAGGAACTAGAGAGCATTTACTTTGAGCAGTTTGTTCGATAAGAAGCAAGCAAAAATGGGAAATTGGCAAATCGCCCTCCCTCCCTACAACCACTTCACATTGGACAGCGCTTTATGAACATCAAATTTTAGGACTTGGCTGCTGGTGAGAAATGATAGTCATTGTGGCACTAGATGCTAAGGATTCCTTTGGGTTTTTCAAGTTTCAGGTTCCTTTGGTTTTTCAAGTTTCAGGTTATGCATGTAGTGTAAGAATCCTGGCTGCTGGTGAGAAATGATAGTCATTGTGGCACTAGATGCTAAGGATTCCTTTGGTTTTTCAAGTTTCAGGTTATGCATGTAGTGTAAGAATCCTTTCTATTGGATGCACGTCCATTTTGCAAATGCATGGTCCAAAGTACAAACTATTTGCTGGGTCTATGTGCATCGGCACTCATGCCTGGTGAGGATCTGTAACGGAGTACTTGAAACTTCCTGTGGTTAGCATTTCAGACCTTTAGGGTGGAACAAGCATATGTGCCTGTAGCAACTTATGCTTTTCCTAGGCATCAACAGTATCCACTTTCCTTGGGAAATTTCCCTTCAATTCAGCCAGCCTAGGTACAATTTATACAGGCATACGAGAAGACTAGATATATTCTCAGTGACCGGAGTCGAGAGGTGCTAAATGAGTTCTTGACACGGTATTCAGATTCCAGATGAACAAGCGAGATATGCTATGTTAAGTACAGTCGCTGATTCTTTAGTCTATGTGTAATTTGGCTATGAGGGTTTCCAAAAAAATGACTAATCAAAACAACCTGAGTGAAAATCACTTAACCACATCATGAATTGAAAGTTGACACAATTATGTTATTTTTCAAATGTTAAGCTTGCAAGGAAATGATTTCACTGTATCCTGAAAATGGAATAACCCACATACCCACATGAACATATTAAGGGAGGGCAATCAAGCTGATGACATGACCAATGAAATAATCAATCACTCCTTCAATCCAGAAACTTTATATATGTGCTAATTCAAAACAAAAGGAAGAGCACAAAATCAGGTGATTCCAACAGCAAGCCCTGCTTCCACAGTTTCACTAGCAGCCTAAACTCAGCTAGAAATGCTGAATTACAATCGTGGCCAATATACTGCTACTCTCCAAGATGAATGGTCTCCACAAGGATACAAAGAGTATCACTACCACATCTCACCACAACTCTTGTTTGGATACAAGGAGTAGCAAACACCCCATATTGCCACAACTTTGATGGTTTGATTAATGAAACAATGGCCATGATGGGAGCTACAGCCTACATCTACTATTCCCCATGTGTGTCTGGTGGATTGGCTTCCTGCGATTGCATCCAACCTATCCAAAAAGTTGAGTGCTCTTTTAGGATATGCTTTCTAATAACATCTTATTAATATAAGCAAAAACAACCCCCGAGGCCTCAATGTTAACAATAAAACGGGAGCCAACTCTGAATGAGCAAGAAATGAATCCCTACACCACATCATGGGAATAAGACATCCAGCAGCACATTCCAGTATCAACCCAATCAAGTGACCCTACGAGCTCTTCGAAAGGGGAAAGAACGTAATCCTAATCGATTTCAGGATCAATTACATGCGTTTTTTACAATCAAATGCTAAATGATAAATTCTAAAAAAATGCTTAATGGTAAACGAAACATGAAAGAGGCTTTATACGATCGGAACAACTAGGAATGGTCAGGACGACGTACCACCGCAGCAGAAGCAGCAGCAGCAACACGTGAGGAGCATGGCGGCGTCCCAGGCGAGCTCGAGCGCGCCGGCCACCATCGAGCCCCTCCGCGACGACGGGGAGCGACCCTCGAGCAGCGGCGCCTTCCCGTCGCCACGCGGCTGCTGATGGTCCTGGTCCTGCCGCTGTCGCTGCGCGCGCTTCATGTGGGCGAGGTTGAACTCCAGCTTCTGCAGGTAGGCGTGCTTGAACGAGTCCCGGATCCGGAGCGACGGCCACAGGTGCATCTTCGCCGGGCGAGGAGGAGGGCTGGGGCTGGTCGGACTGGAGATATCCGGGATCGCGGAGAGGAGACGGCGAGAAACACGACCTTGTTTGGGAGGTGTTCATAGGGGACAACACCCGGAGGGTATTTTATTGGCACAAGCAATCCCCTCTACGAATTTTTTTATTAATTAACACTTTTTTAATTTTTATTTTAAAGTTAATTTTGGCGTACTTTATTTTCAATTCTGATCCTTTTGGCATACGTGACAAACCAATGTTGTCACGCTATATGATAAGTCCGTTAAATAGCACTTTTGATACCAAACAACACTGTCACGTTATGAGTGGTGGCATAACAAGAACTTGTTTTAGATACGAGCTGGCTTGATAACATTGTTTTGTCACGCATGGCCAAGAGCTCAGAATTGAAAATAAAATACGTCGAGGATTAACTTTAAAATAAAATTTTAAAAATAATTAATTAATAAAAAAATCCCCCTCTACCACCGATGGGGTAAATTCTTCAGAAGGAATGTAAATCCCAGTCACTGTTTGGAAGAGGAGAAAGCTAAAAATCTTGACCATTAAAAAACTCAGAAAAATCAAGAAAAATAAAAAAAAATCAGAACTATGTGGGAGAACTAGATAATTCGAATACAACTAAAAAACGAAAAAATTGATTCAGTCCATCACCATATTGTCATCACAGTGACCAGTGGACTGGGCTGGTCGACTTCCGGGTCACCGGCCGGAGGGAAGAGAGGAGGAGAAACAGGGCATGGCAGTAGGTGATGGAGAGCAAGTAGTAGAGCCAGTATTCCATGACTGGGATAGAGAGGAGCTGAGTAGCTTCAGGTTGCAACTTTCTTTATCTGCAGCAGCTTACCTACCTGCAATAGTTAATCACTCGGTTGCATTGGAAGTCTATAATTATTTCAAGTGTGTTTGATCTGGCAAAAATTAATCATCGCTCAATTGCATTGGATATATATATATATATATATATATATATATATATATATATATATATATATATATATATATATATATATTCAAATGTGTTTGATCTGTGAAGGATTCATTTGCATATGTGCATGTTAAGTTAATGTCCAGGAACATGGCATCCATTCCAGTAGCGCTCCAATGCTCTCCCATAAATAGCCACATCTGCCATAAACAGTGATGGTAGCTTTCAGCAGTAAAGTATCCAACTTAAAGTAAGTCTTTATAGCATAACAATGAACCTCCTTATTAGCCACTCTCAGCTGCCCTAATGATGAACAAACCTGCAGCGGGCTAGTTATAGCTGACTGGTCAATTGCCATATTTTCCATGATAATCTCCCGAAAAATCTCAACTGCCTCCATGTTGCATCCATTCCATGCATAAGCTACAAGTAGCGAAGTCCTCGAGAATGCATCATGCCTTATTCAACAAGCCAACCTAGCTATCTCATCCACTCCACCGCATCAACCATACATTGCCATAAGGGCGGTTCTTAAAGCAGGATCAACCTCAGTCCCCATCTTCACCAAGCAGCCATGAACTTGCTTCCCACCGGGGAGCAACTCAGGTGCATCAAACACCTTCAGGATGCAAGAAAATGTCGCATTTGTTGGCCAAACCTTCAAGGCCAACATCTTCTTGAACATGACAATCGCTGCATCATGGTGCCCTGAACACCCGTGGTTGACAAGGCAGGCGATCATGCTCGTCCAACTCATGACGCTCCTCTGCGGCGCTAGCGCAAACGCCTGCCATGACGAGTCCACGCGCCCGCACCTGGCGTACATGTCGACCAACGCCCCCGCAACACTCTTGTCCTCGTCGATACCAAACTTGACCGCGGAAGCGTGCACTTGCGCGCCCGCGAGAACGTCTTTGGCAATTGCCATGGGCGCACCCAGCGACCAGGGGTCCGAGCGTGAACAACAAGAATGCCTCGCCGAGGACGCCGAGGCGGGAGGCGCCAGAGATGAGGACGGACTAGGAGACGAGGTTGCGGCGGGGCATTTCGTCGAACAGGCTGCGGGCGTCCGCGAGGAGTTCGCGGGCGTGGTAGGAGAGGAGGAGGTTGTTGGAGAGGTAGGTGGAGGCGAGGCAGCCGAGCTTGACGGCGGCGCCGTGGACGGCGCGCGGGTGGCGATCGCCGCCGCCGCAGAGGAGGGCGGCGAGGTGGTCGTGCATTGGTGCCTGGCATCGACCGCACGCTCGCCTCCAGTCTGTTGCCCCGCGTCTGCGTTCCAGCAATGGTTGTCGCCTACTGATCTGGGCGCCGTCACCCCGTTTCTTCCCCCACCCCGGCCGCCGTGCACCGCCACCCAGCTGCAACCGACCACCTCGAGCTGAGCCACCACCACCCATAGGACCGCCGTCCCTCCCCGGTTCCATTTTGCCCATCCCCGGCCGCCACCACCCCTTTTGTCGGCGCCGCGCCCGTCGCTGTGCCTTGGCCGTCTCCTCTGTTCTCCTCTACTCTGTGCTCTCTCCGGGTGACGCATGCTGAGAGAGTAGGAGGACTGGAGGAGGAAGCACACGCCGCAGGAGGTCGCGAGCGAGCGAGGCGGAGGTGGTCGCGTGGGAGTGAATGGCGGTGGAGGCGGTTGCGAGAGGAAGCAACGCGACGGGAAGATTTTTCCCGACGTGCGAAGACGAGGACGTTTTCCCCGTGGAAACAACGCGGATCGGGCCGGAAAATCCTATCTTGCGGTCCTCCAAACATACCTTCTACCTGAGCCAGGGATTATTCCCACGTGGGTTTCCACCCAAGGGAATAGGCTAGGATCTCAGGGGGATTTGGACTCCCAAACAAGACCAAAAAGACGGCGAGAGGCGTGACTTTTTGGGATCGTTGTGGTTTGGTTGTGTAACATTTCGTTTTCGTTCTTGTAAAGGAATTTCAAAACTTTATTTGAATTTAATTTGCAAATCAATTCTCTCTTTAGTTTTGAAAATTTTCTTGAATCCCAAAACCTTCTTGGGCTTGGCCTAGCCCAACCTCTCCCCTAACCCCTTTCCTTCCCCTCCCCAGCCCATGCCGCCCAGCACACACGCTGGAACGCACTAGAGCACGCCTGGACACGCCACGCACGAGCCCTGCATCCGGAGCCCCCGCTCCCGCCGACCCTCGCCGCCTACCACCGCCACCCTCGCGCCCCGTGCGCCTCACCCTACTCCACGCCGACCGCATCGACATCAGAGACTCTAGCCGAGGACACAGTCTCTCCCGTTCTCGCTTTTGTTCCTAGTCGCCCAACTTCAGCTGCAGTCGTTCTCACTCCCGCTCCCCGGGCAACTGTACCACATGTAGTGGTCAGCACCCGATGGAGGAGTAGTCAGGTTTAGTTAGGTTAGCTAGCAGTGCATGCTAGGGCAGTCTTTTGGGTTGCGAGCACTTGTTCCTTGTTGTTCCAGTCTAGTAGACGCTGTGGTTTGTATCTTGTGTCATGACTTAGCATGGTCTATATGCTATGTGTCAGAAGTCATGTAACACTTAACTTCCTTATTATTAATGTGATACAGCCAACTTAGGCTTTGTGCCGTATTTGATCATTTTTCTTGTTGGTTTAAAGTTCTTTTATTGTGCCTTAGAGGGCTAGTGAACCCTCATATATAACCTCTAGTCCTAAACCTAAGTTGTTCTCTCATATGGCCCCCCAAGAGAGCCGCCGCCCAAAGGTGTGGTTCAAATGCCACAGGCCGAGGAAGAGGTCGTAGCTGTGGTCAGGATCTACCTCCCCAACCGCCAGTGCACCCAACCATGGCCCAAGTCATGGCCCAGCAAACTCAGATTCTTCAGGCGATGCTCGCCAGTCAGCAGGCTGGAGCTGCTAATCGCAACTCCAAGTTGGTGGATTTTCTTAGGACCAGACTTCTAAACTTTTCATCTGCAAATGAACCCCTGGAAGCTGAGTATTGGTGTCGAACCCGGGAGCGAAGGATCCTGGATTCTCTGTGCTTCATACACTAGTCCAGGAACAGCTAGTGTACACAGTTAACAAAAGTGGATAGCATAATCATAAAACGTCATTCAATAAAATAGTTAAAGTCTGTTACAAAAGGGGCAAAAAGTCGACAAGCAAAATACAGCAGAAGCAAATAAGTAAGGTAGATCACACGATTCGCCACAGGCAATCGTTTGGAGGACGTAGCCTAGTCGTCCAAGTTCTCATTCTCCTCGTAGTACTCTTCTCTTGATCAACAATTTATTAAGCAAGGTGAGTACAAATGAATGTACTCCGCAAGTTACACCCAATTTATCATATTGTAATGTATGCGAGGATTTAACAATAGGAGGCTTATATGGCTCAATTTGCATCAAGCGGTATTTTTCATTTAAATATTCATACTAAGTTCTAAAGCAGTTTACTCTATAACTAAAATTCATTTTCTAAATCCTAAGTTTTATAGTCAGATAACATTAATCAACAAGTGGTGAAGGATACCTTCCTATCACATGGCTACCTACCCAAGTTCCCATTTGGATAGAAACCCAAAACTATTTAACAAGTCTTTTGAAATCAAAACCAAAATCTAACTTGGAGTTGCTTTGCTAGCATGTCTATGACCGTGGACACAGCTATTTGAATAGTTTTACACTCTGCAGAGGTTGTACAGCTTTACCCATATGACACGACTTTTCTAGTTTGTTTGGCATCCATCGATACCACCGCTCACTACCTTAGGTAAGCAGTCTAGAGCACGTGACAAGGCCTTTACAATACGTCATCCCACTGTAGTCCCGCCTCGCTAAGGTTTCGCCCCCTTTGGATAGAAACCCGCTGGGTTCAGGCCCCCTCTTGCACCAGGTGGGAATATATAAAAGTAGATCATAAAAGACACCCACGCAACCAGATGGTACGATCACGGTGAAACGTTACAATTTTTAGTTAGCCAGGTCCATCCCATTCGAGACATGTGGTAATACAAAGGGGCTTACCAAGATGCGGCTTAAAGACCGATCCTTAATTGATTTGGACGACTTTCCATAAAACCCATGGGTGACGGTCATAGAAATGACTCGATCCCGTGCATCAACATGCACCATCTAACCATCCATTTCGCCCAAGTCCAAACCAATTTTTATTTTGTGTAACAAGTTAAATTATTTTATAAACTTCTATGGTAAAGATAATACCATAGTATCATTTTAAATCATAATTGAACTTTTGGCTAAATTCCCCAATTTTAACATTTTTGCTCTAGCCTTTGTCTAAGCATAATGTTTTTCAATATGTTCTAGCTCATACTAATGTATCAACTAGATTTTAACTAAGATACCAAGGAATGACTAATTTAATAGAAAATTTTGGCTATACAAAGGAATTAAGAATAACTATAAAGCTTGAAGCATGAATTTAAATTACTTGAATTTAAATAAGCATGCAATAATAATTTAAAATAGAATTTAAATAATTTAAAATAATGGGATTCAATATGATCAAAGATGTAAATTCCCTTGCTCAAATGCTTGAGGATCTACTTCGCAAAATTCGGGTTCCCTAGAGTCGTCGAAATCTACACGTAAAGACGAAGCAAAATCAAGTAAAATTCAAATGAACTCAAAATCAAATAATTTTAGTGTAGATAGGTAGATCTTGATTTTATATGAATTTAGAAATTTGAATCGCTCCAATCGGAGTTCGAACGGGCTTCCGGAAGTTTGAAAATACATGAAATGATGAAAAAGGGGAATTTTGGAATTTTTGGATTTATTTTCTAAAAAAAATGGGCTGTGCAGATGACAGGTGGGCCCTAGACCGGTGGACCGGGTCCCGAGCGCACGGCGGTCCACCGTGAACCCAGCTCGTGGCACAGTGGCTACGCCACGCGGTGCCACACAAGCAGGGAGGGGTCAGGTGGCGCCAAGTGGCGCGGACGTGGCGGCCACGTCGGCACTGTTGGACGCCGGTGGCTCGGGCGTGAGGTCTCGCCGGCGCTACACGCTGTGGCGAGCCCAACGGGTGATGCCAAAGCGATGAGGGGCTCATGGGGTTCTGTATGCACTGCTGCGCGAGGGAGCGAGAAGGAAGGTCGGTGAGAGCAAAACGCACACGGCTCGAGATATGGCGATTTATGTTCTAGCGTTGGTTCGGAGAAGTGGGTGCGCACACAAGATGGCCCACACTCATGCGATGTCGGTGGTGGAGGCAGAGGCGGCTGAAGAGCTTCCATGGCGGCGCTAACTCCGGCGGCTCAAGCTCCAACCGGAGGTCTTGAAGCTCCAAATCCGAGTGATTGAGGGAGAGAGAGAGGGAGGGAGAAGGGGGAAAAAAGAGGAGGTTGAGGGGCTCTAGAGGCGCTCCTTTGTAGGCACTGAGGAGGGCCGAGGGTGGAGGTTGCGTGCGGAGCGCCAGTGACTTTCGCGCGGCATGGGGGCTTGGCAGGGCATGGGGGGAACAGGTGGGTGAAGAAAAATGGGGGAGCGGGGGCGCCGAAAGACCCGGCACTAAATGCTCGTTGACGGGAGCGGCGAGGCTGAGCAAACGCGATGGGACGAGGGAGGCGAAGGTGACGAGGGCGGCATGGGGTGCCAACGAGAGGAAGGAGCGCTGGGGAAGACAATGCCGACAGGTGGGGCCCACTTGTCAGTGAGGGCGAGAAAGGAGAGGCGCGAGCGGGCTAGCACGGGAGGAGATGGGCCGAAGGACTGGGCCGCGCTCGGGAAGGAAGGAGCGGGCCGGGAAGAATTCGGCCCAAAGGCAAAAGAGGATTTAGAAATAGATTTTTGATTTAATAAATACAAGAAATTGAAAAGGCTTTTTAGAAAATAGTTAGTTAGGTCCAAAAGTTCTAGAAAAATACACAAAAATTCCTTGAATTACTGGGAACTTAATAAAATTATTTTCAACTTAACTTTAGCTTTTAATTTTGTAATCAAAATACTTTAGGCTTTAAGAAAAAAGAAAAGCCCTTTTAAATTCCGAAAATACTTAATGCACTCTTTTTACTTTAAATCAATAAAATCCAAGAATTCAAATAAACCAAATTTTGATTTAATTGAATTTTGATTTACTCAATTTAAATTATTTTTATCTTCTAAAATTTTTAGTTTAATCTTTATTAATCCAATAAAATCAAATGATTAATTTTAATTTGAAATTTTTAAAAAGCTCAAAATCGGGATGTTACAAACCTACCCCCCCTTAAGAGAATCTCGACCCCGAGTTTCATACTTGGTCAGCAAAAAGGTGGGGGTACTCTACTTTCAGGTCTTCTTCTCGTTCTCAGGTGGCTTCTTCTTCTGAGTGGTTACTCCATTGGACTTTGCATGAACGAATGATCTTGCTTTTGGTAGTGCGCTCTGTGACATCAAGAATCTTGATTGGCTGCTCCACATAGGTGAGGTCTTCTTGAAGGTCGATGCTCTCTAACGGTGTTTGCTCTGTTGGAACTCGAAGACACTTCTTTAGCCGGGACACATGGAAGACGTTATGAACTGTGGATAAATATGTCGATAGCTCTAATTGATAGGCGACTTCGCCTTTCCTTTCCAAAATTTTGTACGGTGCAACGAATATTGGTGCGAGTTTTCCTTTGGTCAAGAATCTTTTTACTCCTCTGAGTGGAGTTACTCTGAGATAGACAAAATCTCCTATCTCAAAGGACAATTCTCTGCAACGATTGTTAGCATAACTCTTCTGTCGGGGTTGAGCCACTCTCAATCGTTCTCTTATCATTCTTACTTTACTTTCAGCATCCTTAATTAATTCCGGTCCAAAGAACTGGTGTTCTTCGACTTGATCCCAAAGGAGAGAGGTTCTACACTGTCTACCGTACAATGCTTCAAATGGAGACATTTGCAGGCTGGCTTGATAGTTGTTGTTGTACGAGAACTCTACATACGGGAGATTTTGATCCCAACTCTTTCCATAGTCTATAGCACAGGCTAGAAGCATGTCTTCCAAAATTTGATTTACTCATTCTGTTTGTCCTTCTGTCTGAGGATGGTATGCGGTACTGAGGTTGAGTCGGGTCCCCAAGGCTTCATGTAAGCTCTTCCAAAATCTAGATATGTCACAACCCAGATGGAATCATATCCCGATTGGGTCTTAGGCAATCTGGTGATAAAGTCCATGCTGATTTGTTCCCACTTCCATTCGGGAATTGGTAAAGGTTGCAACAAACCAGCGGGTCTTTGGTGTTCTGCCTTGACTCTTTGGTATATATCGCATTGTGCAACGAATTCAGCAATCTCTCGCTTCATACTGACCCACCAGTACTTTTCCTTTAAATCCTGGTACATCTTGGTACTTCTCGGATGAATAGAGTAGGGTGATTCATGGGCTTCCTTCAGAATCAACTGTTTTGTTTCTTGGTGATTAGGTACACAGATGCGGTTACCGAACCAAACAGTACCTTGCCTATCCTCAAAAAATCCTAGGGCTTTGCCTATTCTCATATTCTTCTTGATTTCTTTGATGTCTTTATCTTCCTTCTGATTTTCTCTGATTTGACTCGGAATGGTTCGTTCAACTTCCAAAGTGTTTGTACAACCCTAGTTAACAAACTCTAAATTCATATGTCTCAATTCTTCATACAATTTTGGCTAACTCTCCTGAACCAACATAGTGTTACAATACCCTTTTCGACTTAGGGCATCTGCCACTACATTTGCTTTGCCTGGATGGTAATGGATTCCAGGTTCATAATCCTTTATTAGTTCTAACCATCTCCTTTGCTTGAGATTGAGTTCTGACTGAGTGAAGATGTATTTCAAGCTTTTGTGATCTGTGAAAATCTCACAGCGATTACCGATGAGATAATACCACCAAATTTTCAAGACATGCACAATTGCGACTAATTCCAAATCATGTGTCGCGTAATTTCCTTCATGAGGCTTTAATTGGAGAGACGCATAAGCCACAACATTTCTTTCTTGCATCAACACACAACCAAGACCCTGACGAGAGGCGCCACAGAAAACCTCGAAGTCCTTATGGATGTCAGGTAAGACTAACACAGGTGCTGATACTAGTCTTCTCTTCAATTCCTGGAAACTTTGCTCACAATCATCTGTCCAATCAAACTTCTTCTTTTTTGTCAAAAGCTGAGTCAGAGGTCTGGCGGTTTTGAAGAAACCTTTAATGAATCTTCGGTAATACCCAGCTAGACTAAGGAAACTCCTTACTTCAGTGATGGATTTGGGTTGCCTCCAATCCATTACGGCTTCAACCTTGGCAGGATCTGCTGTAACTCCTCCTGCTGACACAATATGTTCGAGAAAATACACTTGGCTTAGCCAAAATTCACTTTTATTGAATTTGGCATAGAGCTGCTGCTCTCTGAGTCTTTCCAAAACCGTCCTAAGATGTTTCTCGTGCTCTTCTTCATTCTTTGAGTAGATGACAATATCGTCAATGAATACGACCACAAATTTATCCAAGAATTCCATGAATACTTTATTCATAGTATTCATGAAATAAGCTAGTGCATTCGTCAAGCCGAATGACATTACTGTAAACTTGTACAGTCCATATCTAGTGGTGAAAGCAGTCTTGGGGATGTCTTCTGATCTGATCCTTAACAGATGAAAACCAGATCTTAGGTCAATCTTGGATAAAACACTTGCTCCTTTCAACTGGTCAAAGAGATCGTCGATCCTAAGTAACGAATACTTGTTCTTGATTGTGACTTCATTGAGGGATCTATAATCCACACATAACCTCATACTGTTATCTTTATTTTTGACAAACAGTATCGATGCTCCTCAAGGTGATGAACTTGGTTGAATGAAACCGTTGTCTTGTAATTCTTTGATTTGTTTCTTTAATTCTGCTAACTCATTTATTGACATGCTATAGGGTCTCTTTGATATTGGTGCAGTCCCTGGGACTAAATCAATTAGGAACATAATGTCCCTATCTGGTGGCATACCGGGTAATTCCTCAGAAAATACATTCGGGTATTCATTTACCACTGGAATGTCTTCTAACTACACTTCCTTCAAGCTGGTCAAGATAGGACTCTATAACTAAAATTCATTTTCTAAATCTCAAATTTTATAGTCAGATAACATTCACCAACAACTGGTGAAGGGTACTTTCCTATCACATGGCTACCAGACCAATTTCCCATTTGGATAGAAACCTGAAACAATTTAACAAGTCTTTTCAAATCAAAACCAAAATCTAACTTGGAGTGGCTTTACTAGCATATCCATGACCATGGATACGGCTATTCGAATAGTTTTACACTCTACAGAGGTTGTACAACTTTACCCATATGACACAACATCTCTAGTTTGTTTGACATCCATCGATACCACCACTCACTACTTTAGGTAAGCAGTTTAGAGCACGTGGCAAGGCCTTTACAATGCATCATCCCACTGTAGTCCCGCCTCGCTAAGGTTTCGCCCCCTTGAGATAGAAACCCGCTTGATTCAAGCCCCCTCTTGCGCTAGGTGGGAATATATAAAAGTAGGTCATAAAAGACACCCACGTAACCGGATGGCACGACTACGGTGAAATATTGCAAATTAGTTAGTCAGGTCCATCCCATTCGAGACATGTGGTAGTACGAAGGGGTTTAGCAAGATGCGGCTCAAAGACCGGTCCTTAATTGACTTAGGCAACTTTCCATAAAACCCGTGGGCAACGGTTATAGAAATGACCCGATCCCGTGCATCAACGTGCACCATCCAACCATCCATTTCGTCCAAGTCCAAACCAATTTTTATTTTGTTTAACAAGTTAAATCATTTTATAAACAACTATGGTAAAGATAATATCATAGTATCATTTTAAATCATAATTGAACTTTTAGCTAAATTTCCCAATTTTAACATTTTTGGTCTAGGCTTTGTCTAAGCATAATGTTTTTCAACATGTTCTAGCTCATACTAATGTATCAACTAGATTTTAACTAAGGTACCAAGGAAAGACTAATTTAATAGCAAAGTTTGGCTATACAAAAGAATTGGGAATAACTATAAAGCTTGAAACAAGAATTTACATTACTTAAATTTAAATAAGCATGCAATAATAATTTAAAATGGAATTTAAATAATTTAAAATAATGGGATTCAATATGATCAAAGATGTAACTTGCCTTGCTCAAATGCTTGAGGATCTACTTCTTCGCAAAATTCGGGTTCCCCGGAGTCGTCGAAATCTACACGTAAAGACGAAGCAAAATCAAATAAAATTCAAATGTACTCCAAATCAAATAATTTTAGTGTAGATAGGTAGATCTTGATTTTAGATGAGTTTAGAAATTTGAATCGCTCGAATCAAAGTTCGAACGGGCTTCCGGAAGTTTGAAAATACATGAAATGATGAAAAGGGGAATTTTGGAATTTTTGGATTTATTTTCTAAAAAAAATGGGTCAGGCACTCACAGTGGGCCCTGCATCAATGGATCGGTCCACGAAGCAATGATCCACCGTGAACCCAGCTTGTGGCACAGTGGCTACGCCACGTGGGCTGGGCCACGCGGCTGCCACGCAACCGGGGGGGTGAGGTGGCCCCAGGTGGCGCGGACATGGCGGTCACGTTGGCACTATTGGACGCCGGCGGCTCGGGAGTGAGGGCTCGCCGGCGCTACGCGTCTTGGCGAGCCCGGCGGGTGGCGCCAAAGCAATGAGGGGTTCGTGGGGGTTCCAGGGCGCACCGTTGCGGCGAGGGAGCGAGGAAGGAAGGCCGGCAGCGAGAGAGAAACATGACGGCGTCTCGGAGATGGTGACGACTTTCCGGCGAGGGTCCAGGGAAGTGGGTGCGCACACAAGACAGCCCACACTCGTGCGATGCCGGCGGTGGAGGCGGAGGCGGCTGAAGAGCTTCCACGGCGGCACTAACTCCGACAGCGCAAGCTCCGACCGGAGGTCTTGAAGCTCCAAATCTGGGCGATTGAGGGAGAGAGAGAGGGAGGGAGAAGGGGGAAAAGGAAGAGGAGGTTGAGGAGCTCTGGAGGCGCTCCTTTACAGGCACCGAGGAGGGCCGAGGGTGGAGGTTGCGTGCGGAGCGCCGGCGACTTTCGTGTGGCATGGGGACCTTGGCAGGGCTTGGGGAGGAGCAGGTGGGTGAAGAAAAATGGGGGGGGGGGCGGGGGCAGCGAAAGACCCGACACTTAATGCTCGTTGACGGGAGCGGCGAGACTGAGCGAACGCGACGGGACGGGGGAGGCGAAAGTGACGAGTGCAGCATGGGGCACCAACGGGAAGGAGGGTTAGGGAAGACGACGCCGACAGGTGGGGCCCACCTGTCGGTGAGGGCGAGAAAGGAGAGGCACGGGAGGAGATGGGCCGAAGGACTAGGCCGCACGCTGGAAGGAAGGAGCGGGCCGGGAAGAATTCGGCCCAAAGGCAAAAGAGGATTTAGAAATATATTTTTTATTTAATAAATACAAGAAATTGAAAAGGCTTTTTAGAAAATAGTTAATTAGGTCCAAAAGTTCTAGAAAAATACACATAAATTCCTTAAATTACTTGGAACTTAATAAAATTATTTTCAACTTAACTTTAGCTTTTAATTTTGTAATCAAATTACTTTTGGCTTTCGGGCAAAAAGAAAAACCCTTTTTAAATTCCAGAAAATGCAAGAAAATACTTAATGCACTCTTTTTTACTTTAAATCCAATAAAATCCAAGAATTCAAATAAACCAAAATTTGATTTTATTGAAGTTTGATTAACTCACTTTAAATTATTTTTATCTTCTAAAATTTCGACTTTAAGCTTTATTAATCCAATAAAATCGAATGGTTAATTTTAATTTGAAAATTTTCAAAAAGCTCTGAAAATCGGGATGTTACAATTGGCTCCGCGACACGGAGAAGAAGCTTCATCTTGCACGATGTTCAGAAGACGACAAGGTGGACTTTGCTACCCACCAGCTCAAAGGAACCGCAGCTGCTTGGTGGGAAAACTACCTAGCTGCTCGAGGAGGAGAAAACCCAATTGCCGATGAAGAGTCTGATGAAGAAGAAGCACCAGTAACTAATGAACAGCAAGACCAAGCTGTAGAAGAAAATGTGGAAGTGCAAATAGAAGAAGAGACTGGATCAATGAGGCATGCAATTTCTTGGAGCGAATTCAAGATTGCCTTCAGAATCAACTTTGTGCCAACTGGCACCATGAGAATGAAGAAGAATGAATTCCGAGCCCTAAAGCAAGGACACCTGTCAATCAACGAGTACCTCACCAGGTTCAACCAACTCGCCTGCTATGCCCCAGGTGACGTCGCTAATGAATAAGAGAAGATTGATCACTTCCTAGAAGGAATGCACGAAGATATGAGAGTGCAGCTAATCATCCAGGACTTTTCCAGCTTCCACCACCCGGTCAACAAAGCCCTTATACTGGAAAATGAGACAAGAATGGTGGAGGCCAGCTGTAAACGAATGATGGCAGCCCAGATGCCACAAAGCAACTGCCCTCAGAGGTCAACATTTCATGGCAACCCATCATTCAGGCCAGTTGTAGCCTCACCTCCAAGAGCTCCAGCTCCAGCCCCACGTCCCAGTGGGAATGTACTCCGCACTCCTCGCCCCGCCGGATAGCCTACAGTAACCAACCCAGCAGCACATCTCCATTGCTTCAGTTGAGGAGAGAAAGGGCACTTTGCCACCCGCAACGCCAAGTCACTCCCGTGAAGTTCAACTTGGGAGCCACACCAACTCGAGGCCAATCATCAACTCCAAGCAAGAGTCATCAGACCTCGTAGGCATCCAGGGCTACCTCAACACCGAACCACGGCCATGTGAACCATGTCACAGCAGAGGATGCACAAGAAGCTATAGGAGTACTAATGGGTACGTTCTTTGTTAAGCTAGTACATGCACATGTTTTGTTTGATTCTGAAGCTTCGCATTCTTTTATACCAAGGAAGTTTGTTGAAATGCTTAAGCTACCAACCTTTAAGTTAAAGAAACCCGTGGTACTTAGTTCACCCGATGGAGCCTTAACTACTACATTAGTAAGTCCCAGAGTAGATATTGCTATGGAAAATTTTGAATTCTTAGCAGACCTCCTGGTGCTACAATCCCAAACTCTAGACATCATCCTAGGGATGGATTGGTTGGCCAGATACCAAGAAATGATAGACTATGCCAATAAAAAGGTAGTACTCACCAAGTACCCAGGATTTACGATAAGGGTTAATGTGGATCGTCCCTCTCTTGTGGATCGTGCAATCCACCACCTTGAAGCTACATCAATAGAAACAACGCATGTAGTTCAAGACTACCCTGAAGTTTTTCCAGAAGAATTGTCTAGCATGCCACCAGACAAAGACATAGAATTTGTGATCAACCTAAAACCAGGGATCACCCCAATTGCCAAGAGACCATATAGGATGGTCGTCGATGAGCTTAAAGAGATAAAAACACAAATTGAGGATTTGCAAGGCAATGGATTCATTAGACCTAGCTCATCTCCCTAGGGTTCGCTAGTACTTTTCATGAAGAAGAAGGACGGCACCGCCAGCATGTGTGTGGATTACAGAGCCCTCAATGATGTGACCATTAAGAACAAGTATCCCTTCCCCGCATTGATGATCTATTTGATCAGCTTTCAGGAGCAGCACTGTTCTCCAAGATAGACCTAAGGTCAGGATACCATCAACTTAAGATCAGGGCTGAGGATATCCCCAAAACAGCTTTTTTCCATCCGGTATGGCCTATATGAGTTCACAGTCATGTCGTTTGGCTTGACCAATGTGTCAGCCTACTTCATGATGTTCCACTTGTTGGCACTCATACATACTGATGTGTGTGGACCAATGAGCATGATAGCTAGAGGTGGTTTTCAGTACCTCATTACTTTCACTGATGACTATAGTAGATAGGGATATATCTATTTAATGAGGCACAAATCTAAATCTTTTGAAAATTTCAAGGAGTTCCAAAGTGGGGTATAGAATCAACTTGGCAAGACAATCAAATCTTTACGATCTGATCGTGGAGGTGAATTTTTTAGCCATGAATTTGGTGACCATTTGAAACAATGTGGAATTATTCCACAACTTACACCACCGGGCACTCCACAATGGAATGGGGTGTCCGAGCGGCGTAATTGGACCTTGTTGGATATGGTTCGGTCGATGATGAGCCAATCAGATCTGCCATTGTCTTTTTGGGGTTACGCTGTAGAAACTATCGTTTTCACTTTAAATAGGGTACCATCTAAATCAGTAGTTAAGACACCATATGAGATGCGGACTGGGAAGAGTCCTAGTTTGTCTTTTCTAAAGATTTGGAGATGTGATGTCTATGTTAAACTTTGACGTCTGATAAACTCACACCCAAGTCAGATAAATGCTTCTTTATAGGATATCCTAGGGAAACCAAAGGATATTATTTCTACAACCGAGTAGAGGGTAAAGTTTTTGTTGCCCGAAATGATGTTTTTTTTGGAGAAAGAGTTTCTTTCAAAAGGAGTTAGTGGGAGAAAGGTGCAACTCGAAGAAATTCGGGAAACGTCTGAAAGTGTTTCAACTCCTACTGAACCTCTATAGGATGAACAAAATATTGTTGAACCTATAGATGAGGCATCAGCCCCACATAGATCTAAAAGGCCACGTCAATTGCCTATAAGGTATGGGCATAACGTATTATTATTGAATAATGATGAGCCTAAGACTTATGAGAAAGCAATGATGGACCCAGACTCTGAGAAATGGCTTGGAGCCATGAAATCCGAGATAGACTCCATGAGAGACAATCAGGTTTGGAACCTGGTCGATCCACTTGATGGTGTTAAAATCATTTAGTGCAAATGGATTTATAAGAAAAAGATTGACATGGATGGAAATGTTCATATTCATAAAGCTCGACTAGCCGCAAAAGGGTTTCAACAAGTTCAATGGGTTGACTACGATGAGACCTTCTCACCGATGGCGATGCTTAAATCAGTACGGATCATTCTAGCTATCGCTACATATTTCAACTATGAGATATGGCAAATGGATGTCAAAACGGCTTTTCTTAATGGAAACCTAGATGAGGATGTGTACATGACACAGCCTGAAGGTTTTGTCGATCCAAAGAATACTAGTAAAGTGTGCAAACTTCAGAAGTCCATTTATGGGTTGAAGCAAGCATCTCGAAGTTGGAATTTATGTTTTGATAAGGAGAACAAAAGGTTTGGTTTGGTCAAGAACAAAGAAGAACCATGTGTTTACATGAAGGTTAGTGGGAGCACACTTGTAATTCTAATCTTATATGTAGATGACATATTATTGATTGGAAATGACATTCCTATGCTGGAATTCGTTAAGGCATCATTGAAAAATAGTTTTTCTATGAAGGACCTAGGAAAGGCAGCATATATCTTAGGGATAAATATCTATAGAGATAGATCAAGAAGGCTAATTGGATTATGCCAAAGTACTTATATTGACAAGGTGTTGATTCGATCAACATGCAGGATGCCAAGAAAGGGTTCTTGCCTATATCACATGGCATAAGTCTTAGCAAGAGTCAGTGCCCTTCGACAACTGTTGAGTGAGACTGTATGAATAGTATTCCATATGCTTCAGCTATTGGATCTATCATGTATGTCATGATATGTACTCGACCAGATGTATCATATGCTCTAAGTGTTACAAGCAGATACCAAGCTGATCCTGGTGAAGGTCACTGGACAGCTGTGAAAAATATTCTTAAGTACTTGAGAAGGACTAAGGATGCGTTCCTAGTTTATGGCAGTAATGAAGAGCTCGTTGTAAATGGTTACACCAATGCAAACTTCCAAACCGACAAAGATGATTATCGTTCGCAATCTGATTTTGTATTCATTTTGAATGGAGGAGTAGTGAGCTGGAAAAGTTCCAAGCAAGTGACGGTTGCTGATTCTACGCCAGAGGCCAAATACATTGCGGCTTCTAAAGCTGTGAAAGAAGGTGTTTGGATAAGAAATTTTATTGCTGAGTTGGGTGTGGTTCCAAGTGCCTCGAGCCCAATGGATCTCTATTGTGACGATAATAGAGCCATTGCGCAGGCTAAGGAGTCTAGATCCTATCAGAAGTCCAAGCATATACTCAAGCGTTATCATCTTATTCGCGAATTGGTGGATAGAGGAGATTTCAAGATATGCAAAGTTCATATGGATTTAAATATTGTTGATCCATTGACAAAGCCTCTCATACAGCCAAAGCATGAGGTGCACACAAGAGCTATCGGTATTAGATACTTAAATGATTAACTCTATCTAGTGCAAGTGGGAGACTGTTGGAAATATGCCCTACAGGCAATCATAGAGATGATTATATTTCGTTATGTTCATAATATTGGATAATATGTTATCTTGTTCCTAGAATAATATCGTTAATATTTATTACCAAGTATGTGACTTGATTGTGAAACTCTATATTTCTGCGATGATTATTCTTAAATGTTCCCTGGTCAGAAACATATGAGGACACATATGAATAGACTAGCATATGTATTGGTTGATGACTATATTTCACAGGTCATGGATATGGAGATATCAAACCAATAATATGGACACATGTTAGAGAACATGGTGTTGGATAAGACCCACCTTGAGACACTATTGAGATTGTTATGATTCTATGTGTCGTTAGTTGGTCTCAAGCAATGATGATGTATAATCCTTAGACCTGAGATCAGCATGGTTTCCTACATGTGTAATAGTACTCTTAGGGGTTGCCAAACGCTACTCCGTAACTAGGTAGTTGTAAAGGTAGCTTTTGGGTATACTATGAAACATGCGAAGGAATATGACTGGTCGGATATGGGATTTGCCCCTCCTAACATAACAGGAGAGATGTCTCTGGGCCCCTCGTTGTGGTTGGATAAAGTAAAGTGCATGGCCATGCCACTAGTGGTCAAAGTGTTCGACCACATAAAGTTATTCGATACTTGATCGAGAAAGTATTGAACAGTCCATGGATGACAAATTATCTCACCTGGATTTCAACCAGATGTCGTGAGGCAAAGGGAGAATACACAAGCAGGTCGTTCTGTTCAACCAGACACAGACTGGTCAAAGCTAGTCTTAAACTGGTTGTATGGAGATACGAGCTGGTCGTAGACTAGTCGAAGCTAGTCGTAGACTGGTCGAACATAATCACTAACTGGTCGTAAGGAGTTGCGAACTGATCGTACTTAAGTATGAACTGGTCGTAAGGAGTTACGAACTGGTCGTGACTAAGTATAGACTGGTCGTGACTAGGTATGAGCTGGTCGTAAGTGATAAGGACCTGGTCTTAGATCATATTGCATTAAGGTTCGTCCGATATATTCTATGTGTGTTTGGGAATCGTTATGTGCTGCTAGGTACCGCTAATGACTCATGGTCGGAAAAGAGTTTCCGAGTCACAGCCGATTACATATGAACCTATAGGGTCGCACACTTAAAGGGCTAGGATTTGATTTGGATAGTGATCCGAATTCTTGTAGGCCACGAGTTCCTAATAGGCCTCAAGTTTGAGACCCATCATCGATGCCTATATATAGAGGGACGGTGGCATGGGATGGGATGATTTGTTTTAAGAACTCCCAAAACCCTAATAGCCACACCTTCCTCAACCACACAGCCGGCACTAGCACTCCAGTGCATGGTGTCCTTGCCCCGTATGTGCGGATACCTTAGAGGTGTTGTTGCGAAGCATCAGCACTACGACGATCCGCAACTCGTGACGTGCAAAGGTTGCTGGAGGAGACGATCAACTTGCAAGAACACTGGATGATTGACTACATCGATGTGCTCGACGTTGGACGATTGACTACGACCACTTCATCGATGCGTTCTACATCGGATCGGGCTTCTCCAACTCTTCTTCTGCTGCACTGCACGTCTAGTGGTAACGATCTATGATTTTCTACTTGCATGGCTTCCTGGTTTACGTGGTAGAATTTTGAATTGTTAGCTGGCGTAGCCTACCCGTATCCCTACAGATCCCATAGAATGAGTATCGTACAGGTTTTATTCTGGCCCGAGGTACTTGCATCTCGTCTAGGGAACTTGTAAATAAAATATTTAACGAACTGCCTCCATCAACCAACACTCAATTTACTCGACAGTTGTTGGTAGTGGGCTCAACCACGATCGAAAACCAACTAGGTCAAATGGAAGGGATCGGATAGTCATTTTTCTCAAAGGAGACAGTGACATCCGACCACTTCGATAATTTATTGACAAGAGGAGAGTTAATAGAGTTTACCTCTCGTGCGATAGCCTTAAGTTGTCGCCTCGACTCGTATGCCGAATATCTTCCAAAGATGTGGTCGATGGTATGCTTCGGATCCTGGAACGACATCTCCTCATCGTTGTCCAACTGCTTCCGGCCACTGGCTTGTCCTACCTTCTCGAGTGCAGGAAGTGGCCCTTTGTCGGTATAGTAGTCCTCGAGTTCTCTTTGGAAAACCCGACAATTGCGAAAGTCATAACCTTCCTTTTTATGGAAAGAACACCACCTGGGCTTATCGTTCTTCCGCTCGGGGCGCTTGCCTTTGCCCCGATTGGAGTATGGCTTGGAACTTCGAGACTCCTTATCGCTTACGGCAAAAAGTTCCTTAGAACGGTTGGCTTGAGGCTTTTGGCCTTTCGCCTTGTTCTTGGATTTTTTGGCCATCTTATCCTTTCTTTTGCTGCTTTCGCCCGCTTCTTGAGGATTTTTGTCACCTCGATTGATGGTTTTGTTCCACTCGACTACTTCAGCAGCAGTCGCATATTGATCGGTCATCTCGAGGAGCTCAGCGACAGTAACCAAAGGATTCAAAGCGATATCCTCTGTGATCCTTCTGCTACGGACTCCCTGCTTAAAGACTCTGATAACAGATGAGTCAGAAACCTCTGGAATCGAATTGCGAACCTGACTGAAATGTCTGATGAATTGGCGTAAGGTCTCATGGTCGTTTTGTCTCATCCTGTGCAGGTCCTCCTCCTTTCTAGGGCGATTGTAAGTGTCCTGGAAGTTGGCTAGCAACAGGTCGCAAAGGTGTTGCCACGAATAGATCGACTCGAGTGGCTGATTTAACAACCACGATCGAGCAGACCCTTCGAGCACAGTTGGAAGGTAATTCACCACGACGTGCTCTTCTCCTGCTGTTGCTCAGACAACGGTCATGTAGATTTGAAGGACTTCGATGGGATTCTGCGATCCATCAAATTTCTCCATATTCACTAGTCGAAACCGCGACGGCCAGCGAACAACTCGGAGATCAGGTGAGAACGCCCGACATCTGGTAATGACATCATAATGTCTTCTCTGTAGAAAAGAAGTGTTGATATCACTAGGTGATCGTAGACGACGATACCCGGTCGTAGGTGGACCCAACCTATGATAGGTCTCAGTTCTACGAGGGTAATACTCCTCGTATTCCATCTGATGTTGTAGATTTCTGGGTTGGAGTGATGAATGATCATCTCTCCTGGGAGCTTGTCGATCGTCGGACATTCGAAGAACTCTTCTCCGACTGGAGTTAAGGTTAGGGGAACAACATAACTTGTTGTCGCGTCGATCTCCATGAGGTAAGTTGTTCGAACGACTGGTGGTCGATGGAGTCGTACCGCTACGATTTCTAGAATGATGCCGGCGAGGATGCTCAAGTCTTTTCATTGTGCTTCAGAGCCTTCGTGTAATCTCTTCGGTGAAGAGGTCGTACCCTGGTGTTCGAGCCAGTTCTTGAGTTGGGTTCTCGAGCAGATCGTTTATATGTTGGAGTTCCCGAGCTTCCTCTGACTGGTGCAATTTTTCTTCTTCGGGTTGTCTCAGGATCATCCACATCGATCCTGATGATCCTTGAGTTTGCCTCAATAGAGTGTGATCATTTCGAAAGATTTCTCCCACGCCCATCAGAGTGTTAATCTAAGTCTTTGCTGGAGGCCTCCTCACCAATCCCACGAGGGGTCGTAGGGTGTGATCGGCGAGGAGCATCCTCGGGCCTGCTTTTAGGAGAGAGATCATGATCTGAGGGGAGGACGAATACCTCCTGTATATGATCTTCACTTGCGCTTGAGGCCTCTTGGCTTGAAGAGTGGTCAAATGACACCATTTGGTGACTTGGAGTAAACCCCTCCAAGAAGGGGAATTCCGGGTTATAACCGTCTCTATTCGCAAGCATGCCCTGCGATGGAATGGTCGAACCCGCAGGAAGAGCATGCTCACCCACATCCTCTGTGGGGCCAATCAAAGGGAGACGACCACCAGATGCTGATGGAGTCCCAGAATGATGGCTTCCAGAATTTGTTGTGCCAAATCGGATGGCCTCAGACGGACTGAAACACTTGGAGAGGGGAACCCTCGCTATATTCTGTGTCTGCCTTGGTGCAATCCTGATGATGATCGAATAGACCATTGCCCTCTAAGGAATCAAGTTCCCTATTTGGACGTAAGCTTGTGGGGGATAAGGATCCCTCCTCAACTCTATATGTGGTATGGTCTCCTGGATCTGGTAAAAGATCCCTGGAGGCGGCATTACCATCGGATGAAATGATACTCGGCTCATAGTCGAAGCCGGCATCAATGTCGATCTCTGCGTAGTCGGCCAAGTGGAACCAATTCTCCTCATTCCAGTCTCTTGCCATGGAAGTATTAGGAAAAAAGAGAATTTGTTGACAATAAATCACTGGACTTCCTCACGGTCAGCGCCAACTGTCGGTGATCTAGAACCGATCTTACATATAATTATTTGATTCGGGGGGGGGGGACTCTTGGAGATAAAACCACACAGAGAATGACACAGTGATTTTATACAGGTTCGGGCCTTCTCTGGAGAGAATAATAACCCTACTCATGTGCTAGTGTATTAAGTGTGATTATTACAATCAAGAGGAAGACTAATATCTACTGTCTTGTGCTCCGGATTGCCCTCCTTTTTGCCCTCTGACTTCAGCCTTTATATAGCATACGAAAGGGTGGCAGTTCCTCCCAGCCAAGAGGTGTCTCAACATTCCAAATGATGAACCACTTGATGGAGGTTGTCGTTAAGGACGTGGCACCCCCACGTCGCCGGGTAGTTATTACCAGAGACAAAGGTGATTCATGCGGTTATTCATAGAGAATAACATCGTATATTAAATACCCTGTGTGTTAAACATGGCACATAAGATTCTCTAACCGACTGGGCCCACATGTCTGTAGACTCCATCGATATAGGGAAGTTGTAACCGACTAGGTTGTGGAAATACTTACAACCATAAGGTGCTCGTAGAGGAGACTCACAACCTAAAGCTAGTCATAGGGAAGCTTACGAATAGAGGCTAGTCGTAGGAAAGGTCTTACAACTAGGGGGTGGTCGTAGCAAGACTTACGACCGCTGGGTTTAACTTCTCCCTTACAAATGGTAAGGGGTACGAAGAGATTGCTATCTATAATATGAATTATAGACAAATAGTAAAATGAGGATTGTTATATCCTTGTCAATTACATATCTTGATTTATATTTACTTACACTTGCAAACTACTAACCTCTAACTAAAATCCTCTGTACCTCAGACAGCCATGACAAATCAGAGGATCATCAAAACATCTGCTACTGCCAAAGTCACTACACAACATGGTGGTTCTGCTACTATGAACTTGGAGGCAACGTGGCATCTGCGAGGGCAAAGTTAAGTGTGAACATCCAAGTGACCTCTGGTTCTGCATCTGGTCAAGCTGAAGCCCAAGCACTTGCTTCCAAAAAAGAAACTAACTCCAAGCAAGAAGAAGCAAAGTTGTAATTCAAAGCTTGCAAAGCTTTTGGGTCTACCAACTAATCAGTGATGTTGTAATGGATTTGCCAGACTTGTGGCTTGTAAGGTGTTCTGTAATTCCAAAACTTGTGCTTTTGATGATTTGGCATCATGAAGGGAGGTCCATCAGTATAGTTTTATGCAATTCCAAAACTTGTGGTTTGTAGGGTGTTATGTAATTTCAAACTTCTATTGTTCAAGTTTGTTGTTTAATCAATATGTTGTTTATTTCTGAGGTCCAGTAGTATGATGTTTAAGTTTGTTATTCAACTTTGTTGTTTTCTGAGAACCTATGTTCTTTTGGCCATGCAGCTCTAGCTCATGCCATTTTTGTTTGGTTGCCTTCTTAACTTTCAGGTTGGGTAACAATTGGTCTCATGTTCTAGATTCTGATTTTGAAATGTTGTTTCTTTACCATATTGCCAAATTCTAGCTGGTCTCATATACTGTACTTGCCAAATTCTAATTTTGCTGAATGTAGTTTCATGTCGGCTAACAGTCATATAGTTTGTAGTTGTGCTGTTCTCATTTTGAAATGCCCTTTTTTAACCATATTGGCAAATTGTGATGTTCTCAGTTTGTAGTTCCAAGTCTTTGTGCTAGCTAACAGAAAATGAAAAACAGGGAAAAAAATAGATAGTGTCAAACTTGTGCCATTCACATACCACAAAATGAAAAAGAGTGAAAAAAAATCAAGTATTGCCGACAAGAGCAACAATAGAATTGCCCACATTCATAACCAACATTCATGCATTATGTAGGAGATTACAGGATAAGTTCAACATACAACACAGGAGAACAGTTGCAAGACTTGGCAAGTTCAGTTTTATTCCCTACTCATAATACTAACTAGCATCAATACAAAACTAGCAAGTAAGACAAATAACATTCTCCTCTCTTTCTCCAGCTGTGCTACCTTACCAGCGAGTCCAACAAGTGAATCTTCATTTTCTCTCAAATTGGCAGTCAGTGCTACAACATGTTCTCCATGCCTCGACTCAACCACACTCAACTCTTGTCTGGCAACGACAATACCTCTACTGAGCTCACTATTCTCCTTCCTCAACGCCTTAACAACATCGCGCAAGTCCAGTACTACCTGCTTTAAGAACGGGGTTGGTTCATCGTCGCACCATGCCCAAAACTTGCAGCCTCCAACCTTCAATTACCAATTACAACTAAGCAGAGACTCCACAAACAAAACAAAATAGCAAATTCGCGAAGAAACCTTACCCGAGCTCGCATGCATGTCATGTACCTCTGTGCCGGGTTAGAGTCGCTCCACGATATCCACCGACCAGCCTTCTTCCCGTAGTGGCAATGGATTGATGGAGTGTACTCCAATGGTCGCTCTTTGTACGGAATCGGCGATGCGCAAGCACCATGAACTGCGCCGACGGAGGGTAGAGTCGATGCCACCGGCCTCGTGCCTCCTCCGGTCGCCACCGACCTCGAGCTTCTAGAGGTGGCCATGGCACCGCCTCCAGTCGTTGGGCACCAATCTCCAAACCCTAATCCCCTTCAGTCGGCACCGAGAGAGAGAGCGAGAGAGAGAGAGAGAGCATGGCGTATGTTGCGGCCGAGTCTGAGTTCATAAGTTGCGACCGGGTTCCAGTCAGCGGCCAGCGTGGATGCCACTTGGAACGAAACAGCCCTCGAATGCACGAAAGGTTTGATTTTGCTCGGCATTAACACTTTAAAGATGAGTTGTATCTAGTATTTCAGTTTATGGATGGACATTAAACTACGTGCATAGATAAGGGACGTAACATGTACTCATGATAGCCTGACCACAATCTTCTGTCATCGTAGACGCTGCGTTGGCTCGTGCACCGGCTGGCTAGCTATCCATGGCAGGGTGTTCGCCCTCGTCAATTCCCTCACCGGCGAGGAGATCCCCTTTCCTCCCTTCACCCACCGGAAGGTGTGGGTGTCGAAGGTCGTGTTTGCACCGAACCCCACGCCGGGCAACTTCACCGCGGTGGCCATCAGCGGCCTTGGCAGCCTCGCCTACACGGCTACAGGGAACAGAAGATGGACCGATCTAGAAGGTCTTCGTCTCGTGGATGGAGACCAGCTCACCGACTTGATGTACCATGAGAAACGCGATAAGAAGGTGGTCTACTGCCTCACAAGACATGGAGACGTGCGTGTGGCCCACCTCCCTGGCCGCTGCGGACAGCGAAATGCAGTGGTCGAGCCCTTGTTGTCCAAGCGCAACATGCAGTACGACCCTGCGACTGTCTTTGCCCCGCCGTATGATACTATCTCCAAGTTTGCAGGTGCCAAGAATCTGGTGTTCAGCGATGGTAATCTGTACCAAATCTGGAGGAACATCACTTGTACTGTCACTTCACCGCCGTCAAGCGATCAAAGGCTGTGCTGCAGATCATATCTTTGTTCTTAGGTACGATCCTCGGAGTCGGCCATGTTGGAATGCAGTAAATGATTTGTGGGGCTACTCTGTGTTTGTTGGGAAAAACAATGCGCTATCGGTTGGTGTGGATGACATGCCGGGGCTGAGAGACAACTGTGTGTATTGGATCAACGGACAGGGTAGGGATCAGGGCATGATGTTCAACATGGAAACTGGGAGGTCCACACCTTGCTTTCCAGGCATATCAGGCCATCTCCAGAGCACGATCTGCTGGTACTTCTTGGGTGACATGCAGAGCAGCAGCAGCAACAACAACAATGGTGTAAGACGAGCTTATCAGTTCCGGAAAAGGACTCGAGCTGAAGATGGGCAGGAATGAAAAGAGTAATTTTATCACCAAAAGATGTTTAATTATTGTATTTATGTATCTTATTTTGTTGAGTTAGCGTGTGTTTGTTTTTTCTTCTTTGGACTTATTTTATATTTTATATTGTTCTTTGTTAGGTTTATTTGATTCGAAGTTCACCGGTATGCATGTTTCATCAACAATTAAAAACTGAAATGCATAGGCTTTCATGATTGCCCTATTAGCTTGTAGAATTGGCAAGTGATGTGGTCTTTGTGACCTTGTTTTGTAATGCAAATGGCAGTAGTTGTGGCGTTGTGTAGTAAGCTCCATTTTGATGTACCATAATGCATATGGTTATGTAATGAGACCATTTTGTCTCCTATTGTAATGCATTGTGGAAGGATGGAATGAAATGGAATGCTTGATCACCTGACAATTGCGGTAGGCCAGAATGAATTGAACAATAATTAGTCTGAAAATAGCATACATGGATCACAACACCACACATATATGACATAGTTGCACATACTGACATACATATGTATCAACAGAGTTCAAATTTGCTGGATCACATTCAGTTTGACAACCATGAACACAGCACATTGTCTGGATGCCATCACATCCAGTGCACAAAATAAGCACACAACTTAGGAAACAACTTAACATATTCAGTACCAACTTAACTCAGGATTACACCACTAGATGTCAGAAATAGGAAATAGTTTCAGGTTTGTTGGGTAATGTGATTACATCACATTTTTTTTCTGTCCATTCCTTTTACAAAGCTCTCAGGCTGAGTAATGTGATTTTTCCCTATAAAAAGAGAATCAAATTACCTATGAAGATTAAAGGGTTCTTCTGGCTAGTGCTTAAGGAAAGTATTCTAACTAAAGACAATTTAATCCAAAGGGGGTGGAAAGGGGATAGTAAATGTGTGTTTTGTGGTGTTGATGAGACCATCAATCACCTCTTTTTTCTGTCCTCTTGCAAAATACATCTGGAATGTGGTGTTGCTCTTTTGGAATTAAGAATCCTCCTTGCAATATACAACAGTTGTTTAGCAACTGGATTGGTATGTTTGCTGGGAGATTCAGGAAATTAGTTGTGGTGGGAATGGCGGCCGTTCTTTGGAGCATTTGGAAAGCACGTATTCTGGCATGCTTCCAAAAAAGATGGTCTGCTGAGTGCTAATCTTTACTGCTTGCCATTGGATTAATTTCTGGAGTAAAATGCAGAAGGAGCGCGCACAGGAATCTCTCTGTCAGGGCGCTAGGATCATCAGTTACGTGGCTAAAGAAGTCTTGGGAACAGGGAGAAACTGGGCGCCTTGGACAAGAATTGCAAGTTGAAGTTGTTGGATTAATTTCCCGTTTGTGGACCCACATGAGTTAATATACATATCAGCTATCTATTCTTTGGTTGGCTCAAATATATAAAGTAATCAAATAAAGTATTTATTAAGAGCCCGAGTATCTGTTAAGGAAAATATAGACTTGGATTTTAAATCTGTGTAGAGACCTATTTGGAATCTATATCTAATTATGGAATGGGATAGGACTCCATACCAAAGGTTATAAATAAGGGTCAGGTCCTCCCAGCAGGGTAACTCTTGTCATAACACCTATCCCCATCTGTAGTTGGAGTTTGTGGCTTACCTCTTGCTGGGAAAGACCAAACCCTAGGTAGATTGAGCACTAGTTCATCTACTGCTTTAGATCAGATCTACGACAAACAATGGCATCGTCATCAGGTATGCTTCCGCGTTTACAGTTTATACAGGTGTTGCAATTACTGCATATATGATCCTGTTAGTTCTGATCATCTAGTTTAGATCAGAATTAAAGTTATAACAATTGGTATCAGAGCATCTATGTGTGTTTTGCAACCCATCTGGTGTTTTTTTGTCCCCTGCTGTTGCGCGTTCCCGTCGCTTCGGTTTAGATCAATTTCCTTCGAGATCAATCTGTTTTTGCTTCCGCTGCTTTTGGTTCAGTTCGTTCCCATCGCAATAGATCGGTTCTTCGTTTCCCTTGCTGTTGCTTGTGCGCCGAGCGACCTCCGGGATTTCGCCGCCCCCGCGTGACCTCCGTGTTCCGCCCGTGCTGCACACCCTTTGGCCTCCTCCGCCTCTGCTTGTGCGCCGCCGCCGCACCTGTTTGCGCCGCCGCTGCACAAGTCCGTGCAAGCACCGAGCGCGACATCAGGTTCCCACCGCCTCCCCGCTGCTTTCGGGCCCAAGCCGAGCGACCCGTCCGGGCTTCCATCGCCTTTGTGCGCTGCATGCAGGTTCAAGCTCCCGTTGACTCCACGTACGGTTGCTCACCCCTTCGGTTTCCGCGTGCACCATGCGCCCTCCTCCAGCCTCTGAGTGCGCCGACAGCCCTCTGGCTCCCGCCCGTCTTCGCAAGCGCTAAGTGCGCCTCCGGCTCTCCCACTTTCTTCGGCTCGAGGATTCCACTCCACCTCGCCAAGCGCCCTCGGGGATCCCGCGCTGCCTTGCCGAGCACCCTTGGGTGTCCTTGTGCCGCCTTATCTTGCGCCAGCCATGCGCCGCCCTTTGGATTCCGCCGCCTACAGCCGACCGGCTCCGGTTCCCGCTCTGGCCTCAGCATGCGCCGTCGCACCGATAGCAAAGAAGATATCCAGTTTTAGCCCTTGTTGGTTATGAGTTATTGTGGTTAAGGAATCCTTTGTTGCTGCATGAGGATAATTTGCGGTTAAGTTTTTTTTTGGATTACAGATTAGTAGATGCTCTTCAGTTTCTGGATTGATTTATTCTTGCATCTTCGCCATATCGATTCGAGCTAATAAGAGGTTAATGATTTGTCAAGCTTTACGGTATCAACTACTGAAAATTTGCGAAATGTTTCAGATTAGCCCTTATGCTAGTTCTGGTATCATGATTTAAATGTAACATTGCTTATATTGCTTTTAGTTCTGTTATGTGAATTGAGCTCTGGCAATATTAAGGTTTTGTTATTAATCTGTCAATTGCAATATTATCATCTATGGCAAGACTGGTTATGTTATCTGATTAGCTATTGCCATCTGCTCATCATGAGGGTTGTTTTATGCATTGCGGTATAAAATTGTGGACTTATAAATTGTCATCTTTAAGGATGATGTATTGATTCAAATTTGGCCAGCTAGTGTTCTGCATAGGTTAAGTGAAATTCTATGTTGCCAAAGCAACCTCTGTTATGTAGATTAATTTATTCAGAACAACTAGGTATTTTTTTTGTATGTTTAATTCATGCATCTATTGACTAGCCCAAAGGAAAGTCAGTATTTGGCCGAATTATATATGCAATCGTGGCAACAAATATGTAACAGTCATCAAGTTTCCATGTGAACAATAAGTCGGACCAAAGTAAGGCATATTGTTTGACGGGATTTACTGTTAGTATTTGTTTGCTACATCAAGGTTGCCACTTGCAAATTAATATTTCTGTCCAAAGACTAAATATTAATGGAGTGCTAGGTATCTTGCGCGATGGTATATACCAAATTTTGAATCAAGCCTTAAGTACTTTATTCATGTCATGATGTGAGCATTTATTCTTTTATTTCAGCTGCAAATCCTGTTTCCAATATTTCTGCTAGCATCAATTCTATACCTATGTTTACTGGTGCAAACTTTAAAGAATGGAAAGAGAACATTTCGATTGTTCTTGGGGTAATGGATCTAGACCTTGCACTTCGTAAAGAACAACCCGCTGCTCTTGTGGCTAATGACTCCATTGAGGAAAAGAAGGAGTATGAGAAGTGGGATCGCTCAAATCGCATGAGTCTAATGATCATGAGGCGTCGATCCTAAGTTTTTCGATAGCACATCGTAACAAGCCACTACTAAGGGTTTCCTTGATGAGTCTTGAGCAAAGGTTTGCCAAAACGAAAAGGTCAAACAAGTATGCTTTTGGCAAAACTTATCTCAATGAAGTATAAGGGCAAAGGAAACATAAGGGAGTACATTATGGAAATGTCTCATCTTGTTTCAAATTAAAGGCACTCAAGTTAGAGCTATCTGAGGATTTGCTTGTGCATTTAATTTTGATATCCTTCATGCACGCTTTAATCCGTTCAATTAAATGATATCCCTTCATGCACGCTTTAATCCGTTCAAGGTCAAAAGGACAAGTGGTCCCTTAATGAGCTCATCTCCTATTGTATGTAAGAGGAGGATAGATGAAAACAAGATAGATTAGAAAGTGCTCATTTGGCTATGACCCCTAAAGTAAAAAATAACAAGAGAAAAAGTAAAGAAGCTGCAAGTGTGCCATCCATAAAGAAGAAACAAGAGCCTGAATTGTCTTGTTTCTTTTGTAAGAAGGATGGTCACGTAAAGAAGAATTGTGCTAAATATCACACTTGGCGTGCTAAGAAAGGTACAATTCTTGCGATGGTTAGCTCTGAAGTTAACTTAACTTCTGTACCTGAACACACTTGGTGGTTAGACTCCGGTGCAACATCTAACATCAGTGTGTCCACGCAAGGTTGCCTGAACTGCCGAAAGCCAAGTGATGCTGAAAGATTCATCTATGTGGGCGATGGCAAGAAGGTGGAAGTTGAGGCTATAGGCACATTTAGGTTGTTGTTAAAGACTGGATACTATCTGAATTTGAAAGAGACTTATATTGTACCGTTTTTTAGGCGGAATTTTGTTTCTATTTCTGTATTGGACAAATCAAGTTATAATTGTTCTTTCAGAAATGGTTTATTTAGTCTTTTCCAAATTCCAATAAAGTTGGTACCAGTTCTTTAATTTGGCATGACAACTTGTATTTGCTTGATACTATTGCCACATATAATGAAGTCCTGCATGCGGTTTCTCGTGGTATAAAAAGAAAATTTACTAATGAGAAATCAAGTTCCTTGTGGCATAAGCGTTTAGGTCATATCTCCATGCAAAGAATTAAGAGACTTGTGTCAGAAGAAATTTTGGATCCCCTGGATTTCACAGATTTCGACATTTGTGTTAATTGTATAAAGGGGAAACAAACAAACATGAGGAAGTTAAGTGCTAATAGAGTTTCAGATGTCTTAGAACTGATACATACGGATATCTGCAGCCCATTCCCTATGGCTTCCTGGAATGGCCAAAGGTATTTTATCACATTCATAGACGACTTCTCAAGATATGGTTATATTTATCTTATTCATGAGAAGTCACAGTCCCTGGATGTGTTCGTCAGAGGGCGGCTGCAACAACCCCTCGACTGACGAAGGCCCCTGCCTACTTGTGACCAAGGCTACCCAAAGGCTTCCGAAGGTTACCCGAAGGACTCAGAAGGCTACACGAAGGACTCCGAAGGCTACCCGAGGCTCCAAGGTCTTAACATCTAGACGGTCCAAGCAACCCGGGGCGCCGGAGACTTCCGAAGGGCTCCTCAAGGGTGCCGAAGAACCTGGAGGAGCCAGAGACCCGAGGAGCCCAGAGAACATACTGTGCCCCTGGACCAGATGCACCAGCAAGGTGGACCAGGCCAAGGCTGGTCTACCACACGTCGGGAGCTAGGTCTAGGGCTAGAAAAGTCCTCGCAGCCCCTACCAAAGATAGGGCCTGTGGGGGGCAAGCTTGTAATCCTGTGTGTACTTGTAAAAGGCTATAAATACACTCTCCCCATAGGGGGGCTTTGAAACAAAGAAAGGAAAGGTCTGCAATACAAGTCCTTTGGTTTACATCGAGTCCCTTATCACGAGGACCCCTCGACGGAGGAGGTCCCCTTTATTTACTGCCTAGTCTTTCAACTTCGGCAGCTTGGCGCCGTCTGTGGGGTTCGCAGTAAGCCAAGCACTAAACCAAGGATGGCCCCTGGCACGAGGGCCGCACTCAGACCTCGACATCCGGCACCATGAGGGCACAGCGGCACCCAACACCCGCAGAGCCAAGAGGAGCAGAGCCACAGGCAGCCTACACCCCGCCCAAGCTTCGGAGGAGGAAGAAACAACTCGGCCAGGGGGCGCCAGCCAGGGATCATACGAGACACTCCAGCGAGAGCCGGTGGCCCTCCACGGAAGTGGCAGACTTTGGCACCGCCAGAGACAACCCTCGCGGGCCCGCTTCAGCAACTCCAGCAGAACGGAGCGGAGCGCGCCACCGCGACCACCGCGCCCCTTCCGCCCCGCTCCGACAAATGCCGCAGAACGGGGAGCAGCTCGAGACCCACGCCCCGGTGCTCCGAGGCGACCCGAGCTCCCCGCTAAGCCTCGGGCTGGGGGCGGCCAGATGGCCACCGGGGTTCAAGATGCCGGAGGTCGCGCCCTTCGAAGGAACTACGGATCCCTCGCAATTCCTCCGGGTGTACGAGACAGCCATCGAGGCAGCCGGAGGAGACGACACTACAAAAGCGAAGAGCATCACCCTCGCGCTCAAGGGCGTCGCGCTAACTTGGTTCTTCACCATACCTCCCCGCTCCATCTACGCATGGGAGCAGCTCCGAGATCTCCTCCGCAACAACTTCCAGGGAAACTACACGGAGCCAAAAGACGCGGGGCACCTGTTCGCCGTGAAGCAAGCACCGAATGAGACCCTCCGCAGTTTTTTCAGAAAGTTCGCAGAGGTCAAGTGCCAGGTGCAAGGCGTCAACGAAACGACCATCATCAACGCAGCTACGTGCGGCCTCCGCAACGGGCCGCTTTCAGAAAGATTGGCCCGCAAACCCGCACGGACAGATATGTAAACTCTTCGACAAAATGGAGGAGTACGCGAGCGGAAGAAGATAGCGCCGGAGGGGTGCTCTAATGGTCGCCGCAAACACCGCCACTACGGGAAGCATCCAACACCACCCCGATCGGACACCGACAAGCCGCATAATGACTACAAGCAAAAAAGGGGCGTCTACCACGAGACGCGGGCGTCGCCAATGATGGGGAAGACAAGGGGCGGTGGAAGCGGGGGCCGGAAGCGACGCGCCAAGAACACCGGTCGTCGATCGACAATCGCCGAGCACCGCCGAAATTTTATGACCTCCACGGCGAGGGAGCGCACTCAACCAGCGAATGTCGCACCATCGCTGCCATGCAAGATTACATGCGCCGCGATCAACCGGCTGACTACGACAATAAGAGAGCGGCCGACAATCGACTCCCAGCGCCACAACCAAGACCCCGCATAGAAGGAGGTCGCGCCGAGCACCATCAGAGGGTCATCAACATGATCACCGGGGGATCCTCGCTCGGCATGTCCTCGAAAAGACAGAGACGGGCATATGCCCGCCAAATCCACCACATGGCAACATACCCCGCCTCAAGCCCACCACGCTACTCCGAGGTGCCCATATCCTTCGGACCTGAGGATGCGCGCGGCGTGTATTTCCCTCACCAAGACCCCCTCGTTATCTCCGTCAACATCGCGGACTTCGAGGTAAGACGCGTCCTCGTCGACGGAGGGAGCTCGGCGGACCTCCTCTTCGTAGACGCCTTCGACAAGATGATGATCCCTCGTGATCGCTTGACTTCACCGGGCATCCTCGCAAGGCTTTGAGGAACCCCTCCGCGGCCTTGGGCCAGATCAACCTCGCAGTCACCTTCAGCGACGACTTCGCATCGAGGACCGAGGTGGTCACCTTCGATGTGGTTCAAATGACCTACCAGTACAACGCAATCCTCGGCCGGGCCACGCTCAACACCTTCGGCGCGGTAACCCACCACAATTACTTGTGCATGAAGCTCCCGCCCGCAGTATCGTCACGGCGCGAGGAGATCGAGACCTCGCCAGAAATATTGAACTAGAAGTACTATCCTCACCAAGACGCCCATGCCGTGGGGCCGGACGGATCACGTTGCCCCACCTTCACGAGGTGGGCGCCAAGCACAAACCACAGGCCGGCTCAAGGGTTCCGCCGAGAGACAACTCACCGGAGAAGACGGTGCGCCCTCGCGCCGAACCTTGATGAGGAAGCACACGACGCAATCCTCGAGGTGCTCCGAACAACGAAGACGCCGGCAGGGGCCCGAGGACCTTCGGGTGTAGCAAGAACAACAATCGAGCATAAGCTAGCCCTTCAGAGCGACGCGATACCCAAGAAACAAAAGTCATACGCATGCTCGGCGGACCGCTTATAAGCCGCCAAGAAGGAGATCCAAAAGGCGATAAAGGGGGGTAATCCGCTGGTAAAGTACTCCAGTGGCTAGCAAACCCCGCCCTCGCTAAGAAAGAGACGGGCGATGGCGCATGTGTGTTGACTTCACCGACCTTAACAAGGCGTGCCCAAGGGACGATTTCCTTGCCTCGCATCGATCACCGGTGGATGCTACCTCGGTGTGAGCTCATGAGCTTCCTCGACGCCTACTCGGCTACCACCAAGTGCACATGGCGGAGGAGGACGAGCCCAAGACCGCCTTCATCACTCCTTCGAACGTCTTCACTAAGCGCATGCCTTTCGGCTGAAGAACGCGGGCGCCACGTTCGCCGCCTTATCGCGAAGGTCTTGGCTAACCAACTTGGGCGTAACGTGAAGCGTCGTCGATTTACATAGTCATCAAGAGCAAACTTCGCAGGACGCACGCCAAAGACCTCCACGAAACTTTCACCAACCTCCCGGAGGGCATAAAGCTCAACCGGAAAAGTGCGCGTTCGGCGTAAGGCGGAAAGCTCCTTGGTTTCCTCGCTTCGAGAGGAATCGGCCAACCCGGAGAAAATCGAGGGCTATACAGAAATGAAGCCCCGCGATAACGCCCGCGAGGTGCGTAAATTGACGGGCGCATTAAGACTTAGCCGCTTCTTGTCCCGCTGCGAGAAGGGCGTTGCCATTCTTCGAACCCTCCGGCACGGAGCCGTTCCGTTGACAGCCGAAAGTGCCGTAAAGCCTTCAAGACCTCAAATCCTACCTCGCAGAGTCGCCGAGCCTCACCACCCGAAGCGAGGATCCGAAGCTATTGTCAGACATCGCCGCAACGCCCTCATCGGTCGGTAGCGGTGCTCGCCGAGAGCGCGGATCGCTGGCACCAGATACTACGACGGAGGCCCTACAGGGAGCCAAAACACGCTACACCGAGCTCGAGAAGCTTGCCTACGCCTTACTCATGGCCTCGAGAAAGCTGCGGCATTACTTCCTGGCGCACCCCATCACGGTCCGGACATCCTACCCACTAGCACTGATGCTGCGCAATAAAGACGCCTCGGGTCGGATAGGCAAATGGGCGCGAATCGGCGCTTTTGATATTTCTTCGCCGCAAGAACGCCATCAAGTCGCAATCCTCGCAGATTTCGTTGCGAATGGACTCCACACGCGAGCACATACGCCATGGCCGAGACGCTATGGACAATGTACACGACGGGTCATAGTGCGCCATGCGCGGGCGGGCCGCCGCCATATTAGTTTCCGGGCCGGACGAGCACGCATCGCATGCAGCCTCCGACTTCCCCACCACGAACAACGCCCGAGTACGAGGCAATTCTTGAGGGTCTCTGCAGCAAAGGCCCTCGAGCGGCGCGCATCCTCATCAAGAGCGACTCGGGCCTAGTCGTGAGGACACTTCGACAAGACGTTCGGGCAAGATGCCCCGAGATGAACCGCTACTCGGCCGCGGTCGCGGGCGAAAAAGGACTTCTCGATCACCGCCCAGCGATCCCCGGGGTAACAATGAAGCGGCAGACAAGCTCGCAAAGATAGCAAGCGCCGGTGAGGGACCTCTGCGGAGGTCTTTTACGGCACTACACGAAACCGCCCGCTCACCGGAGACGCAAGCTCCGCCGAACGCAAGTTGCTCCGCCAGAACGCAAGTGGCTCATGGAGACCCAAGGGGTCGCTGAATTGGAAGGAACAATACCGCTGGTGCTTGCCCTCAGACGGCGAGCCCAACACCGGCGGAGGATCGAGGAACGCTATCATCAACTACTCTCGCCGCGAAGAGCGGAGGATTAAGCCGGGCCAAACGCCTTCATGCCGAGCAAGGAACTACTACATGATCTCCGGAGCACTATACAAAGGAGGCGTCACAAGACCCTTCTGCAAGCTGCGTATCCCGCGAGGAGGCCAATCGCTCCTCGTGAGATATCCATGAAGGCTCAGTCGCCACACCGTGCACCTCGCACTGGTAGCGAAGACATTTCGCCAAGGATTCTATCGCCAACGGCCCTCCGAGACAAACAGACCTTGTCTAGCGATGCGAAGTGTCGATGGGCGGTCGGAACCCCAAAGGCACCGGCGCTTCCTTACAAAATTTTATTGCGGTGTGGCTGTTCGCCGGGGTTGGACATCATCGCCCCTACCTCTAGCTGGGGAACCTTCGGTTTATGTTCACGCCATAGAGTACTTCTCGAGATGGGTGGAGGCGAGCGATCGCTAAGATCACCACAGGCGTTTCAGTGATTTGCTTGAAAAACATCATTTGCGTGCAGCGGCTGCATCATGACGATCACCGACAACGAATACGCTTCGACCACCACTTTCGGCGCTTACGCACCAACTTGGGCATAAAAGTACGCTTCGCCTCGGTCGGACACCCAGAGACTAACTGAGGCGGTCGAACGAGCCAACGGCAACCTCCTCGAGGATTGAAGAAACGCCAGGTCTTCCTAGAGGCCTGTGGGTCTCAAGAGTTGCGAAAGCCCGTGGTCACCGCAGACATCGCCAACCAGAGCCACAGGATTCTCCCCGTTCAAGCTGCTCTTCGGCGATGAGGCCATGACACCGGCAGAGTTCGCCGCCGGTTCGTATCGAGCCACAGCCCAGGGGAACCCGGAGGAGCGGGAGCTCTCCATTGACCTCCTCGAAGAGCAACGAGTGCAAGCTGTCTCAACCATGCAAAGGTACAGCGAAGGGGTCGCCAGGGCATACAATAGGAAGATCCGAAGCCGCCACATCGCCCTGGGCGACCTAGTCCTCAAGCGCGCCACGAACCAAGCGGCACTCGGCAAGCTTGACTCCAAGTGGGAAGGCCCGTATATTGTCACGGGCGTGACACGGGCAGGCACTTTCCGCATCGCAACGCCGGAGGGAGACCAGCTCGGTCACACCTGGAACATCAAGACCCTCCGAAAGTTCTACCCTTAGCCATCGCTTACAACCGGTTGCACCGCGAAGGGTCTCCGCCATTGTTGGCAAGTAAGGGCATGTATAAGCATTTTGTTGTAACCACTCTTGTAAATATAGCGCTACCAGCATGCTTTTGCTCGCTAACCGCCCGAGTGTCTAAACCAAGTCACCGCGCAGGGCCCATGGCCCCTGCACACCTATGCAAGTTAAACATATTCAAGGAATGTTAGTACACATGAACTACACAAGTTATGTTATACTCATATACAAGTATATTTAGACTACACAAGTCTTATATACTCACAAGAATATGTTAACTACAAGTTAAAGTATTCTAGGATATATGAATTATAATGTCGAATCGCATACCTTTGATTTTCACCTTTATATCCAAATGAGACTAAACATGATATAACAAGTAGAAGTGTTAGTTCATTAGGTTTGTCATTAATCATCAAAACTCCATTAATATATAATGGCGGTCTAGATTCTTCAATCTCCCCTTTTGGTGATTGATGACAAACCCCATATAAATAATAACATTTGGATATAAGTCAATCATATGGAATGAACGATTTTAATGACATGATGTGAAAATTGAAACCTTTGTTCTCCTTTTGGTATTTGGTCTTCCTTTAATTCATCCAAATGTAGCTCATAGCTCATACAAATTCTTCCCCATAAATTCTCCCTTTGTTAATCACCGAAAAGAGATCTAAAAGATTTATCCAAGAGGAGTTCCTCAAAGACTTATGAGCTAGGAGAAGAAATCATTTTAATTGAGTAGTGAGATATTTCTCCAAACAATCTCCATAGAGGTAACACTTCTAAATATATGCATAGAGACATGTGAATTGAAGATTATGCATATTAAGGATTTTAAGAGAATTTCGACGAGTTTCTAAGATGGATCCAAGGAGGCATGACAATAGATAATTATGAAATATAAACATGCAATCATCAATAATCATAATTGCATAAAGATGGCATAAGCATCATTAACCAACGAGTTCAACAGAGATAATAGATCCATAAGGTTAAACTATTACACGTAGTTCAACCATCAACCATAAGCCATAATAATCCATACATATAGTAGATGATTAGCAAAAGATCTTTCTCTCATGAAACTTTCTAAGTCTCCGCTAAGTCTTTCTTCTCTCCATTTGACATCAATGAGAAGAGGATGGAACTTGATCCTATGGCCCTTGCACACCGAGGCCCCTCATGCCCGAAAGTGTCTCAAACAAGTCACTGTCAGGCCCATGGCCATGGCCGGTGCACCACCGAGGCCCTCAAGGCCCGAGTGTCTAAACCAAGTCACCCAAGAGGCCCATGGCCCTGGCACACCGAGGCCTCATGACCAGTGTCTAAACCAAGTCCCGCCGAGGCCCATAGCCCAGCAGCACCGAGGCCCTCAGACCGAGTGTCTAAACCTAAGTCCTGCTTGAGGCCCATGGCCGGTGCACACCGGCCCCCATGGGCCCGAGTGTCTAAACTAAGTCACCGCTCAGGCCTATGGCCCCAGCACACCGAGGCCCTGCAGTGTCTAAACCAGAATCACTGTCATGAGGGCCCATGGCCGGTGCACAGTGGCCCCAGCCTTGGTCTAAAACCAGGTGACCAGTGTCCCAGCCGAGGCCCCAACCCAAGTCATAGCCAGTGAGCCCATGTCCAGGTGCTGAGTGTCTAAACAGAATCACCATGTGAGTTGCCATGAGCCTCAGTGTCTAAAACCAAATCCTTGTGCAAGCTTCACTTGAGAAGATCACTGGGACCACGACGCTCCACGCCTGTCTAGGTGTCGGCAAACACCAAGAGTAACAAGACTCCAACGCTCACTTGAACCAATCAAGTGTCTAAGCTCCAATGGATACTAAATCCACCACCTAAGGCAACACATGCACTTAGGGTTTGCTCTCAATCACTCACTAAGTGCAACACATGCACAAAGGAAGAGAGGGCTTGCTCTTTTGCTCAAAGGAATGTCTAGGAACTTGCAACACATGCAAAGCCCTTCACAATATCACCAACAACCTTCCACACACGGCCAAGGTGGGTATTTATAGCCCACACACTAAATATAGCCGTTGGAAGCAAAGTCCACTGAAAAAACAGGACAATCGGTACTACCGTTATAAGGCGGTACTACCGCATAGGAATAACGACTATAAAACTAGCCGTTGCAAAGGATTCGAATACTACGCCAACATATATCGCGGTAGTTCCTCTTAAATCGATAATACACAACACAACACTGTGCGGTACTACCGCTTAGCAAAAGAGCAACACATGCTCAAAATCCGCTAAGACGAATGCATTACTCTTGGAATTTCCATACCGCATGGAAAACGGTAGTTCATAGCCGATAGTTCCGCGCACAACGCCGGTACTACCGCTACCCCAGAGCGAGCAAAACCAAATTGCAACGCTCTTTGGAAAAACCGTACGCTAACAAATAATCGGTACAAGCGAGGATCTGATGTATCGCTCACAGAGCCGGTACTACCGCACCATCCAAAAGAGCCAAGTAAACCCAAAAACATGCTGTTACGGAATTTACGTATCGCTCCAAAACTCGGTCCTACCGACATGCGGTAATACCGCAAACCTACGCCAAGTACTACCGATTCGGAGAAAAACAGTTTGCATTCGTTTCAACTCAATTTTGCAAAACACATATTTGCCAAATTGATCGTGATCAAACACAAGTCAAAGGCAAGATTCTCAACAAGTTGCAAAACACATTTGCCAACTTTTAGAATCAATACCACAAGGAATAGGGTACATGAACTTAAACACTTTGCAAAAGCGATTTACAAATTAAGTCACATGCTACAAGGACTAAACATGAGCCACAACTATTTGTAAAACACATTCACAAATATTGGCAACATGTTAATCAAGGATAAGATACATGGACTACAACTATTTGCAAAACATATTTGCAAACTAGTCACATGCTACAACAAATAAGCACTTAGCTTAAACTATTTGCAAAACACATTTGCAAATAGCAACATCCTTAAAGAGCATAGAGCAACCAAGGTGAGCTATCAACACATGACTAACTCAAGCTACTAGTCAAAGACCCTCTTAATAGTACGGCAACCTATACTAGCAATCCGGTCTCCCAACCAAACACCGAGACCGGTAAAGACTAGGAACAAATCCTTAGCCCTAGCTAGTCATACCTTTGCCTTTAGCAACTTCTTGAAGCTTGATGGCGCACATCCTTGCTTCAACTACGGGTTCTTGACTTGATGTTCATCAACACATGATGACAACCTTTGCTTGACCTTCATCAACACATGATGAAGCTTCACTTCGGGATCTTGACATGATGCTCATCAACACATGATGACATCCTCCATCCCGACTCTTGATATGCATCAACACATGATGCACTTTTCACTTGACATCCATCAACACATGATGGGTCACTTGACTTGATGATCAACACACGATCATCTCTTCTTGACTTGATGACTATCAACACATGATGTCATCCCAAGTCATCAACCACCGTAACCTATTCATCCAACTCATGGAAAATGTTAGTTCCACAATATGATTATCATTAATTACCGCAATATACCATTAACTCATAATGGCGGGACAAGATACCACAATCTTTCCCTCATTGGTAATTGATGATAACCACTTCAATAACAAATAATTGAATATAGAATGGTATGAGTATATAAGCACTACATAAGTTATATATACTCAACATGAGTGTATACTGAACTACACAAGTCATATGTACTCAAGAATACATGAGCATATATGAACTACATAAGTCTCATATACTCATATGAATATATTAACTATGCAAGTTAAACATATTCAAGGATATGTGAGTACACATGAACTACACAAGTTATGTTATACTCATATACAAGTATATTTAGACTACACAAGTCTTATATACTCACAAGAATATGTTAACTACACAAGTTAAAGTATTCTAGGATATATGAATTATAATGTCGAATTGCATACCTTTGATTTTCACCTTTATATCCAAATGAGACTAAACATGATATAACAAGTAGAAGTGTTAGTCATTTTAATTGAGTAGTGAGATATTTCTCCAAACAATCTCCATAGAGTAACACTCCCCTAAATATATGCATAGAGACATGTGAATTGAAGATTATGCATATTAAGGATTTTAAGAGAATTTCGACGGAGTTTCCTCTAAGATGGATCCAAGGAGGCATGACAATAGATAATTATGAAATATAAACATGCAATCATCAATAATCATAATTCAGACAAAGATATTCAATAAGGCATAAGCATCATTAACCAACGAGTTCAACAGAGATAATAGATCCATAAGGTTAAACTATTACACACAGAAGTTCAACCATCAACCATAAGCCATAATAATCCATACATATAGTAGATGATTAGCAAAAGATCTTTCTCTCATGAAACTTTCTAAGTCGCCTAAGTCTTCTTCTTCTCTCCATTTGACATCAATGAGAAGAGGATGGAACTTGATCTTGAGCAGAGGACAGGATGCTTGGTCTTGAGTAGTCAGAAGCTGGAGGAGGAGAACCGAGGAGCTAGAGGGCTGCAGTTGAGGAAGAGGGAGGCCTTGGCGGTGAATTGCGGCGCAGCAGTATAGTGCCAAGGACCTAGGGAGTTCACACACTCAGTCAAAGCTGCAAATCTGCTGTTTGTTTCTTCCTGGAAAGTGAGCTGTGCTGTCCTTATCTCCAATTGAGAAGCCCTCATCTCCAATTGAGAAGCTCTCATCTCTTGCAAATTATTGAGGATCAATTGTTGGTTTTGAAAAATCGAGCAAGAGTGACTTGGCCTTCTTCTTGGGCTGCTGCCTGGAGCATCTTCTTCTTCTTTGTTCTTGTTGTCTTGGGTGTCCCATAAACCTGAGCACAGAGGATGTTCCTTGGTTTGTAAGGCTTGTGGACTGTCCCTAATCCTCCTCTGAAGCCGGTTTGCCTCACTATCAAAGCCATTATATAAGGAGCATGATAGATTCTTTTGATTCTGTCATTCTTGGAGGAGACGATCCTCGATAATAACATCAATGACATCAAACTTTTGCCTTCCAAGATAAACTCCATTATGTTCCAAACATGCCCTCTTACCGCATCGAAATGGCCCCTCTGTCATTGTTTCCTTTTGTCGAATTTACGAGTATTGTTGAATTTACGTGGATTGATCGAAGAAGATTGACCTCGAGTGCCGCTTAAGCGGTTTGCGGGATGTACCCCTTGATCTCGGCATCTTCAAAAGGATATAACAGTTACAAAGGAGTTTGAAAGATCAAACAAATAGGATTAAATTTGAATGGGACAATTTTTGTTCATGTCGGGACAATCGGTAGTTCATTGTTCTTGGCCAGTACTACCGCATTACTGATAGTTCAGCTCTCAAGGCGGCGATAGTACGCATTTCGAAAACGATTCGAGGGCGTGAATTTCTATGAAATTTGTGATGTTCCTATTGGATTGATTCAAGAAATGGATGTATGAACATCATGAGACATCAACATTGTCTATTTGCCCACTAGAACTACAAGAACACATCCACATTCAACTCTAACCCTAAAACAACCTAGGGTTTCCAAGATTTCGGTAAAACAAGGATTGAAGTTGTGTTTTACCTTAGGAATGAAGGAGTGAAGCCCTAGTGATCGAGGAATCGACGAGGTTTGAAGGAATCGAAGAAACTTGAGGAATTGAAAGGATTTGGGTGGAGTTTTTCGGGAGAGAGAGAGGACTTGGAGGCGGCAAAGAAATGAGAGGCGGTAGTTCCTCTCGGGTGAAAAGGTGAGAGAAGATAGAAAGCCGCAGCGATGGCCACAGGCCCATCATTATCATCATCATCATTATATACCTTCTTTTTACCTTTTGCCATAAAGCAATGAGGCGATGTTGATGGAGTTGATATATCATCATTGTCGGAGCTAGGAGTTGATGTGGAGGAGCTTGTGGACTCTTCATCGTCGGAGTTTGAGATTGAGCATTCTTCTCCGGCGTCCACTCTTGTATGCAATCCTCATTTGTTGAAATGGACCTTTCATAATATTCTTGAAGATAGGTCCACATCTTATGAACATTTTGAGATCACATACGACATCAAACACATCTACACTCAAAGCACTAAATAAAGCGTTAGTTGCTTGAGCGTCGAGATGTAAGCATTTCTCTTCCTCATTTGTTGGAGCATGTTGATCCAATGGAGGAGAAAAGCCAACATCTACAATGGAGCATAATTTGTGCCATCAAATTTAGGTGCTTCACCAAGGTGCACAATTTTACTAGTCGCCATCCTTTACTCTCTAGACGGTTAAGTCTAATAAATGAGAGACCAAGCTCGATACCACTTGTAAGATCGAGGTGGCCGACTAGAGGGGGTGAATAGGCGTTTTAAAATTCCCTTAGGCTCTAAAACCGATTTCTAATTGGAAGCTAATACAAATACGGTTTTGCACAATTAAAGCCTAAATCAACTAGGTTCACCTAAGTGCACCAACAATACAAGTCTATTGGTAAATATAACAATTGAGCATGGACTTGTAAGCTAATCAATTCTAGCAAGGTGAATGGCACTAAGCAATACAAGCATTCATACACAATGAATAAGCAATTTAATACAAGGTATATAAATTGCAATATAGTAAAGCTCAAGAATGCAAACCACAATGACACGATTATGTTTTTACGTGGTGGTCGGAGACTTGCGGTCTCCCATAATCCACGTTGAGAAACCCAATGAGGCCATAGGCCGGTGCCTACAAGGCCAGCATGGCCAGTGTCTAAACAAGTCACTTCGGGATAGCCCATGGCCGGTGCCCGAGGCCACACTGACAGGTGTCTAAACAAGTCCTGTGAGGCCCATGGCCGGTGCACTGGCCCGGTGTCTAAGCTAAGTCACTGCTTCAGTGCCCGTGGCAGGGTGCTTGTGAGGCCATGAGCGAGTGTCTAAACCAAGTCACCCATGCCCATGGCCCATGCACACCGAGGCCCTCTGGTTGAGTGTCTAAACCAAGTCATCAACAGGCCCATGGCCCCTGCACAAGGCCTCAAGTGTCTAAACTAAGTCACTGCATGGAGGCCCATGGCCCCTGGCACACCGAGGCACACCGAGCCTCTCAAGCCCGAAAGTGTCTAAACCAAGTCACGGGCGAGGCTCGGCCCTGCAAAAATCAAGTTAGGGCTCCCAACCCCTATCTAAGGATGGGGGCGCACCGAGGCTCCGCCTCCCACTGTCTAAAAAATCAAGTTAGGGCTCCCGAGCCCCATCTAAAAAGGATGGGGGCGGCGCGAGGCTCCGCCTCCCTCGCAAAAATCAAGTTAGGGCTCCCCGGAGCCCTATCTAAAAAGGATGGGGGACAGTGCGAGGCTCCACCTCCCCGCATCAAACATTCAAGTTAGGGCTCCCGGAGCCCTATCTAAAAAAGGATGGGGGCGGCGAGGCTCGCCTCCCCATAAAAATCAAGTTAGGGCTCCCGGAGCCCCATCTAAAAAGGATGGGGATTCACGAGGCTCGCCTCCCCCTCATAAACATTCGAGTTAGGGCTCCCGAGCCCTACCTAAAAAGTATGGGGGACGGCGAGGCCCGCCTCCCCCATAAAAATCAAGTTAGGGCTCCCGAGCCCTATCTAAAAAGGATGGGGACGGCGCGAGGCTCGCCTCCCCATAAAAATCAAGTTAGGGCTCCCGAGCCCTATCTAAAAAGGATGGGGGGCGGCGCGAGGCCCGCCCCCCCATAAAAAATCAAGTTAGGGCTCCCGAGCCCCATCTAAAAAGGATGGGGGCGGCGCGAGGCTCATGCCCCCTCAAGAAACATTTGAGTTAGGGCTCCCGAGCCCCACCTAAAAAGGATGGGGGCGGCGTGAGGCTCCGCCTCCCCATAAAAATCAAGTTAGGGCTCCCGGAGCCCCATCTAAAAAGGATGGGGGCGGTGCGAGGCTCGCCTCCCCTCAAAAATCAAGTTAGGGCTCCCGGAGCCCCATCTAAAAAGGATGGGGATCGGCGCGAGGCTCCGCCTCCCTCAAAACATTTTTGAGTTAGGGCTCCCGAGCCCTACCTAAAAAGTATGGGGGCGGCGTGAGGCTCCGCCTCCCTCATAAAAAATCAAGTTAGGGCTCCCGGAGCCCTATCTAAAAAGGATGGGGGACGGCGCGAGGCTCCGCCTCCCCTCCATAAACATTTGAGTTAGGGCTCCCGAGCCCTACCTAAAAAAAGTATGGGGGGACCAGGCGAGGCTCCGCCTCCCCGCAAAAAAAAAAAGAAAACAAACAAAAAAAAAAGAAAGTTGAGCCCCCACGGAACGACAGAATCCTGCTACTTTATTATGAATTACACGCAGGGAATCGCCTGAAGCGGCGACCCACGAAGCGCTTTAAAAAAAAGCCTAACAACAACCCTTCATTAAGTACAACCAACAAACTCGGTGCACTCAGACACCTTGCGGGGACCGCGGTCAAGTAGCGAATCGTCACCCAAGGCTCTCGTTGCTCTCGCAAAGACTCCACTCGAGCACCTCCTCGTCGGATGGGTAGGTAGCCATTAGCATCATATATTCCTCCTCCGTCTGATCGTCGACGCGTCCAAGAGCTCAAGATATCGTGGGAGCAGCGTATGACTATGCAACCCGCCACATTTCCCACACCTCGACCCGACCAAAAGATCAGATCTCCTCCCGTCCAAAGCCTGTTGTTCGCCAAATAAAGAATCGCTTCATAGAACCCTCCGGTTGGCTTTCTTCCACCGCTTCCATTTCGCGCTGTGGCATACCATACCATGATATGAGATACCCGAGGCCACTTGCAAACCAAGAGTCGCTCATCTTTACGTACCACGAAAAGGGCATAAGACTTCGGCGCCACCACGGAGGAACCGCGCCCGCCCGTGATTTATTTAAACAGACTCTCCTCGACCAATGTAAACACCACCATGAAACAAACACATACCAACAAACAAGGCCTGTTCGTTTTCTATTAATTAGCAAAATAACGATTCTGAGCCACGACCGATGCTCACAGACCGGCCACAAGCAGGCCCCTTAAAAAAAATACCACAAAATCGACCCCTAGGGATAGTGCGGGGGGTCACACCTTGTCTCCGGCGTCGGCCCTTTGATCCACCGCGCCCGCAGCATCCGCAGGAGCTTTTAGCTTCAACTTCAGAGCTAGGGACGTCCGGAGCGACTCCATGGTGGCATCTCGACCGGACGGAGCCCAGAACTCCTTGGCAAGGGCATTGCTGGCCCGCCGCACATGCTTCGCCCGACGCCACATCGCGGCGGACGAACAGGCAATGTACCCCCTCCGAGCGCATCCACATGGCCACACCCGCCGCGTTGCAGAGACACGAGGGCCGCCGTCCACGCCGCCTTTGCGCAGTGGTTGCCATAGGCACGAAGCGCCGGCAGAACACTTCCCCGCCGCAGGCGCAGACGCTCCAGTGGCGACGGTGATCGAGGCGTGCTTCGCGGAGGGCACGGCGCAAGCTCGACATGGCCCTCCATGTGATCCAGCGCCCCCGGCTAGCATTAGCCGCGACGACGAACAGATCGCTCCGTCGAAGCTCCGCCGAGCACGGTGCGCGGCTCGCGAGTGACTCCACTTCCTCCCGCAACGTCGCGACGCTCGCCTCTAGCTCGGCAACCACGCCTTCAAGCGCTCGCCTTCTCGGCAAGTTCGGTGCTCGAAGCGAACTCCGAGTTCACTCGCTCGATCTCCAGCGTAGCCACGTTGGATGTCCTCTCGAGCGAAGCGAGATGTAATGATGGTCTGCAAAATAATAAAACCATCGAACTTTGCCCACAAAGCGGAGCATGCCTACACGACCAACCTTCACAGCGTTCGCCTTCCATGTTCAAACATCGCCGCTGCGTGCTCCACCTTTTGAATAACTCTGACACGCAGGCGGGCCATAAAGTTAGACACCTCCTCGCACACGGCACCGCCTCAAGACCGACCTTGAAATCGGAGGACACGCGGCCCCAAATTCGCCAAGTCTGCGGCAAGGCCGCAAAGACTAACCCCTCCCCTCGCGGTCGAGCCACCACCGCCCCCCAAAGATTGTCCCCACCTCGGGGACCTCCGCAGCGCAGCAGCAGACAAAGGCAGAGCCACCGACAGGCTCCTCAACGTCCCCGCCCTACAGTGCAAAACCCGTCACCAGAGCCCACAAACAATGTGAGGGAGAGCAAACTCACGGTCGCGTCTCGAAGATCGTCGCGATCTTCCACTACGGTGTCCTCCGTACCATCACCATAAACTGCGAGGGTTCCACCGACACCTCGCCGAGGGCCATACTTGCAATCCTAAACGAAGCTCGCTCGGCCTCGCACCTACAACCACCGCAGAGCGCCGAGGACCCATGGACGAACCGTCATGCCGCTTGTCTCGGAGCACCGGGCTCCCGCGAAGCCCTCTTCGAAGACGGCCCAGCAGGACTTCCACCAGCAAAGCCCGCCCCCCCAACCGACGCACCCCCAAAAGCCCGCAGCGGTATAGCGCTAATCGGGCCCGAGCCCTCCAGCTCTTGGTCCTCGAAGCGCTTTTTTTTCATCATCGGGGTCGGGCCGCTCCGGCAAGCGAAGGGTAGGATCCCGGTACGCGCGGTTCAACCGTCGGTCGTGCACCGCGTTCGCCCGCTTCGAGTGCTCCTCCCCCGTGTAAGGGCCGAGAAGCTGCTCCGCGATACGCTCTGCCTCGGCCAATGGCAACACTACACAATGGCGAGGTAGCTAAAATAGTTACCAAAAAAAAAAAGAACACAACGAAAAAGAAAGGAACATGTATCCACTCGTAGTAAGCACCTAGGCGCCCCCAAACCCGAATCGGGCATCCCATCTGCGGCGCCGAGGTCCACTTTCCAATCCCGAGCCAAGGCTGACCCACAGTGCCAGAACTCCTCCACGAAGTCCTCAGAGACATACGGCAAGCAGCTGCTCAAAGAACACGCTGAGAAGGCCCTCCTTCCGAAAGCAGATAGTTCGATGGCGGGCGCCGCGATAAGTTGAATCGCCCCCATACGAGCGAAGCCTGCGCCACCAGAGCACTTGTGGTAAAACCAGTACGGGTCCAATCGGTGTCCCACCTATTCCTTCGTGGCGGGCAAATAGTGGAGAAGCCGAGCCTTCGGTTGGAAGTTCACACCGCCAAAGTTCAAGGGCTCCCGTGTCCTTTTCCTTTTTGGGCTGGCACCGCCCATCATGAAGATACGCGAACAACCGCGCCCCGTTGCTGCTCACCCCCGCAGAGCGCAGCACCCACTCGAAAACGCCAAGCTTGACGATCGAGTTGGGCGTCAGCTGCGCCAAATCCACCCCGTACAGCTGGAGCACCCCGTGGAGCATGTCAACACAAGGCAGGCGAAGCCCCGCATCAAGATACGCCACGAACACGATCGTCTCCTCCTCCTCGGGGGAGGGAGTAACTTCCGACCCCGGCGTGCGGACGTCCTCCAACGTCCCTATCTTCCTCGTGTTTGAGTAGCGCAGAAGACGAGTCCGTCACCGGCGAAGACCAGCAAATTGTCGCCAGACGACACGGTGCCACCTCCGCCCTTCACCCGCTTGGTCATGTCGGAGGCACAAAGAATCGCCTCCCGGACAAATAAGGGCGGTGTAAACAAGGAAGCGCTAAGCAACAGGGGCGCAAGGACAAGAAGCAACAAAGAAAGCACATCCCGAAAGGGACCTGGGGGCCTATTTATAGGCCGATAGTCGGAATAAAGAATCGTGTGGCACAGATAACGAGGAGCCGGACACCACACCAAACATGGCACGTGGCGCCGGCCATTAAGGCTCCCCAAAACGAGGCGCCTCATCGAAAACCCGCCACCGCCGCCAGAACGCTAATACCGCCAAGCACGCACCAAATCAACCAAACGGCGCCGACATTTATGAGGCGCAGAACCCCACAACCGCTACCACCATAATAGTAAGCCACAGTCAAGGGGCGATGTACCAGATCCTTCGGAGTGAACGCGTTTCACCATGACGGCAGACCTCGATCGCGAGGGGCTTGTCGAGGGCGCACAACGCCCTCGACCGACGAAGGCCCGGCGCCCGCCTAACCGAAGGCTACCCGAAGGCTTCCGAAGGTTACCCGAAGGACTCCGAAGGCTACACGAAGGACTTCGAAGGCTACCCGAAGGACTCCGAAGGCTACCCGGAGGCTCCCGAAGGCCCGAACATCTAGACGGTCCAAGCAACCCGGAGGCGCCCGGAGACTTCCGGAGGGCTCCCGAAGGGTGCCGAAGAACCTGGAGGAGCCAGAGACCCGAGGAGCCCGGAGAACATATCTTGTGCCCTCGACCAGATGCACCAACAAGGTGGACCGTGCCCAGCCGGTCTACCACACGCCGGGAGCTAGGTCTAGGGCTAGAAAAGTCCTGCAGCCCCTACCAAAGATAGGGCCCTCAGAGGGCGGTGCTTGTAATCCTGTGTGTACTTGTAAAAGGCTATAATAGCCACTCTCCCCATAGGGGGCTTTGGAAACAAAGAAAGGAAAGGTCTGCAATACAAGTCCTTTGGTTTACACCGAGTCCCTTATCCTGAGGACCCCTCGGGTACCGGAGGGGTCCCCTTTATTTACTGTCTAGTCTTTCAACTACGACATGTTCAAAAATTTTAAGGTTGAGGTGGAAAACCAACTTGGCAAAAGAATTAAGGCCGTTCGATCTGATCGTGGTGGAGAATACTATGGCAGAAATGACAGATTAGGTGAACAACGTTCAGAACCTTTTGCTAAATTCTTAGAGGAATGCGGGATCGTCCCTCAGTACACCATGTCGGGATCTCCTAGCATGAACGATGTTGCTGAGAGGCGAAATAGGACTCTTAAGGATATGATGAGGAGTATGATTAGTCATTCTACCTTACTAGAGTCTCTCTGGGGAGAGACATTGAAAACTGCAGCTTATGTACTCAACAGAGGACCAACTAAGGCGACTAACAAAACCCCGTACGAAAAATGGATAGGCAAAAAGCCTAGCATCAGGCATGTACGTACGTGGGGATGTCCATCTGAGGCAAGGCCATACAGGCCTAACGAAAGAAAATTGGACTCAAGAACTATTAATAGCTATTTTGTTGGATATTCTGAAAGATCAAGGGGTTACAAATTCTATGATCCCACTACTAAGACAATTTTTGAAACGGGAAATGCCCGGTTTTTTTAGGATGTTGAATTTGAAGGGGTAGATATGGTTAGGAACATTATTTTTGAAGAAGTTTCTGAAGGGGGTGTATTTCCTCTTCCTTTGGTTATTCCCAATAATGATTGGGAGCAGGTTATTTTACCCGGTATTACTGAGGAAAATACAATTCAAAATAATGTCCATGAGGTTCCTCCACAAAATGGTGTTCCTACAGAAGAACAAATTCATCAACCTCAAGAACCAGTGCCATTAAGGAGATCCACTAGAGAAAGAAGTGCAATCTCTGATGATTACATTATCTTTCTTCAGGAGAATGAGGCTTGTAGTGAAATTTTGGGAGAAGATCTTATCAATCTCCAAAAAGCCCTGCAAAGCCCAAATTCAGATAATTGGATCAATGCCATGAATGAAGAGTTAAAATCCATGAAAGACAATGACGTTTGGGATCTTGTCCCATTGCTAGAAAGAAAGAAACTCATTGGTTGCAAATGGATATTTAAAACCAAACGGGGTTCAAAAGGCAATGTGAAAAGATATAAGGCTCGTCTTGTTGCTAAAGGATATACTCAAAAGGAAGGCATAGACTATAAAGAGACTTTCTCTCCGGTTTCTTCAAAAGACTCTTTTAGGGTCATTATGGCACTTGTGGCACTTTTTGATCTTGAGCTTCATCAGATGGATGTAAAAACAGTGTTTCTAAATGGAAACATTAATGAGATGATTTATATGGTGCAACCAGAAAACTTTGTGGTCAGTGACCCGAAGCAAATGGTATGCAAATTAAAGAAATCCATCTATGGGCTCAAACAGGCTTCCCCGCAATGGTACCACAAATTTCATGAGGTTATTATCTCTTTTGGTTTTGTGGTAAATACAGTTGAGGATTGTGTGTATCATAAATTCAAGGGAGTAAGTTCATATTTTTGGTTCTCAGATGTTGATGACATATTGCTTACTTGTAACGATATAGGCTTGTTGCATGAAACCAAGAAATTTCTCGCTAAAAATTTTGAGATGAAGGATCTTGGTGATGCTTCTTTTGTATTAGAAATTCAAATATGCCGAGATCGCTTTCAAGGTGTACTTGGATTATCACAAAAGAACTATATCGATAAGGTATTGCAAAGATTTGGCATGCAGAACTGTAAACCTTTAGATACCCCTGTGGCCAAAGGTAAAAAAATCCAGTCTTAGCCAATGCCCTAAGAATGATTTTGAGGCTAAGAAAATGCAGAACATCCCCTATTCATCTTTGATAGGGAGCTTGATGTATGCTCAAGTTTGCACTAGACCAGATATAGCATATATTGTTGGAATGCTAAGCAGGTATTTAAGTAATCCAGGATTGAATCATTGGGTTGCAGCAAAACAAGTGTTGCGGTATTTGCAAAAGACGAAGGATTTCATGCTCACATATAGGAAATTGGATCAATTTGAGATCATTGAGTATTCTGATTCTGATTTTGCTAGTTGCCAAGATACTCGCAAATCCACCTCAGGTTACATCTATCTACTTGGTGGAGGTGCGGTTTCTTGGAAAAGTGCTAAGTAGTCACTCGTTGCCCCGTCCACAATGGCAGCTGAGTATGTTGCTTGCTATGAGGCTTCAAATCATGGGATATGGTTGCAGAACTTTGTCATAAGGCTGCGAATTTTGGATCAGGTCGACAGACCACTAAAGTTATATTGTGACAAGTCTGCAGTTATGTATTCTAATAACAACAGGAGTTCGTCTAAATCTAAGCATATAGACATCAAGTTCCTAGTTGTGAAAGAAAGAATTCAGAGTGGTAAATTGTCTATTGAGCATATAAGTATAGATTCCATGATTGCGGATCCGTTCACTAAAGGCTTGACACTTAAAGTGTTCCACGAGCATGTTGCTCATATGGGTGTGGTTTCACTTATGGAATTCAGTTCAAGTGGGAGTTTGTAATTTTTCCTTATGCTCATCTGACAATATTAGTTTAGTATAAAGACCTTCAGTTATATTCTCTAGAGAAATAAAGTTTATGTTTTTTTTACTCTGAATTCATATCATCTCATTTGGTTCTAAGAAGATGTTTTGATCTCATAAGGTATAAAGTTAGACCAGTTAGAAATAGGCATGTTATGATCGCATCTCATGTAATTTCCATGCTACACATTCATATTTAATCCATGTTATTCTTTTATGTTGACATATGTGACTATTGATGGGTTTAGTTACGCTTTAAAGTGATGAAGACCGCTTTGATCCTATGTTGATATAATTGATGGACCGGATTGTTATAAAGATGCTCATGACATAGATAGCATTTTTGGAGCTCATAAAGTTTTTGATATATATATTTACTCATTTAGTCCAAGTGGGAGATTGTTGAATTAATTTCCCGTTTGTGGACCCACATGAGTTAATATACATATCAGCTATCTATTCTTTGGTTGGCTCAAATATATAAAGTGATCAAATAAAGTATTTATTAAGAGCTCGAGTATCTGTTAAAGAAAATATGGACTTGGATTTTAAATCTATGTAGAGACCTATTTAGAATCTATCTCTAATTATGGGACGAGATAGGATTCCATACCAAAGGCTATAAATAAGGGTCAGATCCTCCCAGCAGGGTAACTCTTGCCATACCACCTATCCATATTTGTAGTTGGAGTTTGTGGCTTACCTCTTGCTAGGAAAAACCAAACACTAAGTAGATTGAGCACTAGTTCATCTACTGCTTCAGATCAGATCTACGACGAACAATAGCATCGTCATCAGATATGCTTCCGCGTTAACAGTTTATATAGGTATTATAATTACTGTATATATGATTTTGTTAGTTCTGATCATCTAGTTTAGATCAGAATTAAAGTTCTAACAGTAGTTAGGAAAAAGAAGAAACAATAGAGAGAATGCTGGGAAGCAGCTTTTTATTCGCTGTTAGGTTCTCATTGGTAGAATGGAATAGGTAGCGTAGTGGCTCATCGACAAAAGCTCCGAGAACAGTTGTAACGGTAGATTTGGCAGCGTGGCCTGCAAAATCACTCTGTAATTTTCTTTTCTGTTCTATCTAGTACCTTGAACCTGCTGAACTCAGCTGTAGTGTTTTCTTTAAATGGAAAACGGGGTTTCCCCCCCTTTTGTCAAAAAAAAGTTTCAGATTTGTTGGCGAGGCTAACACACGCAGTTCTAGTTGATGCTGAGGCTCCTGTTAACGCCACCTGGTGATACATGTTGTGCAGCTGCCCTTCTCCTCGTTGTAGGAGCAGGGCTAACTGAAGTGTTTGTAGCCCTTGTTGTCTTCTTCCTGAGATGGCAAAACTATCTAGATGGTAGCCAGTAGATATGAACAAGAATTTTTGTTAAGGATTAAACATCACCTCACGCTGCCAACACAATCCGCACCACCTCCTCGATTCAGGGTGCGCATCACGGTTCCCTCGACCCACTAATGCTCACCCACTGCCCAATCTCGTTTCCCCTTCCACCTCAAATTTCAACCAATCATGAAGTTACTGATGGTTCAGCTTGAGGTGGTCGGCTAATATCGATGGAAGAGTGATGTTGACTGAGAATAGCTGACCAAATCATTGTTGCTCTACCTAGATGTCAAAGAAAAGACTGGCACAGAGAGGAAGATGTAATCAGTGTCAATGAGACTGACATCATCAGGCTGATTTTGTTTCCCAAATTCTGGGATTAATTTGCCGATGAACTCATAGAAATATTGTCAAAACGTGTTGATCTTATTTCTTCCCACCAAGAGTCGAACTCTAGAGTAGACAGGTCATTAGTCAAGAAATAGGCTGGTAGATCATTGATGAGTGAATCATCGGCCAAGTGAAGAACCGGAGTCAACATATGTGCTTCGGACATCGAGGTTGCACTCGTCGTGCTAAACATAGATCTGGCACATCTTGACCAAACACGAGTTGGTTCGAGAAGAGAGTTGGCTGGTAGAATTCTGTAGAGGTACATGTCCTCTGGTATCCAACCCTGTTATCAACAGGCAGGCAGGGCAATAGAAAAATCTTCCACAAATTCAAAACGTCGGCTGAAACATCCTCACTATTTTCATAAATTTTGAACCATGAAGGCCAGCACAATCTATCTTTTGAATTTTGAACCAATTTGCCCGTATGGTCTTGCTAGGTTCCTGGCGGCGTCTCCGTAGCAATTTTTGTTTTCTAAAACATAGGAATTGTACTTCAGCGTTCCTCTGGTTGGATGAACTGGCCTGGGCAAAATCGATCCAGGCCAACATTGGACCTAATTTCATTTGGGCCACCCATCCTAGGCCGGCTCAACCTAACACGGGTAGTCCGGCCAATAGAGACTTTTAGCCTGCTGCCTCCCGATGTCACCTTTAGGCCCAGCTGACCCTATGCCCAGGCCCTTTCTGCTGCAGCAAACATGAACCTTGTCGTCCCCACTACATAGGCGCCGGCCCACTTCCTCGTTCCTTTTGCCCCCGCACTCGGGGTCGCCGCCCACCCTTCCGGGCCGGCCTGTCTGTCACGCGCTCCATCCGATTCCGCCGAGCGCGAGCGTCTCCGCACCCGTCCACTTGTTTGCGCGGCGCCGTGTCAGAAAAAAAAACCGCACGGCTCGGCTCAAGATGGATTGCAGTTGAGTTGCACCATGCCGTGCCGGCCGCGCGCGCACCACTGTCCCCGGCTCTCCGCTAGCTAGGCTAGGACTCATTCCGAACTTGGTTGGTTTTGGCTAAGCACCAACAAAAACCGCTGACTTGCATCTCTTTCGTGGATTTTTATGGTCGATCGTTGCTTTAGTTAGATGGCATACATGCACTATATGTTGCTTTTGTGCAATATTGAACAAATCAATGTACGTAGTAACCAGAGATCGGATCAGAAATGCTCGGGCCTGGAGATATAAGGAGAGCACGTAACTACATTTATAAAGCGTGCGTACACAGTTTTCCCCCCAGTTGTCCATATGCATACATCGTACTTTACATACACGGATAACGGGATAAGTAAACAGTAATAAAAAGCACACTTGGAAGAAACAACAGGCAAATGCGGCGAACTCAGAAATTACAGAGGCATGCAGATCGTATGAATGCATGACTAGCAGATTCCAGAACCCGACGAGCAGCTGACGCAGAAACGGACCATCTAGGCAGCCGAACAGCAGTACACTGGAGGTAAGGCCCTCTGATATATCTACACTTCAATGCCACCGACCGTACAGCGAGAGGCGGTCTAGCCCCTGCTGTGGAAGGAGGAAGACGAGCCGAGCTTCGCGGTGCTGGCCCTCAAGACGTACTGATGGTAGGCGGCGGCGATGGCAGCGCCGATGAGTGGCCCCACCCAGAAGATCCACTGCAATTTCATGACCACACAAGTGACGTAAGATATCTCAATTTCTCAACTGATCTCAAGTAATTTTTAATTTTCTACTTATTGTTGAACTTTTTTTATTAATTAACTTTTTTAAAAATTTTATTTTAAAGTTAACCTCCGGCGCACTTTATTTCCAATTCTGACCCCTTTGGTCACGCCACAGGTGGTGACGTGACAAAACAACACTGTCACGCGCCAGGATAAGTCTCCAAAATAGCACTTTTTGTCACGTCACTTGTGGCGTGACCAAATAACACTGTCACGCCACTTTTAGTGGTGTGACAAGAGTTTGACCAAAAATGGGCTGGCGTGACAGTGTTGTTTTGTTACGCCACAGGTGGTGACGTGACCAAAGAGGTTAGAATTGGAAATAAAGTGCGCCGAAGGTTAACTTTAAAATAAAATTCGAAAAAGGTTAATTAATAATTAAAAAATCCTGATTGTTCTGGCTAGAAGCTATTGGTCTATGTGGAACAAGCTACCATGCATGCACTAGTGGCATACACTAGAGTTTTTCAAGTAGACCGGATGGTAGGTGGGAAGAGATTAGGCTGCGTGTATTGCTGTAAATTGTTTTTAAGTGGCTGCAAATGTCATACATAAGCTAAAGGAATGACTTAAAAAACTTCATAATTAATCAGTTGGGGGTGACATCGGGCGAGTTTAATTAAGTGAGCCTTATCCTGAGCGTTTCGTTATGATAGTCTTATGTGTTCTGCCTGCTACTTCTGAGCTTATGAGTTATGGCTGAGAAACACCACAAAAGTTATGTTTAGTTCTTTAAGCTTTAGTCTGTAAATGATTGCGACCAATCATGTTGTGAGCCACTGATTAGCAGACGAACGAATTAGGAGACAGGGTGCAGTGCGGCAGTAATTAAGTACATGGTCATCCCAGGCCTTCTCATTGTTGTAGATCACAGCGGCTCCCAAGCTCCTGGCCGGGTTGATGCCGGTGCCGGTGATCGGGATAGTGGCCAAGTGAACCATGAACACTGCGAAGCCAATTGGCAGAGGAGCCAGCACCTGAACAAATCATTGCAACATACATGTTATGGTGGAGAGCATTGGAGAATGGAGACAATTAGATAAAGCAACATTCATGGTTCTGAAATTGATGTCAGCTGCTTCATGTACTGCAAGAATGTATCCAGTTTCAGACTAGTATGCTTCCATGCTAGTATTCCAAGAAAGATCAACTTATTTGCAGTAGTTATGATTAATTGGTATTTATAGTAGACAGTCCAGCTGGATTAGCTATTATGTATATAAGTTAGTTTATTGGATAACCAATCTTTTCTACCTTCTCTCTGATGTAAAAATTTACTAGTTACCTTAGTTATAAGAGAGCATTCTAGTAGCTTAGCTTGATTCATCACCATAAAGGTATAAACAACTACTCTAAGAAACAGCTGCCTTTGTATTCCAAAACCATATATATGAAACAAATTAAAAGGGAAAGCCATGTATATTTTCATATGCCTTGAAAAGGATGGTTCACCAAATCTAAACAAGAAAAATATGCAAAACGATCATATCACCCCAAGTTTCTGTTGGACTTTTGCACTTTGTCCCTATCCAGAGAAAGACAGAACGTACATGTTTAATGCTAATCACTTGCAAATTGCGACCTCACAATTGCTGTACACACACTGTACCAAACTAGCAAGCTAGGGACTACTGACGAACTTCTCCACTGGAGAATATTCCTACCTGTTTAATGCTTATTTACATGCAGCAAGAAGCGAATTCATGCATGTTCCATTATCCACTACTGTGCACCATCAATTCGTGGCCGAGCATTCACGAGAGAATTGAAATCAGATAGCACGCATGCATGTGAGAGGAGGCACTTACGGGGATGTGCGAGTCACGAGCGTTGCGCTTGGGGTCGGTGGCGGAGAAGACGGTGTAGACGAGCACGAAGGTGCCGATGATCTCGGCGGCGAGGCCGGTGCCCTTGGAGTAGCCGGAGCTGAGCTCGTTGGCGCCGCCGCCGTAGCGCACGTAGAAGGCGCTCTGGAAGCCCTTGACGAGCCCTACGCCACAGATGGCGCCCAGGCACTGCGCGATGATGTAGAGCAGCGCGCGCACCAGCGACACCTTGCGCGCCAGGAACAGCCCGAACGTCACCGCCGGGTTGATGTGGCCGCCCGAGACGCCGGCGGTGCAGTAGACGAGGATGAAGATCATGCCGCCGAAGGCCCAGGCGATGCCGAGGATGCCCACGCCGCTGCAGGCGGCGTCGGTGGCGTTCACATTCGTGTTCGATTGGTGCTTGTACCCGATGACGGTGGCCACCGTGATGTAGAGGAAGAGGAGCGTGGCCACGAACTCGGCGATCACCGCGCGGTACAGTGACCACTTGGCCAGCTCCTCCGCGTCGATGAACGGCGCGGGCGGCGGGTCGGAGTAGTCCTTGGCCGTGTACTCCCCGCCCTCCGGAGCCGCCGCCGCCTCAATGTCCTTCGCCATCGCCTAAGCAGCTGACAAAAGCAGTGTGCGCAAGCGGCAAATGCGCTGCGTGCTTAGCTCGCTCGGTGTGGTGTGAGCCTCACTGTGAGGTGAGGTGAGCAGTCGAGGAGAGGGTGAGGTATTTATGGGGGCGAGATGGATGGCGGCTACTGGCTCGTGACATGAGGCAGGAGTAGGCCGCTCGCTTTATGATTAGCTTGTCTAGTGATTTATTAGTCAGAGATAAGGCCTAGCTAAGGGTTTCTGGTTAGGGTTTATTTCTGGGTTATAATTTGCCGCCCACAACCGACTAAAGCCCTCATCATTATATCATTCCAGAGCCTAGCTAGCTAACTGGTGGCTGTGCCTAGTACGGGGGGTTTACTCTTGATTAGTGGTCCAGTTTAATTCAGCGACGAGAATTTGAGATGATGGGAGACTCGTCACCCGATCGTAAGTCTGCCTGGCTGTACGTGTGCAGTGAACAATGGCCACGAGCAATAGTTTCAGTGAGATTGTCACGGTGCACTGCAGAGGTAATTATGGCACCGGTAAGCGTTAAGCAATCAAAATTTACTCATGAGAAATGAGAATTACAGGCATGCATGCATGCATTCCGGAGTTCTGGGAATCAGAGAATTGCTTGCAACTGTGTTTTCACCTGCAGGAGACACTAGCTGCTGCCAAATCATCAGTCGCTAGCGAATATTTGGCGGGAGTTTTTGTATTATCGTAGTTTGTCTGGCAGCCACCGGGGCAAGCCGAGGGCGGCTGCCTTGGGTCTCCCGAGCAAACCCGCCCCCGGTCTCCGACCAAGACCAAGCCGTCATGGCACCATCACCATGAGCGCGCTGTGCACAACTGCTGCTCGCTTGCTCCCCACGCCGTGTGGGCCGTGAGCCGAGTGGAAGCCGGCAGAGCCAAATAGCCCAACTGTGAACTGCCCAAGCCGAATGCACAACCCTAATTCCCCATTCCTCTTCCTCTCGAGTCCTGTCGACCGTCTCCACTCTCCAACACCCAGCGAGCTAGCGAGGACGGGTGCTGCTGTGCGGCGTGGGGGCTATGGCGCGTGGCCACACGAACGAGGGGGCTGTGTCGCGGTGCAACCGCGCGGGGACGATGACCGACGACCACTGAGGCTCGGCGCGGCAGCCGGCAAGGTGCGGGGCACACCGGCACACTGAGTCAGGTAGTCAGCCACCGAGGTAGGCACCGAGATGAGCCACTGAGCTAGAGGTTATTCAAGACGTTCACACAAAATGGTTAGTTGCTTTTATCATTATAATGCAGAGATCTCCAATGAGGTGCTTGACAAAATTTTAGTTAAGGTCGATTTAGTGAAACTTCGATAGAGCTATTGAAATGCATTGCATGTCTAGATCCTAGATATTCATTTAGAAGCATTGATCATGAGAAGCTAGTTGAGCTTGCAAATATTTACTCTGTGGACTTTTCTCTACAAGATCGTCATCTGCTGAATGATTAACTCAACATCTACATTGATGTCATGGAAAGAAGTCCTGGGCTTGCTGTCATATTGGTTGAAACTAGACAACATTTAATCTTCCCATTGGTTTATCGTCTCATCACACTTGCACTGATATTACCTGTGGTAACTACATTAATTGAGAGAGTTTTCTCAGTCATGAATATCATAAAGACAGACCTACGAAATAAGATAAATGATGAATGGTTGAATAACATGATGATATGCTATGTTGAGCGAGAGATATTTGCGGCAATTGATGACAACAAGATTATGCGACGCTATCAAGCCATGAAGGAGCGTAGAAACCACTTATCTTGTGTACCTCGTATAACTTAGTGGTTTTTTTTTCTATCTTGAGTTTCAAATTATTATTGCACTTGTGTCGAATTCAAGTTCTTATAAATTCTGTTATGTTTACATGTTGTAGGTAACTGTTGGAATGTCTGTGTTCTGGATATCTTGTGCTAACCATCGATGTGCACACACAGCAGGAGTCCTTGTTAGTACTTTATATGAGCTCTTAATATTGTATTCTATGCTTGTTTGGTTGTATCAGTTAGATCTATGTTTGTCTGGTTGTATCGGTTAAATATTGACAATTTGAACATATTTGATATCATTAGTTATATTGACTATTGAATCAAATTGTGCCTCGGTGTTTTTTACACTACAAGTTTGCTTCAGGTCTTTCAAATGCCTGGTTCCGCCCATGTTCCCCACCAATTGAACAAAAGCGCTTAATCAGCAGTTTGGTTGCTAATAATAACAAGGAACCATCATGCATAGGCACGTCGCAAAAGCCACTTGCTAATTGAGATTATTATCAGAAGCTCGATTAGCTGCAACCTAAATGTTGCATGATGTGCCAGCATTGGCTGTATCCCTCCTTCCTCTGAATTCTGAAAGGAAAAGGTTTACAATTTTGCAGCCTAGTTTATTAGGCCTTGCCTTGATGTCAGGCGTACCATCTCATTAAAAAAATGTCAGGCGTACGTATCTAAATCACGAAAACCGCAACCATTCTGGTGCACATTCCGAATTAAGTTTGTGATGTAAGAGCGTTTCGCTGCAACGAGCATGGCGTCACAACAGTCTGGAGGCCATTTTCCCTGTCCTGATCAGACAACAGAACGTTTCGTCCAGAAATTGCACAAGAGTTCAAATCACAACGAGAAATGTATCCCAAATTGCAAGTTGCCGTACCAGAACCGTCTGCAATTAGCCATACTTTCACGAGAAAGCTATGCGGTTGCTTGTTCTGACATAGGCTTGCCACTCTTTCCTGTGTCGTCCATGCTCATCCATGGATGCCGTTGTTTTGCTTATGAACAGAACAGGACAGTTCCAGCTTTTCATTGAAGACAGCAACAGCACGAAACAGAAAGTGAATGTCCATTTATTTCCTCCCATCTTCACAAGATTCCATCACAGATTCACAGGACGCTTGATGACCTTTTTTTTTTCCTTTGCTTGTAACTCCAGAAATGCTCAACATTACATTTCTACTATACGCAAAAAAAAAAGAACAAGGACCGACCAATCCAACAGTGACACTGACACCTGGCATAATTTATGCCGTTATGGTTGAAATGAGCTGGACGGCTCGAGTCCTATTCACGCCGAATTATTTGCTGGATTTATAGGGCAATGCAGGACAATAGGTTCTTTTTCATTTTATTTTTGATAAAACAAAGTGAGAATTACATTTCACATACAAACAAACAGAAGACCTTGCGCACTGCCCATAGAATGGGTCTATTATTCAACCAACGCGTAACAATCAGGCATGCAGCAATATGTCTGTGCAGGATTGCATGCCAATGAAGCAAGCTCCCTCGAATTCACAATATAATTCAAGGGAAAATTTGAAAATTTATCCAAACAACTCATGACAGGCCGACAGAAAGCAACATTCAAAGAAAACAATCTTTTAAAAAAACATCATGTGCAAGTGCAACAAGAAGAAAGTTCTTCCAAGAAAAGTGCAAACCTGCGCTTGCCCCTGTGCTGTGAAACACTGGTAGTGCTTGAAGAGCCGTCGAATGATCTGCCTCGGGATGATTCACAGTTTCACATCCACATATGAATAATCATAATTTCAGTTGAAGAACATGGGGACAGCATCGGTATAACAAGAAGTAATCTGAGATCGCACAAACTGAATCACACTTCATAAATAGGCAAATCTGATCTGGATCACAGATATTCTAAATGAAAAATAAATGCACATTTTCAGTAAACTATCTCCTTACAACAGAATCCGTAAGCAACCAAAATCTAGCGCAAAATAAGGGGGGAAATTACAAGTGTGATACTAACATTCTACTGTCATGGTTGTGTGATCATAGGATAATTCCAGGCTAGCTCAAAAGAGACTTGTAGTGTAGTCAACAAACTACAGAAGTGAGTTCAGACATCGTGAGCCCAGCAAGTTTCTGACGCTCTTTCTAATCTGCACATAATGTTGTATGCTCATAGCACATAATGTGAAATGAAATGTGAAATGTGTAGTCAACAAACTACAGAAGTGTTGTATACTTGTATGCCCAGCATAGTGTAGTCAACAAACTACATTTTTTGTAACACATAATGTTGCATGCTCATGAAATGTGAAATGCACAAGAAAAGTTGGTTGGAATCTTCATGTCTGAAGAAATTTAAGACTGCAAATGACTGGATGGTAGCAAAAGTACTGATAATAACAGTAGATTCCAAACATTAACCATCCAGGCTTCCTTACGTTACAAATTGACACCGATGCACTTGGCTCGGTCCAAAATTCAACATAATAAACCAAATAATGTTGCAGTAGCATGACATTGAAAGGGAGCAACTCCGTGAAATGCCCTTCCTCCAAAATTACTTTCAAATAGCTAAATTGAACAGCAGCAACAAGAAAAAAATATAAAAGAAACAGCAAAATAATAGCTTAGTGACAAGTTTGCGAGCTTTACAGGCCTCCTAATCGTCATAAAACTAAATAACTCCCTATCTCCTTTCAACAATGCAGTGATGGACTGATGGTGATCGTGTAACTTGTAACACATGCATCCTTCCTTATAAGAAGTGATTGCCGTGCAAAGTGCAAACACATAGCTCTGGGCTGTGCACATTTCTAAAACGTTTATTAGCGCCAAAAAATACATGGCACAAGCAGTAGGGAGGAGAAAATTCGAAGCAGCTAGTCTTCAGAGTTCAGAATATACACTTGCCAAGCTCAAGTTTCTTATAGAGGATTTTCTCCGTGGCTAGATTTCCCCGGGTTTTTTCTTTTATGGAGCTATGGCTTTCTTTTCATCATCTTTATGGTTCTCTGATGGAGCTATGAGTTTAGTCACTTACCAAGTGTCGTAATTACTTATCGGATCAATACTTGCATAATGATTTCAACCTCTCCATCAGATTACCCAATAAGATCATCATGGTGTCAAAAACTCCAATTTTTCAAAATATTGCTAGCAATACAGATCCATAGAACAATCTGGAGAATTTGAAACAGAGGACTTTCCTCCTGACAAGCAGAATTGAAAAAGGAATCTTTTAAGTGATCCGCAGCTCCTTTGTCATCAAGCTCACGGTGACAAACTCCTATGCTCCTAGCTCTTAACTCCTGGCTTGAGAATTTTACCTTGTAACTTCTCCTAGATCTTAACTCCTGGCTTGAGAATTTTACCTTGTAATTTCCTCTTCTTCTTTTTTGCCCTTTGGAAAGACTGTGACTCTTTTGTATTAAAATTTACTTATTTCTATAATATATATAGTAGGATTATATCCTACTGTTTTCCCTCCAAAAACGCATATTCACAGAGGTTTCATGTTTATATATATAAATGTAACTGAGACTAGATATAGAGGTAAAAGAGCATGAAGGAAACAGAAGGGGGTGGAAAGTGCTGTAACATCTAATATTCTGTTTCCTTTAGATATATCATAAGCCAGATCTTTGAGCATATTATGTAATAAAGCACCTTACTTGATCATGTGCCATATTGGTAGCTGATGGATAAGTCTCTTTGTGTTGGTTTTTGCTGCCCTTCAAGGACAGCATCTCTTTAGGACAGCTTTTGACTAGCATCTAGGACAGCTTTTGACTAGCATCTAGGACAACTTTTGACTAGCATCTTAGCATATGCTTGGCTGGTTAACATCCTATAAATTTGTATCCCCAACCCCTCAGGTTGGAATGGCGTTGTGTGAGAAATAAACAAAGAAAATTGCCCCATCTCCAAGTGTCATCCTCCCGATGAGAGTAAGGATCTTGCTATCACCAAGTGCAAGAATCCAAATGACTAACAAGTGGTATCGAGTCAGATTATCCTCGCAACTTCGAGCATCTCTCGCTCAATCCTTTCTCCACCTCGCTTCACCCATCAGCAGCAGTTTCAACCAAGAGAAGCTCTCTCTCCACGCAGTTAGCTTCCCGGCACGCCATGTCCGCAGATACCTCGGCCTTCGATGCGCCTCGAAAGACGCTGCGCGCGCAAGAAGTCAATTGGCGGGCAGAGGAACGCGAGCGAAGCGGCGGACAAAGGCCATGGGCGGCGAAAGGGCGCTAAGGTCGGCAAGAAGGAGCCGGCAAGCAAGAGAGCGAGGCGGAAGCAATGGCGGCGGCAGATGCAGCACAGGCGGCAAAGAATGAGGTCGAGGTTCTCATACGGCAAGAAGCAGCCCCATCTTCGCCGATATCAGCCCGACGCGACCTTGAGTCACGGAGAGAGGAGGCAACATGAGATGAAAGCAATAAGAATAAGCAACCACAAGACGCCCACGAGCGCGCCGGCAATTTCAGACAGCGGACGCACGGCCGGGCGCTCCTAGAGGAGACGCGACGACGGCGGCAGATGGGTCAACAGAGAGCGGCCTTCACAGCGACGCGCTTTCTCCCCGGTTCGCATCCGTGGTCACCACGAGTACCAGTCGTCGTCAGGACATCGGCCCGGCGGCGGGGCCTACCTCACCAAGACCAACTACGCCGAGCGGGTCATGCGGTGATGAGGGTAAAGCTCCAGCGCGCGGCATATGTGGGATGCAATCCGTGACGGAGACGCCGACCACGATCAGATCGACGGGCGCCGATGCTTTCATCGCCGCAGCCCCGCCGAGATGCGCTTCGCTACCAACAAGCGGATCGCTAAAGAGGCTTGGGACGCCATCGCCGCAAAGACGCACGGCAGGCGACCGCGCCCGCAAGTCTACATTGCGAGCACTACGCAAGGAGCGGGAGAATCGCCTTCAAGCCAAAGCGAGGACGTTGATGACTTTGCTCTCGCCTCAACACTCTGCTGCGGTTGGTGCGGTTCGGCGACAACACCTACGGCGAGGAGAGAGCTGAGAAGCTCTTCCGCCGCGGCCCCGAGAAGTACAAGCAGATGGCTCGCCGACGAAGTCTCTGCTGACCTTCCACGATGACGATCGAGGAGGCGCGGTCGCCTCAAGGTCGCGGATGACGATGAGCCACGCTGTTTCGGGACCCGTCACCATTGGCGGAAGCTCCTCCTCACTGGGAGCAGCTGGTCACGGCCAAGGTGACAGAAGAAGGGAGCCTTCTTCCGACGACAGCGCCGCAGCGGCAGGCAGCGCGCAAGCCGCCAGAAAGACGCCAGCAGCGGCGCGAGGACGTCTTAGGGTGATGACCGTGGGCGCCAGCATGGGCGCCGCGGCAAGCAAAAGCCAAGACGAGACGACTTCTTGCTACAATCGCGGCAAGCTCGGTCATTGGGCTAAGGATTGTCGATACCACGACGCTGCCAGCCCACGTCAAGCGAAGTGGAGGAGGAGGAGCCGGCTCTGTTCATTGCTCATACGAGCATCGAACTACCTCCAGCTGACCGGCCGCAGCAGCTTCTCCTCCACCTTGACGAGCCAAAAGCACACGCCTCGCCGGCGGCGCTTCCAAGAACGACAAGACCGATGGGCGGTGCTCGACACCGGCGCCACCCACCACATGACCGGCGGCGGAGTTCTTCTCCGAGCTCGACTCAGCGCTCGAGGCACCGCTGTTCGGCGACGCCCGCCGTGAGATCAAGGGCGCTCGGCTGCTGTCTTCGCCGCTAAGATCGGGCGAGCACCGGCCGCCACCGGTGTCACTACATCCCCGCTGAGGAACTCCATCATCGCCTTTGGGACACCGGATGAGAACGGATCGCGCGTGGAGATTGAGCACGGTGCCGCAGATCTGGGATCATAGTCGCCGGCCTCGCCAAGGTCAACAGAGCAACCGCTTACGCCCTTCACGCGCAGTGGCGCAACCTCTTTGTCTTGCGTGACCGCCGCGACGACGACGTTTGAGGTGGCACGAGCGCTTTGGGCACCTCAACTTTGAGGCCCCGAGACAAACTTCGGCGGAAGAAGGAGATGGCGCGGGCATGCCGCGACGTCGACCACGTGGAGCGCTTCTGCGACACTGCGCCCTCACCAAGCCGCGGCGGCTTCCTCCTCGCCAGCGAAGCTTCGCGCCAAGGAGAAGCTGGAGCTCAGACACGGTGACCTCTCGGGCCCCGTGACACCGGCTACACTGAGGCGGCCACATTTCCTCCTCGCCGACGACGTGTCCCGCTACATGTGGGCACATCCGCCGACGTCAAGGCGGCTGCATGGCGGACGCCATCAAGTGGCTTTAAGTCAGCTGCGGAGGCGAGCGCGCCGCAAGCCGTCCTACGCACGGACAACGGCGGTGAGTTCACGGCGGCCGAGTTCGCGGCGTACTGCGCCAACGAGGGGATCCATCGTCACTTCTCCGCGCCGTACACCCCGCAGCAGAACGGCGTCGTCGAGCGCCGCAACCAGACGGCAGTGGCTACCGCCGCGCCTCCTCCAGCGAGAGGATGCCGCATTCTATCGGGTGGAGGCGTTGATGATCGCCGCTCACTTGCTTAACCGCTTCACTAAGGCCCTCGATGGCAAGACGCCATACGAGGCTCGCACGCGCGAAGCTCGCGCGAGCCACCTCCGTGTCTTCTACCGCTCGCCTTCGCTGAGAGCTCAACCACGTCGGCAAGCTCGACGACCGGAGCACGCCAGGAGTCTTCATCGGCTACGCGGAGGGCGCCAAGGCCTACCGCGTCCTCGATCCTACGACACGGCGCGTGCGCAAGATCACGCGGGACGTCCGTGTTCGACGGGCGCGAGGCCGACGGGACAAGATGGTGGATGACGGCTCGACCGACGACCAGCGATTTCGTTGTCGACCACGCCCACTTCGAGGAGGCGTGAGCCAACACTGCCTTCACCGAGCTCGCCTACCCCACCACCTCGTTCGCCACCACCTCCCATGAGTCCTTCACCACCGCCACCACTACTCCTCAAGAAGCCCACGAGCTCGGCGAGTCCACCGCCAAGACCACGGCCACGCCATTCTCCCACACCTACTTACTCCTTCAGTTTCTAAGACCGGCAGCGGCGCCCACGACGAGCAACACACGCAGTGAGTTCGCCATCTCCGTCTAACGACGAGGATCGTGATCGACGCTTACCACGGCGGGCGAGCCTCTGCGCTACTGCATTACGGGCGACCTCCTCGAAAGCAATGTCCTCGAATCGGCGCAGCAGCGACTTCGAGGCAGAGTCAAGACCGCGCACAGATTTACAGCGAGCCTCGCTCTTCGCCGAGGCGGAGAGAACGCAGATGGCGTGCCGCGATGCAGAGAGATGGACGCCGCCGAGCGAAACAAGACGTGGGGCCGGCCGATCTTCCAAACGGCCACCACGCCCATCTCTCTCAAGTGGTCTTCAAGCTCAAGAAAACGAGGCCGAGAGGTGATCAAGCACAAGGCGCGCCTCGTGGCACGAGGCTTCGCCCAAGAGAGGAGTCGACTTCGACGATGCTTCACACCGCTGTTGCCTGATGGAGTCCGTCGCGCTCTCTCGCCTCGTAGCCCAGAGGGTCAGCGTCCATCACATGGACGCCAAGTCTGCTTTCTCAATCTGGCGACTTGAAGGAGGAGGTCTCGTCGCCCGCCACCACGGATTCATCATCCCCAAAAGAAAGCAGGTCCTTCGCTGCGCAAGGCCTCTACGGCTTGGCAGCAATCGCGAGCTTGAACGCCAAGTCGACTCCACCTCAAGCAAATGGGATTCCAAAGATAGCGCCACGAGGTCATGGTTCATCGCGGGCAAGGGAGGCAATGCCCTGGCCGATAGCGTCACGCCGACGACCTTGTGATCACCGGTACCAAGGAGAAGGAGATCGAGGCGTTCAAAGCGGAGATGAAGGCCACCTTCCAGATGAGAGACCTCGGCCCTCTCTTTCTATCTCGGGATCGAGGTCCACCAGACGCCTCCCAGATCTCTCTTCGCCAGACCGCCACGCCAAGCGATCGTGGAGCTAAGCGGCCTCACCGATCGCAACCCAAACCCCACACTCCTATGGAGGAGAGTCGGCTAAGTCGTGAGAGTACGGCGGAGAGGCGGATCGCGACGCAAAGATCGGCGCGATTAGGGCGCCTTCGCTACCTTGTCCACACGCCGACCGGACTTGGCGTCATCGCCGTCGGCGCCACGGCTCATGCAATGACCGACGACGGAGCACCAAAGAAGCCGTGAAAGGATCCTCCGCCACGTCATGGCACCTCCGACCACGGCTTGACTACCTAAGGTGCCCGGCACAAGACTTCATCTGCATACGACAATGACCACGCCGGCGACATCGACACGAGCAAGAGCACCACGGATGTCAGATTTCTACTTCCTCGGCAAGTGTCCGATCACCGGCGGTCGGTCAAGCAGCGGTGTAGTGGTTTTGTCTAGTCATGGCGAGTACATTGCGCCCACTACCGCTTTACTCAGCTCTGGGTCGCACGGCCGCTGGCGATCTCCTTGGCAGAGACGCAGAGGCAGCTGGAGCTCAGCGGACAACAAGTCCGCTTTGGCCTTGGCGAAGAACCCCGTCTTCCATGAGCGCAGAAGCACATCCGGCGAGGTATCACTTCATCGAAGTGCTGGATGAAGGGAGCGTCCGCCAACTACATCAACACCCAAGACCACCACGACCTCCTCGACCAAGTCTCTTGGATCAAGTTCCAGAGCTTGGCGCCAGATCGGATGGCTCAGATTCTCACAAGGAGACACACAAGACTTAGGGGAGAGTGATGGATAAGTCTCTTTGTGTTGGTTTTCTTGCCGCTTCAAGGACAAAGATCTCTTTAGATGCTTTTGACTAGCATCTAGGATGCTTTTGACTAGCATCTAGGACAAAGATCTTAGACTAGCATCTTAGCATATGCTTGGTCGGTTAACGACCTTATAAATTTGTATCCCCAACCCTCAAAGTTGGAATGGCGTTAATGTGAGAAATAAACAAAGAAAATTGCCCCATCTCCAAGTGTCATCCTCCCGATGAGAGTAAGGATCTTGCTATCACCAAGTGCAAGAATCCAGCGACTAACAGTAGCAGCCTAGGTATTGCGTACATGCAGGCAAGACCCACCCATCACAGACCAAATTGCCAGATGACACAAGGGTTTTCTACGGAAGAACAGCACAATTCCGTTCATCGGTTCATGCACCCACAAATGGAGGTATAAGGGTTCTTGATTAAGGATGGTAAACACAAGCCAATGGCACTCCAACCCAGGGGAAAAAAAATCCCGGCCGGTTACGGCGGTAACCGGATTTCCCGGTGGCGACCGAGTGAACAGTACCGTCCGGAAAATTTTAAATTTGAATTTGAATTTTTGAATGCGTAATGCACTTCCTAAGTATTGTATGAGCTAAATATGCTAGATTACATATTGTATGAGATAAATATGAGCTAAATATGCTAGATTACATATTGTATGAGCTAAATATGCTAGATTACGTATTGTATGAGCTAAATATGCTAGATTACGTATTGTATGAGCTAAATATGCTAGATTACGTATTGTATGAGCTAAATATGCTAGATTACGTATTGTATGAGCTAAATATGCTAGATTACGTATTGTATGAGCTAAATATGCTAGATTACGTATTGTATGAGCTAAATATGCACTCCATAGTGTTAGAGATATATTAGAGATAGAGATAGAAATCCTTTTGTATTCCTTATCTGTATATGGCATGCACCCCTTGTACACCTTATATATATTGCCCGATGGGCCTCTGAATATATACACACAATATTCATAACATGGTATCAGAGCGAAGGTTCTAAACCCTAGCCTCTAACCTAGTCTTCACTTGCCTCACTTGCCGCAGGGAGAGCAATCTCTGCTCCGGGGGTGGCCAAACTCACTCCGTAGAAGTAGCAAGAAGATCGTCCTCGCCACACCGCCGAAGCCGTCTTCATCGCTCGCCATCCATTGAGCCGCCGCTATCCGCGCTAAACCGCTTCTTCCGGTGCTCTACTCTTCCTGGATCGGCCGGAGAGGAGGAAGATGCCCAGATTGGAGGGCACTTTGCGCCGCCACCGCATCAAGCATGCGCCGCCAAATCCGCCGCCGCCGCCCTCCGCCACTAGTCATTGCGCCATCGGCAACCGCCGCCTCCGTTGCTTCTGCGCTTCGCCGCCCGTCAGACGCCGCCGACGCCGCCTCGGCGAACTTCTTCGTTGTCTTCTCTTCTCGACCGCCATCCCGATCCGACCGATCGCCGCCACTGCCGCTTTGGAGTTGACGCCACGACCCACGCACGCATCGGCGCCTCACTCCTCCGCTGCAATCACCGACCTGCCGCCAACCGCCTCGGCGCTCTGCGCCGCCTCAAGCTCGCTTTCACCGCCCACGCCGACGGCTCTCTGCGGCTCGCTTCGATGGCGCCTCACTCTGTAGGGACTCTCGACAAGATGTGTGCTTAATAGGCTTGTCTTCTTTGCGGTGTTTTTGGTGCTTGCTATTGCTAGTTGGAGAAGGGTGGATGGCTAGTCCGAGCTAGAGCTTGGGGAGATATTTTGATGGTGGGTCTTTGCTTTGGGCAGATAGATCGCGTGGTGGTTTTGGGCTAGGCCGATCGCGTTCTTTGCTCATCGCTAGCTATTTTTATGCTCTTTTATTTCTTTGTGTCGTTTTTCTTCCGTTGCGTCCATCCAAGTCCGTACCACTATATCTTTGAGTTCGTCTAAGCCATGCGAGTCCACAAATTTGTTGTCAGTCATAGAAGCATAGGAATTTCTTTGCATGGCAGCAGCTGCGGTTCTTTTCTTCGAGCCGCTGCAGATTCGTCGCTCCAAACTTTTAAGGTCACACGCTTTGTCAGCAGATCTGCTGCGTCTTCGTTATATTCAGTGCATTGCGGCTGCGCTTCTTCCAAGATCGCCTCCGTTCTTGCTTTTATGCTGCGTCGTGCTTCTTTTGCACTTGTGCATCTGCTATGCTTTCTTGTGCCTTCTTGCGCCGCCGTCTTGGGCTCTGATCTGCGTCGTCATGCTTCTATTTATTCCTATTCGGATTGATTTGACAATTCTCTCTATTCATGTCGGTTTCATCATCTTCTTCGTCATGTTGCCGCGGGCTGCATGCTACGACGACATTATCAAGACTCGGACATTGGATTTTTTATATTTTAGTGTCAACTCATTTCAAATGCAATGCTATTGCATACGCTTTGCATTTGAGGGGGGGTGTTAGAGATATATTAGAGATAGAGATAGGAATCCTTTTGTATTCCTTATCTGTATATGGCATGCACCCTTTGTACACCTTATATATATTGCCCGTTGGGCCTCTGAATATATACACACAATATTCATAACACATAGAACACTTTCTAATTCAAAATTTGTCAATTCAAAATTCTGGCCGGTTTTTCCAGGTTTTTCAACCGGTTTTTCGATTCTGGTGGTAACCTGACCTATTCACGGCTTAGAAATCAAGGTTCAAAATTCGGTTTATGAATTTTCTCCTTTTCATCGGATTTCGATTCTGCATGTAACTGCTACAGTTCGAACGGATTTTGCCCGGTAAAGGTTCTTTAATCCTTGCTCCAACCCCCAGCCCTTTTCTTCTGTTCTTTGTTTTTTGCAAATAAAAAATGATTAGCCCTCTTGCTTTCTTTTCCACACTATCTGGGCAAAGCTTAAAAAAAAGGGTCAGGTTTTATAGTTGTCCATGGCATTGCAAATTCCCAATTCTATTGACACTAAAAAGCAATAGAACAATGACTACAAATACCAATTAGATCATTTTGTACAAGTTGAGTAGTGTGATCCTCGATAATAACTCTAAAGATATAACACTTTGTCAGTCATGGATAGAAATGTTAATTAATTAGCCTAACAACCACTGGTAGGATCAGGTTACTACCTTGTGGCCAAGCAACTACCGTAATAGAAGTGTTGAAAAAGGCATTGCCACATTATGCTATCAACAAAGAAAAGAGTAGCACAACAACTAGCAGCACATCAATACATAACACAAGCAAGCATGCAAACGCACACATCCGCATAGACAATCACAAGTAAGCACACAAGAACATTAGTGGAAATCAAAGAGATAAGAGTTCACTTCAATGTGCAAGGAATTTCAATACTACGTTAAATGTAAGTTCAAAGAACAAAACCTCACGCTCTAAAAGTTGGGCAGAATCATGCATGGCATATGTCATGAAGACATGCTTAATTAATTGTGGATAAAGCCAACACCTAATCCAAATATATGACAATCTACAAATGGTAACATCGAGTAACTAGTAAAGTCCGTGTCGTCAAACTACAAAAGTAACACACATGGCAACAAAGGCAAAGTCAACTTAAGCTATCAACAAGACAATAAAAGAAGTGTACCATAATTAATCAGCACATCCATAAAACACACATACACAATCAAGCAAATGTGCAACAGTATATGCATGCATGCACATCCACAAAAAGTATCGAGTATTCCAGTTTCATGGACCAACCAGCTTGCCCAAAAGCTTCAGTTGCTAGGAAAATGTGAGGCGATCTACTCATGCTTCAACAGAAACAATCATAGCCACACATATGATCATTAGGTCAAGGAAAAAAAATCAAAATTCACTTCAATTGGTAATGATTCTCAATAATGTTGATATTTTTTTGTTTTAAAGGAGGAAGTAGGAACCAAGGAAACCTATGTAAATGGCGATATTATTGATGCCCTATTTACTTTTTGACTATCCAGAAGCACAAAGGAGTGATAGAAGAACAAAAGAGTCAAAGAAAATATGTGCACAATCATCAACTCCAAAACAAATTGAAACCTGCAATTCTGTAAATCCTCTCTTGGTAGCCTCTTTATGAATAGCAACATTATCCATTGACCTTTCCAGGATGGAAATGCTTAAAACCATAGTAACCAGGAACGTGGGTCGACCGGGTCGAGGAACATCACTTTTCCTTCTAAATTACACAGGAATGGTGTACCCGAGTCGAGTAACGGGGTAGTGGGTCAATGAATCCGGAACGTGGAACCAAGGAAAAAAAACCCGGCGGTAACCGGAAAAACCGGTGGGAACCGGGAGGAAAAAAACCACCTGAAATTTTTCAAATTTAAATATATGACTGCATAATGCACTTCCTAGGTTGGTTTAGGCATTTTTTTGTGCTAGATTACCTATTGTATGAGCTAAATATGCTTGAATTATTGTATAAGCAAGTCCCAACATCTTTTAGAACATCCCCGATTCAATTTTCCGATTTTGTTAGCGGTTTTTCCGGTTTTTTTAAGCGGTTTTTTCAGTTTTGGGCGGTAACCAGTCCGGTTACCGGTTTTAAAACTTTGCCAATTCAATTTTCCATTTTCAAATTTTGACTAGGTTTTTTCCACATCGCCTTCTATTTCTTGGCGTCACCGCGGTTTTGCTCGCCCGAGATTTTGATCCTTGCGTGGAACGCGGCATCGACCCACGATCCCTGTGACTATGCTTAAAACACTGGTGCCAGTAGACCTAAAAATACAGCATAGCTTGTTCTTATCATTTCACTTAATGCCACTGAATCTAAACAAATCAAGAGGCTTGTTCCTGAGGAACACCAAACAAGAGACTCCAGGATCAACAAAGGAGCATAAAGCACACCTTATCATCGTGGGTGCAGCACGATCCATAGAAACATCATGATCTCAGGTTGCAACGAAGCCTTTCTCCAAGAGAGGACCAAAAGCATTTGGAGAAGCTACTAAGCAGGGATAAGGGGAAAACAGACAACACATAGAACACCACATCTTGACATCGAGTCCAGAATATGACAAATTAAAAGGAAATCCTGAAAGCTGTAGAGTTAAGCCTCAGCAGTGTCAAGCCGTGTTCAATTCGGCAACTAAACCATAATATGGCATGACTCCGATGTGCTGAAATAGGGAAACAAGGAATTGGGCAAAGAAACAAATTTGATGTGTGGCTTTCCTTTTGCTAGGTAAGTAGATAATCAAATGCACTTGGCTTGTAAATAATTTTAAGAAGAACGTGACACCTACAGTAATGGAAGTGGTCAGAGAGAAAAAGGTTAAGCGAAAAGCAAAGACATGTCCTTGGAGTTGTCAGATGAAAAATGCACAAACACTTGAGTTTCTTTCTCCATTGAAGATCCTCAAACAGGTATATTTTTGTACACCCTCTCCAAGAGTCCTCAAATAAAGGAAGATGGAATCAAGTGTTCACTGTTCAGTTGCTTACCAAGGGTTCAGTGGCTTACCAAGGAAAGTGATGAACATGGATAAAAAGAGAGACGCGGTAGTAGTCAACATATTGTCCTTTTTCATCGGCCTTATGCATTGTGTGAAGGTATTTAAACATTATCAAAACAAGGAGAGTAAGACGGCCAAGAGAAACAAGAAATTGACACATGCAAGAACATAGGCCACCAAACTAGGAATAAAGGATAATACCTCCAAGTAGTTTAATAGTAAGTCTTGAGGCCTAATTAGGAAGTGAATGACATAAGGTCAAGAGTCAAGACAATTGGCGATTTCACAAAATCAATGACATTCACTAACACAGCCCACGACACCCATATGGAAGAAGACATACCCCCTGATTAAACCATTCAAGTGTAGCTAGCGTCGCTTCAGCCTTCTTGCAATGTTGTCATATGTGTGACGCTTGCCAGCCTTATCAAATGCGTGCTTCATATTCTCAATGGTGGATTGTGGCAACTCAATTCCCATGTCAAACATCTCGTCAATATATTTCTTCACCTCAGAAAACCTGCCAAAATCAAGCAGCCCCGCTATTAGCTCTCTGGCTGAGTCCTCAGCCGGGGTAATTTGGTGCTCCACAATGCAGTGCCACACGTTAATTGCTGCAGATGGGTTAAATTCTTTAGAGAACATGCTGATAGCAGCGGAGCAGTTGGACGCGGAGGGCAGCTGCTCGTTCTTGCTCATCTCCGCGAGGAAAGCCTCAGCCTCACGAGCCTTGCACTGCTTGATGAGCCCCTCAAGTATGGCATTGTACGTGTCAGAATCTGCAAAGACGCCATTGAAGGGCATTTCGTCCAGCATGCGGAGGGCGTAGTCGGTGTTACCAACACTGCAGCAGAGGTCGATGATGGCGTTGTACATGGAGAGGTTGGGTATGAGCCCGGCCTCCGAGACCATAATTTGCCAGATAGCGATGGCGTTGCCAAATTCGCGCTTGCGGATGACGAGGTCGATCGCGTTGGCGAAGAACTTGAGCCCCGGGAGGCAGCCCTTTGTCCGCATCACCTGCAGGAACTTGAGCGCCTCTTCGAACTGGTCCCCGCGCACGAGGGTGGAGAGGAAGGAGTCGTACGCGGGCATGTTGCTGGCGTTCCACCCGACGCGGACGACCATCTCGCCGAAGGTGCTCTTAGCGCGCTGGACGTTCCCCTCCTTCTCCCACGCCTCGAGCAGTATCGCGAAGGTGTCCGCGTCGGGCGCGACGGTGGTCTTGGTGCGGTCGAACAGCTCCTGCGCAGCCTGCGCTCGGCCGTCCTGGCGGCACATGGCGGAGAGGAGGGAGTTGAGGGCGACGGCGTCCGGCGTGACGCCGTACCGCTCCATGACGTCGAAGGCCATGACGGCGTCCTTGAGGTTCCCGCGGGCGCAGTAGGAGGCGAAGACTGAGGCGAAGGTGGCGACGGAGAGGAGCCCCCCACCGCCCTCCTGCTTCATGGAGCGGATGGCGTCCCACATGGGCTCGAACATGGTGGCCTTGCCGAGGATGTCGACGAGGAGGTTCCAGGCGTAGGCGGTGTGCTTGACGGACCGCCCCGCCCAGACGAAGAAGCGGACGGCGGATTTGGGGCGGGAGTAGCAGGTGCGGGACTTGAGCACCTGCTCCGCGACCTCCGCCGTCGGGCCGATGCCGCAGGAGGAGAGAGCCGCCTCCACCTCCCCCGTCGGGACGCGGCCGAGTATCTCAAGGAACGCCTCCGCGCGAGGTGACTCCTCCCCGTCCGGGCTCTTCTCCGTCGCGCTCATCGGCGACGGCGGAGGTTACTTCGATCTACTCAATCCTCTATTTTCCCCTATCAAACCATCCTATCTACAGTATTGATTTCATTGTAGATTAAAGCTAAGGATTCAGAAATCAGAACAGCATCAACTGATCGAACAGCGTGTGCGTGGATTAAGCAGTAGTCCTCGTCCTCGAAGGCTCAAAACCGAGGCATCTCGGTGTCAGCCGTAACCTGGTGGTTACTGGTTGCTAGAGAATGCTGGTTTACGTGGGCTGTTTGTCGAAAGGCTTTATTGATTGGGCTAAAAAAACCTCACGCTTGGCGACCTAAGTGAGCATCACCAGCTACAAAGCCTCACCCATCGTACCGACCCAAGTTGCAAACAATTTGGGCCGGACTTATCGAGTTTAAATAGGCTGACTTGCATTGGTGTGTCTAGAAAAGGCAGAAGATAATTGATGGTTGCTTACGCAGCTCTTCAGTATCTCTGACCCAACATTTCCGAGTTGTGATTTCTCAATCTCATGTGAACGTTGACTAGAAATGTTGAGGATGCTTGATGAATGCAAGGTGTTTCACTCTAAATCACAAAGTATGATGTACCTGTAATCGACTAATAGTTTGGTGAGTTTGGCTTGTTCGCTTGCTAATGTTTTTCTCTACCACTTAAAAATACGAGTTGGCGGCGGTCCGTCCTCCCACAATCTTCTGCATCCGTCTGATCGGCGAGTAGAGAATCGACCACCTAGATGGCCTCTCATCGTCTCATGCCTCCCACTCGCAAGACGCCTCCGCTCATGCAATCCCTAACTCCTCTCTCTCACGCCCCCACCGCCTCTCGCTCTTGTGCCACACTCCCACCCGTGCCTCCCGCCTCCCCACTGCCGTCGCGCATCTCCTCACCTGCCGCCAGAGCCCTCGCCTCACGCCCTTCTTCGCCTCCATCATCATCCTCCTCCAGCGCGCATTCTGCGCGCCGCCTCCTCCCCCCAAACCTCGCGACAATTGCCCTCCCCACCTCTTCGTCCGCCCGCCACGGCCACGCCGCCCACCTCGTCACCTACTCCCCGCGCCTCACGCCGCGGCAATGGCATACCGTCCGGATCTGAATGCGATGTGAAGCGGTGAGGGTGGGTTGAGGGAGAGTATGCGGGCGAAGACGGTGGGTCCACATGCACGCCATCTCCAAGACGCCTCGAAATACGGTAACCAACCGACGATCTTGGCCTCGTCGGCGACATCGCCGCCATCGTGATTCTGATTGGAGCATGAAACCAGCGGATGTGGGGAGAGCATGAGACGATTTCCCGATTATGTGATGTATTGTTGTGTTTGCTTACATTTTAATTTTGGAGATGCAGTCTTTCTATCATCGTACATGGATTTGGTAGTTAACTCCTAACTTTTGTAATTCATCATGTTTTTTTTAAGATTTGGTGAGTAAGATGTATTCTAGTGAATTCTTTGTTTTCTAGGAGGTTAAGCCAAAATCTCCCCCACTGCCGAGGCTATACTCGGTCGCTGGAACTGCTGACGGCCACCGCTCATCGCGTTCCATTGTGTCAAGCTCCGGGTAACTCGCCGTGGGTCAAGACTCAAGAACGCACTCTTGGCCGTCGGGTCATCAACAGCTTGATCTCCAACACATAGGAAAGCATGCTGCAAGGCCACGGAGAAAATCGTTTGATTAGCCATGGCCTCGAGGTAAAAAAAAATTGAGAAATTATACTTCATTTTTGTGTGCATGTGCCCTTTATTGTATTGAACTATAGACTTTCATTACGTTGATATGATTCTTTGACTAGTTCCTCTTTTATTAATTGTCATATCTCTAGCCTTCTACATAATTCAGACGTTCAGTAGCATAGTCCCTCTGTTCTTGGCTTGATTATTTTGTCTTTCTGCCTGTGCAAGAATTCGAGCGAGGAGGCAACTTGGTTGGGTTGGGGTTCAAGGTCAGGAGGTTAAGGTCAAACCTAACACCAAGGTAATATTAGCTTTGTTAACATTTCAGGTATGGAGATGGTGAACAGACTGACAATGCTGCTAGGTTCTACAAATGGTTTACAGAGGGAGATGAGAGGGTTGTCTGGTTGAATGACCTCCAGTATGCTGTGTTTGGTCTTGGTAATCAGCAGTAGGAGCATTTCAACAAGGTACTTGCACATATCACTTATCAGAAATTTTTAATATTTGACTCTCAATTTGTAAAATCTTGTTATGCTCTTATACATTAACATTTTCTTCCTTGGATTCTGACTACAGGTTGACAAGGTGGTTGATGAGCTCCTAACTAAGCAAGGTATCGCTCAGGACTATCATGTCTTATGTATTTCCATTAACTGATCTGTTCAATTTGTCCTAAGAGTTTCATGTTTGTTCAGGTGGGAAGCGTCTTGTTCTAGTTGGTCTTGGAGACGATGATCAATGTATTGAGGATGACTTCAATGCATGGTAGATAATTGTACATCTATTTATTTCAAGCTGGAAGTTTTTGGCATTTTGCTAATGGGGTTACATCCCTTGCTTTGTTCAAATGCTTGACTTTCTTGGTAAATTACCTATTGAAATCATAGTTTGAGCATTGATAAAATTCTAGTTCTTTTTATCCTTTTCTTCATTGTTTCTAACATATTTCACTATGCTTGTCGTTAGGTATGAAACATGTGACCATGTTGGTGTCTATACAGAGAACTGCCCTGAGGTTGTAGACGAGGCAGAGAGGCTGTTGGGCTACTCACCAGATACATTTTTCACCATTCATGCAAACAAAGAGGATGGCACACCACTAGATGGTGGTTCTGTTGCTCCTCCTTTCCCCTCCCCAATCACTGTGAGTAAAAAATGCACTGGCTCGATACGCTGATATTGTAAACTAACCGAAGAAGGTGAGCATTTTAGTAGTTCACAATGCTGCAAGAGTTTCTTAATGCTACGATGATGTTCTCGTCTTTGACAATGTTGAAAAGGTTCTTAATTCTTCAATACCCATTCCCTGCACCTTATTCTGAACAAAGTTAATTTTTCTTTGGCTATCAGGAAGGGATATTGTCCTATAATCAAAGTTCATATTATTTGACATTTTGTTCACCTCTATCAGTAGAAACACCTCCTTTCAAGGGCAGATAAAAATTTATAGTAGTACGAAGCACACTATATTGAGTCTGAAACTAAATCGCACAAACCTGTCATTTGTCATTGCTGCATCTTGTTTTTGGTTATCAGCAATAACAAACTGAGACCACATCTCCCAAACCTGCTGCTCCGTGTTCAGTACCATGCAACTTATACGGCAAAATAATGTGTACTTGTTGTCCGTGCATTTTAACTTGCCACGCCTTGTGTGAGTGAAAACTCGCAAAAAATTGTATTCATCTCAAACTCTCTCACAAAAAATTGTATCCATTGGGTAAATCTAGACCGGCATGCATCCGCTGAGGAAGCATACCAAGATGGCAGGTCCCGGCTGAACCTGTTGCTATTTAAAGTGCACAATTCAAATGTGTAAGCTAAGTTGTGCCTATTATTTAAATCCTGTGATTTGCTAATTTTTGTTCGATGCTCACACCCTCTAGATCTATATTTGATTTCCACTGTAGCCCCTCACTATCTCCAGGATTTGTGAAGCTACAACTTGGCAGTTTGGTACACCTTTGAACAAATCGACCATGACAAGTGATGAATACAAGGATGCTGTAATGCAAGCTAAGGAGCATATTATGGCTGGTGATATTTTCCAGATTGTTTTAACCCAGAGGTTCAAGAGGCGAACATATGCCAACCCATTTGAGGTTTATCAAGCTTTACGAATTGTGAACCCTAGCCCATACATGGCATATGTTTAGGTACATTTACATTGTGATCTGATCTTCTGGTTATATGTTTTAACCTGATTATAAGAGATCACTGAGTACTCTTATGGATATTGTGCCTACTTTGAACACTATTATGTGCACCTTTGAACTTCTAAATATTGCCCTTTCACTCATCAAGATTGGTCTTCTTTCCTTGTGTTCTTAAATATGGAAAAGCAAAATTTTGTTCAAATGTTGGTTGTTTCTTGGACATTTGGGCTCTAGATCCGAGCAAGCTGTGCCCTTATCAAATTTTTGTGTCACATCTGCTTCCTTCGTTGTTGTTATTGCAGGTGTAAATGTCTTTTATTTTGCTCATGTGATAAAATTTTGTAGCTAAGAATTCAAAAGAGAGGAAACATGATAGCGTTTTGTTCTTTAAGAAATGTGTTCTGTTGCAACGTATAGCCACCTTACTGCGGCGTTTTGTTCTTTAAGAAATGTGTTCTGTTGCAATGTATAGCCACCTTACCGCGGCGTCCAGAGCCCCGCATAGGAGGTCCCGTCCCCACCGCTCAAGTGGTCATGGCGGTACGACGAGTATGACTACCAGGGAGGCCGCGAGAGCCCAACCTGGTACGTACATGACGCAAGGAGGCGAGGGGTTCCACCCAGTCATTGGTCGAGTTTTGTACTATATGGGTGGTTAGTTCCTGAGACTATTTGATGTGTTCTCGGTGTTGCGTTGTGCAGGTATGAGATGGCTACGAGCGTGGTGGATGCAGAGGTGGGTAAGATGATGACCAGTACCATGGCAGATACAAGAATCGTGCTCTAGGTGAGGATTCTTCCCATCGGTCGAAATTCAATCCTACCAATCTCCAAAAGAAACGATTTGGAGCAGCACGACATCAGGGGTATTGGGCTATTGTACTTATTAAATATGGTTAATATTAGCACTTACTAATGTATGTATTCCAGAATTTTAAAACTGGAGTTTTGGTGTCATCACTATTAGCTTGTTCATTCTTGGTGTGCTCTTATTTGTTGTTAGAAATTTGACCACCTGAACATATCTACTAATTTGTTTTCTGCTTCCATATCATCAATACAATGGAGGACGAAGTATATGCACGACCACCAATTTTGTTACCATGATTCACGAAAATGGCTCTTGTTATTCGGTCAATGAAGATCTTCTGATAGCTCAATTAGGAAAACTAGATTGGCCTGGTTTAGGATTTAGGACATCCCATGATGGTCCTAGGATCAGCCAAAGCTATCTACATAATGACATACCCATTTACATGTTTTATTTCCTCGTCGTATTTACTACTTTCGGTTTAAGTATGAGTTTCCGTTGCAACGCACATGCACATGACTAGTAGACTTTCAGTTGATAGTTGCCCATCGATATGATGATCTAAAGCAAACACTGATGAGAGTCTTCGTACCAGGTCCGTTGCATCGAAGAGGTTTCTGTTGTAAAATGTGCAGTTTTAGTGAATAATCGTAATTACACCCAGTATTCAATATCAGCAATAAAACATAATACCGGCATGTAGTAAATGGCCATAATAACATGTGTCCATGAAATTCTTTCAAGTCATTTAAATACAATATTATGCTTAACATTAACAGCAGGAAATCATCAATAAGCAGCATAAAGCACAGAAGATTGATAATAATGTGTGCTCTCAGAAGGAGAGATACAAAAGAACAAACATTTGCCATCTCAACCCTAATGTCTATACTCTTTATAAATAAACTTGACAACACAGATTCAAATTTTGAGCTCTAAATAATGCTTAACTACTTTGTCTAAAGATCTCAAAGCCAATAGACCACCTAATAAACTTTCAGCTAACCAGGAGATCAAATGTGATCACAAACAGTACTCCAATTATCCAACAAGAACTTGATAACTCTCAGTGTATGATGAATACAAAATCACAAGTTCAGCAATAATGCCAATTGGCTAACATAGATGAGTAGAAAAACTGAATTGCTACATAGCATCAGAACCAAAAGGTTCAATACATTTGAACACAACCGAAAGTAACAAGATGACTCACAGAAGATCAAATAGACAGTAGCTAGCAATCTACTTAGAGCTCAAGTATGAATTGATTATCAGTTCAATTTCAGTATTTGACCATTATTATCATTGAGCAAGCCAACAGAGCCCACTGAACAATTTGCAATTTCTTCAGAGCTAAATCCATATACCAAAATTAACACAGATCAAGAGTATCAACTAGCACTGTAACTAAATATGCAAGAATCAGCAATGAAATAACACGAAGGTACAATACTCACTGAAGCAATGGTACTCAAAACTACTGAGACAAAACTAGCAAGGCTTGTCTACGTCACTGACCTAGAAAAACTATCACCCTGCAATCCCGAGCAAAAGATGAAGCAATTGGAGATACAATGCCACACCCCCTCCTTTGGAACCGACCAAAGAATGAAGCCGAGGAACCGGGTGGATGCCGCACAAGCCCTCTCAACAAAGTGATTTGGCCAAAAACACTAATCAGCACCACTAAAACAAACTAGATGATCTTCACCACCGAAACCCACTCTAGAACGGTTAGGAACCGAACTCCCAACACCAAAATCTAAATCTCCCTCAAGGCCTCCAAAATCGAATGGCGCAAGATGAGATTAAGCCAGATGAGCATGGGAGTAGAGCTCAGAGCCGAACCACCACCAGGAGTCAAGATCTAAGGCGTCACCGGGAGTGAAAGGAAAACACCGAATCAGATCGGGAGTGGAAGCATCAAAACACCGGAAAAGGATGGGAATTTCTTCTGTTCTAGGGGATCCTTGGAGGTATCGCCGCTCACCTTTTTTAAGAGAGGAACTCGAGAGGACCACCCAGTGGCTGCTCAACCGCCGGCGCACGAAGTGCTTGAGCCGGTTAGTGCCTCCCGGAATGACCCACTTTGCCCAGATCGCCGCCATCTTCGAGAGGAAAGCCGAAGGACGAAGCAACTGGACGAAAAGGAAAAGTCACCGAGCCTTATCTCCTCCTCCTCTGCTGACTAGAGAGCCCCGACGTAGACCCCCTTTTCTTTCCTTAATTCTATTATTAAAACGAGAATTTACAAGAAAGCCCTTGCAACAGCCAACAGTTTCAACATAATCCTTACAGTAGGCGGCTCGGTGCAGTTTGACATTGTTCGTGAACAAGAAACCCGAAGCAAGCAAAAACTTAACAAAATGCTGTTCTAAAATGGAGTACACTACAAACCGTCCAAAAGCCTTAAAGGGAGCTTATGTCGTATCCACCATTGTCATCTTGCCCTTCCTCTCAGGTAGATTAAGAAGCAACCGGCCGTCAGGCACTCAGGCTGGTTGCATGTTTGAAAATATCATCTACATACCTTTCAAAGAAAAGAAACGAAAGTTCAGTTAGATAAGATTGCCCGGTTAGTCCGCAGCAGATAAGCTTGCTCGAATTGATATACTGTCTGCGCTCGACGCACTTGATCTGAGACTCGTGTGACTGTCGTCTGTCGAGCAGTCCAGTACGCAATACGGTATTGACTCGGGCGCTCCCCATCAAGCTTTTTTATCCGGAACAGAGCAGTGATGGCGAAGGAGACCCAGCGCTGCAAGCAAAACCGGCAAGGCCAACACCTGCACCACATCGCTACGACATCACGCCCCTGTCTTAATGTCAAACCGGCGCACGAAACCGGCGAGACGGCGGTGGTAGCAGTCGGAGCAGGACAGCGATCGTAACCCAAAAGCGTACGGGTCACACATCTATGTACGACCCTCTTGATTTTTCTTCTCCTCGCCCAATGGACGTAAGTAAGTACGTGAGAGTTGGTCCTCTGATCAGACCATGTAATCCTATCCAGCTACAGTTGGCTAGCTTTTGCCTGCTTGATATTTCGTATGCTGAATCATTGCTCATTGGCCATTAGAGTACATTAGTGCACAGACAATGTAACGCTGGTGTGGTTCGTTGGTCAGGTCGGGCGGATAGAGATGAGCCGTACGTTTTGGCGCTGCATGGGTAGCAGAAGTGAACGACAGGAGCGGAGCTGTTTGGGGGCGGGTACAGATGCGTCCTACCCTACGTGCGTCACTGTACAGGCCAGGGCCCACGCGGACCAGGCCTGGCCATCGCGCGCACGCCACATACGCGCGCGCGGCCCGCTCGTGGCTAGCTTAGCTGGTCTGGGTACACCGCGCGCACGCCACATACGCGCGCGAGGCCCGCTCGTGGCTAGCTTAGCTGGTCTAGGTACACAACTCGATCGTGTACATGCGCCACGAAAGCCACGGCGTGTGATAGACGACAGCGACCGGGCGAGTACGTACGTACGTACGTGATAGCGTTAGCTAGCTGGAACGGAAGAGAACAGGTAGATCGGACGACGACGCTTGGGGACACCGGACGCTGTCCATTGTGGACTGTATGTCTGTACGTGGTCACTGCCTCACTGGGGCCACCGTTTGCCGTGTTGGTATTTGCAGAGTACCATTTTAGTGTTACTAGTTCAGTGTACCTCTGCGTTGCCATGGAAAAAATCTAACTAAATGCAACCTATCAGCTAATAATCACAAGTAGTCTAAATTTTGATTGACAACATTTAGACTTCGTGCACAATATTCAGATTTGGTTACAAGTTGGATCTATCAATTCCATTGCATTGCATTGCATTGCAAAAAGTACATATGATAGTTCCATGCTGCAAACATTACATTTGAAATCAGGCAAAATAACATGAACACATATTCATAGTAGTACCTCAGAGCCAACGATTCCTTCAACTGTGTCACATATCTAATGTTCTTCCTCCCCTTTTGGTGTCATGGTCCCAAGTTATCAGTTAAGCTCGTTATTAATTCAACAAAAGCATTTGTAATCAATGAATAATAATGAAATCCAAATAATAAAATCTAGATCACTCGTCTCTACGACATGTTCCCTTAAACCATCTTTCACTCTAGTTAGGCTCAATACGACACATAGAGCTCGTGCATCACTCTGGGCGGAGACAACAAATGTGAGCATATAATTATATGAGATGTTAACCCTAAATTAGTAAAGGCAGGTATGAAAAATCAAGAAAATACTAACTTGCATGTGCCAACTTGTGGAAAGAAATGAACATTTCAAGACTAATATAAGAGATACTTGCATAGTATAACAATAAATCGTCAGAAGGAGTGCATTCTCAGTGTACGGACAAGAACATCAGAATAATTGCTTGAGTTGCCACTTCATATGTTCTATAATAAGATGACTGCCATTCCTACATATTATTACAGATGTTTCCATAAAGTCAAATTCTAGTTTACGTATGTCCATCTCCATCTCCTGCCTCTTTCTGCCAGAACAATCACACCACCACCAATACTCTTATTTGCTTTAGCTAGCTGTTTTAGAAGAGAGCCCTGGTCCACACGGTGCAAAAATAGTAAACCAGTTGATCCAATCATGCTAGCCTCCCAGCAATAAACTGTTGGGTCACAAGTAGGCTACGAAAGCACAAAATAAAAAATTTCTACCGCGCAACCAAGGAACCTCTGCTAGTAATAGATCATAAGATTACCACTAGACGCGCTGACTCATAGTGGAAGTAGAGTTGATGTAGCGAGTTGATGCAGTCGTAGTCGTACTCGCCGTGCGTCTTCTCCTCCTGCTCCGATGATCGTCACGATTTGTGGATCGTCCTAGTGCCGATGCTTCGCAATAACACCTCCAAGGTATCCACACGTACGGGGCAGGGATACCACGCGCTGGAGTGCTAGCACCGGCGGCATGGTTGATGAAGGCGTGGCTATTAGGGTTTCGGGATCTTCAAAAGATTGATCTTCTCACCCCATGCCATCGCCCCTCTATTTATAGGCATACATAATGTGTCTCGAACTTGAGGCCCATTAGGAACTCGTGGCCTACAAGAATTCAGAACACCATCCAAATCAAATCCTAGCCCTTTAAGTATGCGACCCTATAGGTTTATGTGTAATCGGTTGTGACTCGGAAACTCTTTTCCGACCATGAGTCGTCAGCGGTACCTAGCAGGACATAACGATTCCCGAACACACATAGAATATATCAGACGAACCTTAAGGAAATATGATCTACGACCATATCCTTATCACTTGCGACCAACTCGTACCTAGTCACGACCAGTCCATACTTAGTTACGACCAGTTTGTAACTCCTTATGACTAGCTCATACTTATAATGCGACGATTCGAACTCCTTCACGACCGATTAGTGATTATGTTCGACCGATCTACAACCACTCAGATCTCCATAATGACCGATTCTGATCACTTTGACCAGTCTGCGACTAGCTCATATCTCCATACGACCAGTTTGTGTCTAGTCGAACTGAACGGCCTGCTTGTGTATTCTCCCTTTGCCTCACGACATCTGGTTGAACTCTAGGTGAGATAATTTGTCATCCATGGATTGTTCAATACTTTCTCGATCAAGTGTCGAATAACTTCATGTGGTCGACACTTCGACCACTAGTGGTATGGCCATACACTTTCTTTATTCGACCACAACGACGGGCCCAGAGACATCTTTCCTGTTATGTTAGGAGGGCCAAATCCCATATCCGACCAGTCACATTCCTCCGTATGTTTCATAGCATACCCAAAAGCTACCTTTATAACTACTCAGTTACGAGTAGCGTTTGGCAACCCCTAAGAGTGCTATTACACATATAGGAAACCATGCTGATCTCAGGTTTAGGATTATACATCATCATTGCTTGAGACCAACTAATGACACATAGAATCATAACAATCTCAACAGTGTCTCAAGGTGAGTCTTATCCAACACTATGTTCTCTACCATGTGTCCATATTATTGGTTTGATATTTTTATATCTATGATATGTGAAACATAGTCATCAACCAATGCATATGCTAGTCAATTCATATGTGTTCTCATATGTTTCCGACTAGGGAACGTTTAAGAATAATCATCGCAGAAATACAGAGTTTCACAATCAAGTCACATACTTGATAATAAATATTAACGATATTATTCTAGGAACAAGATAACATATTATCTAATATTATGAACATAACAAAATATAATCATCTCTATGATTGCCTCTAGGGCATATTTACAACACAAACTTCATTACTCGTGAATAACTTCCCTCTGTTGGATTGGAGAATAAAGTAGTAAAGTACAAAATAAAGTGCATACAATGACTAAAAATGGCCAACAATTCAAATGAAGACCAAAATTTAATTTTCGAAGCTAGATTATCTAAAAAAGAATTTGACATACAGAATCAAGTATTGGAATTACAAAAGTTAGCATACCTTACAAAGCTACTACATAAATAAACTAATAGGGGATCATGAGGTTCTATCACAACACAGTTACTACGTTACGGTCCGCTTGACTGATTTATTTACATATTGTTCATTAGAAAAACAAAAACTACTTAGGAGTATCAAATATAACACTTCCTTGTGAATTTTTGCTTAGCAGGTCATATTACACATTACTTGAACTCACCAGTATAGTAAAAAAACTGATCTGACGAGATGAAGCAGCCTAGCAGGTCATCAACATACTTGAACTCAGCAATGTACCCTATAGAAAAGAGCAGCAGTCAAGTCATGAAACCTTGCTCTCGAAGTCAATTGCATATACAACATAAATGAAACAAAACAAACCATGCTTCTGCATGACCAGAAGGAACTTGATGGTCACCTTTGAAGAGGGCCTGATCATGACCTGCCTCTTCCCTCTCTTCTTAGCATTGCACATTCAAGCACCTAACGAAATTCACCATAAGGGGATCATCAAGTTCTATCACAATTCACAACACACTTCCTAAGTATGGTCCGCTTGACTGATTTATTAGAAAAATGGAACAAAGATACTTAGGAGTAGCGAATATAAAACATCCTTGTGAATTTTGCTATTTATTGCATTTGGTAGCGATAGCATTCGTATAATAAAAAAAATTGAAAAAAAGGTCTCTTTGTCAGAATTTTCTTTAGAAAATATCAGAAAATCAAAATATGCAAGGAGCAAAGAGTACATCATTGTAAACAATTTTTTTTGTGGCTTTTCCTTATGCATCAAAACCGTCATTTGGCTTGGCAAATTTCTGAGGTGTTTTCTAGGATCACGTATTACCAGACCTGTTGGAGTATGTGGCGCAGCATTGGGGCAAGATCTCTTTGCTTTGTTATCTTCATCCACCATTGTTACAATATTTTATAATTGAACTATGAATGCTTATGTGTCATACTCAAGACTCATGCTAATATAGAGTTCAAAATAATTTGAAGGACAACACAAGCACCTTCTTTTCCTTTACTGGCGTGCTGGCTTATCAATATATAGTAACGTTAAAACAAAACTAAAACTAATAAGAAGATCGAATGCTACAGGCACAAATATTAACCCAATGATTTAGGCATTTCGATCTAAAATGATCAGTAATATTTTTCTTGTTCGTATTACTATTCAATGATTATCAAAAGGAAGTAGGACAAAGCTTACCTACTGTTTCCAGCACCAAAGAGATCAAGGCGGATCAAAGCTACTGCCTTCAGGGCTCATACCAAAGCTACCAATTTTTCAACCTAAAACACATTAGAATCAGAGCAGACAGAGAGGCCAAACAGAAAAGTATGCACACCAATACACCATCTTTGCACCTCAAATCCAATAAAGTTTTAACTTGTGCCAAAACAAGGTTATAAAAAATACAATTAAATCTGGTACTTCCCACTTGCTTTGCCAGTTACACTGAAATAAATCAACAAATTAATAAGCAAACTTCTAAGGCCTCACGAACTGAAATTCAGAAGCATATATCAAACATCCTAAAGGAGCAAGACCCAATGATTTAGGCATTTCAATCTAAAATGACCATTAATACTTTTCTTGTTGGTATTACTGTTCAATGATTATCAAAAGGAAGTAGGAGAAAGCTTACCTATTGTTTCCAGCACCAAAGATATCGGGGCGGATCAAAGCTATTGCCTTCAAGGCTCATACCAAAGCTACCAGCAGCCTAAAACACATCTGAATCAAAGCAGACAGAGAGGCCAAACAGAAAAGTAAGCACACCAATATACCATCTTTGCACCTCAAATCCAATAAAATTTTAACTCATGCCAGAACAAGGTTATAAAAAATACAATTAAATCTTGTACTTCCCACTTGCTTTGCCAGTTACACTGAAACAAATCAACAAATAAGCAAACTTCTGAGGCCTCACGAACTAAAATTTAGAAGCATATATCAAACATCCCAAAGGAGCAAAATCTCATGCATATATAAAAAATCACAAAGCATATATCAAAAACCCATATAAATTGGAAGGTAAATTAGTTGCAGACTTACATCACAAAATGAAAATCTCATGTGCTAGACCCGCCATTATGTGTTAATGGAGTTTTGGTGATTAATGACAAATCTAATTGTGGAACTAACACTTTCATTGATATACATATTGTGTAGTCTTATTTGGATATAAAGGTGAAAACCATGAAGGCATGCATGTGATTAATGACAAATCCAATTCATTGGATAAACAAAAGGAAAATCCAAACAGGTATGCATTTATAATGATAAATCTATTTGTGAGACTAACTCTTCTATTTGCCTTATCTCATGATTAGTCTCGTTTGGATATAAAGAACAAAAGAGGTATGCATTCGACTTCATAGTTCTTATATATTATTGCATTCCTTGGATCCAAAATATAGGTTGAACCCACCAAAAGATTAACCTAAATATGTGCATATGTTTCCACTACATATTCATGTATGCACACATATAGGGGGAGTTCATTCTATATTTTGAGGTTTCATTAGTATTGATCCATATTCCTGTTTCCACACATATTTGGGATCTTTACTTTGAAACATATCCTTTGAATATATTTAACTTGCATAGTTAATATATTCATGTGAGTATATAAGACTTGTGTAGTCTAAATATACTTATATGTGAGTATAACATAACTTGTGTAGTTCATGTGTACTCACATATCCTTGAATATATATATAACTTGTGAAGTTAATATATTCATGTGTGTATATGAGACATGTGTGCTCATATATCCTTTGATTATATATAACTTGTGTAGTTATATATATTCATATGAGTATATACAACTTGTGTAGTGCTTATATACTCATACCAATCTACATTCAATTATTTGCAATTGTGTTGTGGGACTAATGTGTGTGCTAAGATGTTTAAAGGCTTAGTCCCAGTTTATAGATGGCGACATGGTAATGGAAATGCATGATAATAGAGGGATCATGATTAGTAGCTTGATAGCTTGTTCTTGTGCAAATTTGATCGATTTAGGATCATGCATGCATTTGATTTTAAACTTGAAATTGAACTTGAAAAGCATTAAGTGCTTCTGTTCAAAATCGGTAGTACCGCAGTTATAATTGCGGTCGTACCGTTTGATGCGGTATGACCGGACTTTACTTGGCGGTAGTCTGGGATTTTGAAGGAACGACCAATGGCGCACATATCGCGAACGGCCGTTGCTTGGCGGTTGTACCGCATTCGCGGTCATTCCGCGACTTTAGTTGGCGGTTCAAGAAAACGAAGCGTTACAAATTGCCTTAGTTCCTCTCATGGAAATCGGTCGTATCGCTCGTGACCTCTGATGCCGTATCAGTAGTCGCGATCGTTCAATTTTGTGAGGCGGTTCAATAAAAAGCAGAACAAGTGTAAATCGCTCGTAATCTCAATCTGGAAATCGGACGTTCCGCGTTTGGGAACGGTCGTACCGGCCTGCGGTCATTCCGATTTTTGTATGGCGGTACAAAAATTCCAGAACGCTTATATCTTGATAATTGATGTTAATCATTATGGGACTAACATTTTCCATGAGTTGGATGAATAGGTTATGTTCCAGGGTAATGGAGACTTCGGATAGCATCATGAGTTGATCGTCATCAAGTCAAGGTTCAAGAAGAGGGTGTATCATGTGTTGATGCATATCAAGATCTCGAAGAAGAGATGACCATGAGTTGATCATCAAGTCAAGAGAAGACTCATCGTGTGTTGATTGAGGTCAAGTAAAGGTTGCATCATGGGTTGATGCATGTCAAGACGATGACCCGGACTTGAAGTGAAGATGTGCGTCATCAACCTTCAAGAAGATGCTCAAGGCAAAGGTATGACTAGCTAGGGCTAAGGATGTGTTCCTAGTCTTTTACCGGTCTTGGTGTTTGGTTGGAAGACCGGATTGGTAGTATAGGTTGCCGTACTATTAAGAGGGGTCTTGTCTAGTAGCTTGAGTCTCATCATGTGTTGATAGCTCAATCTCACTTGCTCTAGCTCACCATGGCATGATGCTATTATTTGCAAATGTGTTTTGCAAATAGTCGATGCTCATGCATTTAATCTTTGTAGCATGAGACTATACTTTGCAAATGTGTTTTGCAAATGGTTGAAGTCCATGTACCTACTCCTTGTGGCATGATCTAAGTTTGCAAATGTGTTTTGCAAATTGTTGGGATTCATGTATTTTCCCTTGGCATGGTCTAAGATTGCTTGTTGTTGATTCTTTGGACTTAGACCATGGTAGTGGCTCTTGAGTTGTGCTTTTGATTTGATAAAATGTGTTTAAGATCAAATCAAATAGGAGGGTTAATGTAGCCCTCTGAATAAGCTTTCCATAGAGTCCAAGATCACTCAATTCCGACATCGAGTCAAAAGTTATGACCTTTTACCGAGTGTAAATGCGTGCTGATTTTGAGCTGCGGTACGACCATTTGTGTAAAATCTTGATACAACCGCCTGAACAGTTGTACCGCCCTTGTGAGTCTTGATACGACCGCCCGAGGTCAGAACGGCTAGTTTTTTGCTGTTTCGTCTCCCAACGGCTAGTTTTTGGTGTAGGGACTATAAATACCCCCTTGGCTGGTTGAGAGGCAACCTTTGGCATCCCATTTCACTCTCTTGAGCTAGTGTGAGCCTCTCCTCTCAATTGTGCATGTGTTGCACCTTGTGAGCAAGGAGAGATATCTCTAGCTGCATGTGTTGCATCTAGAGGTGGATTTCATATCCACTTGAGCTTGTGCATTCGTTGCACGTGGTGAGAGTCAAGCAAGGGGCTTGGCTTGTTAGTCTTGGTGTTTGCCGACACCTAGACGGCGTGGAGACGTCGTGGACCGGTGATCTTCTCAAGAAGCTTGTGAGAAGGCCCGGTGTGTTGTGAAGGTTGGAGCTCACCTACCCGGAGCGGGAAAGAGCTACCACTAGTGGAATTGAGGTGTTTGGCTTAATTCGTGGAGCCGGTCCAATTAGTTTGGGCTTACCTCAACGTGGATTAGGGGAGACCGGCAAGTCTCCGATCACCACAGTAAAACATCGCCGTGTCAAATTGTGGTTTGCATTCTTGTGCCTTACTATTGCATTGACATTCATTGTGTATGAATGCTTGCATTACATTGTGCAATTTATATACCTTGTAGTAAATTGCTTATTCATTGTGTATGATTGCATTAGTTCATTGTGCTATTCACTATTGCTAGAATTGAATTGCTCAAGTCATATGTTTAATTGTTATTTTCATCAATAGACTTGTATTGTTGGCACACTTAGTTGAACCTAATTGTTCTAGGCTTTAATTGTGCAAAACCGTATTTGTATTAGCTTCCGCATTAGAAATCGATTTTAGCCAAAAGAATTTTAAAACCTCCTATTCACCCCCCCCCTCTAGTCGGCCTCCTCGATCTTACAGCGGATCAAAGCTATTGCCTTCAAGGCTCATACCAAAGCTACCAATTTTGCAGCCTAAAACACATCTGAATCAAAGCAGACAGAGAGGCCAAACAGAAAAGTAAGCACACCAATATACCATCTTTGCACCTCAAATCCAATAAAATTTTAACTCATGCCAGAACAAGGTTATAAAAAATACAATTAAATCTTGTACTTCCCACTTGCTTTGCCAGTTACACTGAAACAAATCAACAAATAAGTAAACTTCTGAGGCCTCACGAACTAAGATTTAGAAGCATATATCAAACATCCCAAAGGAGCAAAATCTCGTGCATATATAAAAAATCACAAAGCATATATCAAAAACCCATATAAATTGGAAGGTAAATTAGTTGCAGACTTACATCACAAAATGAAAATCTCATGTGTCATTTTGGTTCTTAACCATCGTGCGGCAATCAATTAAACGGTGTTACTCACTTCGTTCTTGCTTACCAGGGCACACAATACTAACTCCTCCTTTCATTAATGATTGAAAAACAAACAGTTAAAAATAACACTAAATCTAACACATCTAATTCCAATCATGCACACGGTTGACATGTATACCTCATAGTACCCTCTGCGACACAGCGTGGATCGAATCAAGCTGCCCCTCCTTTGCTTTGCACATCAAACCACAACACCCATCAACAAAAAGCTACAAAGGACTCAATCAAACAATGATATGAACCAATGCATAGGGAATAATTGTTACCATCTCAGACCGTTTCATCTGTCAGGCCAACTCCTTCACCCCTTGTATTTTCATCTCTTCATGAGCATTCCCCTCCTCTACAATGCATTCTGAATCATTAACTCCAATATTGAGTTCAGTTTAGTTTTCGATATTGAGTTTTGGCTTCTACAACTACAGAGAGATTAACGATTTTGTGATCAAAATGCAGTGCGTTGTTCAAGTGAAGGGGGAGAAGGCAATTGCAAATGCTTTGCCTGTGAGGAAGGGAGTCATGAAAACCACACGCTGCAAATTTCCAAAATCTCCAAGTTAAGCTTGAGTAATTCAACAAAACCAAATGGTTCTTTTTATTTTCGAAAATCTCAGAAAAGCCCAGAAAATTGAGATGTTACATGACTCCTAGGATTTGCAAAACTTGGTGTTTTATATCTTGACACCATCCAAATTACATGAATTGACTATTATATGTACTTAGAGAAAAAGGTCATTGTCTTCATTAACGAGGACACAATCCGGGAATGATATATTTTTTCCTATACAGTAGGGATATCTTATATATTGAGATATGACACAACTTGTATCAAGATTGTCGACGATCAAGTCGTCAATCTTACGAAATGAAATGAGAAAAATCGCTGGGAAGTCTTGGAAGAGAATGGGGTTGCTCTTTATTGCAATGAACTGAACTTTATAGGGATGCCTTGATAAGGCAACAAACTAGCCCTAATTACGCTGAGTATATTGCTTTGAATCGCTTGTCTACTCCTTTGACTTGCTTGTAGTGCTTCAGTTGTCCTTTATGTCATTCGTCATCCACCCTTGAATACTAGTTAAGAGTCGTCAGTTACTCCTAGATAAGACACCTTATGGAAATGACGCGTCTAGTCGTAGAGGCAGTTGTTGTTAGTTGAAAAACACATGATCACCCGTTGATGTCAATGGGAGATGAACATAGGCAATGACTATGTAGTAGTTATTATCAGTGACTTAGGGTTGAAAAGCATTGTGTGGTTTGGAGCAGATAAAGCACATGTCTCATTCATCACAGGGAAGGGATATACTTGGAATCGGGTCCAAGTACCAGTTCGAAGATTCTTTGAGCAGTTACTTGGTAGGATGAAAGGTACAGTACCTATCCAACCAAGGCACTCGTAGAGTAACCTCTAGAATCCTCACGACCACAGGGGCCTTTAACCACGAGGGTTACGACCATAAGGGCTATGTGGTTTTTAATTAAATGTTAAAGTAGTATTTAGGAATTTAATCCTCGTCCGAGATGTTCCTTCCATTAGGAGCGTTATAGAGATCAACCATCCCCCTTGATAACTCTTCTATAGATGGTACCATACGATGGCATGAATCACCCTTTTTGAAGAGGATGTATGAAATTTCACTAAAAAAATAGCGGATTGCATATTGGCCTTTTGATATGCATCAACTAGGTGTTTAGTTGTGTTGCTCTTGGCAATCACACCTGGTACATATTGCATTCATATCCCTTTGACGAATTTCTTTTCCTCTGCCATTAAGCTCTTCTCAAAGTTTAGGCTTCTTTTGGTTGCCTTCTTTGTTGCTATCAATGTCCCTTCTTCTTTTGAAGGTTTTACCTTTCTTATCATGGGGATTTGGGAAGGGCGATCATGGTACATGTGATCTTTTTCTTGGCTTGCCAAATATGTTCCACAGGACCTCCTATATCCCACATGGATCTTTCTCACATGCAAACCATATGTTCCACAGGACCTCCTATATCCCACGCGGATCTTTCTCACATGCAAACCAATCTTGGAGTATATCATCCATTCTTTCATAAATGAACTTTCGGGCTAAGTCTTTTACAGTCTTGATGGCATCTGCGAGGTTGTTGTAGTTGAGGTATTTGACAACATTGTTTGCTCATGCTGGATAATTCCTTGCATCGCTATACAACACACTGAATTGTTTCTCGGGCATGTTGCCTACATTATGTAAAGCGACAATCAGTTGGCTCAGAAATAAGCCACATGGGTCAAAACATACGATTACAACATATAGATAATTTACTCAACCAGTAAATGTGAATGTGTGAATTCCAATAATTTCCTGCTAATTTTCTAATTATAGAAACAATTTCTATAGTAGAAAAACATTTTTTGGTAATTAAATAAAGCCATAAAGACTAAATAATAAAACCAGAACTTTTCGGGTTTCAATTTGGATGATTTCCATGTGTGGATAGCCCTAGACGAAAAAGTCCATAAATTATACATGATTTCATGCTACAATGACATAAATTATATAAACTGAGGATCCCATTGTAATTTTGAAAACCCTTAGGGCTAATTTGCCAAATTTTGGCGGCCAGCTCCAATAACGCCCAACTAGGTTGTTATTGGGTTTTACGGGCAAGATTTCCATGTGTGGATTCTCAGGCCCACGTGCGTCTGGCTTATTCACGGTTGAGACTCAGGGGATGACCCATACCTAGGGCTCGGTGACGGTGGCGACGGCGGCAGCGGCCGTGATGCACGACGATCCGGCGGCAATGCGGCATGGCGGCGCTTCGTCCTCACGGACGACGGGCCGGAGCAACGCGACACGGTGGCCATGGTGGTGCGGGGCCAAGGCGACGACGAGCCGACATGGTGCAGTCGGCGCGGCAAGCAGCATGGTTGAGGCTCGGCCGTTCGTGGTGGCGTGGTTGGCGGAGGAAGAGCCGAGCGCCCGAGGTGACTTGTTGCGTGTAGTGTCGGCGAGCATCGAGGTGGTGCGGTAGGCACGGCGACGGCACGCTGGGCGCGGAGGCAAGCTTCAGGAGCAGCGACTTCGTGATAGGCGTGGTCGGTGCGAACGACATCGACGGTGGCAATCCAAACTACTAGACCACCAGCGTGTGCGTGTACCATGGCCACACAAGCTCCCACTGTGCTCACCTCGCGCGACCTCAAATCACTGCGAACCGTCCGATCAAGATGAGGGTCCAGACGGTCCGAACGTTTAAACCATCGTGGACCGTCCGATCTCAATTGAATGGCTAGATCTCGTTGAAAAGCTCAGACGGTCCGAACGTTCAATTTCATTTTGGACCACCCGATCAAAATCGGACGGCCCCAAACATCGGGCCTTTTCTTCGCTCTCGCTCCATGTCTCACTGACCGGTGGGGCCCTCCTGTCAGCCTCCGCCCTCCTCCTAGTCATCTTCTTCCTTGGACGGTACAGCGCGCCCATGGCCGTCTCGTGCTGCCCTCCTCTCTCAGCTCTCCCCGTGCCTATTTAAAGCACGCATCAAGTGCGCCATGGCCGCCTCTCACTTTCCCCTCTACCCCTCTCTCGCCTACTAGCTTGGCATGATTCGAGTTTTAAATCGCGACCCCGAGCTCTTCGCCGCCGCCCAGGCCTCATCCGCCGCGATTCGCCACACCTCCCAAGATCACAAGCTCGTGGTCCATCCGTGCGTACCTCCCTTCCTCTCGGAGCCCACGGAACACCACACCGCCCGCCAACCGCCACCGCCGCTGGTCTCCTCGCCGCCAAGCCATGTTCCTCTACTACTCTTGTCCCCATGCCACGCCAAGACCGAACCATTCGCGGTGAGCTCCATGCCGAGCACCACCACTCCAGTTCAACGTGGCAGCGCCCAGGTGGCGCCAAATCAGCGCCACCTCAGTGCCAGCTCCACCCTATTGTGCAGGTGGCAGTCCACGTCAACAGCCCATGTGGCACTCCAACCTCAGGCATATTATGAACCAAACACTGCCTAACTCTGGTATCTACTCAAGCACGATCCAGGACACCAACCAAACACACAATTGTCTTTCACATGTGCCTGACCAGGCAATTTAGCACAAAACACCAGGTAAGTCACAAACAGGTATAATACTCAGGCAACTTATCGAGAGCACCAACCAAACAAGAGCCCATAATCCGTTGCAATCCAAACCACGCGAGGGTAGAACCGTCATTCAAAAAATAGAGCCTTATCCGCTTCGGAGCTCCGGTCTCCCCCCCCTCACTCCGCGAACTAGCCCACTAGACTAGAGCAGTCCTTCCTTCCTCACCAACTATAAAATCCAACCTGGAGGCCAAACCCACGCAAACACTAAAACCATTTTAATCTCCACACAACATTCTCGCGCTCCCCTCTTCCGCTAAGATCGGTGGTTGCCAAGCGTCACGGTAAGGCAAACTCAAACCAGACCGACATGGCCGGGAGTGCGAGGTCGGCGGCCGCGAAGCACGCGTACAGGGTGTTCTCACCGTCCCGGGGCGCGTCGGCGAGGTGCCCCGGCAGCCCCGGGGGCGCGGCGGCGGACGAGTTCGACGAGTCGGACGTGTGGGGCTCGTTCAGCCCGGCCGGCGTGGACTCCAGCCCCGCCGAGCTATCCCGGGCCCGCCCGATCCCGTCGTCCGCACGCGCAGGCCGGAAGAAGCCGCTGGATCGGGCCGCTGGCGCTGGCGCCGGCGCCGCGCCCGGGTCGCTGCCGGTGAACATACCGGACTGGCAGAAGATCCTCGGAGTCGAGTACACGGATCACCACTCTGGCGAGTGGGAGCTCTACGGCGACGACGACGACGGCAACGTGGCCGGCGGCGGCGGCGGGGCGGTGATACCGCCGCATGAGCTGGCGTGGCGCAGCCGGGCCGCGTCTCTGTCGGTGCATGAGGGGATCGGCAGGACGCTCAAGGGGCGCGACCTCAGCCGGGTCCGGGACGCGGTGTGGAAGAAGACCGGCTTCGAGGACTGACCGGAGAGCAGACTCGGTCGGTTGGTACTAGCATGCAGTAGGTTATAAATGAGTAGTAGTACTAATTTCTTGTTTGCCATGGGTAAGAAAAGAAATTGTCAAATTGGGTTAGCAGGAGATGCAAGGAGAGAGGGAGGTTGTTCATTCATGGTGTGACAATTTTGAGGGCACCTCGCACCTGGAGAAAGGCTGAATTGGTTGATCAGTTGATCGATGGGCTATATTTTCTATATTTTGTTTCTTTTGAGTATGGGTAAGTTTCACCTTATTGCAGTGGTGTACTACTGTTTTTGTGCAAAAAAAAAATCAGTAAAGAGTAGAAATGTTTGCCTCTGTTATCCTGGTCTCATGGTACCCCCCCCCCCCCAACCAAAATTGCATCTGCTATAATCGTAATTTTCCTTTTGGATGAGCGCTGCACCTTAGATCAGCGCCAATGTAGTACCGTCAGATGTGACACAGATAGTTCGTAGTTCTCTCGATGTAAACGACAAAATGGCCCTACTGAACAGTGTGCAGACACTGACCGATTTCGTATTCATATTCATCATACTGAATTCTGAAGAAAAAAAATGGCTTCAATACAAACTCCTGGCAGGGGTCCCAAAACAAAAGTTGATGCAGAACCAGATTAATTAAGAATGAGGTTGCGAGTCTCCGCGACAGCGAGGTTCAATAATTGATCATCGATTACATCGCAGGGCTCTACATACATGGATAAACGATAATGGCGTGTGATGGCACGGCGTCGTTTTCCCGACGTCGTAGCTGGATAAGGTCATGTAGGCTCTTCACCCATGCCGCCATGCCGTCGCTGCTGCACACAGGAAACTATCAAACGACCTCCTGCCAGCCCGACCCGATCCATCATGTCGCAGCAAGTCGTAACGCTCACTCGTCCGTCTGCTTCGCTCACGCGTCGATCGAGCGCCACACAGTTTTAAACCCGCACGAAACGACGAAAAAACAGGTAACAAATAGAGTATTGTAACCGTGGCTGATCGAGCCGCTCGATCGCCAAATGTTTCGACGTCGGCTGACGGGACGTTCTCGGACGCCGCTGTGATTTTTTTTCTTCAGAAAAGAGCCCCCCTGCTCGGGCCGCGCGCGCGAGGCCGGCATGCGTGCGGTTTGGACGGAGCAAGCTGGCATGTGAAGCTCACTGCGGCATGTGGTGAGGTACTGAGGTGGCACGTAACGCCGCGTAGCCCCGGCCGGCCGGCCCGCGCCAGAGCCTGTCGGTGACGAGCAGCTACCCGTCCATGCATGCACGATCCACTGCAGCTGCACGATGGTCCTGGCCTGGCGCCCAGCGCGCTCGTCACGCAGAGTGGAGAGGTTTCTACTTGGCAGTCACTTTAAAAAAGCGATATACACTAGCGGCCGGTGCTCGCTAGAAATCTCCGCACTGCGGCAGAAACGCACGGGGGAACGTTGCGCTGCAGACTTGCGGTACAGTATAGGCAGGGGTCATGCAGTACAACAGCGCTGCTAGTGCTGAGATATATACATAGCGCGCTGCATGCGCAGCGCATCCAAGTGGGTTTTGTCGCGCGAGGCAGGCCATTGCGAGTGGCGACAGGGGCGCGCGCGCGCGCGTCCGCTAACGCGTAAGGCGATGCATGGAGTACGAGGCTCCGGCCGCTCGATGGCGCGCGCGGGTGGTTCGGCTCTGGCACCCTGTGGGCTATCCGTCCCCGCGCGGTTGCTGGTTTTGGCGGTGGTAGGTGCGTGAGGTCAGGTCAGATCAGTGGGTGGAGTCAGGTTGGGATTGTTCTGTGTGGAGGTTGTTGTGGCTTCCAGCGCCGGGCCGGCCAGCCGGGCCCACGGGGCTGATATTTTCTAGAGCCTTCTTGGATCTCGTAAACTGGGCGTCGATTTGTCGAGACCTGAAACGGCAACAATTTCCTGACGTTGACACTATAGGAAATGGATGCTCATATCCATTGGTGTAGTAGTTTACTCTCTTGCAGTTGAGCAAAATGATTAACCCAGTTGTTTACTGAAGAGATGGACAAAGGAGATTAGTTTCATCTCTCGGCGGTATAAAACTCTGCCTAGAGCATTTACGTCTTGTAGATGCAAAACAACATTGATGAAACCTAGCCTGTCGCTCCAAAAATAAGATCCCCCCACCCCCTGTTCTATGCAGTCTCTGCCGAAACCAGTGGTCATCTACTCTACACAATGCCATTTTGAGACATCAAAGTGGCACTATATATCCAGTGCCTACGATTGTTTAGTAGAATCTGCAAGGTGTTCCTTGACGTGGAGCGCTTTGCTTGTGGCACATTGTAACCATCAATACAACTACACAAGCCATATACTGTCCTATTTTCACACAAAAAAAAATACTATTATTAAAAACCCATATACTGTCGTCAGAAAACGGCCTCATGCATGTCAACACTAGCTGCAGTACCTGCAAGTTGTGACCAATGCAAAAATTGTCATCGTCATGCCATCACAGTTCAGAAGAGTCTCCCTTCTCCAAAAGCAAACTTCTATCAATCTGACATTCGGTGACGAAGCGCCAGCGAGGCAGAGACCCATTTAACCACCAGATGAGGTCTAGCTTTTGACAAAAGATGCATCATATGCAGAAGAATACTTTATAACTTCAGAGTTCAGCCAGATGTTGTACGGTACTGCTCCCCAACAGGCATGATTCGCTTGATGACTTCCGTATCAAGCCTCTTTGTCCAGTCCTTCGCTGTCTACTTTCCAGTCACCCCATCAGGCAAGCATCTTCTAGAATTCGGACCAAATCTATCGGTATTTCCTTTTACTAGCATAGCGGCAGATTATATGACATGTCATCATTTGCTCCCAGGGGAGCACAGGAAGTTGGTACTGCATCAGTTACTGATGCCGACGGTTGCCGCTTCCTCACTGATTACCGGCATTACCGGCCGACATTTCTTTTCCGATTTAACGACCTGAAAGACAAAAATTGCTCGATCGCTTATATGCACAAGACGTACATAATGTCAATAAACCGGGCCAAGACTGTCAGTTCGGACCAACGTTGCTCTTCTTATTTATCCAGTAGCCTATATAAAGGAGGAAGCTTTAACCATTGTATCCCATTTACAGAAGAGCAATAAAAACAAGTCAGAAGTTCCCTCATATCTCTGTGTTCAATCTACTATTCTGTTTTTTGTGTCTTTGCATTGTTCTTACGATTCTGAATTTGTCTACGAGGTAATTGCTCGGACTGGACTCGCCAGCGTCGGTTCCTCAACACGTTATCAGCACGATCGACTCTCCTCGGATCGAAAAGTAACCGTCGTAACACGACACTCGTAGATCAAATCTTTTTTTCTAGATTGCTTTTCAATTCTACAAATTTGGCTTTTCTAGATTGTAACTTACGGTGCAAATCCGCTCTAATCTACCACGAGCCGACTTGAAGTCGCCGGCACAATGTCGATCGGTAGATTGCATGAAAAAGTGGATGTTGATTGTACCGTAGATTGGAAATTGCAAATACGTTCTAATCTACCGCGAGCCGACTTGAAATTGCCGGCCAAGCCGATCGGTAATTGCATGAACGATAAATGCATAAACAGAAGTACTCGGATGAACAGTACACGCATTACACGAACGGTAACGAAAAAATTACCAGCGACCTGGAACCTCCACATCCACATGGGCGCACCACCACCTCGCTGGACCGAAGACGCGCCTCGCATCGCCGTTGCGGCTCCGCCGTGTTGTCACCGAAAACAACCCATTCCGTCGCCGCAGCCGCCGTATCACGCCCAAGACGCCCGCAGACGCCGCCTCACTTTGTGCCGCTTGAGCGCCGCTTAGCCACTTCTCGCATGGAGCCGCCACTCGCGTCATAGCGGCTCTTGAAGCCGTGACCCTCGAAACCACGCCAGCACCCCGCCCCACCTACCCGCCATCTGCGCCGCTAACCTTGCGATCAGTCTGCGCGCCTACCAAGACGAGATCCGCGACCGCTGACCGGCAGAGCGTCATGCCGCTTGGCAGACACCGACCGTGACATTGCCTCGCTTCTGGCGCCCTTGTGTCGCCTCTTTTCACACGGAAGCCGCCGCCGCCGCCTTTTGGGAGCAAGCCATGGGGGAAAACCTATTGCCCCCCCCCTGAACCGACGGCCATATGGGCCATAATGGGCCGAAAAGGCCTAATGGGCCCGGCCCAAGCATTTTCCGGAAGAAAAGAAAAAAAAAAGGAAAAGATAATGAAATTTTGCAAGGCCCTCGGAAGTTCTAAAAATTGCGAGGAAGTATTTCAAGAAAGAAATCCTTGCAGAATAACCTCTCAGAAATTGAAAAATTGCGCGGATAATTTTCTCAGAATAGAAAATTACTGGTTTAGCCCCTGAAAACTGCAGAATTCTCCGAAAAATCATATTCCAGCAAAATAGGGCCTCGGGAATTCAAATTTTGAATTATTTTGAGCATTTGAAGCATGTTTAACTTTGTTATTATTTCTATGCAATTTATATATTGTATTTACTATTTTGATTATCAGTAATTGTATATATTGCTTTTAATCACTGAAAATAGCAGTAAATCATGAAGAATGTATAGAAAAATACAGGATCACGAACCGGGAGTTCAAAGAACATTATGAGAATTTTGCAACCATTTTACATAAATTACCAGCGGTAATCTTATGAACTCTATGCATGAATATGAAGATGACTGGCAACACGAATCTAGAGTTCGAAGAACTGACCCAGCATGGCCATAATTTGTATAGATTTTGTACCAGTCTTCAACTCTGTGGTAATGTAATTACAGATGAGCATAAGATTGAAAAGACTCTCTCTACCTTTCACCCGAATACGGTAGGCATGCTATCCAGCGGATACGGATACGAATACGGATTATCCGGATAAGACGAAGTCCGGATATCTAGATTTCGGTCCAAAAGAAGATTTCAGCCCAAAAGAGAAAAGGAGATTTTAATTGATTTCAGAAAATGCAACAAATCAAATAGCCTTTTAGAAAATAGCAAATAGAGTTAAAAAATTCTAGAAAAAATCACAGAAATTCCTTGAATTGTTTTGAACTTAATAAAATTAATTCCAACTTAAAGTTGGTTTTTATTTTTGCACATAAATTATTTTTAATTTCTAAAAATAGGAAAAACCTTTTTAAAATCCATAAAATTCAAGAAATTAAGTAAAATTTCCTTTTTCACTTTAAATTCAACAAAATCCCGAAGACTCAATAAAATTTATTATTGACATTAAAAACTAGGAAATTAAATAAATGACTTTATTTTTTATTTTAACCAAGAAAACTCTTTTAAATCTCGAAAATCCAATAAAATAATAACTTTATTAATTTTATATTTAGTAACATACTTTGGGATGTTACAGTCATTTGCGTATAGATTAACCATCCAGCCTGATCAATGTTAGTGTGAACTAAGTTGTGTGTGTGTGAGTGTGTGTGTGTGTGTGTGTGTGTGTGTGATGAACTAAGTGTGAATGTGTGATGATTTGTAACTTTGTGAGTTATGACTTATGAGCTAAATATGGTAAACTAAGTGTTATGTTTATGACGAACTAGTTAATGCAGCTTGCTAGTGCCAATATTATGTGTGGTTACTGAAAATATGAACAATTCATGAATGTTTGCATCAAATAAACTAGTTATATGTTGTCGTTAATTTCTAGCATACAATTTAAGGGGTTTTCATGTTCCGAAAAATATCCGCGACCGTATTCGTTTCGATTCGTATTCGCTCTATATTTGTATTCGATATTATTCATATCCGGATCCGGGAAAAAATATGGAAACAAATGTGGCAGAGCCATAATCCGTCCGTATCCGATCCATTTTCACCCTAGCCATAGTTGCCCAAAAGGAGAAGATCACAATGAAGCATGACGAGGATCTAATAATCCTCATTTTATCTTTTATCTATAATTCTTATTATAAGTAAATATAACGTCATATAGTCCCTGAGTATACCCCTTAACTTTATAAGGGAGAAGCCTACTAGGTGGTTGTAAGTTTTTCTACGACCACCCCCATAGTCGTAAGTCTTGCTACGACTACCTTATGGTCGTAAGTTCTTCTACGATCACTACCCAGTCGTAAGATATTCTACGATTACCTCATAGTCATAAGTCTTGCTACGACTATCTTATGGTCGTAAGTTCTTCTATGACCAGGTCAGCTACGACCACCTCATGATCAATAAAACCTACAGGCAAGTGGGTCCAATTGATTAAGGAATCTAAACAGTCAATATGCGCTGTTATTATGCGAAATAATAACACGTAATACCCCATTATCTCGACTAGTAATCGCGGTGGCGTGAAGGAGTTACCGGCCAATGATTCTGTAAACACGCGATTCTTCGGATTTGATGAGGCGTCTCTTCAACAGGGGAAAACGGCTATTCCCTTCGCGACTATATAAAGGCAACGATCAGAGGGGGAGAGGCGATCGGGACATACACACTGTCAAGGGCCATCAGGAAAACAGGAACTATCATCTGTAATAGTCTTTGTTTTTCTCCTGATTGCTCAAAATACACTCAATACCATACACACACAGGAGTAGGGTTGTTATTCTCTCCAGAGAAGGCCTGAACCTGTATAAAAATACCCGTGTCAATCTTTCTGCGTGATTCTATTCTAGGAGACACCCCGAATCAAACAATCTTTACGTAAGATCGGTTCTAAAACACCGACAGTTGGCGCCGACCGTGGGGATCTTTCGGTAATCTCTTGTCAACATACTCTTTTTTTTCCCAAATCTCATGCACTCATGGCAAGAGAATGGAACGAGGAGAACTGGTTTGACTGGCGGACACTGTGACGTCGACATGGATGCGGCTTTTGATTCTGGCCGAGTATTGACTCATCCGATGGTATTGTTGCCTCCGGGGATCTTCCCACAGATCTAGGAGACAATGCCGCTGATGGAGTTGAGGAGGGATCCCTATCCCCCACAACAGTACGTCCAAGGGAGGAATCAACCCTCTCAAAGGACAAGGATCAATCCGACCAGGACTACACCTAGGCGGGCTCACAACACGACGAGAGTTTTTCCTCCAAGTGTCCGAGTCCCCCTAAAGCGGTCCGACTTGGTGAGACAAGTTCTGGAAGCCACAATTCCAGGACTTCACCAGCATCTGGTGATTCTCTCTCTCCGGATGACGCCAGAGAGAGTGGGATCAAGCATGCTTTTCCTGCAGATTCGACCATCTCTCCGCAGATCACACCTGCGGATGGAGACGCTTATAACCCAGAGTTCCCCTACCTGGAGGGGATTGCTCCAAGTCGCCAGATGGTATCTCTCGACTACTCCTCAAGCGGGGAGGCCTCGAGCGCAAGTGAGAATCATCAGCGGGAGGTCTTCGTCCTTCCCTCAGATCAAGGTCACTCTTCTAGAGACCAAGGCAAAGGTAAGCACCCCGATCATAAAAATGATAAGCCTAGGTGGTGTCCTTTCCATAAAAAGGAAGGACATGACCTTCGCAACTGCCGGGTCTTTCAACGAAAGCTTGAAGACTACTACAACGGCAAAGGACCACTTCCCACTCTCGATCAGGTAGGACAAACGAGTGGTCATAAGTCTTCAGATGACGAGGAGGAGATGCCGTTCCAAGACCCGCAACACACCGTCGAGCACATCTACGGAGGGTCATCGGCATATGAATCAAAGCGACAGCTTAAAACTGCTGAACGTGAGGTAAACTCTATAGATCCTCCTCTCGTCAATAAATTACCGAAGTGGTCGGAAGTCACCATCTCCTTTGAGAAGGGTCACTGCCCGATTCCTTCGACTCGACCAGGTCGGTATCCGATCGTGGTCGAACCCACCATCAACAATTGTCGATTCAATCGAGTTTTGGTTGATGGTGGCATCTCGTTAAACATCTTATTTACGAGTGCACTGGACGAGATGCAAGTACCCAGGACTAAGGTAAGACCGGTACGATATTCTTTTCATGGGATCGTACCGGGGTCTTCGGCCAAACCTATTGGCCAAGTTTCTCTTCCTTTAACATTTGGTTCACCAAGTAATTTCAGGACAGAGAAAATCTCCTTTGATGTGGTCAATTTCGATACGGCATATAACGCCATACTCGAACGACCAACTTTGGCAAAATTCTTAATGGCTACTCATTACGGGTATCAATGTATTAAGATGTCAGGTCCCAAAGGAGTAATCACAACTCATTGTGACAAGAAGATGGCGCACACCTGCGACCGTCGATCCCTCGAGATGGTTGGACAAATACCAACTCGAGAAGAAAGTCGACCTTCGACCCGACAAGTCGAAGCCTCAAAGTCGCACTAAGGCCGAATGACAAGGTCAAAGAGGTTCCTCACGCAGAGGAGCCCTCGAAGACTGCTCGCATCGGGGATACTTTCAACCCCAAGTAGGAAGACGCCCTCATCACCTTCCTCCGAGCTAACGCAGATGTCTTCGCGTGGCAAGCATCCGACATGTCCGGAGTCCCAGGGAGGTGATCGAGCACAGGCTAGCTTTACTACCGACAAATTACCCGTAAAATAAAAATTACGGAGATTTGCCCCTGATCGACGAGATGCTATCAAATCAGAATTGGATAAGCTACTTAAAGCAGGCTTTATAAGAGGGTCAACCACCCGAATGGTTGGCTAATCTGTAATGGTTAGAAAGTCAAGCGGCAAATGTCGTATAAAGCGTGACTTTACTGATCTTAATAAAGCTTGTCCAAAAGACGATTTTCCTTTATCTCGCATCGATCAGTTGGTTGATTCTACTGCAAGTTGTGAAATGTTAAGTTTTTTATATGCATATTCTGGATACTACCAGATCAATATGTGTCTAGACGATGAAGAAAAGACCACATTTATTACACCATTTGGTATATTTTGCTATGTCAAAATGCCATTTAGTCTAAAAAATGCTGGCGCTTCTTTTCAACGCTTGATGCAATCGACTTTTTCATCTCAACTAGGCTGAAATCTAGAGGCCTATGTTGATGATCTAGTCGTTAAAAGCATGAAGAGACTTAATCACATCACTGACCTACAAGAAACATTCGACAAACTCAGAAAACATCGCTTAAAACTCAATCCTGAGAAGTGTGTGTTCAGAATCTCTTCAGGAAAATTGCTTGGATTCCTAGTATCTATACGAGGAATCGAAGCAAATCCCGAAAAGATAAAGGCCATTTTACAAATGCGCCCTCCAACCACAATGAAAGAAGTCCAGAAACTCACGGGGTGCATGGCGGCTTTAAGTCATTTCATCGCACGACTAGGAGAAAAGGGACTACCTTTCTTTAAGCTTCTAAGGAAACACGAAGGTTTTGAGTGGTCGAAAGAGGCAAACGCTGCCTTTGAGGATGTCAAGAGGTACCTTACGAGTGCTCCTATTTTGGTCTCTCCGAGGTCAGAAGAAACACTCTTAATTTACCTAGCTGCCACGCCACAGGCAGTAAGCGCAGCACTAGTCGTAGAACGTGAAAACGTATAACGACCGGTTTACTACGTAAGTGAAGTTTTACACGGGCCTAAGGAGCGTTACCCTCAGGTCCAAAAGCTTCTGTATGCCCTCCTCATGTCTTCGAGGAAACTGCGGTATTATTATCAGGCGCACAAAATAGTTGTGTCGTCTGAGTTTCAATTGGGAGCGATCCTCCAGAATAGGGAAACAGCAGGACGCATGGCAAAATGGTCAGTCGAACTTGGGGAGTTCGACATCCATTTCGTGTCCCGAACAGCCATTAAATCCCAGATCTTGGCAGACTTTGTCGCCGAATGGACAATTCGTGAACCTGTTCAGGATCCCCAGTACGATTCCCACGACCAGTGGACGATGTACTTTGACGTGTCGCTTACATTAAGTGGCTCGGTGGCTAGGGTGGTCCTGGTATCTCCTACCGGAGAAATCTTAAAGTATGCCATACAATTAAACTTTCAGGCCACTAACAACGTGGCAGAATACGAAGGTTTGCTAGCTGGTATACGAGCTGTGAAAACGCTCTCGATTCGCCGACTACTCTTGAGAGGAGACTCTCAACTAGTCGTGAATGAAGTCGGGAAAGAGTACCAGTGCTCTAACCCGACAATGTCTCAGTATTTATCAGAAGTGCGAAAGCTAGAAAAGCACTTTTTAGGTTTCGAGGCACAATTTATCCCTCGAAAGGATAATTTCCTCGCAGACCAACTTGCTCGAATAGCTTCTTCCCGATCTGTAGTACCAAAAGGAGTCTTCTTGGAACAACTCCAGAAGCCGTCTCCGGTCGAAGAACCAGAAACACCTCCTGTTAAGACAGCATCTCTAGAATACGAGGATACGTGGATGGCTCCCATCTATGAATATCTTCAAAAGGGTTCCGTACCCGAAGACGATCTCGAGGCAGATCGCTTATCCTGAAAAGCCAAAATGTATACTTTGGTTGAAGGAGTTCTTTATAAACGAGGTACTCAAGGGGTGCTCATGCGATGCATTCCGCAGAGTGAAGGATTAACACTCCTTCATGACATACACGGTGGCATCTGTGGAAATCATGCTTCCTACAAAACGCTGGTCGGTAAGGCCTTTCGACAAGGTTTTTACTGGCCAACAGCCCTGTACGATGCTAAAGAGTTGGTTAGAAAGTGTGTCCAATGCCAATTTCATAGCAGGCAAATACACCAACCAGCTCAAGTATTACAAACGATACCTCTATCTTGGCCTTTTGCGACCTGGTGTCTTGATATCCTAGGACCGTTCCCTAAAGCTCGAGGAGGTTTCGAGTTCCTTTTTGTGGCTATTGATACGTTCACAAAATGGATTGAAGCCGAACCTGTAACTGGGATAACAACGGAAGCGGTAAAACGGTTCATGATGAGAAGCGTAATTACTCGATTTGGAGTACCGAGTCGAATAATTACAGATAATGGTAAGCAATTTTCGAGCGCAAAATTTCAGGAATTTTGCGACGAGTTGGGTACCAAGTTATGTTATGCTTTTGTAGCCCATCCCCAAAGCAATGGAGCAGTCGAACGTGCGAACGGCCAAATAATGAGAGGAATTAAGACCCGAGTCTTCGACCAGCTCATCAAGCGCTCGGGGGCTTGGGTACAAGAATTACCCTCTGTATTATGGGCAGTTCGTATGACTACTAGTCGGGCTACAGGTGAAACACCATTTTTACGGTTTTGAGTCAAGCCATGCTTCCGCCGAACTAAAGATCTGATCAACACGAGTCGAAACTTTCAATGACTCCAACCAAGAACAACTTCGAGCGGATGACATTAATCTACTCGAAGAAAGGAGAAATCAGGCCTTAATCCGTTCAGCAGTCTACCAACAAGCCCTGCGCAGATACTACGATCGTAAGGTCCAACCTCATGACCTTCTTTGTAGGTGACTTGGTATTGAGGCTCTGCCAATCCAAGTCTAATCGGAACAAACTTTCTCCCAAGTGGGAAGGTCCTTACACAGTGGTCGAAGTTACTCGGCCAGGGTCAGTACGATTGGCAATGGAAGACGGCCAGGTTCTCTCGAATTCTTGGAACATCGACCAGTTACGCAAGTTTTATGTGTAACTAACCATTCAGACAATAAAGACTCAGGTTCTTTCTACCTCTATTGTCTTACTTTTGAGTAGTGCTTTCATAATCTTTCGACTACATTCCAAACACCCAGTTTTCTTTACACTGGTCGAATGGAAGGTAACATCACCTAGCCGAAGTCTTTCCTCTCTACACGTGGTCCTGCCCACTAGAAGGAACTTCATAGTGTTGACTCGTTACTCACTTTTGCCATAAATACAAAGAGCTCGGGTTCTTTTTTGGTCGAAATATTTTTAAAAGTCAGATCTTTTAACCTTAGTTTATTTCTTCAGTTATTTTGAAAAATACTCTAAGCAGAGTGCACTTTTTTAGATTTATTCAACCACCTTTGGTGTATTCGATTCGTCTCAACTAAGTCGAAGGAAGAAACACATCTAGTCAAAGTCTCTCCTCTCTGTACGTGGTCCTGCCCACTAGAAGGAACTTCCTAGCATTGTTCAGTTTCCTACTTTTGCTACTAGGATAGATTTATCGAGCACACCAAAGAAGGGCGAACGAGTCTTTTGAAGTCCTCTAGACGTTTGCTTAACTCAAGTTGCTGTTCTCGATTTAATTAATCTAGTCGGAGATGGTAACATCACCTAGTCGAAGACTTTCCTCTCTACACGTGGTCCTGCCCACTAGAAGGAACTTCCTAGTGTCGACTCGTTCACACTTTTTCGACCAGTGCATGACAATCGTGACCAAAAACTGCAAGTTAACCAAACCTCTCTGTTTTTAGAAACCCTTTTTGACACTATTTACTTAGTTTGTTTAAACAAACTAAGCAAATAGTCGGGGGCTAGGATAAAGTTATTAATTTGACTTCAATTCTTAGTCTTTCTTTCGTTAATTATCTTTTGAGTTACTGACTACTCGACAAAGATGGTTTGCAGCAAACAAGATGGATTATATAATACATCAACAAAAGCTTGTTTTTCACAGGTTTTTCACAAACTACTTTGAAGAGGGAGAGCCCAGTTGCATTTCCTCCGAGACCTTCCTGCCAACGGCTCGCATTTCTTCTATAAGACGACTTGCTTCTGCCTCGGGGCAGTCGAAGTCAACTTCAATTGGCTGTACATTAAGGTTGGGGTCACGAGCTTTAAGTTTTGCCAATACATAGCTTACTGCACCTTCGACCGCCTCCTTGATTGACTCAGCTTTATTGGCCTTCAGAGTGGTCACCAATTCTTGCAAAGTCCCGACTTGTTCCCCAATAGTACTTGTGTGAGCAGCTATTGTATCATCTTGAGGAGTTTTTCCCTCACTACATAGCTCACCAAGTATATTGTTCAGGAGCATGATGTTGTCTTGAAGATTAATCTTCACCGACTTCATCTCTTGTTGGTTACGAGTCGAAGCCTCATGAGTTGTTTGTTTTCACCACTTGCTCAAAAGAATAAGACCGGTCAAGCAAAATAAACTCCTAGAGGAGAAAACAAAAATAATCACCGGTAAAAGAATTTCTTACACGCTAGTCGAGAATCTAACTTCGATTTACAGATTATGGGAAGCAATGGTCTCAAAGATGCCGCTTCTCCCATAACTTGATGTCCTCTCGCATTTATCTTAGCAATGCGACAGCTTAAATCAAGGATCATGCCTTTATCCTTAACTTCAGCTTCGAGCCTTCCCAATTCAAGTTCGATTTCTAAAAAAGAAATGGGAATTAGAAAAGAAAGGGAACTCGTAAAGAATTACAGATAAAGAATTGCTTACCTACTCGGCGAGATCTCAGCCTCACAATTTCTTGATCTTTATCTTTGGCTATACGAGAAATCTCATGAATAACCAAGGTTTTTTCCTTGACTTCATGCTGAAGCTGTCTCATGTCATCTTCTTTTTCTGAAAAGAAGCAAGAGTTAGGTAAAGATCAACAACATAAGCAGTCTTAAGTTCAGCACTTACTGTTTAGTTTTTCCTGCATCTTTACAGCTGCAGAGTTAGCCTCTTGAAGCTTCTTCAAGAGGTCTTCAACCTTTTCCCTTAGTTTTCTCGACTCCTCTTTTTCGTAATCGAGCGAGTCGGCCAGGGTCTTTTCATCACTGTTTAACCTATAAAGGTTAAAAGTAGACATGAACACTATTTAAACTAGTCATAAGTCTTTCTACGACTAGCGCCTAGTCGTGAGTTTTTCCACGACAAGTCTCATAAGCACTGTATAAGTAGTCAAACTCTAAAAACGACTACGAATAATAGTGACTTACCACCTCTCTGCCTGTTCACAGAGTTCCGCTTTTTCCTATCGTAGCTCTATGAGTTGTCGGTGATATTCACCAACAGTGGCAATCTGTTCCAGAGCTTTTTGCAAAAGAAAGATAGTGAGAAGCAAGGGAAGACCATGTATATATATACGTATCCTTAAATACTTACATTCATGATCAACCGAGCAACATTGAGTAAACAAACAATGGACTCTTCAGCTTGTCGATCTTCTCGACTTGATCCCACCAAACCTTCTCAAGACGCTCATTGTCAAAAGTTTCCCCTCTGTTGGGAATATCCTTGGGATGAGGGACTCGATCACGAGATCTAAAAGCTGAAGACCCTATGATGGAAGCAGGCCCAAAGAAATCAGCACAGAAGTTGAAATATTCCTCGTCTTCTGATTCTGTAACTGCAGTTTCTTTTTGGGTACCGGGAGGAACGTCCTTAACGTCTTCCTTTCCAGCACGGTGGTCGACTCCATCACCACCTTGGTCAGAGGCTTCTATTATTGCCTCTGCTGTTTCCACGACCACCTCAGTGGTCATAGCTACTACCTCAGTAGTCGTAGCTACTACCTCAGTGGTTGTGGTAACCACATCAGGAGACATGACTTCCTCCACTACCCGAGCCATGGATGATCCTTCAATCACCTCCGCTGTCATCTCTTCGACTGCTGGAGAGGCGGCAACGGGCTTCTCGATAGAAGCGTCCTCGGGGGCTGAAGGAGTCGGGCTAAAATCAACAAAAGGAAAGCAAGTTAGGTTGTGAAAAGCAAAAAAGGTAAATGTTGTTCTTACACTTTAGTTCATTTCACATACCTCTGTATCCTGGACCTGACCAGGAACTTAGGAGTTATCTTCCTGACGGAAGATTTCTTCAACTTCTTTTCTACGACCACGTCTGGTCGGAGAATAGGCTCAGCCACAACCACGTCTGGTCGTGCATCTTGAACAGGAACCATTTCTCTGGTCTCCTGACTTTTCGGATGGCCGAGATCAGTCTCGACCACTCCAAGAGCAGCGCTACCCTCAATTGTAAGCTCTGCTGGATCAGCATTATCCTTCACAAAAGACATAAAGTCCTTCCAGTTCTCCTTTTCTAGTTGCTTGACAAAACTAGAAGTGACAGAAACTGCGAAAGTTTTCTTGTCATAATAAAAGGGTACCTTGGCCTTTTGGGCTTTGTGCCTAAGAGGTTCTTCAACCCCTTCAGCTTCGGTTGCTTCAACCTCGACTTCTGGTGCAGTCGTGTCCTTGACCTTGCGGGCTTTGCGCCTAAGAGGTTCTTCGGCCTCCTCAGCTTCGGCTTCTGTTGCGATCATGTCTGCCGCAAACTTTGCCGAGGATCTGGTCGAGATAAAGGGACTCGAGCTTGCTCCTCCTTTGTCGGTGACTTTCGTGAGTCGACGCTTCTTAGTCGGAGGAGCTGAGCCCTTGTCCGTTATCATCCCTGCGCCGATGGTTATCAGTTCGACCTCTTCATCGTCCTGACGGTTTTCTATACCTACTTTCTGTAAAGAAAAACAAAAAAAGAAGAATCACTGACCAGTCGTAAGATTTTCTACGACCAGTATCCAGTCGTAAGCTTTTCTACGGCATCTCCTTGATTGTAAGATTTTCTACGATCACTACCTAGTCGTAAGTTCTTTCTACGACTATGAAGTCCTAAGGACAAAATCAACTTTCGATTACCTTTAGGCGCTCCATCTTTTCCTCTGCGGATAAAACCATAAGGATTTGAGGAATTGCCACTCTGAGTGGCGGAGATTTCTCACAAACGAGTTTGACTCGAACGTCAATATCTGTCTCAGGAAAGATCATGTAAAATGATAAAGATATTTATTAGACAATTTTGAAGAAGACCAAACCGAGAGTTAAGTCGTAAAACTACTTACCCTCCTCGTAGTCCCTGGTTGGGTCTTTTGGCCCCATGTACCTCCACATAGGAGGTACTCGTTTCTTCAAAGGGCTAATTCGACGTGTGATGAAATCCTTCACCACATGCCATCCGGTTAATCCCTCTTCTTTCAAGTCCTTTATGGCTTGACTATAGGGGGTAATTTGGTTGATATCCTGGGGAGTCGAATCCCACGAAGATTTCTTTTCGGTAGCCTTCCCCTCGAAAGTAAGGCTGTCTTCTGAGGTGACTTTCCAGTAAAACCACCTCTTCCTCCATCCCGGCCACGAAGACCGAGTAAACATCTGAATGTACTCCTTCGACTTCCCATCATGGAGTTTCAGACCGCAACTTCCAGCTATTCCAGTTTGTCGAGCCATTCCATAGAAATATTGAAAGAGCTCAAGGTCCACTGAAATTCCCAGGTATGCCTCACATAGATACACAAATACACTTAGAATTGTGATGGAATTGGGACCGAGATTCACCAATTCCACACCAAAATGCTCGAGTATAAGTGTGAGAAAGTGGTGAGCAGGCAATCGAAGGCCACACTCACAATATGCCTGGAAGATGGGGATTTGCTCAGCCTCCCCCGACGGCCAATGCTGCCCATATGCCGCGAACCACTTCACGAGGATCTTCTCTGGAATCTTCCCGGCGTCGACCAGGGCTTGAATCTTCACCGCATCCATCTCCGACTCGGCCCACTCAGAAACTCTTCCAGCCATTTCTCTCAGAAAGGGGAGATTTTCGATTGAGTCGGTGGCAGAGAAGACAAGAACTCGATGAACAGCGGGAGCAATTTGGGGAAAAGGATAAATTTAAGTCTTACCCCTGGTAAGTATTTATAACCGTGTACCTTGGGCTGAAGGCGTGGTATTCCAAAGGTTGTCACCGCTTCGGGAACCGCTCTAGCGGACAGACTAATGGGAGTCGTTTGCAATTCCCTAACTTGTCCGTTCAAGAAAATCAGGTTCGTTTTTACACCTCAAGCGAAATTACTTCCTTGGTCAGATCTTTTTGACCAAAGGAAATGTTAATCGGAAAGGTTTTTCTTCCGATCACCATACTACAACCACCTTGTGATCGTAGGAGCGTTCTACGACTATTTGATAGTCGTAAGTAACCTTCTTGACCAAGTATATTTCTGGTCAAAGTAGTACACAAATGTCGAAAAGTTTTTTCCTTCGACCATCTTTCTACGACCCTCTCGTGGCTGTAAGACCATCTATAACTCCTTTACCAAGTAAGTTGCTTTCACTTGAAGCTGGGGGGCTAGATGACGAGGATCTAATAATCCTCATTAAATCTTTTATCTATAATTATTATTATAAGTAAATATGACGTCATATAGTCCCTGAGTATACCCCTTAACTTTATAAGGGAGAAGCCTACTAGGTGGTCGTAAGTTTTTCTACGACCACCCCCATAGTCGTAAGTCTTGCTACGACTACCTTATGGTCGTAAGTTCTTCTACGATCACTACCCAGTCGTAAGATATTCTACGATTACCTCATAGTCATAAGTCTTGCTACGACTATCTTATGGTCGTAAGTTCTTCTACGACCAGGTCAGCTACGACCACCTCATGATCAATAAAACATACAGGCAAGTGGGTCCAATTGATTAAGGAATCTAAACAGTCAATATGCGCTGTTATTATGCGAAATAATAACACGTAATACCACATTATCTCTGACTAGTAACTGCCAGGCGGTGTGAAGGAGTTACCAGCCCAATGATTACTGTAAACACGCCCGTTACTGGATTTGATGAGGCGTCTCTTCAGCTGGGGAAAGCGGCTATTCCCTTCGCGACTATATAAAGGCAACGATCAGAGGGGGAGAGGCGATCGGGACATACACACTGTCAAGGGCCATCAGGAAAACAGGAACTATCATCTGTAATAGTCTTTGTTTTTCTCTTGATTGCTCAGAATACACTCAATACCATACACACACGGGAGTAGGGTTGTTATTCTCTCCAGAGAAGGCCTGAACCTGTATAAAAATACCCGTGTCAATCTTTCTGCGTGATTCTATTCTAGGAGACCCCCCGAATCAAACAATCTTTACGTAAGATCGGTTCTAAAACACCGACAAAGCAGATTGAGGCAGAAGCTTCTAAGTACTTCGCTAATTCGATCTAGTGCACACATTGCACTTGGATCTTTTATAGTAACTTGCAGTTTGTAATTGAAGCAGAACATTGAATTATTTTATTCTTTGAATAATGGTTGTAAGCTCTAGGAGATCAATGCATTAAAATCTTGTGATGAGTCCTGCAAGGCTTATTTTTCTCGTATTTATAATAGCAAGTTATGTTCTGATATCTGAAGTATTGTATTTATGTGTTGCTTGCTTTCTGCTGCATATTAATAAAGTACATTATATTAGAACGCGTGTGGCGCCCTATGGAGGAAGTGTGCTTAGCAGGATAGAGGCACAACGAATACCATCTTGAGGGACACGAAATTCTTTCAGTCGATCAGCAAGAATGATGGTAGTCTTACGACAATCGCAGGTAGCGACACTTGTATAATAGGCCCAGGAAGAGCCACAATTATACTCCCGATAGGCACAACATTGGTCATTAAAGAAGTCTTGTTGTACCCAGAATCAACTAGAACTCTTGAGGATATTCGCGCTAACGGTTTCCACGTAGAGACTGAAGAAGAGTTTGCTAAGGAATACCTGCTCATTACAAAGCGTGAAGCAAGTGAAAAAGGGGTATTAGAACGACTTCCTTCATATGAAATTGGGCTATACTACACTAATATTAAGGCACATGCAGTCTACACTGCCATGAAAATCGTATTTAGAAGCTCTGAACTTTTCTATCTCTCGCATGATAGATTATGCCACCTAGGTCTTAGGATGATGAGAAATATAACTAATAGTTCATAGGGACATGATATCAATGTAAAGAATTTCCCGAATCAAGAAGATTTTGTGTGACCCGCATGTGCCACCGGGAAATTAATTACAAGACCTTATGCTCTGAAAACAAAGGATGAAGTCCCTGCATTCCTGGACCGTATCCAGGAAGACATTTGCGGTCCTATACAGCCTCTGTCAGGGCCATTTAGGTATTTTATGATGCTTATCGATGCTTCCTCGAAATGGTCGCATGTATGTTTATTGTCTACGAGAAACCACGCTTTTGCAAAGCTAATCTCACAGATAATTAAAATTAAGAATAGTTTCCCTGATCATCATGTGAAGTCCATCAGAATGGACAACGTCGGAGAGTTTATTTCGAAGGCGTTTGATGAAATGGGAATTAAAGTTGAGCATTTTGTACCGCATGTACACACCCAGAATGAACTAGCAGAGGCATTAATTAAAAGGATTAAATTTTTGCCTGACTTCTTTAAAGAATTGTAAATTACCAACTACATGTTGGGGACACACAGTCCTGCTCGCAGCAATTCTCATCGATTTTAGACCGTCGGCATATAACATCCATTCACCTATGCAACTAGTGCAATGGTCAGCACCAAAAATTTCTCATCTTTGAAGATTTGGTTGCAAGGTTTATGTACATATACCACCACCACAGTGAACTGCAATGGGCCTTATCTGAAAGTCTGGGGTATACGTTGGTTATGAGAGAACATCCATAATCAGGTATTTGGACCCTGTGACGAGAGATTTGTATACTGCCCGATTCGCTGATAGTATATTAGATGAGGATAGTTTCTCGTCATTAGGGGGAGGAAATCAACCCCTTGATGAAAATATCGGGAAATAATTCAAGTCCAGAAATCTATGCACATGACCCACGCACTAGTGAAGTAAATAGAGAAGTTCAGAAGATAATCGAAGTCTAGAAGACAATTGAAGTCCAAAAGATAATTGAAGTCCAGAAGATAATTGATTTTCAAGCATTAGCGAATGAACTGTCTGACCACTTTAGTGATTTAAAGAGCGTGACCAAGTCACATGTGCCTGCACGCAATACACCGGAGAGGGCTGTAATACCGATGAAGGTAACCCTAATCCCGTCCTAAGGCCTTAGAAAGGACGAGAACTCCGGCCCCTCGAATCCGAAGTTACTGGGGACGCCTGGTGAAAAAGGATAAGAAGGACTTGACACAGCCGATCACAGAAGTTCCCTAGAACTATAAGGGAAGCCAGTTGAGACCTGGCACTAGTATAGAACCTTCAGAAAAAGGCATACCAGAATTGAACATCCCCATGAAGGGAGACATCAGCATGGATATGTGCGCACATATCGGAGCTAAAAAACTAAAGGGACTTGCCCCCATAATTAGAAGTAGCGGTGAGCAAGTAGAAGCATTAGAAGAATCACCCCTTGAAGAAATAGCTATAAACTTTGTGACCTCGGGAGAATCTATGAATAAGATAACAACCAATGTCGACATTGATTTTGCAAAGAAAATTGCCACAGTCATCGATCTTGATCCAGAGCCTGTATAGCTCGCTAAATGAAAGAAAAACCAGATTGGGAAGATTAGAAGAAGGCAATAGAAGCAGAATTATTATCTCTGAATAAAAGAGAGGTGCTTGGGTCTATAAACTGCACGCCTCCCCATGTGCACCCTATAGGGCATAAGTGGGTATTTGTTCGAAAGAGAAATGAAAACAATGAAGTATAGCAAGGCTTGTTGCACAAGGTTTCACTTAATGTCCAGGAGATGATTATGAAGGAACCTATTCCCCGTTTGACGATGATTAAAATCTCTATGTATTACTTTAATACATAATAAAAGACCATGTGCCTTCATGGTCGTAACCCCTAAGGCTCACGACCTCCATGGTCGTAAGAATTCCAGAGGTTACATCGAGGGAAACCTGGTCGGATAAGGTCTTGTACCCAGTCCTCGACCAGATGACTACTCGTAAAAGCAATGAACTGTCATCCGGATCTAACTCCGAGTATATTCCATACCATGTGATGAATGAAACACATGTCGGATTTGTTCCATAACACGCGATGTGTCATGATCCTAAGACACTGACAACAACCACCTTACGGTTGTGTTTCTCACGGACATACAATCGCCAAACGGTTGGTACTCTATCAACCGCTGCCTCCCTCTGACCGGACGCGTCACTTCCCAACATGCGCCTCTTCAAGGAGCAACCGCCACCTCTTCGATGGTTACTTAAAGATGAGCGCAAAAGACAGTCAGCATCGGACTGAAGCACGACAATCGGCATTAGATTCTTGTTTCAAGTTTGATTCTACAATATAGCAAGCATTACGCTCGGTGTAATTAGGATTAGTCATCTGCCTTGTCGAAGACACCCCCCTGTAATAGCCTGTTTATAGCAATAAAAGAGCAGTCACATTCTCTCCCAGGAACTCTTTGCCATTTTCCTCTTTTCATTTCGTAACACTACTACAGAAAAGGCCTTCATAGACGGTTCAAAAACGTCATCACAGACGGTTTCTTGAGCCGCCTGAGTTTATGGGTCAGTGATGACATGAGGTTATCACAGTGCATACTATCACGAGCGGTTTCGACTAAACCGCTCGATAAACTATCCGAGCGGTTTTTAGTTGAAACCGCTCGTGATGATTGATATATCACGACGGTTTCAGCCACAAACCGTCAGTGATGATCGATATATCATAGACGGTTTGTGGTCAAACCGTCTGTGATGACTTTTCTCTATAAAGCCACCAAACAGTGAATAATGTCGGTTTTAAAGGCACAAGCAGCCACTGCTTGGAGACTTTATAGAGAAGAGATTAGGAATGGAATGGTAGGACGTACCTAGGACGCAAGGTAGGAGAACTTGACCAGCATGAACACAATTACACAGACAAATGTGAAATGAATGGTGAGAATCAACAGATGACATCTTGACAAAATGACAAATCAACAAATAAGTCATAACATACATATCACACATTTTATACATCTATTTTTGCAAATCATCAATCATACATATCAACGACCCTTGGTTCACCAAGCAAGTTTCCACCAAATAGCAGATAACACTTGACACTTCAATAAGTCATAACTCATAACAATATAACATATCAACAAATTTCATACATATCAACAACCCAATAAGTCATAACATATATATCAACAACCCATACATATCAATAGAAGAGACAACACTTGACACTTCAATACTTCAATAGCGACATAACACTTACACTTCAATTCACTCATTCAAAGAATCAAGACAAGTGCACAATCATTGCATTTATTTATATTTATGATTTCTCTACTTCTTTCTACATGTATGTATTACACATTTACACTTCTCTGCAACTCTTCATCTATGTATGTATTACACATTTACACTACTTAGATTTGGGCAAACCTTCTATGAAGTCAAAACTAATAATAGTCCAAGCCTGGGAAGGAACTGGTAATGGGTACAAGAGTCCTGGTGATTTGATATGCTCAGGTTTTGCTTGTTGACAAACAGTGCAAGCTAACACAAATTGGTGGACATCTTTTTTCATGCCTAGCCAAGCAAATAGTGCTTTGATCTTGTGATAGGTTGCAGTAATACCACTGTGTCCTGGGCTCCACTGTCATGTAAGGCCATAAGCACCGCCTGATGTGCTTCAGTGTGTTTGCCCAAATATATGCAGCCTTTGTATTTGATAATACCATCTTGCAAACGAAAGCCATCTGCATTAGATCCAGTCAAGGATAATTCTGTTAACAGTGCCCTCGTAGAAACATCTTTTTGGTAACCTTCAACCACAATCTCCAACCACCGTGGTCGACTAGTGGATATTGCTGAACATTCTGCTACGTGTTCCTTCCGAGATAATGCATCAGCCGCCCTATTCTCTAAGCCTTTCTTATACACTAACTTGTATTGTAGACCAAGGAGTTTTAGAAAGGCTTTGTGTTGTATGCCCTGGGTCAGTCTTTGTTCTCCTAGGTGCAAAAGACTCTTGTGATCAGTGGCGATGGTAAATTCACTGTGTTGCAAATAAGACTTCCACTTGTCGACTGCCATCAATATTGCCAAACACTCTTTTTCATAAGTAGATAGTCCTTTGGCCTTTGATCCTAAATATTTGCTTAAATAAGAAATTGGGTGCCCCTGCTGCATTAGGACAGCTCCAATACCCACATCACTAGCATCAGTTTCCAAAATAAATGGCTTGGTGAAATCCAGTAGTGCTAAGACTGGTGCTTGAATTAAAGCCTGTTTGATGGCCTCGAAAGCTTCTTGTTCTCTAGCTATCCAATGATAAATAGTATGCTTCTTTAACAGTTCAGTAAGAGTCTTGCTAAGTATACCATAATTCTTGATGAACTTCTTGTAGTAGTCGGATAAACCCAAAAATCCTCTGAGTTGTTTAACATTTTGTGGAGGCAACCAATTCCTGACAGCCTAAATTTTGGAAGGATCTGTGGCCACTTCCCGATGACTGATAATATGCCCCAAGTACTCGAGTTGAGGTTGGGCAAAAGAGCACTTGGAGTACTTGATCAACAACTGATTATCAGACAGCATAGTGAATATCTGTTGAAAGTGATGTAAATGATCCTGTAATGTCCTGCTATAGACAAGTATATCATCGACAAAAACAAGAACAAATTTTCTGAGCAGTGAAGCAAAAATGGTATTCATTACTGCTTGAAATGTTGTAGGGGCGTTTATAAGTCCAAAAGGCATGACCCTAAATTCCCAATGACCATTGTGTGTTTTAAACACTGTCTTGTGTTCATCCTCCTCTACTAATCTTATTTGATGATATCCTGCCCGCAAGTCCAATTTAGTGAACCACTTAGCACCATGGAGTTCATCTATGACAGGTAAGGGGTATTTGTTTTTGATAATGGATCGCATTCAGGTTATGCATAATCGACCGTAAATGCCATGTTCTATCTTTTTTCTTGACAAGCAACACTGGAGAAGTAAAGGGGCTAGAGCTGGGTTGGATGACACCTTGTTGCAATATCTCTTTGATCTGCCTCTCAATTTCATTCTTTTGTTTAGGAGCATATCTGTAGGGTCAATTATTGACTAGTTTAACTCCTGGAAGCAATGGAATTGAGTGATCAAATGATCTGTGAGGAGGTAGCCCACTTGGTTCCTAAAATAAGGAAGCATGTTCCTGTAACATTGTTTTTACTACTGGTGGCACCACTTCTGATAAACTCTCGCCTTCGACTGATATCAACTGCACTAGTTGTGCTAAACCTCCCTGTCGGACTAAGCCCTGGAGCCTTTTTGCAAAAATCTCAGAACACTTGTTTGTTATATCCTTCACACCATGAAGAGTGATTCCCTTACCATTCTGTACAAATCTTAATTTCTTTCTTTGCCAATCTATCCACATGGGACCTTGTTCCTCCAACCATTCCATGGCCAAAATCATGTCATAACATCCCAACTGCAGTAATCTAACATCAGTTGTAAAAGTGCATTCCTGAGTCCACCATGTGAGGCCTTTAAGTTGTTGATCACTACATATCCTTTTTCCATCAGCCAAGGCTACCTGTACTGGATCTACTTTCTGTGTATTGTATTGCAATCTCTGCACCAATACTTCACTAACAAAGTTTCCTGAACTCCCCGAGTCAATCAATATCAATACTTCTTGGTTACTGACAATACCTTGTAGTCTGATGGTACTTTTCCCTTGTATTCCAACAGTAGCACAGTGGGAAATGCTTATCAGCACTTTCTCCTCCCCACTCTTACTGTCAACATCACCATCTTCAGCACTATTTTCTTCCAGTTGCATTATTTCTAGCAATTCTTCCAAAACATGAAGAGACACCTGCTTAGGACATTTATGTCCAGCTCCCCATTTTTCACCACACTTCATACACAGCCCTTGAGCTCTACGTAGTGATCGCAGATTTTCATACTTATCTTCTACTCGGATTTTGCTCTCATATTTGGGCTCAACTGGAACACTTCCCAGAATGCCTTTGCTTCCATAGATTTATGACTTGAATTTAGCATAGTCTCTGTTCTCTGGACGCCCATGATATTTCTTTGCTGATATTGCCAGTTCTTCTTCTTGTAATATAGCTAGGGATAACGTCGCATCAACAGTTCTAGGCTTATGCAATACAAGTGTTGTCCTGATTTCTCCTTTCAATCCATCAACAAATTTATTGACAAAAAATACAACATCATAGTTCCTATTGTGAGATAATACCTTATGCACAACACTCTGAAATTGTTCGTAGTACTCCTGTACACCCCCCAATTGTCTATTGCTCAGTAAGGTTATCATGTAATTGTGATACACATCCTTTCCAAACTTAGTATCAATAGCAATGTGTTGCGCGCAAAAACGGTATCGTGCACAACACGATGATCGCGGCAGCTATGGGATGCTCCGGATCTTGGAACCAACGCACAGCGCCTAGGCGGAGCTAGTCGTGGCACGGCGCGGTGGCGTTTTGCACGGGTTGATCTTGCAATCTCACCGAGCAGGAAGCAAAAGGAGGTTGGAAGGTACGGGACTACAAGAAGCTATGATAAAAAGTAGATGCGATTGGTATTTGATCGATTGGTTGATAATTTTCACAATCGGCCCCTTAGTTTATCTTTTTCAATCTCCCTCTCATCTGCAATTTCATCTATCCTGTCCATCATCAAGTCATGGTAATCTACGGTCGAAAATCATTTTGCCTGGCCACTCTAAGAGCGTTCAGATATACTTCAACAGGTAAAACAGCTTCTTGCCCATATACTAACTCAAACGGTGTTACCTTTGTAGCACTATGTTTAGAAACACGGCGAGCCCATAATGCTTCAGACAACACCCTATGCCACTTTTTAGGGTTTTCATCTATCTTTTTCTTAATGAGCCTAATCAAATTTTTATTACTTGACTCGGCCTGACCATTAGCCTAAGCATAATAAGGCGAGGAATTAAGGAGCTTGATTCTACGTGATTTAGCAAACTCCTGTACTTGGTGAGACATAAAAGATGAACCTTAATCAGTAGTCAAAGTTTGTGGTATGCTAAATCTATAAATAATATGCTCCAAAATAAAACTAATCACCTCCTTATGAGTCATGTTTTTAAGAGGAACAACTTCTGTCCACTTTGTAAAATAATCAGTAGCTACTAAAACAAAACGATGACCTTTAGAAGATGCAGGGTGTATTTGGCCGATAAAATCTAAACCCCATCCACGAAACGGCCACGGTTTGATTATAGGATGCAACATAGCAGCAGGTGCCAATTGCACATCACCAAACTTTTGACATGACTCACACCCTTTGTGATATCTAAAACAATCTTTCAACATAGTCGCCCAATAAAAACTAACTCTTCTTAATAACCATTTCATTTTATGAGCCGACTGATGTGTACCACATATACCTTCCTGTACCTCACCTATAGCAACTTTATATTGATCCGAACCTAAGCATTTTAAAAGTAACCCATCTATGGTTCGGCGATACAACTCTCTATCAAGCAATGTATATTTTAATGCTTGTCGCCAAAGCTTTCTGTCAACAGATTGACTAGGGTTTTCTAAATAACTAATTAGAGGCCTTCTCCAGTCATTAGGTTCGGCAACACTTGATGTTTCCAAAGTATCCGAACCACCAACATGTTGTTCGGCCATGCAGATTGCAGCACCTCCAAGCATCGGCTTTTCTATCATGAACAATTTACCCCTTTTAACTTGATAACCAGATGCTTGTTGTGCTAGGTCATTTGCTCTAACATTCTTTTATCTAGATATATGATTAATAGTAAAATCATCCAGAGTTGCTATGATCTCTAAATATTTTTCCAAATAGCTATTTAGTGATCCATCAAAGCACTGATACACCTTTGACACTTGCTGGACCACCAATAGTGAATCACCAAATGGTTCTGTACTCTTTACATCCATGGACTCTAAAATTTGTAATCCTAACAGGAGAGCTTCATATTCGGCCTGATTGTTGGTACAAAAGTACTCTAAACAAACTGATGTTTCAAAAGTGACATCTCTAGGTGAAACCAGCACAATACCAACACCTTGTCCTTCTTTACAAGCCGAGCCATCAAGGTATAATTTCCATGGACGTAGAGACACATAATTAACCAGCTCTATGTCACTATCAATCCTATGATCCACAATGAAATCAGCTACAATCTGGCTTTTCATAAACTTCAAAGATTCATAAGCCAAATCATACTCTATTAATGCATAGGCCCACTTTCCGATTCTACCACTTAAAATCGGCTGTTGCAACATGTACTTCATGATATCGGTTTGACAAGCAATCACACAAGTGCTAGACAGCAAATAATGTCTCAACTTGGTACAGGCATAATACAAGGATAAATACAATTTTTCAATAAATGCATACCTTGTCTCAACTCCCAGTAGGTGTCTACTCAAATAAGTAATAACATATTCCTTGCCGTCCATTACTTGTGTCAAAACAGCACTGATGACATCTTCTTGTGCAGCAATATAAAGCCGAAATGGCATCCCGGCTTTGGGCGCCCTCAACACAGGAGGTGTAGACAAATACCTTTTAATATCTTCAAAGGTTTGTTGTTGTTCCGCCCCCAAGCAAATTCGGTCTCTTTCTTTAACCGAAGTATGGGAGTGAACGCACTGACCTTACCAGACAGGTTAGATATGAACCTCCTCAAATAATTCACCTTTTCTAAGAACTTTTGCATGTCCCTTTTACACTATGGTGCCTTCACTTTCTTAATAGCTTCTATTTTGGTAGGATCTATTTCTATGCCTCTCTCATGTATTATAAACCCTAAGAACTTACCAGCCGACGCACCAAAATCACATTTGAGTGGATTCATTTTCAAGCCATACCGACGCATTCGTTCAAAAGCTAAACATAAATCGGCTAAGTGAAGATCCATACTATCTGATTTAACAACTATATCATCAATGTATACTTCTAGTATAACACCAAGTAGATCATGAAAAATCAAATTCATGGCCCTTTGATAAGTAGCACTGGCATTCTTTAAACCAAAAGTCATAACAACCCACTCAAATAGGCCAACAAAACCAGGACATCTAAAGGCCGTTTTAGACATATCCTCTTCGGCCATAAAAATTTGATTGTAACCAACATTACCATCTAAGAAACTAATTACTCTATGTCATGAAGCATTATTAACCAACATGTCGGCTATAGGCATAGGATATTCATCTTTAGGAGTAGCTCTATTTAAATCTCTAAAGTTGATGCACACCCTTAACTTACCAGTGTTTTTCTTTTCGACTGGGACAATGTTAGAAACCCATTCAGTATACCTACAGGGCCTAATAAAACCAGCCTTCAACAATCGACCTATTTCTTCCTTGACCCGATCATATATATTAGGATTAAACCTTCTAGGTGGCTGTTTATAAGGCCTAAAACCAGACTTAATAGGTAACCGATGCTCAACTAGCTCTCGGCTATGCCCCGGCATCTCATAATACTCCCAAGCAAAGCAATCAACATACTCTTTAAGCAACTCTATCACTTTGCTTTTATGTTCAGTAGGCATATTTTTGTTTATAAATATCGGCCTAGGAGTAGTTCCATTGCCTATGTCAACCTCCTCCAATGGGTCAGCCGACGAGAAATCTTGCCCTAACTTTTCTACTTCGTCAAAATCATCAATAGCCTCATAAATATCGTTCTTATTTGACCGATATTGTTCTGTACGCTGCTGCAACCATTGTAAGCTATTTTATCTATTCATTTATAACACCATATTGCTAAGTCGAACAGAGAAGCCTACCGCATGCATACACTGTACAAAACCATCTTTGGTAACACTAAGATAATCATAACTAGAAAGGTCTAAACCCGTTAAACATTGAACGTTACCATGCTGCCAATCAGCTGAAGCATCGGCCAAAGCAACATAAGCTGATGTATCTGCTTGAACCACTTATACGTCATCATCAATCCATTGTACTAAAGTCTGATGCAGTGTAGAAGGTATGCAACGATTTGCATGTATCCAGTCACGACCCAATAAGATGCTATAATTACCTTGCACGTCGACGACAAAGAAAGCCGTGGATAGAGTTTTGCTCCCAACAGTAAGTTCCATGGATATAACACCTTTGGCCTCCGTAGACTCACCCGTGAAACCATTAAGCATCAAATTAGTCTTTATAAGCTCGCTGTCCTCTCGCCCCAATTTCTTGAAAACTGAGTATGGCATTAAATTTATAGCAGCTCCACCATCAACCAACATTCTAGAGATCGGCCTACCATTGATATGTCCCCTAACATATAAGGGTTTCAAATGTCGGCCGATTCCTCGAAGCTTCTCAAAATGGCTTTTTAGGCCAAGACATAACCGAGCAACCTCTTCACTAGTAATCCAAATTTCAAGGCAATGTAAACACCATATTGATATCCATACCTTGATGAGGTGGAGTGTCATTTTTAATCATTGGAGATCCTTCATAATCTAACACATCATCCTCATCATCATCATGCACTTGAGCTGGTGTCTCAATTGTCTTCACCCTCCATTCTTTTCGGATAGGCACCATAGGCTTTATTTCATTGAATATTTCATCTCTCATTTTTTCTGCCTTGGCCTATCTAAGTTCTTGCATTCGCAGCCGCGGTAATCTTCTTTTTTGAGAATGGGAAAGACCAAGAGGACACCAACGAGGTTGTGGCTTTGTCCCGGGCAGCAAGGACATTCTTCCTTTAGCTTTCTCCGCTGTCTTTGATGCTCCAAAACCAACACGTGATGTGATTGGCTCCTACTGCTCATCAGAGGTGGTATCGGTTTAACCGGTGCCCATGAGCACCGCAGCTATGGTATGGTATTGTTCATGGCTATCAGAGACGCAGCTTTGCCTCGCATCCGAACTATGTGTTGCTGCTGCTATGTGTTTCCCATTGCTGACTTTTGAAACAACAGCAACTGACTATTTTTGCTTCTCTTCTTGTTTGATACTTGGCTCTTTTGCCTTTGAATTCACATCTGGTTCTTCACCCAAATGATCACCACCCTTGACACGATACACTTTCTTCACTACTTTATTATTTCTCCCATTGTAAGATCGATTTCTTTGATCAAAACGATCGTTATTAGGACGTGACAATCTATCAAACACAGGTCTTCTAGGTGTTGTCCACCCCGGATGGAATGGTCCTAAAGGCATTGGAGGTGGCATCCATGGACCATACCAACCCCATGGTGAACAAGGAGGAAAACCAACAGGAGGAGGACCCCATGGGACGGGCATTGGTGGTCCAAAAGGAGGGCAAGGTGTTGCTGCATGGAGGTCCTCTCGATGACGGCCCTGACCATCAAACTTTTGCTTTGTATGTGATCTTGGCCGCTTGAAATTATTTGGTTGATTAGTTGCTTTGTGGTTGGCCTTACCATCTTCATATTTAGCCAGAAGCTGGGCAAACGTGAGCTTCGGCTTCTCAACCCTTTTGGTGGTCTTGCCTTTACCTTTATTGACTTTCCAATGCTCAACCTCTGGGCCTTTTGGTTTAATCATCTTTGGCTTAACAACCTGCACAGCCTTAGCTTTTGATGTCGTTATGCCCCTCATGTCTACCACCACATTTTTTCCTTTTGTAGATTCGGCTTGAGATGGCCGAATAAGTACTTTCTTGCTCTCAAAATTAATCACATTGATAGGGAAAGGATTGTGGTCCAGCTGCATTTTCGAATTTTCAGCAAATTTCAATCGTCCCTCATTAATGGCCGATAGAACCTGTCGACAAAAAACATTGCAATCATTAGTGGCATGTGAATAAGAATTGTGCCACTTACAATATGCGCGCCTTTTTAACTCCTCAGGTGCTAGTATAACTTGGTTATCAGGCAACTTGGTCTGCTTTTCTTGCAACAAATAATCAAAAATTCTATCACACTTAGCAACATCAAAGGTGTACTTAATTTTCTCTTGCCAATTTTTTTGTGAAACCAGCTTTAAGGCTGAGCAAGTAAATGGTTTAGACTTTGAAGACCAAGCCCATTCGGCTACACAAACATCAATGTCACCATCGTCCGAATTTTTAGATTCATACTCAAGCATGTGAACATTTGGACGATCTTCTTTCACTTTGTCACTTGACCTCTGAAAGTTCCTAGATTCCTTAACTCGGCTTTCTTGTGCCAGGGCTTTTTGTAACACTTGGCTGACATCTAACAAATCATGGTTTTCTAGCTTCTCTTTCAAGTGAGACAGTAAAACCGAATAGGCTAAATCAGGTAGGTCCTTATCAGAAATTATTAGCTTAAAACATCGCTTATCTCTCTAAACCTCCTAATGTAATCAACAATGTGTTCATTGTACTTTTGTTTAACCGATGTTAAATGTGATAATCTTAACTCAAGGTCACCCGTATAAAAATATTCATGAAACTTTTGCTCCAACTCGACTATGTGTGAACCAATTAGGTGCAAGTGAAGTATACCAATTGAATGCAAGCGAGATAAAGACAAAGGAAATAACCTTAACTTCAGAGCATCAATAGCACTAGCTTCACCACATTGCACAATAAATTGGCCTATATGTTCTAATGTGGACCTATTGTCATCCCCAGTAAATTTAACAAACTCGGGAACTCTAAACCCTCTGGGATATTGCACAGTATCATAAATACCAGGGTATGGCTTTTGATATGAACGTGATCTTCCTTTAGGCTCTACCCCGAATGTCTCTCTAAACATACTAGCTACTTGCTCCCTAATATTTTCAGGCCCACCATGTGTCTTGGCCGTAGGCCGATTAGCTATCTCATTGACCGTTTGTTGTGGCCTAAAATCATTAGGTTGTGGTGTGTCATAAACATACTGTGCAGCTTGGTTCGGTTGTGCGTGTGATATATTGTTAAATTGACTGGCTGGCAATGGACCATATGCAATGCCTGAACCCTGAGGAGGTATGGGAGGTATACTATATGCTACAGTATGGTATAGAGGTGTTTGCAAATTCGTTGAATTTCCTCCCATACTAGTGTAATTGCCAACACTAGGTATACCCGAACTGACCGCATTAGCATCTGCATGTGATGAAGTATTGTGATCAACCGAAACTAACCCATTATTTCTACTATGAATATGCTGCATCGGCACACCCTGCGGGGTGACTCTAGATGGTGTATTTGCTGCCGATGCGCTGACAAGCAAGGAATTACATGGAACACTGCTATCATTGTTAACATTGTAAGCATGGGGAAAAACAGGTCGCTTCAGATCTTTTTCACTTTGCGCTTCAAGACCTATAGCCTTAAGACGACTAGATAGCAACCTATCCACAGTAGCACCTACTTGCTAATCAATCATCAAAGCAATCTGCTCTTCAGAAAGAGGTGCATTACTTACAGTGGGGGTTACCTCAGTCTTGACGCAAATAGATGGAAATTCACCCTCTTTCTTGACAATACTTTGCCTTGTCTTCTAGAAGCATGACAACATCAGCTTGTCAAATTTCAGCTTGCATTGTTCATACTCCTGACGATACTCCTCGGGCAGATCTTCAAGCGTGGGAGTGATGATGTTTTTGGCATCAACGGTGGAACCATCCTTTGCCATGTTGTAGTGATTACACCCCTGGCTCGGTGCAAACAATGTAGCTTTCTTCTTGATCTTTGCCCAGGGAAGAGTTCGGCTGTAGCTTATAGCCGAATCAGTCGTTCCCCAGCGGAGTCGCCAAATTGTGTTGCGCGCAAAAACGGTATCGCGCACAACATGATGATCGCGGCAGCAATGGGATGCTTCGGATCTTGGAACCAACGCGCAGCGCCTAGGCGGAGCTAGTCGTGGCACGGCGCGGTGGCGTTTTGCACGGGTTGATCTTGCAATCTCGCCAAGCAGGAAGCAAAAGGAGGTTGGAAAGGTACGGGACTACAAGAAGCTATGATAAAAAGTAGATGCGATTGGTATTTGATCGATTGGTTGATAATTTTTACAATTGGCCATGACCCTTTTAAAGGGCGGCAGGTCTCAGCCGTAAATGTTCAGGACTTCCAATCAAGATATCTACAAATATGATTCAGTTACAACCTCCAAACTTTCTATACTTGACATATCTTTCCTAATTTAAACCTGTAAATTTTCCGTATAGCAAGTCTTCACGGAAGGTCTTGAAGAAATCCTCGCTGAAGATCCGCGCGGGAGGTCCCAAGAACATCTTGAACGAAACGCGGTAGTTCCGCCAAGTAACAGCCAGAACGACCGTAACACGGTAGTACCGCACTAAACAAGCCGGTCGTACCGCTTTAGTGGCAGCTGGTTATCTTGAAGAAGTCTTCGTGAGCGTCCTTGAATGAACCACAGTATTACCGTCACAAAGCACTCGGTACTACCTTGGTGTGGTAGTACCTCGCTCCACACTGCGGAATTACCGCTCCATAGAAAAGCTCCAAAGCTTCAGAGATGCACACCTTGCCACATGGACGGCCCAGATTGAAATGGCCAATCGGACTACGCTTTTCAACCGTTAGATCTGGACACTGTTTGGCGGTCCGAACGTTCATCTGTTTTTGGGCTGTCCGATTTCAATCGGGCGCCTCACAAGCCCCTTTACGTTCGGCCGGTCTGAACATTCACAGTGATCTAGACCGTTCGATTTTAATCGGACGTCACCAAGAATTCATTCAGATCAAATGACTCGCGGTAGTACCACTGCATACTTGCGGAACTACCGCTGAGATCTTGAACAGCTCTGATTTAAGCCACGTGGGCACCCTTGAGACAAAATCAATACACGATATTACCGCCATAAAACATTCGGTATTACCTTGGTACGGTAGTACCGCTTCATACTGCGGAACAACCGCTTCAAGCTCAAAAGCCCCAGAGACACACGTTCTACCACGTGGACGGCCCAGATTGAAATGGCCAATCGGACCACGTGTTTTAACCGTCAGATATGGACACTGTTTGGCGGTCCGATCGTTTCTCTACCTTTGGACCGTCTGATTTCAATCAGACGTCTCACAAGTCCCTTCACGTTCAGACGGTCCGAACGTTCACAGCGATCTGGACCATCCGATTTCAATCGGACGTTCACAAAGAATCTATTCAAATCAAATGACTTGCGGTAGTACCGTTGCATTCTTGCAGTAGTACCTCTTAGCGGTAGTTCCGCACTTTATTTGCCGATACTACCGATTTAGCTATCACTTGCTGAAAACCATAATTTCAACAAAACTCCAATGCGATCCAAACGACATGCGGTACTACCGGCAAGGAACGCACGATCGTACCGCTTTTGAAACCAGAACCTCCCAAGATGTCTTTAAAGCCCTTTTTTATAGTGCCAAATCTTGTCATCAACACAATGCATAATTCTACCCAATTATCCACTGTATGTTGAGCTTCAAGAGTCTGCAACCACAATGCTGCGGTACCCTGAAAATGCAATGTGGCATATTGGGCCCAAAACTGGACAGGCACATGGAACATATGAAAGTACTTTTCACACTTGTCCTTCCACACTCTAGGATGCTCTTCGCTGAACCTTGGAAAATCAGCCTTAGGCATGCGAAACTCCTTGTGTTGGTAATTGAAATTTCCTGGAGTTCCACCCATTCCTTTACTACCACCTGCTCCCAAATCGTAAGCAGCAGGGAGGTTGTGGTAAGGAAACTCACCCTTGACTTGAGTTTGCCCCGGGGTGGTAAAAGCCCCATGAGTCTCACCCTGGTAGTACTTCTCATCGCGATGCCATTTGGCCCGAGGCGTAGCTGGGTGAGATAGACCAGGCGACATCCCTTCCAGACTGGAGACTCGAAGTTGGAGATCCTCCGTCACTTGCCTCAGCCCTGTCAGAGCATAATCGACGGTCGGTCTCCATGCTTCTGCTTGCTTCATTCGATCATCCATCGCCGCAACCATCACTAATATCGCCTTGACATTGTCATCTAAGGAGGAGACCATTCCCTCTGCTGTCTCCATCCTCGCAGTCAATGTGGGCTGCGCCCCTTTTCCCTTCGCCACGATTGCCTGACATCTAGTGCTCTGATACTAATTTGTCACGTTCCTGGCATTGTGCCAGATAAACGCAAAAATCTACCGAGAGTTGGACTGGAGATGGGGAAGATTAAGAAGAACAAGAGAGGAAGTAGGTTGGGGGATTTTCATATCTTTCTTCGATAGTCTGTTCGGCAACAACCCGTCACCCTTTACAATCCAACAGCCAGGCTGTAGCGAAAACGACAACACAGTGATAACATTCACCAACGCAACAGGCCACCCTTCTACGCACAGCCCATTTGGCCCAACCACTCGATGTTTCAATATCCCACTCCTGATATCCTTTCCTTCAGTTTGTAAGTCTCTTCACCAGATGCTTCATCCTCCGACATCGTCAGTACTGACAGTTTCCTACTATTTTGGAGGTAAAAATGGATGTCATCTCAGTGTTGGCGGCATATCTGGTGGACATGAGGTTTTGTGTGGATATATGCACATATGCATTCCTGGCGCTCCATCTCGCGATGAGTGGCGTAGGGCGAGCGAGCGCTGGCGACTGAGGCGATTTTGCGTCCCCCCCCCTCGGCCCAAACGAGTTTCTTGCCGATTCCATCCACCTCGCTCCATTCGGCGCTCCTTCTCTTCCGCGGTAGGGTTCGCCGCCGCCACGCCGCCGACCTCCCCTCCTCCCGAGCCCCAATCCCCCGCTGCTGTGTGCCACCCCGCCCACTTCACCCCATTCGCCCGTCCTCCCGATTCGGCCCGAGTCGCAGCCCCCTGCATCGCCCCGCCGCCGACTTCACCCCTGTTCGCCTGCGCTCTACGCCGCTGACTCGCGCCGCTGCCGCTGACCTCCCCTAGCCCGAGTGTTTTGGACAAACAGGTACTACTCGAGGTGTCACTGATGCTGTCCAGGTCCCGGGATGGGTGGGTACCTTCAACCTTGGCACCAGAGGAAGCGAAGAAGCTTGTTGCACCACATGCAGTTCCACCCACTGATTGGAGTGGTGAACCTGCTGATGACAATATTTCACCACATCTTTTGTTTGTTTCAGAAAGAAAAGCTAAGAACCACAACGAACACAGCACAGGGGATCCATCTAATAATTCAGCCGATGGACCTCCGGGACGAAATTGCAGGAGCTTCAGCTTCAGAGGTCACGAAATGATATGACACACACACAGGGGAGCAGAAGCGGTCACTGTTCACTATAGTTAAGTTCAGACAAAGACAAGGTCAGGCAAATGAGCTAGAGACAGGCATATACTGCTAGATATCGGCACTGCTCACGGCGTCATCCATGTTATTTTGGAAGGTCACCTTCGCAACTACAAGAAGCAAAACATGCTACTCCACATATAAATTCTGCCCATGGATTTTTCGGGTGAGCTTGCGGACTGAAATGCTTCGCCTGCTACTATCAGAGAAAAGAGGACGTCCAATTCAGTTTCAGATGACACTGAAAGAGCTTGACAACGGTTGACGAACACCGCCCAAGCAGCATATTCCAATGTCCATAGCTACAAATCGCAGCTCAAAGACTAAAAAACAAAAGGAAATGTCTTGTATCTCTAACATCCAACCAACCGGCGAAAACGCTGCATCCCGCTGCATTTTTATTTTCTGCCTTGCAGCACCACATGCAAATTTCTCAGGGGGAAATCTTGGGCTTCTGGTCTGTGGCGTCGCCGCTCGTTCCCGCTGCGCTGCATCCATCGAGCTCCCGCAGGAACCTTCGGATGGTGTCCGCGAGCCCTTCAGAGCGAACTTGCTCAGGCGGGGCGCTGTCCTCCACATCAGAAACGACCTGCGCATATGGCTGCAGAACGGAAGAGTGATATACTGTGCCAGTGCAGTTTAAGAAGTTAGTGGTGCATATCTGCAGTCTGCCTGCGTCGAAGTAATCAAAACAAGCCTAACAACATGTGTGCAGGAGTAGGGAAAGCATGCACTTCACCGGTGGTTCTTCCGGCGCCCTGTGTTGTTCCAACCATGAATCGATCTTGTCCATCAGTGGGCCGAACTGCAGTCACAAAAGAATACTGAGAAGCTTAGCGCAGATACACTGAGAATCTGAGATGTCCTAGTTAACATGTACTTCCAGTCCTACTACTGATAACTGTATTTTGAGAAGTTAGCAAATACATCAACCCATGATGACCACATTATACGTTAGAAACAACTTAGCAAGCTAGCCATATTTGGACAACTCATTTAAGGAAGGACTACCACTTAACATGTTGACTACGCTTTCATATTAAAAGTTTGCTCTGTTAGTGTTTCCTCATGTTTAGACAATTTTACCCTTTTCTTTCTCTCGCCTGTCTTTGTTTTTCCAATTACAAGCTAGATGCACACACATGAGGGGCGAGGTGTGATTTTGGGGTATATCATTTTCCCTACTTCCTAGTGGTGTAAAAGTGAATCAGAATAGAATTGTGCAAAAAAAACATGTAAAATTATGAGCACTGGGGAGCCAATTTTTCCTTCAACATCTGCATTGGATTTCCAACAAAATTGCATGGACAAACACGAAATGAACTCTAAAGAGACGAGCGAAAAACCTGTTCAACAACAATCTCGTAATCTTTCCGGGACTTGAGCTGCCTCCTTTCAACCTCGGCGGACATTGGATCCACCTGCTTTTTTACGCTGCTCATCAGGACCTTGGCAAAAAGATCGGAAGCACATGGAACATTTATACACACGCGAGCCATTTCTTTTTTCTTCAAACAAGAGCTACAAGTGACAAGGAACAAGGCTAAGTTGTTTTTGAAACGGACACCAGGCTAGCTTCCGTTTTTTATCCGAAAGCAGGACAGGAGAGGGCGCTGTTGAGAGGCGCGTGACTCTAGAAGCGTTGCAACCGTGCAGCACAACTTGCCAGGCACCTGATCCTCGCCACTGCCCACAGCCTTTTGGTTTCTGTTACGGTGGAGAATTATGTAGAAAAGATGTAGCAGATGTCATGGCAACAGCAAGTTAATTGCTTTTTTCCTGCTAGGTGAATGCACTGTTTTACTACAGATGAAAAAAAAACCATATTACTCCGACAAGCCGAGTCGACATAATTGGGATTGGCCTGCCCGGCTCACGCCCTTGGCTCCACCTACGTGCTTACTGCTCGTTCACGTGGTGCGCCCGGTACAGCTTCACTGGTTTTTTTCTTCCTAGATAATTTTTAAAGAGGTGGAAATTATTTATTGGTAGATTGTTTTTCCTGTTTTACCAATGAGACCGTGACCAACACTAAAGACATGTATAATGGTATAGACAGTTGTTGTTTATATCAACTCTTCATGTCACCTGTAGACAGCACTAAAGACAACTCATGTTTTACCAACGCGACCGCAACCAACACTAAGGGCATGTACAATGGTATAGATAGTTGATGTTCATATCAACTCTTCGTGTCACCTGTAAATAGCACTAAAGACAACGCATACAATGAGTTGTATTTTTACTTGTCTTTATAGATCATACAGTTTTTTAATGCTTTTATGTTTCTGGTGATAGCCTCCTTGATTCTGGTGCTACAGTCAGCTACAGGAATATAGACAACATATTTATCTCTTTATTCTTTTTTATTTATATCAGTTTAAATTATATGTGGTTGAAACTATAAACATAAGCTCGTTATATATAAAAGTTGTTTTTAAGTAGTAGTAAAGATGGCCTGTGCGTTTATCTGAAACTGTGCTCCGATGAAATGCCAGGACCCGACAAAAAAACAAGACCATGGACCCATGGTTAACAAAAAAAACTGCCTAGCCTAAACGCAGCCCACCCCGTTCCGTAAAAAATCTCCCAAGTCTATCTGATTCTAAGCCCAACCCAACTAGACTGCCACCCTTGCACGGTATGGCTCCATGTTCCACGGGACTAGAGCTGGCCAAATGAGTCCGATACGAGGTATAACATCAGACTCGGTCCGCATACCCACAAGACCCACATTGTTTATAGGCGTGCTGACCAAAGATGAAAGGCGGGTCAGGCTCGGGCCGCTAGCATGAACAAGGTGTCGGGTCGTCTGCAGTACAACACGGCCTTAACGACCCGGAGAGCTAAGCGCGCCAAGGCTTCATGGCCGCTTGGAGGAAGAAGGGCGGCAAGGATCGGGAGAGGAAGAGCGCCCGTGCCAAGCCAGAGAGAGGCGGAGCGGCAAAGCGGGACTAGGAGGGGAAGAACGGTCGTTGCGGACGAGGAGGCGAGGCCGCAAGGAGGCGGTGTGGGGCTACGGTGAGGAGACGTCTCGACGGCGAGGAGGTGGTTCGGCGTCGGCGTTGCGGACGAGGAGCCACCCACCCGTCCGTGGAGCCCAACTGTAGGATCAAGGATAACCAACTAGAGGGGGTGAATAGACGGTTTTTAAAATCTTTTGGCTAAAAACTAATTTTACCAAAATTAAAGCTTATAAAAGACAATTTCACAATTTAAAGCTTAAAATGTCTAAGGCTGTCTAAGTGCACTACACAATCAAGACAAGCTTAATAATCTAAACAAAGATAAATAAATAGCTCATAATCATAAATGCACAAAGTAAAGAGTAAGAGAATAAATCACACTAAAGAGACAAGCGATATTTTTCCCGTGGTCTCAAAGGCTTGCCAGTCTCCACTAATCCACGTTGAGGAATCTTGATCAACTCAAGCCGACCTCACACAAGCACTTTTCTCGATCACTAATGGTAGCTCTCTCTACTCCGGATAGACGAGCTCCAACCATCACAAATATCCAGGTCTTCTCACAATCTCCTTTGAGAAGATCATCGACGCAACACCAAGCCGTCTAGGAGACGACAATCTCCAAGAGTAATATAACAATAATTCTTCGCTTGAAGATGCTTAAATGCCACAATGATCAAACCCTAATAAATGCTCTTGGAAAAACCTCAACAACCTTTTCAAAAAGAATTAAATGCTCTCAATGAGTAGAAGACAATGCAAAGGGCTCTAGTGTGTTCAATGCGGTTCATCAAAACCTTCTAGCTACAGTGGGTGAGGTATTTATAGCCTCCACCCACTGTACTAGCTGTTGGGGCACGAAATCCTCAAATTACCAAAAAGTGCGGTCAGACTGTAGGTAAGAGTGCGGTTAGTCCGACCTGGTATAACGGTCAACTGTTCCTCTCTGAAACGCATTAATTGCACTGAGAAACTAGCTGTTACAAGAGGTCCGGTCAAACCGTAGTACCATGCTCGGTCAGATCGCCCTGCCAAAAACCAAATTTTAGAGAAAAGCATGCTACTGTTAAAAGCTAACCGGGCTCTTAACCCAGGACCTCGGTTAGTCTGGGACTGAACTTGCTTGTGGTCAGTCTGGCCTGAAGAAAACACATAACAGTTCAAAAAACATTTCTCTGGAAAATGTTGACCGACCACTTGGTCCGCAAGTCCGACCAGTCCGTACTTTAACCGCCGGTCAGACCGGCCTTGAAGATTTTCAGCAAATCCGAAAAATACACCTTACTGGAAAAAGCTGACCGACCCTTTTGATCCGGGACCCCGGTCAGTTTGGTAATACAACGTCGGTCAGTCCGACCTTCAAGATTTTTCAGCAAATTCAAATTAAGGCCAAACCAAATCAATTGAATCTAAGATTTAAACCAAGTGTGATTTGAGTATTTGTGGCATCACTCACTTTCAAGCTACTAGATTTTTGAACCCTCTTAATAGTACGACTATCTACGCTAATAATCCGGTCTTTTAACCTTCATTCTCCTAGACCGGTAAAACTAAGAAAAGGTCCTATCAGCTAGATATCTTTACCTTTAGTGAGATGAGATCCTTTACCGCTCTTCCGTCATAGTCCAATAATAACTTAGTAACTTCTTGATAGAGCGAGTTAGTACAAAACACATGGTTATCTATAATTACCAAAACACCGCAAATGGAGCCTAGATTCTTCAATCTCCCCCTTGTTGGTAATTGATGACAACCTCATTAAGGAACTACGATCCTCAGGTAGCCCGCCAATCTCTCTGTCGTTTAATTGTTTCTAAGGATTTACCATTAGCCTTTGGCGAGTCTGCTTCTTTCCAAAATTACATTCGGATTGCGCATGATTATAGATTTTCTTCCGTTTCTAGACAGACAACTACTAGGGATTTAGCGAAATACTACAATGAACGTCATAAAAAATAAAGGAACTATTTAGTACGTGCACATTTTCGGTGGCCCTGACCTCGAACATATGGAGTGATCGGGTTGTGGAGGATTACCTTAGTGTAGTTGCACATTATGTTAATGATGACTGGTTAATAGAGAAAAGAATTATAGCTTTGAAATTAATTAGTGTAGCACACACGGTGGAGAATATTACGAACTGTATTATCAAAGTCGTGAAAGACTTTGGTCTTACAGACAAAATATTCGCAATTATTTTAGACAACGTCGCTTCGAACTCCAGGGTCGTGAACATTATTACTCCAGTGTCGAGTACGTATGCCGATTCCTTCTTGCTACATCAACGATGCGCTTATCATATTATCAACCTTATAGTCAACTGTGGTTTGAAGAGGTTGAGTCTATATATTAAAGCTCTTCGCGATGCGATTTCTTTCTTGAATAATTCTAACGTAAGAATATCACAATATAAGAACTTCTGCAGGGCGATAGGTGTACGTCCAAGAAAGTTCGGTTTGGACATGGAGATAAGGTGGAACCCTGCTTACCTCATGCTTAAGAATCTTTTACCATACAAGAGCATTTTTTTTCTGTTTTTATTCAAACACACTATCATAACACTAACGGTACTATACTATTAAATAAGCAACATCGGTTCGTTCCTGACAAGATACTGTCGTTTTTTTTTAAAATTTATAAGGCAACTATTGCTTTGTCAACTGTTTACTATCCAACATCTTCTATCATTGTGCATACTATTTTACAGATTGCTACTCAATTGAAAATGTATGAAAATGATTTAGTTTTACGCGATGCTGTTGTTTCTATGAAATCGAAATACCTTAAATATTAGAGAGAAATCCCTTACCTATATGTATTGATATTTCTTTTAGATCATAGGGCTAAAATTGATGTATTTGGTACCGAATGACTCCATGTTCCTCGGGGTCGGGACCGGCCGAATCTGCGCGGCTTTGAGCGCGCCGCACACGCGACCGATTTGGGCCGGTTTTACTAGGGTTTTTACTGTCGGCCGGCCCCCGACGCTTCTTCCGCGCGGCTTTGAGCGCGCCGCACACGCGACCGATTTGGGCAGGTTTTACTAGGGTTTTTGCTCTCGGCCGCCCCCCGACGCTTCCTCCTCCTCGTCTAGTGTGCTCGAGACGGCATACGGGCCATGAGAGACCTCCACCTCTCGCTGAACCAGACCCAGAGGGTCCGCCTCGAGGCCGCGCTCCACGAGCTCCAGACCCTAGCCCCGGCCGCCGCATCAGCCGCCGCCGTCACCGTCGCGGACACCATCCCCGTCAACCACGAGGACAACATCCTCAAGTAAACCACACCCTTTCCCGTCTCCATCCCTCCCTCTATCTGTTTCTCTTCTCCATTCGTGTGTGGTGATGTACTGATTGGGGGTTTTTGGGTGGGTGGGTGCGTGCGTGCGTGCAGGGGGCATGGGACGTCGGATCAGGACGGGGAGGTGGTGGCGACGCTGTGCGGCGTGGTGGAGCGGGTCAACAAGCTGGTCTACGTGCGGACGCTCCGGGCGAGGTATTCACTCTCGCTGCCTTACCTCGTATTCGCTGCTGTATCAGTTCCCAGCGATTTCATTTTCGTGTTCCTGCTGGATAATTCGCAGTGGCATTTGATCTGGGGATTTTACTTTAAGGATGGCTTCTGGGATGGGAGCAGACTCCGTTGTTATCGTATTGAGTTGAGCGGTACATTTAATTGGATTATTGGGGTTGGGAAATTCGATGTAGTTTCTGGAAGATGGGGCTTGTCATTTTATTCCTAAAGTTCTCAGGGTGAGGTATTGTAGTTTCATTGTGAGATATTATTGTTGAAATTTTGCTTGCTGCTTGCACTGTTATTGCTTCGATCTAATAACAGAGAACTCGCTCGAGAGAAAAACTCGTTTCACAAAAAACCACTCGATCCTTCCGCGCTCTGTTGTCATTACGTCTCCTGCACCTGATGTTGCTTGGTTCTGAGATGAACTCCCTTTTGTGCGTGGGACCCACTAGTCCCTGTTCCCCGAGGTGACCTACTGTAATGTAGCGCTCCGATCTATTCTTCCTTCACGTGAAGCTAACCCCTTTTTGGTCCTTGCTTCTGAGTCCTCAGGGCTCGCCCTGCCTCGGTACAGAGCACCGCTCCGCGCAGCACCCCGCAAGACGAAATGAACAAACAACGCCGAGAGATTTCTTTCGGGAGCACCCTACTCCTCTTTTTGTATTTTATTTCTTGCTTCTCAACTCTTGCTAACAAGATATACGGTGCTTATATACACACACGCACGCGACTTCAAGACTCGAAAAATACTTCCTAGTACGAAACGGACACGATAACTAAAACAAGATTAATCCTAACAATTATGGTGTGTTGGATTCGAGCAGGGGTTGTGATTTGTACCGAATTAAACTGCAGATTTAGTTTTTTTGCGGGGCCATGGGTACTGGTAGTATGGTCCATTATAACTTGTTATATGAATTCATTTACAGGCCACGGAAGAAATGGTTTATACTTTAAATTGCTTTGTGACTTTGTATTGAGTTCTGCTACCATAAGACAATGTACCAGGTGTTTGTTTGATTATCAATTGGTTTCTCAATTCGAATGTTTGGTCAATCAGATTGTAAACATCATCCTTTTCTTGGTGGGGTGGGAGTTGGGGGGTCATTTGATCCTATTTTCCATTTTATTATTATTATTTTGCAAAATGAACTTACAGTTGGGATTATGGACAAACTTCTAGGCTTAGCCCAGTTTGCTATCTTTGACCCTTTCAGGTATAAGCCAGAGGTTGGTGATATCATAGTTGGCCGTGTCATTGAGGTATGCACATTTATGCTTTGTATCACTGTCTCGACTTCCTTCTCATTTTTGTAGCATGGGTTTGTGCTAGGAGTGCGCTACATACCTGAATGTAATAAAATGTATTATGGAGTTCAGTCCATGAGGATGCTCTACACTTTGGGCTTAAAGCTTGAGTTTGAATCTGTGAGAATATTATTGAATGTTGTTAAAAGCTGTTTAGCCAAATCCTGATAGTATATGCACATATTGAACTTTGGCCTATGGTTGATAAGTTAGTAGCTTAACCCCAACTATTTTGTATGGGTGTAATTTCTAATGATAATTAATTTTGGATACATGTCCATCTGAATAATCAGAGTGTAGGTAAATCAGGTTGTTGTTAATTATAGTAATGTCGTTACTGTGAGAATTCAGTATTATTTACTTTATGGTCCTGCCAGTTCAGCATCCATGCAAACAATGTATTCCATTTCAGACCAATCTCAATTACTGTGTTGATTTTTGTTTCTCAAGATTGCTCCTAAGCGCTGGAGATTGGAGATAAATTTTAGCCAAGATGCTGTTTTGATGCTTTCGTCTATGAATTTGCCTGATGGAATTCAGGTATGCTTTTCTGCAAGGTTTTAGAACTCGGTAACAGGTACTCGCTCGGTCACCTCACCTTGTAGCGATTATACGGTAATCGGCCTTGTAACCGGTTTTTCTATTTTAATATTGGATTTATATATGTATATTCATATAAAATCAAAACCAACATTTGATGCTACTGTTTTTATGTATATAAGTGGTTAAAAACAAATCAGTTGCCAACATTGGCCTCACAAACCTTGTTGGATGACTTATCAGTGAAAGCATTAAAGGAGATGTCACATTTGTACGCCCGATGACTTATCAGTGAAAGCATTAAAGGAGATGTCACATTTGTACGCCCAATGTGCCACATGATCATTCACATTTTCCCTCTTTCTTGGCAAAAGAATCCTTGACGCTTTTCTGTGTATAGTCTCCCTCCTTAAGTGCCTTGGCTGTCTCGGGGTAAAGTCTAGTAAGCTTGTACTTATCCATTGGGCCTCTTGTTTGCTTCCTTTTGGATCCAATTTCTAGAATCTCATCATCTTGTTTTTCACCGTAGATGTCTACCTCAGCTCTCTCCTCCTCCTCCACCTTTGCAGCATCTTCCTTCTTTTTGATGCCCTCAAGGTGCTCCTTGCAAAGCTTCTTTGCCTCAGCATCAGAATTGGGGCATGGAGCGACATCTCCTTTGATACGTGCAATATGCCTCTTGAAGCGATTTATCCCACCAGATATAAGCTTTGGACATAGCCTGCACTTGACTCTTCCTGGTTCTTGCTTATTAGGGAGGAAGCCGTATTTCCAACTAGGGTCATTTGTGTTGGGTACATACGACTCACGCTGAGATTGAGGGCCTTGAGTCTTAGGCTGAGGCTGAGGAGGTTCTTGACTTTCATTTGCCATTGGATTCAAACGTCCACTGCTTACAACAATTACAGAAGCAAGAAAAAGTGAACAATGATTTGTGAACTTGTACAAGTAGACATCAAAGAGAAATAGAAATAGTGACAACTAGGCAACTAGCAATAGCCATCAAATAGACCCCAAATCCAAATTATACCATCAAATCTCTCCCTCATGTGCACAGACACTGCTGCGCCTGCACTACTTCTATCCCTCGGTCCCTCCTCACGTGCGTCTCAGACTGCAGAGCGCCAGTCCACCTGTCATGAACCTCCTCTAAAGTCCCTCCCACCAAGCCGACGCCGCCCGGCCTTCTTCCTGGCGGTGTTTACCCCGTAATGATCTAAGATCATTACAATTGGTATCACAGCCAACCGTTGCATTGATCATGTGAAGCAACGACGGTTCCGACCCTCAGGACACGGCCGTGATGTTCGTGCAACTCATCGCTCGGTGCGACGCCATGCTCCTGATGCAAGACAACCATAGCGCTCAGCTTGTCACCATCAACAACCGATTGGAATACCATAACGCGCGATTGGCGCGCGCTTAGATGATCAAGGTGGGCAAACCAGTGACCGTCACACCAAGTGACGGCTTGCTCTGCGTAGCCCCCGCAGCGATCATTGCCGCACCAGGTGATGGCTTGCTCGGCGCAGCCCCCACGACAGTCGTTGCCATACTAGGAGATGGCTTGCTCGTATGAGCCCTCGACGAAGTTTTCCCGCTAACGGCGATTCTGCACCCAACAAAGAATGCGGCAAGCGATCGCGACGTGTCCAATGCAAGCGGAGCTCTAAGGCGAGGCGACGACTCATCAGGCTAAGGCGGCGGAGCACCAAGGCGCGACGGTGGCACTGCAGCCAGGAGCTCTAGCAGCAGCGGAACCATCCAAGGGAACGCTGGAGATTCCCACCGTGAAACCCTATCAAAGGGTGAACTTGCTGCCAGGGTTGTTGCCATGCCTGCCGCAGCGACCGATGAGTTTGCTGCAACCACATGTGGAGGCAACGATTTCCAATGACTCATGTAGCCATTATAATCTCTCGTCAACATGAGGTCTCCTAGGGCCTCAGCCATGGCTGCCACCACAACTCGAGGACGAGCTGTCGCGCAAGGAGGGGAGTAGCTGTCACGAGCTGGGCTACTGTTCATGTGTGAACAGTACACACGGTACTGTAGCACAACACACTATTCATGCCGGGCCCAACGGGTGCATTAGTAGTTAGGAAATAGAGATAGAATAGTTAGTTTCCTTATTAGTTGGGTTTATTTCCTTAGAGATGTATTCTATCTAATAGAGATAAGTTTTCTTAGAAATAGAGATTGTTTCTATAGAAATAAGTTCTCTTAGAAATAGAGATTGTTTCTTAGAGGCCAAGTCTAGCATGTATCCATTATCAATCAAGCAAGAAGAACAAAGAAACAATAGTTCATCCCTGTTTATGTCTATCTTCCTCCTCTAAAGTCCCTCCCCATTCAAGCCGTCGCCACCGGGCCGTACTCCCGGCGGTGTTTACCCCGTAATGCCCCAAGATCATTACATTTGGTATCAGAGCCAACCGTTGCATTGATCATGTCAAGCAATGGTGGTTCCAACCCTCAGGACACGGCCGCGATGTTCGCGCAACTCATCGCTCGGTGCGACGCCATACTCCTGATGCAAGACAACCACAGCGCTCAGTTTGTCACCATCAACAACCGATTGGAAGACCATAACGCGCGATTGGCTCGCGTGGAGATGATCAAGGTGGGCAAACCAGGGACCGTCACACCAAGCGACAGCTTGCTCGGTGTAGCCCCCGCAGCGATCATTGCCGCACCAGGCGATGGCTTGCTTGGCGCAGCCCCTGCGACAGTCGCTGCCATACTACGAGATGGCTTGCTCGACGCAGGCCCTACGACAGAGTTTTCCCCGCCAACGGCGATTCTGCGACCAACAAAGCGGTAGTAATCGCTGCACAGGTCCAATGCATGAGAGCTTCAAGGCGAGGCGACGACTCATCAAGCTAAGGCGGCGGAGCACCAAGGTGCGACGGCGGCATTGCAGCCAAGAGCTCTAGCAGCTGCGGAACCATCCAAGGGAACGCTGGAGGTTCCCACGGTGAAACCCCATCAAAGGGTGAACTTGCTGCCATGCCTGCTGCAGTGACCAGTGAGTTTGCCGCAACCACATGTGGAGGCAACGATCTCCAAAGACTCATGTAGCAATCACAACCTCTTGTCAACATGAGGTCTCCTAGGGCTTCAGCCATGGCTGCCACCACAGCTTGAGGACGAGCTGTCGTGAAAGGAGGGGAGTAGTTGTCATGAGTCGAGCTACTGTTCACGCATAAACAGTACACACGGAACTGTAGCGACAGGCACTATTCATGCCAGGCCCCACGAGTGCATTCGTAGTTTGGAAATAGAGATAGAATAGTTAGTTTCTTTATTAGTTGGGTTTACTTCCTTAGAGATGTATTCCGTCTAATAGAGCTAAGTTTTCTAAGAAATCGAGATTGTTTCTTAGAGGTCAAGTCGGGTTGTCCCTATAAAAGGGATAGCGTGTATCCATTATCAATCAAGCAAGAAGAACAAAGAAACAATAGTTCATCCCCGTCTATCTCTATCTTCCTCCTTTAAAGTCCCTCTTCATTCAAGCCGTCGACGCCTGGCCGTCCTCCCGGCGGTGTTTACCCTGTAATGCCCCAAGATCATTACATTTGGTATCAGAGCCAACCGTTGCATTGATCATGTCAAGCAACGGCGGTTCTGACCCTCAGGACACGGCCGCGATGTTCACACAACTCATCGCTCAGTGCGATGCCATGCTCCTGATGCAAGACAACCACAACACTTAGCTCGTCACCGTCAACAACCGATTGGAAGACCATAACGCGCGATTGGCACGCGTGGAGATGATCAAGGTGGTTAAACCAGGGATCGTCACACCAAGCGACGGCTTGCTCGGCGTAGCCCCCGCAGCGATCATTGCTGCACCAGGCGATGGCTTGCTCGGTGCAGCCCCCGTGACAGTTGTCGCCATACTAGGAGATGGCTTGCTTGGTGTAGGCCCTACGACAAATTTTCCCCCGCCAACGGCGATTCTGCACCCAACAAAGAATGATCATACAGTGTCCAAAGACTTCTAGCGGTGGCGGAGCTCCAAGGTGAGGCGACGATTCATCAGGCTAAAGCGGCGAAGCACCAAGGCGCGACGGCGGTACTGCAGCCAGGAGCTCTAGCAGCTGCGGAACCATCCAAGGGAACGCTGGAGGTTCCCACGGTGAAACCCTATCAAAGGGTGAACCAAGGTTGTCACGGCGACCTTGGCGACCACGGCGCCTAAGGGGCGCCAGGACGCCTAGTCGTCCAGGCGGGCGCCTAGTCGTCCTCTAGGCGAGGCAAGGTGAGCTAAGTAGCAGCTACAATTCTATAACTAGCAAGTAGCAACACTAGTCAATACATTGAGAGCAATACACTGGGAGCAGAAGATCCGGCTGCCCGACTGCCCAACACCTGCCTGCTGCCCCGTCTGCCTGTTCAAATGCCGGTCGGGCTCCCCTTTCTCCTCCCCGATCCCCATCTCCGTCTTGTGGTGTCCCCATCTCCCTCCCTCCCTCCCGCGGCGAGGGCGACCCCCTCCCCATCTCCCTCCCGCGGCGACGGCGACCCCTCCCCATCCCCCTCCCGGCTCGAGTTCCCCTCCCCATCTCCCTCCCGCATGACGAAGGCTCCTCCTCCTCCGTGGCGATCGGACTCCTCCCGCCTCCTCGCTTCCCTCCTCTCTCGCTGCGGCTCAGAGGCGGCGGCTCGGTCAGCCGGATCCGAGCAAGAGAGTCCGGATCCGTGACGGGACGCCTGGAGGGCGGCAGTCGCGGAGGAGGAGGAGGAGATGGAGTACTGGGCCGGGCAGAGTGTGGTGACACAAGTGAGATGGCTAAGGCGAGGCGAGCGGCCGTGGCGTCTGCTCATTTCATGGGGCGCCTAGGTGACACCATGACAACCATGGGGTGAACTTGCTGCCATGCCTGCCGCAGCGACCGATGAGTTTGCCATAACCACCTGTGGAGGCAACGATCTCCAAAGACTCATGTAGTTATCATAACCTCTCGTCAACATGAGGTCTCCTAAAGCTTCAGCCATGGCCGCCACCACAGCTCGAGGACGAGCCGTCGCAAAAGGAGGGGAGTAGTTGGCATGGGATGGGTGAATTAGTAGTTAGGAAATAGAGATAGAATAGTTAGTTTCCTTATTAGTTGGGTTTACTTCTTTAGAGATGTATTCCATCTAATAGAGAAAAGTTTTCTTAGAAATAGAGATTGTTTCTTAGACGTCATGTCGGGCTGTCTCTATAAAAGAGATAGCATGTATCCATTATCAATCAAGCAAGAAGAACAAAGAAATAATAGTTTATCCCCGTCTATGTTTATCTTCCTCCTCTAAAGTCCCTCCCCATTCAAGCCGTCCTCCCGGCGGTGTTTACCCTGTAATGCCCCAAGATCATTACACCACCCCTCCTCGCGTGCATGTAGAGTGCAGAGCACCCCTCATGTGCAAGGAAGGAGAGGATGCTGGCTGCGGCAGCTCAGGGGAAGAGGGAGAGAGGCAACGACAGCTCAGGGACGAGGAAGAGAGGGAGCGACACAGCAGGACTGAGGAACCGTGGAGGGAGAGGAAGCAGCGTAAACAAATTGATGAATATTGAGTAGTACATCCAACAGGAGTGAATGAGACCAAGTAATCGGGGTCAAATCGAGTAGAAATCAAGTAATCAGGTACCTGTAGGTGTTGTCGCCGTTGCCGGAGAATGCCTCGTGTCGCCGTCGCCAAAGGAAATCGAGCCGCTGCATTGCTGCCCAAACCTAGTTCTTCTTTTCCCCTTTCCCATGCTTTGGAGGGAATGACCGTGCTCGCCTCCTCGACAGGGTCGCCTCGTGTAATCGTGCGACAGTGTGAGGCTTGGAGATGGCTAGTGGGCCGTGTGGTTGTTGCCTGGGCCATGGGCTGCAAAGCTGAACTAGGTGCACAAGACTAATCTACCAGCTTTTAAACAGGCTGTTAGCCAAGTATAGCGATTAAACGCCTAGTTATACCCGGTAAACTTGTTAACTACCCATTTTTGCGTACTCATAACCGGAGAGGGCACCTGGTATGAGTATACGGCCTGGTAGACCTGGTTTTGGAACCATGCTTTTCTGCATCTTTGCCTTGTAACACCCAAAATTTGTGGGATAGCGGACAGCTGAACACAGGGATATCTTTACAACATACCAATCTGGAAGATAAATGATGGATGCTAAGCACTATGTCAACAGACACTTCAACATGCGTTGAAACACCCTTTCTAGCTGATCTAACAATAAGTTTTGAGCACACTGGCTCTCCTATAGATATATAGAACACAGTAGCAACCAGCAAATCATTCAGTTTTCCTGGTTTTCCGGAAATAATATACTGCAGTTACTTTCTTCGAGTATAATTGGGATGCTGTCTTAGAATGACAGCTTAAATGTTGCATCATGAATGATTGGCATCATTAGTTCATTACAAGTTTCACTAGTGATTCTTCTTCAATATTCCAGTTAATGAATTTTTATCCATTCCCCCTATTAGAGAAGGAGAACTGCTGTTGATGAACTTAATATGCGGAGTATTTTTGAAGAAAATGATGTTGTCTGTGTAAGTATCATACTCCTTGTCCTTTTCTCTGAAGGTACAAGAACTATGTTTTGGTGCTGGAATGGATACAAGTAATTTGAATATACTCAGTTCATCATCTGTCTAGTTATCTGAAAACCATTTTTGACAAACATTTTTATGTTAGTTGCTTATATATCTATCCTGTGGGTAGCACCAAATTTGTATGAACAATGCATTATAAATTAGTCCTGTAGTAATTCTTTCTGCTTTTATTTGCCATCTTGTGGTTGATGGCAGTTTGAGGCATCATTCTTACTACTACTCCACAGTCATTGTTCAATTGTTTATTCAAAGGCTTCTGCAGAGCTTCAAGGGCTCTAAAACAGCATACGCTGTTGCACCTCTATCCCACCTGATTGCAACTCACCTGGCAATATTGCATTTTTCCTATTACTTGTGTGGTGAATCTTTGATCTCTGGTGAGGATAAAATAAAATTGGAATGATAAAATTTGTTATGCTGGGTTGACACTTTTTGTCAAGATTTTGTTCCTCTTTACTTCAATTCCGGGTTGACAATACTTATTATGGTTCATAATTAGTCACTTGGAACCAAAGGCTTTGTTGTTGTTAAATTAGTCACTTGGAACGTCGATACCTGGATCTTGCATTTGTCTTCACTCTTCACTCGACCAGTCTTGTAAAGAATGAAATCAAGCGTGCTCTATTACTAAATTCCCAGACCACAGATACCATGTCTACTTCCTGTACATCATTGATCTTTCATCTTTGTAAACCATGTTGACACTTAATTGACATGCTGAAAAAACTGTCTGATCAGTTGAGAAAGGAAGGCCAGGTTTGATGAGTGTTTTTTGCCTGAAGTAGCCAAATCTCATGTTCAAGCCACATTCTTTGAGTAGGATGAACAGTGAACAATCCATGAAGGGATCTGCGGGTGAAAAATCAATTCCAGCTTTGGGTTCAGTTATCAACCTTCTGCTCCCCTATCTCCAAGAGAATCCACTGTTCACTTGAGACATCTTCTGTTTCTAGATTTGGCTGTAGGAAATGGGTTGTGTTTTAATTAGACTTTTTCCCCATATCTGGTGAATGGTCTACCAGTGACATTCATTTTAGTGCAGCATAGGGTTCTAGTGTTGAAACTGTTGGTCTGCATTTTGTGAACTACTTCTCTAATAGTTTGTATGGAATCAAGGCATTTTGCTCTCTGATACAAAAGGACACCTTGATTAGACATGTCAAGTTTCGTTCACCTTTTTTTTTCATGCGGCCAAGTTTCAAATTTTCCGTATCTTATCTTAATGGGTCGAATTGCTCCGTGCTATCACAAAGATCATTCGAGTTGAAAAATACCATCAATGTGTTGCTGACATGTGATCTCAGGTCCAACTTGTCAGCCTTACATGCGATAGTATTTTCCAATTTATACATCTTTGCAATGGTATTGAACTAATTTTCTCTTTCTTAATTCTACTATTCTCCCCTAGGGAAGTTCATGATATCGGAAACCTGACTTGTCTACGTCCTTTATCTTATCTATAGTTTGGCACCCTTTGTTAATTTTTCTTGACTGCATGAGCATTGTTTGAAATGACATGCTGCTTTGCATGAAATCAATTATCAGGCTGAAGTTCGTGGTTTCCAACATGATGGATCTCTGCACCTACAAGCAAGGAGTCAAAAATATGGAAAGGTAGATGCCAGATCAACTACTCTGTCAGCTATTATTGTTGTGCAGTACCCTCTCAGTTTAGGTTACGCTGTGTATACAATGAATATGTCCCCATGCTGACTCTTTAATGTGCGTGCAAAAGTTGGTCGATGTTGATCATCCGGTGCAATAATGCAAAGCAGACTCATGAATAGTTCAATGCCAAAGTATTGATGCATCCTAGTTTTTGTAGTGTTGATAATGACTTAGTTATGTTATATGATTTGTATGTGACTGCTGGAGTTACATTCGTCTTTTCAAAACTTTGGCATTGCTTCGGTAGATAACATTAATTTCTTTACTTGTTATTGATTTGTTTTGTGGGTTTTTCTTATGCAGCTTCAGAGGGGTCATTTGCTCACAGTACCTGCATATTTGGTAAAACGACGGAAGCAGCATTTCCATCATGTTGAGCAATATGATGTTGACTTGATTCTTGGTTGCAATGGATTCATCTGGGTGGGTGAGCATGTTGTGGTAGGTGAAAATACTAATATGATGGAAGATCAGCAGAAGTTGAACGATGAAGTGGAGACTTTCACCCCACTAGAAACGAGAAGACATATTTGCCGACTTGCCAATGCTGTGCGTGTGCTTTCAGCCCTAGGATTCACTTTGACCGTTGAACTGATAATTGAGACCGCTGAAGCAAGTCTATCATCAAATGTTGAGATAAACGACATGCTTGGGGCTGAATTTTATGTCCAGACAGCAGAGAGAGAGGCTAAGCGTCGAGCTGATCTGTTGAGGAAGAAGAGCGGGGCAAGGTAAAATCTGTTGGTCCTGGCTGCCTGATTTGCAGAGCAACAGTGCCTGATCCGTACGAGATCTGTAAAAGTGCCTGATCTGTAAAAGAAGAAAGCGCCTAGTCAGTACCATCGTACTAACGTAGAGATCCAACGATTTTTTAGATTTACAGAGCTTCCTCCACTCTGTTGATGTGCATGCATTTGATTATAGTGCGAGAAATGTCAAAATGCTAGGTTAGGCGCCAGCGGAGATTTGATCCACTCTATTGATGTGCGTTCACGTGTTTTTGGTGGACTGTACTAGTAATATGAACTTTTCTTGCTGGAAAACTGTACTGAACTGAACACGGGTCTTCATGGCGTGAAAATGTTGTTGGGAAATCCGTAGCAAGTTCTTTCCCCTTTTCAAACTACTATGAATTGTATGGCAGACGATTCTTGGTGTTGTACTCTGGACAAATAATTGTGCGCAAATGTAAGTTCTCGGACCATATGTAAGGTTGTTCAGAAGGTAAAGAGTAGCAGTTAGTAGGCAGTAGCGTTGTGACTTAAAAGAAGGAAGTGCATCTATGCAATTCGCAAAAGAAGAAAATTAGAAGCTTCCAGCCCTTGCAACTAAATAGTGTACTCCGAAACTTTGGACTGTGATATTGCAATTGTAAGATACATCTGTAGACCTATATAAAAAATGGATATTACCTCCGCACTAACCAAAGCTTGTCAAAATATCATCAGGCCATCATCAGAAGAGAGAGAATAGTACGTCATTAAACGTCTATCCAATAAGCTAACCTTCCAATGCAAGCACATCTTATAGGTGGTGGTTACATGCTGTCAAGCACACAAGCATCTCCTTTTGATCGCTAACCACATGAAAAACTTACACTTGAGGGGGCGGCAGATTTCTAGATGGCTCGTGCACATGCGAACCTAAGCGACCCAGAGAAGAAAGCCAGGTACGCAGACTTTGCCGAGTACTGACCTGACCCATTCCACCTTGTGGATATCATAGAGATATGCCTGAGATCTTAGGATGATGTTATAATTGGCAATGTCGTTTAAGGTTTCTCGATTCACGCGTTTTTTGCGAAGTTCAAACTGCTGTCAGGCATGTGGCGGTCTGACCGGTCCAGGTGGCGGTCTGACCGGCCAGGGAGGTGGTCAGACCGGCTTTGGGAAATCGGTCAGACCGGCCTTTATGAGTTTTTGGATTTTGGAGCTGGGCCAAAAATAGAGGGTGTAGGCAAGAGAGTAGAGTCTACTACACTTGGTCTCATAATTTTGGAGCTTCGTGCAAAAGTTCTATTGGTTTGAAAATTCCAAGAGGGTTTGGATTTCCAAGAAGGAAATTTGGCTAAGTCCCACTGGGCGGTCGGGCCAACCAGCAGTGTGGCAGATCGAGGCCGAGGCGGATCGAGACACCAAAGTGGCGATCGACGGCTTTGGTTTGTTCGCCAACTGATGGCGATGATTGTTGGGTTAGGTCAAGTTCATGGGTTTCATGGCATATGTGTTGCATGATGCATGTTTTGACTAACGTGGGTCAAATTGTGAAGAACTTGTTCCCGGAATTGATTTTTTTGTCTATTGTTGTGCAGGTTACTTGGAGGTCAATGACGGTCAACGACGAGGATGATCGGGACTAAGCTTGGAGAGCTGAGGTCCAGAACAATCGGGGATGCCGGGTGAGGTCAATGGAGTCAAGCATGGCGCAAGAGGGACAAAGGTGACCGAACGGACAGTTCGGTGCAACGGGTTGGATCAAGCGGCGCGGGGGTCAGTGCAAGTGCCATGGTGGTTTCGGTGGGAGCCGGATGGGAGAGACTTGCCGACACGATGAGAGTCGCTGGATCGACCTATACATGGCGAAGCATGGGAGGTGCTTCACGAAGATAGGACTCGGTCTTTGAAAAAGATCAAGAAGGGTTATTTTGGTAATTTTACCAAATATCGCCTTGGTGACCTTTTGCCAACCCTCGGCGCAAGACGGTGCGTGGAGAAGTGGATTAGGTCAAGAGGAGATGAAGACGACGCTTTAAAATACGTGCGTGTGTGACCCATTTGTGTTGGGCCTTAATGGGAGCCCATTAGGGTTAATGCTTCTAGAAGGTCTAAGCCTCCACTATAAATAGAGGAGGGAGGTGGCTGCACCTCCTTCAACTCTTTCATTGTGCTTGAAACCCTAGTTTGCTTAGGAAGAGGATTAGTGGAGATTAGGGTTCTAGAGAGTTGGATTTGATTTTGTGCTCATGTATTGAGTCTTTGTCCTCCATTGATGGAGTGGCTGTAAACCAATACCATATCAAATCAATCCAAAGAAAGTTCCCTCAAAGATGAGTCTATTTGCTTTCTTTCTCTCTATTTGGTGATTTGTGGTCTTTCTTTGATCCGCGAGTTTTTGCTTGTTCTCTTGCCGTGATCTAACTTGTTGTGACATGTGGGAACTCATCTAGGATCATCTTGATCATCAATCACCCACGAGCAAGTCTCTAGATCATATTTCGATTTTGACTCGGTTTTGGTGCACACTTCGTTCAAACTGAAAAAGATAGGAACTTTGGCATGAATCTCTGCGATCTTTGATTAGAATAGGTTCCTAATATCTTAGAGAAGGTGTGTCTCAAATTTTGTGGAGTTTGGCTTTACGGATCAAAAGTTAGACTGAGGTCTGACCGCCATGTATTGAGAGGTCAGACTGATTTCTAAAGGTCAGACCGCTTTCTAGTTGGAGGTCAGACCGCCCAACTCATTTAGGTTTTGAGTTTTTTTTTTATGTTTTTGGTCTATTTGCTTCGGGGTTTTGATTGGATTCAATACAAGTCTTCCACTGTGCTTGTATATTGATCTTCATAGCTTTTATAGCTATTGGAGTGAAAATCGTATTGAATTCGATCAAGGTGAAAAAGAGATCGTGCTCCTATTCACCCCCCCTCTAGTCGCCTTTTCGGTCCAACAAGTGGTATCAGAGCCCGTTTAGTTCAATCTTGATCTTAACTGGCCACTGAACTTGGCGATGGATAAGTACTCAACCAAGCCACATGTCTTCGATGGGCTCGACTATGCCTATTGGAAGAATCGCATGCGAGTTTTCCTTGAGAGCGAAGGACAAGCTATATGGGAGGTTGTTCGAGCCCGCTCGTTTTGCCGAAGTTGCTACGCCAGACTTTAGCAGGCCCTCTTGGCTAACAACAACAAGGCAAAGAACCTTCTATATGCTGGGCTTGGTAGGCAAGAGTACGATAGGATTTGCAACCTTACGACAGCACATGAGATTTGGCACATCCTCGAAACTTGCCATGAGGGATCGTCCCAAATCAAGCAAGTGCGCCAGACGGTCTACAAGCGAGAGTATAACAAATTCGAGATGCGTCCTTGTGAGAGCATCGATGACGTTTTTACTCGCTTTAACAAGGTGATCAATCAGACGAGAGTTGTTAACATTGAGTACTCTCAATCTGAGAATGTCACCCACCTCTTGGCTGCAATCAACACAAAGGAGTGGGAGATCCACGCTACTGCCATTGAGGAGAACATCGATCTCTCTACTATCACTTTGGAGCTGCTTTATAGCAAGCTCAAAACTCATGAGATCAAGAGAGGTAGCCTTCCTAAGAAGGATAACATGGCTTTGGTGGCTGATCCTCTCAAAGGGACTCTTGATGGTTCTTCTGAGTCTTCTTCTGGTTTTTCTCTTGCGTGTTTATCTACTGTTCAAGGAGAAGAGTTTGAGAGTTTTCCTAAAGCTGATTTAGCTCTTTTAGTCAAGAAAGTCACACGGGCATATAACAATGTTAGAAACAAGAAGAGAGGTGGCCCTGTGACATGCTATGAGTGTGGAGAGCCATATCACATCCGGGCAAACTGCCCCAAGCTGAATGGTAAGGGCAACCGCAAGGATGAGAAGCCTGCATGGAAGAAGCCTCAAGGGGGCAAGCCCAAGTATGATGCTGCCAAGCTCATGAAGGCTGCTTACCGAGTCCTTGCCGCTTTTGGAGATCAATCCATGAGCGATGTGGACTCCGGGAGCGAGGAGGACAAGGAGGAGGAGATCCTTCAAGACAAGAAAGGGAAGGCCAAGGACTTCACCCCAGATAAAGCTTCATGGCCGACATCGCGACATCAATGACAATGATGAGGTACCTCCTTCCTATGATGTTCTTTACGCTAGATGCGATAACATGTTTGAGCAACTCATGAGTCGAGATAAGGCCTTAGAGTTTACCATGGCTAGGAACAAGGACTTAGAGTCACAAGTAGATAATTTAACATTAGAACTTACAAATGCTAAGACTCTTGAATCGATGAATGTTCCTCTTGCCATGCTTTACATTCTCAATTTGCTAAACGCAATCTGCTCATGATATTGCTTTGCATCAACTTGAAAATGCTAGGGTGAGCTAATTGATGTTAAATCTGCTCCTGTGAAAAATGCTTAGAGTCTAGCAAATTGGATGCTTCAGGGAATGTTAAATCTAGCTTTTGCTCTTTCTGCATAGAACGTGAACATGAAGTCAAGGATATTTTAGAAGCAGTTAGAGCTAAATATACCAAGCTTAAGGACACAATTGAGTCTACACCTTGTGCCTCTTGTGCAGCCTATAAGCTTGAAGTTGCTCATCTTAAGGAGAAACATACTAGAGCCATTAAGGCCAAGACTTGTGAATCATGTGTTAACTTTGGGAAAGAAAATGCTTACCTTAAGGACACTCTAGAAAATTTTTCTAAAGGTAAGAAACAGTTAAACATGATTCTGGACACGTCTAAAACTCCTTATAAGAAGCAAGGTTTAGGATACAACTCTGCCCAGGACATATCCAAGCCTAATGTCATTCAGGTCTTAGAAAATAGCTTAGTTGAATTCAAAACCCAACATGCAAAAATTGTTTTTAAATCTGCAGGGTTTGTCCAACCTTCTTTTGAGGCAAAAGGTGCTTCTCCCAGTGGTACCAAATACTATTGCACCTATTGCAAGAAGAGTGGACATTTGGTAGAGTTTTGTTGGCGTAGATTGAAAAATGCTAGGAGAAATATTGCTAGATTTTCATCTCATCAACCTAGAGTTTTTATGAGACATGGTCATTTAGAAAATAAGAAACCTGGACTAGGATTTGTTTCACATGCTCATCATGTTCCTAGACAGGATGCTTCTCATGTTAAATTAACCATTGCTCATAATAGAACTTCTAATAAAATCAAGGATAGCATTTCTACTTTGCATACTACTCGCAGATATGTGTCTCAGTACTGGGTTCCCAAGTCGCTTTTAACTAACCCTAGTATTGAGACACATCGTTCTTTTGTGTCTTGATTTTTCAGGATCGCCACGGAAGGAGGAAGAATACATGGTTCGTCGACTCCGGCTATTCACGCCACATGACTGGAGACTCAAGATGGTTCACTTCCTTCACGTGGTCGAAGGGTGATGACTTCATCACCTTCGGAGATGATACACAAGGGCGGACGAAGGAACTTGATCAATCAGGGTGAATAACAAGTTCATTCTCAAGGACATCGCTCTTGTGGATAAGCTAAGGTACAACTTGCTTTCTGTTTCGCAGCTTCTTGATGATGGCTACGAAACTCATTTTAGGAAAAATGCCTGTCGTGTGCTTGATTCTGCCGGTGAGCTTGTTTTTGGGATCTCTAGAGTTGGTAGAATCTTTGGAGCTGATTTTTCTGAATCTCTTGCTGGATCTCTCAAATGTTTAATTGCATCTTCTTTTGATATCTGGTTTTGGCACCGACGTTTGGGGCACATTGGTTTTGATCATCTGACGTGAGTTAGCGGGCTTGATCTCATGAGTGGTTTGCCTAAACTCAAAGCTGTCAATGATGCTATATGCGCGCCTTGTAGGCATGGCAAGCAAGTTGCCGCCTCACACCCTTCATTGACTATGGTCATGACTGACGGACCGGGACAGTTACTTCATATGGATACTGTTGGTCCTGCTAGGGTTCGGTCAGTCGGTGGGAAATGATACATTCTTGTCATAGTCGATGATTTTTCGAGATACTCTTGGGTGTTCTTTCTTGCTTCGAAGGATGAGGCTTTTGATTATTATCATGATCTTGTTCTTCGTTTGGCTTCTGCACTTCCTGGTGCCTTACGAGCGATTCGCAGTGACAATGGCATGGAGTTCAAGAATGCTTCTTTTGCCTCTTTTTGTGCTGAGCGCGGTATTGAGCATCAGTTCTCTTCTCCATACGTCCCTCAACAAAATGGCGTTGTGGAAAGGAAGACAGAACCTTAGTCGAGATGGCTAGGACGATGCTAGATGAGTATAGCACACCGAAGAGGTCTTGGGCCGAAGCTATTGCTACAGCTTGCCATATTTCAAACTGTGTGTTTTTGAAACCGTCTTTGGGCAAGACTTCTTATGAGCTTCGATTTGGGAGAAAACCCTCTGTTTCACATTTTCGAGTCTTTGGATCGAAGTGTTTTATTTTGAAACCAGGAAACCTAGATACATTTGAATCAAGGACTTATGATGGTTTATTTCCAGGTTATCCTACTCTTTCGAGGGGTTTTCGGGTTTTTAATGTTGAAACTAACCTTGTCCAGGAGACATGCAATGTCACTTTTGATGAGACTAGCCCTGGAGTTAGATCCGATGTTTCAGGTGACTTACAGGTGACAGAGAGCATTTTTATTGAAGAAGATGGGGATGAACATGATCTCGCTCCTCTACACATTGTCGATGTTCTGTGCAAAATTGCCCAAGTTCCAGAACCTGCTATGACTGCTTCACCTCCAATTGAGGCTCCTGCTGCGACGTCTTCATCAGCAGTACCTGCGGAGGTCGAGGAGACGCTATCTCCCCCAGGCGCTCCTTTGCACATTCAGAAGCAACACCCTCCGGATCAGATGATTGGTAATCTCCATGAGCGAGTCACTCGCTCCAAGTATCATGATCCGAGTCTTTTCTCTCACTCTGCATTTGTAGCTTCTTTTGAACCCAAAGATATATCACATACTTTATCTGATGCTAGTTGGGTCAATGCCATGCATGAGGAGTTAGAGAATTTTGAAAGAAATAAAGTTTGGAACCTTGTAGAACCTCCTAATGGTCATAATGTTATAGGAACCCGTTGGGTGTTCAAAAATAAACAAAATGAGGATGGTTCTGTGGTTAGAAACAAGGCTAGATTGGTAGCTCAGGGCTTTAGCCAGGTTGAGGGGTTAGATTTTGATGAGACATTCGCTTCTGTTGCTAGACTAGAAGTCATTCGCATCTTGCTTGCATTTGCTGCATCTAAAGGTTTTAGGTTGCATCAAAGGGATGTTAATAGTGCCTTTTTGAATGGTTTTATAGAGGAGGAAGTGTATGTTAGACAACCCCCTGGCTTTGAGAATCCCAAGCATCCTGATAGTGTTTTTAAGCTATCCAAAGCCTTGTATGGTCTTAAACAAGCTCCTAGAGCCTGGTATGATATACTTAAGACCTTTCTGCTTAAGAATGATTTTGAAATGGGAAAAGTTGATAATACTCTTTTCATTCTTAGGCATGGCAATGACTTCCTGCTTATTCAGATTTACTTTGATGATATTATCTTTGGTGGTTCCTCTCATGCTCTTGTTTCTAGTTTTTCTAAGACCATGTCCAGAGAATTTGAGATGAGTATGATGGGCGAGCTCAACTACTTTCTGGGGCTTCAAATCAAGCAGTGCAAGGAAGGGATTTTTATCCATCAAACGAAGTACACAAAGGATTTGCTCAACGCTTCGAGATGGGTGACTGCAAGCCGATCGCCACTCCCATGGCGACTTTGACTGCTTTGGATCCAGATGAGGAAGGAGAAGCCGAGATCAACGCGAGTACCGCAAACATGATCGGCTCCTTCTATACTGACGGCCTCAAGACCGGACATCCACTTGATGCTCTGCCTCTGCTTGCGAGGTTTCAGCGCCATCGAGGACTTCACATCGCCAAGCCGTTAAGCGCATCTTGGTATTACACTCTACCCTCGATATGGCATTTGGTATTCCTGTTCTTCTTCGCTGTCCATTCGAGGGTTTTCTGATTCTGATTTTACGGGCTGTCGGCTAGATAGGAAGAGTACCTCTGGCACATGTCATTTCTTAGGCACTTCTCTTGTCTCTTGGTCTTCTAGGAAGCGGTCTTACATTGCACGATCCTTCTTTGAAATTTGAATATGTAGCTACTGCTAGTTGTTGTAGTCAGATTTTGTGGATGGTCTCCACTCTTAAGGATTTGGGGTTAACCTTTGCTAGTGTTCCACTTTTCTGTGATAACACTTCTGCTATTAACATTGCTAAGAACCCAGTGCGACATTCTAGGACCAAGCACATAGACATTCGCTATCACTTCCTTAGAGACCATGTTGAGAAGGGTGATATTGTGTTGCATTTTGTGGAGTCCGGGGCTCAGTTGGCTGATATCCTCACCAAGCCTTTAGACCCAACAAGGTTTGCCACCTTGAGGAGCGAGTTAGGGGTAATTTATTCCTATGGGTTGGTTTGAGTGGGAGTTTGATCTTTTCTGATCTCACCTTGTTCATTTGATCTTTTCTTGATTTTCTTTTGAACTTGTTGATCTTTTTAGGCTTTTTAGGCCTTTTGAGCTTTTCTTGCATCTCATTGTATCATAGTGCATTCACATGAAAAATACAAAAAGATGTATTGTAATATAAGCTTTTCTGCTTATCTTTTAATTGATGAAGCTTTGCTTATTACCCTTTAGAGCTTTAGTATTTCAATTCTTGCTCAATGCCATGTCTAGTTCCTTGACTTGCCAGAATTATCATGCTTTCACATGTGTAGCTAAGTCTTTGTTGTATGAGCTAGAACTTTAAGACAACTCGAACTAAAAACTGTAATTTGTGGATGTTTTAGTTAGTTGCGCAATAGTGCTCCTTTTGTGACATTGGCCTTGTCAAAATTGCTATGTTAGCTCTTGAATCTAAAATTGATCATTACTTGAGCTTCTTGTGTTCTCGAGAATCTAAAACTGCTCTTGTGCAAAATGAAAAATGAAAAATCAATTTCAAGATTGTCTTATGCTTAAATTGTGCCAAACTACTCTTACGAGACTGCATGTCATAGACATGAACTTAGAGATAGTTTGATGATCCAGACGATCTCATGGGGACTGCTTGTCAAAACTGACATGAACCTCAAGATTTGTCGCCCTGGTAGAAACTTAGGAAGAGTTTGTGGATGGCTCCTAGTCCAGGATCTTCTTCACTAAGATATACCTTTAATCAACTTCTGGTCGAAGCTTAGGAAGAGTTTGTGGATGGCTCCTAGTCCAGGATCTTTTCACTAAGTTAGACCATTAGTCAACTTCAATATTCATTGCAAATGAAAAATTGTTGAAAAATGGGTGTTTGAGAAAATTGAGCAAAATGATTCAATACAGGATCTGTTTGTCTCTTAATGTGGTCATTGTTAGTTTTTTGATCTCACATTGATATTTTGACATGGCTAGTATCATTTTAGGATCCCTGTTGATGAACTTGCTAGATTTGAAGCGTTGTTTAAAATGCTAAAATTTATTGCTTTACTTTGAGCCTTCGAGCTTAGCTTTGATATATATGTCTTATCATGATCTTTCTAGCGCTGTTACGCTTGATATGTTGTTTGTGCAATATTAGAAATACTACCTGGTTCTTTTGAGTAATCTCCAAAACTTCTTGTAATCAAAAATTTAAAAATATATATAAAAAATGAAGCCACTCCATTGCATTTCATGCATGCTCCTTATGCTTTTTCCTTTTTCTGCATTTGTCATCTCTGGACGAGAGGAAGACATGATTCCTTGATAACTCCATTGTCAAAGGGGGAGAAGATGGTTGAAAAAGGGGAGAAAAAGGGGAGTTACGAAAAAGGGGGAGCTACTTGGAGAAGATTTGAAAATTTGAGATTTTCTGAAATTTGAGGATCATAGTGAGGGGGAGTTTCTTATTTGCATTCTTATGGTCTTATTGCTACCTCTGGACTTGAATTGCAATTCTTGATCCTCACAATGATCAAAGGTCATATCGAATAATTGTTCTTTCATATGGACCTTAAGTGAGATTTTGACTCCTTCTGGAAATTGAAGCTTTCTTGCTTTCTTTTGCCTTATCTCACTTGTCTTTACTATTTTGAAGCCAGCTTGGTCATTTCCATTGCTTTCTCTTACATGTGGACCAAGTTGTGCCTTTGAGCGAAAACGTCGAGTTTTTTACTTTTCAAACCCTAAATTTTGCATTTGTGGGAAATTGCCAATGTGTTCATCAAGGGGGAGATTGTGGATATCATGGGGATATATATGAGATCTTAGGATGATGTTACAATTGGCAATGTCGTTTATGGTTTGTCGATTCACGTGTTTTCGGCGAAGTTCAAACTGCTGTCAGGCAAGTGGCGGTCTGACCGGTCCAGGTGGCGGTCTGACCGGCTTTGGGAAATCGGTCAGACCAGCCTTTATGAGTTTTTGGATTTTGGAGCTGGGCCAAAAATAGAGGGTGTAGGCAAGAGAGTAGAGTCTACTACACTTGGTCTCATAATTTTTGGAGCTTTCAGGCAAAAGTTTTATTGGTTTGAAAATTCCAGTAGGTTTCGGATTTCCAAGAAGGAAATTTGGCGAAGTCGGTGGGCGGTCGACTGCCAAGCCAGTGTGATCGAGGCCGAGCTAGAGGCGGTCGAGGCCGCCAAAGTGGCGGTCTGACCAATTTTGGTTTATTCAGCGGCCAACTGGTGGCGATGATTGTTGGGTTAGGTCAAGTTCATGGGTTTCATAGCACATGTGTTGCATGATGCATGTTTTGACTAACGTGGGTCAAGTTGTGAAGAACTTGTTCCCGGAATCGATTTTTTTTGTCTATTGTTGTGCAGGTTGCTTGACGGTCAACGGCGAGGATGATCGGGACTAAGCTTGGAGAGCTGAAGTCCAGAACAATCGGGGATGCTTGTGAGGTCAATGGAGTCAAGCATGGTGCAAGAGGGACAAAGGTGACCGAATCAGGCGATTGATTACAACAGTTGGATCAAGCGGCGCGGGGGTCGGTGCAAGTGCCATGGTGGTTTCGGCGGGAGCCGGATGTGAGAGACTTACCGACATGATGAGAGCCGCTGGATCGACCTACACGTGGCGAAGCATGGGAGGTGCTTCACGAAGATGAGACTCGGTCTTTGAAAAAGATCGGAAGGGGTATTTTGGTAATTTTACCAAATACCGCTTTGGTGACCTTTTGCCAACCCTCGGCGCAAGACGGTGCTTGGAGAAGTGGATTAGGTCAAGAGGAGATGAAGACGACGCTTTAAAATGCGTGCGTGTGTGACCCATTTGTGTTGGGCCTTAATGGGAGCCCATTAGGGTTAATGCTTCTAGAAAGTCTAAGCCTCCACTATAAATAGAGGAGGGAGGTGGCTGCACCTCCTTCAACCCTTTCATTGTGCTTGAAACCCTAGTTTGCTTAGGGAGAGGATTAGTGGAGGTTAGGGTTCTAGAGAGTTGGATTTGATTTCGTGCTCATGTATTGAGTCTTTGTCCTCCATTGATGGAGTGACTATAAACCAATACTATATCAAATCAATCCAAAGAAAGTTCCCTCAAAGATGAGTCTATTTGCTTTCTTTCTCTCTATTTGGTGATTTGTGGTCTTTCTTTGATCCGCGAGTTTTTGCTTGTTCTCTTGCCGTGATCTAACTTGCTGTGACATGTGGGAACTCATCTAGGATCATCTTGATCATCAATCACCCACGAGCGAGTTTCTAGATCGTATTTCGATTTTGACTCAGTTTTGGTGCACACTTCGCTCAAACTGAAAAAGATAGGAACTTTGGCATGGATCTCTGCGATCTTTGATTGGAATAGGTTCCTAATATCTTATAGAAGGTGTGTCTCAAATTTCGTGGAGTTTGGCTTTACAGATCAAAAGTTAGACCGATTTGAGTTTTGATTTTCGGGCTGTTTTTACTGTTCATTGGCCTGGAGGTCTGACCGTCATGTATTGAGAGGTCAGACTGATTTCTAGTTGGAGGTAAACTGCCCAACTTATTTAGGTTTTGAGTTTTTATGTTTTTGGTCAATTTGCTTCGGGGTTTTGATTGGATTCAATACAAGTCTTCCACTGTGCTTGTATATTGATCTTCATAGCTTTTATAGCTATTAGAGTGAAAATCGTATTGAATTCAATCAAGGTGAAAAAGAGATCGTGCTCCTATTCACCCCCCCTCTAGTCGCCTTTTTGGTCCAACACATCTCCACTCGAAATGATCCTCCACTCCAGGCGCTAAGCACACCGCACTCAATCGATCCCAGAGCCGCAGGTACTCCACCAACGCATTTGTGTCCGGGCCCCTGTAGTGTCCTCTACCCACCGGCCGTTGAGCAACGCTTCCCGGACCGTGCGTTGGCTTCTGACTGTAGAGGAAACCAACCTGATGAGAGATGGGGCAATGTAACAGATACTTTGTCCATGGAGCCACCGATTCGTCCAAAATCGAGTTCTATCCCCACTTCCCAGATGAACTATTAGCGAAGCTTGAAACATATCACACTCTGCTTTATTGCACTGAGTCTTGAGATGATGCCATGGCCAGTCGCCCCACAACCGTTGGAGCCAAAGTCATCACATCCAGAGTGCTTGACTAAGTAGCCTTAGGTTGTGGATACCCAACCCTCCGAACCAAAGCGGTATCCAAACAAACACCCAGGCAATGAGACAATGACCTCCAGCCACCAACTCTGTTTCTTTCCACAAGAATGCACACCGGCCAAGGTCTATTGCTTTGATAACCGAGAGCAAAGGCTCCAAAGCCAAATCTCTCTTTAAAATCTCGTAAGATATTCTTTTGAATTCGACTTGTGATGTTTCCAAAGTAGAGAAGAAAGAGATAAGAGTTTTTCTTTTTGGAGAGAAAAGAGAGATGAACACCATTTCCTTGTAGGAGAAGGGCACTGGACATGTGATAGCAATAATACAAAACTGTATTTCGGCCAACACAAAGGCCAACATAGAAGAGCACTTTTCTAGGTCTAGCTCGGCTACCCAACGGTGGGGACATAAAAAATTCTATGGGACGGGGCTCCTTAATCAGCAGACATTTCTTAGGATTTTGCCACGTGATAATCCGAATCTCAACGCAAAACAACCAACTCAATCATATTCCTTGTCTTCCTTCCTGTGCTCTCTTCCTCCTCCTCCAGTAGACAAAGGAGTTGAGCAGAGAACCAGAGAAGAGCCGAACCGGCAGAAGCGCAAGCTTGTGGCTGTCCACCCCTCCGCCGGCCGCGTTCGCGCCAACCAATCAGGTTTCCTGTTCCCCCGTATTTCCCCCTTGCTTGGCTTATATAGGGCCTATTTGGCACGGCTGTGGTTTTCTGGCAGTTTACGGTTGAGCTCTGAAATTTGAGCATTGCAATCTTGAATGGTTGAGCTGCAGAGATTTGATGTTTGATCGTCTTACTTTTAGGTAGGCTGGCTGCAACTTTTAAGATGAGAAATGTCTGAAATCTCTGAGGCAAATGTTTGATACCATTTAATGGCAATTAACAACATTTAATGACAACTAACATCAATTAACGCCACGCAATTAACGAGCTAGCTAGCTGAACTGAAAAATCAGCTAGCTGCAGCATCATGAATTACGCTACAACCCTTCATATAACAATTACACGGGATAGAAAAGTGCCTACAACATAGGCCGAAATAGAATGCCCAAAAGGATGCATAAGAACATTAGAGTTCAAAGGAGTCAATTGTAAGAACAGAGAGAACTTGATATTGCAAAACGGTAAGAATTAACAAAGGTCAGCTCCATACATAACACATAACCAACAGTGTATTTATTTGGAGAAAAAAAACACAGGTTACCCAAACCGGTAATGCTAGAAGTGAAACCAAGTTTGGAAACTGACTTCTCAAAGCACCATTCAGGATAGAGAATATATATGCATAGACTCCATGAAAACAACAGATGACAACTAGAGTCATCAAAGTTGCGAACTGTCGTTCTTGTGGGGATCTGTGATTGGCAAGTCGTTGTTTCTCACCCACTCCTCATGGTACTTTGGGTCGTAAGGAACAGCTTCTCCATTTATAAAAGGTTCTCCTGCAATACAAGAAAAGGCATCAGATATGCATACGCCCAGATCTCGTTGATTACATGGATACATATGAAAAGTATGCTTGAACTCAGCTCATGAGCTTCTTCTAATGCATACAAGCATATTCACCTAGCTAACTGTACGACCGGTATGGCACCAGGGCGGGTGAATGGTGCCTTCAAATTTCCCCCCAAGTATTTACCTACTCTTCAAACCAATAGCTATGAGAAGCTATGAAGATCAAAAATCAAAAAATCCAATTGCTACAGTGATTTCAGATCGTGAACAGTAAAAAACCATCACTATTTCAAATACGAAAATCCATGTAACTTTTGATTCGTAGATCCAAAAGACTTGAAACTTGAACCAAGGCTAGATCATGATCTTAGGAACCTATCCCAATAGAAAAATCTGAAAGAACTTAAGAGAATTTGGATCTTTTGGTTCGTGAAGCTCTGCTACACTAAAATCGGGTAAAAACCAAAAATTGAGCTAACTCTCAAACCAAAGCTCCAAATGACTTAAAATTTGGTATGCACCCTCTCTAGGATATCAGGAACCTATTCCACTCAATGATCAAGAAAATCGTTGCCAAATTTATGACATTTTCCTGTTTGAGGGAAAGTTACACAAAAACGGGGCAAAAACCAAAGATGGTGAATATGATTTGCTCGTGGATAGATGATGACCAAGATGGCTTTAGATATGTTCACACATATCACAACAAGCAAAAACACCAAAGAAATCGAGGCAAAAATAGCTGAATCAAGAAATCACTCGGAGAGGCCAAAGAGAGCAAAAACCGAGTTTCTCCATGAATCTTGCCATGAAAGTGGCTAGATGGGTGGAGATTGATTTCGAGAGGTTATCTCCATCTCTTACATGTCCTTGGCACAACAAGATAAAGAAGGGAAGAGAGATGGGGAAAAACCAACCAAATCAAGAGCAAATCAATCAACACAAAAGAGATTCATGGAGATGAACAAAGATTGATGCATTGCTACTTAAGGATAAGGGTTTTACAGCCACTCCACTTGGAGGACAAGAGAGCACACCATAGCTCTCAACTTTTCTCAAACCCTAACCCTAGAGCTCATGAACCCTAGGTCTCAAGAGAGGATGGTTAGATGATTTTCCACAAGTCTTCATCCCAACCACTTAAATAGATGGGCTAACCAGTCACATCCTACCCTTAGTGGATACTATCCACTTAGCATAATAGGGGAAACCCGATAACCACACACACACGGGTTTTAACTCACACTCTACACGTTTTTCAAAGCACATAAGCCCGAATCCGCTAAGTCCTTAGCCTTAATCCAACTTGATCATACCAGTTTCTCCATGACCTAAACCGCCTTTCCAAACGTCGCTCAAGCGCCGCAGTTTTCTTCCGAAGTAGTTTCCGGTATTTTGGTCAAACTACCAAAATACCATTCCTTGACCCGGTCTTCTTCATCCATTGCAAGCAATTGCCATGCTTGCCACGTGTAGATGCACCACTGGCTTGTCGTGCGTCGGCAAGTCTCTCCCGTTCTGGTTCCACCGGACCACGCCTCACTCGGACCGACCAAGCCACATGGTGCAATCCCACCATTCGAATTTCCCTTCAACATTTCCCGCATTTCTCGTGCCATGCTTGAGATCACCACCTTACCTGGCATCCTCGACCGTTCTGGGCCTCAGCTCCTCCATGAGCTTAGCCTCGATCCTTGCCATTGACTGTGGTTGACTCCAGGCGACCCTACACATCCAAAGACAAAGAAATTGTTTTCGGGCACTAGTTCTTCACAACTTGACCTACGTTAGCAGTAACATGTCTCAAGCAACCAGTAAACTCCGATAAATTTGCAAATCAATTTTTTGACCTTCACAAATTGCAATAGTTCATCACAACATTATCCAGGACTCTCTCACATGGTAGTTAACCCAAGAATTAACTCTACTTAAACATAGTACAAACATCAGGGGACTGCAAATAATTTAATGGCACAAGGTTAAAGCCAGTGAATTTATGGTTGACTAGGTTCAAAAAATAAAACACAGCATGGTCATTGAATAAGAATAACCATCAGCACAAGTGACAAAACATATTTTTTTGAATGAGCTTACATAGGAAGCACCATGCAAATGATAATAACTTGATAAAAAAATTGGTGAGTACTGCGTATTGCACATTTCTCGCACTTCGCCAATTCCAAATCACAACCCATGAAATTGATACGAGCTCCTCCATAAATCTAGAGAATAAACCAACTCCATCTTCCCCTCAACATGTTGTCTCACTAGTTAATTTCATAACACTTACTTAGATATAACTGTACATCAGAATTCAACCTTACCAACGTATACCAACTAAATGAATTCACCCATTCTGTCACACAAGCAGACTACCGTAGTCAAAGACAGACGTAGCAAAGTTTTTTTTTTGTAAAAAAAGGCATGTACAAGCAAAATCTCTAATAAATCTCTATATAAACATAGTCATTTGTCACAATCTAAAATGGTGATTAAAGCATCGAATCATCATCTCTATTCAACAGATAGAAATTCCAACCATTCATGCGTCATTATTACTGCACAAACATAACAAATCCCGGTCACTCAAACGGAGAATTGTCAGCACATCCACGACAAGGGACAACAAGGGAAGGTGATTATCACAACAAACTACAACACAACACTTACCAAACCACCTTATCGATTGCCCCATCCCTAGCCCCAATCCCCTCCCGATTAACCATCAACCCTAGGAGATGGGGGAAATGGGAGAAGCAAGAGGGTGGAGGCGCCAGATGCGGGGGGTGTCAGATTACTGCAAACTTCAGGTTTTAGAGTTTGTAGCCACTGGGAGATGGTTCAGTTAATGGATGGCTGGGATGAAGTGATACCCTTTCGTTTAGTGTGATCGGGCAGTGGACAATGAAGATGATGCTTCGATTGCATCTGACAGTGGGAGAGCACCAGCTTGTTTACTGTTCTTCGTTTAGAATTCACCGTTAACTATTTACCATGTTGAAACTATAAATTCAGTCGGTGTTAGCTGGCAGTGCTGAATGAAAGCACTTATATGCCGCCGCCGTGTAAGGGAGAATCATTCGATTAAGCCCTAGCTCACTTTATCGTTTTTCTTTACTCTTTAGAACCTCAGTTGTATCTTCTGTGTTCTTTCCAATATACATGCTGAAAATCCCCCAAATACTACTCTGAATGTGTTGGGTTCGGATCAATCAAATCGGGTCCTAACATATTGGTATCAGAGCACATAGATTGATTCTCGAAACTGGTGGGTTGTGAGTGGTTCTTGACAGTGAGGGTTGAAGAACTGAGTTTCTTCGGTAAAATTCCTAAGCTGGCTCAAGGAAACTTCAATCTACTAAGGGTTTTAGCAGTCAGGGTTGAGATAGATTCTTACATCTTCTCGTAAAATTCCCAAGGTGCTAAGGAGGCGAGTGACTAGATCTAAATGATGCCGAAGGTTAGTAGATCTGGTGAAGAGGATTTCGGGTTAGCCGTAATGGGCGATCTGGAGGCGATGAAGAAGGAAATGAACCATATGCAGCAGCAAGTAGGTGAACATTCTGAGAACATCCAGATCCAGAAGGGGCAGTTTCGTGAAAGGGTTGAAGAAAACTCATCCAAGTTGGATCTGATGATGGAGATGTTGAAATCGTTGATGGAAAAGAAAGGGGATGGAGAAGTGGCGAGCAATTTAGTTGCTGTAGAAGGGGATGCCAGTAGGTTGCGAGGCCAACAAGTTGCTAGACCTCCCAATCCAACTTGATATTCTTATGTTACCCCTGGTAGTGGGCATTCCATTTTTCCTATAGCAAGCACAAGCTCCTTGGTGCAGGGTACGTATCCTATACCTTTTTGTATGCCATTGATACCCAGCACAAGCTCCATGACGTTTCCTCAATCTTTTGTTGCAAATTTGTTGGGTTCGAATATGCCTAGCTAGTTGGAAAGCCATCCACCAAATGCAGTTAATGGAGCTTTTGGTGTAAGCATGTATCCTATGATTATGGAAAATTGATCCTTTGCACCTCAGTACATCAGCTCCAACCCACCATGTTTGCCTCCTTACTTACCTACACAGCATAACAACCCAAATTATTCATTAAGTGGTGCTCCACCAAGTATATCTGAAATTCAGGGATACTATCTATGGCCAAGAGCTCCGGAAGTACAACACCATAGTCAATATCAGTATCCAGCAAGTCCAGGAGGGAATGGGTTTCATTATAACCAACCTTTTAGCAAGGGTCCTAAACTAGATTTTCCCATGTTTAATGGAGAACAACCTGAAGCTTGGATTAGGAAGGCCGAGAAATATTTTAAGCTGGCCAAAATTCCTGAAGAGCAAAGGGTTCCTATAGCTGAAGTGTATTTCACAGGAAAGGCTGATCAGTGGATTAGCAGCAATGGGATAAACACTGGACTTCTAACCTTGCAGTCATTCTGTGTCATGATCCAGAAAAGGTTTGTAGCTGACACAAGGTATGAAGTGACAGAAGCTTTCAGGGGATTGAGTTAGGATGGAACAGTAGAATTTTAGATTGACAAGTTTGAAAATTTGATGACCATAGTAAAAAGAAAAAAAAACCCAGCACTCAAGGAAGGGTATTTCCTAGAATATTTTGTGTCAGGATTAAAGGGATACATCAAAACACCTCTGAAGTCATTGGATCCTAAAACTCTAGTGAAGGCCTATGCTCATGCGAGGAATTATGAAAATAGTCCATCATACAAAAGAAGTATAAACTAGAACTCAAATATCAACTTGAGGGGACCTACTCAAGGGAGCACTCATAACAAATGGAAGGCTGCAGGTGTTAAACCAGAACCTAGTGACAAAACTACGACCAACAGCGGAAGTAAGTGGAATGGGGGCAAATGTTTCAAATGTAATGAGCCTTGGGTACTCAGTCACAGCAAAGTATGCAAATTCCAGAAGCAATTACATCTAATCGCTATTGAGGATGATGATGAAGCAAATGAGGAGAATGTAGAAGGGGTTTTTTGCTACTCCTCCTAGCAGCCTTGAGCACAAGAATGAGAGTAAGGACTTACAGGTATCCATACATGCTATCTCGGGTACCAGTTCGGGTGTGAGCACATTTACATTGAAAGTAAAGGTAGGAAGATTTAATGCCATAGCCCTAGTTGACAACAGAAGCACGTCTACATTCATGACACCTACAGCTGCACTTAGGTCACAATGTGAGATAACAAATCATACTCCAATGGCAGATGCCAATATATTAAACAATGATTCACAGTGCTTGGGTTGTTCATATGAGATACAAGGGGAAAAGTTTCAAACAGATTTCAGGCTATTGGAATTGAATGGGTATGACATTGTGTTTGGAAGTGACTGGATTTATGACCATAGTCCTGTAAATTTCAATTTGAGAACTAGGGAGTTTAGCATTTGTAAGGAAGGGAAGAAGGCAGTGAGGTTTATTGATGAAACTTATCCAAGTGAAAAATGTGTCATCAATGCCATACAATTGGAGAAGATGATGAACAAGGGAGTGATTAGGGCTGTCATCTATTCTCATGTTGTACTGAAGACTGGAACTACAAAACAAATTATTTCTCCAGAGATTCAACTCCTTTTGGATAAATTTCTAGATGTATTTCAAGAACCAAATCAGTTAGCTCTAGTGAGAGCTTGTGACCACACCATTCCCTTAATACCTGAAGCTCAACCTGTGAATACAAGACCTTACAGGCTACCTCATTACAAGAAAGATGACATGGAGGGATTAATTGAACAATTATTGAAGAACCAGACCATCAGGAGCAGTGTAAGCCCTTACTCATCTCCTGCCATCTTAGTTAAGAAAAAAGATAAGACTTGGAGGCTTTGTATTGATTACAGACAACTGAATGCTAATACAATCAAGAATAAATATCCTATTCCCATAGTTTAAGATTTATTAGATGAATTGCATGGAGCTAAATATTTTTCCAAGATAGATCTCCGGTCTGGATACCACCAAATCAGGATGGAACCCTATGATGTCTTCAAAACTGCATTTAACACTCATACCGGCCATTTTGAATTCCTTGTGATGCCATTTGGGTTAACCAATACCCCAGCCACTTTTCAAGCACTCATGAACAAGATTTTGCAACCATTTCTCAAAAGGTTTGCACTGGTTTTCTTCGATGATATTCTTGTTTATAGCTCTAATATGGAAGAACACAAGGAGCATCTGTAGAAAGTGTTGGAAGTACTGAGGAACAACCAGCTATTTGCCAAGTTGAGCAAATGTGTATTTGGGCAATTACATGTGGAATACTTGGGTCATGTGATCAGCCAAGCTGGGGTAGCGACAGATCCTGAGAAAGTGATTGCAGTTAAAAATTGGCCACAACCAAGAAACATAACCCAGCTGAGAGGTTTTTTGGGGTTAGCAGGTTACTATAGGAGGTTTATCAAGAACTTTGGAGTGATTTGCAAGCCAATGTTCAATGCACTTAAAAAGAATGCATTTCAATGGAGTGATGAACAACAGTAAGCATTTATGAGCATCAAGGAAGCCTTGGTCAGTGCTCCAGTACTAGCTTTGCTTGATTTTGGCCAGCCTTTTGTCTTAGAAACCAATGCCAGTGGCTATGGGATAGGAGCGGTATTAATGCAAAAAGGAAGGCCAATCTCTTTTATGAGCAAAGCAATTGGGCCAAAATCGGCAGCCATGTCTACTTATGATAAAGAAGCACTAGTAATACTAGAGGCTATTAAGAAGTGGAAACATTACCTCATGGGGGGAAGTTTAGTTATTAGAACCAACCAACAAAGCCTAAGGTATATTTCTGATCAGAGGTTAATTGATGGAATTCAGCATAAACTTATGATCAAGTTAATGGGATATAATTATAAGGTAGAATATAGAAGAGGGAGAGAGAACAAAGCTGCGGATGCTCTATCTCGAATTCCATATGCTGAACAAACTATGGCTATTATCATGGCTATTCCAGTTTGGGTCAATGAAGTCACTTAGAGTTATCAAAATGATGAGAATTATCAAGAAATCGAGAGGAAGTTGAGGATTGATGCTAACAGCACTCCTCCATATACCTTACGAAATGGGATATTGAGGTATAAAGAAAGAATCTTCATCGGTGCAAGCACAGATCTGAGGAAGCAAATATTAAGCTCCTTCCATGAGTCAGCTTTGGGGGGACATTCTGGAGGGAGAGCTACCTATCAGAGACTAAAACTGCTATTCTATTGGCCGGGAATGAAAACTGAAATTGCTGCATATGTGAAAGAATGTGCAATGTGTCAAAAAAAAGTAAATCAGAGAATGTTCCATATCCAGGACTTTTGCAACCCTTGCCTGTACCTGATATGGCTTGGGCTCACATAACCTTAGATTTCATTGAAGGCTTACCTAGATCAGAGAACAAAGATGTTATCATAGTAGTTGTGGACAAATTCACAAAATATGCTCATTTCTTTTCTCTCAAGCACCCATTTATAGTGCAGAATGTGGTGGATCTCTTCCTGGATCGCATTTACAAGTTACATGATCTACCAACAGTGATCATATCGATCATATCTGATAGAGATAGGATTTTTACTAGCACCTTTTGGTAAGAACTCTTTAAAGCCTTGGGAGTTAAACTGAGATTGAGTAGTGCTTACCACCCTCAAACAGATGAACAAACCGAGAGGGTAAATCAATGTTTAAATGACATTCTTGGTTATCTCAAGTCGAATGGTGGTACAATACCTCTTTTCACACAACTCTAAAAATGACCACATTTGAAGCATTATATGGCACTAAACCACCTCTTGTTACTGAAGTTATGCTGACAGACTATACACATGATAAAGTAAGAGGAAGGCTTCAATCCAGGTGGGTTGCTTTAGAAGTAATCAAGACAAATCTGAAGAAAGCAAGTACCAGGATGAAACAGTTCGTTGATCAGCACATATCTGAAAGGAGTTTTGAGGTGGGAAGGATGGTGTACTTGAAGATGCAACCTTACCGACATAATGCCTTGGGGCTGCACAGAACCTTGAAGTTGCATTCCAAGTTTTATGGACCTTTTAGAGTATTGGAGAGGATTGGTAGAGCTTCATACAAATTATTACTACCTAAGGGTTGCCTGATTCACCTGGTTTTCCATGTTAGCCAGCTCAAAGGACACATTGGCCTGAAAGTAGTTTCCAGTAGAGAGTTGCGCTTAGTAAATGAGGAGGGACACATAATAACTGAACCGGTTACTGTGTTGGAAAGGAGAGTAATTCCAAGGAATCATGAACCTGTAATCCAATGAAAGGTACAATGGGCAAATCTGTCCCCAGAAGCAGCAACTTTTGAGGATGCTGATTTCATCACCCGAATATTTCCACAATTTCATCCTTGAGGTCAATGATTTTAGGGGGGGGGCATTGTCAGATTACTGCAAACTTCAGGTTTCAGAGTTCGTAGTCACTGGGAGATGGTTCAGTTAATGGACAGCTAGGATGAAGCGATACCCTTTCGTTTAGTGTGATCGGGCGGTGGACAATGAAGATGAGGCTTCGATCGCATCCGATGGTGGGAGAGCACCAGCTTGTATACTGTTCTTCGTTTAGAATTCACCGTTTACTATTTACCATGTTGAAACTGTAAATTCAGTCGGTGTTAGCTGGCAGTGTTGAATGAAAGCACTTATATGCTGCCGCCATGTAAGGGAGAGAGAATCATTCGATTAAACCCTAGCTCACTTTATCATTTTGCTTTACTCTTTAGAACCTCAGTTGTATCTTCTATGTTATTTCCAATATACATGTTGAAAATCCCCCAAATACTACTCTGAATGTGTTGGGTTTGAATCAATCAAATTGGGTCCTAACAGGGGGAGGGAGCTGGAGAGGAAGGGAGAAGGTGGGGCGCCGGCGTGGGAGGAGGGAGGAGGAGGGTGTCGGCACCGGAGAAGGGAGGAGGATGAGAGAGGATCGCGGTGGCCCGAACTGATGGAGGAGGAGGGAGCCAGAGGTGAGGCGGAGGTGCCTAGGAGGAGGAAACTGGGGGAGAGAGAGGAGGAGGTAGGAGATGGGCGGCGCAGGAGGAGAGGACGAGGAGGAGGAGGGCGGGGTTGCGCGAGGGGGTGGGCGGGTGCATAAGGCGGCGGGGTAAGGCAGGGCTAGGGTTTCATGGGTATTTTTATAGAGTGGTATTCGACGGGTAATTACCCCCGAACTTCGGAGCTAATTTTGGAATGGAGGCTGTGGGAAGCCATGAAAGTTCCCCACGGACGGCTTCCGGCTTCTGTGCATTGTAACACAAAGCCGCTTTAGAGAAAAACAGTTGTGAAAAGCCTGCCATTTGGGACGGCTTCAGGCTTTTGCAGGCGAAAGCCGGAATCTGAAGCTGTCCCAAACACCCTCATAATCCGTCCCTTGATTCTCAAGGTTTCAAATCGAATAGTCCTCGTGCAGCACGCCATCTCCATCTAGTGGTGCAGCAACAATGGTGCTATGGTATTGGTGGCCATATTGGAGACTTGGGATTGGGCCTAGGGTTGGAAAAATAGCTCGAGGCTCGTGATCCCGCTCGAGCTCGTCACGAGCCGAGTCGGCTCGGCTCGGACTCATGAATTTTTGAGCCGAGCCGAGCCCGCTGCCCAGCTCGTAACAAAACCAAGCCGAGCTCGAGCCGCTTGTTGGCTCGTGCGGCCCACCAGCCACAAAGGCCCAATCCAGCGCCTTGTTGCCCTAGCCCCTAGCGAGGACTCCAGAGGCCGCCGCTAGTCCTATACTCTCGATCAAACAGCTCCCCACCCAATCCCCTTCCTTCCGATCCGCAAATCCTATCAACTCTCGATCCCCTTCCTCCCAATCCCCTTCCTCCCAATCCCCTTCCTGCTTCCTCTCCCTCCCCGTCCTCCACCCATACCAGTCTTGTGCTCCTCCATCCTCCTCGGTAAGCAGCAATCCCTGCTCCACCTGCATGCATGTCTTGTGCTCCTCCATCCTCCTCAGCCGGTGGCCGTCCCCTGCTCCACCCCGTCTTGTACCGTGCCGAAGCTCGTCGCCATCATGTTCTCCCCGTGGCTGTGGCTCCCCGGGGCTATCAGCGCCGCCGGTTGCTAGGGCACTCGAGTGCGACTGCCGTGTGTTCGCCTTCATCACCGGTGCCCACGCCTACGACGGCTTCCTCTTCGGCCCCTCTGCTGAGGAACTCAAACTTCAACCAGGTGTCATCGCCGAGGTTCATCACTGGTAGGGGTGGATCGACTACCATGTGCTAGGGGTGGGTGAACTTGTGAAAGAAAAGAGGTTGCTTCAAGATTAGTGCAGCTGCTAGGTGGCATAATCTAAAGTAGAGCCTTCTGAGGAGGGGATTAAGGCCCTCTCCCATAGAGCTGGCTAAATGGGCAGACCAACCAGAGCCAACACGGCACTGCAGTATTGATGGCTCGCCCAAGCACAAAGACGGCCAGATCGCCTTGTTCATGGGCGTGCAGTGCAGACAGCATGAGCATGCAAGACGGGCAAGACGCCCGGCATGGTCATGCTGGGAGGCGGAGGCAGAGGGTCGGAGAGAGAGCCGTGGCCAAGTCTTCTTGCACCAAGGCCGAGCGGAGGAGGAGGAGGGTGTCGCGACGCACTTTGTCACACGGAGCAGAGGGAGGAGGAGGCGGGCCCTAGCGGGCGGCGGTGCATAGTCTTTGCACTGAGTGGATTTGAGGAGGAGGCGGCAGCCATGTGTCGTCGAGGCGGTGCTGCAGGAGGCGAGGCGGCGGGGTCGGCGACACGGGCCGCAGGAAGCGAGGAGGTGGCGGGGTCGACGACGCGGGTCATGGGAGGCGGCGAGGTCGTCTCAGCGTCATGGCCGTGTGGAGGCGGCGGGTCAGCCCTTGGGAGGCGAGGAGGTGTCATCGAGGTGCCACAGGAGGCGAGGAGGCGGCGGGCAGAGCCAGGCCGAGGAGCCGCGGTGTCGTCAGCGACGGCGTCAAGGTGGCAGGCCGGTTAGGGAGAAGGGGGGGGACGGGGAGAAGAAGACGGTGGCTACGCTGAAGGCAAGCAAGACGACGACAAAAATTTCGGCCGTTGGGAGATTTTTTGACCTTTTTTGACTGTTGAGGGCTTAAAAAATAGCAAAAAATTTGAAAAAAATTTGATTTTTTTTTCTATAAATAGGCACCATACCCCCCTCATTCAGCACCCCTTCATTCTCCATTCTCTCTTTGAAATTGTGTTGTGAAAATTCAAATCCGTGTTGAGCTCATTTGGCAAAATTCAAAAAATTTGTGCCAAAATTTGGAAATTCAATTTTAAATCGAAAGTCGTGAAAGAGGTACAATACTATTTTTGTAATACTTTTATTGTTAATTATTGTTATGCTAAAATTAAAGCAGTAATATTGTTAGTTTCGATTTTGTAGTTTTCGTTATGGACAATCCTTACGACAGCTTTGCTATTAGTGAGTTCGGACTTTCATCGGACGAAATTGCGTCTGTAGAGGCGGCTGCGGCTGCCTCAAACCAACCGGAGGTTTCACCGGAGGAGCAAGGTGGAGTTTCGTCGTCAGCCTCCTCGTCAGCATCAGGCTCAACGGCAACCGGAGCAAAGAGGTCGAGGCCGTCTACATCGGGAGTGTGGGAGAATTTCGACCGGACAACCAGGCAAGATGTAGCAGGAAATAAGGTACCATATGCTATTTGTAAAATTTGTCGCCATGAATTGTCTGCAAAGTCTACAGGTGAAACGGGACACTTGATTAGACATGCTACAAGGTGTCGAACCAAGCAAGGATTGGCGATGAGGCAGACACAGCTGCAATACAACCCCGACGGTATGGTATCTAGCTGGGACTACGATCCTCAGGTAGCCCGCCAATCTCTTTGTCGTTTAATTGCTTCTGAGGATTTACCGTTAGGCTTTGGCGAGTCTGCTTCTTTCCAAAATTACATTAGGACTGCGCATAATCCTAGATTTACTTGGTTTCTGACGCAGACAACAACTAGGGATCTAGTGAAATACTATAATGAACGTCGTAATAAAATAAAGGAACTATTTAGTACGTGCACATTTTTGGTGGCCCTGACCTCGGACATATGGAGTGGTCGGGCTAGGGGGGATTACCTTAGTGTAGTTGCGCATTATATTAATGACGATTGTGTAATGGAGAAAAGGATTATATGTTTGAAATTAATTGATGTAGTACACACGGGGGAGAATATTGCGAACTGTATTATCAAAGTCGTGGAAGACTTTGGTCTTACAGACAAAATATTCGCAATTACTTTAGACAACACCGCTTCAAACTCTAGGGCCATGGACATTCTTACTCCAGTGTTGAGTACATATGCCGATTCTTTCCTGCTACATCAACGATGCGCTTGTCATATTATCAATCTTATAGTCAAATGTGGTTTGAAGAGGTTGAGTCCGTATATTAAAACTTTTCACGATGCGATTTCTTTCTTGAATAATTCTAACGTATGAATAGCACAATATAAGAACTTCTGCAGGGCGATGGGTGTATGTCCAAGAAAGTTCGGTTTAGACATGGAGGTAAGGTGGAACTCTACTTACCTCATGCTTAAGAATCTTTTACCATACAAGAGCACTTTTTCTGTATTTATTCAAACGCACTATCCTAGCGAGCGGTACTATGCTTATTAACCGAGCAACATTGGTTCGTTGCTTTGAGAAGGTACTGTCGTTTTTAGAAATTTTTTATGAGGCAACTATTACTTTGTCCGCTGTCTACTATCCAACATCTCCTATCATTGTGCATACTATTTTACGGATTGCTACTCAATTGAAAATGTTTGAAAATGACATAGTTTTACGTGATACTGTTGTTTCCATGAGATCTAAATACCTTAAATATTGGCGAGAAATCCCTTACCTATGTGCCTTTGCATTTCTTTTAGATCCTAGGGCTAAAATTGATGCATTTGGTACTGTACTTGATCTTCTTAGTGATGCTACGGGGCTAGACTATACTGACTATTTTGTAGAAATTTGTTCTCGGTTATACGAGGTTTACCAAAGGTATGAAAATAAGTTCCGGGGAGTCCGTTCGCAACGACCTCTAGTAGCCCCCACCTCAAGTGGAAAGACAAATATGTAGGGCGCGATCTTCGGTGTCTCTTCCTCCAGGTCCAGGTCCAGAGGTTCTTCTTCTTCTTCTACACCAACGCCTACTCAGCCAAGACCCACAAGGAGCGGAGAACTATCCACCTATCTGGACAGCAATACGGTGGATTTAAACTTAGAAAGCTTCGACATCTTACAATGATGGCAAGCCCATAAATTAACATATCCCGTGCTATCTATACTTGCACGTGATGTGTTAACTATTCCGGTCTCTACGGTTTCCTCCGAGTCTACTTTCCGTCTTTTTGGAAGGATATTGGAGGAGAGAAGAACAAGTCTCACAAGTGAGATGGTAGAGATCCTTCTAATTGTGAAGGATTGGGAACAAGCTGATTCACGAACACAACACTCTGTGGAAAATCCAGAGTTATCGGAGTTGTTCAAAATCAGATTTGAGACAATGACAAACACATAGAACAAAGATGTATCATGTATGTAGAATTGTAGAGTTATAGGCTGTACTCTTTTTCCTTTGCCAAGGTTTTTTTATTTTGAGTTTTTACTTGGCGAAGGTTTTAACGAGACAGCCAGTTGGACATCAATAAAACTCTTTATTACATTTTCAATATGATTGTCTCATTTTTTTTAATTTTCATGTCTACTTTTGAATTCTTCACATTTTTCTATTTTTTCTGTCAGACCAAACGGACCACATCCTGCTTGAGCGAGCCAAAGCGAACTCGGACCTACCAAAGACAAAATCTTCACTCACGAAGCTGTCTGGGCGATCTTTCTTTCGCGTCCGCCCAGATTAGACAAAGCAGAGATAGTATCTGGCCAAAATAACCTGTGTCTAAATAGACCGTTCCTAACCGGTCTATGCTATACCGGACCGGACGGCCCATTTGGACACTTCTGCTCTCCCAAAAATTTTTCTTCCGGTGGGGACCCCAGAGTAGCAGTTGCGACCCGGCCCTCGTGAATCTCCCCCATCCCACCCGGGGACCAAACCGAACAGACCACTATATCTCTCCCCCCCACACCCCACCCCCACGTCGTCAAGTCGCCAGCAGCACGGGTCGCGTTTCGGTTCGCGCTATCGCTTGTCCTCGTATCTGATCCTGCGCCGTGCGGGGCGGCTCATCTGCGTCGGAGGCCGCGGAGTCGGAATCGTGTTGAGCCTCCTCCTCCACTCTCCCAACTCCGCCTGTCGACGCTACAGCCGCTTCTCTCCCGAACGACAAAGCCCTAGTAATTTCCTCTCCCCCGTCTCGTTTCCCTCCGCGCTCTCTGCAATCTGTAGGCTCTCTCTATGTTATATATTTTTTTATTGGGATTTTTTTGACTTGGCTTTATCAAAAAATTACCAACGTTGACCTGTTGTCCTCGTCGCTGTTTGTGTGTGGAGTAGTTAAAAACTTGCCTTTTGTAGTTCATGCGTGTGTGAGATACCAATATTGCTGTATCTGATGTGATTCCGCTGTCCGTAGTGGTACGCGGAGATGGCGTCTAGATCTATTTTTTGGAACACTCGCAGTTTGTTTGGCAATTTAGTTAGAAAATGTCAAGAGTACGGAAAGGTTTGCTATGATGGTACTTGTTTCTAGATGAGATGCATATGTACTTCAAAGCTGCGACCAGCATTAGTTGCCTTGTCTATTTGATCCTGTATCACATGGTGCTGAGATCGATTCACGGTAATTGAATTGTTGGCTGGCTGGTACTTTTCTCAAGGGTGAGTTGGCAGGCGCCACACCGCTCTCATGATTTCCGGTAAATGGATCGACTAGAAGTGCAAGTTGGGACCCTTGGATGTTATTGAGAAGGATTTCACCTGAAAGCGCTACCGAGCCTGCAAATCCTTGCGGTGGCCTGCCACGTGATTATCTGCTGCCCTGGTCCACACCTGTTTCTTAAAAACTTGCAGGTTGGGGGATGCAGTACATGTGAATTCAACACTTAAATTTTGCATATGTATTTATTGTAAATGTGAATTTAACACTTGAATTACTGCTGGTAACCTGGTGGAAGCTGGCCGCTTCCCACCTGTAAACTTATAGTTCCTGTTTCAAGAATGAATTGTGGCCATTTTGAATAGCCAATCCGTTCTATTGTTTTGCAGTTCCCAGTTGGTAACCGGCTAGGGAATTGTCTTGGTTACTGTTGGGAACTGCCCAGTTCTGAAGTTTTGAACCTTGGGATTGGGTAGAACTTTGCCAAGAAAAACTGTAACACCCATAGAGGACTGTAGATCTGATTAGACCGTGTATGTATTTTCTTATGCGGAAGAGATGGAAGTTAGCACTTGTTCATTTTTTACATTGGTAGTAGGTAATGATTGGAAATGCTGAAGAAAATTAGGAGTATCTGATTTGTGTTGTATTTAACTTGGATTCGCGGGAAACTTTTATTTTGGTAGCTGGAACTCAAAATATTTATTATGCTGCAATGGAAGAATTCCATTTTAACTTTCCCTTTGACCTAAACAGTGAACACAAAATTGTTAAATGGATTAAAAAAAAGTTATGGAAAAGAGTGCTAACTAATTTTCTTTTATTTTTCCGTTATTAGTAGTACTTTCTTGTGCTGTCATGACTTATGATGATGTTGTCAAGATCTTTTTTTGAATCGTTCATTTTTTTCAGGTGTTTGCACTTCTGAATTTAGATGCGCAGAATGCCTCGAGGGCAAGGTTATTCTTTGTCAACCCGTGAGAAGCCTAAAGTTGATGAAGCAGTCAATTCAAATGAAGATAACAGCAGCCATAGAAGGAGCGCTTATTTGTTGCTGGGATTATTGATAGTCTTCCTTCATGGATCCTGGTCTGTTTATCGTATCCAGTTTGCAAATCTTCCTTTGCCTCTTGATGCTGAGCAGGCTGGTAAGCGGGGGTTCTCAGAGGCTTCTGCTCTTGAGCATGTTAAGTACTTGACAGGCTTGGGTCCTCATCCAGTTGGTTCAGATTCCCTCGACCTTGCTGTGCAGGTTGTCCTTTCAAGCTGCTTACTTTTGCATCTTGAACAGTTTTTTACCTATAATTTCATTGTTCATACCAAGTATTACATTATCCTTGATGTGATTAGGCATTAATATATTCTAAAGATGCATTGTCATTGGCTTTTTCCTATCATGGTGGAACTAGCTATTGGCTGTTGCATTGTCCATGCTAATCATATTATCCTGTTAAATGAAGAGAGCTCTCTGGTAGGATATAGGCTTCTTCAAGGCTACAATTTTATGTATTCTTGTTGAAACTATCTTTAAGTTGCAATATTTCAGTTATCTGGTTGGGTGAAGCTACTTACTTTTGGGCACTACTTTGGGATGCTATTTTTCTAGATTTGGCTAAGACAATGAAAGCAATAGTGTTGCAAAGGAAGTATATTTAAGTATCGCTAATCTCAATTTTTCTGAAGCTCCACTAAATGGTGCCTAGAAATTTCTATGTGTTTAATCCAGGGTGATGCCATACAACTGCAAATGCCATTGCGATAGGGTCCACATACAAGGAATTAATTCTATAAGAAAGGGGGATTTCCTTATATGGCAACAAAGTTGCTATGAGGTTCTGATAATAAACCTTAAGTTAAAAGTGAGGACCCACCTAATTATTTCCTCCTCTTGTCTCCCTTTTTAAATGTTTTTCTTTAGCTTTCTTCTTTTCCCCATCACGATGGTGTTATGGTACAATCTTAAGTTATCCTGTGCTATATTGTTGTTGGGACTTAACATTTTGCTGGAACATTTCCTTTTAGTTGTACTATCCATTTTGACATTCCCATGCAATAGTATGTATATGCAGTGGCAGAAAAAATAAAGAAGACAGCTCATTGGGAGGTTGATGTTCAACTGGAGCTGTTCCACACAGATATTGGTGCAAATCGTATAGCTGGTGGCCTTTTCAATGGAAAAACACTCTTGTATTCAGACCTTAAGCATGTGATACTGAGAATTGTTCCCAAGTATTTACCGGAAGCTGAGGAAAATTTGATTCTTGTTTCTTCACATATTGACACAGTTTCCACAACGTAAGGCTCTATCTTCTCTCTTATGTGACAGCTTTGCTTCTGCTTTGCATTAAGTAATGAAATCAATATGCTGACACAATCCAACTTGAAGTAATGAAGGGTTTCCACATGCCTTTTTGACACTTAGTGGTTAATTGGTATATTGCATTCCTTATTTTTGTAGAATGTTGTATCCTTTTGCAACAATCCAACTTGAGTACCACATTAGTAATCGATTGAGGAAGGGGTGCAGAGGGTGGACTAGAAGAAATAGGAAAAATGATATTAAACGAATATATGAGCTGAGGAGTCCACTGTTCTTTAAACATAGGCGGGACCCGGGAGAGATATCTAGGTGCAAAAGTTGCCAAACATAGCTTGACAAGGAATGTTAGGTGTAACTTAGTTCAAGATGGAGCATGACTTGGTGAACAGATATTTAGGATATAACATGTGAATCTTCAACTAGAATATAACTGACATGCATGTTTTGAAGGAGCCATACAGACGAGGTTGTCTGATGGACAAACTACGTTTTGTTTGCCTGATCATTCTGTTGAGGATGATTTTGAAGAGTAATTTAGATAGATATTCAGCTTGTACATCTATTGTTAGTAACAGTGTAATTTATTGACACATTAATGATGAATTATTGCAATTCACAGGTGCTGTAGCAGAACAACTTGTTCTACAAACTTTCACATTTTATTATCCATTGTCAATTTTGAGAAAACAAATATACTTATATGCTTTTTCAGTGAAGGTGCAGGAGATTGTAGTTCATGTGTGGGAGTCATGTTAGAGCTTGCACGGGGAGTGGCTCAGTGGGCTCATGGGTTTAAGAGTGGTGTCTTGTTTCTATTTAACACTGGTGAAGAAGAGGGTCTTGACGGGGCCCACAGTTTTATAACTCAGGTCACTATCTTCATATTCATACATAATTCATGCTGCAACTAGCACTTGAACTTACATTTGCAATCACATCCAGTATTCAGTTGTAGGTTTTGATAGTCTGATGTTTGCGGTATTCTTGTAAGATCATTTGAGGGCCTCTTTAGTTGGGATGAATTTGGTTGAACCACCTAAAAAAATGTAGCCTAAGAGTTTTAAACCAAATCATCCCCATCATTCTTGGGAGATTCGATTATTTGCCACTGTCAAATATACGTAATTGATTATTTGCCACTGATGTGAGTATGACATGTGGTCCTAGGAATGATATCCCACTGCATCCATGGATGAAGTCCTGTAAGACTTGGCGCAGATGTGCAATTGTGCATGAGTTTTTTGGGTGGAAATGGGGGTCGGGGGCTTTCATTAGTAGCTGTTTGCCTGTTTGGACTATCCTCTGTTAAGTGTCAATTGAGGCTCGATTCTGGATGGCTCGCATCAGGGTAGAAGAGAGGGGAGGTGGGTAAAGATGGGGCCTTTTGCTAAACGTCTGACCTTGATCTTTAATAACAGGGTGATGTCCTAGCTCAAAACCTGCATTGCCTACTTGCTTTCTCTCTTGCTGTTCTCTAACTTGTCACTGAAAGTAGTTTTTTTCCCCTTCTGTAAATGTTAGAAAATCAATCCCTACATGACGCACCATAAATTAGAATTTATCATTGTACATTTGTTATTTTAAACATATCATTTTGAAAGAAAAGTGTGTCACTGCTCACTGCTCATGCTATGTATAACTCCCTAATGTAATTTACTAATATTTGTGCAGCACCGCTGGAGAAACTCAGTACGTTTTGCAGTTGATTTGGAAGCTATGGGTATCAGTGGTAAATCCACTCTTTTTCAGGTAAGGCTCTAAACTTGTAATATTCTCTATTCGGCAACGTTACACTTATCACGTCCTTCTTTTTAATCTTACTTTCTTGCCGATGCTAGTAAACAGGATTTCTGAACATTTTAAGCAAATCGACAATTCTCTTGGATTTGCATATGGCAGAAAATAAAAAATTAAGCACCCTGTTCTATTTCGCATGTACTCAAATTTATACACCAGAAGATTTTTTCCCTGTTGTTTTAAATCCTGTGGATAACCATGTCCTTTTTGTTTAACTTTTATTAAAACATTGATTTCGAACCTGCTCAGATTAACTTATTAATTTTTCCCATATAACAGGGTACTGACCATTGGGCTGTGGAGAGCTTCGCTGCTGTAGCCAAATACCCATCTGCTCAGATAGCTTCACAGGTGTCACATCGCTTTCTTTTGGATTTCTGAGTTTTGCTGTCTTAGAAAGAATAGTTTTTAGAGAGGTTCATTTCCCTTAGTAGACACAATCACACAGTTGATATTTATAATAAGTCCTGCTCTAGAAGTTTGAGTGACTTTCCTGTTCCAAGTTATATATTGTTGGGCCAGCAGATGATCTTAAAACGAAACATCATATATTGGCCAGTAGCAGGGAACATTGATCATAGCAAATAATTGTTGCAACTTACATTGTCATGTTTCCAGCATCACTGAAATCAAGCAGCCCAGAGCAGAATTGAGTGATTTGTAATTTTTTTCCTTGTCAGCTTTGGAAACACTCTATTTAAGTAGCCCTTCCATTAGAAAAGATGGATATGATTGTTTCTCAGTTACCTCACACCCACTTGTTTGGTGCTAATATTGAACTTGAAAAAAACTCGATATCATTTTGCTAGAGCGAAAGAAGATGGTTCCACGCATGTCATTTTACTCAACCAGCATAGTTCAGTCTTATAGTTTGCAAATATGACATAACTCAAACTTGTAATTGCAGGATGTTTTTCATTCTGGAGCAATAAAATCTTCTACTGATTTTCAAATATATCAGGAAGTTGCTGGTCTTCCTGGGCTTGATTTTGCATATACAGATACAACATCCGTGTATCACACAAAGGTTTGCTTTGATGACTTATTTTACATATTTTCTTGTCGTTACTAGTTACTAATACCAAAGATTTAGCTTATGTTCTGGTCTTTACATGAACTGATTGACATGGTTATGTATATCCATACACAAACTCCTGAACAAAACTTACAGCCATCATTCTTTGTAATTGATTTGTTTTTTGAACATGATCACTGTTGACTAATAACATAAAGTCTCAGTCAATGAGTCAACTGTTCCTACTTACCTGTTTGAAGTGCTAGAGATCACGGACCTTGAAACTAAGCCAATGTTATTCTCATTGATATTGGCCTTTTCAAGCAGAAAAAAACAAAGTAATATACATGTTTTTTTTAAAATTCTAAACCAAAAATAACTGTTTGGAAGGAGAAGCATTATTAATGTAAATGCTTCACAAGGTGGAAACATCACACATGAATTTTACTTCCTGAGGATGCCGATTGTTCCATGTAGAGTGCAGATCAGAACTGTTTAATTCTAGAATATGCTATGTAGCCATTTGATTCTTAGTGATATTCGGTTATTACTTCAATGCCATGAGATTAGAATTTTATGTGTGCCAAATTTTGCAACCGACTTTGTTGCTCAGAAGTTAGATCTGAGGTAATAGATTTAGGTCTAAATTCTAATAGTAACTTTTGTTGATGTTGGAAAAAGTAATGTAAGGTTGAAATACTATTTGAATCCATTTTTAAGTAAGTCCTAAACATTTTAGTTGGTTACTCATGATATTTTTTTGTTGTCTTACTCTTCTATGCAGAATGACAAAATGAAGCTTCTGAAATCAGGATCCCTTCAGCATATTGGAGAAAATATGCTTGCTTTCTTACTCCATGCTGCTGCATCACCAAAATTTATGAAAGATGCAAAACTGGCAAAGCAAGAGAGCACAGAGCAGAACAAAGCTGTTTTTTTTGACATTCTGGTATAATGACAAAATTGTCTTTGTTTGGTGTTATCAAATATTATGATTATGTCATGCAATTTCTGATTGTTCATTTAGTAAGCAAGCACATGTATAGCTGTTGCATTTTCGTAAGTTCCTATGAAAAAATAGGTTGACATTTAATATTGGTCATTGCACTGGATCTTGATATTTGAATTTTCAAGCTAATGTAATGTTTCAGATCATAACGGTCTACTCTTTTAGGACTATAATAAAAGAATCAATTTTGAAGTTGCTGAGGTGATTATGTCCCCTCAATGATTATTGGGCCATATAGTAGCTCATGTAACAGTAAGACCAAAGAATGAGAGTAATTATTTATTATGTACAATTGTTATGGAACAAATAATTTTATTCTTAAGAGCAAAAACCGTGTAAATTGTGAAGTTCTAGGAAAATTGAATTAGGGTGAAAAGATATAATAGGGGGTATGGATATAGGGGGCAAGGAGGAGAAAGTAAATGCCTCATACTTAATCTTATAGAAATAGTAATATATTTTGCGTCGTGTCTTGCTTCAAGGAATGACCCAATGCTGGGATGATTTGGTCCATCTTTGATGCGGTCATCCTTCGATTTTGTTTGGCTAGAGAAAATTAGGAATGGGACGGAATCATCCAATGTTTTTGGGTGGCATCGCCCTATTCCTCATCTCCTTCTGACTTCATGATCATGTGGATGGTCCTGGCCTCCTGGCACCATCTGGTTCCTCAAAAGAAACACCACCGATTTTGATGGTGTTGGTTGACTGTGCTGGCATAAATATAGAGCATGCATTCCCTCGAAAAATAGAGCATGCATTCCCTCAAAAAATAGAGCATGCAGTAACCAGAGGAATATCTGCAGATAATTCTAGTAGGTGTTCTCATGTGTTGTTGGTATCTGGAAGATTTTGGGGGTAAATATACAACATCCTTGTTGATATCTGGGAAAAATATACAGCACAGCAGTTAAATTATTTTTTAGGGATTTAGTCAGCATGACATTATGTTCGACCGAATTTTATTTCATATTTTGTTTCAGCTTTTCATTTGTAAGTTACGACGTTGCAGGGCAAGTACATGGTGGTCTATCCACAGCGACTTGCGACCATGTTTCACAACTCAATAATATTTCAGTCGCTTCTGATATGGGGAACGTCGTTGCTTATGGGTGGACGCCCTGGGCTTGTGTCCTTCGGAATATCATGTTTGAGCATTATTCTAATGTTGATATTTTCTATTTGCTTACCGGTTGTGGTAGCATTTGCTCTGCCATATATTTGTTCCTTTCCTGCTTCATATGTTGCAAATCCATGGTTAGTTGTTGGCTTATTTGGTTCACCTGCACTGCTTGGGGCATTCATTGGTCAGCATATTGGATTTATTCTCTTGAAGAGGCACCTTCAACAAGTTTATTCTAGAACAAAGTCAGGTCTAGCTCGAAACACGATGGAATACATTGTTGACCTGGAAGCTGAGAGGTGGATTTTTAAATCTGGTTTTGTCCAATGGCTAATAGTTCTGATACTGGGAACCTATTTGAAGGTTGGATCATCCTACATAGCACTCATCTGGCTTGTTTCGCCTGCTTTCGCATGTAAGTTGGTATGACTGTCTGAGCAAGTTAACAAAGTGTTATTCACCTTGAGTATTCATGGCTGTTGTTTCTTCGCAGATGGTCTTATGGAAGCAACACTTTCTCCTGTACGGTCACCCAAACAGCTTAAAGTTGTTACATTGGTTCTGGCTTTGGCTGTGCCAGTTGTGTCATCTGCTGGTTTGGTTATTCGCATGGTTGATGTGATTGTTGGGAGTATTGTACGTATTGATAGGTATATATGTAGAGCATGCAATCTCCAACTGTGTTCTCTATTTTAACATTTGCTGGTCTTTTGTTTTTAGAATCAACATTTGCTGTTCTTGGTTAGGACCAGGGATAAAAATCCCAGCCGGTAACCGCCGGTTACCGGCCGGTAACCGACTACTGGGAGGTGGCGGAAAGCGAATCCGGCGGTTTTTTCAAATCCAAATTCAAAATTTCAGATTTCGAATGAATTTTAATCAAATTTGAACAATTTCGACCAAACCAAATCGGTTTGACCGGTAACGACGATAACGGTCCGATTACGATCTGGGACCTCCGTGAAATAACCCGAAACGGGTTTTCAACCCTTGGTTAGGACTGCAAATATTTTTTGAACTTAAATACTGCTAATCAAGGATCCAAAAACCGGTGCCGGGTGAAATCCCGGTTGGAGGCCGGTAACGGTTACCGAAAATCCTAGTGAAAAACCGGACAAAATTCACAAACTGAAATTTGAACTCTGATTTCTGGAAACGGTAACCGGACCGGTTACTGCCCGGAAACCAGAAAAACCAGTTAAAAAACCGGCCGGAATTTTTAATAGACAAATTTTGAATTAGAAAGTGTTCAATGAAGTGCATATTTAGCTCATACAATACGTAATCAAGCATATTTAGCTCATACAATACGCAATCAAGCATATTTAGCTCATACAATACGCAATCAAGCATATTTAGCTCATACAATACCTAGGAAGTGCATTACACATTCAAAAATTCAAATTCAAATGTAAAATTTTCCGCTCGGTTACTGGTCACCTTGTCGCCACCGGGAATCCGGTAACCGGCCGGGATTTTTTCCCCTGCTGCTAATAGAGAGTACCTTGTCAGTTAATCTAAATTAACAAAACTAATGTCAACCTTAATTTGCATTAATATGCAGGAACCCCGGTGGCCTACCAGACTGGCTTGGAAATGTAGTAGTTGCTGTTGGCATTGCCGTCGTCGTTTGCTTTACGTTTGTGTATCTTCTTTCATACGTTCATATCTCAGGTAAACTATGGCATGCTAGATATATCGTCACATTTTTCTTCCCTGTTACAGTTACATCATTGTCTATAATCTTATTTATTCAAAAATTCAAATTTTGATTTTGATTTGTCTTGTGACATGTATAATGTAACTATGTAAGGGCTGTGGTTGATCAACAATCTTATATGAGATTAAGAGACTAACACATAGATCCAACTTGAGTCTGTAATGATCATCAGTTGTTACGTTTTCTTGTGTTTTTTGCTGGTCAGAACTCAGAAGAATCCTATTTTGCCCTCGACATTTGCTGTACTCACAGACATCTGAACATGCACCAAATTCTTGCATTTTTCCACATTTCTTAGCTGTACATACATCTGCCTTTTGTTTTACACTTATCAAAGAAGCTGATATCCTAGATACTGTTTTATTTAGGTGGTAAAAGGACTCTTGCTTTTCTGTTGTGTATATTCTTTGGACTTGCACTTGCACTGGTATCAAGTGGCATTGTCCCAGCATTCACGGAGGATATTGCTCGATCTGTAAATGTAAGGACAGCTACACTTCATTTATGGTACCATTCGGTTATGTTACTTCGTTGGATTTATCTTAAAATTTGTTATCATGATATTTGGATGTAATGAGTTTGAGTGGTGTTGTGACTGTTGTCATATGATTTCGGTAATTCGTTATCCTTTGCTATCTCTATAACCTGAAGATGATATTTTTCTCTAAAAACTATATATATATTTCTTTTAATCAATCATACAGTCTTGCAACCTTTTAAGATCATCTTTAATGCATGTGATGAACACGGGTGGACCTAGGACTACATTTTAGGTAGGGCGGAGTCGCAAGCGTAGACCAAAGACCCCTGGTTGTCTTGCCTCTCCGGCTTGACGCGTGCCGCGCACTCGACGGCCCAAGCCCTTGCTAGCTGCCGCCGTGTGCCCAAGCCCTCGACGCGCGTCCTCACGACCTCGCCTTGCCCCCCAGCCGCCGCACGCCCGAGCCCTCGTCCCCTGGCCGCCTCGCCTCGCCCATCGCCGCTCGCTGCTTGGTTAGGGTTAGGGGAGGAGAGGACTAAGGAGGCGTGAGCCTACGAGGAAAATGCGGTGCGGCTATGGGCAATGCATTCTAATGGGCCGACCAGCCTGGTAGGCTAGGCCCAATTAAACAAAGCCTACGAGGCCACGATCACAAAGCAACCTCCGCTCAGCACTCGGTGCTTTGGGAGTCTCCTCGCCGGCCACCGGTACTGTGGACGCTGAGGCCTAGGGTCTAGCTATGTGGGAGAAGGCGCTGGCGGAGGAGCTTGGGCAGCCGCCCACCATGCCGAAGGAGGTCCGCCCAGTGATGAGCAGGTTGCTCTTCAAAGAAAGAGTTGGAAGTAAACGCATACTCCCTTCGGTTACAAATATAAGTCGTTTTAGTTTTGTACACAAGAATTAATGAGTGCATGAAATGGCCTGCGTGCCCTTCAAACATCCCCTGACACACTAGTCTTCTCTCTTAAATATGTTATGAATTCTCTTTCACATTCCCATTCACCATGCAAATATTAATTGCAACACTTAGCAATGACATTTATTCAGCAAAAGTACACTAGGAAGAAATCAAGAAATGAGTAAAATGTGCCTCGAAGTTGTAGAACTACATATATTTAGGGAAAAGTTCATATGGCTAAACCAACTTATATTTGCTAATCATTCTTGCAGGAGATAATCTGATTGACATGACTCGCCAACCCTTTTCTGTATATTTCTATTCCTAATCTCCCCTAAATGCTTGCCAGTCTGTTTGCCTAGTTTATTTTAGGGGCAGTTCCTTATTTGTCATCAAAAGTTTGCATTATCCCTTATATGCCACTCATTGTGTCACGATCTGGACCCCATATGTCAGTAACACAATTAGGGATTTCGGAAATTTCCAGTGGTATATAAGGAATTGAGCCTTTATTTTATAATATTTCCCCATATTGCATTAATCAATCTGAGACTAGCAATGATACTTATTAGATGATAACTATTTCATGATTTGTTTCTGCTCAGGTTGTGCACGTTGTTGATACTACAAGAATGAATGATGGAAACACAGAACCACTATCCTATATTTCTTTGTTTTCCAATACACCTGGAAAGTTGACAAAGGAATTGGTGGACCTTAGAGGTGAAGAATTTTCTTGTGGAAGGAATATGACTATTGATTTTGTAACATTTACCATGAAGTACGGCTGTTGGAGTTACAAAGGGAGCAATACTGGATGGAGCAAATTGGAAGTTCCAGTGCTCCGTGTGGAAAGTGATTCTGTTACAGATGACCCTCGAAGAACAGTAATATCAGTTGATACTAAGTTATCTACACGTTGGTCGCTCGCAATCAATAAGCAGGAAATTGATGACTTCACTGTTCAAGGTGAGTTGAACCGTTAAATAGATAGAGAAAAGATCACTTTAATGTATGTACATGCTTGAAAATTATGCTTAACTACTCATCATTAACGGGTTCATTATTTTAGCTCGGCAGCTAGTACCACTGATAAAGATCAGTACCAATAGGCAGTGAGCATTGAATGATGACCATTACGGTACTGTAATACTTTGTTTGGGGGCAAAACTGAAGAATCTCCCCACCTTTTAATTCGATTTAAATAATTAAACCCCACTATATTACCATTGTTGCTAAATGACAAGATACTAAGAAAAAAGGTAGCAAGGTTGACATTTGCTTCGGTTATGGAGAATTTAGTAATGCATTTACTGAACTACTAGTCCTTCAAAAAATTATGTAAACATAGATAATTGATATTTTCATGTTATTTGACCATTCCATGTTATTTTCTTCAGTGAATTCGGAGAACTTGGTTCTACTGGGTAATAAGGGCGAGGTCGATGGATGGCATACAATCCAGTTTGCAGGTGGTAAGAACTCGCCGACAAAATTCCAGCTAACCCTTTTCTGGTCAAGTAATGCTACGCATGCATCTCCAAAAGAAGCTGAAGTAGAAGATCGTCCTTTCTTAGTAAAACTAAGAACAGATGTGAATAGAGTTACACCGATGGTTGGAAGGGTTCTTGAGAAGCTTCCACGATGGTGTACACCTTACGGCAAGTCCACTTCTCCTAACACATTGGCTTTCTTGACCGCTCTTCCTGTCAATATTTAGGCAACGCACATTGTTCCCCAAACTTAGGGTATTCACATAGTGTTCATTTATATTTTATCCTGTATTTAGCTATGCATATTAGATCATACCATCCACATTGCATTTATAGCCTCAGAATGTACAACAAAGCTGCAGCAGCTTTCGGTTCAACAGAACCGTGAAGAAATAAGCGTCAAACATACAGGACAGCCCGGGGATCAAACACGTGTCTTACGAATGGATAGTTTCATGTCAAAAAGTTCAGATGGAATAATAGTTGTAATAAAGACAGGTGGTTTTGAACGTACTCATGGAGAAAATTCAAGGCACTGCCAGATTCGAGACAATCTGCATTGTGGATTTTCTGATTGGTACATATTTGTACTATTTATTACGATCTGGTCCTGTGTGGACACTGTTGTCTTTTGTAGTGCATTGTAGATCAGAGCGAATTTGCACCGTAGAAAATAATCTAGAAAGCAAAATCCGCGGAATTGCAAACGATCTAGAAAACGATTCAATCTACGAGTGTCGTGCTTCGACGATTACCTTCTCAATCCGTGTAGGCCGGAGAGCGTAGTTGTGCTGATAACTTGTTGAGGAACCGTCGCTAGTGAGTTCAGTCCGATTGATCACCTTGTAGAGGAAGGAGAATCGTACATATAGAGTACAGAAAATAGAGATATGAAGGACTTCTCTCTTCTCTTTATTCCTTTCTCGATCAGCTCATATAATGATTGAGGGCTCTCTATAAATAGACTAAAGTCACTGTTAAGATTCATGATGAAGAGCCCACTATAGATCAAGGCTTGCTAGCCCAGGCCTAGGTTTCCCAACAATAGCAATACTAAGCTATCTCAAGCAGTACTCCACCAATGCTACTATATACCTGAACTATGAGCAACTCAGCAAGTAGAGAACGAACATTAACAACTACGTGTACGCTTAATAATACACTAATAATAACTGACCGGTGTGGAAAGTTGTCACACTTTCTCCTAGTATTAAGTGGAGTCATGTACTCATGTCTGGTCCGTCTATTCATGGAGACCAAATCTAATCCATAGCAGCCCATCATAGATGGTGAAGGGTACAGCAAGTTAAGCGAGACCACCAGTAGAACCGAGGATGCATACCATTTGAGTAAATATCTGTGCTGTTCCCCGTGCACATGGTCAGGGTACCAATGCCCAAGGGCGTTCGTGCGCACAGGCCGGCATAGAGTTTTCCATTCCAACTGCTCGCGCCCAGCCGAGGCAAAGCTTAAACTTCGACAAGGAAGGCGCACAAAAAACAAAGCCAGAAATACGTTCTCCTGCACTAGCTTCTCCGGGAACACCGAGCCGCTGTCCGAGGGCCGGCACCGGAGGAAGTCCCGCCGGTTTTCCCTGGCCGAAGCTCGCTAACGCCGGTCAAATGGACATGACAAAAAAGGTTATAGTACTGGCATGGCTATACTAGTAGTATGCTCGACACCGTCCTGGCTGCCGGGACATGGGTGAGCACTGCAGGCGTCGGGATCAGTGAAGCCGTTTTTGCAGTGTCGGTTGCGCTGTCTCCCCGTGGTGGCTGTTGCTGTATGCGAGCACTGAAAGCAAGGACCCCACTAGCTGGCTTTTCTATTTGCGTTGCTGTGCGTATGGGCTATGGGGCAGTGCTGGCTCAAAATTAGCACCCCATGTTATATGTTGCATCATGGGTTGTAGGAAGCAGATCCTCTGCATGCATTAGGTTCACCTCTTCACCATTTGATACAAAACGAACGGTCTAAATCAAGTGTTACAATGATAGATATTTCAATGTTTCTACTATTGTCGGGTACCATTTATGCAGAACTAAACTCATTGTTCAACCAATGATTCTCCGCATTACAGCAGATGGATTGCATGGTTAGGGCCGCTAGGTAGGATTGATGCTAGGTTCTATCCTGGTTGCCATGCACACGCACGTGAGACCCTTGTGTGAGACAAATCTGTATGGAGTAACTCACTTCCTGGGGAGGAGGGTAGTGCGCTAGTGCATTGAAGATTACAAGTTTCGTCACCAGGGAAAAGCTTGCACCCCATCTAGCGGTGCCATTTAACGGGACTACGTAGTAAGTTCGTGTTAATAGATAGAATATAAATGGCTCTGCTGTTCGAACTACCGAACATATTTGCTCTCCACTTGGTTCGATTTTGGTCTATATACATACTGATTGGTTATACTGTTTGGTTATGTTAATTTGCCGGCCTTACCTGTTTGGCTAGACACATTCCACCGAAGATTACTCCACTTTTCACCCTTGCGCTCGGTGAAATACTAAGACGAGAAGATTGGTCGTAGCTTCGTAGGAAAGGCAAAGGCAACACGGTCAACGTGGTTAGGGAGGCAGGCGGTGCCCACGAAGCGGCGGAACATTCGCCCTGGCGATGTCGTCACCGGCGCATCACCCACACGAGCACTGCACTGCCCCCATTTCTCGTTTATCAACTACTCACTCTTGTCTCCCTCCCTCTCCTTAGTTATGTACAACAGTTTATCTATTAGTGTTGTCTCTAAACACTTTAACTTATCTACGGACACTCTTAGAGATCTTCAATAATTTATTTATAAAATCATTTATTTTCAACACAACTCTTCTTACATACTCACCATTTGTGATGGTTTACATGCACAGTTTGTCTCTTATATAAGAGATGATATATTCTCTCTTCACATCCTCTCTTGTTTAACTAGAATTTTAAGTGACATAGCAGGTAAAAACCAGATGAGGTGGCCTTAATCTCTCTGCCTAAACACAAGTAAACAAACTAACCAATGAAGATGATACACTACTGGAGTGGAGACCAGAGAGTACTAGAGTAGATAGCGAGGTGAGGTGGGCCCCAGGCAGTCCGACATGGTGCAATGTGCCACGGCATCCCCACCGTAGCCTCGTTGACTTCTTGTCTCTGCTGACTTTTCCTGCAGCTCCATCTCTCACGTAGTATGTGCTGTCCATTTGTTGCTACTCCATTGCTTGGCTCACACACAGTGACACACACGCACAGGCAGCCGGACACGGCGGACCGGACGCTCCGCGATCGCGCCTGCGCTGCGCACCGCACCGACGCTAGCCGCTTTCTTTATTTCATCTCACTTGCCTCTATCTCATAGTCTCATGTCATTTCATCTCTCTTCTCTCTCTTTTACCAAAGGCAAATTAAATAGCTATATATTGCATTATATTCCAGTGATGTCCATGGCTATTCCTGTTCCTTTCGCGATACCACGTATGAATCTATGTTGGGTGCTGTGTGCAAAAATTAAAGCCGATATACATGGATGTGAATGATTCAACCGATGTTAATTCACGTCCATTATTCCCTTCTTTGAAGGGAAAGCAAGTGTGCTAGCAGACAGCAATGGTTACAGGCACCGACAAACCGGCATTATTATCAACAGACTGAGACCAACCAAAATACGAATACCTGCAAAACATAAAACACCGGGTTTGTTCAAGCGACAGGGACCCTTCAACCGTACAGTATATGGAATGCTCAACAGTATACATGCTTTGCGATTTGCAGTTTGCAGCAGTAGCATGGACGCATCACTCACCAACAGTATGCTAGCTGGAGAGGTGAAGCTTTACCAAACTAGTAATGAGCAACGACGCTATCTTTCATCCTGGGATATACTACTCTACTCCCCTACACTAATCGCAAAATCAACAAATCAGTATCAAATCGACCATTTCATCAGAAAATGCATTTTATAATGACGGTTCCCCGTACAATTGACAGATTAGTTTTGCAATCCCGACAAGCCAAACATTTAAGTCGAAGATTAATTATCATGCCCAACGCTTGCGCCACAAAGCATGGCAACTTGTATCCAAAGTCATAAACCTGGCTACTAATAAAACTGCCCCTTGACCTGCCATTATTATGATTTTTCCCTTGGCAAGTTCTTGTCACAACAAGAACCTCCCTGATTAAACAATCGATGGCCTGTTTAGGTGAACAGCAACGTCCATGACTCTATTCTAACCCAGCACCCGAGAGAGTCGCATCGGCGTCATGTGTGAAACGCAGGACAGCAACTTCCCTGCAAAAGTGCCTGTCTGATCGCACACCCCTATCGTTCGCGGTGTAACATTCTGTCAGGGTGACAGGCGGGACGGGACAACGCCCTGTGATTGGCATCCTTCGCCTGTAACTTGGCCCCTAACCTTACCTTACCTCCCTCCGGTTGTTTTCGTGACAAGGATGTGGTCAAGAACACGTACCAGACAAGCAAGCCGAGGCCATACAGGTGACGGAACCATCTTTGTCTTCTAGTAAATGGTCCAGCGTCTGAGTATATGGTGCAGTTTACACCGTCGTTGCCGGCCTTTGTTGATTTCAACTACGCTGTGGGATAAGAACAGGCAAATCACCTAAGTTAGGCACAAATTACATGCTTAGTTCCCAACAGGGGGTTGCAGATAAACCAATGGTTCTACATCTGTCAGCAACGAAAAATCAGAACTGTTCTTTTGGAATAATAATGGAAGGGTCACTACTGCACACACTGTTATTTTGGTTCTGTGTTGGATGAGATGTCCATTTCATGCAACAATATTCTGGGTTAAATGGCCAGGCAGCACAATTATTTTTCCTCTGCAAGCAAAGGACAAGGAGGCCCCGAGGGCATTAATGCCCCAAAGGTGGCAGGATACGCAACACAATGTACAGTCGTCGCTCTCTCAGGCAAAGAAGGGAACAAATGAATTGCCTGGAGCTGAGACCACCCCAGATTCAGAATCCGCAGTGCCTAGTAAATATTCCAACAGTACACAATTACATTTAAGCGGGCACCTGCTAACCTTGTCTCTTTGGCCCGTCTGGGACGCCGGTCAGAGTCTCAGAGACCAATCCAACGATGATGGGAACTAAAAAGGATCGGGGAAAACAAACTAACTGAACACTGCATCAGCTTTCCTGACTAAACCTCTAGGCTGGATCGACAAGAAACCGCAGCTCATTCAGCTGTACATGTAGTTCGGCTTATTGCTCCCTAGGACTAGGAGTAGCGCCCTAAGTTATTCGGCTGATTGCTTCCTTCCTAGTCCCCTAAGTTGTCGCTGCCAGCGTCTGTCAGTATTGTCAGCCTCCGAGCCGATTTCACAAACGCACTGCAAATGAGGGAAAAAGCATTGTGTTTCAGTTCAGCAATTCATAACGAGTAAAATATGATTCATTTGAAGTGTAAAATGGACTGAAGATAAGTTTCCAATGTGCTCACCTAAAAGTCTCATCGCCGACATGCTTGATTTCGCCGGCGGCGCTACGGTAGAGCACATGGCTCCTCAGTTCACCGCTCTCGATGCAAAACATGTCAGACAGGCGGGTGTACAGCTCCTCGAACGAGCTCAGCGCCGAGAGATCAAGGTTCCGGCCGACGGCATCTGACTCGATGAACACCTTGCACTGGCCGGGCTCCAGCCCAAACTCAGATGAAGTTTGGCTGCTGCCATCCCCAAACCACTGCAATCTCCAAGAGGACGTGTTGTTGGTCGGGCTTCCCTGGATCACCCCGGAGCCGGAGCCTTCAGAGACATTAGGCACTTTCTCGGACTCCCAGTTGGGCGAGCCGTTCCCGGCGGCTCCCGGCGAGGTCAGACCGCCAGAATTGCTACCTTTCATCTGCTCCTCGGTTAGTATCGCCTGTCCGAAGAGCAGTAGCGCCGGTGGCTTGACATCGTCGGGCTTCTTTGCGCCAATCGGCAGAGAGCACGAGGCGTCGTCTTCGCGGGCGGGCGGGCTGCCAATTGTCAAGTTAGTTCTGATTCTTGGCGGGCGAGGAGCGACATGGTCGGCGGCGGGGCGGCGGATGCCGGAGTACACTAGGCTCGACTGCAGGTTTCTCACGTGGAGATCCGAAAAGGATGGACCGAATTGCGCATGCCTGGCTCCCTGTATGCCTGCAGGAGGAGCACTACTACTGTCCGGGAAGAGGAAGAAGGGGAAATTGTGGTGCAGTTGGTCGTGGTGGTGGCTGTGTGCCACTGCCAGTGGGCTGGGAGGGAACGGCGCTGGGTGAAAGAACTGGTTCGCGAAGGGGAAGTCGGTGTAGGGCGGGATCCGCGGCTTCTTGCGCGGCGGCGAGAAGGACGGCACGTTGAGGTTGGGCATGCTCGACACGAGCTCCACCAGCCACGGGCACACGCGCTTCACGTCCTGCAGGAGCTCCGGCTCGTCCCAGGTCACCTGCGAGGCCAATTCAGGAAGGAACCACCGTTTCGCTTGGTTATACTACGGTCCCATGCCATGTGGTGGAGTGGAGGCTAGTTCAAGAGAATCTCTCAAGGGTGATGCTGGTATGTGTGTGTGTACCTGAAGGAGTCGCCAAGGCGACTGCGGCCACTGGATGGGGTCGGCGGCCTGGACGCCAGCGACGGTGCCCATGAACCAGCTGATCCGCGAGGAATCCTCGGTCTCGAAAGCCATCTTGAACCGCATGCCGGGGCACCACTGCACCTGCATGGCCGCCCTGACCGCGCCCGCGCGCACGCAGAACTCCGGTGTGCTCGCCCGCGGGTAGTACACCACCTCGAACGGCTGCCCAGCGGCGGCCATCCTCGCCGCCGCCACCACGTCCTCGGTCGGGACCTTCCCCTTGGCGCCCGCGCCCCCGCCGCTCGAGCTCGCTTTGCCCCGCATCAGGCCCCTGTAATGGTCCCATCCGGGCAACGCGGAGGGGCCCTCGTCGCCCCCGGAGCTGCAGAACCCGCGCTTGGCGCGCCGGATGCCGACGTGGACGTCGCCGCCCTCGCCGCGCAGGAACACGATTGAGTCGCCGGTGAGGAGCTTCTTCTGGTTCACGAAGTTGCTCCACCCCGTGGTGAGCAGGTGCCGGCGAGGGGTGCCCCGGTAGATGTGCCGGAACTTCCACTCCACGCCGTGCACGTCCTTGGCCAGGACGTTCTGCACGGGCGGCTCGGCGCTGTAGTCCAGCACCGGGAAGATGGTCTCCGCGCAGAACCGCGGCACCGAGAACCCCCCGCCGTTGTTCGCGTCGGACTGCGTCAGCGTCTTGGCGAACGACGCCGGCTTCGCCCTGTCCTCCTGCTGCTGCCGCCCCTCGTCCGCGGCCTCGCCCACGTCCACCACCGCGTCCCCGGGGCGGAGCGGGACGAGGCGGATCCTGGCGAACACCTCGTCGCTCTGCGCGTCGGCCATGAACCGCACGGCGGCAACGCGGCAGGGCACCAGCGCCGGGACGCGCGCGGCGGATAGGTCAACGGTCGCGCTCGCCTGCTCGGCGTGGCCCTGCGGGAAGTAGTACACCGCGGCGCCCACGGGCGGCACGGAGCACATGCTCCCCGCGCACGCCAGCCACAGCTGCGAGTCCATCGACTCCTCATCATTGCCGCCCGCCGGGCACGCCAGCTCCGCGAACGTGAGCATCCCAATCCAAGTCGTCGCGTCCAACGACGGCGCGCAGGCTGCAGTGACGATAAGACTTAACTAATGAGGTGCTCTCCAAGGGAAGCAGCTTCCGATACGGGACTATATGAGTGAGTGCGGGAGTTGCGGTCGCTGGGGACGGACGGTTCGGGAGGAGGTTTTCCGCGGTGAGTGGGAGGACGGGCGTGTGTGTAGGGGTTAACAGCACGGCTGTTCCCACGGTAACATGCAACAAACCTCCAATCCCCAGCGCCTTCTTATAAGTGCCGTTGCATCCATGACTATGAGGAGGACTGGACGGGAGGAGCGGGAGTGGGGAGACATGGAGGCCCGGATGGCGTATTCCGTGTTGGGAGCGTCTGCTCTTCGGACACGTAGAGGTTTAACAGTTTCAGGATGTTGTGCGAGTCGGGAGGTGCATGACAGCGATTTTTCTACGGGCACATGGATCTCCATGCACTATCCAACAACCCAAATACGTTTTAAGATGGGTGACTAATACTGGTCTACATATTATGTATTACTACGAATTAAAATAAATCTTAGTCCCAACATACATGTTGCTACGGATCAACCGCTATTGTGCTCAACCTACATACAATATGCTCTCCACCATCGAGTTCAGTCTACGTTTTGCACGTACGGCCTTGTCCCCAATCCTACCCCACATCGTTGTCCTCATGTCACGCTGCTCGTAGCGAAATTGAGCCTATTGAAATTGTGAGAGGTAGTCTCGTCTCACTTGATGGCGAGGAGGAAAACAAACTTTGCTATAAAATAAAGTCATAATACTTACAACAAAGCGAAATCAAATAATAAGAAATTCATTCACCGAAGAACATATGAGCATAATCTAGTTAAGCTAGCTTATCATGTAACTCGGCACTATGCAAATTGTGTATTTTCTTACGTAATACATAATTTCAGTCTTTAGAGACGAGAAAAGGGAAAGGTTTCCTCATCCATTAACATCAAAATATACATGTGGAACAATGTTTACATGAGAAAACAAAGTGGTTTATCTGTAGTTGCACATGTTGGCTCATATTGATATTTTTTGGCTACTACCCACAAGACAGATGTACACAACGACTATGTTCTATTCTTGCACTGGAATAAGGGATGCCATCGAAATAAACATTTGCAACCCTAAAAGCCTGCAATTGTATAACCCTTCGGGGTGAATGGCATTACTGACCAGCACTAATGCTTTAACTACAAACTACTTACTGAATGTCACTATAAACTTTTTTGTTGAAGAATCTAGACCCACCATTATGTGTTAATAGAGTATTTTGGTAATGAATGACAATCATCATGTGGACTAATATTTTCATGAGTTGGTGAAATAGGTTAAGTCACATGATGATCAAGAAAATTGATGGCTCAATGTGTTGATGTTCAAGTCAAAAACCCAATCTTGGAGAAAAGGTGTGGATCATCATCCTAAAGCTCCAAGTAAATACGCAAGACAAATGTATGACTAGCATAAGCTAAGGATGTGATCCTAGTCTTTTATCGGTCTCAGTGTTTGAATGTAAAGACCGAATTGTCAGTATAGGTTGCCGTACTATTAAGAGGGGTCTTGACTAGCAGCTTGAGTTAGTCATGTGTTGATATCTCTTAGTGCTTGCTCTAGTTCTCTTGTCATGTTGCTGATATTTGCATATGTGTTTTGCAAATGGTCAAAGCTCATGCAAAATCCTTGTAGCATGTGACTTTAGTTTGCGAATGTGTTTTGCAAATAGTTTAAGTACATGTACCATATTCATTGTAGCACGATTCTAAAAGTCGGCAAATGTGTTTTGCAACTTGGTGAGAATTTCGCCTTCACCGCTTGTTTGCATCGCGCATCAATTGACAAATGTGTTTTGCAAATTGAGTTGAAGCGAAGTGCAAAATCTATTTTTCTCAGCTCTGGCGGTGCAGCAGCACCTTGGGCGATCTGACCAACCACCTTGAGTTTGACGGACTAGGTCTTTGGTCTTTGTGGTATTGTTTGATGACCAATGGCGTCGGTCGACCGCTATGTGTTGGCCGGTCTGATCGGCCCCACAGTCAACCTCCCCGGTCAGCTTTTTCAGAAGATGCTTTTATTTGGTTTTGGTTCTCCTCTATGGAGTGGTTTGATCGCCCCTCTGGCGGTCTGACCGGTCTGATCAGCCCTTGTGAGGGTGGTCAGCCTGGGTATGTATCAAACGACTAGTTTTATAGCCGTTGGGGCAAGGGCGGTCTGACCGGCCATTGGTTGATAGTCAGACCGAGTTCCCCTATTTTTCTGAAGATTCTCCTCCAATGACTAGTTTTTCTTGTGTAGGTATAAATACCCCTTGTGGCCGGTTGTGGGAGTGTAGCTGGTGCTATTTTCATTCCCTTGAGCAAAGAACAAGTCATCTCCTCTCTTTTGTGCATGTGTTGCACTTAGTGAGCTTATAGCACCAAATCCTAGTGTATATGTTGCATTAGGTGTTGGATTGTGTATCCATTGAGCTTAGACACTTGATTAGTTTAAGTGAGCGTATCCGACTTATTACTCTTGGTGTTTGCCGATACCTAGACGGCTTGGAGGAGTTGCACCAGTGATCTTCTCAAAGAAGGTTGTGAGAAGATCCGGACGGTTGTAAGTGGCTTGGTGCTCGCCATCTTCGGAGTGGAGGAAGAACAACCCCGAGTAGATTTGAGATGTAGGCTTAATTTGTTTAGCCGGTCCAATTCGTTTGAGCTTTCCTCAACTTGGATTAGGGGAGACCGACAAGTCTCCGAACATCACGGTAAAACATCCTTGTGCCATTATGGTTTGCTCTCTTGTGATTTACTTTGTGCAATTTACATTCCTAGAATTAAATTGATTGCATATCAAACTAGGATTACAAACCTTGACTTAGACTTAGGGTATTAGTGTACTTAAGGGAAACTAGAATATTTAGGTTTTAATCGTACAAAACCAAATTGACTTGAGCCGAGTGGGGGCTTGCGGGCGACGGGAGGGGACGAGGATGCTAACGGGCGGATCTGGCAGGTGGAGTCTGGCATTGGTGGTCGGCGGTCGAGGACGAGGACAAAGACGAAGACGACCGGGGGGAGGGAGGAGGCAGCCGAAGGACGGTGTCGGCAGGCGACGGTCAGGGATGAGGACGCAAATGGGCGGATCTAATGAGTGGAGTCCGGCATCGACGGGAGGCGGTTGGGGGATAGGGATGAAGATGACTAGAAGGAGGAAGAAGGAGGCCGGAGGGTGGTGTCTGCGAGCGGATTCGGTGGGAGGAGTCTGGCACCGACGGGAGGTGGTCAGGGATGAGGATGAACATGAACATGGGAAGGAGGAGGAAGGATGTGGCCGGAGGGTGACGTCCGCGAGCAGATCTGGCGGGCGGAGTCCGACAGGAGGCAGCTGGGGACGAGGACGACGACGGTTGGTGTTGGGGCAGAGGCTGGAGGTGCCGGTGTCGGACGAAGGCGGCGCTGGCTAGAGGTGCCGGGGTGGGGGGGCTAAACCCTAGCATTGTCGCCTCCCTTGAGCTGAGTGGGGGTTTGCGGGTGGGGAAAAAATAGGTGGAGAGAAGTGACTTCTTCGGTTTATATATGTGGTCTGAAGTGCGTGATTTTGGCCAACTTCAGTGGCAAAGACCTAAAGTCAACCCGCAAAAGCCACCGGAAGCTACCCTAGATGGCTTCAAGCATATGGCTTCTTCATGTTATCTTGCGCTTCTGGCTTTTCGATAAGCCGCTACTTGAAGCTTGTTGTTTGGGACGGCTTTCTACTTCTCGAGGGGAAAAGCCGAAGCTGAAGTCGTCCCAAACGGGCTGTTGAGCGGCCTTCTTTGTCAATGTGTACTACTAGCCCAGCTGGTTATGAATGAATAAAAATGAGTGAATATTAACATGAGTCAGTGTGTATATACTTCTTCCTTCCTCTGAATGAGTGCAGCACACAAGCACCTATGCAAGAAAATGGCAGTAGCAATTCAAAGAAAATGGCAGCACCAGTGGAAGGAAATGGCATCAGCATTCCTCGGCAACACAAGTCACCATTCTGAACACATTTCAAGACCAAGCCATATTCTGAATTCATTTCATTCGTTCAACATTTTAAATTAATTTCACAAACATCCAATCTGACAGAACACAAGTGAAATTCCAACAACACATGACAGTTCAGAAAGAAAACCTGAATCTGATGTTCAGTGCATGTGTTACTAGTCGTTCCAGGAAGCAGCCAAGTGTTTCACTCCATAAAAAAATTACATCGTTTTATGGCTAATTGTGTATATGTTTCCCTTTTTCTTCTTTGGCTCTTGAATGTTTCGGTCAAAATGTTTCACTGACAATGCCAAAAGTCTAGGAATACGCATCCAACAATTTCCACATCTGATCGGTGGTGGACTGGCGGCGGAGGTGCATCTCGAGCCAATGAAGGAGCTCCCCGAGCTAGCCTCCTACTCGTGGGTTGGGCACCATCGTCTCGCCACGAGCCACGAGCCAATTCCATAGTTATCAATACCGTACCGGTACCGGCCATATCGACCGGTACATACCATTCCGCCATCTAAACTGGTACAAATTAGTCCTGTGTACCGTACCGGCCTAAATACCGGTCATACCGGCTCAATACCGATCAATATCGGCTATACCAGTGGAATTGATAATACCGTCTATTGAACTATATGTTATATTTGATAGTACTACTATGTATTTGAAATAACACTGCAAGTGATATTTGATGTGCATATAATTAAACAAACATATACTTACAAATATATAGGAAAAATTGGGTCAGTGACATTGCATTCGGGCGTATTTAGAGGTTTAACATCGCTTTCATCACGCATTGGAAAACAACACCGCAAAGAGCTAAAATTCTACCGAATAACACTGCTGTCACTGACCCGGCGTTGCCATCATGTTTGTTGCCGTTTGGCTGGTGAAAAGACTAATTTTCCCTTCCATCCGGCTGCAGAGGTGAATTGGATGCCCTCATCCCATATAAACGGAAGCCAACCCTAGTTTCTCCCTATTTGGCTGCTGCTCTCTCCTTACCTAAGGGTGATTTTGCCTGCTGCACTCTCCTTGCCTTAGGGTGATTTTGCCTGCTGCTCTCTCCTTGCCTTCGGGTGATTTTTTTGTCGATGAGCTCCTAATCGGTCTCCTGGACTCCGGTTCGTTCTCTCTTTTTGGTTTCCTTTGCCCTCAGTTTCTTTCCTTTGCCTTCGGTCGAGCTCGTAATCCGTGGAAATGAGCCAAGGAGGGGACACATCTTGCTCCACTCCATCTCTGAAGTGCCCGAATTGCAATTTGGTGGTGAGGCGTAGGACATCCATCTCTCGAAAAAATTCCGGCCATGGGTACTACAAATGCCCTATGTATTCAGTAAGTGTTTGGATTCAGGATTCCATTTGGTTTTGGCTTTTTTGTATGTGAAGAAATTTGAATTTTGTAGTTGATCTGCTATTCACCCAATTTTGGAAGGAAAGTGGGATTGGTTGTGTGTTCTAGCGATGGACAAAAGAGGTAGAGTCGGTCCAAGGGGCTATCGACCGTGCTCATCGTGATGAAAGAAGTGTAATGGTGGATGTTGGATAGCTAATAGATAGGTTGAGAGAATGGAGGCCAATGTTGTTGGAAGGTTGGAATACATGATTAATTTGATGATTGCTGTAATTTTGTTTTTTCTTATTATTGTGATTTTGAAACTGTGATGTAATTGTCATGTTGAAATAAAGGAGAATGTGTTTGTGATTTTGCATTGAATGAGATTGTGGTGTTTCAGTTGGTCTCAAATTACAGTAAGAAGCATGAACTCAAAATGACTGTGTTTGTGATTTTGCATTGAATGAGATTGCTGTAATTTTGTTTCTTGTTGTTATTGTGATTTTGAAACTATGATGTGATTGTCATGTTCAAATGAATGAGAAAGTGCTTGTGATTTTGCATTGAGTGAGCTTGTGGTGTCTCATAACATGCATCTGTTATCTCAGTAGAATGATAACAGATTGCAATAAGAATCATCATCTCAAAATGATATGTCTCATAACATGCATCTGTTATCTCAGTAGAATGATAACAGATTGCAGTAAGAATCATCATCTCAAAATGACATGTCTCATAACAGATAGGGATCCCTAACAGATAACATGTATGATGACAGATGTTTCAGTACAATGATAACCACAGCCATAATGCAAAGCATGTTCACAACAGTAGGTTGAGTACAAAATAACAGATTGCAGTAAGAACCCTCCTCTCAAAATGACATGTTTCAGTACAAGGCATGTTCATAACAGCAGATTACAGAGGATCCTCAGAACATAGCATCATCAAATCTTTTCTGAGGTCTGTTTGCCCCCTACCTTTCTTGGTGATGTTCTCCTGGTTTGTGAAGAGGTTGTTGGAAGCTGAGTGCCCAGGGACCTCTTCATGGCCCTAGTAGTGGGAGGTTGGCTTTCTTCACTGGGATTAGCAGTGCCTAGGGACCTCTTCATGGTCTGTTTTCCCTTGGTTGCCTGCATGCATGAAAGAGAGAAAAATGGTGAAGTGCCGGGGACCTCCATGGATGCAATATATCACGGAAATGGTAGCGTGGGTCAAAGAGAAAAACGACCTTTTTCTAGTTGTTCCTGCAGCTGGTAATGCTAGTGCACCTTGACCCTCTTGTATAGTTTTTCCCTTGGTTGCCCTGCATGCATGAAAGAGAGAGAAAATTACTGAAGTGCCCAGGGACCTCCATAGATGCAATATATCATAGGGAAATGACTGAAGTAGGTCAAAGAGAGAAAAAGACCTTTTGTAGTTGTTCTGCAAATGGTCTTGCTTGTGCACCTTGATCCTCTTGTATATTTTTTCCCTTGGTTGCCCTGCATGCATGATGGAAAAAGCGAAGCGATATCAAAGGGAAGAAAATGAAATATATCACAGGGAAATGACTGAAGTAGCTGAAAGAGAGAAAAATGACATTTTTGTAGTTGTTGCTGTAGCTGGTAATGCTAGTAAAACTTAACCCTCCTGTGTAGTCCTCTTCTTGCACACTCTTTTCCTGTAGACACTTCATGTAAGTAGCAGTCCAAACAATTTAGGTAATGTAACAAATAGGCAATCTTTTGTTAGTTGGTGCTTGAGCTGGAGCTTCTTCCCCTACTGTTGGGACACTGTTTTTGCACCCCTTCTGGTGATGTTCAAGTTCACCACACCGCTTGCACCGTTGTCTTGTTCTAAAGGGTTGCTCTAGACGGTCCTTGTACCTCTGTGTTTTTGGCCTACCAGCTGGCCTCTTCAAGTTTGGTGGGTAAAGCTTGAAACCAGGGTCAATACTTTCCCACTGCGACTTGTCAGGAATTGGCCTGAATACACCAGCATAGGCAGCCTTGAACTTATCAACTCCGAAGTAATCATCGACAAAGTCCTCGAGTTTGCCCCTTGTGTGGCATGTGTGGCATATGAATGCTACTGCATGATTGCAAGGTTTACCACTGATTTGCCATTGATTGCAGGAGCACATCCTCTCATCCAACTCCACTGCATATCTTGTGTCATTTGTTGCAAATTCAAGAGTGGAAACCTCAGCACCACTAGGGCCACATCTAGTGTTTCTATATGCCTTCAAGCCCCTACTGTTGGCATTCAACTATTTCACAATGTGTGGCAGTATCTTCCCTTCTAACTTACTTGCAATTCTGCCCCTCAACTCCATTTTGGCAACCACATATTGTCTAATCCTGTTCAAAAGCTCTACAATTGGAAGTCCTTTGTAAGCATTTATCTTTCTGTTGAAGGATTCAAATATGTTGTTGTTGATGTAGTCAACTTTGCACATTCTATTAAACATGCTCTTGCTCCATTTGTGTGGGTGATATGTGTGCAACCATTGCATGAGCTCTGGACAGGAAGATGCAATCAAACTCATGTGACCCTGGAATACTGTTTGGTTATAGGTTCTTGCAGCTGGCCACATGTTCTTGTCAATGACAGGGCCTTTGAATTTTTTCTTTAGGTTTCTCCAGTGATGTAGCATGCACTCCCTATGCTCAACTCCATCTGTGAAAACATTGCTAATAGCTGTCTCAAGCCCCTTGCAAGCATCAGTATGGATTACCAAGCTAGATAGTGTACCAATGGCTACCTTCACTCTCTCCATGAATCATTCCCAATTTTGCAATGTTTTAGAGTCGAATATGGCCCAACAAACTGGAAACATCCGGTTGTGGCCATCTACTGCTGTAGCAGATGCTAACTGACCCTTATACTTCCCTGTTAAATGTGTGGAGTCTACTTCCAGGTAAGGTCTACATCCATACAAAAACCCATCAATGCAGGGCTTGAGTGCAACAAATACTCTACTGAAGAGATGCCTCCCTTTCACCAGTGTATGCTCTATGTCAACTATACTACCAGGACACTTCTTCTCAACCTCTGCTTTGAAGTCGCCAACAAAGTTGAAACTATCATCCCAAGAGGCTTGTATTTCCTCTAATCTGACCTCCTTTGCATTTCAAACTTTGAAGTAGCTAACATCGATATGAAACTTCTCCTGGAGTCTCCTCTTCAATTCTTTGGGACCAAGAGATGGATCCTCAATCAGCCAATCCTTGACATGACCTGCACACCATTTGTATGAGGCCATCTTGTCCCCCACAAAACTTGTGGTGGAGCAAGTATGCTGTGCTGCAATTACCTTCACCTGCAAAAGAATAAAAGATTAACAAAAAATGTGGCAGAAAGTTTGAAGTACTATGAAATGCACTACCTTGTAAGTTCTGTCATCCTGCAACCTTGATGCATGAATTCTCCAATTGAAGTCTGGATGGGTGCAAGATGCTCCAAACCTCTTCTGCTCACTATAGTCAACGTTATACTCAAACTCATTTAAAATTGCATAATGTCTAAGAGCTCGTTTAAAAGTACTTTGGTCAGCAAAGATAGAACCCACTTGTATTACTAGATTATTAAGGTCAGTCACAGGGAGAGGCTCCAATAGAGCTTCATCATTAACCTCCTCTTCGAGCTGCTCCTCATCCTCAGCAGGATCATATTCAGATACATTGTCATCTGGGTCAGAAGGGTTGTACATGCCCTCATCATCCACTCCAACATGGTCTTCCTCCTCACTTTCTGGGTCACTCACATTATTTGGCCCACTCTTATTATCTTTCTCACTCTCAGTGTCTTTCTCACTCTCAATGTCTTGCTCACTCACACTATTTACTTCACTAACATTATTGGGTTCACTAGTAGGTGCAGGCTCAATTTGTGGCTCACTAAGGGAAAAAACTAGAGCCTGCCGCAATTCATTGCTAGCTTGGTTACATGGATCCATTGCTAGGTTGTCAACCGTACTGCAATCCTGCTGTGATACCTCCATGCCGAGCAATGCACCGCCTTCCCAATATGGAGCTACATCCATCACCTGCACATTCAGCAAGACCCTTCGATTTTTCTCCAATGCAAGTGCGCTATCCAAGTCTGCATCAGAGCTTAAGTCGATGTGCTCACCAAGGAAATCGTTCCAACAGGACATAGAGAGATATTGCTGACTTCCCCACTTGAATTCTGAGTGCAACATGGCAATTAAAACCCCCATTTTGAAATTCCCAGAATCTATTACCTTCTGCACCCACTTAGCCTGGCAGTACTCGATCCTATCCCTATCGGGCTTTGACATGTAGGCGCCAACTCTAACACTTAGCCGTATAGCCTTGGTAGGATCCATCCTACCGCAACAATGAAATACATTGCAAGAAATAAATAAAGCACCATCTCTAGTAAGTAATGCAATTAAGCGTGACAATCTAAACCCTAATTCCACAGAGATATTAAGCAAAATGTGCAATTCCGAAACCCTAGTTCCACCCATTCCCCAAATAAAAAGTAGTTACAAAGCCATACCCGTCTGGCGCCCATGAAGCCGAACTTGTCACGTCTTCAGGGAACCTCTCCGAAACAGACTTGCCCGAACTCTTCAATCCGGGTTTGCCCGGACTCATCGCTCCAACTCGATCTACTCGGGAGAGGAGGAGGAAGCTTCACTTCTCGATACAAGAAGATGGTGCAGAGGACAGGACCGATGGAGACCTGTACTAGTGGTCGCGCCTGACCAGGGTCTCGCGGTGGTGGAGTGTGGAGCAAGGAGGCAGGGGGGAGACGAGCGAAATCGCGGCGACCGAGTGGGGAGAAAAGGAGGAAAGGGGGCCGAGTCGGGAGGGATTAACCCAGGGGCAGTAATGTAGGACCGGAAAGGCGACTAGAGGGGGGGGGGTGAATAGACGCTTTCTCTATTTTTCACCTCGATCGAACTCAACACTACTTTCACTCCAATAGCTATATAAGCTATGAAGATCGTATATAGGCACGGCGGATAACTTTGTGTTGAATTCGATCAAACCCTAAGCAAAAGCCTAATCAACTCAAAAGCGCAACAAGCACAATTCGAGAAACACAAACTAAAAGCGAAATACAAACACGCACTAGAAAAGCTGCGCCTATAAACACTATAAACTCCAATGGATCAAATCCAACAAAAAACAGCAATTCTTTGGTAGTTAATAATCAGACCTTCCGACACACCAACAAGCTGTCAAGATAGTAAATTAATCTAACAGCACACTGAGCAGTCAAATCGAAAGACTCGGTCGAATCAATTTGCATCCAGACAATAGAAACTACAAGATGCAGTCACAAGCACTGCTGGGAATCAAAACCGAGCGCCTCACCCGCAACAATGAAGACAGCCAATCAATCACTTCAGATCATTACAGCCGCCTTCCTGAGGTTCCTATGCTCTGCTAGTCTACAACTTCTACAGGCTACCCAGCACGCACAGAAGAGAACTGGATTGAACCAACAAGTAATCAAAACCAACACAGCAAACTGCTGCCGCCTGTCAAAGCCTCGAGGATACAGGCCGCCATCGCCGGCTCGATTTTACGGGACACCAGATTTTCCTAGAGCCACCGGTAATGCTGGCCCAGGTGATTTTAGTCAAGGCCGCCGAGGCTTACAGGAGCAGCCACATAGGCTCCCCCTCAACAGGCGCTCATATTTTCCGAGGCGGCAAGAATCACGACAAGGGGCAAAACAAACTAAACAAATTCAAACAGCCAGATCAGCTCAATGCAAATTTAATGCACCTACAAGCCGCCGCCCGCACAAAGGAAACCGCTCACAGCAATTGAGGCCAAGAAAATGAGCGGATCGGTGAAAGCGGTGAATAAACTAATCATAAAACAGGACCAACCATTAGCTAATCAAAGCAGCAACACTCACTTTTAGATCAACCAGGTGCTCCTGTTTTTGCCAGCCCCAAAACCGGGTTTTGCGGAAGCTAAACAGGCGCACAAAATTTCTTCTGAGCGTTAGCGCCAAGACTCTGTTCTTGCGGGCGCGGATTTTATGGGACTAGCGGCGAGTGCAAATTTGCAGGGCACAGCAACGCATGATCCAACAAGATGGCAATAACAAATCCAAATCAAACCGACCAAAACAGGGTTTTGCGGGCTCTCCCAACAGACGCTGCCTCAGGGCTTTGCATCAAAGAGCAGCCAACATCAGAAACGGTCTCAGAGACAAACAAAATCACAGGTCCAAAGTAATAAAAGATTCCAAAACAACAACTCAATACAGCACGCTGTAGCCTAAGCAATAGATAAAATGGAACATCAGTGTACTTCAGATCTACACCTCATCCGCATAAAAAAAAAGGCAGCCAGCCAACAAAAATAAGCAAGAGGCAAAGCGTCATTCAATCAAGCGATCAAGAATGCTAAGGACGCTTCTAAGTGACCATCTCTTGATTATCTGGCATAACAGAGCGGCGCCGCCTTCTTTCCTTTTCTCCCACTCTGTTCTCCAATGCTAATCTTTTGGCGCCGCCATACTCATTTCTCTCTACCTTTTCTCCGGAATGGGCGCCACGACTCTCCAAAACGCCCTAGTCAGTATTTTTTTCTCAGCAGCTCCGATTTTTGGCAAAATGGCAGGCCGCCGCCACAGATTTTCAATTAGCGCAAAGGCCGCCGCCACACAGGGCACCCTTTTCTTAAAGCGGCCACAGGCACGCAACCCCAGCGGCTCAAAAAACCTAATGTTCCATTCACTTTTTTTTATATGGCAGCTACCAAACCTAATGGGCTCACTTAAGGCCCAACAATAACAGGACACACACGCATGCAAATTAAAGCGCCGTCTTCATCGTCGATTGATCTAAACCGCTTCACCATGCGCCGACCAGCGCCACGGTTTAGCCAAAGGTCACTAAGCGGTATTTGGTAAAATTACCAAAATACCCTTCTCGATCCTTCTCCAAAGACCGAGTCCACAGATCATGAAGCAATAAATCGCTTCGCCACGTAGGTTGATCAGCGGCTCCATGTCGTCAAGTCTCTCCCGTCCGGATCCCACCGCACCATTGAGCACTTGTAATGACTTCCGCCGCTTGATCCAACCAACAGATCCGAACCGCCTGTTCGGTCATCCATATCCATTCTGCGCTCCGCTTGAGTCCTCGACCTCACACGGCATCCATGATCGTTACGGACCTCGGCTCTCCAAGCTTAGTCGATCCTCCTCGCCGTTGACCGTCATTGACACGCAAGCCACTGCAACAATAGACAAGCAAACACGAATCCGGAACAAGTTCTTCACAACTTGACCCACGTTAGCCAAAACATGCAATATGCAACACATATGCATTAACAAATATGGATATGACCTAACCCATAATCAAATCACCACTTAAATCAACATTCAGCACAAAAGCCGGTCAGACCGCCGCTGACCTGACAGATCTGAAACTTTATCGAAAACACATGAAACTTCAAACCATCAAGGCCATTGCCAATTGTTTCATCATCCTAAGATCATGGGCATATCCCCATGATATCCCCATGAAATCGCGGCGACTGAGTGGGGAGAAAAGGAGGAAAGGGGGCCGAGTCGGGAGGGATTAACCCAGGAGCAGTAATGTCATTTCCCTTTTTTTCTCTCTCACAGTGACCAAACGGTATAAGCGTAATGATAGCAAGGTCGATGTGTGAGTTATTTGGCAGAATTTCAGCTCTTCGCGGTGTTGTTTTCCAATGCGTGATGAAGGCGATGTTAAACCTCTAAATACACCCGAACACAATGTCACTGACCCAATTTTCCAAAATATATATATACTCATACTATTATATTAAATCTAAAACGGTACGCCGGTATGGACCGGTACCAGAATGTACCATTCCAAGAACCAAACTGGTATAACCTCTGGTACCGTATTGACAAATTTGGCCAATTCCGCTTCCTCCTCGCCAAGATCCGCGCCGCCATCACCTCAACAGGTCTACACTGCTGCCACCTTGCCAGGATACAAGATGGGATAGGGAGACCGTCGAGGGGGTTTTGGTCTCCATCGCCGTCGGTCGTGGTCGCTGTTGTTGTCGCTCGTCAATCGTCGTACCCGTCGCCATGCAAGAGAGCACGGGAGGGATGGGGAATTTGGGTGCCACGGTTTGGAATGAGGAATTGATTATTTACCCTCCGCTTATATGCATTTTGAGATTATACCCTCCTTCCCGATGTAATTGATTTTTTTACCCTTCTCTTAGTTTGCTTCATGATTAAATACCCCACTTTGATTATTTTATTAATATCTGACAGTTTTTCCTGTTATAGCAACATGAAAAGACATTCTTGCCCCTCAGTCGCACCACTTTCCGTTTCATCCTAAGTCTGAGCCCTTGCAAAAAAAAAATTGAAATAATACTAAATTAGAAGATAATTACAAAAATAAATAGTTAAAAAATTGTTTTATAAAACTAGGTGTCTATCGCCAATTGGAATGACGACATGCTCCTATTGCCATTCCAATTGGCAACAGGGGGCTCAACAGTACAGAGAGCTCCGTGTCGCCAGTTGAATTGGTGTCAGGTGCGTCAAGGATCCTCTGCGCTGCTTTTGTACTTACTATTTTCGAGCACATATTTTATCGAAAAATCACACTGATATTACATAACATTCAGCACAACATTATAACATCTTTTATCTACAAATGACAATAACATTCAATGTGTCGGACCCGGGAACGAAAGATCCCGAACCCTCTGTGTTCATACACCAGTCCAAGATTTCTGGTGTACACAGTTACAAAAATGATAACATAACCAAATCTCGCATTGCATTGATGGTAAATCAGAGTTCGATACAATTGGGCATGAAGCCAAATAAAAGAGTAAATAACACAGCGGAAGTAAGAATAGTAGTAGTAGGCGAGCGATCCGCCACAGTAATCGCAGGGCGTAACCTAGGCGTCGGTGTCCTCACCGTCGATAGTAGTCTTCTCTGAAATTTTGTTGCATAAAGCAAGCATGAGCACAACTACTGTGCTCGCAAGTTACACCAATATTGAATTGTAATGCATGCATAAGGTAAACAAAGGACATTGGCGGGGTTATTTTATGTAAAACAACAGTTTTAATTTAAATAGGCATAATAGATTGCAAGGCCATTTTCATACGATATTTAAAATCATAAATTTAATGACAAATGTATAATGTGGATAACCTCCAACAAAGGTGATGGATATCCTCCAATCACAATGGCTAACCGCCTAATTTTCCCCACAGACTAACCATCCCGAAAACATCTGTTGAAATCATTTTAAAACCAAAAACAAGTCTAACTCAAAGTGGCTTTGCTAGCATGTCCATGATCATGACGCGCTATTGAATAGTTTCCTACTCTGCAGAGTTTGTATAGCTTTACCCACACGAGATAATTTGCTCTTTGAGTCGGCCAACCCACGCTTCCTAAGGCGTGTGACAAAGCAATTATCACAAGGCCGTTACAATGATCTACCTCAAAGTACTCATGCCCGCTAAGGTTTCGCCCCCTTTGGACTAACCATCCGCAGGTTCAGGGCCCCCTCTTGCGCAAGGTGGGACTATAGTCTAACCGACACCCACTCATACAAAATGGCATGAATATCTACGAGGTATCCCAAATTATTAAGCCAGGTCTTGCCCAAACAAGACGTGTGGTGGTACGGTAAGGCATAGCAAGATGCGGCTCCAAGACCGGTCCTTAATCGACTTGGGCGTCTTTCAAATCAAACCCTGGGCTTTAATCCTAACCAGATTAAACCCGTGCATAACCTGCACCCACCATTCATCCGTTTCGCCCAAGTCCAAACCATTTTTAATTTTTTTTTGGTAAAACCACCTTTAATAAGCCTCTATGGTAAGACAATACCATAGATTCACATTTTAAATCAATTTGAAATGGTTTGGGCTAAATTCCCAAAATCGGTAAACATGGTCTAAGCATTTGCTAAGCATGAATAATTTCCAAACCAATTTATCTATGGTGACAAAGGAATGACATTTCAATATTCAAGATTGGCCATACAATAACAATTGGAATAACTAAGCATTTAAACAGGGCATTAAAATAATTGACTAAAAATATGCATGCAATAATAATTTTAAAACTGAATTTAAGTAACTTTAAAAGAGTAGGGCCAATATGGTCAAAGTGTAACTTGCCTTCGCTGAAGTCTTGAAATTCTAAATCTTCGGAAGAATCAAGTTCCCCGGAATCGTCGTAGTCTAAACGTGAAAATACGACAAATCAATCGAAATTCAAATAAATTTAAAAAGACAAATTAAACTAAGTCCAAATAAAATAATTTTATTTTATTTAACTAGAACATAATTTTCTAAGATTTTAGCAATTTGAATCATCCAATTTGGAATTAGGGTTCAAAAGATATGAATTTTACAAGTTTTAAACTAAATCTGTAATTTAAATGAATTTCCAAATTCAAACAAGATTCAAATGAACTCCAATTTAAATAATTTTGGTTTAGTTAGCTAGATATTAAATTTATATAAATTTAGAAATTTGATTCACCCAAATTGGAGTTTGGATGCAAAAGTTACGGACTATAGAAGTTTTCAATCACATGAAATGATGAAATAGGATTTTTATGAATTAAAGAATTATTTAATACGGGAAAAGAAAACGAAAATAGCCGCTGACGTGTGGGGCCCGCTGACCAGTGGCATGGACACGTGGCGGTGCCAAGTCAGCGCCACGCGGGCTATTGTGCCGGTGTGGCGCCTACGTGGCCGCCGCGTGGCGGTGCCACGCAGCACAGGAACGGCGGCGGCTCGGGTCAAGCTCGCCGGCGATAGGGGCTCGGCGAGGCGGCGGTGGTACCAATAGCATGAGGGCGGCAGGCGATCTCGGTGCTTACCTCCTTAGCGAGAGCGGCGGTGAAAGGCCACAAGCGAGGAAGATTTGTGGCGGCGATCGGGTCCACTACATGACGGCTACGGTGGCTCTCCGGCCGGAGGATCTTGCCTGACGGGACGGCGTCGTCGTGGCGACACCGAAGGTACAAAGGCGGCGGCGAGGAGGCAACGCTGGCGCCAGACCGGAGAAGAAAGGCGCCCGTGAGAAGCTTCAAACTCAAATTCCGTGGCAAACCGAGAGGAGAGGAGGAGGGGCGGCGGGGTTGGAATGAGGAGGAAGAGCTCCGGTGCTCCCTTCTGAGCCATGGGGAGGCGGGTCGTGGAGATCATGGGCGCGTAATGGTGGCGGCGGTTGTGCACGCGGTGTATCCGTGCGAGAGAGAGGGGAGAAGGGGGGGCGAGGCGGCGGGGCGCCGAGTCGTGCGCGTGGCGCGTGGGAGGTAAAGCGGTTGGGCGCCAGCACGCGAGCTTCGGCGCATCAATGGCGGCCGGTTCGGCCCTGCTCACGCAAAGAGGAGGTGGGAGGAAGACAACGTGGGGTGGCCCACATGGCAGTGGCGGGTGGTGGCTGTCGGGTGGGGCCCAGCGTGTGTGAGAGAGAGAGAAGGGAGTGGCTGGAGAGAAATGGGCCTTCGGTGGTTTGGGCCGTCTTGTGGATGAGAGGGAGAGATGGGCCGGGTCTTTTGAGATTCGACCCAAACGACTTTAGGGGTTTTAAATTGATTTCCTAATTTAAATAAACTGGTTAATTCAAATGGGCTTTAGAAAATAGTAATTAAATTCCAAAAATTATGGAAAAATTCATAGATGTCTCTAGCATTATTTTGGACCTAAATAAAATAATTCCAACCTAAAGTTGATAATAGATTTTGTATTTAAATTTGTTTTGGCTTTAAAATGTTTAAAAGAAAAGCTTTTAAAAATTTTAAAAAATTCACAAATTCAAATAAGTTTTTAAACCTTAACCAAAATAAAATTTTGGGCTGTTACACAGTGCAACATCATCACATATTTTTTGGACAAATCACACTGACATTATAGACCATTCAGCACAGTGTCATCACCTAGTTTTTGACAAATCAAAGTGATATTGCAAAGCATTGGACACCACATATTCCAACAGGATGAACTTTTCCCGTGTCCGTGACCTCAACGTCTGCCATGTGGACTGCCTCGAGTGGAGTGGTTGGAAGATGTCCTCGTGTTGATGTCCGGATTGCCGATGTCTCCTTCGTCCTATGGATTTCTTGTAGGGCAATTCTTAAAGGTGTGCCCAGACTCCCTGCAAATGAAGCACTTCTTCGTACGATGTCCGGATTCTACTTCGTCCATGTCGTTCCTAATGCGTCATACCTATCGCCGGCTAATCTTTCCCTTAATCCTATCAATGTGTACAGCCCAGATAAGTTGCTCCCAGGTTAGATTGCTAGTGAAACGGTCAATCACGCCGTAACCATACATCTCAGCACTCTGGGTTTGCATAACCCCCTACTTGTTGAAATAATCAGAGAGGTACTGGCCAGGATGCTGCGCCGCTGTCAAACATACGGCCATGACATGGGAGTAGAGCCTATGCAGAAGAAGGGGCTTGTTGAAAGTGCAAACGCAACCAACGCGGCGTAGCGTGCTCTTGTGGATGATCCTCTCGTGGTTCGTCCCGCGAAGTCCTTTATTCTTACACATTATCTCAAAGCGAAACTCCCTTGTGTCCATCTTGAATGCCCGGTGCATCTCACCATTCTTGCTCTTCTTCTCCATGTACTTGGTGATCATGGCGGAGTAAAGTACTCTGTCATTTGCTATGGCGAGCGACGTGTTGTTGCTTTTGTCAACAAAGTAATTTGTGGTACCGCGGAGAATTACCTCCACAATACCAACCAAGGGAGGCACCTGGCGTGACACATGACCCAATTGTATATCTCGATTAGATTGGTTGTCATGACACCATATCATGCACCACCCCTGTCATGTAGCAGCGACCACTTCTCCTTATACTCGTGCTCAATCTAGTCCGAGAAGTATTTCACCTGCGCCTCTGTCTTCCTCGCCACACTAAGACCTTCTGTGAATAGCTGTGGCAATGCTTCGGGTGCCTAGTTAGCGCTTGGGGCTGCCTTTTTCGCTGCATCCCTTCTATGCGTCTGGGTCCGCTCATCCAGAATCTTTCAGAGTGCTTTCAACTTTCGTTGCTGGTTCTGGTCGCATAACCGCTTGAACAGGTTCATCAAGTCCTTGTTACAGAACTACTTGTAGAATTTTGCACCCATGTGCCTTAGGCACCACCTACTCTGCAGATCCGTCCATGGAAGTGGTTCATTTTCTCTTTGTTGTAGCTGAGTTATTACACTTAGCAAGTCCGCATATCGATCATATATGACGCATACGTTAGGACGGCCTTGTACAACAGAAATCTTCAAATTCCTAAGGAACCACAACCAACTATCTGTGTTCTCGTTTTCAACAAATATGAATGACGTGGGAAGAACTTGATTGTTCCCGTTTATCGCTATTGCAGTCAATAAATGGCCCTTGTACTTTCTAGTCAGGAATGTGACATCCACACACAAGATTAGATGGCAGTGCCGGAATGTATTGATGCATGGACCAAAGACGAAAAATGCTCGCTTCAGTATCCTCTTATTGACCCATTTCGGATGCATGGAATCTTGAATGTCGACATGAGTGCCGGGATTCCTACCTTGTATGACTCGGAGTAGACCGGGGAGGTTGTGGGAGGAGTCCTCGAACATACTGAACCTTGATTTCAATGCTTTCTGTTTTGCCCTCCACGCCTTGATATAGCTGACTGTGTACTGGAACCTTACCTCAATCGCTCGAATGATGGATCGTAGCTTAAAATCTAGTTGATTCACGATCTCACCATACATGAGGTTCGCGATGAAGCTTGATGACATGTTCCTGTGATACTGTACTGACTCAGTGACGACACATGTGTGAGGGACTACTATAGAGCATTTTGTAGGATCAAGGATAACCGACTAGGGGGTGAATGGGAGGTTTTTAAAACTTTTCAATCAATTAACAATTTTAAACAAGATTGTCTTAACAAAGCTTCCTAGCACAAATGTAGAGAAGAAACTACTAAGCTATTTAAGACAATTATGAACTATGTCAATACTAGATACAATTGTAGCTAAGCAATTCTACACAAGCAAATAGCTAGAAATGTAAATGCGAAAGTAGTAAAGACAAGAATAAACCACAATGGAGACAATGAAGTTTTTCCCGTGGTATCGAAGATTTGCCGGTCTTCACTAGTCCACGTTGAGGAAGCTTTAACTAATTAAGCCGGCTCCACAAATTAAGCCTTCACCCTCGATCACTATTGCTGCTCTTTCTTCGCTCCGGAGATGGTGAGCACGCAACCACTTCACAATCTCTTGCTGGATCACTTCACAAACTCCTTTGAAGTGATCACCGCACAACTTCTTCTTCGAACCGTTTAGGTGTCAGCAAGCACCAAGAGTAACAAATCGTAGCGCTCGCTTGAAGACAATCAAGTGCCAAGGTGATCAACTAAGGATGCAATGCACTTGAATACTCTCAACTACCTTAAAATGGGAATTCAAAGCAAATGAGTAGTTGAAGAGTGTATATGAGCTCAAGAGACTTCAATGCAAGAGCACAATGCATAATGATCTCAAGAGTTACTGCTAGAAGGCAGGTGGGAGGGTATTTATACCCCTCACCAACAAATTTAGCTGTTACAACCACTTTCCTAGAAAAATCAGAATTTGCGGTAGTACCGCCGTTGAAGGCCCAGTACTACCGTTTTTTGCTCAACGGTTGGAATAGTGGCATTTAATGCTCTGAACTAGCCGTTATGGATAAGGTTGTGGTATGATCGCCAACTATAAATCGGTACTACCGTAGCGCGGTAATACCGCTCAGTTAGAATAGAACTACCGATCTCAAGAGCTCAAGAAAACTCAGAAATACACCTTCTCTAGAAAAAACATACCACCATTAAAATATCGGTACTACCGCACTCCAGTAGCACCGCTCAAAACATGTCATCATACCGTTTCTCAAGGGATATCAAAAACTCCCAAAAACACACTCTCTGTTATTTACGTACCGCCATGTATAAATCGGTACTACTGACCTGCGGTAGTAACGTAGTTCAAATGCGGTCGTTCCGATTTTTAGAGAGGATAAAAAACACTTGGAAACGTTCGGACCACACGATCGAACCATCCGATCGGATCACTTGGTCCAACCCGACCAACTCACCCGATCGGACCACACTATCGGACCATACATTCAGACGGTCTGAACGTTCACCCGACCTGCGATAATACCGCTTTTTACTTGCGGTCTTACCGATATTAGGGTTCCAAGAAAATCATTCAAAACACGTTCTCTGGAAAATACATACCGCCATATGAGAATCGGTACTATCGACCTGCGGTAGTACCGCTTGCACACTTGCGGTCATACCGATTTACAAAATATTTTTCCAAAAGCTTAAAACAAAACAATGCATGAACCCTAGTTGATTATCATGGCACAAAAATAGTCTCTCAAGCTAGTAGCCATAATCCCTCTTTATAGTACGACGTTTATCCTATAAACCAGTCTTTTCTCCAAACACCGAGACTGGTAAAAACTACAAAAGGGTCCTTAGGTTATACAATACCTTTGTCTTCATCCATGTTGATATTTCATCTCATTCGCATTGCCAAAAGCCTTGTCATCAATAAAACATTGGGACTCAACCTTTAACATATCTTAGCACACATGTTAGTCCATCAATAATGTTGACATTAATTACCAAAAACAAACATGAGGGCCTAGATACTTTCAATCTCCCCTTTTTTTTGTAATTGATGACAACCCAAATGATATAAAGAATATGAAAGATTTTGAATACACACAAGGTTGTATATTCTTGTTTTTGACATTTGATGAGCAAGAAATTCTTGATTTGAGTTCAAAGGAGACGAAGAATTTGTTGCTTTCAAAATCAATCAATAAATAGAGAAAGCTCCCCCTAAATATGTGCATCAAGGTTCATGAAGTGATTTTCATGCACATGTGGATAAATGAAAATTTCGGCGGAGTTTCATTTATTTGTTGGATATGTGGAACAAGATTCTCCAAGATCATTTAAGCAATAACAGATGATAAATAAAAGATACTTGAGATAACATTTAAAACATAAGCATTCAATAACCAAGTTCAACATAACAAGTCTTGGAGAAAAAATAATAAGATCTTACAAACAACCATAGATATAAAACATTATATTCCAAACATAGATAATAGCTAATTAGATAATAGATAGGTAGATCTCAGCTCCCCCTCAATCTTTCACTCTTGATTTCTATATTTCTCCCTTGATTTCTATATTTCTCCCCCTTTGGCAACAAGTACCAAAAGAAATATCAATCTTGCGCAGGAGGATCTTGAGGAGGAGTGTTGAGGCGATGACGGCGTTCATAACAAGCTGGAGTAGCTAAAGCTTGCTCAAGAGAGTGAAACTGATCTGTCGAGGCTGCAATCCTGTTGTTACTATATGTCTGAGCTTCCTCCAATCTCTGTTGATTTTGCTCTAATCTCTGCTAAGAGTCTCTAATCTCCATGACAATTAAGAGTAACTGAGAGAGTGAAGCTGGATCTGCTGGAGCTGCGGCTGGAGCCTGAGGAGGTGATGCTGGAGCAAGAGGTGGTATTGCTGCAGGCACTGGGGCTTCTTCCCTAGGCTTGTAAGACTTATGCACTCCTAGCATCCCTCCTCTAAACTGAGTCAACCTCAACATGAGAGCCATGATATATGGTGCAAAGTAGATCCTCTTGACTCTGTCATTCTTGGATGAGCTAATCTCCTTTATAATCACGTCAACCGCATCAAACTTCTTGCCATTCATGATATTGTCTATTATGTTCCATGCATACCCTCGAATGGCATCAAAGTTCCCACTTTTAGGATAGAAGGTATGGTTGATGATCCTGTTCATTATGCTTGGTAAAGGGAGAAGACCTCCAATTTTCCTAGGTACGAAGTTCACATTCTGGTCATAAAACTAACTCCAAGCTGGGACTCTAAGGGCTTCTCTGTCATCAAGTTTTTCTTGTGTCCCCATGTATGTTCTCAAAGCGCGTTCAAAATCTACCTTGGTGGCTTGATACCTTTGAGTTCCAATCATCCATATTAAGTGATCAAAAGTTGCTGACACATGGGCCGTAGCATAGAATTGTTTGAGTATCTTTTCATTGTAGTCACACCTCAATGCCACAAGATCATGAAGACCAACGGCATGAAACAATCTATAGGTTTCATCATATTTGTCAAGAGAGTTCAAATGAGCCCAGTCAATGTCTTATGATCGACGAACTGTCTGTGATGACTGTAGAGCTGAGCAAAGACTTCCTGCTGAAATCTAGTGTGGAACTTTGCATCTGTGGAACTATTGGGCTTCTCATATTGATTGACAAGTCGAAGTAAAGCGTAGTTATCACTATGAATCTGCATGAGGTCTACTATAGGCTCTTCGGCCTCAGTCACCTCCTCATCACTTTTAGTTTCTTCCTGAGAGGTGTCCTCATCACCTTCATCCTCTTCATCTTCAGGTTATGTAGCTTGTTTATTAGAAGATGTCCCTTGATTACTACCAATTTTCCATAGAGAAATTGATCATTTCATCCATATTTGAATCAACCATAAAAGAGAGATAGATGCCCAAAAATAGATAAGAATCGAGAGAATCGAGACAAATACCTTAGGGATTGGATGAGAAGTCAGTTCTAGAGTCGATCTCAACCAAGAAATCTAGGAAAACTTCACTCAATCAAAAGATTTGAGTTTAGGGTTTTGAGTGGAGCACTGGGAGAGAGAGAGAGAGAGAGAGAGAGAGACTGTCGATGGTTTTAGAAGAAGAAGCGTCGGTATGACCGAAGGAGAGATAAGGACCGAAGTTAAAGTTTCGGCCATAACCATTTTTGGAACCACCAACTGAAATGGCGAGACCCTTTGTTGAAGTACTATTCACGGCAATGATAGTCTGCGGCGTTAAAAACACTAGATTCTGGGTTTTGCTCGAGAAAGAGGTGCTGAACTTGAATGCAAATGATCTATGATTCAATCACACAAATAACTAATTTTAGGATTATTATGCATAAGATAGATAATATAAACTCCAATAAATATAGTTTTTATTAAAATAGAGATTTTCAAGAAAGATTTTGAAATTATTTTCATAAATATATCCAAAAATCCAAATGAGAGCAATTTTCATGAGACATGAGTTTCAAGTAATATTAGAATGATCTATGACATTTAACTCATTTTTCAACTTGCAAAAGTGGGTTTCATCTAATAGTTTGGTGAAGATATCGGCTAATTGGTCATCGGTCCTTATGTGGCTAATTTTGATATCCCTTTTGCTCATATGATCTCTCAAGAAATTATGTCGGATACCTATATGCTTTGTTCTTGAGTGTTGGACCAGGTTATTTGCAATCTTTACGGTACTATCATTGTCACACAAAATAGGCATAATATCAAATTTAATTCCATAATCCATCAATGTTTGCCTCATCCATAGCAATTGAGCACAACAACTTCCCGCGGAAACATATTCGGCTTCAACGGTAGATAGTGCTACGGAATTTTGTTTCTTGGATGACCATGAAACTAAAGATCTCCCTAAGAATTGACAACTACACGAGGTACTTTTTCTATCCACTTTGCAACCCACATAATCAGAATCCGAATATCCAATTAAATCAAATTTTGCACCTTTGGAATAACATAAGCCAATGCTAGAGGAATGCTTTAAATATCTAAGAATTCTTTTCACGGCCATCAAATGACACTCTTTTGGTGTTGCTTGCAATCGTGCACACATACAAACACTAAACATGATATTGGGTCCAGATACGGTAAGATAAAGCACCGCAAACTACCAATCATGGATCTATAAGGCTTTAAATCTACCAGTTTACCTCCCTCATTGAGGTCGAGATGACCGTTGGTTATTATAAGAGTCTTGATGGGTTTTGCATCTTCCATGCCAAACCTCTTGATCAAATCTTTTGCATACCTTGTTTGGCTCATAAAGGTTCCATCTTTGAGTTACTTGACATGAAGTCCAAGAAAATAACTAAGTTCTTCAATCATGGACATTTCAAATTCTCTAGACATCAGATTACCAAACTCATTGCAAAAATCTTGATTAGTAGACCCAAAGATGAATCAACAACATATATTTGGCATACAAAGAAATCATCATCTAAAACTTTAGTGAACAAGGTTGAATCAATTTTCCTAATTTTAAATCCTTTTGAAACTAAAAAATCTCTAAAGCATTCATACCATACTCTAAGAGCTTGTTTAAGATCATAGAGCGCCTTAGAGAGTTTATAGACATCATTAGGATTCTTAGGATCGTCAAAACTTGGTGGTTGCTCAATAAATAGTAGTTCGGATATTTTTCTATTTAGAAAAGCACTTTTAACATCTATTTAAAATAATTTAATATCAAAGCATGATGCAAAAGCAAGTAATATCCGAATTGATTCAAGTCTAGCTACGGGAGCAAAAGTTTCTCCGAAATCCAAACCTTCGACTTGAGAGAATCCTTGAGTGACCAATCTCGCTTTGTTTCTCACGACCATTCCGCTTTCATCTTGCTTATTTCTAAAGACTCATTTTGTACCGGTTATGTTGTGTTCCTTGGGCCTATCCACCATTGTCCAAATTTCATTCCGGATAAAGTTATTGAGTTCTTCATGCATTGCATTCACCCAATCCGGATCATCGAGTGCTTGTTCTATATGTTTTGGCTCAATAGAAGAGACAAAAGAGTAATGTTCACAAAAAGAAGCGACACGAGATCGAGTTTGAACACTCTTACTTACATCACCTAATATTTGATCTATTGGATGATCATTTGCAATTGCATTATGAATTCTTGGTGGTAGGTTGAATGGTTGATCATCTTCCTTGTTGTCGTCTTCATCAATTTGAATTTGACTTGTTGTGGAAGAGGTAGGAGGTTCAACTTGAATGAAAGATGATGGGTTATTTGGATCTTCTTTTGGCTTGATATCTCCAATTTGCATTTTTCTATAACCTATCTTATAGCTTCATTTCCCACATCATCCAAATTCTCTTACTCTTCTTGAGAGCTATTAGTTTTATCAAATTGAACATCATGTTTTTCTTCAACTAAACCGGAGTTTTGATTGAAGACACGATAAGCTTTACTATTTGAAAAATATCCAAGCAAGAAACCAACATCACATCGACTAGCAAATTTTGAAAGACGAACACCCTTTTTCAAAATATAACATTTGCAACCAAATACACGAAAATAAGAGATGTTCGGTTTTATTCCAACAAGAATCTCATAAAAAGTCTTTTTCAAAAGACGATGCAACTAAGAGGGTGTCGGCTTCAAACCCCTACTGGGAGCCTTCTACTTGCGGCAGTACGAGTGATCGCACCGCGATATCATCAAGTCTCGATACCACGTAAGGACCACCGGCTTCGTGCGCGTCCTCGTCAGTACCATCCGAGCTTGGGTCGGTGCCCTCGTTGGACTCCAACCCGAGAGGCTCGTCTGGTAGATACTCGTGGCAGTCGATGTGGGCCAACCACCATGCCCCCCCCTCATTTGGCATAAAATTAGGCACGAGACTTCCCTCCGAGGCAGCACATTCCGTGCTGCCATCTTCAGGCTCGGGCTGTGCTTGCCCGCTTGTAGAGGCCCCGGCATCATCAGGGTTCTCGATGCCCTACGTACGAAATTCACGTACACCATACGCTTCCCGTGAATGGCCGCCTCGGGCTGGGAGACAATCTCCATGTACTGCCTCCATGCTATGCTTCCATTCACCTTTACGAGCTCCCAGACACAAAATTGATGCAGGTGATCGCCTCGATCATAACTTTCTTCGTCGTTGGCTCCGTGACGAACTCCCTCCGGATGCAACTTCGCAGCTCGTGAATATTCATCGCGTGGAGCCCCTCCCCCCGGACCACCTTGTACTGGCATCTCGACAGGTCCAACCCATCGTGTCCGGCCCGTACGAGACCATTGCAGTAAAACACAAACAAGTCTTGCATGTTCAAAAATACCTAAAGCCACAACACCCACTAAATAATTATGAATGAGTTATACCTAACTAATTTCTACTTAACTAATTACGACTGATTAATTACCACTATCCTAATTCATTACCACTTATTCAATATGCCGTAATGATGACTACTAAACTAATTGCAACTAATTAATTACCACTAAACTAATTCATTACTAGTGAACTAACTAATTACAACTAATTAATTACCTCTAAACTAACTAATTACGATTAATTAATTACCACTACAAAATTACCAGTACTTCATTTCCATTTACTTAATATGTTGTAATGATGACTACGGTAATAACGGCAAAAGCATAACACAAATTACCTACCCTTCGGAGGAAGTAATCAATCAGCCCTTCAGAGGAAGTAATCAATCAAGGTCGAGCGACGAGCGACGAGAAGCAAGAAAACAGTTCACCTCCGAATAAAATTAATTATGTTACGTTCTCTGAGTTCTTAGCGATGAGCGCAAGAACGAGAATCAAAATGCAAATGAGATGAGCGAAGAGCGAGTGCCAGAGTTCGGCATTTATAGCCGAGCGGAGAAGGAGTCGCGGCGTTGGCGCCGGGAATTCCGTAAGCATTGGCATCGGAATTTCTGGACGAGGTGACAGATGTGCAGAGGAGCGAGGAGAGACGGTGGAAAATATGGTCACCGCGAGGTTTTTTAATTCTCCGCAGAACAGTCCGGGTGCGTGGCGGGTGTAGCGAGCGGGAGGGAGGGCCGGTGGGGGGCACAAGTCGGGAGGGTGTTACGAGAACAATTCTGAACGAATAAAATTATGAAAAATTTACACAAGTAAGTACACGATGTCGGGAGGCTCCGCAAAAAAATTTCATAATTTTTTGGACTTATTTGCTATATTTTAAAATTCCTCCAAATTTCAGCCTAACACTAACTAACCTAACTAACTAATTAACCACACTGTTTTGGCTGGCGCATGGTGGCCATGCACCAGCGGACACTAAACTAAATAAACAAAAAGTATCCTATTTGACCAAGTATATTTGTATACATATTTTGTTTTGCTATATTTGTACGTGTATTTTGGTTGTTATGTGTGTACTCCAACGCCATATTGTATATGGACATCTCCAATGGAGTTGCAATGCATCTTTTTTTATACATTCCAAGTCACATGAATTCATGAAACCCTAGTTTCCGAAACCTAAAATTGAAATTTTCGCGATCTAAATCCTAAATTTTTGAGACAATACCAGAACACATATAAAATTGCTAAAATAGTATACAAACAAGTCCACTGTGTGAGGACCCTTCAAAATGAAATTCATAATTTTTGGAGCTCATTTTCTACATTTATTGTTCATACGAACATGACACTTATACGAAATAGCGATAACAATTCTGAATGAATAAAATTATGAAAAATTTACACAATCAAGTACACAGTGTCAGGAGGCTCCACAAAAAAATTCATAATTTTTTGAACTCATTTGCTATATTTTAAAATTTCTCCAAATTTCATCCTAAACTAACCTAACTAACTAATTAACCTAACCTCTAACTAACTTATCAACCTAACCTATGCTAATTACCAGCTAATGGATGGCGCATGGTGGCCATGCGCCAAAGGGCTAGGCGCATGGCCACCATGCGCCAACCGTGGTGAGGTGGCGGGCCGATGTCCACGCGTTGGCGGCGATGGCGTTGGCGCATGGTGGCCGTGCGCCAACGCCACGTGCCATTTTCTCAGGTGCTAGCGCACGGTGGCCATGCACCATTGGTGCCAAATATGCAAATACGCGGCCGCGGTGGTCAGATCTGCAAATACAGCACGACAAATGGCTGTATCCGCCAAAAATTCGTTGGTACATGAACATTCATGTATACGTGGTTTTGCTTTTCCGACGCATCCCGAATGAAAAACAAAGACCAGCAGTTTTTGCCCGAATTTTTTTAAAATAATATATATTTTATTCGAAATTACAGAAATAATAATATCTTTTTTTGTCAGAAATAATCATCAGTCGCCGTACCGTTGGGCCAACCATTGGGCGACTAGACATAGTCGCCCAACCACAGAGCGCTAAGCATTAGAGTCGCCTGGCAGTTGAGCGACTTCACTAAGTCGCCCAGTGGTTGAGCGACTTACTTAAAGTCGCCCAACCACTAGGCGATTTTGTTAGACCATGTGGCTTTGTCTAGTTTATTTTAGCTGATGAATAATTGGCAATGTTGGGTGCTAATATTATTTGAGGCGTGTGGTGTGTGTGGACTAATATCGGTCAAGTTGGGAAGAACTTGTGCTGGGAAAATATGGTGCTTTGGTCTTTGCATGCGCAGGGTAACTCGGAGGCGATCGTGGTCTACGGTGGTGACCGGGAGATGGCGTGGTGCGAAGTCATGGTCCAGAGGGTCGAGGATGCTGGAGGAGACGACCGGGCTCGAGTTGGGGCGCGTGGAGATCAAAGATGGATAATGCGTGTTGGAGCTACGGAGGTGCGGTCCGGAGGCTACGACATGTGACAATTTTGGACTGTCCCAAAATTGGAAAGCTGAGATTACAGATTTTGGGCCACGTGCATGATGGGCTGATGCGGCCAGGCTTGGTGTTGCGGGATTAGGTGAAAACGCGTGGAGGAAAATTAGGGCCAGGGCACTGGAAGATATAAAGCGTTGGCGGCCGAGTAGAACGGGGCAGCGAGGGGCTCTGGCGACGGCGTGAAAGAGATCAGGAGCTGGCGGCTGTACGTACACAGGGAGGCGCTTGTGGCGGCAGCATAGAAGATGTGCTTTGGCTGTACATGAGTTGCTTTGGGACGTGGAGATGATGTGCTAGCTGCTGTGCATAGAAGCTAGCCACGGTTTGGGGGTCCTTGGTCGATGGGATTTTTGTAAACTTGATGTGCTAGTGGCTGGATATGCTGATGAGTTGCTAGCGGCTGTACACGTGAGTTGATTTGTTAGCTTGACTTTTTATACATGCATATGTGCAGCGGCTTTGTTTCTTTTCTTGTCGTGGTGCATTACGTGAGATTCCGAGAGGAGCTTTTGTGCTAGCTGGCAGCTGAAGGCAAGGAAGGTCCTCGCGTGAAGAGGTTGTGTGCAGAAGAAAGAAAGGCTGCTGAACAGGATCTTGGTAGGAGGTGTTTTCGGCAGAGGCGATTCTCGACAGAGTTGATTGCTGGCGGTGGCTGGAAAATCTGCTTTTGCTGCGAACGTGAAGGCATTGTTCTTGATTGGAGCGGGTGCTTGTGATCCCTACCTGCGAGTATTTTGTTTGAGAGTGTTAGGGTGCGAAAAATCTTCCACAATCATTCACCACCCCCCCTCTGATTGTCATTAACGATCCTACAGATTTGAGGTAGCAGATCTGGTATTTAGTAAATCCGATTGGAAAAATTATGTTGGAATACATAATACATTTATTAGGTATTACAATTAGGAAATTCTGTTATAGGATGTAATTTTTTTTGGAAATAAAAAGGTGGTGACAAGGTTGGTTGGTCTATTTATGATTTTCGTAGAATCAGAAGGGTATGAAATTTGTGAGACTCGCAATAATATGTTGTGATCGTCGTAAGTTGTTCTAGTGCGCAAAATTTCTGAAGAATTTTGTGAGGACGATAGAGGTAGCACTAATTCGTAACTATGAAGGTAAGTGATATTGCGATGCACCAAGAAATCAATACACGGTGAACTTTGGAGAAATGGTGCAATGATAACAATACGGCATTTGATCCGACAAGGGATTACATGGCAAGCAAACTAACGAACTAAGGACGGTACACGCATGCCTTTAGGGAATTAGAAATACATGGGACATATGGACGAAGAGGGTCGGACTACTGCGTGAACCGAGGCCATTTACCCTTCCTTGCGAGCTCGGCGTTGTACTCCTCACCAGCCACCTCGGCCTCGGCCGCCAATTCCCTCTTTTTCTCGTGCTTCCTCTCGTGAGTCTCGCGCTCCCTGCGCCTGCACGCCTCTAAATGGGACTGCACCTCCTGCGTGGATACACTGGTCGTGCTCTTCGGTGTGGTGCTCCTCCTCCCTCCTCTCGCTGTCCCTGTTAGCATCCCACTCCTCGCAGTCGAGAGTCCACTGGTCGTGTGGGTGGATCTCTAGGTCGATCCACTTTTGATAGCCACATAGCGGATTCGGGGACTGCGGGTGGACAAGGGAGGTTGTTAGTGCGGACTTTGAAAGAGAAATGGTAGGGGAACATAATGCTACATGTCCTTACTGGCTGTCGATGGCATCTCGTGTCCCACCGGCGGTCGGGATAGTTGTTGGGGTAGTTTGCGCAACCCTAGTAACGCATGCCCAAGCTAGCCGGTGCTTGGACTTGAAGAACTTGCATCTGTCCTTGCACCAACAGAGGGGAGGCGCCTCGCCCTCGGGCGGGTGTTGTGGTGAACGCTCGGTTGGGATGTTGTGGTAGGGGTTGCTACTACGGGGGGCGGCGTCATTGCGAGGAGGTGGCCTTCTGGCACACTCCCTTTGTTCCTCCTGGGCCTCATACTCCCTTTGTATTTCGCATACCTCCTCTCAGTGCTTGTCCATCTGAGCGAGATTGTGTTGAACTCAGGATGTAGGAGAACTCGGCGTGGAAGGGGTAGTACTTATATGCCGAGCCGACACTGCGTACACGACTGAATTGTAATTCAGTTGAAATAAATTCGTGTCCGTGAGGCAGCGTCTCTGAGAAGATTCGTTGGGTCGCGTTGTCCTAAAAAGTTGACTCATCGGGTCACATCGTCCATAAAAGTTGACTCGTCAGGTCACGTCATCCTGAAAGGCTGCCTCATCAGGCCACGTCGTCCTAAAAGGCTGCCTCGTCGGGCCATGTCGTCCTAAAAGGCTGCCTCATCGGGCCACGTCGTCTTGAAAGGCTGCCTCATCGGGTCACATCATCCTGAAAAGCTAGCTCGTTGGGTCACGTCATCTTAAAAAGCTGACTCGTCGGGTCACGCTGTCCTAAAAAGCTACCTTGTCGGGTCACGTCCATCTTTGCAGAGAGTGGTCACGTCGTGCTTTGCAGAGAGTGATCACATCCTGCTTTGCAAAGAGTGGTCTCGTCCTGCTTTGCGGAGAGTGGTCACGTGGTGCGCTGCCGAGCGAGGTCATGTCATGCATTGCAATTCAGACGAGAGATTGACACTTCAAATAAAGTTAAAATTTGCAATTACGATACAATTAGTTTCATAGTACAAGCAAAGTATTGACTGAAGTACAATTTACAACATGCTGAAGTACAAATCGGTGTTCTTACGTGTCGGCAGGCGCCTTGCAAGTTCTCGCAGTGTGGCCTTCCTGGTGGCAGCGACCGCAACGTCTACCCGCCGCTCTAGCTTCCCCTTTGTTCATATCGTTCCTAATGCGACGACTCTGCCGATAGCCCTCCCCCCTTCAACAGGTCTAGATCCGGAATATAAATCCTCTGTGCAATATCCAACGTGGCGAAGTTGCCCACAACTCTGAAGCCCCTTAGCTCGTCGTACCACGCCTGCTGCACCCTCTTCTTCATGAAGTACTCGATATGAAGTTCAATGGGTGCATGTGGATGGTGCCACACGCGGCGAGGACATGAGAGCATGGCTTGTGAAGGAGCTTTAGCTTGTTGCATGTGCAGCTAGGTTCATTCGCATGGTCTCTAAGGCATACCTCGTGGGTAACAAGAGACCGGGCCGTCCCAAATCCGCCTCTGTCTCGAAGGACCACGTCAAATCGATGCTCCGTATTGCCCATTACGAAGACCGAGTGAGACTGAGCCTTCTCGGTCTTGGCCTGCATGTACGCTGTAATCTTCTAGCAGTACGTTGTATGTGGGTTGGCTGCATGAAGTGCCGTATTTGCATGCCTTTCCCTGAAATATCCGATTGTACCGTGCATAACGCCTTCCACGATGGCGACAAAAGGCTGAGAACGGAGGCCCCTAATAACCCAGTTGTACACCTTTGCAAGGTTAGCGGTCATTATGTCGTACCTTGCACCGTCCGTGTCATGCAGCAAGGATCAGTTCTCCAATGGCTCGGCATCAATCCAATGAGAGAAATACCCAATGTTCCTCGAGATCCTCCGCGTCAAATGCGGGGAGAGCTCAGCTGCCGGCTGGAGCAGGAAACCTGCAGGACAAATAATGTTAATCTCTACAATATATTGATGATCGCAAATCTGAAGAGAGAAAGTGTACCTTGGTCACGGGCCATGCACGAGAAAGGGCCAAACCCGCCGTACTGTCTAGACGGGTTGGGAAAGAAAAGATACTGCCCTAGCGCTCTCTGGTAGGTGTCCTGGAACGACGACGGTGGCGGTGGCTGTGGCGGTGCATATCCACGTGCCCACCCGAACCCTCCAGCCTGCCAAGGCGCAGGCGGGGCACCACGGTCCACGGTTGTGATTCATACATGCAAATCAAGAAATTAAAAGCATTAATATTAATTTAGCATTTAAATTATATTCCAATGGCAAATAAATCATATTTGTTATGTTCTTAGTGGCACCTAAACACTTTGCTCGAACACATTGGTAATACATATACAATTTCATGAAACCCAAGTGGTAAACACACAATTTTTCCTACAAAAGGCTATATTACGTTAACACCTGTACCGGCTGCTATGGATTGCGAAATATTTAAAACAACATCGTTACTATGCATATTTATAATGGGTGAAACTTTTAGGAAAAAAAAATCAAAATTTCACATGTTTGAGAATCCTACGGGTTTGGAACCATATATCTGTGATTTTTTTTCTTAGTATTTTATAATTCCTTAATCCAACCAAAACTATAAAGTAAATGTTATCAATTCTTTATTATGCAAATAAATACATGTATTTAACATTCTATAAACTAGCATTTGCGAATGCAAGGGTTGTCGACATGTTTATATAATAGAAAAGTAACACGTTATCATTCATCAAGCCAGGCGCAATTAGCGCAACATGCGGAATAGTACAACTAAATTAATTTTCACCGACTAATTTTTCCTCCATACGAACTTCTAAACTAATTGTATTAATCATGCTATCTCCAAACTAAGATTTTTTAAATTAACCTACTATTATTTCATTTGCTAACAATATGTCAATACACATGATGTTGCTTGCTAACCTACCATGGTTTCAAAAATACACTCATACAAAATAATGCTACAAACTCACCGTCGTGGTCGTCGATGTGAAGAAACTTTTTTGTCCTCCTTCTCCCTCTCCTCTCTTTCCCTCTCCCTCTCCTATTTCTTTCTTTCTTTTCTCTCGGTCGCTCTCTCAAATGGTGACTGTTCACGTGCCGCCGCGCGCGCGGGGTTTACATCCACCCCAAGTCGCCCAACGGTTGGACGACTAGGGTCTAGCATCAGAGCGACATGTGTCCTAGTCGCTCCACCGTACGGCGACTAGGACCAAGTCGCCCATTCGTTCAATGATAGACCTGTTCAAATGTCGGCCTCGGTAGGGCTTGAAAAGCCCTACCAAAAATCAACGAGCCGGTCAGAAAAACTAATTTTTTTTCGATTAAAAGTATTATTTTAATCATTTTTGGGAATAAAAAACTAATATTTAATTCATTTTCAGTATTAAATAAATAGATTTTCCCTTTTTAAATTGATTTTAACGGATTTGGTAGTAGCTTCTCTTGGTGGTTTTGCAGTCCCAAGCCCGGCCCAGACGGTGTCGGGTTCGGGCCGGGCCACCCATGAACAGGTCTATTCAACGACTAGGAGGCGAAGGATCGAGTCGCTTCACTGTTGAGTGAGTTAGACATATGTCGCACACCGGTCGGGCGACTAGACCAAGTTGCCCAACCGTACGGCAACTGATGATTACTTCTGACAAAAAAAATGAAGTAGTATTATTTCTGTAATTCCGAATAAAAATAGATTATTAAAAAATCGTTTTTGCCCCATGCATGTTCTCATGATCAAGTCGCTTCACTGTTGAGCGAGTTAGACATATGTCGCACACCGGTTGGACGACTAGACCAAGTCGTCCAACCGTACGGCGATTGATGATTATTTCTGACAAAAAAATTAAGTAATATTATTTCTGTAATTCCGAATAAAAAATAGATTATTAAAAAAATCGCTTTTGCCCCATGCATGTTCTCGTGGTCATGGCACCGTAAGGCAAAAGTTGCTAGTCTTAGATGCAACATTTGAAGGTTATAGTTGTGGCACTATGGGAAGAATACTGGTTTGAACACAATACTTGCCCATGGCCCAAATAAACCCCATTTTGTTAGAGAAGTGTTGTCTTTACTCGTTAGCTAGTGTATAACCCGAATTGTGGTAGGAGCCAGCCTTAAGTTGTTGCATCATATTCATATAATTGCAGCACAAATTTGACTATAAGAACTTCAGAAGCATACCTTCGTGTAGGTACAACACAATTTCAACTAACCTTACCACTGTATTAGTAATTAATGCTAGCATCAATTCTGTTTTAGACTTAGTACTAGCATAAAATTAAAATGTTCTTTGTAAATAACACCTCTCTTTGCTACTAGGAATATACATAAAAAAGGATTGCCTAATGTGCACATTGCTCTTAATTATCACAACAAAATTTCAACTACCTTTTACTATTGTAGTATGACTCTCAGCTCTCATAGCACATTTTAGTTTCCTATTTGGTGTTTTATTTTATTTCAAAGAAAGTAACAGCCATAGTGCTTTGGATAAGAAAGCAACTTACACCTCGCTCAGAAAAGGTCGAAGGAAGGTGAAAACAACTTATCCCTGCCATAAGTACTATGCATTTATGCAAGGATGTTAGTAGAATCAGTCTAACCACAATAAGGTTGGCCTATTCAAAGGCAAGATTTGCTGTTATAGTTTGACACTTAGGGCGTGTTTGGTTCGCTGCACTGGGTTGGCCCGCATCGGCTCATGCAATACTCTGGTCGTTTGGTTCGCTGCACCGACGCTCTAGCCAGGCCCTGCTCGTGCATTTGGCCGCCTCGAGCCTGGCCCGACGCAAACGCGGGTTGGGAGCGTTCCTCATGAGCCAAAGCCGCGCTGCAAATTTGGGATGATGCTTGGCCTCGCGTGCGATTCGACTCGGCACCGCCTCTCTCCGGGCCTAGGGTTACCTCCTCCTCCCTCCCTCCAGGCGCCTCCGGTTGCTCGTGAGGGACTCCGCACCGCCTCCCTTGGTGTGGGGCGCCAGATCAATCGCCGCTCCATGCTCTCCCTAAGCCGCCACCGAGCCAGCCTGGTGCTCCTCACCATTGCCGTCGTGACACCGCATCGTCGCGCTTGCTCCACGCTGCCAGCGCCGCCTCCGCCGTTTTTGGGGAGAAGAAAGGAGCGGAATGAGTTAGGTTTAGGGTTTGGGCTCTTTTATGTCGCTCGGATTTCATCCTCGGCCATCCGATCGGATCCAACGGTCGTTGCTTTGCGGGCCAGCAAAATGAAATGGGTCGGCTGATTTTCCAGCCATCCGATCAGATCCAACGGTTGTGATTAATTGGAACCTATGGAATGAATTTGGGCACCCAATACAAGAGGTGAGCACAAACTCCCACATGCAGGCAACCAAACAAGCTAACATTGCATCCAGTCATGCATCCACTCTCCTGATGCAGCCAACCAAACAATATCTCAGCACAGTCTGGCCCAACAGAAGCAGCCAACCAAACACCCTATCTTGTATCCGCTCAGCCTGGCTGAACTCAGCCTAGATGACCCGTACGGGACAGGCTGGGGGTATGCAAGTAACCAAACACACCCTTAGCTATCTTTACCCTCGGGCTGCTGGAGCACGGCTCCTTCCGTCAGACCAAGGGTACCCTTCACTGCTACCTCTGACGAAATTTGGGAGGATAGGAGGAAGGACACGGCTTTTCTCCATGGGAGAAGATGGTCCAGGAGTTAGAGGTTGAAGAAAAGTGAATTTGGGCCGAATTCATCCACTCTCGGTAGCAAGGTAGGACCACATTCCATCAGCCCAATGCCCTAATCCCACTTTAGCACTAGTTGGTCGAGTCAGACTAAGTCCAAGATGGCAAAAATGACTCGGCCTCGGCTCACAGTCACCACCATCCATATTTCCCAATTCCAGTTGCAAGAAAGCGAGCAGCGTGCGCGGCGGGCTAAACCTAGACAGCTAGGCGGCGCCAACATGCGTGGCGTGGCTCGGCTGCAAGGTAGGGGCGCAAGCTACAGGGTAGGGTGTGAGGCGAGCCGCGACAAGGCAGGAGAGGGCAAGTCAAGTGAGATTGATGTGTAGATACGGATGATCACATTGGTGTTAGGGGTAAATATGCACGTCGGAAGCAGAAGGTGACCCACCTTCGTTATACAAAGTTGACATTTTCAATGCTGCTCTTAATGCCATTACGACAGAGATGAATCACCGCTTCAATGAAATTTCTTCATAGCATGTCTTGTCTTGATTCTATAGACTCATTCTCTAAGTTTAATGTGGATAAACTTGTTCGACTAGCTGAGATTTATGCTGATGATTTCACCATAGCTGATCGTTTATTGTTAAAAAATCAGCTTCAAACATTCATTCTCAATATTAGAAGAAGTGTATAATGTCATGGATGTCATGATCTTGTAAACGTCACTCAAAAGATGGTTGAAACTAGAAAAGATAAAACTTTCACATTGGTCTATCGCAATGTCATCGAGCTGACATTGATCCTTCCAATGGCAATGGCATCAGTTGAGAGAATCTTCTCGGTAATGAATATTATCAAGACAGATTTGCGCAACAAGATAATGGATGAATGACTCACTTGATGGTGTGCTATACTGAGTGAGAGATATTTAGGAACATCGACGATAGTAGAATCATAAGACGCTTTCAAGACATGAAATCGTAAAATGAATTTGCCTCGCAATCAAAGCTCGCGCCTTAGTGGTGTGTTTCGTTTTATTTTCAATATTTATAACTATTAACAATTTACCGTTGTATCACTAATTCTAATTATTTTGATCTACATAGCACTAATAGCTACTCGTGTATATTTATGTGCATTCGGGACACACAATCCAGTAGCGAGGTGCTATTTTCACCATAATTTGCTTTTTTTTCTAGTTATTTATTAGTTTAGATTGAGTAAGACAATCTGATGTGTGTTTATGTCATGTTAGTTTCAACTTTAGCACCCCTACATTTTTGTCCTGCCTTCGCCACTTTTTGCTGCTGTTCCGATCCGGTCGATGAATACAAACATGGCGAATTTTTATGTGGCGTACCAGGGTTCTTCCTCTATGATAGATTAAGGCAGACTGGCAGAGTGATTAATATATAGACAATGTTCAATCTTAAGAGAGAGAGTGCTCTTGTGTCAGCAGCAGCATCTTTGTTTGCAAGACTTTGACAACATGCCGACATGGAGTTAATTTCCCCAAAACACGGCCATGTTGAAGGTGATGGATGATCTCGACTGCTTTTCTTAATTTTGTCTGAATAGGCATCTTGATTTGTATAATATATAACGACATCACACATTGTCACACAACTTGAATTGCTTTACAACTTATGTAGATTAATTGGCTACCAAGGAATGGGCATGTTAGTGTAAAAATGTTTGCATCAACAAAGGAAGTACCCCTTCTAAACTAAAACGAATAGAAAGGCTGGAAGGAATAACGTAAAAACAGCCATGCTTAAGACTTGTGAGTCGTGATGGCTTCGTCGGTCGTGGGGTCGTTGACCGGCAAAGGTACTTGAAATCTTATTTTTAGAGTCGTGTTGAGAGGTTTACCTAGCTTTCACACGGAGACATGCAATGTGACACTCCATTAGTCCACGTCCACCTAATTTTTTTATTTAAAGAACAATCACAATGTATTCTTCTTTTCTCGCAAAAAAAATGTATTCTTCTCGTTGTTTTCAGGTATAAGCGTAAGGTTGTAGCTCGCTTGATAATAATCCATGACTGCATTAACATTGAAACAACCCAAATATTTTGAACAAATTGAACCTTTTGAGTTTTTGGCTTGAATTTGAATATCTTTCTCAATTCAGAAACTCTTAAACCCTTTTCGCTTTCCTATTTCGGTCATTTCGTTTTCCTTTACCGAAGACGGCTTTCACAAAAGACTCCATCGCCCCTGCTTGTTGCTACCCCGCGTCACGCTGGTGGCCTTCGTCCCTATCGCCGCTCACCGCCCCGCTTCATGCCAAAGCCGCACCAGTGGCTGCCACCTCACCTCGCCATCAATGCGGGCGCAAACTCCAACCAGCGACACGCCATCACCACGCCTTGCGCTTGCTCGCCGTGTCTGGCCTCGCCAATGCACCCCTTCGCGCCAGTGAGACAAGCTCGCCACCGCGACGTTGCCATACTGCCACCTTGCCCCCGCACAGCGCCAATTACGCCCCACCATCCACCTCGCCGCCACGTGCTGCACGCACCTCGCTCGGCCACTGCTGTCACCGCCTTCCCGGGGCTATAAAAGCCCCTCTAATTTGCTTCTTCTTCTTCGTCGACAACCACTACACCTCATCATTGCCTCTCATCCCCTCCAGCTCCGACTATCTTCTTCAATTTCGCCGCTACCTCCCTTCTTCCCCATCGAGCCCGAAGGCAAATTCGCCACTACCGCCCCTCCCTTTCCTTCCCAACCCCGTCACCGGCACCACCCCTCCACCCCAAACCTTCCCCCAACCTTTCCACCCCTATCCCCGCTGCCAGCTCATCGGCACCGAGCTCCACCACCGTACCATGCACAGCCACTGTCGCCAAGCCACCATAGAGCTTCCCTCACCTCACCTTCACCACCCCTGAAACCCCCTTCGCTCACTGGTGCTCAAGCCCTGGCCAATTTGACCAAAGCACCACCGAATCGATGCCGCCTTCTTCCTCTGACCCAGCCTTGCGCCACCACCGCCGCCATCCCATCCCCGAGCCGCCACCACCGGCGCAAAACCCCAAAATGGGTTGCACACATTGCGGTGATGCTCGCCGCACTACCCGGCACCGCCACCTGCCACCGGAGCCGCTGCAGCCAGCTCAGGTGAGCTAGAACACGCTTTAGCTCAAAGCCGAGTGTAGCTCAAGCTACCTAGAGCTGGGCCTTTAAGGCCTGGCCCAGTAGGCCTTAGCCCAACATTGTTCCGTCCTAGACCAACACTGTTCATGACCCAACTCGTTAGCCCAACAATCCAAAATCCAGTACTGTTCATAAACCCTGACCCACCATGAACAGTACAAAGGCGACACTATTTATCAGACCCATTACTATTCACCTAAGCCCAATTTCAACATAATATGTCCATTTCGACCGTTCTAAGCTTGTGAATCCCATTTTGAACTCTATTCAGCCCGATCAAGCACCCAATAAATCATATTCACCACACCACCTTTCTCTTTTGATTCTTTTCCAAATTTTAGTTTACTTGTATGCAAGGTTGTCAGAGTCGAGATTCTAAGTTGGATCGATTTGCCTTCGGTAGGATCGAAATCGTAGTATCGAATCGTAGAATCAGCGATTCTCCGGAATTGTAAAAATACACATATTTAACATCTATACTATAAGTTTGTATGATTCTTATATGGTTTACCACTTGCATGTTCCTTAAAAGCAGCTAGACATACTCTAGGAATAAAAATAGCTTATCATTATCAAGCCAAGATTGCTCATGCCATAATATAGATATTTGTACTAGCATTAACATACTGATACAATATTTGCATGCTCCTTATTTATTTATAGTTTTAGTCTCAGAAATTAATATCAACAAATTTTGCTCTAAAACAAAATATCAGCAAAGCCTAGCCTCTAAAAAAATTGCATTTTTTTTTGCCCTAAGTCTCTACGAGTAGGATCGACAGTGCAATTTGGATCAACAGGCTGTCGTGGGTTCGTAGAATTGTAAGACTCTAAGAGTAGGATCGCGATTATAACTACTTTGCTTGCATGTTGTTCCTAGCTCGTTCCTCGTTGAACCCGGATATTTTATTTGGATTATTTTCTTTTGCGTTAGGTTCTGACTTCGACGACCAAGCTCCGGAGAGCGCCGGACAAGACGAGTTAATAGAAGACTTTGAGCAAGGAGGCAAGTCGCATTCATTTGATCATTTTGAACCTGTATTTTATGTACTTTATTATTACTTTTATTACCATATTTGTGCCAATTATTTTAATATTCAAATAATACTTTTGAATGCCATGATGATTAGATATATCCTATCACCCTACATACAAGCCCTCCTATTCTTTGTAAGCCATATCCACCTTGACAAGTTTATGTTACATAAAATGATAACTAAGTATATGACATTGTCACACAATGTGTTTTCAAATATTGAAAACAGTATTGGCTAACAGCCAGTGGTTTTAGTGGAGAGTTGAGGGTTGAGACCAGGAGGTTGGACAACCCAGTAGACTTTATAAAAGTGAGTCGAAGGTGAGATCAAGAGATGGATGAGTTGGTGTTGGCCTATCGCCTCACTATAAGACAGGTAAGGACTAGAACCTTGTGCCAAATAACAGACACATAAATCGCTCAACCACAGGTTTAGTTTATCCAACTTGGCTTAGTACATTGCTCTTCCGATTGAATATCTATAAGATGACACCAGCGCCAGGCCAGGAAGGCGATGGGTGAGAGGTAGGTGACGTGAAATGAAGGGACATGGGGTTTAGTGAAAAACGATTATGAAGGGGCAATGTGTTTAGTGAAAAAGGGTTAAGTGGATTGAAGGTGGGATTAGCACTCAAATCTTGGCTGTTAAATCCAAGTCTAACGCTTCTGGTTGGTATTAACACCTTAGCACTTAATTATCCATCAGTACGTAGAGAGAGACACACGGAAACTTTAAAAAAATGAGCTGAAAACCCGACGAAAAAATGAGCTGAAAACCCGACGAACCGGCCGGCGCGTCATGCGCGCGTGGCTTCAGCACTCGTCAGTAGCGCGCCTGTGCACGGAGTTACTACCAGCGGCGCGGCCCATCCCGCACGGGCTCGCTAGCCTAAGCGCGTGGCGTGGCCATGCACGATGCGTGTCAGCGTGTCACATGGCATCCCATCGCAACTCCGCCAATCCTCGCCATATAGGGAGACAACACCAAGCATCCGAGAGTCCGAGTCAAAAGCTCAAGACTCACAGCCGGTTCGGTGCTTCGGCTGCTACACGCACGCACGCACTCGCTCCTGAACGTCTTCCAGATCCCGTAACGGGGCCATCGGCAACGGGAGCGGACTGGGAGAACGGAGCGGACCACGACCCCGCGCGGCCGCTCGCGCTCGCGTGCGAGTGCGAGGAAGGCAGTAACGGACCACCCCACGTCTCCGCTAACTTCCGCGCCCATCGGTTGGCGACAACCAACGGTAGATGGCCTCGTGGGGGCCCACGGCCCCGTTTCCTTGTGGACAACTACGGGACACAACTGCGTCACCCGCAGGGACGGGTCGACGTCGCTTTGCCGTGGGCTTGATGGGACGGGAACAGACGCGTGGCCCGGAACAGAGAGAGACATGCGTAACGCGTCTTGTCCCGCGCGTGGGTGGGATTTTTGTCGCCGGCGATGCGTCTTCGAACGCGGATGTGGAGTCCTGCTGTCGCCGGGTCCCTTGCCCCTGCAGTATTGTCTATTGGGCGATCAGGACCATCGCCGTATTGGCATGGCAGCGGTTGTTTTTGCACAGAATTTCTTTAGGCCTGAACAAAATTATTGAGTTTTCTTAAAAAGCCTAAATTACTTAGTTTAGCCAACGCATAATATGGCCTGGTTTTAGTTCTACGGTGTAGAATTTAATTGGACCAACCACATATGAGGTAAAGTCTACATTTTTCCACAATCACACCTGTTGACATGATAATAATTAGTAGGATAGCCCGTGCATTTGTTTTGAAGTTTGATGATATATATATGATGGGCTGCATCTACATTTCAGTTATGTTCCCAACACTAGGATTGGGTTGTCCCTACGTGCATTTTGCACCTACAGTAACCTCTCTCTTTCTCCAGCTAGGACACTGTCCCTACGTATTTCTTGTACCCTGCATGCAACAGTACCCTCCCGGGCTAGCACTCTCCATCAGAAAACGATCCTCACTGGGAAAAGCATGCATAAAAATTCGTACTATGAACTATTCAGCTGCTAAGTAGGAGCTTTACCTCTGAAGAGGGCCTTATGTTACTTTTTCAGTTTGGAATAGAATGAGCTGAGTAACTATGAATCTGGCGAAAACAACGGAGGAATGGGCCATGGCCGAAATTTCGCTGCTAGCTTGTTGAATGGTACTGACGTGTATACCTTTGATTTTGTCAGCACAAACATTAGTCAACTGCTGTGGAGTAGCAAAGCTAATCAGAGAGGGAAACCAAAGTCACTCTTGCACGCACAAACCACGGTGATCCATCGACATCTCGGGATCACAGACGCACGTAGGAAGATAAGAATAATTAAAGGCCCATTGACCTCTTCGTTCATGCTAGCTAGGGCCTCCGGGCACGGAGTTTGAGTTGAGAGCATCGAGTCAGGTTCCACGAAGGAGCCAGCAGACTGATCCAACGGGAATTTTAAAATTACATGGGTGCAAGGCGACTACAGAAAGCATACAAAAGCTTACGACATCGGTGGTGTCCGCCTCGGAACAAAGATTTCTGCCTGTCCCACGTGACCGGCACGGCGCGCCACGAGGAGAACCCGGAGCCGGCTCGCCGGCCGCGCTCACATGCGCGCGCGCGTGAAGCGCCCGACGCACCGCCTGGATGGCTGGCGTGCATGCATGCACGCACCGGGCGCGAGCGCGCTGTTGAAGCGGTAATGCCGTGCACGCGTGCACACGCTGATGCGCCATGTGCGTATATGCATGCATTGGCACAGGTCAATGTCTCAAGTTAGGCAAGGAAACTATAAAAAGGCCGTAACGAAACGTCATGCGCTGCCCATCGGCCGGAAAGGTGTGGCCGCGCGCGGACCTTGCGGTGGCAGGCAGGCAGCAGCACCTGACTTGGTGTGGACGACAGCTGTGGCATTGTGCAACAACGCTGAAGGAGATGGACAGAGTGACCGATCCGCCCGTGCTGGCTCTCGCATCGGACGGCACGTTTCGAAGACTTCGCTCCTTCCCTTGGCCATCGGTGCAAACCCATGTGCTGCACTCCTGCTGTGGACGTCGGTGCTCCGTCATGGATCCCTCAGGTCGATTAAATTTATGATTTTCTGACTAATCAAGACACAATGATCACAGGAACAGCAGACTGGACTACTACAGAAAAGTCATCATATACGGTTCAAAATCGTTATTACAGACGGTTTTTTGAACCGTCTGACTTTATAGGTCTATGATGATATGATATCATCACAGACTATGATAGTTTTTTCACAGACGGTTTTTACTAAAAACCGTTTGTGATATTTTTTCTATAGCAAAAAAAAAATTCGAATTTCGATCTAAAGCAATCAATTGCTAGACAGTTGGACCCGAATATCTGTATATGGTTGATTACACAATCTGAAATGAAAGAAAATTCAAACTGGATGGCAAATAAGCGGCGAAAACGGGTGTTGAAACTTCGGAGACCGTTTTGAGGCCCTAAATGATCTTTTTTTTCGCTTTTCCGGATTTGCAACTTTTGACGCTGTGTACAGGCCTGTCTTGATTGGATTTGAATTGCACTTATGGATTTTTGGATGCAACTTTTCGTTAGCTTTCCAACGAGCCAAAAAACGTTGCAATCCGAGTTCGTATACAAAAGTTATGGATGTTTTACCGGAGAGTGCGCGGTCTGAGGTGGAGACCGGGGGCAACGATGTTGACGGAGGCCGGGGGCAACGATGTTGACGGAGGCCGGGGGAGGCCGGCAACGACGAGGCCGGGGCGAGACGGAGGAGGCCGAGGCGACGAAGTGAAGGAGGCCGGGAGCGATGAGGTCATAGGAGGCCAGGGCGACGAAGTGGAGGAAGCCGAGGGCGACAAGGATGTGGGAGGCCGAGGCGACGAAGTGGAGGAGGCCGGGCGATGATGTCGGGGAAGCCCATGGGCTATGAGGTCAGGGGAGGCCGGCGACGACGAGGCTGAGGCGAGGTGAAGGAGGCCAGGGCGCAAGGTCAGGGCGAGGCAGCGGCACTCGGTTAGAGTTGGGGAGAGGAGAGAAGGTAGAGGAGGAGATGGAGGTGTCGCCCCATATGTTTGACTCGCTTCTGGGTTCCTGTGAAGATGAGGAAGAAACTCCACATGATTGTTACTAAAAAATAACTACTCAGAAATCATGCGTCCTGGTGACTTATATATGTCTTGCAGTTGCAGGTAGAAGTATGAAATTTTGAATCTACCAGATCATTTTCACTAATTTTAGTGAAAAGTTACAATTTTGGGATTGTAGGCCAAGTTTTTTTTTTAATGTCTAGTCTGGTCGCAAAATTAACAGCAATGCACATCCTCGAATTTTCGTCCAACGTGGGATAAATATTGATCCATTTGTTGATGTAGGTTAGGGTGTTCTCCTCGGTTTAAGAATTAACGATAAGCAGAATAAAATGGCAGTCTTTGCTTCCTGCTGGTATTAACTATTATCAAAATAGAGCACAAAGGCAAGCATCATGTAGCTTCTCTAGGTTCAGCATTGCAATTCCAACAAACCCCTAGAAGTTTTCATGGAAATTGACAGGAATTTCTTACGACACGAAAAATATGAAAGCTCCAAAGTCAGCAATGACTGTTTTGACCTGACTAACCATATTCAGCTAACATTTCTTCATTTGACAAATCACTGTCTGTATGGTCAAAACTAGCATGTTTACATGACAGCTTTGGAACATAACCAGCCTTTATCATTTCCATTCCAACTAACTCAAGCATCGTGTATATTTCCTCAAGACTCTGGATGTGATCTGTCCTCTACAATAAAGACTTTTAGCTCTCCCTTGAGTTTAAACCAACTCTTCCCTGGAGATTTCTTAACACCACTGCTTCTCATTACCTTCTTCAATCTCGCAAACTCATTCCAATTGCCAGAAGCAGCATATATGTTGCACAACAAGACAAAGGCTGCTGAGTGGGAAGGATCAATATTCAAAATACCTTTTGCAACTCTCTTTCCCATCTCCACGTCATTATGTGTTTTGCTAGCAGCTAGCAGGGTCTTCCACATTACAATGTCAGGCTCAAATGGCATTTGATCAACAAACTTTGCTGCCTCAGTTAGTTTACCAACACGTGACAACAAATCAATGACACATGAGCAATGCACTCTTGTTGGAACAATGCCATATTCAGGCTCCATAATACTGTAGTAATAGCAGCCTTCATCGACAAAACCGACGCGGCTGCATGCTGTGAGAACCCCAACAAAGGTTACATGATTTGGCCTGATTCCCAGGCTTCTCATTCTCGCAAATAAATCAAGTGCTTCCTTTGCATAACCAAATTGGGCATAGCCAACAATCAAACTGCTCCAAGAGAACACATCACAGTTGGTGCCCATCATTTCAAAGAGCTTCCTGGCATCATCTAAACTTCCACATTTCGCATAAGTGTCAATTAGACCATTGCTCAGCATTGTATCATCCACCAGTCCTACCTTGAAGGTATATGCATGGACATGTTTCACCATTTCAAAGTAACCCAACTCAGCAGAAGCACTCAGGACATTGTTTAAATTGATCCTATCCAGATTCCGCATCAACCTGTGTAAGAGGCTGAACAACTTAAAAGACTTCTTCCAGATGCTGGTGTTGTACACATGCAGTAAGGATGCTGTTCCTGGTGACAACATCACAATCTTTTGTCTCATGAAAAACATCCATTGCAGAGGGAAAATCCATACACCTCGCATACATGCTGACTAAAGAATTGCATACTGAAACATCCCCATCCAAACCCAGTTTGACCAAGTAGGAATGGATCAATCTGCCCTGATGTAAAGCATCACAGCCAACACACGCACATAACAAGCCCCTAACAGTAATACCATCAGGTCTCAGGCCATAATCTCTCATCTCAGAGAACAGGACCATAGCCTCGCTAAGCAGACCCTCAACAGGGCAAGCATTTATTATAGAATTCCAAGAAACCAAATCTGGCGCATCCATCCCATAAAACACTCTCCTCGCAGATTCCAGCTTCTTGCACCGGGCATACATGTCACTCAATGAGCACCCTGCGTACGAATTACGGTCTAACCTATACTTGACAGACAAACCGTGAATCTGCTCCCCATACTCCAAACTACCCACAGCCCCGCTTGCGCTAAACACGCTTCCAAAATGGAACTCATTGGGATGATGCACGCCCTCAGCAATCATCTCCCTGAAAATCTGTACCGCATCCATTTTACACCCCTGCTGTGCAAACCCGGCAATAATCGACCCCCAGGAAATCAAGTCTTTATCCCTAATCCTCCCGAAAAGCGTGAACCCATCCCCGACCAAGCCACTCTTGGAGTACATCGTGACGAGCGCGTTCTGCACGATCAAGTAACTGCCGTTCTCCGACTTTACAACTTGTGCGTGCACCTGCCTCCCGAGGCTCACGTCCCCAATCTCCGCGCACGCGCGCACAGCACTGCCAAGCGCAAACTGGTCAGCAGGTCAGGCGCGGTTCCCGACCGTAGCTTGGAAGAGAACAGGCCGAGAGCGTCAGCGGAGCGGCTGTTCTGCGCGTGCGCCGCGATGACGGCGGCCCAGGAGATGGGGTTCTTTGCGGGCATTCCATCGAACACCAGGCGGGCGGAGTCGAGCACGGCGCACCGGCCGTACATTGTGATGAGGTGGTTGTTGAGTACGGTGTTGCGGACGAGGTGGGCGTCCTGGGAGGCGACTAGGTGGCGGTGGACGAGGCGGCCCTGGCAGAGGGAGCGGAGGCGGGAGCAGGCGGCGACCAGGGCGGCATAGGTGGCGGCGGAAAGAGGGGCGAGAGCGGGCGAGGAGGGGAGCGACTCGAAGGCGCGGAGGGCAGCAACCAGGCGGCCGGAGTGGTGGAGTTGGAGAATGGCGCCGTTGGGGTTCTGCATCTGCGGCGGTTTCGAGCTCGGAGTTGGAGGCGATGCGCTGCGCCGTGGCGGGTGGGGGATACAGCCATACAGGGGAGCGGTTTGCTGGTGAAATGCTTTGGTTCGTCTGGACTTGCCCTTGGGACTTGGGAGACGAGACGACGGCGCCACGGCGGACGCAGCAATGGCTTGCGTTGCGGCCTGGCCCAATTAAAATGGGCCGAAATATGCCTGCTCGAGCCCAACCTTACTTATAAATTTGGGCTTGCAAAATTTTCGGCAAAATTTTGGTCGGCCCATAAAAATTGCAACGAACACAAAGCAATGTAGCAGCACTACTACAAAACAGGTTATACTAGACGCCTCATCACAAACAGTTCCTGTAATAAGAATCGTCTGTGATATATAGCGATAGTTAGAACCGCTCTGATATATAATTATCATTGACAATTCTTATTAATAACCGCCTGTGAATTATCACAGACGGTTTTAAATACAAACGGTCTGTGATGTCTTCGAATATCACAGACGGATTGTATTTAAAACCGTCTGTGATTATAATCATATCACAAACGTTGTCTGCAAAATTGTCTCTGATACTTTTGTTTTGTTGGGCGGGAAACAAAAATTTGGACTTAATAGGCGTACTGCCGAAACTCGCTTTATATTAAAAGCCACCCTTATCCACCGCACTTTCTCTTCCAATGCCCAGTTTCATGACAATGGTAACATTCTGTGTCAGGCTTAGGACCCAATTTAAGCTTCTTAAGCTTAGCCTTGAGACTCTCGATCTCATCTTGAGTCTTTCTTTTGTCTTTTCCCTTTCCCGACTTACCCTTCTTCTTAAAGGTTGTAGTCTTTTGAACCATCATCACATGATTGGAACTTTTCTTGATGCTCTCCTTAGCACCTTTAAACATGCCATGCAACTCGGTCATTGATTTCTCCATGCCATTCATATGAAAATTCAATATGACAGGCTCAAAGCTCGTAGGGAACGATTGAAGAATCACATTAGTAGCCAACTCTTGGCTAAGGGAAAAACTAAGTTTTTCCAAGCTCTCAATGAGACCAATCATTTTGATCATATGAGGACTGATCGAGTTGCCCTCCGATAGCCTACAAGAAAACAATGCCTTGGAGGTATCGAACCTCTCCGCCCTTGCTTGATCCTAAAATATACCTTTCAGACCCACAATCATATTGTAAGTGTTTGTGGTCTCATATTGCTTCTGAAGCTCAGGGTTCATAGTTGCAAGCATAATGCGGTGCACATCGACTGTGTCATCGCAATGCTTCTCATAAGTATTCTTTTCAGCTCGAGTAGCATTGACAATTGGTTCCTCGAGATAGGGACCTTCTAGAACATATTTATTTTTCTCTTATTTGAGAACAATTATCAGATTACGAAACCAGTCAATGAAGTTGGTTACATTCAGCTTTTCTTTCTCAAGAATAGATTGCAAATTAAAGGTAGGTGCAGAAGAAGTAGTAGGTGCCATGATCTACAACAGAATATGCAAAACAATAAGCACTATGTTTATGTAAGATCTTCTATTAGACACTCATGTTGGTGGTTATGTTCGACCAGTTTACGACCAGATCGTATCACCATACGACTAGTTCGTATCTGGTCGTATCTCCATACGACTAGTCTGAACCTGGTCGTATCATCATACGACTAGTTCATCTGGTTGGACTTAATCATCAATAGTCAATAAAACGATACTCCCACTATATGTTCTAAACCATGTTTCCCTCAAACATCATATAGTGAGATTAAGATCCAAAAATCATTAAGTCCTAGTGAATTTTGGCATCACTGTTAGAAACCTAGTGATCTTAGGTAGGCAACCTCTTGCCAATTATATCACGTATGACTCTTGTTTGTTGGGTGGTATCTCTATGCCCTGGCGACCAACATTATGCCCCAAGGCCCAAAACTATTTTGATAGCCTTGTCAAGTTAAACCAACACTATGCATATGGGTGTCCGACACCCACCCTATCTTATTAAGATAGTCAATGGCACCATACTTTGGTAGACCTGCCAATTAACGATAAAAAACGTGATAGGCGCCGCAATTGGAAATATACCAAATTAACTTATTTTTTCTTGAGGGATACTATTCTACCATTATAAAACATCTAATGATAAAACATGATTAATAGCATGACAGGAATAAACATTCACAAGTAATCAAATTAAACTGTAAAATAGTATGACCCTTAACATGACAATCTCTATCACCATGTTTTCTGTCCTCCGACCATCATGCTTGAAATCTCCAACCGCATTCATCTACTAAGCAATTACTCCTAAAAGCTAATAATGAATTACAGACAATAATATCAAGCATCACATGTCGGTACACAGACTGTTATACAAATAATATGTAGCTCGATGGCTATCACACAGCATGGCACGCAGGCCATGTGAAATCCATTCATGCATCACATACATAATGGGCCATACTATTCACATCAACCCCTGCAAAAACGAGTTAAGCATAGAATCCAATTCTATCGAGCGACATGAACACATACTACTATATAACGCGGCTTCGAGCACGGTGGTTCCAAGACATGAATCTTATTCACGTAACTGAGCCTCAGAAATCATTGGATTAATCATATTAACCTTATTCTGAACCAATCTGATCACTGCCTTAATTCGACCACGCACTGCGGCATATTCCGATGACAGAATTTCGACCGGTAGGAGTATCATGCAATATGGCTGTGAATAAGCGCAGAAGACCATCTAGTACCATTAGCTCATATCTTCTCGTAAACCCATCTACTACCGCCGAAAAACCCGATCGATCATATCGACCAGTGCCTAGACCGTTCCATCCAAATGAACCGATCTAGGTTACCAGACCTAACCAGTAATATATCCAATCTACTACTGCCACATATCAAGTATATGCGATCGATCTAGATCAAAAACTATACAGGATGACTCTGATACCACTGAAGGGATACGGTAGGCTACACTAGCTGGCAATTCAAAAATCTACCACGTAAACCAAGACACCATGCAAGCAAGAGATTACAGATCGTTACCACCAGACACGCAGTGCAGCGGAAAAAGAGTTGAAGCAGCCTGGTCCAACAAAGAGCGCGTCGATATAGTGGTCGTAGTGGATCGTCTCCTCCAGTTACCAATCGCTTTCCTTGAGAAAGTAGTAGATCGTCCTCAAGCGCAACGCAACCGCAGTAGCGCCTTCACAGTATCCACACGTTTGGGGGAGGAACACTGTACGCTGGTGTGCTAGCACCAAGTTGCATGAGCAGACTCCCTCAAGAAGATGGCGGCTAGGGTTTGGAGCAACTCACGTCAACTCTCATATATCTCCCAATAGCCTCAAGCATCTCCTTATATAGTGCCCATGACGAGTCATATCCGAAAACGTTTGTTCTAAGTCGGTAAGTGTGTGACCCGTTAGGTTCATGTGTAATAGGTTGTGACTCGGAAACTCCTTTCTGATCATGAGTCGTTAACGGCTCCTAGCAGGACATAACGATTCCCGAATACAGACGAATTATATCGGACAAACTTTAATGCAATATGACATACGACCAAGTCCTTATCACTTACGACTAGCTCATATATCTATACGACCAGTTCGTATTTAGTCATAACCAGTTCGTAACTCCTTACGACCAGGTTTCGACCACTTTGTGATTACGTTTGACCAGTCGACAACCAGCTCGTATCTCCATACGACCAATCTGTAACTGATCAAACTAAGTGACCTACTCGCATATTCTCTCTTTGCCTCACGATATCTAGTTGAACTCTAGGTGAGATGTTGTGTCATCCATGGATTGTTCAATACTTTCTCGATCGAGTGTTAGATAACTTCACGTGGTTGAACACTCTGACCACTAGTGGCATGGCCATGCACTTTCTTTATCCGATCACATCGAGGGCCCTAGAGATATATCTCATGTTATGTTAGGAGGGACAAATCCCGTATCCAACTAGTCACATTCCTCCGCATGTTTCATAGCATACCCGAAAGCTATCTTTATAGCTACCTAGTTATGGAGTAGCATTTGGCAACCCCTAAGTGTACTATTACACGTGTAGGAAACCATGCTGATCTTAGGTATAAGGATTATACATCATCATTACTTGAGACCAACTAACGACATATAGAATCATAACAATCTCAATAGTGTCTCAAGGTGGGGTCAATCCAACCCCCATGTTCTCCAACATGTGTTCACATTATTGATTCGATATCCTTATATCCATGATCGGTGAAACATGGTCATCAATCAATACATGTGCTGGTCGATAAGTCACTAGTGTTCCGACTAGTGACATCCGACCACGTATTCATTTAGAATGACATCATATAAGTTAAAAGAGTTTCACCAACAAGTCACATACTTGTTAATCTTTATAACCAATGATTCAATCAAGGAACATAATAATATTTATTCAATAACTCATAAACATAGATGTGATACAATCATCTCCGTGATTGCCTCTAGGGCATATCACCAACACCGACCGCTAGGAATAAGAAAATTTCTCGCATGCTAAACAGGGTGTAAATTTAAAGGGAGAAGGGTCGTCCTACTGGTAAACATGTCAAGCAAGTCACCCTTTGGTACGATGCTGGTGTGTGTTTATGCGACTCTGTTACTCTGCTTTAGGAATGTTTTCCCTTGCCAATATTAAAGCGAGACCATGTTGAGAATATAGCGAGTGGTAGCTTAACGGAAGAAACTTTTTTATATCCTGTTTGGTTGGATCTAAATATCTGCTCATCCATATGGATTTGCCAGGATTTTAGTTCAAATTTTCAGTCCATCCATGTAAATCTTAGCTGGGAATGGGCTTATCAAACAAGCCCTCAGAGAGAGCTTAATGGAAGAAACTTCTAACGTACCATTTGTAGTGTTTGCTCGATCCGAACCCTATTTTTTTTTCATCTTTTCACATCCACTAATAAGCATCTAATCATTTGAAAAGGAATAAAACACCAAAGCGCACTTAAATAATGTTTTTTTCACTTGCTTATATAGTCCTATATTTGTTACTTCACATATCTCCCCGACCAATTTCTTTTGCTTTACATAAGGTCTACAAACTCGTGACATACGTTTGCAGAAATGTCCATTTGGTAACGCAAGCAACAGATCTAAGACTCTAGCTCAACTTGATCCGAACCTCTTTTTTTTTCATCTTTTCATGTCCACTTAAAATTATCTCGATCGTCCGATGACCCATACAGTAAAGTTCAGCGGTTTTAACGGATGACTGGGAAAAAAACCAGTCCGCTGCACAAAGACAAACCATGCTCTCTCAACATCAACAACGCTGGCATATGGGACCACATGACTACCCCTCTAAACAGGGCCCACTTGTTGGCTGCACAGTCCTTATAAATACACAAAACCCCCACTTTCCTTCGCTTCCGCTTATACCCTCGCTTCTCAGGAACCCTAGCCGCCAGGTACCCGTGCTCCCCTCCCCTCCCGCCTCCGCGAACCTTCTGGTAACCCCCCTCAATCCCTCTTGCTCTTGACGATCAATGGCGGCGTCAGGAGGTGTCCTTGGTGCACAGACACCCAAAAAAATATGTAATTTTTTTTAGCTGTGTATAATTAGCTATGCTAATACACGCCCAAGGCAATCCATTTTCAGCACAACTAGCACCAGGCCAAGCCTGTGATCTTTCAGCCACGGCCCACCAACCAAGTAACCAACCAGGCCCTCAGGCACCAATATAGCAGGCGTCAGGATTCCCCCACGCCGCCGCCATAGACTCCTCCTCCCCCAGATTCTCCTCCTCGTCCTGCTCCCCCTTCTCCTCCTCCGGCCGCCGCGTCCACATCAGCGCCCTCCCCGACGAGGCGACGATCTCCTTCGCAAAATTGTCTCCAAGCTTCCCGTCAAGGAGGCCGCCCGCACCACTGTGCTGTCCTCCAGCTGGGTCCACCCCGCTCGTTCTTGACGAGTCAGGACTCAGGCGACCTGGGAGCTCAGCTGCTCAGGTATTGTCGTATCGAAGTCCCATTATACTGAGCATAGCCATCAAGCCATGTGTCGTAGTTATTAGTTACATCCAGTACTATTGACTATTGTATTATAGGATCTAGAATTGTCTATGCAGAGAAGTTAAGAACAAGCCATGTTCATATACCTACCATTTTGCTGCCTGTGGCAAACTACAAGATGAGTATCAATCAACGGAACTGAAAATCCAGATCCAAACGCAAAATCAGAATTCGTGCTTCGATCCATCTTTCCTTGAACGATGAGTTTAGCTGCACTTATTAATTTAACCACACGATAGAAGCTTCTTAAAGGCCCATGCCAACCTCGTCAACATGATTTTCCCGTAAGGGAAATATCAGGTAAAAGAAGCCGCTTCAATGTTAGTTGGTTTAATATGTACAATTGGATTGAATATAGTGTCGAGAAGGATGCTGCATTTTGCTTTGTCTGTTATTTGTTCAAGGAGAAAATTGTAGGAGGCGATAGTTTTGCTAAAGGAAGATTTAGAAATTGGAATAGGTATGACTCAGTTGACAAGCATGTGGGTAGTATAAGAATTGTCCATAATCGAGCTCAAGAGAAATACAACTTCTTTGTTAAACCTAGAACATCAATTGCTCAAGCTTTAGGAAGCAAACCGAAGAAGACAAACAACTTTACACTTCTAGGTTGACTTATTCAATTAGATGCTTGAGGTTTATTTTGCATCAAGGATTAGCATGTCGTGGACACGATGAAAGTGCAAATTCTAGCAATAAGGGGAATTTTTTTGATCTTTTGGAATGGCTTGCAAACAACAATGAGGAGGTTGCTAAGGTTGTCTTAAGCAACGCCCTTGGGAATTGTAAGATGATTGCCCATGAGATACAAACAGCGAGTGTTGAAAGGGTATTTTCGGCGATGAATCTTGTGAAGAACAAGTTTAGAAATAGTATGAGCAATCAAGTATTGAATGATTGTGTAGTCACCTTTATAGAGTGAGATATCTTTTCGAAGGTTAGTGATGATGATATAATCAAGTGTTTCTAAGGAATAAGATTGCGTCATGTGGTATTGTGATTTCCATTAGCTATTTAGGATTCTTTTATTCATGTAAGATATTATTTGAACTATTTGTATTGCAATATTAACTAATTTTGAACACTTTTGTGTAATTGTGTTAGACTTGTGAAAGTACTTATGCATCGTACAAGATTTTTTTTTCATCCTTGAAGTGTGCACCACCATTGCTAAATTCCTGGCTCCGCCATTGTTGACAACTGCAACTCTCTGTGATCTTAGAAGCAAATCCGCTTCCGTTTCGACGGATTTTTCAGGGCTGATCCCGCCACGTCGATCCAAGATGTATCTCCAGTACTACATCAACGAGAAGGGAGACAAGGTGTACACCACAAAGGTCTTATGCGCTTGCCCTTATGCTTGTGGTTGATTAGTGTATGATTTGAGTTGTTAGCATATGCTGAAGTGTATCTTGTTCTTGCGCTGCAGAAGGAGTCACCTCTCGGGGTGCCGACGCAATCTGCTCACCCAGGTATACCCCCGTCGCTCCCCTGATTTATTTGTCTCTTCTGTTAGATCATCTTGCTTGTAAATATGTGCTATGTGTTTGGACATAGTATGCTAGCTTCCTGTACTGCAAAGGGAGGATACAACATTTGATCGGTGTCCAACCTTGGTGCCATGGCCTATTTGTTAAATCCGGGTGCAGCACCAAGCTGCTTGTTTTCAAACCTTAGGCTTGAATGCGTGCTATAAATCTTTTTGGAGAAATTGTACAGATTGTATTGTTGGTCTTGTTGTTTTCCTAGCCTTAGCATTTTGCACGTAGGAAGGCATGTTTTTTTGGTTCATTTATTTGAGAACTTATTCAAAGGATAATTAGGGTTGCACTATTGAATCCTTTCTGGGAAGATTTTTAGCTCGGTTGGTCTGCTTTCTATTATTATTGTTTTGGGCTTTGGAACTGCTGCTCGGAGACGACTGCTAGCCACCACTGCTTGATGATAATTTCTCAGTAGTGTTAAGTAATATTGGTGGGATAGGATACAAAGCACATAGATAGTTAAATTCACGTTTTTATCTAATCGGATTTTATTGCCCAGGGGCCAGAACAAGAATAGAAATGCCAATGCGAAATTGTTTTTGTTGTTGACTCCATCGCTATGTTAGATCTTTTATTTCTTTTGTGGTTCCATTGTGGTTGATGCTGAAAATTTTGAGCACAGAAATTGCATATCCAAATCTTCGAGGACAGAATTACAGTGGAACCTATTTGTACAAAACCTCGAATCGTTCTTTCTTTTGGGGTGATGAAGCCTGTTGCCTTATCACAGCAATATACTCCTATGGATCTTCTGAGACATAGCAAACTAGAATCCTGTCCTGAAGCTGGTGATGTTAGAGCTGCTTGCCATATTAGAGCTCCATTATATAAATGCTGATATAAATATACTTTCCTTAAGGCTGTTGAGAGTAGGGTTGTACAAATTGGGGTTATATGGGTTGGCAAACCAGCAACTTTGCTGCAGCCTTCCGCAGCTGCAAGGAAGCACACTTGCATTCGTGCATAGAAGAACGGGTTGACACAGGTCGAGAAAAACCAGTTTGTACAGCCCTAGTTGAGAGACTAGTGCTATTTTATTTCTGTCGAGTAGAACACCAATATTGTTGCTATCACCAGAAAAGAAGAAACTTTGAAATGTCATAGCTCGTGTGCATAGGCGAGGTGTAGTGAATTGTGCTCTTTTTTTAGCTGCATTCTGTGTTATACAGTGATTTGAATGTGTTCTCTTGCGCAAAAAGAATACTTACATCACTCCTTGTGGTGCAGCTCGCTTCTCTCCCGATGACAAGTACTCCCGCCAGCGGTACCTGTTGAAGAAGAGATTTGGATTGCTGCCAACCCAACAGCCAGCACGAAAGTACTAAATGAGAAACTCAAGCCAACCGTCCAACCATGTTCAATGGATTGTCAGGAGAGAATCGTTTATTTTGTTGCCTGTTGGTTGGCATGTAGATTAGCTATTTGAGAAGACAGAAAATCTGTGTTGCTACCTACCTTGCTAGTTATCCGTATTGCATTCAAACGTTGGATGTAACGCCATTCTATTGATGGATCGTACTCGTTACTATGCTGTTATGCACTCCATATGTGGCCATCAAGTCGTCGAGGCGTCTTTGCTATGTTCTGAACTGTTGGCATGATAAGCAACTGGAGTAAAATGAGAATCTAGACTATTACATCCTCCGTTCTCAAATAGATATTGTTTTAAAATGTGTGCGGTCAACATTTTAAATTAATTCCTAGAAAAATGTTTAGATTTGTCAAAAGAAAATTTTATAGGTAGATTCTTTTATAGGTAGATTTGTCGATGAAAGTACTTCGAGATCAATATATTTTTTTATAACTTTTTGTAAAAATCGTATTGGAGACATGGACAAAGTGATCGATGAGTAAAAAAGTGTGATCGATAAGTAAAAAAAAAACGAAGGTAGCTGTAACTTATCCTTCCTGTGCTATCGGGAAAGCAAATAAGGTAAGCTTGTGACCAGAAGCTATTCATTTCTGTTGCCTTGCTGCTTTCTTTAGCTTCCAGACGTGAACTTGCCTACACAAGGAAATGTGTCTTACTAGGTGGGTTGGACAACGCACCTAGTGAGCCTGCTGAGGGAGCTACTGAATTGATCTTGCTATTTAATATATTACGGGCAAGGTAAATCTGTTTAAGCTGCCACATATTCCTGCTGAGTAGGATTCCAGTCAGTGAGCTATACACTGGGTAAGAATCTGAGCTCTTACAGAATGGTCTCTTTTAGTCTACCGCCGAGAAGCGCTGCCTTTTTAAGGTTAGCAGCTTGTCAGTACGGATTTCTTGCCGAAGGAAGTTCAAAGTAACACATCTCATGCAAGCTAGCTGTGGGGATATATGTATTTGATGAAGACAACATTTGCAGAATGGATTCACTGAGAGAGCAACAGAGACACATGTAGCAACATGATGATGGATAACTGTAACAATTTCAATGGAGATGAGTTCATAACATTATTTACCTCGAGAGTAACTAGCAGCCTAGCAGATATTATTACAGATACACTAGTAGTATAGTGGTGATCTGTGGAATGTCATCAGTATATTATTGCTTGATTTTGTATTAGGTTGTCTGAGAAAACTATGTATGCTAAAGTATAGTTTAATATCTCAATGTTGGTAGCTGTGCAGTAATGGGTGCTATCTCACAGATACATGTAACATTAGGAGTGACATTTCTTATGGGTCATCTTAGTAGTTATTGACTACTGTACGATTAATATAATGCTGGATGCAGCGATTGGAACAATAATTTTGTGAATTCAATAATGAAGTTAAATGGATGGAAACGATAATACTATAATTGTTTTACAGTTCATCCTAAGTATAATCCTCAGTTCTCACTGTGCAATCCTGTTGACAGAATCAATGTGTGTAGGGGATGCTTTATGTAGGGAATAAGAACTGGGATTTGATAAATAGCAGTGTGTACTATGTAGTAGCAAGGTGGTCTTCACTAGTAAACCTTCAGTTGGAACTGTTGAGTGTGAAAAGGAGAATCAAATAATAATTGTAATGTCAAAATATACACTACACATATAAAACTCTTTTCCTTCTCTACAAAAGAAATTAAGAACGGAAAGAAATGGCTTTCCAGGTCCTTTAAATTCGAAGAGAACACGTGCATACTAGATCTACGCTAAGCAAGGGAAGTCTTAGCAGTCGTGAGATACACCATTTGCTTTTTTGGTATCGCTGTTGTCTTTGGTTGCCAAAAGTGGTTCAGTCTCCTTATCTGGCATCTACAAAGACACAGAAAACATCAAATGGGTGAACTGAAAATTGGGAGTAAATTAAAGTGTAATGCACATATGATTCTTAACTATAATTGAATTAAACTTGCAAGCTCCAGATTGGTTCCAATATAGGATAATGGCTGGCAGAAGCATGATATTATCAAGTCTACAGAACAATTTATGGCTTGTGAGTGCATAAATTGGCCCAGTTAACTTTTATTAGTTAATATGCATATACATTTATGTCTTTCTACACTATTTTAATTCTTTCTACTTGCTTTTTGCTGCCAGATGCAGTTTGAAAATACTGATTCTGTACATCAGTATGTCCATTTCATTTGATTGGAGTTTCATATTTTCAAATATGAATGTTTCTTTCATTGTGGCTGTATAGTGTATCACCATAGAAGATTCAACCGCTACTGCCTACTATATTCAGTTAGATGCGGAAAATTGACACTCTGTTGTTGCTGCCGAGACTAGGAAGCCGAACAGTTGTCGGCATGGCTGCCATATGTGGCTTGGTTTTATTTTCCTTTGTACCATCACAACTATAATATCTAATTAGATATTATATGAGGGTTGAGGCAAAATCAAACCTGTGAAACTGGCAGAGCATCGTTTGTTGACTTCTTCTTGCTCTCCCTCACGGAGAAGTAGGAATACAATCCCATACCAAATATTGCGATCAGAATGCCTGATATGTTCCTCATGGTGAAAGGATCATGCAGTAGAGTGTAGCCAAATGAGAGAACCAGACATGTCTTAAGGTGGCCAAGCACCTGGTATGTCACTGGAGACGTTGTTCCAATCACAAGAAATGTACTGAAGTTCACAGACACCGCAATCAAGCAAGATAGGATGATGAAACCCTACAGATGATTCATGATAGAGAGCATTATTTTGCATGTCCTTGTCCATCCAAACTTAAAGGCATATCTAAGAGTGTTTTCCAATAACTGGCAACATACATGTACAAAGTCTCACTCAGGAGCATGAGAGTTAACTGATGCTGTTGAAAATTCTGATGCATTCTAGCAATAACAGCTGAAGCCACTGTCATATCGGATTTGTTTCTTACTTCCATAGGTATCACTGAACTATTTTTCAGTACGTAAATGAAATAAATTTGCATGTAAGGCATTTTACATGGTTGAAGCTCGTAGTGGTACATACATGCAATTCTATCTTGTATTTTTCCTTCACATCATGAAACTATATTTGTGATCTTAGGTTTAAGAATCTCGGCTAGCTACTGTAAAAACAACAAATTGTCAATGTCACCTTATCACCTCTAGCAATCTTGCAGATATCAGAAATGATGAATTGTTAGATTCCGCAAAGTAATTAGCTTGTTGGGCATCATTTTTAAAAAGGAATATTAAATCCCATAATAATTATTAAAAAATAGCATTTTCAGATATTTGCAATTGAATGAAGTATTCCGAACATACCAAAACTGGAGTGGAGTATTTGTGGGCGAAGACACTGCGGTTAGTAAGGAGTTGATCCACAAAGGGGCCAGTTGCAAACAAAATTGCCGCTTGGTAAGGTGCAGATTGGTACAGAAGCTGCGTTGAGGAGACCTTCAATCTCTTCTGTATTGTATTTGTGAGCTTCATTCAAAATTATTAGGTTAAGGATACCATGTGGCCTCGGTAGACAATCCTATTTACTTATTTTTATGTTGATAGTATGAATAATGCAAGTTCATGCCACAGAATTCACAAAGGAACTAGCAATAAGTAATCAGAACTTCAATACTTTAGGATTCTCATTACTGGATCGTTGTCTAGTTTCTTTAAGAAAACCTGCTTTATCAGTACTGCAAATTGCAATGAGAATATGAGGCTTTGAAGAACTAGTTTTTTTAAAAAAAATTGTTTGCTTTTCTTTTACCTTGCAGTTTTTGAAACTTTAATGATGAGCACATAAGTATTAAATGTAGGATACAATTTGGCCAACACAAGTGGTGGCGATGGCGAGGGCAGAAAGGATGGACCCAAGTAGATTTAGCTTGAGATCAGTAACTGATGCAATGCCTACTCCAAGAAGCAAGACCAGAAGAGAAAGCTTGATACTCTCACTGCACATTGTTGGATTGGTATTAGCTCAATGTTGATAAAAATAAATACCATAAGAACCTTTGAGGCCCAGAAAACTAAACAAATATGCGACTCATTTCATTGTGGTTAGCTTTTCTTCATTTGATCCAAAAGTTGATGTTTGTAAAAGAAAATATCTAAAAGTTAATTGTCCCTATGAATAGAAAGTAAACAATGGATTCGCAAGAATTTGGTTGGGTCAATTTCAATATTTACTTCAGTTTTGTACATGCAGCATTAGCTATCTTGTATCTTTACTTTGACCCTAAATGAGGTGAAATTATAGATGTTGACTTCTTAAGAGAAAGTACTGAGTTTATATTTTAAAACCTGAATCTTTTCTTCAGGAAGATTGTCTCCAACAGTATAGTGAAAGGTATGATCGCCAGTTTTGTCATCTGCAGAACATACTGAATTTGATGTACTTGCTCTATGTTTTATAAAAAAAAATGGTACCAAGACAGAAGAGCTCTTACCTGGTAGAATCCAATGGAGTTGAATCCTAAACTAAGGTTGAGGAGGCCAATTGAGGTGCCATTCAGCAACCCAAAGAGGATCACTGTCTGTCCATCAATTGCCTTGGGCTCAAAGAAATGCAAGCGCTGTGCCACATGGAGGGTGAAGAAGGTCACCATGAGATGCCAGCTTGTCAATGTTGTAGCTACACAGATTCGAAACAACAGAATTCAACATGAATCGCTTGTAAGTATGCAAATTTGGTACATGCATTGCCTTGTGTTATTCAAGTTCTATTGAATCTTGGAAACACAAAGGCTCTTGTACTAACCGAATGGGAAACCAAGCGTGCTGATGAGAGCTTTGTTGCAGATGACGATGGAAACAGAAGATGCAACAGAGAGCGCGAGAGATCCGATAACACCGAGCTGGAAACCAGCTGACATCTTGACCAGCTGGTGTTTCCTTGCTTGTCTGAAACTGCATTATCCATGAAGAGAGTTAGTGCAAGGTACGTATACTACACACTGAAGGACATATACTTATCTATATTAAGTTTGTTACATGTGGCTACAATCAGAGGCGAAGCTGGGCCTCGGGCCACCGGGGCAATGGCCCGAGGCCCAGGTTCAAAAGGCCACCTTAACTTCTTTCAAAAATCAGCAAATTTCTTTAGTGTTCGATTGATTTGTCGGTGGCATAGCTGGGCCAGCCCGAGGCGTGGTCCGTGGCCAACTAGGCCACTGGCTACAATCTGCTTGAATTCATTGCTTTTGTAAAACTTTACAGTTTCTTTAGATATAGTGTCATTTGTTCTTTTACGCTACAAGTGACTACGCCTTCCTGTTTTTACAGGAAAAATAAATCCAGCTTAATTAGTATGTGGCAATTCCTTATTTGTCCTAGAAAGTTTGTATCATCTTTTATATATCACTCGTTGTTTTATTGACATATGGGCTCGGATCTCACATGTCAGTGATACAATCAAAGATTTTAGAAATTTCCAGTGATATATAAAGAATTAACCCAATTAGTATTGATGTCCAAGGTAACATGAGCACGCAGACGCAGGGACCCAAGTTTGGTTGGGTTATTGGGTAGGTAGTTAGTGTTTGACTATTTGTTAATGTCCTTATTTCTGTAACCAATGGATTATGGTGATGAATAGTTATGACAGCTGATATTCGTCCTAGAATGGTAGGGGTCAAACTCTTAGCTGGCCTAAGTCGTGGACAAGATTTATTGAAGGCAGATGGTATCTTTGGTAAGGTTGTTATATTATGGTACTGCTTAATATTGGTATGCGTCACATAGACGTCAGAGACCTAAGCTTGGCATTAACCAGCATCTCAATATACTAGCACCTATTTGTACACCAAATCAGTCTAATCATTAACACGTTACTGATTACAAACCAAGCACATGAAACCACTAAGAGGTGAGACATGCATATTAACTAACCATCACGTCCAGAACATGAAGTGCACATGTTTGATGAGATTGTTTTGTTTAACATGGCTGTACTGTAGTCTGTACGTTATACCCGACCTAACTATCCATGAGCCAGTAGCTTGTCATGATTCAACTGTTGGCTTTTGTCCTGTAAATATAATCTGGAGTTGGTACCTGCTACCTACTGGGCTGCTTCTCGGAGGGTACAATAATCTAAAGGTGGTTCTAGTCGCTGTCAAATGATAGTGGGAAGGTGTCGATAGAAAGGCCGAAGAGAAGAAACAAAACACATGCAAGCTCGTACCACTGAAATCCACCGCTCGCTTCATGTGTTTGGTCACTTTCTAAGCAACATTTCAGATGAAATGATTTTCAAGAAGATGTGAATATATGCTATAAATTCACGCTTTAATTTAGAAGGCAAAAATTGTCTAATTCATGTATCTAATGGATACCGATTATTGGGTTGTTTTTTTACATTGACTGTCATTCTCTTGTACTCTGGTTAGGAATAAATGAAGGCCGCAAATCATTTCTAACAGTTTCATCCCTGATTGGATGTTATGTTAATTCTGATATCAATTCGTTTGGAAATTAATGTTTCAGTACAAAGAGAATCAGCAAGACAAGTTTCATTTTCCCACAAACTTTCAAAACTACAGTATGAGAAAATGATTTTGTCTGAAGACATGAAAACCAATCAGACTAAAGTAGCCAACTCATTTTCATGTAGAAAGTACGGACTGACAAGCTAGTTGCGTCTAACATAGCTAACAACAATGCCGTAACGCGCGGGTAGACAACTCGATTTGGTTATGTGATCATGAGACTCATAACGTATTGTACACACTTTCCTTTAAAAGAACAGCCAGTAGACGATCGATATGAGCATTGTAGATAGCAAACTGCGCAAAATTTGATGCCTTCGAGATTACTGATTTTAGTTACTTGATAATCGTTTACTTCTTTTTGTGAGATTTGATAATCATATATGGATATATATATACCAGCTTCATAGTTTATGCGTATATTATTTGACGTAGCATGGAACCTCAATATTTGCCGACAGCCAGGTAACGTTCAAATGCCGCCTATGCTAGAAACAAAATCATAAAAAAAATTGAAATGTTTACGTTGCCGATATGCCTGATACTCTGATGTGATATACTCTTAAGCAATAACTATAAGAACCAAACCAAATAGACTATGAACTCAGGAGTAAGCACTGCATGCACAACATACAGAGATTCAGAACCCTTAAACTTATTTAACCTGAGAAGGAAGCAACGTTAAGAAGATCAGACAACACGACGACTCCTGTTTCGAAAAAAGCAACACTATGAATGAATGGATGCTTACTTTAGAGTTCAGACCTTTCCAACAGCTGCTTCTTCCTCTCTCCTCCCTGCCCCTTCCTCTTCTCGAAGATCTTCACACCTACGTATTGAGAGAGAGAGAGAGAAGGGGGTGTTGAGGGTAAGGTGGCTCTCCTTGGAAGAGGAAGGGAGGGAAGGGGAGAAGCACTTTTATGTTCAAAGTTTGCAGGGGAAGGTGAGGGCGCTTGTTGTGTGTGGTGGGCAGTTAGGTGCTGCTGGCTTTGCTGATGCTGTTAAGTGGATGCTTCCTTCAGGAGCCTATAAGGCATCGTGCTGCATCATGCTGGTGCTACAGGAGGGGCAAGTACGGTGTTCACGTAGGTACAAGACAACTTCCTTCTCTACTAACAAAAGATTCTAGTCTTGGGCCACCACAGCCATAGAAAATGGTGCTATGAACACAGTGAGATTTGGTGCTGAAAAGATGAATTGCGACAGTAGTTGATATCGTAGAGGTGCAAATACACGGAGTCCATGATCTTCTTCAGTGTAAAAATCTTAGGCCCCGTTTCAAACACGGTAGGAATCTCTCAGGAAACAAAGCATCCACTCTCGATGTATGTAGAGTTTTCTATGTAAATCATGTTTCCTTAAGGGGGAATGCTCACGAGGCAAAAGAAATGAAGTTGTTCTTCGTAGGAACTCCATAAAGAAGTCTGTATCAATGAATGTTTACTGATAGCAGGCAATGTGCCCAAGAGGTAACGTGTATCTGCTCTTGCTGAAAATTTTACATGGTCCTAAATCATATGGAGATAGATGTAGGCCAGTAGAGAAGATAATAAGAGGGATCAATGTACGGTATTGCTCATTCCCATTAGCAAGAATGTTTTTGGCGCAACACATTGCCGGTTAGACCAATAATGATGAGCAGGCTAGTGGTTAAATTTTTAGTGGGGATTTTCACATCTGTGATGGTTTATTTTACCCCCCATCGTAACAACAATCCAAATAAGCCTCTTTTTTCTGTGTGTTGATTTGCCTTCTGTGGCATGACAACCCACTTGTTTTGGTCATCTCTAGCCATCACCCTTGGTTCCTTTTGCTGGAATAAAAACCATTGCAGCACATTGTTTTCTTATTACTTTACCAAGGGCCATGTGAAAAGGTGTTTAATCTCAATCGATACGTCAAATATAGCTTGGGCACATCAAAGCCTTTTTTTAAAAAAAAAAAAACCAATGCACATCAAATCCTTGATCGGAGTTTAATTGCATCTGGAATCTCGACTCAAATGCTCCTTTTCAAATCATAGGGCGACTCAACGATAATACAATCCACCATCCTAGAGAAGGTGACATGTTATGTTCCTAACTTTCTACTGTACTTTCCTACCATTAAATTTATCTAGAACAAGGGGAAATACATTATGTCTGAAGGGCAAACAAAAAAAAGTAAAAAAGAAAGCAGCAAATAGTAACAATAAATTGCAGACGGCCTATCAACCGGTCAGATGCATCATTTCGAGGGCTGTTGCATCGACCTAACAAAGGTTCATCCACTCGAATTAAATTAAGCCAAGCTAAAAAAAAGACCAAAACTTGTTCTAATCTCCAATAATTGGCGTGGAAAAAAAAGATATTTTATTTTCCCTTCCTTTCTTTTGTCACTTGGGGCACAAGGTTGGAAGGAGGGAGGTGGTTGTAAAGCATCGGCTTTCTGGGAATGCAAGCAAAGGTAATGACCCAACAGCTGCACAGCCGTAGAGCAAGCGAGCGAGCGGCTCCATTATTTTGCCCCGTTTGGTGAAACTTTGGACTCACTCTTTTCTCGTACCTCTCTAGAGAGAATAGCTCGACATTGAACTGAAAATGTTCCGACTAGAACCTAACGAATTGCGTAATCCTTCAACAAAGCATTACAGTGGATTTGCTGAGCTACCGTGAGATGACAGTAGTTTCGGCAAGTTTTTTAGATAATGGAAGAGAAAAATCTCTCCCGACCTCTGCATCAAGAATGCACACAGCCCAATTTATTACCACGATCTAAAATCCAAAGTAACCCATTAAAGGTGGCTCAAAGCCTTACAACCAGAAAGTAGCCAATTAATTAAAGCGGCTTGAAGCCTTACAATCAAAAGGCGCATAATGTTTAAAATCAGTCATTACAAATCATTCGACTACACCGCCACCCATGGTTGTGAAATAATTGTTTCACCACATACTCCAACCTGGCACTTCCATTCAATATTAACTCCTTCTGGTTTGGTTTCTGCATAGTTGCCTATGCTCTCATCCAGTGCCCACTCAATAAGATAACCTGCAAGGGATTAGTAATGGCTTTTTTATCAAAAACTGCATCATTCCGACATAAACAAATAGACCAACATAAGGCACTGGCTCCTATAAGGAGTTGAGTTTTTAAAATGTTTGGAATACCATCTAACCAATTCCCAAACAAGTTAGCTATATTCACTGGAGGAGGTAAATTAAATGCACATTGCACAGCTCACCAAACAAGACGTACAAATGGACATTCAATAAAAAAATGTTGGATTGTTTCCTCTGAAACACAGAAACAACAGTTTTTGCTTCCCCTCCAATTTCTATTGAACAAGTTATCTTTAGTTAAAATTACTCCTCTTTTGAGATACCACAGGAATATTTTCACTTTTAAAGGAATATTAAGTAACCACAAAAAGTGCTTATTGGGGACTTGACAATTGTCAATAAGTGCCGCATAGAAAGTCTGAACTGAAAAGAGTCCAGATTTGTTTAAATTCCACCTAAAAATATCATGTTGAGAACTTAAATGCACAGTAATAATTCTCGACACTAACTCATTCCAAACCTGTAACTTAGATCCAATAATAAGTCTACGAAACGAGATATTTAAAGGAGTCGATCTTAAAATATTAGCTATTGTATCATTCTTTTTCCTCACCACATGATAAAGGGTTGGATATTGACTTTTTAATGGCGAGCTTTCTAACCAAATATCTTCCTAAAACCTAGTTTGCATTCCATTTTTAATCTGGAATGAATCAAAGCGAAAGAAAAGATCTTTAAGTTTTATTAGATCCGACCAAAAATGGGATGTCCCATCGGCAAATGCTACTGCTTTTCATGAAAATTCCCTTTTTGTTTGCTTGCTACTTTGGCCCAAAGCAAGGCTGAACACTACCACTTGAACTGAAGAAATTGTCAACTGGTCCTCGATTGGACTTCGAGATCAGATCGTTACAGATTTAGTTTGCAGGTCTAATAATATATTTTTGCACTAAAGCGCTATAAAAAGCATGGCAAATTCAAGCCATTCATCAGAATTTTGGTCATGAATGTTCTGCTCTGCCCACAACTGAAACTCTGAAAGTGCAGATCAATTTAATAGGAGTTGACGTTCAGTTTAGCAGTTGCCTTCCTATGATCTTTAAGCTCGTGGCACACCAGTCCTCACGTTACATTAGGAGCGTAGCCTTCATTGTTTTGCATCCGTCCCGTCCCGTTGTCGGGTCCAGCATTTTACGCACAGCAACAGGGCATTCGCGACACTCGACACGCAACGGAAGGAAACCGATGCAATGTCACCGCTAGAGCTCATGGGGCGCCTTGACTTTCTGCTCCCCGTGTTTCCAGATCGCACGCCATATCGACGCTTCATGTTTGGTGTGGTGAAACGTAAGAGTTATCGTTCATCCAACACCTGACAATGATGCGAGGATTATTAGTCCATGTCGATTGGTCGATCGGTCCCTAACTGCTTGCCTTCAATGGGTGCATACGGAGTAGAGTAAAGCGATGGTGCTGTTGAGGAATCGTCGCTGGCGAGTTTAGTCCAAGTAATTACCTCGTAGATAAACTCCAAATCGTAAGAACAACGTAAAAACACTAGAACAAAATAATAAATTGAACACAGAGATATGAGATGACTTCAGGTTTTTCTTTATTGCTCTTCTAAAAACTGTTTACAATGCTGGGGTCCTCCCTCCTTTATATATGTTAGTGGATGGATGATGAGACCATCGTAGATCCAGGGCTGCCGGCCTGGACCCGGTTTCTTAACACTCCCTTTGGGCACTCATCCGTCATGTTCACGTTTTGCTGTGTTGCACGAATTGGCTCATTAAAAACCTTAACCGAGAAACTTCAGGAAAAACCCGTCAAGAGAAAAAGAGTACAATCCACCCAATTTCATTTAATCTTCAGGATTTATTCTTTATGTACTCGATCTTCATGATCAAGTTTTAATAAAGAGTTGTAAAGGTTCTCCTCTTGAATTCTGCATTTCTCTAAGTCTCATCATTTCAATTCCACGTATGCACCTTTCAAAGCTAGATGTTGGAAGTGACTTAGCGAATAAATCTGCTAGATTTTCACATGACTTAGTATGCAGTACTTTTATTTCGTCCATCTTTTGCAATTCTTGATCATAGAAGAACTTAGGGTTGATATGCTTAATGAGAGGACTCTTCACATAACCCATTTGCACTTGTGCAACACAAGCTGCATTATCTTCATAGATAATAGTAGAGGTCTGTGCGGTATTCAATCCATACTACTGCTGGATGTGGTGAATCATCCGCCGAAGTCAAGAACATTCTCGCGAGGCTTCGTACGGTGCTATGATTTTTGAATGGTTAGTCGAAGTTGATACAAGACTTTGTTTAGACGATTTTAATAAAATTGCAGTTCCACCACACAGGAATACATAGCCTGTTTGCGACTTAGGCGTATCTTGAGTCGGCAGTGCAAACATCTGCATAGCCAGTCATATTTAGATCTTGGTTCTTTCTGTAGAACAGTCCAAGATCTTTGCTTCCTTGGAAGTATCAGAAGATGTTCTTTATTCCCTACCAATGTCTTTTAGTAGGTTCTGCACTATACCTTACTAATAGGTTCACTGCAAATACAATGACCAGTCTAGTACAATTTGCTAAACACATGAGTGCTCCTACTGCGCTCAAGTATGGAAATTCCAGTCCCAGGACTTTCTCCCCTTCTTCTTTAGGTCTGTATGGGTCTTTGTCATGCTGCAAGGATCTCCGACCATCGGCACTTTTGAAGGGTATGCCTTTTCAAAACCGAATCTTTCCAACACTTTCTGAGTGTAGGTTGACTGATGTACTAAAATCCCTTCAGGGGCATGCTCAAGCTGCAAACCTAGACAATATTTGGTTTTACCTAAATCTTTCACTTCGAACTCCGACTCCAGGTAAGAGTTTGCTTTCTTAATATTTTTCAGGATCCGGATGATATTCAGCTCATCTACATATACTGAGATTATACAGAATCCATCCTGGGATCATCGTATAAATACACAGGGACAATCCTCATTGTTCATATAGCCTTTCTTGTGGAGAAAGTTGCTTAAACGATTATACCATATTCTGTCTGATTGCTTTAGTCCATACAGTGACTTTCTGAGTTGCACATTGTACAGATTTCTATTTGCTCTGTCTTGGTTTGGGACAAGGATACCTTCAGGTACCTTCATGTAAATGTCCGAATCCAAGTTCCCATAAAGGTATTGTCGACGATCGAATCGCCGATCTTACGAAAATAAACGAGGAAAATGACGTGGAATATCCTGGAATGGAATGGGGGTCGCTCTTTATTGATATGAACTGGATTTACAAGATGTGGCTAAGTACTACCTGAATTACACCGAATGGAGGAATGTTAGCAAGACAATCGGACTTAGAATATGAGTCTAAGGTGATTATCTAGCTTCTAATTCCACCGCTTAGGCTTCGTGCATATCTTTGCCTTGGCCTTGTTTTTGTGTGTCGCCTATCGTCTCCTTCTTGTCTCTTGTGCTTCACCTTTAAATAACTTCGAAGAGGTGGCGATTACTCTGGAGAAGACGTCCTGGTGAAGCGTTACGATGGTCGAACGGTAGAGAAGTTAGCAATGTGCTAACTTCCTTGCGATTGCTTGTGAAAAGCTTAACCGTAGGGTGGTTAATAGTCGATGTCTCGGGGTTGTACCATCGCATGGTTTGGAGCGATAACACGTGTTCCATTCATCATACGATAAGAAATATCGATTCGATAATTTTGGCGGTTATCGGTGAGGATTAGGCACAAAGCCTCATCAGGCCGGTACCCATAAGTAACCTCGGAATACTAACGACCGGGAGGTCGTCGGTCTTAGGGAATTCGACCATGAAGACGTATGGTCTTTTATTATATATTAAAATAATACATAGATGTTTTAATCCTCGTCGGCTAGCCCCGAACTTTAAATGAACTGGTCGTGTATATACCTTTTCCGATGAAATCGTATCGGGCGAACCCATTTAATGTCGTGGTATCTGAAGTGTCTGCATGTTCACTTTAAAGTTGAGAACTTGCCTTGGGAAGCGAAGAGTTCCTCTGTCGTTTGAACAAAAAAGCTTTTTGTCGGTTGGACTTTTGTAGAAATCCTTGAAAGTATCGGAAGGTTATAAGATCTCCTCTCATTGGGCTCTTAGAATTTTTATGCTTCGAAATCCCTTCGATCCTTTAGCTTCTCGCCAAGAAATCCTCCGAGTCTTTTCTGTTCTTCCGACCACAAAGTCTCCAACTTTTGCTACTCATTCTTGAGGATTTTCGCCATGTCGGAGCAGATTACAAAGTGGTTGCCTTGAATTGGGCGAGAAAAACTCGAGGCCTTGAAGAAGATGGGAATGCTCCAGATAGGAATCGATTAATTGGAGACCGCCGATGGAGAGCATTTTCCGAGCCGTGAAGATGGCGAAATCCTGTTTTCTTGCCTACATCGAATGTGGGAGACTCTGGGTACACAAATTCCTCCTCCGCGTTCTTGAACATTACGGGTGGAATTGGTGAATTAGGCCCCAAATTCGATCGCAAATATTAGTATTTTCGCATATTTGTGCGAGGCATACACAGAATACAACCGAACTTGAAGCTCTTTAGTTATTTCTACCGCATGGTGATGGGAAAATCTGCGGCAAAATCGAGGCGCTCTGGGAATGCACATTGCGTCTTCATGACGGGAAGGCCGATGAGTATATCTCCATGTCTGCGAAATCTTCGTGGTCGTCATGGAAAAAGTCTTGGTTTTACATGACGGTTCTGAAAACGATAGCCTCTACTTGGCGGAACTAGAGCAAGTGAAAACTCCAAGTGGAAGGAAACCGTAAAGAAGACGAGGATAGTCAAGAGATGGGCGGATGCCATCTCGACTTCTTGAGTCGGGGACTTGACTTCGTGGCATGTGGTGAAGGATTTTACCCTTCGCCAGATTAGCCCATTGAAGCTCGGACTCATTCCTGCTCTGGTGCCTTGATCGTGATGAAGCTACCTCGAAAGGTGGTAAGTCTTTGAGATAAATTCGATCGGTATTTTGATTTGATAAATGTATTACCTTAAAATCTCTATTTTTCCTTCATTAAAGTTCTTACCCTGGGAACTTAGAGAACAAGTCGGTGATCTGCAGGGGGAGCTCGGAGAAAAGGCTGAATGCCCCAAGATCTTAGCCGCAACTCCTATTGAAGGGAGATCGCAAGGCTTAAGGTAATTTATTAAATTCCTTTTACCATGTATATACATATATTCGATCAAATCTCCAATCGTGCTCTATATTTGCAGTCGGTCGGATTACGAATCATACAATCTGGTGAGGATCAACGTCCCACCTTGGTTCCGACCGAGTCGTGCCCTGAGGCACTTGAAGGAGATGAATCCCTCGAGGTAATAGTGTTGGAAATATGCCCTAGAGGCAATCATAGAGATGATTATATTTCATTATGTTCATAACATTGGATAATGTGTTATCTTGTTCCTAGAATAATATTGTTAATATTTATTATCAAGTATGTGACTTGGTTGTGAAACTCTATATTTCTGCGATAATTATTCTTACACGATCCTCGGTCGTAAACATATGAGGACACATATGAATAGACTAGCATATGTATTGGTTGATGACTATGTTTCACGAGTCATAGATATGGAGATATCAAACCAATAATATGGACACATGTTAGAGAACATGATGTTGGATAAGACCCATCTTGAGGCACTATTGAGATTGTTATGAATCTATGTGTCATTAGTTGGTCTCAAGCAATGATGATGTATAATCCTTAGACTGAGATCGAAGATGGTTTCCTACATGTGTAAGAGCACTCTTAGGGGTTGCCAAACGCTACACCGTGAATCGGGTAGTTATAAAGGTAGCTTTGGGTATGCTCAAACATGGAGAGGAATGTGACCGGTCGGATATGGGATTGCCCTCCTAACATAACAGAGAGATGTCTCGGGCCCTCGTTGTGATCGGATAAAGAAAGTGCATGGCCATGCCACTAGTAGTCAAGTGTTCGACCACATAAGGTTATCGATACTCGATCGAGAAAGTATTGAGCAGATCCATGGATGACACAACATCTCACAGAGTTCAACCGGATATCGTGAGGCAAAGGGAGAATACATGAGTAGGTCACTTAGTTCGACCGACCACCGGTCGGTCGTATGGAGATACAAGCAAGTCGTGATCGGTGAGCGTAATCACAGAGTGGTGAAACCAAGTCGTAAGGAGTTACGAGTTGGTCGTGATCAAATCTGAATCGTCGTATAGAGATAGGACCTGGTCGTAAGTGATGAGGACTGGTCGTATATCATATTGCATTAAGGTTCGTCCGATATAATTTGTGTGTTTTCGAATCGATATGTTCGCTAGGAGCCGCTTCGACTCGTGATCGGAAGCGGTTTCGAATCACAACCGAACTACACATGAACCTCTGGGTCACACACTTAACGGGTTGGAACAAACCAAGACGAATCTGATTAAATGGCGTGTCCGGATAGGATCCGTCCACGAGCACTATATAAGGAGGTGCATGAGGCTATTGGGAGAGATCGTGAAACACCACCAAACCCTAGCCGCCATCTCCTTGAGAGCTCCACTGTGCGACTTAGTCTTGCCGCACACCGACGTTCGGTTGTTCCTTCCTGGGCGTGTGGATACCGTGAGGCGCTACTACGATTGTTGCGCTTGAGGACGATCCGCGATCTTCACAAGGAACCGCAGACGTTCTTTGGAGGAGACGATCGGCTCATGAGGACATTGGACGATCGACTCGACCACTACATCGACGCTCTTCGTTGGACTGGCCGCTCCAACCCTTCTTCCGCCGCTCTGCTGGCGTCTGTTGGTAACGATCTGTGATCATCTACTTGCTTGGCATCTGGTTCGCGTGGTAGAATTTTTGTTTATAGCTATCGTAGCCTACCCCGTGTCCCAACAAAGGGTATCGAGCCATCTGCGTAGTTTTTGATCCGGATCGATCGCATATATTTGATATGTGGTAGTAGTAGATTGGATCTATTCTTGGTCGATTTTGGTAACCTAGATCGGTTCATATAGATGGAACGACCTAGACCACAGTCGATAAGATCGTCGGTTTCTCGGTGGTAGTAGATGGGTTTACGAGGAGGTATGAGCTATAAGGACCAGATGGTTTATTGCACTTGTCCACGACGGTGCATATCACTCCTCTTGGTGAATTCCGCCATCGGAGTATGCCGCATGATGTGGTCGTATCAAGGCATTGATCGATTGGTTTGGAATAGGGCTAATTTGATTAACCCGATGATTTCCAAGGCTCGGACCGCCGTGCTGGTATTCGTACCGCGCGCTATAGGTAGTGTGTGCTCATGTCATCCGTTAGAATTGGATTCTGTGCATAACTTGTTTTTGCAGGATTGATGTGAATAGTATGACCCATCTTGTTTCATGTATGAGATGCATGTATGCTTGTAATATTCATGACACGCATGTCATGTTAATTGCAGCCCAAGGTCATCTATAATTGTATAACGACTTGCGTGTCGACTTGTGATGCTTCTTTACTCCTTGTGTTTCATTACTAGTGCTATTAGAAATAATGGCTTAGTAGGAGTGCTTGGAGGAGTCCACCACTTGAAGACATGGTGAGCAGGATGCATGGCGATGGAGATTACCATGAAGAAGGGTCATACTATATCACAATGCAATTTGATTGTCTGTGAATGCCTTTACATTCCTGTTCGTTTATTTCTATGCATGTTATTTTGCTTTAATTGCTTTTAACATGATAGAAGTAAAATTCCCTCACTTAATATTAAGTTAAATTGATGCCCTCCCAAATATGCCGCACCATCAAAAGTCATGTATTTTTAATGGTAGGTCTTGCCAAAGCAGTGCCATTAACTCTCCTTGACTAGATGGGTTTGTGTCGAGACACTTACACTACCGGCATTGGTTCAACTTAACAAGGTTATCATAACAGATTGTGGACCTTGGGGCATAAAGGTTGGGTCTTAGAAGCATCTGATCTTGCCCAACAACAAGAGTCATATAGTGGATATGATTAGCAAAGGTTGCTTACCGTTTTCACTAGTCTTCTAGCGGTGAAGCCAAAGCTCACTAGTTGATTAATGATTATGGATCTTGAATCATTAAATGTCATAAGAGGATATGGTGTTTAGTGGGAGTATCTTTATTAAATTGTTTAATAGAAGTTACTTTAATGAACATATGTCTTAGTTTTGCATATATTTTTGTTGTAGATCATGGCACCAAGCTCGCTGTACCTACATCGAGCTTTTGCTTTACGTTCGATACTTGAAAAGGAAAAACTTAATGGAACAAATTTTGTGGATTGGTCCATAACTTTGAGAATTGTTCTCGGGCAAGATAAAGGAACATGTTCTAGAAGAACCAATTCGGATGTGCCTCTGAAAGTCTTTGCTTTGCTATTAAAGCGCCTATAAAAGGCATGTGATGAGTCCTTGATGTTAGGCTGTCTCATGCTTGCTTTGCTATGAACTCGAGACCTTGAAGCGGTTTGAGAACATAGAGGCCTCGATATGATCGTGGCGCTCAAAGGCATGTTTGAGACACAAGCAAGAAGCTGAGAGATTTGAGATCTCAAAGAACTTGTTTGGATGTAAGCTAGCCGAGGGTGGTTCGTGAGCCCTCATGTAATCAAAATGGTTGGTTACACACGAGCTTGGAAAAACTTGGTTTTCCACTTAGCCAAGAATTGGCTCTGATTTGATTCTTGCTTCGCTTCTTGAAAGCTATGGCAGTTCATTTTGAACTTCCATATGAGCAGTTTAGACAAGAATCTCACCGAATCATATGATGCTTAAGGCAATGAGAGGGCAAGATTAAGAAATGCAACAATCATGTGATGATGGTGCAAAAGAGTACAAGCTTCAAGAAGAAGGCTAAGACTTGGGTCAAGAAAGGGGCAAGGCTAAAGTTTGGATGAGATCCAAACCGACAAACCTAAACCCAAAACTAAGTCCGGCCCGACTCAAGAGAATGAATGCTTTTCTTGCAAAGAACTAGGCCATTTGGAAGAGGAACGCAAGAAATACCGGTGATCGAGAAAAATAATGGTGGGACTAAAACTTCCACTACAGTATTAATGTTATAGAAGTTTTTCTTGTTGACTCTTCCGTTAACTCATGGGTATTTGATCTGGGATCGGTTGCTCATATTTGCAATTCGATGCGAGTCTAACAAGAAGTAGGATGATTGCAAGGGCGAGATGGATCTTGGCGTCGGGAATAAAGCAAAGGTTCTTTGCATTAGCCGTCGGGACTATGCCACTACTTTTGCCTTGAGATTTATTATGGAATTGAATAATTGTTATTACGTTCCACCATTAGTAGAAACATTATCTCGCCTCATGTTTGATGGCGAGAGGGTTATAAGTTCATTATAGAGAACAATGGTTGTTCTATATTTTTGAATAAAGTGTTTTATGGCTATGCACCTATTTTGAATGGGTTGTTTATTTTAAATCTTGATGATGCATCGGTCTATAATATTAATGCTAAAAGGCTTGACCTAATGAAATAAATTCCACTTTTATTTGGCATTGTCGTTTGGGTCACATAAGTGAAAGCATGAAAAAGCTCCATAATGATGGAACTCTAAACTCATTTGATTTGGAATCACTTGAAACATGCGAATCTTGCAGTCGGTAAGATGACCAAGACACCTTTCATGGTCGTAGTGAAAGGGCGCACTGTTTCGATTGGAACTCGTACATCTTGATGTATGTGGACCAATAAGCACGACGACCAGAGGTGGTTTTAGTACTTCATTACTTTCACCGATGACTATAGTAGATATGGTTATATCTACTTAATGAGGCACAAGTCGGAATCCTTTGAAAAGTTCAAGGAGTTCGTAATGAAATCTGAGAATCAACTTGGCAAGACAATCAAATCTTTACGATCGATCGTGGAGGTGAGTTTTGAGCCATGAGTTTGGTAATCATTTGAAACAATGTGGAATTGTTCCTGACTTACACCACCGGCACTCCACAATGGAATGGGGTGTCCGAGCGGCGAATCGGACCTTGTTGGACATGGTTCGATCAATGATGAGCCAATCGGATCTGCCATTATATTTTTGGGGTTATGCTCTAGAAACCGCCGCTTTCATTTTAAATAAGGTACCATCTAAATCGAGAGATAAGACACCATATGAGATGTGGACCGAAAAAGTCCTAGCTTGTCTTTTCTAAGGATTTGGGGATGTGATGTCTATGTTAAGCGTTTGACGTCGATAAGCTCACACCCAAATCGGATAAATGCTTCTTTATAGGATATCCTAGGGAAACCAAAGGATATTATTTCTACAACCGGAAGAGGACAAAGTTTTTGTTGCCGAAATGGTGTCTTTTGGAGAAAGAGTTTCTTTCAAAAGGAGTCGATGGGAGAAAGGTGCAACTCGAAGAAATTCGGAAACATCTGAAAGTGTTTCAACTCCTCTTGAACCTCTCTTGGATGAACAAATTGTTGTTGAACTCAGAGATAAGGCACCAAACCCACGTAGATCTAAAAGGCGCGTCAATTGCCTACAAGATATGGGCATGACATATTATTATTGAATAATGGTGAGCCTAAGACTTATGAGGAAGCGATGATGGACCCGGACTCGAGAAATGGCTTGGAGCCATGAAATCCAAATAGATTCCATGAGAGAAAATCGGGTTTGGAACACAGTCGATCCGCTTGATGGTGTCAAAACCATTGAGTGCAAATGGATCTATAAGAAAAAGATTGATATGGATGGAAATGTTCACATTCATAAGGCTCGACTAGTCGCAAAAGGTTTTCGACAAGTTCAAGGAGTTGACTACGATGAGACTTTCTCACCAAGATGGCGATGCTTAAATCTGTTCGGATCATTCTAGCAATTCTTTGCATATTTCGACTATGAGATATGGCAAATGGATGTCAAAACAGCTTTCCTTAATGGAAACCTAGATGAGGATGTGTACATGACACAACTTTGAAGGTTTTGTCGATCCAAACAATGCTAGTAAAGTATGCAAACTTCAAAAGTCCATTTATGGATTGAAGCAAGCATCTCGGAGTTGGAATATACGTTTTGATGAGGAGATCAAAAGGTTTGGTTTAAATCAAGAACAAAGAAGAACCTTGTGTTTACATGAAGGTTAGTGGGAGCGCACTTGTTATTACGATCTTGTATGTAGATGACATATTATTGGTCGAAATGACATTAGATGCTAGAATGTTAAATCTTCATTAAGAAAAGTTTCTCAATGAAAGATTTAGGAGATGCGACATATATCTTGGGAATAAGGATCTATAGGGATAGATCTAAGAGGCTAATTGGATTAAGCCAGGAGATGTACATAGACAAAGTGTTGAATCGGTTCAACATGCAAAATTGGAAGAGAAGAAAAGGAAGGCTAGCGGCACAGATTTCTCTCTGGCGCGTTTCAGTGTCAAATCCCGAAATTAACAAGGTATGTACAAATGAAAGTGATCGTATAAGTATGTATCTTTAATAATTCCTTGATGATTTGATACTTTGAACTTCCCATCTTCGGTTTGCATAGGTCTTACGGTGTTAGGTCATTTCCGACTGTGTTCTTCCCGAGGACCTAGCACTGTGGAAGTTCAGGCAGAGCACTTCTCGGGACAAAGTTCTGAGGAAGTAGTGGTCGAAGAAGCCCCGAAGCGGTGACAAGAACGGTGAGTTGGATCCTTTGGTGATTGAAACCCCTTCGTGGAGGTAGATGCCTCGAGAGGTCTCAACAGGTTCCGATCACTGCTGATAACCCTTCCCAACCTAACAAGTTCCCTTTTCGTCCCCGATTCACCGAGGATAAGGAGCTTGATGAGGCGTGGCGAAAGTATCGGATACTCGGCTCAAGATGCACCCCGATTTGATTTTTGCGGTTATAATGACCGAGCAATTGGGTATGTATTCTCGACCCGGTTACATAACTCTTTTTTCAAAGTTTATAAGGAACTTAAGAAAGAGAATGCTAATTGTGTAGCATTTGGTCGAGAACTTTGCTGTGATCGGAGGACTAACCCAGCGAGTTAAGGACTTGGAGCAAAAGCACTCCGAGTTGGAAAGTAAGAACTTTTCCCTTTTAAACTTATGTTTCTTCTTCAATACTTTGCTCCTCTACAATTATTCTCCCTTATCGCATTCGATAGATCTGGAGAAAATAAAAGAGGAGGTTGTGGTGAAAAGCCAAGACGACTTTTCTTGAAGAAGAAATAAAGCTAAGGACCGATCATTTCTTTGAAGCAAGTTCACTAAGGACCTGTTGATCGTGAAACAACGACCAAATATGAAACACTTAGCAAAACAAATAAAGGTAATATGTCGTAAACTTGATTTTCCTTCAATGATGCTTGTGTTCATTAAGCGATTTGTTTTTGCGAGCAAACGCAAATGCTAAACAGAGTAAAGAAAACTCTAAATTTTGAGCGAGATAAGGAGGCTCTTGCTCAAAATATTGATGAAAAGATTCATACTTTGAACAAGATGATCTTTGATTTGGGATCGAGGATCAAGCGTGCCTATCTTAAGAGATCCAATAGAAAATGAACTATTTGGGTCAACTTCTAGGGATCTTAAAGTTCTAGTCAAAACTACTCGGACGAATTATGCCCGTGCCCTAAAAGCAGTGTTGCAAGTGGAGTTAGTTTTGCTTTGGCAAACCGAAAGCTTCCGACCCTCCATTGATCTCCAAGCTGTTAAAGATGACTTCAATCGCCCACTGAGGAGGCGACCAAGTTCATGGAAGAACTCGGGCCACTCGGAGATATAGTTGTAGAGGAGATGGAGGTCGAATCTCCGACAAGCGATGAGTTAGGCAGGAATATTTCTTAGAGTAGGTTCTGCAAGTGTAAAAATATTTGAATATCTATGAAAACTTACATTTTATGTCATTGACAAAGCTTTTGTTTATCTGTTTGACTTTTTAAAATTCTCGTATATTTCCTAGCCCCGATTTGCTTGATAGTAGAAGAACGTTCTTGTACAAGCGGTGAGCCAAGAAAGAGAATAAAAAGAGGTCATAACCATGTATGTGAGTTTTGAAGGTATGTTTGGACATGTAAGACAAAAGCGATCGTTGCGAAGATTAGGAAATCAAATGTGGTCGACTAACAGTATGATTTCGACTAGTTATAGATCTTTGTTTGTCATAATGGAAATACCAATCAAAAACACTATATATGGTCGGAAAAAGACTTTGTCAAACTTGACATAAGAAGAAATGCAAATATGTATGCAACAAATTATAAGTGAACTTTGTTTATATCTATTGTCCCATAATCTGGTGAACTAATGCTAAGACACGAAGGCATACGACACATTTCTTGAAAGCGTGTTCAAATTCTCAGATCCGATCGTAGCGAGGATCGTGAAGAAAAGAACCGTCGCTAGGAAGCTCCTTCCATTAGGCGGGACCACGTCGCGAAAAAGGAGAGACTTGACTAGGAGGCTTTCCGTGTCCCACCGATGGCTGACAAGAATAGACCGAATCGTGAAATAATGAAGCATAATCTTCAAAATCGTAAGCATATCATTCATGAGATAGGTAGTTGTGTGGTGCTCGATTACTCATTTTCTTAAAAAAAGAGTGTAGTCGCGTGGGAATCATTTGAAAAAATGCTCACGACTAGGACCATAGAGTATCGTAGATCCTTATAAAGGATATCGGAGAGAAAAATGTCTTCTCAGACCGGACTAACAATAATAAACGACGAGAATGTAGGTGTATATATATAAGCAAGGTTGCACTTCTTAATTAATTAATGAATTTAATGAAATTGAAATTGAAAGAAATGAAAGAATGAAAATTAAACATAGAACTTACGCAATTGATCGATGTTCCAAGAATTTGACAAAATTTGCCCATCAGACATAGCCAGTCGTACGGAACCTGGTCGGGTTACTTCGACCACGTGTAAGGACCTTCCCATTTAGGAGAAAGTTTATTGCGATTTGTTTGGCTCTGAATTTTTCGAGAACCAGATCACCTCTGACAAGGATGCGAGGTCGCACCTTACGACTATAGTACCTTCGCATGGCTTGTTGGTAGGCTACGATCGTACAAGGGCTTGGTTTAAATGCGTTCTTCAAGGAAATCGACGCCGTCGAGTCGTCGTTCATTCTAATCATTTTCGCAAAAGCGATCGATTCGGCAGAGCCAATTTTGAGTTCGAGGAAGCATGGCTTCAAACCATAAACCAAAAAGAATGGAGTTTCACCGGTCGCACGACTGGTCGTGGTTCGAACGGCCCATAACACAGAGGGAAGTTCTTTAACCCAAGCACCTGACCGTTTGATTAACTGGTCGAATACTCGGCGTTTGATCCCCTGCATAAGGATACCATTAGCCCGCTCAACTGCTCCGTTGCTCTGCGGATGTGCAATAGAAGCAAAATGAATTTTGACACTAAGTTCATCGCAGAACTCCTGGAATTGATCTTTGGAGAATCGGGAACCATTGTGCTGTGATGATCTGTTGGGTACACCAAATCGCGTGATCACATTTTTCAAGAGAAATCTCTTAGCGGCCTCGGTTGTTATTTTAACAACCGGCTCGCTTCAATCCATTTTGTAAACGTGTCAATCATGACGAAAAGGAATTGAAGCCCCGGTGCTCTTAGGAAAGGTCCCGAATGTCTAGTCCCGTGTTGCAAAAGGCCAAGAAAGAGGAATTGTTTGTAAGGCTTGTCTTTGGTGATGTACTTGTCGACTATGAAACCGACATTGTACACACTTCGTCACAAGCTCTTTTGCATCATGAAGGCGCTTGGCAATAATAGCCTTGCTTAAAGGCTTTACCGACTGTGGTTCTCAGGAATGGTGTGCTCCACGACGCCTTCATGGATTTCGTTAGCAATCTAATGCCATCCGTTTGAGATATGCATCTCATCAACACTCCATGAGATCCTCGTTTATACAAGATACGTTCGATTAGAGTGTATGATTTGGCTTTTCGTGCTATCGATCGGCCTCTACATCATCTTCTCGAATTGTGTCATCTTTGAAGATAATTGTAGATCGATGTCATCCGCCTCTCTAGTGATCGTGGCGGCGCCAATCGTCAACGACACATGGAGCATCCATGTTTCCTTGATTAGTTTGTTCAACTTGCAAAGAATCATGTATGTTCTCGGAAGGCTCAACTACCGAGGGTGAATTGAGTTGCTCGAGAAAAACTCCGGGTGGGACGGTCGACCTCGTGGAGGCCATCCGTGCCAACTGGTCTGCCAGAAAGTTTTCCTTTCTAGGAATATGTTGGATCTGAAAACCGAAGAAGTGCTTTTCAAGTTTTCGTACTTCCGCCAGATAAGATGACATCTTGGTACTCGAGCATTGATACTCTTTCCCCACTTGATTCGCTACTAGTTGAGAATCGCTTTCACTAGTATGTCTGCGAATCCCGAGCTTAACGAGCCGCTCGGAGTCCTGCCAGTAAACCTTCATATTCTACCACATTATTGGTGGCAGGAAAATTTAACTGGATGGCATACTTGATGTGTTCACCAGTAGGGGATATCAAGACCACTCCAGCCCCCGATCCTTGTAACATCAAGGAACCGTCGAATACATTGTCCACTCGTCGTGGTGTTCGTACTCGGGTCCTTGGGTGGGTTCGAGGTTTGTCCATTCGGCAATGAATTACGCTATTGCACGGACTTTATTGTCGTTCGTGAAATAAAATGGAGATCGAAGCCCTAGCTCGACCGCCCATTTGGCTATTAAATCCGATGATTCCTGTTTCCAAGGACTTGACCAAGGGGATATCCGGTGAGGTACGACCACTTTGTGGGCTCGAAAGTAGTGCCTTAGCTTCCTTGAAGACATAAGGAGGCCATAGAGCAACTTTTGTACTGTGGGTATCTTTCCTTTGGTCCATGTAAGACTTAAACACGTAATAGACCGGTCGTTGGATATTATTCCTTTCTACAACCAAGACACCGCTAATCGCTCGTGGTGTTGCCGCCACGTAAATTAGCAATGTTTCTCCGATCTCGGAGAAACTAAGACCGGGTACTCGTAAGGTACTTTTTGAGTTCCTCAAAGGCATCGTTTGCCTCTTTAGTCCACTCGAAACTCCCATGTTTCCAAGAAGTTTAAAGAAAGGTAATCCTTTTTCCCTAATCTTGCTATGAACGGCTTAACGCCGCCATACTGACCATTAGTTTTGGACTTCCTTCTTCGTGGTCGGGGCGATCCGGTCGATGGCCGCAATTTTTCTTTGGATTAGCTTCAATACCTCTAGCGAAACTAGGAAACCAAGCGGTTTTCAGTGAAACTCCTAAACACACTTTTTTAGGATTTAACTTGAGGTTATGTCTTCTCAAGTTGTTAAAGGTTTCTTGTAAGTCGAGAATGTGGTCGCCAAATTGGTGGTCTTTACGACGGATCGTCAACATAAGCTTCTAGATTCCGACCGATTTGTGGACTAAAAGTTTTTGCATCAACCTTTGAAAAGTTGCACCAAATTTTTGAGACCAAATGGCATCTTAATATAACAAGAAGTACCATATGGGGTGATGAAGGAAGTTTTCTCCTCATCTTCTTTACACATACTAATCTGGTGGTACCTCAATACGCATCTAAAAACTTAGTAACTCGCACCGAAGTAGAGTCTACTAGTTGATCAATGCGGGGAAGGGAAAGTCGCCCTTCTGACAAGCTTTATTAAGATCTCAAAAGTCGATACACATTCGCCATTTCCCATTATTTTTCCTAACCATTACAGGATTAGCAAGCCACCGTGGGTGGTTGACTTCACGAATAAATCCCGCTGGAGAAGCTTGTCAATCTCCGATTGATTGCTTCCTTCCGATCGGGTGCAAAGCGTCGTAGTTTCGCTTGATCGGTTTTTATCGGTGGAGAGCAAGCCTATGCTCGATCACCTCCGGGACTCGGCATATCGGACGCTTGCCAAGCAAACACGTCTTGATTTGCTCGGAGGAAGGAGACGAGCGACTCTTCCTATTTAGGGTCGAGTCTTGCCCGACCGTAATCTTGCGCGGTTGGATCTGGTTGTCTGACCCATGTGACGACTTGACGCCGTCCGGAGAAGCGCTTTTGTCGAGTAGTACCTCCTTGGTCCGGTCGGATGGTTTGGGCGCCATCTTTGGCTTCGAGTGCTTGACTCGCATGGAGAGACGGATTAACCTCTCGGGTCGGAAGTTCATCAACCAAAGGCAAAGGATTTCGATCGCATCGTAAGCCATTTTCTCGATCTCCTCGGTGTGATGACTCCTTCGCCCCTAAGATTTTCAAACTTTGATAACCGTAATGCGTGGCTATCAAGAATTTTGCTAATCTTTGGTCGTATCGAGGATTCCGTTGTATCGCGGATTCAAGTTTACTACATCAAGCGGGATCTTCTCTGTTCGAAATTGTCGTTTTTCCAAACGCCACCGGTAGGAAACTTGTCCTATCGGTTTAGCGGTAGAACCCTAACTATGCCATGAAAAGCATATTTCACGTGTTTCACCTTTGACATGGGGACTGATTTCTTCTAAAGCTCCTACAAATAATATATTCAAGGAACTACCCCAATCCACTAAGACCCGATTAACCCGACAATTATTAATAGTTGGTTCAACGACGATGGGGAACCTACCGGTCGAGTCGATGGGATGGTGCGATCGTCTTTCTTTGAAGGAAATTACGGTGTCCGACCACTTCGAGTGCTTGATTACGCTTGGAGATTCGACGAGGTTGACCTCCGCTCCATGGCCTTGGATGACGTCTGGACTCGTATGAAGAAGATCCTCCAAAAATCATGTTGATCGTGTGTTGGGGATCCCGTACTCCATCTCCTCGTCGCCATCCTTGTCCTTTTTGGAGCTCGTTTCTCCATGTTCTGTATTCTTGAAATGGTCCTTTACCCGCATAATAATCCTCCAGTTTCTTCGCCAGACCACAAAGTCGCAGATCATGCCCTCGCTCACGTGAAGTGGACACCACTTCTTATTCGTGCAGAATCCTTCGTCGAACTTTTGCTTTGCTTCGACCGGCATAGTCCTTCTTGCCCTTCCCGATCTTATGCGAACGGCGAGGACTTCTTTGTCGTCGGTCTGCGGTTCTTTTTCTTCTTGAGAGACTTCTTGTTCTTTTTCTCCCGTTTGTCCGCACCGGCCGGGGAATCTTGTCTTTCCGATCGATGGCTTCACACCACTCGATTGCTTCACTAGCAATGGCATATTTGTCCGCCATATCAAAAAGCTCAACGGTTGTTCTTGGAGGGTTCATTGCTATGTCCTCCGTGAAACCGCCGATTCCTTAGACTCGCTTTTTAAAAGCCCGAATAACAGAGGACTCTGCGACTTGGTATAGAGTTACTAACCCGGTGAACCTCTTGATATATTGACGTAAAGTCTCATCGATCCTGCCGGATTACGTGGAGATCGTCCTCCTTCCTGTATGGCCGACGTACTCGAAGTTGGCAATCGAAGATCACGAGTTGTTCCCAAGTATATATGGATCCGGCCGTAAGTTTAACAACCACGACGCGGCGGACCCTTCGAGCACGGTGGGTAAATAGTTGGCCATTACATTCTCATCGCCACCAAAGCAGCCTCGATAGCGGTGGTATATATTTGGAGAAATTCCAATGGGTTTTGAGTTCCATTGAATTTGTCCAAGTTGGCTTGGCGGAACCGCTAGGCCAACGCACGCCTTGGAGCCCAGCAGAGAAGGCTCGACAACCTGTGATTGATTCATGGCGTCTTCTCGAAGGTGCGGGATTGTAATCGGCCGGAGACCGATCCCTAGGATTGGAACGCTGAACTCCGGTAGTCTGCGATCCGGTCGTGGACATTGATATGATGTCCACGATCGCCACTTGGTTCAAACGATGTCGGAGATCGTTAGGTCCTAGTGGTGGTTCTTCTCGACGCAGATGGGGAGTATCCTCTTGAAATAGCCTTCTCCTCGTGACTCCTTGGTCGGAATCGCCGAGGAGGTCTTGGTATCGATCGCTCTCTCGGTATGACCATGCTTTGTCCCCTCTTGAGGAGGAGCGTTGGGACGAAGTCCTAGTCGACTTCTGAACCCCTCTGTTCTCGATCGCCTGCTCACGCATGGTCTGTTGGAGAATTTGGATACGACCTCGAGTTGTACAAAACTAGGCGTTCTACTAGAGCAGGATCGAATTATTTAACATGTTTTGAATACGCCGCAAGTTTTAGATAGATTCTATCGAAGGTCTCGTGGTTCATCTTGGTCGTAGGTGTACGCTGTCTCGAACCTTCCCCGACCTTCGGATTTGTTCGGTCTGTCGGTCACTCTGGGTGGGCAAAGTGCGGCGAGTTAACCGATTGACGCCGATTAGTTCCGTTGCCTCCGGAAGTTGGTGCTTGACGGCCCGGATCATCTCTAACAACACGTGATGGCGTGGTAGAGAGTGTAGGGCGGTGCGGGGCATCTTGATCTTCATCTCCGATCGCGTTGACCTCGTGCTTCCAAAGATTGATCTTCCGATGAGCTTCCATCGTAACTAATGGAGAGCTTGTCAGTGCTTCTGCCAGAATTTTCCACGATGGAGATCGGTCGGAGATGAGCACTTCTCGAGGTCTTCACCGATCCGATGAACCGCCGATCGATTATCTTTGAGTGTGATCATCCCCACATGGCCTCGACCGGTGGAGGTTTTATCGACACCGCTATCAGTGACGGTTGACTCTGGAATTGCCGGTCGAAGGAGAGTATCTTTCACCATGATTTCATCAATGGTATAGAGTTTTCGGGTGATGAGGTGAAACTTTTCACTGCTTTCACGGCCGAAAAGGCCGCTTGGAGAGATCCTCGGCATTCCGAATCGGTCGAAGCGGCGGTTCTCTGGTTGCACCACCGTAGTGGCGGCGATCTTCATCCATCCGACGACCTCGCTAACGCGTCGGCGACGCGCGGCCGGCGGAGGAGGATGAGGAGGATGACTGCCATTTTCTTCCATGGCGCGATACATCCTTCCATGTCGAGGTTGGCGTAGTCGGCCGTCGAACGATTTTCCTCATCCCAAACTCCGCATAGTCGCATGAGCGATTGCGAGTTTTTGGGCGAGGATTTTCTTGAGCGAAAAAAAATTTCTTCAGGAAACTTACGCCTTCTTCCCCACGGACGGCGCCAGCTGTCGACGATCGAATCGCCGATCTTACGAAAATAAACGAGGAAAATGACGTGGAATATCCTGGAATGGAATGGGGGTCGCTCTTTATTGATATGAACTGGATTTACAAGATGTGGCTAAGTACTACCCTGAATTACATCGAATGGAGGAATGTTAATCGCAATCGACTTAGAATATGAGTCTAAGGCTGATTATCTAGCTTCTAATTCCACCGCTTAGGCTTCTGTGCATATCTTTGCCTTGGCCTTGTTTTGTGTGTCGCCTATCGTCTCCCTTCTTGTCTCTTGTGCTTCACCTTTAAATAACTTCCGAAGAGGTGGCAGTTACTCCTGGAGAAGACGTCCCTGGTGAAGCGTTACGACTGGTCGGAACGGTAGAGAAGTTAGCAATGTGCTAACTTCCTTGCGGTTGCTTGTGAAAAGCTTAACCGTAGGGTGGTTAATAGTCAGTGTCTCAGGGTTGTACCATCGCATGGTTTGGAACGTATAACACGTGTTCCATTCATCATACGATAAGAAATACCAGTTCAGTAATTTTACGAGCGGTTATCTGGTCGGGGATTAGGCACAAAGCCTCATCCGACCAGGGTACCCATTAAGTAACCTCTGGAATACTAACGACCAGGGAGGTCGTCAGTCTTAGGGGTTACGACCATGAAGACGTATGGTCTTTTATTATATATTAAAATAATACATAGATGTTTTAATCCTCGTCAGGTATGCAGTTATCACATTCATCAAATTTATTTCTAAATTCAAGTTTACTGACATTGAGATTAAATATCTAAAGGTAGTTTTGTCCATGGTCGGGGAATATGTTTCTTCATAATCAACTCCTGGTCGTTGAGTGAAACCTTGTGTAACAAGCCTTGCTTTATGTCTTACAACTTCATTATTTTCATTTCTCGGTCAAACAAATACCCACTTATGCCCTACGGGGTGCATATGGGGAGGAGTGCGGCTTACAAGCTCAAACACCTCTATTTTATTCAGAGATAATAATTTTGCTTCTATTGCATTCTTCCAATCTTTCCAATTTGATCTTTTCTTACATTCAACGAGCGATGCATGCTCTGGATCAAGATCGATGATTGTGGCAATTTTCTTTGTAAAATAAATGTCGACATTGGCTGTTGTTCTATTCATAGATTCTCTCGTAGTCACATAATTTATAGATATTTCTTTATGGGGCGATTCTTCTAATGCTTCTACTCGCTCATCGTTGCTTCCAATTACGGGGGCAAGTCCCTTTAGTTTTTCAGCTCCGATGTGTGCGCACACATCTATGCTGATGTCTCAATTCGTGGGAATATTCAAATCCGATATGCCTTTAACTGAAGGTTCCATACTGGTGTCAGGTCTCAATTGACTCCCCTTCTTATTCTGAGGAACTTCAGTGATCGGCTGTGTTAAGTCATTCTTATCCCTTTTCGCCAAGCGTCCTGGGTTACTTGGGATTCAAGGGGTCGGAGTTCTCGTCCTTTTATTCTGAGGCTTCTGGACGGGATTAGAGATACCTTCAATTTTCTTTGGTATTTCAACCCTCTCCGGTGCATTGCGTGTAGGCACATGCGACTTGATCATGCTCTTCAAATCATTAAAATGGTCAAGCAGTTGATTCGCTAATGCTTGCAAATCAATTATCTTTTGGACTTCTCTATTTGCTTCACTAGTGCGCGGGTCATGTGCATGGATACTCGTGGCTTGCCACGATATTTCCCAACATTTTTTATCAAGAGGTTGATTTCCTCCCCCTAATGACAGGAAACTATCATCATCAAATATGCTATCAGCGAAGTGGGCTGTATACAAATCTCCAGTCATAGGGTTCAGATACCTGATTATGGATGATGTCTCATAACCAACGTATATCTCAGACTTTCGGAGAGATCCCATTGCAGTTTGCTGCGGTGGTGGTATAGGTACATAAACCTTACAACAAAACCTGCGGAGATGAGAGATTTTCGGTGCTGACCCTTGCGCTAGTTGCATAGGTGAATGGATGTTATATGCCGATGGTCTAAAATTGATGAGAGTGACTGCGTGTCCCCAACATGTAGTTGGTAAATTACAATTCTACAAAAGCGGTCGGGCAATAAATTTAATTCGTTTAATTAATGCCTCTGTTAGTCCATTCTGGGTGCGAACATGTGGTATAGAATTGTCAACGGCAATTCCCATTACCATGCAATAATCATCAAAAGCCTTTGAAGTAAATTCTTCAGCGTTGTCCATTTTGATGGATTTCACATGATGATCAGGGAAATTATTCTTAATTTTAATTATCTGCGAGATCAGCTTTGCAAAAGTATGGTTTCTCGTAGACAACAAACATACATGCGACAATTTCGAGGAAGCATCGATAAGCACCATAAAGTACCTAAATGGCCCTGATAGGGGCTGTATAGGATCGCAAATGTCTCCCTGGATACGGTCCAAGAAAGCAGTGATTTCATCCTTCACTTTCAGAGTAGAAGGTCTGGTAATTAATTTCTAGTGCATATGCGGGGTACACAAAATCTTCTTGATTCGAAAAATTCTTTACATTGATATTATGTCCATGAAAATTGTTAATTATATTTCTCATCATCGTAAGACCGGGATGGCCTAATCTATCATGCCAGAGATAGAAAAGTTCAGAGCTTCTAAATGTGGTTTTGAGGACAGTACAGGCTGCAGGTGCCTTAATGGTACTGTAGTATAGCCCAGATTCATATGAAGAAAGTTGTTCTAATACTTTTTTTTTTCTATTTTCTTCACGCTTTGTAATGAGCAGGTATTCTTTACCATACTCTTCTTCAGTCTCTACATGGAGACCATTAGCGCAAATATCCTTAAAGTTTAAGAGAGTTCTAGTAGATTTTGGGTACAACAAGGCTTCTTCAATAGCCAATGTTGTGCCCATCGGGAGTATAATTATGGCTCTTCCTGTGCCTATTATACAAGTATTGCTTCCTACGATTGTCGTAAGACTACCAACATTCTTGCTGATCGACTAGAAATTTTTTTGTCTCTCTTAATATGGTATTTGTTGTGCCGCTATTTGCTAAGCACACTTCCTCCATAGGGCGCCACACGCATTCTGATATATAAAGTATTTATTAATATGTGATAGGAAGCAATCCACACATAAATAAAATGCTCCAAAACAAAACATAACTCGCTATTATTAATACGGGAAAAAGTCTTGCAGGACTTATCATAAGAATTTAACGTTTTGCTCTCCTAGAGCTTACAACCATTATTCAATAATTCAATGTTCTATCATAACCATAAACTGCAAATGACTATAAAAATCTAAGTGTAATACGTGCACTAGATTGAATCAGTGAAATATGAAGAAACTTCTGCCTGAATCTGCTCCATGTCCATCTTCTCTTCTTCGGCAACTACAGCTGCTGCCACTGCAATGTCCAAAAAAGGTGTGATGGGGGCTGCTTCTAGGCTGTCCACATCCATGGGTGCAACCAATGACTGTGGATCCTCTATGCCTACAATGGCGAGGTGTGCCTCATGCTATCCTTTGCCCTTTTTCTTAGCCTTGAAAGCATCAATCACATGTTGTGGCTCACGACAAACACGTGACCATTGTCCCCATGTGCCACATTTGTAGCAACTTTGGTCCTGCTGACCATAGGGCTTCTCATCGCGCTTCTTTTGTTCGCCCATCTTGGCTTGAGCATTCTGCTTAGTCTTGCGACCCATGACCTTACCCTTCTTGTCTCTTTCTTTCGAGGCTTCCTCTCCTTGTAGCTACTAGTGTTGACTTCATGGCCAACTTTGCTACTAGGTGGCTGTGAAATGTAGTTCTTTCTTAGAACCTCGTCTTGAGCCTTCGCAACTTGCATGATGTCAATTAGTTTGGCATACTCCTTGTAGCCATCTTGATGGTAGTTGTGTGCAGATTGCACCGCATTCGGGTGAAAGGTAGAGAGAGTTTTCTCAATCTTCTCATCATCCATGATTGCCTTACCACAGAGCTGAAGATTGGTACAAATTCTGTGCAAAGCAGAGTTGTACTCCCCCACGGTCTTATAGTCAGCAAAATGTAGTCGGTTCCATTCCTGTTCTGCACGAGGAAGGATGGTGTACTTTAGCTTCTCGAACCACTTCTTCAGGGCGATCCATAAAGCTAGTGCGTTCTTCTTTGCCATATACTCATTCTTGAGCATTAGACAGAGATGGTGTCTGAGGAAATGAAGTGCTTGATCATTCTCCTCAGTAGTTAGAGTGACATCCTTCGAGGTGCCAAGTCCGATAGCAGCACAGAGCTTCTTGGCTCCAAGTACGATCTCGACATCTGATGCCCAAGTCAAGTAATTTTGGCCATGCTGGGTCAGCTCTTCGAACTCCCGGTTTGTAATGCTAGTCATTTGCATATTCATGCAAAGAGTTCATAAGATTACTACTGGTAATTTGCATAAAATAGTTGCAATGATTTTCTTAATATTCCCGTATTTTTCTATGCATTTTTTCATGATTTACTGCTATTTTCAGTGATTAAAAGCAATATAAACAATCATAGATAATCAAAACATGAAATACAATAAATAAATTGCATAGAAATGACAATAACAAAGTTAAACATGCTCCAAATGCAAAAATTGATTCAAAAATTGAATTCCTGAGTCCCTTTTCTGCTAGAAAATGAATTTTCAGCGAATTATGCAATTTCCAGGGGTTAAATCGCGAAATTTCAGTCCTGAGAAAAATTTTGCGCAATTTTTAGACTTTCCAACGGGTTTTCCGCAAAATTTCCTTATTCGCAAAAAAGTCTCGTAATTTGCAGAATTTGGAGGGCCCCTTTTGCAAAAGTTCCTTTTCTTTTTCGGTTTTCTCCCTTTTTTTTTTTTTGTTTCGAAAAACCTTCTCCCGGTCGGGCCATATTGAAGAATCTAGACCCGCCATTATGTGTTAATGGAGTTTTGGTGATTAATGATAAACCTAATTGTGAGACTAACTCTTCTATTTATTATATCATGTTTAGTCTCATTTGGATATAAAGGTGAAAATCAAAAAGGTATAAACCTAATTGTGAGACTAACTCTTCTATTTATTATATCATGGTTAGTCTCATTTGGATATAAAGGTGAAAATAAAAAAGGTATGCATTTCGACATTATAATTCACATATCCTCGAATACATTTAACTTGTGTAGTTAACATATTCTTGTGAGTATATAACACTTGTGTAGTCTAAATATACTTGTATGTGAGTATAGCATAACTTGTGTAGTTCTTGTGTACTCACATATCCTTGAATATATATAACTCGTGCGATTAATATATTCATGTGTGTATATGAGACACGTGTGCTCATATATCCTTTGAGTATATATAACTTGTGTAGTTATATATATTCATATGAGTATATACAACTTGTGTAGTGCATATATACTCATACCAATCTATATTCAATTATTTGCTATTGAAGTGATTATCATAAATTGCCAAAGAGGGAAAGATTGCGATATCTTGTCCCAAACCATTATGAGCTAATGGTATGGTGTGGTAATTAATGATAATCATATTGTTGAACTAACATTTTCTATGAGTTGTGTGAAATAGGTTATGTTCCATGTGGTTGATGATTTGGGATGACATCATGTGTTGATGGTCATCAAGTCAAGAGCTTGGTGTAAAGGATGCATCATGTGTTGATGTGCATCAAGTTCAAGATAAAGGAAATCATCGTGTGTCGATGATATTCATGAAGAAGATATGATTATGTGTTGATCAAGTCAAAAGAAGCTTCATCATGTGTTGATGAAGGGCAAGCAAAGAATGTCATCATGTGTTGATGAGCATCAAGTCAAAAACCCGGAGTTGAAGCAAGGATGTGCATCATCAAGCTTCAAGAAGTTGCTAAAGGCAAAGGTATGGCTAGCTAGGGCTAAGGATGTGTTCCTAGTCTTTTACCGGTCTCGGTGTTTGGTTGGGAGACCGGATTGCTAGTATAGGTCGCCGTACTATTAAGAGGGGTCTTTGTCTAGTAGCTTGAGTTAGTCATGTGTTGATAGCTCATCTTGGTTGCTCTATGCTCTTTAAAGGATGTTGCTATTTGCGAATGTGTTTTGCAAGTAATTTAAGCTAAGTGCTTATCTGTTGTAGCATGTGACTAGTTTGCAAATGTGTTTTGCAAATAGTTGTAGTCCATGTACCTTATCCTTGTTTAACATGTTGCCAATATTTGTGAATGTGTTTTACAAATAGTTGTGGCTCATGTTTAATCCTTGTAGCATGTGACTTAGTTTGCGAATGTGTTTTGCAAATTGTTTAAGTCCATGTACCTTATTCCTTGTGGTATTGATTCTAAAAAGTTGGCAAATATGTTTTGCAACTTGTTGAGAATCATGCCTTTGTCTTGTGTTTGCATCACGTATCAATTTGGCAAATGTGTTTTGCAAAATTGAGTTGAAACGAATGCAAACTTTGCTTGTTGAACTTCGGTGAGTACCGCATGTGTTGCGCTGAACTACCTCTTTCTTGGTATGACCGGTGGTTCCTTGGCGGAACTACGCACCTGTTGAGCATGTGTTGCTCTGAGGTGGTGTGGTAGTTCCGGCATTGATATTGCGGAACTACCGTGAAGCGGTAGTACCGACCATGTTTGGCGGTACTACCGGAGGACGTTCGGAGCACCGCGCATGAGGCGTTAGATCTTGATCTATTGGTCCAGATTAGCGTGAGCGTTCGAACCGTCCGAACGGCCCTCTTGATCCCAGCCGTCCACGTGTCAAGATCATGTGTTGGTCTGCGCACGAGTGGAGCGGTAATACCGGCGCTGTGTGCGCGGTACTACCGCACGTCGGTAGGTCCGGTGTTTTCTGAGCGGTACGAAAATTCCAGTAGCGTTGCAATTTGGTCTTGGCTCGCTTTGGAGTAGCGCGGTAGTACAGGCTCTTTGTGAGCGGTACGACCGCTCGTGGAACTACCGTTCATATGTTGACGGTACGTAAATTCCAGTACCAGTGTAATCTGGTCCTTAGCCGATTTTGAGCATGTGTTGCTCTCTTTGGCTAAACGGTAGTACCGCAATATGTTGGGCGGAACTACCGGTGAAAGGAACGACTGCGTATGTGTTGGCGGCTGTTCCGGATCTCTTTGCAACGGCTAGTTTTATAGTCATATCGCATTTATGTAGTACCGGCCGTTGAACGGCGGTAGTACCGATTGTCCCGTTTTTTCTGGGACTTTGCTTCCAACGGCTAGTTTGGTTGTGTAGGCTATATATACCCACCTTGGCCGTGTGTGGAAGGTTGCTGGTTGTGTGTTGGTGCCCCTAGACTTTCATTTGAGCAAAGAGCAAGCCTCTCTACTCTAGTGTGCATGTGTTGCACTTAGTGAGTGATTGAGAGCAAAACCTTAAGTGCATGTGTTGCCTTAGGTTGTGGATTTCGTATCCATAGAGTTTTGACACTTGATTGGTTCAAGTGAAAGTTAGAGACTTGTTACTCTTGGTGTTTGCCGACACCTAGACGGCGTGGTGGCGTCGTTGCGCCGGTGGGCTTCTCAAAGAAGATTGTGAGAAGACCCGGGCGGTTTGTGAGTGGTGTGGTGCTCGCTATCTCCGGAGTGGAGTAAGAGCAATCCTAGTGAAGCGAGGTGTTGATACCTCGGAGGAAGGTTTAATTCGTGGAGCCGCCCAATTGGTTTGGGTTTCTCAACGTGATTAGGGAGACCGCAAGTCTCCGATCACCATGGAAAAACATCGACGTGTCATTGTGGTTTGATTACTTGTGCTTTACATTGTGCAATCTACATTACTTGTATTTAAATTGCTTAATTGTATGTGTATGATTGCTATCATTTATATAGTCTCATATTGTTGGTGCACTTAGTTGAACCTAGTTGATTTAGGCTTTAATTGTGCAAAACCGTATTTGTATTAGCTTTCGCATTAGAAATTGATTTTAGCTAAAGAAGTTTTAAAACACCTATTCACCCCCCTCTAGTCGACCACCTCGATCTTACACATATTTCAAGGCCCATATGGCCTTTCCCCCGGTCCAAAATCCAGCCCATGCGGGTCGGTTCAAGAGGAGCTCACGTGGTAGGATTTCCCTATCCTGGTTCTAATGGTGGCGGCGGCTCCATAGGGGCCTTTGAGGCGGCGAAGCGCGGCGCTGCCGAGGCGCTGCGTTGTCGGGCGGCGCGGTGGCGCCGCTTCAAGGCGGCGTAGGGCCATGGCGGCGACTTCGAGTCGGCTGGCGAGCAGGCGCGAGGTGGCGGGGCGATGTCAGGCGCGGTTCGAGGGCGAGCGGCGCGAGCTCCGTGGGTGGCGGCGGCGGCGGGGCGGCGGCGGTGGGCGCGATCGCGAGGCTGCGAGACGGCAGCTTGACATCATGGGCGGCGAGGTCGTTTGCGGCTCGGCGGGCGAGACGTGGCTCGTGCGGTGCGTGCTGCGATGGTGCTCTCGTATGGCGTCGGCGCCACCCCCCTCCTTTTTTTCTTCTTCTTTGCGTCCGGGGGAGGGTGGCGCCGTGCGGTGGTGGCCGTGAGCGGGGAAGGCAGCGCCATGCAGCGGCGGCCGTGAGCAGGGAGGGTGGCATCATGTGGTGGTGGCCATGAACGGGGAGGGCGGCGCCATGCAGTGGCGCACCCGTGCGGCTGTGGAGGCCAGCCGGTGGTGAAGCCCGTGCGGGGGTGCCGGCAAATTTTTTTCCGTTACTGTTGATGCTATGTGTACTGTTTATGCAATTACCGATCGGCTTGGCCGACAACTTCAAATCGGCTTGCGGTAGATTAGAACGTATTTGCAATTTTTAATCTATGGTACAATCAACATCCACTTTTTAATGCAATCTACCGATCGACATTGGCCGGCGACTTCAAGTGGGCTCGCGGTAGATTAGAGCGGATTTGCACCGTAGATTTCAATCTAAAAAGCTAAATTTGCATAATTGAAAAGCAATATAAAAAAATGATTCAATCTACGAGTGTCGTGCTACGACGGTTACCTTTCGATCCGAGGAGAGTCGATTGTGCTGATAACGTGTTGAGAAACCGTCGCTGGTGAGTCCAGTTCGAACGATTACCTCGTAAACAAAATCAGAATCGTAAAAACAATGTAAGAATACAAGAACATAATAATAGATTGAACACAGAGATATGAGGGGATTTTAGACTTCTCTTTATTGCTCTTCTGTAAAACTGTAGTGCATTGTGCTCAAGTTCTTTGAGAACTGAGGTCAGGTGATCACGCAAAATTCACCGAATCGTAATTTCAGACAGGGGATGATGCACTACTCGGATTGAATTCGGGGGCGCAAGTTGCGGGAAGTGGAATCGTGCCATGCACTTGACAGATAGATAGCACTGATGCTGCAGAGATTCTGTTATAGCTCGTCAGCTCGTGTGCACATTCATCTGCTGGTTCTGCGTGCGTTGTTCCTTGTCGCGCACTGATGCTCTTAGATCCGTTTTTGGGCTGTTTGGTTTGAGAGATCACCTCATCCTTATGATGCAGCGACGCGATCTTTATTAGCAGGTAAATTCAGAGAAAACTCACATGCCTATTACTTTACTTTGGCATGGCTGCAAAAGATACAACTGAAAAACCGCAAGTACATATTTGCAGCACTAGCAAACAATAATGACAACATTAGGAGCACGTGTTGCTGAAATCTGTGTTTGCAATGATATGTGCATCTCTAGTTCTATTAACATATTACCCTGATATTTTCCCCCCTTGATCCTGAAGATTATCTGATCTCAGTGCATTTCTTTGCATAGTTGTGAAGTAACTTCCTTGAGAGAGAGCCCCCAAAGTGACATTTTAACTAGCTGAAATCTGAACTGAGCATTGATTTTGCAGGCCTATACTTAGTTATGATAGCAGTGTTTGTGTTCCACACTTTGTAGTTCTTTTCTACACAAAAATTCAAGTCGTTTTCTGCTCCTCTGGAGCTCTTAATACTGACAATTCAGCGATTTAACTACTATTTATGTGGTTAGAAATTGGAATTATTACATTTGAGCCTTAGCATTTCAAAAAAAAACATTTGAGCTTTAGCTCCACATGACTAACACAACTGATAGCACACAAATCCTAATTGATACTATATTTGAATCTTAGCTCTACACGATTAACATTTGCTCATAGCACATGGTACAGGAGTGATCAATGATCAATGAACAGTTCCAACACTAGCCGCCTTCTAACAAAGTTACAGGAATTAACTTACAAGAAATGTGAGGAATATGTTTTTGCAGTTTGCGCGCCCATCAAGAAGTTCAGAATCTCCTTCCAACTTGCTCAAGTCTGCAAACCTAAAAGTCACATTCAAAGCATGCTTCCTCGCTGTGCTTGGATGATCGCCTTTCCTTCTTTCAGCCCAGGGATCTCGCAGTTCTTGCAGTAGCTCAGTTGTTCCATCTCCCATTTCATCTTCGGCACCACTTTCTCGTGTCGCGGATAGTACTCCTGTGAACAAGAAGGAAGGGTCAGCGTTCACTCTGATCCCAGAACTGCTTGCTGTTTTCATATGCATTGATGAAACTGATTTAGTTACAGCAGTATCATGCATCGAAACAATATCAGCAGCGCTTATAGTGTGAACTTTACAGGAAGTAGACTCTGCTGAAAATATAAGTATTTTTCGAATTACTTTAATACAAAAATATGCTAGATAAATCATGAAAATTACTCTAGCCATTTTCACAAAGCAGGTAATCAAGAACACTGTAGCCATACGAATTTTTAAAAGAACAGAAACTAGCATACCTATCTCAGTGTTCAAGGCAACAATAGATAATAAAGCTAACCAAGCAACAAGTGCGAGATAGTCATACCCAGATCCAGTGGAAGAAGCAGCAGCAGGAGGAGTCTTGATGAGATCGTCGTTCGTCATGGCGTAGTGGACGTCGTGGTAGTAGTCATGCAGTTGATGTAGACGTAACAGAGAATCGGATGAAGAGAAAGCAACGAGCAGTCGCGCGAATGCTCCCCAAAAACCTTATTCGTTCTTGCTCGTGTAAGCCTTCAAGGACGAGGGTTCCGGAGGCCTGCTCTCCCGGTGCGGCCGTACACGCCTCGCCGGGATGGAGATCGCTAGAGACAATAACAAAATTGTAGAGTTATGGCTTAGTCTTTTGCAGAGAGGATTTGATTAGAGAAGAACCAGTTCTCTGTTCTTTTAATTCTCCAAGGAAACGGTCGCCATTGAATCGCCATCAACCATTACTCACTAGTAACTGAACCGTTACTACCAGCCGTTTGTTAATGCCATTTACTACGAGCCGGTGCGTTTCGATTTTTGAATAGATAAAGAAAAACGCGTCCGCACTCGACATGCTCATACAGCCTTACACACATGCACAAGACACACAGCTGCTGCCACACACACACATCAAGACGGCACAAGCACGGCTCGGCGAGCGAGCGAGCGCGCGTGTATTGGCTCTCTCCAATTCCACAAGGGGGACTACCACGTTTCACCTTATAAAATGGTGTAACTGCCCTTCATCTCTCCATATGGGACTAAACAGTTTTAGCACGTGCACATTGGCCTTTAAGATTTTCCAGGAATTAATTAGAATTAAAATTGGGCCTAGCCCATATTAATTCCAACAATCCCCCACCAGATCCCAAGGGCACATGTCAAATGCCTTGATCCACAATATTGTTTTAATATACCAGTGTTTCGATGGAGGGAGACCGGTTAATGTTGAACATCCACCTAGAACAGAAGCTACACTTATCCACAACTACACAATGGACTAAGCCTTGAATTAACAGTTTTGTGTGAATAAGTTTCACTTAAGTCCTTAAATGATACTAGGCTGCCAGGCATCCCCACGGGTTGGAGCATATAAGTCATACTCCTGGCCTATTCATGAGCTTCCTAGAAATTACCCTATTTCATATACTGTGACTAGCAGTCGGGCTCATATAGGTGTGTTCTTTCAAGACTGCTCTGTAGGACAGCATCTTTGCTTAAACAAGCCACAGAACACATTAAAATAAAAATTAACCTGCCATACAGATTATCCACCAATCGGTAGATTGACATACGAAAAGAACAGAAGGTAAATTACCATACCCTGATGTTCCCGTCTCAGTAGTACCAACAACAATATTAGTAGACTTGGAATTCTGCCCTTGCTGATTCTTCCCACCCTTGCATTGGCTGCAATCCTTGGTCCAATGACCAGGTTCGCCACGCACAAAGCAGAGGCCATCCTTTGTGTTCTTCTTCTTCTTCTTCTTGAAGCTCGTTGTTTGTGCAGTCTTGTTCTTGCCTTTGAACTTTTGAGCTTGGCCATTCTTCTTCTGCACCACATTGGCACTAGAATGTCCCTCATTACCTCTAGTGTGTGTATCTTTTGCCCAACATCAAGAGACCCAATGAGATTTTCAACAGAAAACTCTTGTCTCTTGTGTTTCAGAGAAGTAGCAAAATTCCTCCAAGAAGGAGGAAGCTTGGCAATAATGCCTCCCACGACAAACTTGTCCGATAACACACACTTGAAGTGCTCAAGTTCTGTGGCCATGGATTGTATCTCATGAGCCTGTTCAACTACAGAACGGCTATCAACCATTTTATAGTCATGGTATTGCTCCATGAGATACAATTCATTGCCTGTATCCGAAATCTCAAACTTGACCTCGAGTGCATCCCACATCTCCTTCCCAGTTTTAATCACCATGTATGCATCAACTAACTTCTCACCAAGAACACTAACCACGACACCTTTAAAGAGGTTATCAGCAGCCTCGAACACTTGCTCCTGTTCAGGGGTAAGCGTTCCTTCAGGCTTGCCATTTGCCACATGGAAAACATTCATGGCAGTTAGCCAAAGCATCATCTTGGTGCGCCACCACTTATAATTCGCACCATCGAACTCAGAGGGTTTGAGCGCAGCAGCAAAGCCAGTTGACGAAAAATGCCTAGAAAAAGGTTTTTGGATTGTTGAAAATATAAGGATTTTTCGAATTACTTTAATCCAGAAATATGCTAGATAAATCATGGAAATTACTCTAGCCATTTTCACAAAGCAGGTAATCAAGAACACTATAGCTATACAAATTTCTAGAAGAACAGAAACTAGCATACCTATCTCAATGTTCAAGGCAACGACAGATAATAAAGCTAACCAAGCAACAAGTGCGAGATAGTCATACCCAGATCCAGTGGAAGAAGCAGCAGCAGCAGGAGTCTTGATGAGATCGTCGTTCGTCGTGGTAGTAGTCGTGCAGTTGATGTAGACGTAGCAGAAAATCGGATGAACAGAAAGAAACGAGCAGTCGCGCGAATGCCCCCCAAAAACCTTATTTGTCCTTGCTTGTGCAAACCTTCAAGGACGAGGGTTCCGGAGGCCTGCTCTCCCGGTGTGGTCGTACACGCGCCTCGCCGGGTGGAGATCGCCAGTCTTAGTCTTTCGCAGAGAGGAATTGATTAGAGAAGAACCAGTTCTTTGTTCTTTGATAGCCAAAAACAAAGAGACCGAGGCTTTTAATTCACCAAGGAAACGGTCGTCATGAACCATTACTACCAGCCGTTCATTAATGTCATTTACTACGAGTCGATGCGTTTCAATTTTCGAATAGATAAAGAAAAACGCGCCCGCACCTGACACGCTTGCACGCGCACACACACACCGCACGGCACGGCACGGCACGGCTCGGCGAGCGAGCTAGCGCGCGCGAGTATTGGCTCTCTCCAATTCCACAAGGGGGAGGAGGGGCTACCACGTTTCATCTTATAAAATGGTGTAACTTCCCTTTATCTCTCTATATGAGACTAAACAGTTTTAGCACGTGCACACGAGTCTTTAAGATTTTTCATAAACTAATTAAAATTAAAATTAGACCTAGCCCGTATTAATTCCGACAGACTACACATCTATACTCTGTTGATTTGTTTCCCAAGCACTTCTTTGATTGCATCCTTACTGGTTCTGTCAGAAAAGATACCTCTAACTTATTGAGCAGTTCTTTTGGTGTTGGAGCCAACACGATGATATGACGAGCAGTAGGTGTGACGAATCCTTCCTCCACAGCTTTGTCGATGAAAGATAGCAAAGCGTTGTAGTAGCCATCCACATTTAGCAGGCTGACCTGTAACATTCCGATGAAACGAATTGATTTCAGCTCCCATGTAATTGTCAGACGATTTGCGGCTTTGGTAGTCCATGAGTTCATGGATCTACACCACATATCCAGTGTGACAGAAGAGAGGACCAAGAACGGTTTTTTCACCGGTTTGTCGTGAATGCCAAGCTGGGCCCATGTGATTACTTCTAGAAGCTCTTCAAGTGTTCCGTACCAGTGGCGGAGCCAGAAATTTGGTGTTAGGGGTGCACATACAAAGCAACATCAAATACGATTAGTTCAAACTACGCATCGTCCAACGAAGTCGAATTTGCCCGTTAGAAGTAAAAACGTCAAGAAAAAAAAGAACGGAGAAAATAGTTTACTAGTATCTTTTTGCATATTATTACTATAGTAATCAATTTGGAAAATGACTTGCATAATAATACGAATGTGGGAAAAATGGAAGTTGCTCCATGCATTGATTTAGTATTGCAAGTGTATTTCACTATTAAATCTTAAATCAATAGAAGAGAGGGACAAATGAATGGATGTGACTTGCGAGGAACAGATCCCCTCCCGTGAACTCACTACCATGCGCACCTGCAAAACCATTGGTCTTAGTGAGTGGCGCGTCGCCTATTGCTGCTTGCTGCTCCCACACTGGTGCCACGCCGCCATGCTTCCTCCTCTCTCGCGCCAAGACCGCCGTCAAGTCAGAGGAACCAAATTGGGGAGGAATTGGAGTATTTGAGATAGAGATAGATGTGGGCTGGTGAGTGATGAGGTGGCTGTGGGCTGGTGGAGGCACGAGCGGGCCATGGGTTGTGAGCTAAACTTCCAAGAGAGTGCACACCAAGCAGTACTATGAATATGACTCAAATGCAGAACTGATCTCTGGAAATGTTTTCGATTTTTTGATGTGTCTGAGCACCCGACTCCACCCATGATTGTACCCCAGAAATAAATTATAGTTAATTCTTTATTTGCCATTGGAATTTGGCGAGCTCCCTAAAATGCATCGAAAAATTGCTCATCCCATTTTTGCCACTCGTTCTCAACTTTAATCCCGTTTTTGCCACTTGATCGATTGATGTGGACTTAACCATTGACTTGGATCTTGAAAAAGCGATTTTGCCTCTAAGTATCTTTGAGATCTTTAGGAAATTGTTTGACATAGTAATATAGTTCCAAAATTATGAAATTTTTAGGGAAGTTCTGACATAGTGTAGATTATTTTTTAATTTTATAGTGTTTTATTTGTAACATGTTTTCTCTAAAAATCTTTCAAGTTACAACCAAAACTTTAAAGATTTTAGAGAAAAACATGTTGCAAATAAAACACTATAAAAATTATACAATAATCTACACTATGTCAGAAAATTCCCCTAAAAATTTCATAATTTTTGAAACTATATTACAATGTCAAACAATTCCCTAAAGATCTCAGCATACTTAGGGGCAAAATCATCTTTTCGCGTCCAAGTCAACGGCCAAGTCCATGATCAACTAACCGGAGTGGCAAAAACAGGATTAAAGTTGAGAACGAGTGGCAAAAAAGGGATGAGCAATTTTTCGATAGTATTTTAGGGAGCTCGCCAACTTCCAATGGCAAATAAGGAATTAACTCAATAAATTACTAGTACTCTGCCGACCTTTCGTAGCCGTGTCTCAGAAGCTTGACTATACAACATTCGACTGATTTTTTCTTGGAAATCAGTCACTTTTTGAGCCATTGGATGAAGATCCAATGCCCCAGATATCACCCCCCCTCTATATCCCCAATCCAATCTCACTTCCCACCCTCTCTCCCTCTCTCTCACCAATCACAGAGCGCATCGGACGGCCTCTCCCTCTCTCTCACCAATCACAGAGCGCATCCAACGGCCTAAAAATTGACTGATTTCCAAAAAATTTCAGTCGACAGATTTCTAGCAATTCCCTATTATTAACTCTTTGAGCACCTACTTTTATTTCACACTCTATAATTGTGAGAGCTTATTTGACGTTCGGGGAGAAAACAATCGCGTGGGGAGGCAATTATTTCCCCCCTTGGGCAGCGGTGGAACAGGCCGAGATTTTCCCACCCCCACACTCATTCGGGCTGGACAGGGTAGATTTTCCCCTGGTGGGCGGCTTCCTGTGGGTTGGGTAAGATCCCGATCTAATCCTCAGCCCTTAAAATTGTGAATTTTTTTATGTCAGCATCTAGCGTGTTCCATCGCTTGTGATTCGTGAAATCATTGATCACCACGAGAAGCCTGCATGAGCTGCTACAACTGAACCAACATAAGTGCATCTGCACACAAGTGCAGCCCATGCATCCACCAACCGGACTGGCAAAGCCCATTAGTCAGGTCAAAGTCAAACTCATGCATCGATCTATCCTGCTTTACAACTTTCCACTCACGCTTCCACTACACATGCAGCATGTAGCATGACAAAGGACTAAGGAGATCAGAAAGCGACGACAAAAGTAAACTACATGCCGACTAAACGAGTTCATAAAATTTTTTGCAGGAGGAACCGAGCGCTGCTCGGCTGGTGGGAAATAAATTCTCCGTGAGGCTTCTCTTTTACAACCGTCTAATCCTCTCTTCACATAGGTACGTTACAGTGATATCTCACAGGATAGATGACTGTAGAAGAGACCCCCTAAGAATTTATTTCCCGACTAGTGTGCCTGCCTTCCCTTTAAGGGTCCGTTTGGATGAAGGAACCGGACCGTCCTGTATCGGATGGTTCGAGAAATAGATAGATTCATGCGTTTGGTTTGCTGTATGGAATCAAATGGTTCGGGATGAAATGGTTCCATATAATGGAATATTCTTGAAAGATGCTGTACCACCTGATACCAAAAAAAAGGCTGAACCATTTGGTTCCACTTCTCTGATTCATCAACCAAAGCATGCAGAATAAAAAAAAGGTGACGTGGCAATGTAATTTACAAGCTTCAAATGACTATATTTCCTAAACTGAGTATCCGATTTGCGATCCGATTGAACCATTGTGTTCCTTGTCATTTAATCAACAAAACAAGACCACTCTTGGCATATTTTAGTACAAAAAATATCATGCGGGCCCCACATGTCATAACATCGCAAAGTTCAGTGCAATCCAAATACAACCTCATTCATCAAACCAAACATCATCTTGAACCAACCAGAACCATCCTATCCCACCAACCAAACAAAATTATGTATCATCCTATCCCACCAACCAAACACTATACTTGTATTATCTCATCCAGGACGATCCCATCCTACCTGTACTATCCCATCCTATTCAACCTCATCCCACCAACCAAACGCACCCTAAGTGAATGCCAGAGCTTCTGGCTAAATAAAAAAACGTTTTGCAGGTGGTGGTACTAACCAGGGAGTGCTTGCCTGGCCATCTCAGCCTTCCTTTGACACGTATCTGCCACTGCTTTCACCTCCCCCACTGTCTCTCCTGTAATCTGCACACACAAGCAACTTGCATGTAATGATTTAAAGGCTAGCTAACACAAGAGCGTCTCTCCAGCGCTCTGCTTCACCGAAACAAGGACAACTTTCTGCAGGGGGAGTAGCAGGCTAGGGCGTCTGTCAAAAGTTTTTTTTAAGGCTAAAACGACACTGTTGCCCGTAGGTTAATAAAACTAGCCATCTGTTCAAATTAAAGACAAAAATATCACCACGGATTCGCGCGGACTCGCCACATCACAATTTTGGCTACCATGGGCACTGCACCCTCGTCCGGCCCTAGGGCATTTTAGTGTCATATGGCACCTCATCCGGCCCCCAGGGGTACTTCAGTGTCTCGCAATAAAATTTGAGACTTCGCAACGAAATTTGTGAATTACATTACATGACGCGCAGTAGTTGGTTACGTGCTAGATACGACAGCATACACGAATCAAAAAACCGGAAAACACCTACAATACACGTGCAACTTTTATGGAATTGAAAAAAAGAAGGATTGAAATTAGTCTTATCAACAAGATCGCCCTTCCCTTATCTCTCGATCACATGCATGGCCTTCCGATCTCGAATGAAGCCCTGTTCTACGAGGTGCGCTGGACGATTGAATGACGTTAGCAGACGTAAGGCCAAATAAATAATCAGGATGTAAATTGTACATAACTCACCTCTTCGATGTATAGAGCCCCTCTACCAAGACCACTATGTAATGGCAGAATGATAGGTCCAACCCGTCCGGTCCGCCCCGTACAAGACCGTCATCATAAAATACAACCAAGTCAGAGCTGGCCAAATGGGCGGCTTGGGCAGATGGCGGTATGCCCGTATGGGCCCGCCATTATTCGTCTTGTGTCAAGCCATTACGGCCACGGTGACGGCCTAGGCACGGCCCATCACCCTTTCATGTTGTGTCGGTAAGACGCGACAGTTATATTTCCGGACCAAATGTGGCCGTTTAGCCCATTTGGCCCGATAGAATGAAAAAAATCAAAACTATTCAAAACAAATCAAAACAAATCCAAAAAAAATAGAAAAATGTGTAGAATTCAGAAGTTGACATGAAAATTGAAAAACAATGAGACAACCATATTGAAAATGTAATAGAATTTTATTAATGTTCAAATAGCTAGCTCGTTAAAACATTTGTCATTTAGCTCATAAGACATGAAAAATTGAAAAACAATCCTATAAAAAAATATGTATTTTAAAACCAAAATAAATTTATATATACTTATAAAATGAACTATATAAAATTTAAAAACTACAAAATAAAACCATATAAGTATTTAAAATGGAAAGAAAATCATATAAATATTAATAAATAAAAATAAAATTATATATGTATATTAAAACAAAGTTGTCGTGCCTAACAGCCATGCCAGTCTTAAATCTTGGCTCTGGTCGCAGCTTGGTCGGGCCCTAAGACTATTCGTGTTCTTGGTGTCGCTCACCTGGTCGTCGGGTTGTCGGCCCAGGCACGGCCCGAGCTATCATGCTGTGCCGGCTCAGACCTCCCTGTGCACCCACACCACCACCTTCGTGCTCCCCTACCTCCACTGATGCTCATCCGCCCCTTGCTTTGACCGGAGCGTGGTGGGCGAGCGCCGTCAAGCCGCCGCCTGTCTCGTGCCAGGCGCCATGGCCGCCTCACCTCCGCACCTCCTCTATCCTCCCAAGTCCCCAAAATGGGATCCCCTTGACTCCGTGGTGCTCCCCGGACCACTCACTCCCGCCGCCGGCCACCACCGCCGTCGCAATCGTCGTCGCCGTCCATTTCTCCACTCGGGCACGCCTGGCCTCCGGCCGCGCGCGAGGTTGAAGCCGATTTCGGCTTTGGGCCAAAAAGGCCAAGGCCCAGTGGCTTTAAGCCAGCACAGTAATGGGTTGGGCCCATTACTGTTCATTCAATTCAGCCAATACTGTTCATTGCACAGTAGTTGTCTACTGTTCACCCGAAACCAGAAAACACTATTCCAAATCAGAAAATGCACAGTAAACCCTAGCTACTGTTCATTTCAGCTAAATACAATAATTTCAATTACTATACACTAATCCATTGTCTTGTATGAATAGTAAAGTAGCACTATTCATCATCCGAACCTTTTGTCGTCCGAAACCCTAATTTGACATTATAGGTCATTTTCGACTGTCTCGATCCCAGAAAACACATTCTTGACTATGTTCAACTATACCAAGCTCCAAATAAATCCTCCCACCTTCCTATAGATTTCTTTAATCCTTTACAATATTTTTGTTGTAGTTAGATCCAAATCTCAAACTCCTTCCAGTCCAAATAAACACCAGATAAATCCCACCACCCCTCACCACCCTTCCTTTAAGTCTCTTTTTGGTTTTATTTACTTGCTTGTTGTTCCCAGCTCTTTCCTTGTTGAGCTAGTTTTTACTTGGTTTCTTTTTATTGCATTGCTTCTCGTTAGGTTACGATCTAGACGCACTGACTCGTAGAGACGGACAAGGCCAGTATCAACAGGACTTTGTGCAAGAAGGCAAGTTGCATTCCTTGAACATTTTGAACCCACATGTCATATATTTATATTGATACTTTCATTATTATATTTGAGCCAATTACTTTAATTATTTAAATAATACTTTTGAATGCCATGATAATTAGATAATTCCTATTACCCCACATACAAACCCACCCAGCACTTGTAGGCCATATTCATCTTGACAAGTTCACATAAAATATTATCTATATAAGTAGCTTTGTCACACAAATTGTGTTCATTAATCAGCAAGATATGGTTCGCCAATGGTTTTGGTGGAGAGTTGAGGGTTGTGTCCATTGTTGGACAACCCAATAGACTTGGGTTAAAAGTGAGTCATCAATGAGATCTCGAGGTGGATGTACCACGAGTTGGTGTTGGGCCATTGCCTCACCGGATGACAAGTAAGGACAAGAACCTTGTGCCAAGTAATGTACCTGAAAACCGCCAACCACAAGCGTGGTCATTACTCCTGCTAAGTACACCGCTCATCCGATTGAATATCTATCGAAAGGTAATCGCTCTTGTGTGATAGAGTAGTTATGAACTGGGTGTGACAGAGGGGCTCAAGGGACACTCGGTAGTCTACACACAACGGTAGGTGCCGTCAGCATAGGGTTGTAAGATCCACTGGGCCCGTGGAGTCTCCCTAGGGCTGTATGGAGTTAAAACCTACCGGGTAGAAGCTAGAAAAGGTTGAGCAGTGAAAATGCTTTGTTATCTCAACCCAGTCGCACGTTAACATGTTGCGTGTCTATGAGTTTGAGATATCTTGTGGGTAAAGTTGGGCAACTCTGCAGAGTGTATAAAAAGGTATTCTAATACGCCGTGCTTCCGGTTAATAAAGCTGTGTTAATGGGTGATTCCAGTACATGAGGCATAAGTAGAGTTTTGGAGATGGTAAGTTGGTAATTGTGGTTTGTTGAGAAACCCCTAATGTTATTATTTATTATCGTTTTACTGTTTTGTAAACTAATTTAACTGCAAATTGCATCCACATATGCCTGTTAAGGTAAAACCTAACCATCCTTTGAACTCCTTGCATGTAATTATTTAGCTTTTCCATGTGGCTTGTTGAGTATGGTAGTTGTACTCATTCTTGCATAATCTGCAAACAATCTACAGAAGAAACCTGGGAAAATACAGAGGATCTAGTTGAACAAGACTTTGGTGGACCCACGGATGACAACGACTACTGTTATTAGGTCTCAGCCGCACTCAAGTGTGCCTGTGGTTTGAAGTTCTTTTGTCTTGTATTATATTAACTTTGGGCTTGGATGCCCGCGTTAGTGTCAAAACTGGCTGTTAGGCCTTAATCTTATGTAACAAAATGTTGGATTTTGTTGAAATCGAAAGCTTGCTTGAGACACTGCTTACTTCGTAACTGCACATCCTGGACGGTTGTGAAGAGTTTAATGTTCCCAGAATTTGGGGGCGTTACAGTCAGTATCTAAGAACAAAGGGGCAGCCACTAGAAGCAGCAAGCAAGATCAGCAAGCTCTCATCTCTAAGGGAAAGGAAAAACAAGATTTCATTGAACATTTCATGTGATCTTTCTAGAGCAGATAAGATTTTATCCTTCTTTTCACTACCAAGAAAGATCAACAAGCAAGATTTCCAGTGGTATTTATCTGCATACTTTTCTAACATAAGCTATAAAGTACTTGTAAATAAGCATTATGAAATGTTTTAAAAACAGTCTGATATAATACCATGCCATACTTACAAAATTTAATTATGTGCTCAATAGTCTCTACAAATTTGATAAATACCGTCATTTCAGTATTTCACAAGGAAAAAGGGTGAAATTTGACAAGTACTGAATAATGATGTTGAATTCATGGGAATCATCGCATGTGATTAAACAATGGCACAATTGCTGGAAGGTGGAAGAGCGTGGTTACCTCTCTAGGCATAAGGGTCTTGGCAATCACCCTGCATAGGGGCAATAAGATGACAAATTATATATCATTAGCAACTGATCCAACTCTTTTTGTCATGACAAGATGCCATATCTTACGAAGTTTTGAACTATTCAGCACAACACCAGTGCTGAAGAATGAACCATCATTACTGGTTACATACCCAATGACATGCCTCCCTCCACTGTAGACTGCTTGAGAGACCAGGCTCATCAGCCCCACACTTCCTCCATACACCAGATCAATGTTCCTTGTTACCTAGTGAAGCCACAACAATAGAAAGTCGATGGGCATTTCTAGTCTTCTACAATGCCATGCACCTTGTGATCTACTACCATGCAGTACATGTTTTAGTCTATTTGCGCTTGCGCAATGTCATGAGACGGACATAAACATAAAAGTACCACTACTAGAAAACAGAGAAAACCTTACGGCCACGAATTATACTGATGGGCCCACAACAACCGTCAAGTTTACACGAATTATGCTGACAGGCCCGCAACGACCGTCAAGGTATACTATTTTGGTCACAGGAATAATAACTCCCTCAGCAAAATTCCAAATTTCCTAACGGTTATATTAAAACTGTCAATACAATATATTTTTCTGATGGTTAGAACCGTCAGGTTAAATGGTTTGGTCATCCGCGCCAAAACAAATTGATGTCGTGCCAACAAAAATTGAAGTCGTGCGCGGCACATAAAAAAAATCACCTGAGCCGAGCAGCACTACTTCCTCAGTCCTACCAGTCAATTGTTGAAATCCCTAGCTCTCCGGCCGCGCTTCTCTCCAATCCACCGCCTCTACCATCTCCGGCCGCGCCCGCCACCTCCACGCCATCTCTGGCTGTAGCCACTCCCTCCTCTCCAAATTCCTAGCTCCCTCCTCAATCCGGCGCCCCCACGCCATCTCCGGCCACGCCCGCCATATCCACGCCATCTCCGACCGCGCCCGCCACCTCCATGCCATCTCCGGTCGCCGGCACTACCTCCTCTCCAAATCCCTAGTTCCATCCCCAATCTGCCGCCTCCACGCCCTCTCCGGCCGCGCCCGCCACCTCCACACCATCTCCGTGCTGGAGCCCCCCGTCCGTGAGGCGGGCCTACGCCGCGGTGGTGGGCAAGGAAGATGGAGACGGCCCCCCTTCCGTGGCCGCGGCTGTCCTGCTCGCCGGAGCGCATTCGCAGCATGCCATCTTCCGCGAAGAGCTCGTGAGGAAGGCCTTCTCCGCGGCCGAGGAGGCTCACCGTGGCCAGGTGCTCGATCGTATCCCTCACTCACTCACTCACTCACTCACTCACAGTCTGCACGTATTTGCATATGGTGTTTCTTATGAGACGTTGAAGTGACCGAACTCCGTTTCTTGGGTAGGCGTTTGGTGCTTTCTCCAGATGCGTGTGAGCAGTGACCCTTACTCGTAGCACTATGTGGAGACAGTAGCGCTGCTCGCAGAGCTCGGAGTCGGCGTTGCCGTTGTTGCGGCTGGGCTACTACACAACACGGTCGATGATGTTGGCCTAGACTATGGTTCCATCTCTGAGCAATTTGGTGCTGGCGTGGCCGACCTTGTGAAGGGGGTAATGATTTGCATTCTTTAGCTACTAATAACTCTGATTTGGAATCCACAATATAAATTTTCTCTACAATTTTCTTTCATCGTAGAATGTAGATACTGCACACAATGCAGCCTTGTGGATTCCAAGGATTGTGATACATTGGATGTTTGCCGACCTCAGTGTTAGCTTCCTTTGTTGTTGTGGATGGGTCTGAGAAGCTCCACCCATAAAGGTATGTGAATATCTAATAGGCAAAACCTTCATTATTATATCTGAAGTTCAAAACAAGAATGCAATATAGTGTTTTTGTGCCCCCATGTGCAGATCATTCAAGATGTTTAGAGTGTGCATTTTTTAACTTCATATGCATCATGGTTAGGTGAACACATTGCACCTCCTGTTCAAGTTTGGTTGTGGGGATTTTGTTAAGCATTTAGATTCCACTAATAGTTGTTCAACTTCAGGTTTAACCAAACTTGATTCATATATATAGAGAGCTCAACCAAGTTAGAATCTACTGTAAACTTTAAATTAGATGTCGCTTTGGTTTGTTTTTGAAATTACATGTCCTATAATACTTACAATGATTCCAATGGAGACATATGTGAATGCTTTGATCTCTAAATAGTTAATGTTAGCTCAAACACTATTTTTTTTTGAACTTTGCAATCTGTGTACTAATAGATTAGCTGAAATACAGTATGTTCAATGTAGATTTTTTTTTTCATTTATAGAGTAAAGCAAATAACTGCATATTCTCATTCTCCTTGTCCCTTCTCATGCTTTGCAGGTACCCTTCCGCCTCCTGATGCTTGGCATGCTTTTGGAATGATACTCTATTTTAGATTAGTAATGGCCACATTCATGTAAAAGGCTTTCCCCCTCAATTTGTTTTGTTGGACCCTTTGCAATGCTACCACAAGTTAGATGCATATAACAGTGTCATTTCTAACCGATGTACAATGGTTTGAAATAGTGTTACAGAATCTAAAATGTGTTCCAAATATTGGGGATTGATCAAAGTAAAGCTAACTATGAAGGTCCTCATCCATTTTATTTTCTAGGCTATTCTGAATGTATCATATGCAGTCTGCACGGTTAGTTTTTTAGATTACATATTGGTTTTAGTTCAGTTTTGTTGCCGACGTTTTGAGAGGCTTCATTTAGTTTTGATGGGCAATAAGTATTACTATTACTATTACTATTATTATTTGTCCCCTTCATCTCAGGTAAGTCTATATTACCATACTTGATAAAAGCGCCATAGCCATTATAAGACCTTTGTGGGCTAGATTTCGGATTGTCTTGAAGAAAATAGGTTACTGTCACTTCCTAAGGCCTTAGTTAAGGTAGAGGCTAGGTTCCGGATTGTCTTGTTCCTTATATCATGTCAGTGCTAAGTGCTAACCAATTAATTACATTAGCTTGTATTTCCTATTTACTTGGCATATGCATGTCATGGATCATATGAATATGGAAGTGAATATCTTCTTGGAATTGATTATTGTTCTAGAAAGAAGAGACTGGCCATTTAGGTTCTACCCCACTAAAATTCTAAAAGTTTATCTCAACTCGACCTTTTGGGTTTCAGATTTATAAAATAGCCTTTTTTTTTGTTCATTCAACGCTTTAAACTCACCTAACTATGTGTTTTTATCTGCAGGAACGAAACAAACTCGTGGAAGCCATACGACATGCCCACATGCAATCAAGTGGAGGACACGACCTAGTTCGCACGGTCTTCGAAGTACTCCTCTTTATAGAACTCGGTGCTCCCCGGATCTTCTTGGACGACTGATCAACAAATGGCGCAAAGCTGTGAGTACATAAAGTACTCAGCAAGTCGTAGGGAAATGTATGCAAATAGTATTTATGCAAGGCTTGGCAATGATAGCTTTATGGCTATTTTGCAGAAAACAGTATTTTCTATAAATACAGTAAGTAGATTGTAAAGCACAATTTGAAAGATCAATACATAAGTAATCAAGTTTCTTTAAAACAACTCGTGAACACCCTGTTCACTTCCCAACCACAACCACAACCAGGCCACTTCCCAACCAAACCATTTCAACAACTCGCAACCATCCACAACAATATTTTTGAGAAAATCTACCCCTCGTGTGAAATCACCAGGCATTGTCCATAACCGGGGACACGACTATTCGAATAGTTTTACACTCTGCAGAGGTTTTACAGCTTTACCCACAAGACACGACTTCTCTAGTTTGTTTGGCATCCGTCGATACCACCGCTCACTACCTTAGGTAAGCGATATAGAGCATGTGACAAGGTCTTTACAAATTTCAGTTTTAACTCGGTTCTGTTCGCTAAGGTTTCACCTCCGACTGGCTTCGCGACTCCGAATATCCACCTTACAAAACAACATCCCAGTCGACCGGTCCCCTCTTACGCCAAGTGTGAATGTCAATCCCAGGGTTCACACTTCCACCAAAACAGAACCGAATCAAAGCATTGCTAATTAATTGGCCAGGTCCACCCTATCCTGGACATGTGGTTGCACGGTATGGCCCAGATCAATAGCGCACAAAGTTAAGTCCTTAGTGACTACTCAGGTGAGGCAACCACATCCCAAAATTCTCCAAATAAAATCCAAAACGAACCAAACAAGAACCAAAAGAAAGGTACTAAATTTAGATGGATTTAGAAATTGAATCACTCAAATCGGAGCTCAAACGAAGGAGAACGATCTCACGGAAGGAGGTTTGACTACAGGTGGTCGAAAGGGGGTTCGACTACCAGGATGGAAGGAGATTCGACCGCTCAACGCGGTCGAAAGAAGAAAGAAGGATTTGACTGTTCAACGCGGTTGAAAGAAGAAAGAACAGGGCACGAGGAGCTTACCAATACTGAGAAAGAGGCTGGGGAAGGAGGCTGGGGAGGTCAAAGATTGCGTGGGCTCTAGCGAACTCTTCGGCGGCGAGGAGGTTGAAGCCGGTGCTAGAGGCAATGGCACAAACTCTAGCCGGTCAGTGGCGAAACTCGAAGCATGGTGAAACGGAGCGAGAGAAAGAGGGAGAGTTGAAGGGGAAGCAAGTGGAGGGCGAGGGCTCCCTAGGGCTCTATTTATAGAGGAAGGAGGAGGGGATCGGGCGACAAGATGGAGTGGTGGAATTTGCGGCGGCACGGCGGAGACAACAACGTTTAATGCGCACGTCACTGAGGAAAAAGAGGGAGAAAAAATGCGCTGGAGCGGAGACAACGACATTTAATGCGCAGGCGGCATTTAATGTGCACGACACTGAGAAAAAAGAGGGAGGAAAAAGAAGGTGAGCAGGGGCTGACAGGCGGGGTTGGTCGAAACCAGAAGGCTGGTTGAAACCAAGAGGCGGTCGAAACCAAGAGGATAGTCGCGACTAAGATGATAGTCGAAACCGGAAGGATGGTCGAAATCAATAGGGTGGTTGACAACGAGAGGTGGTCGACAATGAGGGTATGGTGGAGACCAAGAGGATGGTCGAAACCAAAGGAGTGTCTAAACCAAGAGGCTGATCGAAACCAAGAGGATGGTCAGGAGGAACGGCCGATGGGAATTCAGAACAAACAGAGAAAAGAGACTTCAAATACTAGAGAACTCCAATAAGCTCAAGATAAACCAAATTTCGAGAAGCCCTGAAAACTGGGATGTTACAGAAAACCAGGACCAAAGATTCGAGAGAGGAGGACGAGGCAGGCAGCGTGGCAAGCGGAGCAAAGAGAGATCGCGTGTGGGAGCGGTCCACCAAGAAAGATCAGATGGCGGATAAGGAAGCAGTAAGGGTGTGTTTGGTTGCTTGCATATCTCTAGCCTGTTCCGTACGGGTCATCCAGGCTGAGTGGATGCAATAGGGGTTGTTTGGTTGGTCAAGTTTCATTAGGGCCAGCAGTCCGAGATGTTGTTTGGTTGGTCGTGATCGTAAAGCGGACGCATGAATAGATGCAAATTTGGGTTATTTGGTTGCCTGCATGTGAGAGTGTGTGATCACTGCATGCCTAAGGCGGTCAATGCTCATAATTGTTGAAGCAATCATGCAACAACACCAATACACCTTGCTCTGTTACCTATGTCGAGCAGGCCACCATTTTCCTTTTCCCCTCCCCATCTCCACACCCGACACCTCATCCCCATCTCTCGTACACATCCCCATCGCTCTCACTCTTCATCTCTCCTCTCTTCACAAAGATGGCGACACTAATCTAGACGATGACAGCAGGAATCGAGAGGAGTCCGAGGAGGCTTGGGTTGTTACCCACGGGAATAGAGAGGAGATCGAGGAGGTTCCATCATCCACTCCGATGGCGACAGTGTTTGGGAAGTGGCGGCACTCGAGGAGGCTCTATCATCCTCTCTCCCCGGCGTTTCACTAAGGTAGGGTAGTTCCTAGCCTCAAAAACCTTAACCCCCTCCCCCTTTCCGATTCACCACGCTCTCTGGTGCAATCTAGTCCCAGATCCACGCAATCGAATCTGCTCTCTCCGATTTGATTCGATTCCTCTTTTCGTGTTGATGTCATAGGGTTTTGGTCCGACGAGGCTAACACACCTTCGGGCCAAGGCGTCACAGGCGTCAGAGCTTGTGGCGAAGCACGACGACGTCTACTACGACCACCCAGAGAACAGGCGAGTGGACGAGGTGCAACGTCTGCCCATCTCTGCATGGTGCCGCCTCCTCCGGGGGCCTGCCGCCCGCTTTGCACACCTCGCTTCGCCCTTCGCCGCCGCCCGCCATCGCCTGGAAGGGGGTCTCCGCCGGAGGAGCTCGGCACCGCGATGAAGGAGGCGGTTATGAGTCGGATGCACGCGAGGGCCAAGCAAAGAAATGAAGTTTTGCACGCCTTTGGCTCGCTCGCGAGGGAAGCTTCCAACCCGCGTTTGCGTCGGGCCAAGCTCGGGGCGGCCTTTTGCATGAGCGGGGCCTGGCTAGAGCGATGGTGCAGACAACCAAACGTGCAAAGGCTTGCATAAGCTGGTGCGGGCCAACCTAATGCAAGGACCAAACAGGCCCTAAGAGAATCGGATGGGCCAGAACGAGAACGAAACGGGACGGAAAACGGACGGACGCGAGGCAAACCAACGCTGAATCCGACGGGGAACAAGAATCGGGGCTACATGGCCCGTCTGTCCTCGCTCCCTTTTTTGCTTCGTTTAGCTGGTAGGATAGGCGAACTCCTGTCCCCGCCAAACAAAAAAAGGAGACCCCAAAAATTCAGGTTTTCGCCTCGCGGGCTCGCCGTGCGCCAAGAACACCCACCACAGTTCGCCGTCAACGCGAAGAAGGTTTGAATCCGGCGTCACATTACTGATCCTAAGGGCATACCCTTTGGTTAGGGTTTTTTCTTTGCCCGCAAGATTTATGATTTCGCCGTCCATTGCCTGCTTGCTCGATCTAATCCTAGCTTCTATTTAGTATCCGATATAGATACTCTAGAATTGGGCTCGATTTTGGTTGTATGATTTTTTGTATGGAACAGCTTGGCTAACTCGGGTTGCCCTTAGTTTCCCCCTTCGCGGGAGGCAAGGCGATGTCGGATGATGAGAATGTGTGTTCCTCTCTCTGTGCTGTTTAAAATTTGGATTCCTTTTTTTTTAATTTAGGGTTATGCTTTGTGTTGTTGACAACACTATGGGGAACTATATTCTTTAAGTTGAAATTTTAGTTTAGAGATACATTTAACTTGTCTTGTTTACTTTACTCCTGAACTAGGCTTGTTAGTTTTGCAGGTAAGAGATTTTAAGCTTCTTAGCCTCTTAGGTCCTGATTTGGTATAATCCAACTAGTACATCGCATAGAAGTACTGTACTAGCACATCGAATTGTGACTTTATGTTTTTGAAGTGAGATGCAATTGCTATGCATTTAAATTAGGTAGCTATGAAGTTCCCATAAACATGATAACTGATTTAGACTGGGGTTTCTTTCATTTGTAACATATAGAAATTGTTTTCTGCCACTTATGTGAATTTCGTTGATTGGTGAACAATGTTGTGCTAGTATCTTTTTCACAAGTGAATAGCATTGCTCCCAATAATCCTATACATGCTATAGCTTCCTAACAGCAATTAGCAGTAACTGATCTAGAACTGTGAGGAATATGTGCTTTGCATCTATCAGTTAAATCTTACACAGTTGCACTCCTTTTTTATGTACTTGCGACGATGCTGTGATCTTGCCAAACAAAAAATGTGTTAATTGTGTTCACAACCCAGAACTTTGTAACCTTGCTATAAGGCTCTGATTTCAGGTTTCTAAACTGACCAGCTTTTCGAAAGCTGGATGTGACCAAGATTTCGAAAACCAGAAACCTTGCCTGCATCAACACAGATGTTGTGAGGATGCACTAGAGAGTAGAGAACTCCATTTTGTTGGGGAATCATCGATATGCATAATTCTTGCAGTTTTAAATGTTTCTTTGTATACCGAACTATTAGCTCATTATTCAGATTGTTAGATTAGAATTTGGTATTTTATAACTTGATTTCTTTACTGTTCTACATACTAGTATTAATGATGCCACTTAAATGGGATCCCCACTTAAATTTGTATGAAGTTCATTTTTTAAAAAACTTTTCTTTAGTTGTTTTATGTGAGTATTAAGAGTTCGTTGATAGTGCTCACATTAAGGCCCTGTTTGGTAGAACTCCAGATTCTTATTTTTCAGATTCTGTTTCTGATTATCTGATAATCCACTTCTCTGAGAATCTGGAGTTATCTCAAGAAAATGTTTGGCTGATAGGTTGGCTCCGAAAACCATACGAGAGAGGATTAGAGACAAATAGATCATGTTACCCCTGGTTGTAATATTTCAATTGTATTTGTGTCTTACTCCTATGTATTTGTACACAAATTATAGAATTTTCCCCCCAAATTTGTTAAGACCATATAAATGTATATACGTTGTATTTGTACACAATGCCAGGTAACATTGCATTTACACTTTATGATGGATTACAACTGTACATTATACACCAAGTTAGCAGCTGCTTTTACAGTATGCTTGAATCACCTGTTCTATATTAGAAAATCACAGAAGAGGCGGAGAGACAAAGATACTCCCATTTCTAGCGTGCCAGCACCACAACAGATATTTTCCTTGCATCATATGATTGTGGAACAAATGTTAGACAAAAGGTCAGCTGTTCTCATGCAGACAAAAGAACTTACCCTTTTTCTGAAATTCTGATCTTATCTCCACCCTTGTTAACTGTCAGGGTGCATCACACAGTACATTGAAATGTTCTTTCTTTTTTATGGCATAAAGACCATGATGGTATCTAAAGCAACTTAGCCTTACTCATTGAACACTAAACATCATATTTTTAATTTAATCACACACCCTATGTTAGCTTACCCTCACAAAAAATCGCAGCATCAATACATTGAGAGATCAAACAGCATATCTTGATCTCGGCAAGGCTACACTGAATAAAATGTGGTAGTGAAAACTGCATCAAGAATTATGGGAATTGAAGCATTCGGCAAAGGAAGTCTAGAACAGAAACCCCAAAAATAAATATTTCAATTCCCATAATTTTTCCTCTTTTAGAACACATATATACTGAATTACTAATGCCAATTGCACAACCAGCTTGGATGATGGGTTTTCAAAGGTTGTTGTACATATGCTGGTGGCATTATTCAAAATTGTTAATTCAGGGCAACTATAGCATTATTCAACTAATCATAACCCACACGTTTCTATGGCAAACTACAAGCATGGCACAACTCCAAAGCAGGGATTCTTAAATACTACAAATGATTTTTACATGATCTAAAGAACGGCCAGCCCCCGATCTCCACAAACTCTGAACACAGATGAACAACACAAAGCCAGTTGATTGATTAAATAGTTTCCCCCAGATCCTCATTTCAAATGCTACCATCCTGCCTTCTCCGCCAACACAGAACAACGATACACAAAGCAAGCAACAGACTCATAGAGTAACCATCCATCTAATATCAAGAACTAGCGGCATCAGATAGGATACCAGAGGCATACTTGCGGGCCACGTCATGGAGGTAGGAGGCCTTACGCGGGGAGACGCCGATCTGGCGGAGCTCCTGCGGGGTGAGCGCGAGGATGGCATCCAAGAGCACGTTGGGCTCGCCGCCGAGGAGCGAGAGGAAGCGGGAGTAGACGGAGGCGGTAGCCTTGAAGGCGAGCAGCTGGTAGAGGATGGATCAGACGAGGGAGTGGAATGGGCGGTGCGGGCAGTGGAAGGCGGGGACCGACGCGAGATCGTCCGTCGCGGGAGCGAGAAGAATCAAGGATGCTAGGGGAACCGAAGGGGTACGGTCAGGGGCCGGGGGCGAGCGGTGGAATGGGAGGGGTAACTTAGTGGTATTTGTGGATAATTTTATTCAACTGGGTATTTTTCTTTGTTGAAGGTTAGCTCCCTACGAGAATTCACGGGAAGGTTGCTCCTCGTTGCTACTTCATATTTTAGACAACTCATCACAAGAAGCAGAATCTATTGTTTTGAGAATCCGGGTGTTTGGCACAGCTCCACGAGATCCGAACGAGAAGTTAGGAGTAAGAGCCGCACAAAACAGGGCCTAATTTTCTCTTCTCTTACTATTTGCAGCAGGCTGGAAAGAAAGAGGAGGAATTTAGCACAAGTCCTCTGTCTGTCCTAATGATGACTGTTAAGAACAACACCCAGGTGTGAAAGAAACTTACCCTAGTGCTTTCCAATTATTTTGCTAGACACTTGCCCTAATTTTGTTGTTAGTATTTTTGTTCTCCATTGCATACCAATTGCAAAGTACCTTTAGGTCATTAGGTAAAATGGAAATGGTTTTATACATGGATCAGCTTTTCTCTTGTGCACACTGGTTCTTTATTTCATCTTCTAAGCATATGTTGAACCTACGTATCCACTGTTGCGTGGAAAAATCACTCTCTTGTTTCTGTATTTAGTATCCCTTGTACATACTGTAGTTAAGTTGTAAAGCTTATGGATGTTATGGTCACTTAAAGTAGTTGGTGTCTGGCCGTATGCCTTCTGTTTTTGTGTTTTTGTTCTTCAGAAGATTTTGATGATTAAGCATGTTTGGTTGCCAATTTGATGTTAATCTGTTTCCTTCTTTTTTCCTTTGCGTTGTACTCTCTGTTTGCGGCAATAATACTATTTGTGTAATTCGTGGTGGTGGTTTCTGACGTGTTCGAGCGTTTGATCGCCACTGTAACATGGTGCTTGAAAACGTGCGGGAGATGTGGACCGAGGTAGCAAACTGAACTAACAAAGCGTGATATCACCCATAATTCTATGTGTTTGTTACAACTTGATTTATCGTTGCTCATTTCTTTCCAGATCCCCAAGACTGCCAAGGGTAAGAAGAAAGCTATGCCCGTGAACAAGGATAAGTTCATCAGCAAGATGTTTCTCAGGGGCGACTCAGTCATCATCGTCCTCAGGAACCCGAAGTGACCGTTGGACTCACCTTGTACCTATACGCCCTTTCCGTACTTTGCAATGCTCAGTGGATTTAGGGAGCCATGTCTCTGTTTAAGAGTGTTGCTAACGTTTTGAAGGATTAACTGGAATTCACTGCCGCTCGTGTGGTATGATGATGGTGGCGCGGCACACCCAAGGATAGAAAACCCGTTACCGGGCCAAAACCCGCCGGGGCCAGTAACGATAATCGCCGATTACATTATCGTCGACCGAAAAACCGTTAAAATTAAGCAAAACGATTTGAATTCGAAATCTCCCCAACCATTAGCGGACCGTTACCGGCAGAATCGCTAAAACCCAGTAAAACCAATGAAAACCCAGAAACCGGAAATGGAAGGGAATTTGGTAATATTAGTAAATAACAATGCTAACTAATTAAGCTTGATTCAAGAAGGTATATAGTATGCATATACCCTAACCAAGAAGCTTTAGAATACAACTTCAAGCTTTAATTGAGTAAATCCAAGTTAAATTCCTTTCAACCAAGCAATCCTCCAAGAGTTTAATGAAGTAGCAATCCTCCAAGAGTTTAATGAAGTAGCAATTGCAAAAAATAGAGACAACTTTGGTAGCTTCACTCTCTGGCGCAAATTCTCTCCCCCAAGTAGTCGTGAAGATCTAAAATAATAAAGACATGAGTTAATGGTAATGAAAATTAACTTGACTAGCATACTAAAAACAATAATGGTGACAATTCATACCAATACATTGTTGAGAAACGCGAAGGTTGTGCAATATACTCATTGTTATCAAAGAGTACTAGACCTTCATGTTGAGCAAGGTATGCTTTGTATTGATCCCAAGTGTATGTTTGATGGATATGTCGAGCCAATGATTATAAATTTGTTGGTAATATTCGGTTCCACCCATCGATAAACCATTCTTGAATTGTTGTTGAATGGTACAAGACCGTAATGGTGAGTAGGATAAGAAGTGGTCGATTTAATGAGAATCATCACCGAAGGTAATAGGTTGGCATCTCGACGTCCATAAGTCCTTGAGCTAGCATGGGATTCATAGGAAGAAGAGTCATGTGGTCGAGATTGATCTTTTTGCGACTCTTACCCTCTCAGAGATCTTACTTAATTGGTCTTGAAGCATGACAACCATAGTCTTCATCTTGGGTAGCATGCGTGAAATTTTGCTCGCAGGTAAATTCCAATGGTTGGTCTTGTGCTGCATCTTGAGTTGTCCCACCATCAGCACCACCATCAGCACCACCATCATCACCACCATCATCACCATCATCGGACGACGGAGAGCTACCGCCGCCAGACTCTTGGTATCAAGACTTCATCGATGGCGGACTTTCTGCTTTCTTCATCGCTTCCCACAATGTCCTCCTCAATGTTCTTTTCTTCTTCTTATCATTCTTCTTCTTATGAGCCACTCGTTTCTTGTTTTGTGTAAGAGAGGCAAAGTCTGCAGCCAATTTTGTAGTCGGTTTGCTACAATATTTCCTTTTCCCAAGATGACTCTTCCCAATAGTTGTCTTTGTCCATTCCTTCAACGGTTGATCATCTAGTGTTTTTTCCAGTTCCTCCTCAGGGATGGCATCAACTACAATCTTCGATGGAATGGGGGCTCACCTTCCTCGCCTAGTACGGGCTCGATTCTATCATGGAGCTATCAAGCCACTCATGGATTGGGTTATTCTGTCGTATATAGTGGCATTAATTATATCGCCCAAAGGATCTACATCTCTATCCTCATTTCTAATCTCATGCTCTTGCAATCGTAGCCTTAGATTGTAGTGGACATATACGAGCTTATGCGCTTGTACCCAAGACGATTCCTCAATTGTGTATGCACCAAAGCGAATGTGCTCCAATTACGCTCACATCCACTGGAGGAAACACATTGCGAGATAATCCGCAAGGCATATTTTTGTAGTTTCTGTCTCCGCTCCATAAGTCATCCACCATGTAGCTACAAGTAACATGAAAATTACATTAAACTCATAGTGACGGTTGATTTTCTATGTATATATAAGTTGATAACAACATACCGCAGATGACGCGATGCACTAATGTAAGCCTCATGTGAAGCAAATAGGCCTCGCCGACACGATGGAATTCTAGCTCGCCTAGAGCCTCCATCGCCTCCTCGTGTATCGGCTATTCTTTGAATTGCCGTTGTCACGTAATCCCATTTAGGGTTGCATTCTTCGCCAAACCATGTTGGTTGTGGCTTCATGGGTTTAGCACCCCACCACAAAAACACACTTACAATGTTAGAAAAATACAGAAATATCATTTATGTGTTAGGATTTAGGAAACTATCTACTTGCCTGCAATCACATAGGTGCGGTTCTTGAGCATTGAAACTCTTTTATTCACTACCTCCATAACACGATCATAGGTATCCTAATCGCATCAATGCGCCTTCAAGTTCACGCTTGAGTTCATATATTTTTCCAATCACCCCGCCACAGCTATGGTCTCTGTTGGTCTCGCAAATCTTAGTAGTCGATAAATTGGTTCTACCATTTAATGACCCAATGCATAGAGGTCCACCATTGTCTACATGTGAGACAGTATACATGTATTCTCCTTCTTCGGTCATGCACAAATGGTTGGAGGTCCACACATCGACACCATCCACTTCATAAATTTGTCTTTTCTATCAAAAAAACTTTTCAAGAAAACAAATGTCGCTCCAAACCTTGTATGCTTTGGACTAACTATCTCTCCTCCAATATGTTCCGCATTTCATTATGGAGGCGCATCGTGGTTGTATAGGAACCGACAAATCCTCTTGGCCGACTTGACAACTCAGAAAACCTCTTTAATCGGCTAATATCCTTCAACATGAGGTTGACGGTATGTGCCGCATTACCGGATGCCGACTAAAGTTGATACTCTTCAATTACCGACCACATGCTCTCTTGTAGTTTGCACCGTTGTCACCACAATCTGCATAATATGTCGATGTCCAACTTCGCTCACAACTTTACGATCTCACGAGACAAAAAGTCAAGATTTTGTATCTTACTAGTTGCATCCACCGACTTATGGAAAAACATTCTTTCATTGCAAGACAACATGAAGTTAATTATACTCATGTGTGTAGGTCCCGCCCATGAATCACACATAATAGAGACTTTATATATATCCCACTATCTTGGAACTGTATACATAACGCTTTATTTCTTGTTCATTTTCATCAAGATATATCCCATCGATTTCATGGCCTCTTGGTGACGCCCACGCCTTCACCAAGTTTTTGTGTCTCTTTGATGGCAAGACGAAAATAAGGACACTCGCCTTTACTCCAGAATGTCATTACTATGGAACCACTTAGACCAAAGTTTCCCAAGTTTTGACCTTGAGCCTCCACGTACTGTTGTATCAATACGGGTTTGGCGAGATGCATGAGCTGCCAAAATATCTGAGTCAACTCTCATGGACTGTGACCTAGAAATGCCACCACTTCCCCTGCCACTTCCACTTCCCCTATCACTTCCACTTCCACTTCCACTTCCCCTACCACTTCCACCGCCACCACCATGTTCAAACGTTCCACCCCGGGCTGCCCTTTGTTGGAGATGGTGTATCTCCAACGACTCTCTACGAGCCCATTCCATCTCAGATTTCCTCGCCATCATCGAAGACATCTTGAGATGATGGCCCACGAGCTATAGGCTCTCTTGCAATTTTGCTCTATTCGCAATGTTGATCTTTAATAGCTTTATTTCTTGCCTTCGCTTCTTGAAGACTTGCCAAGATGAGCCTTCGGACTTCACGAACCCCATCGCAAGCAATAACATCTCCATGTCTCCCAAAGAAGATGTTCTTTTAGGCGGGTGACACCTCCTTTGATTTCAAGTATATTACAATATCTACACTTCCAACCAAAGACCTCCTAGTCTCTCCATGGTCCCAAACATTGATAGATTTAGGAGCCATCACCTACATTAATCCATACAGATGAAAAATGGGTCAATTTTTGGTTTATTACTTACATGAACTTCAAGCTTTAATAAATAACCTATAATCATTAAGACATCTTACAATGTTTAAATCTTTTTAACTATTCTGGCACCCAAATGTTACTATGATATTTACAGAACCTCATCTGCTGAACCTTTTCCTCCTACTACAAATACCTTCCTATAAAATTAAACATTGAGCATGTTTCAAAGCATTTATTTACAATCATACTAATCAGAGGTACCAGAGTTCTTTCTTCTTCTTTTTTGAACAAGTGGTACTGGACAATTTCAACATGTTATTGATAAAGATCTCTCATCTGTAAGATGATGTTTTATGCATGAAAAATATACTTGTTAATTGTCATCAACATAAACATAACACATGATTATAAGGCCAGCTTAGAAGAAGAAAATGGCATTAAGTTGATAATGTGACTGAAAGATGCACAAGCAACATACCTTTCCAAACCGAATTAATTGGGGAGCTGCTGCTGCTGCTTGCTTGCTGCTGCTGCCTGGTGCTGCTTGCTGCAAATGGAGGGAGGGAGGGAGGCAGCACAAGCCACAAGAGGGAGGAAGACGAGAGGGACAAGCTGCTCTGGACAAGCAAAAAGCAAGAGGGGGGGGGGGGCAGGGAATCTATTCTTCACATGCAAACAGCATCAGGGGGACCCCAAGGCAGACTGGCAGAGCATCCAATGCTGAAAAAAACAAAACTATATTTGGAACTTTTCGACCGGGATTTTTCATTCCGATCGGCGGGCGGTAGCCGGTTACCGGCCGGGATTTCGAACCATGGGCACACCGCGCATGGGCACACACGAGCCTGGTTTAGTTAACCGCTTCCAACCACAATATATTTTGTTGACGAAAAGCTGAGCTAGTGCTCTCTCTCTCTCTCATGTTGATCGGCAATTCGTCGCATCGCTGTATCATCATTTGTGTTGTTCTGACCTCCACCTCCCCTGATGTCCCGCGCGCGGCGTGCACACGGTGCCAGCGCCTTGCTGGCTTGCTGCTGTCGCCACAGCGGGAAAGCATGGGCTCCGTAGTCCGTAGACGCGGCGTACGGCACCACCGCTTCTGCTGGTGCGAAGCGGTCCGGGACGAGGCAGGTTCGCCCGGTCGCGTGCGACCGGATTCATGAGTCGTGACAGCGCGGCCTCCTTTGCGCCTGCGGGCGTTGGAGCTTGAGCTCGTCCGCGCGCCGCGAGCTCCAAGGCCTCCGCGTCGGCGCGGCCTTGAGACCGCGCGTTTGGACGTGGGACGACGGGAGCGGGTCGCCATTCCTTGCCGCACGAGGCCGAGAGCGGCCGGCCTGAGTTGGCGTAGGGAGCGTGCGTTGATCGAGGTTGGCGACCCCGGGTGGTGAACTGCGCGGAGTCCACTCCACTCCACCAACGGCTCGAGTTCGCGGGCTAGGCGTGAGACCTGAGACGTACGTGCCGGATTATATTCTGCTCTATGAACTACATCGACGAAGCAACGGCGCGGGCTGAGTCCTGGCACAACACTTGCTTCGGCGGAGGAAGGGGTGTCTGTCAGTTACGTGTTGCATGTCTGATCAGTCCGTTTGGTTTTCCTGTCTTGGAGCCCGGCCATTATCACACAACTACTGCGGGTGCAAACTAGACTCTACTGCATGTAGCGTACGATGGATCAGCCCGAATGTTCGATTCCTATCCTCTACGAAAGCATTGCCATCAGAGAATAGCTGTGGCAGACGCAGTCTTGTAGTACATGTAAACCCTATTCAGTTCAAAACTAAACGCGTAAGCTTGCAATCTCATTCATTAACACAGAAGTGGCACACAACACGCAAAGTACAATATGCATACGATCGCACCTGGAGAGATCGGCGATCAGATACCCACACCCTCGAAAGGTTACCCCTTGTATTATTGGACATCGCAAGCAGAACAAAAGGCAGAACAAATACAATGTGCAGCGATCCTTTCGTGCGGCCCCTATAGAGGAGGCGGCCCTGGCTCATACATTGGTGGGCAGCAACATGTAAACAAGCCACAGCAGCACAGGAACCACAGGCTGCAACCAACGAAAATTCAGAAGTAATCTGTAACCTTTCGCATTACAGCTAGTGGAGGACCAACATGCGACGCAAATGTGCTCCGGAAATACTGAAGTTAAACTGGCGCGTGAAGATTACCATGGGTGCATCAGACCATCGTGCGACGGCGTGGGTGCTGGGGGGAGCAGTGGCGCCTGAGGACCGGGCGGCGGCGGCGGCGGAGGAGACGGATCCATGGTCGTTGGAAATTGAGTTAGGGCTTCGGAAAAATGGACAGGTGAAATGGTTATTGTTGCAAGAACTCTTATGATGTGATTTTTTGTTACCTACCGTTCAACTGGACATTCGGCACACCTAACAATCAGCTATGTTCCTGAGACTTTACCTGAAATGTATATGTATCTGCAGCTAAGAATTTTGGTTGAGCAGGGAAGGCATACATCGAAAGTTATAAGCACAACGTAGTTGGTCGAAAAGTGTGGGAATATTTTGATGTTTTCCTCCCCATGACAAGTGACAGAATTGTTGTGTTTCGCATCGTTATCCTCTGCAGGTCAGCAAAATAACACCACCTTTCTTTCTTAGACAAGTAACAACACATTAGGACAGCAACGGACAGAGCTAGCCCATCATTGGCGGTATATCCCGTGGACAAGCCCTTAAGCGTGCACATATAGACATACTCGTTCCTGGCGGTCCATTGCACGATGAATGGCGGAGCGTGCGAGCCAGCAATTTTGCCCCCCCGGCCTGAGCGAGGCTTTGCGTATTCCACCCCCGTCCGAGCCCCAAATCATTCAGTGCAGCAGTCGACTCGTTCCCCAAATCCTCTCGCCGTCGTCTCCGCAAGAGGCGAGCGTGGCGGCGCCGCTTCTCCAGCCCTTGAGCTACTCTCCGCCTGCCCTTGCAGCCTGTGCACTTCCATCTCGCTCCCACCAAGGCTCCCTCCCCAAATCGAGTCTAGGGTTAGGTCCTTGCGCCTCCACCTTACTCCCACCAGGGCTCTCCTCCCCCGCCCGTTGCCGCACCATGGAGAAGAAGAAAGATTGAGCGGAGGCGCACTCCGAGTGGTCATCGACAGCGACAACGCCTAGCGGTGGGCTCCCTCTCGTGCCATGCCCAAAGTGCCACGCGAAGACGATATGGGCCGTGTCCGAGAGCTCGAAGAATCGAGAAAAAGAGTACTACAAATACCCTATAAACAATAGGGTAAGAAACTCCCTTTGGTGTTGGATTTGATGTTCAAATTTGGTGTTTGGTATTGCCGGGGGGTGGGGGGGGGAGGGGGTTATGCATTCTGATGATCTAACTGGGTTTATGTTGGTCCATATGTATTCGGGTGGGTGCGACACATTCATGTGGAAAGACCAATACATTAGTCATTTGAGTGGGATGCATTTGGTGGAGCAGCAAAGAAGAGATCATTCGTCAGTCAAGTTGAGCAATGGAAATGAAGTGGTGGAACATTTAGCTGCGATAAAGGCCTCATTGGACCAGATGAAGACCTCACTGGACCAGATCAACAACTCAGTCAGTAAATGCACTGATGGAGATAAAAAGTTAAAAATGGTTGTAGTTGCTTTTTTATTCTTGCTGTTAGGAGTTTGCATTGAGAAGATTGTCAACTGAGTTTTTAATTTTGGTAACAAGTCTTTTGTAATGTAATTTGAAATCTGAAATATTGTTGTCTGGATGAATGGATTCAATTATGATGTCTGTAATCTGAAATCTTATTGTTTGGATGAATGGATTATGAAATCTTGTTATCTGGATGAATGGATTCTAAAATCTGGAATGTATGTTTGTTAGCTCATGTTAGCTCATGTGGATTCTGTGTTAGCTCATGTCCCTCAATCTAGAATGTGCAACCTCATGATCTTGCATTTTTATTCTTGCTGTTAGGATCTGAAAAAGCATGATCTAGTATGTCCAAAAAGTGATTATGGATGTATGAGCTGAACATTAAGATATTTGAACAATTCCTTTGTGCTCTGTGTAACTGCATGTATTGAATTTTTGGACATGCTAGATGGTTGTGTAAATGGTTTGTTGCATTGAGTAAATGGTTGTGTAATTTGTGAGTTTTCTTCATGCAGCAAGTCATTCTAAATGGCACCTGGTAACCTGTTGCAGTTATTCTAAATGGCACCTACTTCTCAAACTCATTCATTGTCAAATTATACATCATTAAACATATCAACCTGATATTGTCTCAACCTGATACTGTAGCAAAGCAAATCTGGACATTTCAGTGAGCACATTACTGTCTCAAGTGCTCAGTCTAGTATAAGTAAAGAAGGGCAAATGCATGATTGAAATATCATTGTCAATAATATAAGTGATGTCTGGGAGGAGCATTCCAGTATTGCAACAACCATAAAGGACTACTGTCTGGGAGGAGCATTCCAGTATTGCATCAAAGAAATTCAGATTTCAATAGCGACAACAAGTCAGAATTCATATTTCAATACTGCATCAATTGAGACAACAATACTGCATCAATTGGGACAACAATTCAGATTTCGATTGAGACAAGCACATCACATCATATTTCATCAAGATATGTGCATTGCATCAAAGAAAAAATGAGATGTAACAATACTGCAACTGTGCATGTAGATGTCAATTGTGCATGCTGTGCATGCTGTGTATGCACTTTCAGATCATGTGCATTGCATCAAAGAAATTCATATTTCAGTAGCGACAACAATTCAAAATTCACATTTCAATACAAACTTGAGACTGCATTACATCAGAATTCAGAATTCATATTTCATTACAAACTTGAGACTGCATTACATCAGAATTCAATAGCATACCTGTCTTCATATTTCAATAGCACATTACATCAGAATTGAATAGCACACAACATCAGATTTCAATAGCAGATGACAACATGTTTCAGTAGCAGATGTCAGCAAATTTCAATAGCAGATTACATCACTTGAGAGCACATTCATCTGGTTTGCCTGCCCACATAAAACAAACACAAAATTTGAGTTAGTATGTAATAAGAAGAACCACAAGTGAAGTGAAAGAAATTAAATGCTACATTACATCATTATTTTGCTTGTTTCCTTAAAGGGCAGTTGCGGTTGTCATGGGTGCTGATCTCATTACAAGTCCTACACATGCGAGCTACCTTTCCCTTCAACTTCTTCGGTTTGCTCTCCCTAGGCCGATTCCTCTTGCATTTGCCTCTAGTGAGATTGTCAGTAGGTGGTAATATATCGATGTCATGAGGGATGCCACAACCAAAATATGCTTCAACCTCCCCCACTCTACTTTGTGGTCAGGCTGGAATTTCCTGGTTTATGTCTTGCATAAACTGTTTAAGTTTCCCTCTCGCATTCTGCATGTAAGGTAGTGAAGGTGTAGCTCGATATATCAATTCTTCTAAGTCCTTGCGCATCTCCGAAGCCAACTTTTTAATTTCTTCCTCCGTGGGATCTTTTGGTTTTTCCTCTAGAACATTGCCATTCTCATTGAACACAACCTCCCTCTTATAATTTGCAGTCCACCTTTTCAAAACATAATGACTTGGAAGCTCATTCAGCAATGCACCTCGTAATACGAGGATAATGTGACGGCAAGGAATCCCATGAGTGCCAAACAACATACAGGAGCACTGGGCAATCATGGTGTTAGTGTCACATGTGACTTTTATTACCTTCTTGCTATCCTCATTGACTGCTGTTACTTTAAGGTCACATACTTGCACCGTGCTCTCGACAACACACTTGTCCCTGGCCACAATAACCTCCTTCTGAAATTTAGCGAACACCATAGGGGTGGATACTTCACTGCTATGCTGCTCTAATGCCCATGGTGTCTTCAACTGAGGCTTAGTGTGAAAGGTGGCATGCTCGGTCTTCTCTTAGCTCCTTTTGCCTTTGTTCGTCCACTACAGTGTCAAACCGGATCCAGAACTCAACCAAAGCATGTTTGTAACCAATAAAGCGATTGAAAAAAGAATTGGCGCTTTCAGACCTTAAAGTTATTCTAAGAATTCCTGCTAAGGGTACGTCCATAAAATAAGCTGGTACCCAAGAGGCCCGAATCCTATACCGACCAGCAAGCCACTCATTATCTTCCAAACCGAGCTCAGAAATAATAGCTGCCCACTGTGACTCAAATTCTTCTGGAGTTTCTGAGGGATATACACATGAATTGACACGACTGTAAAATATTTGGTTATCCCTCAAATCTGCCTTATCTTAGTTGGAAGTTTGTTCAATATGTACTACATACATAACCTATGCGTGCTAGTTGGGAAGACATGCTCAATTGTCTTCTTCATGGCCGCATCTTCGTCAGTTATTATAAGTCTAGGGACAACACCTCCCATACATCTTAAGAAAGTACAAAACAACCATTTGAACGTTTCAATTGTCTGATTGAGCAACAATGAAGCCCCAAATAGAACACATCCCCCATGGTTATTCACTCCCATGAATGATGCAAATATCATCTCGTATTGGTTTGTATTATATGTCGTATCGAATGAGAGTAACTCACCAAAATGAACGTAATTCTTCCTAGAGGTTGCATCCGCCCAAAACACATGCACCAATCTATCCTTCTCGTCAATAGCATAGTCAAAATAAAATGCAGTATTATTCTCGTTCTTTCTAGCTAGATTATCAAGAAACATCTAAGCAGCTGATGACTTTATACTCTCTCTCAAAGTACGATGATAATTTTGCAAATTCCTCATTGTGCATCCTACATTCTGAAATCCACCCTCACTGACATGAAGATATCTAAATGCCTCGAAAGTGCCAATTGATGAGGACATCCCTCCCATGGATAAAACCACGTCTACACACACAACTCGTCCACAGCAAGTGTTACAAGGACCACTTACTCGAGCTCGTGCTCGCCAACTTAATCACCAGGTGAATTCCTTTCTAGGTTTATATATTACTGAGAATAGACCGCTACCTAATGCAAGTGATTTAATTGTGCTTAGAAACATGGGAAAGGACGAAGGAGAGGCGTGTGGAGTCATGGACATGCATGGAAGGCATAATGGAGGTTACCACGTCACTTTGGGTCCACGTCAAGCAAGAGTTCGAGTTGGGCTCGTTCTGGATTCAGATTCGGACTGTTACGACAGTACTAAGTTTAAACGGCTGTAACTTCTTCATACGAACTCCATTTGGGATGTTCTTGGACTTCATGGAAATCTTATCAAGTCTACTTTTCAACGGATCTAAACTCATGTTCAAATTCCATATGAGTCAGCCACAATCATCAAAATAGTCCATGTTTGTTTCTGAGCCCAAGTCAAAAGGGTGCTGCGCCACCTCCAATTGGGCCCATGGGCCTTGTAACCCTAGGGGCATGCATCCACTTCCTTGGCCGCCACCCCTGGTCATCTCCCCATATAGGAGCAGCCACCTCCCTTGCTAAAACTCAGATTTCATTGAGTTTAGGTTTAGCCATTGTGCAAACTTCTGTTCTTTAGTTGTGTCGGACGACCACCTATCAAGACAGCTTTCGGGATCCCACCTTTGTTTTTCAATACCATCGACACTACAATTTTATTCACAATATCAGATTGCTTACATCTTATTCTTGCTAGTTCTTCGATTGCTTGCAGGAATTGAACCTCGTGTTTAGGTTGATCGCGCTTCCAGCAAGGTCAATAACATCTCGGAGTTGGTTCAACGATTGCTAAGGCGCAAGCGTCGTCGTACGGTTGTAGTTGGATCACGAGAGTCACCTCCACCAAAATTGATAGTTATCAATCTCATCGAAAGATCGGGCACCCCGCACGCGTCACCAATGCTTGCTTGATGGCATGCGAACAGTGTAGTCTTAGCCTTCTCAGTTGCTTGTCTATTAGAACGTATCAAGTGCTGCTTACTAGGTGAGACAAAACCATGGTTATATACTTCTATAAATGTCTCTAATATGAACTTATTGTCTTTAGTCCGTTTGATACCAAACATGGCCTCACAACCACACCTACTCAATGTAAACTCATATGTCCTCTTCACTTTGACATCCACCTTGTCCTTAACTCTTTCTTCCTTCCACCCACATCTGACACAATAGTAGTGTCTCCATTGCAACACTCCATTCGTAATCGTCCGCTGCCTGATACGACATTTAACGGAGAAGCCCGCAACATGCGCGTATGCTTTTGTAAAACTCCAGGGCTGTGTCCTCATCTTCAACAATCACCCCCTTGGCAGGTTTCAAAGAGTCAGTAACTACCGGTGTGGATAACGATCCCTGCAGCGGTAACAACGATTTAGCCCTAGAACGATATTAATCATGCAAATAAAAAATTGTCTGCACACTCACGCAGAATGGGATTCTAGCCGCCTTCTGAGGGGTTTTACAATCCGATATCGCAATGAGAGAGTGTGCATCGGCCATTTTGGGTTCAGAACTAGGCAAAGCTAGTGGCCGCACCGAGCTGCTCACATCTTCCATTTCGTCCATGCGGCTGGACATCAAAGCGAAGATGAACAATCCACAATCAGACAAGTTCATATCAATTGTTCATCTCTCAGACAACAGTTAATATGAGACATTTTTCTTACATGGGGCGCAGGCTAGTGGAGCACTGCCGTCGTAGGGGCGACTCGGGAGGAGGGCCAAATGCAGCGGCGCGACGCAGGGGCGGCGGCTCGAGGCTCCGGGGCTACGACTCGAGGTCGCGACGCAGTGGTGGCCGCGATAGTGGGGCGGAGGCACGGGGCACAGCACCAAATGGACGAAGAGGCGGCGGCGACTCACTCACGCTGAATGTGAAGTCAGCGTCGTGGGGCGACTTGGGGGCTCCGAATGCAGCACCGAGGCGAAGAGGCGGCAACGCGATAGAGGGGCGGCCAGGGGGGCACAACAGCAAATCGACGAAGAGGCGGCGGTGACTCACTCACGCCCGAATCGCGGTCACGGCGAAACCCTAGTGGTGCTCAAGACTGAAAATGGTGCCGCCAAGCTCATTCGGGCGGCGGGAGGAGGGGGATTTTATGCGCCGCAAGCGGGAGGACACAAAAATGGCGACGCTAGCGCGCTCGCGCCATTGGCCGTCGGATGCGCCACGGAGGGGCCGGATCTTGTTTGATCGCGCTTCCAGCAAGGTCAATAACATCTCAGAGTTGGTTCAACGATTGCTAAGACGCAAGCATCATCATACGGTTGTAGTCGGATCGTGAGTCACCTCCCCCAAAATTGATAGTTATCAATCTCATCGAAACATCGGGCACCCCGCACGCATCAAGTGATATCAGAGCTCAAGGTTGCTCAGTGAGAGTTTACTGTCTTTCATAGTTAGATTGCTTAATTCCAAAAGTCCGAAAAAAAGCTAAAAAAAATAGTAGTAGATCATCCTGTCCAAACTAGTCTTAGCCTCGTAATTTTTCTTTTCAGTGCATTGCATTGTTGAACTTTTGGTTGCATTGTCGTGTCGTTTGCTGGTCTTAGCGTCTAGTTCCTTTAGAGTTTCAAGTTCTGCTCACGTTTGGTCTCACTGTTGCGGTTGGGTTTGATCTGCCACGGCAAGGGGAGAAAAGGAGGAGAAGGACACTAACTTCAGCAAGGAATCGGACTCATCATCTAGGAAGGCTTTGCCCTAATTGGTCTCGGACACGGTTTCTGCCCCAAGGATCCAATTCGGAGACAGCCAAAACAGCGTGTGTTTAGAAAATAAAAAGGAGAGCTCCCTAAACAATTCAGAGTCAAAAAAAAGGGAAAAAAACGTACAACTTTTGCATACGACCTCTGATTGAGGCGATTTTTGATCCATTGGAAAGGAAATGAATAGTCCGGGCGATTGTAAGATCGAGGAGGCCGACTAGAGGGGGGGTGAATAGGAGGTTTTAAAATTCTTTTGGCTAAAACCGATTTCTAATGCGGAAGCTAATACAAATACGGTTTTGCACAATTAAAGCCTAAAACAACTAGGTTCAACTAAGTGTGCCAACAAAGACAAGTCTATTGATGAATATAGCAATTAAACATATGACTTGTAAGCTATTCAATTCTAGCAAGGTGAATAGCACAAAGCAATGAATAACTATTGCAATCACACACAATGGATAAGCAATTTAATACAAGGTATATAAATTGCACAATGTAAAGCAAGCATTCATACACAATGAATGTAAATACAATAGTAAGGCACAAGAATGCAAACCACAATTGACACGTCGATGTTTTACCGTGGTGATCGGAGACTTGCCGGTCTCCCCTAATCCACGTTGAGGTAAGCCCAAACCAATTGGACCAGCTCCACGAATTAAGCCAAACACCTCAATTGCACTAGTGGTAGCTCTTTCCCGCTCCGGGTAGGTGAGCTCCAACCTTCACAACACACCGGCCTTCTCACAAGCTTCTTGAGAAGATCACCGTCCACGACGCCCACGCCGCCTCTGGTGTCAAGAAACACCAAGAGTAACAAGCCAAGCTCCTTGCTTGACTCTCACTACGTGCAACGAATGCACAAGCTCAAGTGGATACGAAATCCACCTCTAGATGCAACACATGCAACTAGAGACCTCTCTCCTTGCTCACAAGGTGCAACACATGCACAATTGAGAGGAGAAGCTCACACTAGCTCAAGAGAGTGAATTGGGATGCCAAGGTTGCCTCTCAACCCGCCAAGGGGTATTTATAGCCTCTACACCAAAAACTAGCCGTTGGGAGACTAAACAGCCAAAAACTAGCCGTTCTGACCTCGAGCGGTCGTATCAAGACTCACAAGGGGCAGTACAACCGTTCTGGCGGTCGTATCGCTTACACAGCCAGTCGTACCGCAACCCAAAATCAGCATGCATTTACACTGCGGTAAAAGGTCATAACTTTTGACTCGATGTCGGAATTGAGTGATCTTGGACTCTATGGAAAGCTTATTCAGAGGGCTACACAACCCTCCTATTTGATTTGATCTCAAACACATTTTATCAAAACAAAAAGCACAACTCCAAGAGCCACTACCATGGTCTAAGTCCAAAGAATTAGCAACAAGCAATCTTAGACCATGCCAAGGGAAAATACATGAATCCTAACAATTTGCAAAACACATTTGCAAACTTAGATCATGCCACAAGGAGTAGGTACATGGACTTCAACTATTTGCAAAACACATTCGCAAAGTATAGTCACATGCTACAAGGATTAAATGCATGAGCATCGACTATTTGCAAAACACATTTGCAAATAATAGCATCATGCCATGGTGAGCTAGAGTAAGTGAGATTGAGCTACTCAAGCTACTAGACAAGACCCCTCTTAATAGTACGGCAACCTATACTAGCAATCCGGTCTTCCAACCAAACACCAAGACCGGTAAAAGATTAGGAACACATCCTTAGCCCTAGCTAGTCATACCTTTGCCTTGAGCATCTTCTTGAAGGTTGATGATGCACATCTTCACTTCAAGTCCAGGTCATTGTCTTGACATGCATCAACTCATGATGCATCATTTACTTGACCTCAATCAACACATGATGAGTCTTCTCTTGACTTGATGATCAACTCATGATCATCTCTTCTCCGAGATCTTGTTATGCATCAACACATGATACATCCTCTTCTTGAACCTTGACTTGATGACGATCAACTCATGATGCCATCCGAAGTCTCCATTATCCTGGAACATAACCTATTCATCCAACTCATGGAAAATGTTAGTCCCATAATGATTAACATCAATTACCAAGATATACCGCAATAATGCTTCTAAACAAGCCGCTGAAAATCACGGACCGGTACTACCGCCAACCAAGTTAAGTATTATCGCTTGGATCCTCTGCATGTGAAGGAGTGGTACTACCGAATGCAGGGGTTTCAATTTGTGAAGATTACAAGCGTTTCGAATTTTTGTACCGCCATAAAAACGGAATGACCGAAGTTTCAGACGACCGCTCCCAAAAGCGAACGTCCGATTTCCAGATTGAGATTCTCGAAGCGATTTACACTTGTTCTGCTTTTATTGAACCGCCTCACAAATTTGAACGACCGCACTCTGATGCGGCCCGTAAGTCACGGCGAACGACCGATTTTCATGAGAGATTCTGAGGCGATTTGCAACGCTTCTGGTTTTATTGAACCGCCAACTAAAATGCGGAATGACCGCGATGCGGTACGACCGTTCAAGGACCTGGTCGTTCCGCTTGAGCACTTAGTTGGTCGTTCCTTCAAAATGCTGACTACCGCCAAGTAAAGTCGGTTATATCGCACCAGCTGCTACATTTACCGCAATTATAACTCAAGATACTACCGATTTTAGACAGAATCACTTAAAGCTTTCAAATTCAATTTCAAGTTCAAATTCAAATGCATGCATGATCCTAAATTGATCCAAAGGGCACAAGAACATGCTATCAAGCTACTAGCCATGATCCTCTATTGTCATGCATTTTCATTACCATGTCGCCATCCATAAACTGGGACTAAGCCTTTAAACATCTTAGCACACACGTTAGTCCCACAACACAATTGCAAATAATTGAATGTAGATATGTATGAGTATATAAGCACTACACAAGTTGTATATACTCATATGAATATATATAACTACACAAGTTATATATAATCAAAGGATATATGAGCACACATGTCTCATATACACACATGAATATATTAACTTCACAATTTATATATATTCAAGGTTATGTAAGTACACATGAACTACACAAGTTATGTTATACTCACATATAAGTATATTTAGACTACACAAGTCTTATATACTCACATGAATATATTAAATATGCAAGTTAAATATATTCAAAGGATATGTTTCAAAGTAAAGATCCCAAATATGTGTGGAAAAAGGAATATGGATCAATACTAATGAAACCTCAAAATATAGAATGAACTCCCCCTATATGTGTGCATACATGAATATGTAGTGGAAACATATGCACATATTTAGGTTAATCTTTTGGTGGGTTTCAACCTATATTTTGGATCCAAGGAATGCAATAATATATAAGAACTATGAAGTCGAATGCATACCTCTTTTGTTCTTTATATCCAAACGAGACTAATCATGAGATAAGGCAAATAGAAGAGTTAGTCTCACAAACAGATTTATCATTATAAATGCATACCTGTTTGGATTTTCCTTTTGTTTATCCAATGAATTGGATTTGTCATTAATCACATGCATGCCTTCATGGTTTTCACCTTTATATCCAAATAAGACTACACAATATGTATATCAATGAAAGTGTTAGTTCCACAATTAGATTTGTCATTAATCACCAAAACTCCATTAACACATAATGGCAGGTCTAGATCTTTCAGCGATACGGAGATTTTATCTACGCGTACGCACCCGTCGCACGCGCAGAAACTCTGACCCCCAAAAAACGTCGTTTAGGGCCTCAAAACGGGCCCGCAAACCGAGAAAAAAATCAAGTTTCTCGGAATTCACTCAAAATTGACAGAGACCTTTTACAAGTGATTCTAAGGTTCTCCGTGAAGACGACATCCTTTTTCGAGCTTCTAAACGCCGTGCTTTTCGTTTGTGTTCTAGGCTCGCGTCTCTAGTACGGTCTAGTCTAGGACTAGCACTAACTGGCGTTGAACGATTTGTCAGCTTGCATTCTCTGATTTGATTATTGCTACTCCTTGATACCATACTTGAGCCTTCCCAGCTACACCTTTTCTACACCGTACAGGCTAAGCTTCACCTGACAATCACTCCATCCAATCTTCGGAGATACGTTGACACCACTGGTTGCCGATCACCCCCGTACGCTTGGTAAGAATTCGATAGAAGGCTCGAGTGTGAACGACTTTTGAACCACCATATCCTAGTAGTTGTTAGGGACATATTCTTGTGATTTGCTAACAATGGCAGGTTCTGCAGAGCTTTTGGATGAGGATACATCTCATACTCCTCGCACGAAGGCAATCGTACAACATTTTCGGCGCCTCATGAACCTTCGTACGGAGGGTCTTGAGGAAGATGTCAGAGTCACGAATGAGTGACTTGCTCAACTTGAGGGCGCCCAGATTGAGACAAACACCACGCTCACCACGATGGAGAGAGCGCAAGGCGTTACTAACACTTCTTTAGCAGGTATTATGGCGCGCCTTGAGGAGATTGCCCAGGCATCCACTGCTGTTCCCCCTGTTGCCCTAGTGGTAGAGGGACAAGATGAATTCGACTACGTGGCTGATACCGATGCCGATGACATGGGTAGCCACAACAACGATTGAGCTCATCGACAGTTGCGTTTTAATCGACAAGGTATGCGACGAGACCCCCACGACGTGAGGTACGTGACCACGATGATTCTTCTACTAAGGTTATATTCACTATGCCCTCTTTTAATGGTAAATATGATCATGATGGTTATCTTAATTGGGAACTAGCTGTTGATCAAAAAATTGCCTGCCATGAATTTCCTGAGATTAGACGAGTTAGGGCTGCTACTAGTGAATTTACCGACTTTGCTTCTGTTTGGTGGAAAGAACATTGCCGTCAACAACCCAATAACATACCTAACACTTGGGAGGCTTTAAAATTGCTTATGCGGCATCGATTTGTTCCCTCATATTATGCTTATGATTTGTTAAATAAATTGCAACGCTTACAACAAGGTACAAAATCTGTGGAAGACTACTATCAAGAATTGCAAATTGGTATGTTGCGTTGTGGTTTAGATGAGAATGAGGAGGCATCAATGGATAGGTTTTTGGGAGGGTTGAATCGAGAAATTCAAGACATCCTTGATTATAAAGATTACAACTCTATTACTAGATTGTTTCATCTTGCTTGCAAAGTTGAACGTGAATTGCCGGGACGCCAGACAAGGACCCGAACTAACTCTTCTGCAGGTCGCACAAACTACCTCTACTACCCCATCCACAAGTGCACCCCCACCGTTATCTTCCAACAACAAGCAGCGCCCTGCTACTCCAAATTCAGCACTACGAGTTCCTGAAGCAGCCAAATCAGCACTACAAGCTTATGCAAAAACCTCTTCTTCGGTTGCTTAGATAGGACGAACTAAGGACGTTCAATGCCATCGTTGCAAAGGTTATGGACACATGATGCGGGACTGTCCACTGTCCAAACAAGCGTGTACTGATTATACGTGATGATGGTAGGTATTTCTCAGCTAGTGATTTTGATGATGAAACATATGCTATTCTTGCAACTGACCCTGCAGGATATGATGACGAATCTGATCATGAGGAGGAACATGTTGGCGCCGAAGATGCCGACAAGTATTTGAGCATTATAGTGCAACGCGTGCTAAGTGCTCAAGTTTCTCATGCTAAGCAAAATCAGCGCCATAATTTGTTTCAAATCAAGGGTGTTGTCAATGAACGTTCGATACACATAATCGTTGATGGTGGGAGTTGCAACAATTTGGCGAGTATGGATATGGTGGAGAAGCTTGCTTTGCCGACCAACCCTCATCCCCACCCATACTATATTCAATGGTTCAACAATAGTGGTAAGTTGAAGATAACATGAATGGTGAGAGTACACTTTTCTATGGGTTTATACCATGATTATGTTGATTCGACGTTGTTCCTATGCAAGCTTGTTCATTGTTATTAGGAAGACTTTGGCAATATGATACTAGTAGGAATAATCAATACTATCTCATGTTCAAAGGAAAGAAAATTGTGCTGCATCCTATGACTCCTGAACAGATTATTAAAGATGAACTTGCTAGAGCTAGTAGAGAGAAGAATCAGGAGAATGTTAAGAGCGAAAATCAGATTGTAGCAAAAGAGCTTGAACAACATAAGAAGAAAGAACATAAATCTGCTCATAGGAAGAATAAAGAAATTAAATTGAAAGGTGCTACTTTTCTTGCTACCAAATCGATATGACCGAATTGGATGCTAGTAATTACATTTGCTATGCATTAGTTTGCAAAGAAGTTTTATTTTCATTTGAGGATATACCTTCTTCTTTGCCTCCTGCTGTTACTAACATTTTACAGGAGTACAAAGATGTCTTTCCGAAGGACATACTGCCGGGGTTGCCACCGCTTTGAGGGATTGAGCATCAAATTGATTTAATTCCCGGCACATCATTGTCCAACCGTGCATCATGCAGGACCAATCCGGAAGAAACCAAAGAGATTCAACGCCAGGTTCAAGAATTGCTTGATAAAGGGCATGTGCGTGAATCTCTTAGTCCTTGTGCTGTTTCGGTTATTTTAGTGCCTAAGAAAGATGGATCATGGTGTATATGTGTAGATTGTAGAGCAATCAATAACATCACCATTAGGTATCATCATCCTATTCCTAGGTTAGATGATATGCTTGATGAATTAAATGGCTCTATTGTTTTCTTGAAGTTTGATTTGTGTAGTGGATATCATCAAATTCGCATAAAATTAGGAGCATTAAATATTTAGATTGGATACATAAAAATCGTACGTGTAGATTTGTCACGAAGATTATTTTCATAATGTTGGGACCGTGTCAAAGTCTAAAATTATATATATATTTTTATGGCTGGAGGAAGTAGTGGTAATGGAGGGTCGTCGACTCATCAGGTGTAATATGACCTATCTAGACCGTCTATTTCAGATCTAACGTTTGAGCGAATTTCTGAACCAAAACTACTAGTGACGCTTCCATCCGAAGCGTTGGCTTTCAAACGAACCGACAGGATCGGTCGAGATCCTCTGAAGGGAGTCAGTCCCCGATCCCTTATACACCACACCCTTCTTCATCCTCTGAAAATCCTACACCCCACCGCATCTTTCGGATCTGAGCGAGGGAGGGATCTGCATTCTGCGGTGTCGGGTCTCTTGAGGAGGATGAACTGGATCGGGCGCAAGATCCACCTGTACAATGTCACCATCGGCCTCTACATGCTCGATTGGTGGGAGCGCTACCTCTTCAGTATCCTTCCACTGCTCGCCTCTCGTTTTCCCTTTCTTGCACTGTTAAAATTTCGCCTTTTGCATAATGGTTAGTGCGCTTCGATGGTGCTTAGGTGGTTTGCTTGCTGAATCTGTGAAAGACATGCAGGGTTGGTGGATTCATTAATTTATGGAATTTAGGGGTCTTTCTGCCTTTGGCATTATTTTTCCTGTTTTCACTGGATGATTTGGCATTGTTAGATAATCTGGTGGCACACCTTTTTCGTGTTTGCTTAGTCCTTAGTTTGAATGTAGGAATCCCTTCAGAGCAATTGCTGCAATTTCCAAAGTTGAAATTTGTGGAATCTCTAAGTAGATTATAGCAAAGTACTGTTTTTTTTTCTCTTATCGCTGAGAGTGGAAGGGGTTTTGTTTAATTGTTAATGCAATGTGTAGAACTGTAGATTAGTCTGGTTTCTCACCATTTTTTTCTAGACCAAGAGGTCAGCCATCCCCATTGTAACAACCAAACTGTTGTTACAAGCCAAGCTGCATCCAGCATAATAACCGCGCAACCAGGATACATGATTGAGCTTGCATGCCACATGCCTAACAATTCTTGCAAATTTCTTGACTTGCATGCTCGAACAAGTTAAATCTTGCAGAACTCTGAAAAACCATGGCATCCTGATCATGTGAATACCAGTGCATCGATGTATCCCCTAGCAAACAGGTCAATCATAGAGAAAGGCACAGTGGAGATCCTAGTAATTTCCTCTATTAGAACCCAACTCACCATCGCCACAACACACTGAATTGATTCTGTTGCTGTGCAAAAACACACACTAATGTGTACCTTGCCATCCCCTTTTCTTCAAATTACCTCTAATCGTATTCTGGTCTTGTACCTCCAAACTTTTAAAAGATTTTTTTATTAATTATTACAAATGGCAATTATTGTTCAGAAAGTTATCTTGCAGTCGTTTAGCACCCAACGTCAGATGGTCTCGCAGTCTTCTTCCATGCAAACCCCAAAATTTAGGAAGTTATTTATGGAGGTCACCAAATACACACTGTTCCACTGAAGGCTCCATTCTAACCTATCTAGCTCCTGCTTCTATAACTCCACGGACTTAAGTCACTCAATTCTCTCAATTTTTGGAGTCTTAATTCTGAACATTTAGTTTAGTCACAACAGGTTCTCCTTTTGAAACATGCAGAATAGTAGCATATTTGTATTTAAGAGAAAATAAGACCATACAAAGGTTATAAGACCTCTCAAAACTTAAAACCAGAAGCTATACAACTCAACAGATTCTTAAAAGCTCATAAAACTAAACAGCTAGGAGAGAGAACCCAATACCCTTTTTTCAGTACAAAATAAACTATCTTGTCTCCATGAATCCAGCAAACCCCACCTTGCTCATATTGTGCTTTTCTAGCGACCTATTCAAAACTGTATGCAGCCCTTGTTATCCTGCAACAAAGAATGCTGCGCTTCTTCACTCTGTTCATTATTCCAGCACAACAACTCTTTTGAAAGTTTGTTATCCTTGCTTTCAAACTTCCAATACCAAGTTCTTTATTCTAATGTTACATATCCTATGTATCGGCAAATTCAGCTCCACCATACGCTTTCCTCATACACAGATTGTCCTCCCAGAGAAGATAATGATATGTAAAGTGTTTCCACTCACTTGCCCAGAAACTGTGCAATTGCCTATAAGGACTCAGGAGACGGGTATAGTGGAAGGTTGTTCATTATCAAGAACATTTGTTTTTTCTGTTTGTTTTATCAGCAACTTTGTGGAAATTGGGAAAATTTTCTGATTGCATCAAAGAAGGTCTGAAAGATCTAGACTTTTTACTATTGTTTCTTAACCACTTCAATTATTTCCAATTTCTGATGGATCTCAGTGAATCACTCCAAAGAGTTCTAGATAATGTTATCACTTAACTATAATAGATATATTGATGATTTGCCTTCTTTGGTACATTCTCCGGTATCTCCTTGGGTTCTTTGAGAGGTATAATCTTTCTAGCCTTGATCTGTTTACCTTCTTTTGCTTTTAAGTATGTGCTGAAAATGTTTCCAACCTGTCTTTTTTTGTGTGTCCTCCCTTAAAGCCATTATTCACTAATGTGGTCCTTTGAATCTGCACTTACAAGGAACTCAAATGACAATTCAAGCAGAGGGTCCTTTGTATTATATCTTTTATAAAGATGTAAATTCATGAACATTGGAGTAGTTACACCAGCAAATACAAGTATACAAACTTCCATTGATCATACTGCTTTGTTATGTTTCATCTATTCTGGAAATCTTGCAACCATCTCTGTTGATATATCGAAAACTACCACTTCTATATAGTTCCATTAAAACCTCTTCAGGCGTCATATGTCTCATCTGTCATCTCTGATTCATTGGAATGTAAGCCAATTTGGTTGCTCTATGCCTTACAGTAATCTGAAGACCATTTTGCAAGGTGGAAACTATCTTGTGCAAGGCAGTAAATCACCGTAAGCAAATAAGATATGTTGATGGCTTTTAATGCATTGCCCATGTAATTTCCTCTTTTTTATTAGTTTTCAGCTGAGGATCTAAAGAACTGTTTAGATCTGTTTTTGTTGTGTAGCCCTTTTTTCTCACTTTCCCTGGAAGATGTAATGTAAGTTTCTGGTGTTTGTATTCATGAAGGAAAAATAGATGTTGTGTGCAAGGTTGACCATAGATGGTGTTGTCCATGATTGTTATATATATATACCACTTTGTTTTGTGGAATTCAGTATTTTAAAATAAAATTCCCGAAGCTTCTGATTAGTTTGGCGTAATTCCATACGGGTTTTCATACTGGCAATATAATCATTACCATCAGCAAAGCTGCGAACCTTTGTATTCTGTGTTCGCCGCTGTCGTAGTAGAAAAGACTAGACAGTACGAAAGGGGGGCCCTCGGTATTTGAGTGACCGAAGGATCCTCGGAGAAAGGACTGGTGTTAGGAGAAGTGTATATGTATTGAATGTCTTTAAAACAAGCCTCCTTTCTTACATAGGGGAGAGAGCTATTTATACCTAATCTAACAGGGTACATGAGATTATTGTTCTACCCCTAGGAAGGTACTGCTCGTACAGGGACTGCAGGGTCTTTTCTTACCCTTATGCATAGCTTTCGGTCCATGGTGGGCTCCCGTGGACCTAGCTCACTCAGTCGGTGTGCCTGGTCCTTATGCCTTCTCCCTTCGCTCCTGATAGGGCGACTTCGGGCCTGACGGGGCTTCGACCGTCCTTGTTGCCCACGAGGTGGCCTCTTCGGGTGCCGGTGGACACCTCTTGCAGTCTTGGGCCCCCTCGAGGTCCCTCTTGGGGCCTTCGGGTGATCCTTCGGGCCCCCCTTCGGGGCCCCTCTTAGGGCATTCGAGTGATCCTTTGGGGGGGGCTTGAGCGACCCTAGGGGACTTTGGGCCCCCCTCGGGTGCACCTTTGTCCCCTCCGAGCAACCGTCGGGGTCATTCCTGTGACCTCTGGGTCCTGTTCGCCGGGTTGCAGGGGCCAGTGGGCTGCCCCTAAGACAAGCCCTTCGCGGTCGAGATCCTGCTTCGTCATGACTGAAACCGCTTTTTTCCCGAAGGGTTCAGGCACACCGTCCCTTTTGGCTTGGCGAAGCGTTGTTTGTACAGGTTTTGGTTCCGCGGGGCTTGGCCTCAAAGTCATTCTTGGGGTGCGCGCCGTGCAATTGATGGCGTTGGAGGCTGCTCGGGTGCTGCGCGTCGTTCAACAATAATGGTGCCTCCCTTTGGAGGTGTGCATAGCGGGTGGTGGCTGTATATCATAAAGTTGCGAGGTGTCACCGTCCGATCGAGATGGATATAACGTTGGAGCGTCTCCAGTGTGCTGGCGAAGTGTGCCTGCCCGCGGCTCGTGCATACGGTGATCACTACGTGAGGGTCACTTGGCTGACAACCCTTGCCTCGCTTGACAAGGCGGGGTGTGCTCATATGGATGTCGTTGCCGCCCGGTCCGTTGCTGTGGCATCTGCCGAGGAGGTTGTCGCCACAGCCGTGTCGAACCTGGAAGGCGATGAGAGTCCTCCAAAGGACTTAGTTCTTCTTGCGGTCATCGATCGACTCTGAGTCCTTCCGGCTATCGAGCCTAGCAGAGCAAAGGGCAAGGCTCGTGGGGCCACGGGAGGCTAGCAAGCAGGAGTCCACCCACGGAGATAAGGTGTGACCCCCTCCCCGCCAAGACTTGTCATTAAAAGCTAGGTCTAGTTTGTAGGTTTTCACTAGCTTTTGTTGCGCCTTCGAGCGGTTTTTTTTGTAGAGGTTGACCCCTTTTCTATGTAATGGTCTCTTTTAATGAAAATGAGATTTTCAGATGGTCTTTGGGTGAGGCTATAGTTATTTATTCTTATCCTTGGTGACTCACATAAGGCGAACGACACATGTTTAAACGTTCCGCCTGGCGGGGGCCCCGACCCCCTGGGGGGCGGAGGAGTAAGACTATGGCCCCGACACGGGGGTCGAAGGAAGAACACAGTGTCTTATCCGTTTGGCCTCTACGAGTGTGCTATCAGGACGTAGAGTATCACGGCGCCCGGTGGTAGTGGTGGAAGAAGGCGAATCCGGGTGGCTTTATGGAGGAGTTCTGGCTTTTTCGGGAGCGCAAGGCGGCGAGGGCACGCGAGGAGATACGGGCTTTCTGGGGTTTGCCAAGCTGTGAGGCCGATAGGGCGCTTGGATGAGGATATGTTGGTGTGCGACGTGTATGGAGGTGTGGGACTTGTGTTATGAGGTTTTTAGTTGTAACCTGCCTCATATGTTGCGGGGCTAAGTGTGTCTATAACGTATTTGAGTTGTATTTGTAATTTGATTTGTACGTGCCTCGTTGTCTGGCCCTTGTATGTCGTGTATGTGTGAGGTGGTGAGAATAATGCGATTGTTGCTTGCTCTGTTGTTATGGAGTCATAACTCCCTTTTTCGGGTGAGGGGGAGGCGAAGCCTCACACCATCCCCCATGATTTTTTAGGGAGGGCTCCGGGGAGCCCTAGCTTGTTTTTTTTTTGCGAGGGGGAGACGAAGCCTCGCGCCGCCCCCATACTTTTTTAGATAGGGCTCTGGGGAGCTTTTTAGATAGGGCTTCGGGGAGCCCTAACTTTTTTGTATGGGGGAGGCGAAGCCTCACGCCGTCCCCTATACTTTTTTAGATAGGGCTTTGGGGAGCCCTAGTTTTTTTTTTGCGAGGGGGAGACGAAGCTTCGCGCCGTCGCTCATACTTTTTTAAATAGGGCTCTGGGGAACCCTAGTTTTTTTGCAAGGGGGCGAGTCTCGTGCCGTCCCCATACTTTTTAGATAGGGCTCAGGAGCCCTAACTTTTTATGTGGGGGAGAAGCCTCGCTATCCTCATACTTTTTTAGATAGAGCTCCGGGGAGCTCTAACTTTTTTTTTTGCGAGGGAGAGGCGAAGCCTCGCGTCGTCCCCCATTCTTTTTTAGATAGGGCTCCGGGGAACCCTAACTTTTTTTTTGTGAGGGGGAGGCGAAGCCTCGCACCGTCCCCCATACCTGGGCCGAAGGCCATGCGCGGTGTCTAAACACTAATGTCTGCGGAGGGCATTGGTGTGTACCGGGGTCGAAGGCCATGCGCGGTGTCTGTTGCCACTAGTGAGTGTTGCTGCTTGTTCTTTGAACTGGGGCAAAGAATGCCATCGGTTACACGCTTTTGTACATGCCCACGCTGTAGGAAAGCAATGGGGCGAATTCCCGGGTGCAACCGGTTTTTACAATCCTTAAGGATAGAACTTTCGGAGGCTTTTTGCGTTCCATGTGTGGCCCAATTGTTGTCCCTCCGATGTTGCGATATAGAAGGAACCAGCCCGAGTGCCGCGAGTGATGATGTACAACCCTTCCCATTTGGACTCCAACTTGCCTACCGTGGCTGGGTTGGCAACTCGTTTGAGAACCATGTCGCCTGGTGCGAGGGGGGCGAATCTTGACTTTTTGGTTGTACGCTCGCGCAACACCGTCGCTGTACTTTGCCATGGTTGATATGGCCTGTACGCGGTGTTCTTCGAGGAGGTCGAGGGAGGTCTCCCTCTCGGCCTGGTCGGCTTCGAATGTTGCTCGGAGAGACTTGGTCGCAAATTCCCCTTGGGTCATGGCTTCGTCGCCGAAGAGGAGTTTGAACGGAGAAAAACTTGTAGCCCTTGTTGGTGATGTGTGGAGTGCCCATAGGGCTTTGTGGAGCTCCTCCGGCCAGAGTCCTTTTGAAAGTACCACCAGGCGTTTCTTCAGGCCGTCTAGTAGGTTGCTGTTGGCTCGCTCGATTGCCCCATTGGATTCGGGGTGTCCCATAGATGCAAAGCATACCGTTATGTCCAGGTTTTGGCAGAACGCTCGGAACGTGGCCGAGTCGAACTAGGTGCCGTTGTCGGTGACGATGTCACGTGGCACCCCATACCAGCAAATTATGCTTTTCCATACGAAGCGCTGTGCTGCTGCGGCCGTGATTTTGGCGACTGGCTCGACCTCAACCCATTTGGAGAAATATTCGATGGCAACGAACGCTGGTGGAGGCGCCCGGTCATTGGGTATGGTCCGATTATATCGAGCCCCCACCGTGCGAAGGGCCGCACAGGGGGCAGGGGTTGCAGCGGGATCAAAGGTGCCTTTGTGAGTCGACTAGCCCACTAGCACCCCTAGCAGCTTTGAACGAGATCATGCGCGTCACGGAGCGCGGTGGGCCAGTAGAAGCCTTGGCGAAAGGCTTTACCCACGAGGCCCCGGGTGCCTGGTGTGCGCCATAGAGGCGCTCATGGATGTCTTTCAAGAGGGATTAGCCCTCTTCTTGGGATAGGCATCGTAGGAAGGGGGCGCAGACGCCCCCCTTGTGGAGTTCCCCGCCGATGATATGGTAGTTTCTGGCCCTATGTTGGAGGCGCTTTGCTTCGGCTGCGTCTTCGGGTTCGTCACCTGCGAGGTATTTGAAGATGATGCTTCGCCAGTCTGACTTGGTAACAAGGAGCACTGTGCGTGGAGCCCCTGGTGCTTTGGGCACAGGCGCAGCCCCTTGTGCTTCGGGCTAGTCAGGCTTGGCAACTGGGCGAGATATTGTTTGAGCTTTTGGAACACCCTTTGGCAGTCGTCTGTCCATTGGAACAGCTCCATTCATTGGAGTGTTTTTAAAAATGGTAAAGCCCTTTCGGCCGAGCGAGACAGATATCGACTTAGGGCCGTGAGGCGGCCCGTCAGCTTTTGGACCTCGCGGGTGTTGTAAGGGGGCTTCATTTTTTGGACGGCCCTAATTTTCTCGGGGTTGGCCTCGATACCTTTTTCGGATACGAGGAAACCTAGGAGCTTGCCCGCTTTTACGTCGAAGGCGCATTCCTCTGGGTTGAGCTTGATTCCCTCGGCCCGAAGGCTAATTAAGGTTTCTTGTAGGTCCCCCGTATGCGTGCCCGCGACCTTGCTCTTGATTACTATGTCATCAACATATGCTTCTACATTGCGACCGAGTTGGTCGGCCAACACTTTGGCAATGAGGCGATTGAAGGTCGCACCCGCATTCTTTAGGTCGAAGGGCATGTGGGTGTAGTAATATGTGCCTACGGGGGTGATGAACGCAGTCTTTGGTTCATCCTCTTTGGCCATGAGCACCTGATGGTACCCGGAGTAGGTGTACATAAAGCTCATTAGCTCACAGCCCGAAGTGGCGTCCACTAGCTGGTCGATGCGGGGTAGGGGGAAATCATTCTTCGGGCACGCTTTGTTAAGGTCGGTGAAGTCAACGCACATACGCCATTTGCCTGTTTCTTTTTGTACCAGGACGGAGTTGGCTAGCCACTCTGAATGTTTGATCTCGCGAATGACTCATGCCTTCAATAGTTTGGCAATCTCCTTTTTTGCTGTTTCTAATCGGTCGGCGGACATACACTAGAGTTTTTGTTTCTTCGGTGATGCATTACTTCAAATGGCTAGGCTGTACTCGATGGTTCCCCGCGCCACGCCGGGGATGTCCTCTGGTCTCCAGGCAAAGACATCCGCTTTGCTACGGAGTACTCTGAGGATGGCGTCGTGTGCCTCCGCTGGGAGCTCTGCCCCGAGGGCCACTGTCTTCTCTGGGGAGTTGTCATTTAGAGGGATTCTCCGAAGCTGCCCTTGTGGCCTTGGCTTCGGCGCCCACTTCGCTGAGGGTAGGGTTGGTTGATCTCTTTCGTCAGTCCCGACGGTGTGGACATGTTGGGTTGGCAAGAGTGCTTCTAGCTCCGTTTGCCTTGTGAGGTTCTAGCCCCCTCGCACCATGACTATGCCTTCTGGTGCGGGAATCTTCATGCACAGATAGTTGTGGTGAGCTATGGCACCGAAGGTGTTTAGTGTGGCCTGACTGAGGATGGCATTGTATTGGTACTGCATTTGAACAATGTCAAACGTGACGACCTCGGTCTGGAATGTGAATTTATCACTAAATGTGACGGCCAGGTTAATTTGGCCTAAGGCCGTCACAGGCCTCCCTCCGAAGCCTATTAAGGGTATGCCCGCGGGTGCCAGGCGATCCCAGAGAATCATCATCTTGTTGAAGGCGTCTACGAACAGGAGGTCCACTGAGCTTCCTCCGTCGACAAGGACACGTCTGACCTCGAAGTCTGTGATGTTGGCGGAGATGACGAGGGGGTCTTGGTGTGGGAAATACACACCCCTTGCATCTTCGGGGCCGAAAGAGATTGGTATTTCGGCGTAGCGAGGTGGGCTGGATATCGGATATGTTGAGTGGTGGTGAATCTGACGGGCGTACGCGCGATGCTGTATTTTCGAGGGCATTCCGAGCGAGTATCCTCCGGTGATCATGTTAATGATCCTTTGCTGGCGCTCGCCTTGGCCCCCTTCGATGCGGGGTCTTGGTGGTGGGGCGTGCAGTTGGTTGTTGGCCCTTCTCCTGCCGTCGCGCTCGACGGGCTGCCGCTTGCGGCTCATGTAGTCCTACATAGCCACAATGGTGCGGCACTCGCCGGTTGTGTGGGATCATTCGCCGTGGAGATCGCAAAATGGCAAAGGGCCTCTGGCGCGATTTTTTGGCTGACGACCGCCGTTTCACCCGTGTCCTCGACTGCGGCCAAGGCCCCCGCGGCCCCCGCACCTTCCTCCTTCAGGAGGTGAGGTACCGTCTACGTGGTAGACATCCCGACCCTTCTGTCGGTAATCGTTGGCTCGAGGCTTGGTGGGCACCCCGGTCGAGGTGGTGGTGTTTCCTTCTTTGGCGGGTGGCGCGCTCGGGATGGGCACGGGGTGCGCCTCTCCGAGTACTATCTTCCTCTACCCGGGCGTACTCTTCCATCTTGTCGAAGAGCTCCGTCACCATGTAGACCGGCTTGCAAGCCAGTCTCTCCGACAGGGGCCCCTCCGGAGCCCGCATGTGGCTGCGTTTATAATGGTGGTTTCATTGACGCCCTTTACCTGGCATTTTACCTCCGCAAATTTCTTGAAGAAGCTGCGGAGGGATTCGCCAGGGCCCTGTTTTATTGCGAAGAGGTGCCCCATGTCTTTTGGCTCTGTGTAGTTTCCCTGGAAATTATTGTGGATGAGACCTTGCAGCTGCTCCCATGCGTATATGGAGAGGGGGGATGGTGAAGAACCACGTCAACGCCACGCCCTTGAGGGCGAAGGTGACGCTCTTCGCTTTCATAGTGTCTTCGCCTCCGGTCGCCTCAACGGCTGTCTCATAGACCCATAGGAATTCCGAGGGATCCGTGCACCCCTCGAAGGGCGCGACCTCCAGCATTTTGAAGCTTTGTGGCCAGCGGGCCGTCTCTAGCCTGACGCTCAACGGGGAGTTAGGGTCCCCTCGAAGCAGCGGGGCGGGAGGTTCGACTGCCGGAGTTGGGACGGGCTCTGCTATGGTGATCGGTGAGGGCCGGAGCGGGGCCATAAGGGCCGTATCTGGTGGACGTTGGAGACTCGCCATCTCCCGACGGAGGTCTGCCAGTTCTTGCTGTAGGGCTTCGTACAACCCTTGGCTTGCACCCGCTGCCCTGGGCGGTGGGCCCACTTGGTGACTCCCGGGGAGGGATGCCTCCGCGCGCTGGGTGTCGTTTCCGACAATGCCCCCGTGTGTGGAGTTGTTTGCCTCCTCCGTGGCACAGGAGGAGGCATCGGCTGCCGTGGAGGTCTGCTCGCTTGGCCCTCAGTCTTTGGAGTGTCATTCTTCTGCCGTGGTTGTTTCGGGTGTTGAGACTTTGGACTTGGCCCTCTTCTGAGAGGCTATGCTGGGCTTCGTAGCTTTCCTGTCGGTCCTCACGGACGGCGCTAACTGTCATAGTAGAAAAGACTAGACAGTACGAAAGGGGGACCCCCAGTATTTGAGTGACCGAAGGATCATCGGAGAAGGGACTGGTGTCAGCAGAAGTGTATATGTATTGAATGTCTTTAAAACAAGCCCCCCTTTCTTACACTATTTATAGGGTACATGAGATTATTGTTCTACCCTGGAAGGTCTCGCCTATCTGGGGAGGTCTTTTCCTATCCTATGCATAACCAGGTCCATGGTGGGCTCCTGGACTTGGCTCGCCCACCTGTGCTTGGTCTACTGTCCTCCTTTGCTCTGGTAGGCGGCTTGGCCCGGGCTTCGGCATCCTTCTTGCCCACGGTGGCCTCTCGAGGTGCTAGTGGACACCTCCTGTTCAGGGGACTTGGATCCTCTTGGGGTCCCATCGGGAGAGGCCTTCCTTCCTGGTGCACCTTAGTCCCCTCTGGGCAACCGTCGGGGTTATTCCTGTGGCCTCTGGGTCCTGTTCACCGGGTCGCAGAGGTCGATAGGCTGTCCCTACGACAGCAGCCATGATGTGTGCTGTGTCCGTCGCAATTCCGGGCGACATGAAATGCATAATTTTACTGAGGATTAGATGATCTTGGTGGATCAGGGTGACTGAAAGTTCAAACGACGAGATATTTTGGTTAGACGTCCAATCGAATTAGTTGAGCTGGTGGTTTCAACGTCATTTTCCTTGCTGGAAGTATTATCAAAGCAGTAATCCTAGCCCCAAAGCAGTAATTCCAGCCCCTTCTGGTGTCTTCATACTTTTTAACTCGGTACGGCGTAGAAACGATTAAAAAGCCAGAAAAGCTAGGGCTCCATGACGTAGGAACTGTTAACGACTAACATACGGCAGGTTAGGCTGAGCTCCGATTTGTCTCGGCGTTCTCACTAAACCGTCAGTTAAATAATCCAGAGTCCAGGCTCATACGTCAGTTCGTTCCAAAGCGTCAAGCCGCCAACGTTAGCCACTCATGCTGAAGTAAGGCTAGCCTGAAACCACGGCTTTAGGCGCTGTTTGGATCCCACCTGGTGGTTTTCTGCCTGGTCGGCTGAGCTCCTGGGAGCTGCCGCTGTGTGAAGAAATCGGCGTCTAGGTGTCAGCTGCGTAAAACGAACGCCTGAGAGTTTGCCTTCCAGGCAGCTTCATCCGCCTTTGATTTCTTTAATCCAACGATCTATTTTTCATTCACCAATTTTAGGCACAGACTTTCAACCAAACAACTCATCTTCAGGTTTGCCTGGTCAGACAAAAATCATCTACTTTCCAGACTACTTCCAGGCACCACTTTTTATCAGGCATGAAATCCAAGGCATCAACCAAACAGGCCATAGGGCCTGTTTGCTTTCGTAGAAGCCATTTGCCTGGGCTCGCTCGCTTCTGGACGCTGCCTGGGCTCGCTCTTTTTGCTGCCTGGCTCCCAGGCGTAGGAAATAAGCGCCTGGGAACCAGCTGCCTAGGAGCTAGCTGCTTGGGCTTGATCTACGTTGATTGTTTGATCAACGGTCTATTTTTTATTTATCAATTCCAGACACATACTTCCAACCAAACAACTCATCTCCAGGTTTGCCTGGTCATACAAAAACTATCTATTTTCTAGACTACATCCAGGCACCATTTTTTTTAGGCATGAAGTCCAAGCACCAACCAAACAAACCATTATTGCCACCTGACACGACATCACTTGAAATGGTGATATGAACTGAATTGCCCCTAGAAGTTACGCTACTCCGCCCGTCGTCTCCAGGTTCAGTGCTCACCGTTTATAACACGCCGAGTGCGTGTGTGAGTAGCTCCTGATATCGCTTGCAGTCTCGTGGAGAAGCGGAAGCAGGAGAGGAGCCATGTGTTTGCTTGTGATATCGATCCCGGCGATTCTTCTGGTGCTCATTCTGGCGCTGGGGTGCTACCTGTTTGGCCGGAACCGTGGCTGGGCGCCGCAGCGGTTCGCGCCACCCGCGCCGCCCAAGTAGCAAGCAGGCTCATCTTTACAAGCCCGATTCCCAGTACATATCATGTTGGATTTCTCCCCTTGTTTCTGCGTAACTCAGCGTGTTTTAATAAAATATGATCTATAGAAGCTATCTCAGTTATACATACCATTTGTCATTGGATTGAACTGTAGTCCATTTACAGAAGGAGGAAGAACAGAAACTACTCTGTAAGGGCGTTAGAGCAATTGGGAAGGTTGCTTTTGAAGTTTTTGGAGCTAGAAGCAGATGGACGCCATGAACAAGCAGATTGGGTGATGGAAGCTTTGAATATTTTGGTTTGGGGCCTTGAGCTCTACCTCTAAAAACTTATTAGTCCTCTTAGGCTCAAGGCTGCTTGTTTTATGCATCTGTATTTGTATTTGTGGGTGTAACCCAATCCTGTAATCTTGTTTAGCTTATTCAGTGTGTTAAACTCTTGTGTGTATGTTTCCTTTTAATGGAAATGGGGTGCACACCTATTATAAAAAAAAAGCATGTTGGATTTCTCCCCTTGTTTCTGCCTTTGTGGTGATGTTTCTTGTTCTTGCACGATTGAATGCCAATATATAGTGAAGTGTGCGGATTGCATTTTTTTTTATGAGTTTGTGGCTCAATTTCCACATTCGTGTTGATCGAACTATTAGTTGTGTCACAAAGTTCTCTTCAGTGGCTGACGAGTTCATGGATGAATTGTGGTGATGGTCTGCTTCTAACCCTTTTTTTGGTAATATAAATGGATTGCTTACTGCAACTTAGAATGAATTTCCGCTTTCTTCAGAGCTGTTGATCGAAAGTTCACAGTTTCATATCCCCTACAGGGGTTCAGCAATATCAGGACGTTCATTAAATCGGATTAAGCACAGTGGTGAATCAACAATATGAAAATAAAGGCAGCTAAGTTCTGCTGGGTTTTTCCTCGCAAAAAAAAAGGGTTCTGCTGGTCTTTAGCAAACTAATCGCCATTGTATACTGGTCTTTGTCTACGCAATTAAGCGCACTGCGTAATAGCTTGCACGAAATGAACAGACAGATTTAGTTTTAGGCTGTTAGGCTTCCTGCTTGCGTAGTTGCGTAGGAGTATGCCTTTCTCTATGCTGCCTCCTATTAATTAGTACAAGTGTACAACTACATTTTAAGCTCAACTAATTCTTTACATTTTCCAGCCAATTAAATATAAAATCTAACGCCAATTGGTTGTAAACAAGAAAGGAAACATAATACTCCTTGAGCACGTACACCACTCAGTCCTCAGAGCAAAGGTTAGCCAGCGTTCTCTGCATTCTGAACTTCCTCTTTCGAATATAAATCTCAGTGTTAGTCTGTTTGACTAACATATATACTTGCACGCATGGCCCCATTTTCCATTAATTGAATCCTTTAGCAAAAAACCCAACATTAGTTTTCTCAGAGCTTATTTCAAGCAAGTATATAAGCACAATTGCAAAGCAGCCATAACGCAACATCTCAAATTGGTAGCTCTTGTTGCATGCTTTGCTTGCTTCAACTAGGTAGAACCAACTCCACTTTATATATTGGTCTCCTACCACCTAAAGTAGTAATATAGTACTAAAATTCTCATTTTTTACCATGCATGAGTGAGTCTTTAAGATTTTTCTATGATTTAATTAAAATATTAAATGATCCAAGCCCAAAGCTCCAACATTGTACGTGCCTGTGTTTCGAGTCCTTGGACCTGTTGACCTGCACCACCTCACCCCACGATAGCTCGTTTTTTGTGCTTGCCTTGAGCTGATGCGGACACAAATCGGGAGCGGAGGCCGCGCTAGTGGCCGGGCCTGGTTAACCCGACTCCGGCCTTCGAGTCGGCGGCGAGAGGAGCTGAGATGGGCAAGCGCCCGGGCCAGCCGCACACCACCCATGCACATGCCATACGCCCACACGCAGGCGACGAAGCAATCGTGTCTTTTGTTTTTTCAAGATGGGCCGGCCTAGCTCGTCCGTAAATTTTGGGCCGCAAGAAGCCGGTGCTTGTCCAGCTCGGCCCGTCGCAACTTGTAGCGGCAACTGGCTGTCTCGTCGAAATCCTAGTGTCATCACGCCAATGGCCCAACCTGAATGCATCGCTGCTCTCCAGTCTCCACCTTCGCGTTCACCGATCATCGTTGTTTACGGAAGCAGCCACGTGATTCAAGCTTCAGTTCTTTCGGATTCTGACGTGCTTCCAAAATCCGGCTCGCGAGTACTTCCACGAGCCAGAAACAACCGATGAGAAGTCTTCCCTACTACTAATCTTCCCTTCCAGCAAGCGGAACTCTTCGTGTTACGACAGTTACGCTACCCAGATAAACAAGCAGAAACCTCAACCAAAGCAGTACGCACGCACGCACGCACCAACCAATCCACGGGAAGGTTTGCTTGTGCTGCCGTTGTTGTGTGGCGTACAGGGCAACCATGCGGAGCAAGCGTCGCAAGTCGCAACCGGTCCAAGGCTCGCGCCGCACCTACCCGCGCGTACGCGCACGCGGGGCGTTACAAACGCCAACCGTTCTCGTTGCATGTGGTTGGTGGGACTTGTGGATCCTCGGCTTGCCAACCTAACCCGTCCGTCGCCACTACCTACCTCGCGCTATGGCAGCCACGCTGTTGTTGCCGCCCCTGCTTGCCGGTACAGGGGAAGAGTAGTAGTGTCTACAAGCAAAGGTACATTTCGATTCAGTTGATGAGTGCCAAATACCCCTTCGTACATAGTAAATTGTACATAAAGGCTAGCGGGACAAGCCTTTATGAAGAGTGCAACACATCTTAAAGGGGATCCATAAAGCCTATGCTCCGGAGCCACCTCGTACAGAACAAAGAAGGTCCAAAAAGTCTGCGCTCCAGAATCGCCTCGTGTGGGGCGAAAGGAGTCAAGGCTACCTATGAGCCAGAAACAAAGACGTGGTGGATAGGGTCCCTGAATATCCACCGTGCACCAAGGCTACGCCTAGCTAGGAGGGTGCAAACAATATGAAGCCCATATAGTTATAGAGTCCTTTTTAGGAGTAGTATTATAATATTTTATATCTCTGATGTAACACTATAAATAGCTCATCATCCCTTTTGTGGAGGGGGAGGATTAGGGACTAAAAAAAGACACAATTTACTCATATCAATATCGTTTCTGCATCTTTAAATATCTCGGAGTTTCGCCCCTTCATATTGCAGGAACCCGGGTCCCCTTCTCTACCGTTAGTTTGTACCACAAGTAGAACTGCAGAGTAATGGGAGGCTTCGTGCATGGGCCATGCCAGCTAGCGCGCGATAGCGATATGAAACTGCATGCATGTAGGTTTCTTCATGAATGCTGTCAAGAGCATGATATAGAGAGATAGCCCAAAGCCCCACACTACATTTCACGTCAGCTATCAGCAATTATGTGGCCAGCTTGTCGTGCGTTGCCCATCATGCAGGTATCAAGAAACGTGGCCTCTGTTCAGCGCCACATCTCCAAAATACATCCCATAAGATTCTGAAGGTGAAATACATTTAGGTTTTGTGACCAGCCTACAATGCCGACGTGATGGGTTTTGTTGTTTCAGTACATCTTGAATACCAAAATGGGCGAGTAAAATATCTCGAGAACAAAGGCGCTAGCTGGACATGCATGCTTGGCTAACCAGGTTCAGCACGCGGAGTGTGGCTGCCTGGCTGGTGTCTCGGTGAAGTTCACACCTTCTATCTACTAGCAAGCACTAATTTTCAAGGCCTGTATGAATTCAACCAGAGTCGCAAGCATGGGCGTGGTTCCAAGCTTGATGTCTCCAAGTTGTAGCTCTCAAAGTCTTCGTTGGTGAGAATCATTTCAGAAGAGAAGAAAAACCAAAGCTAAGAAAATGGTGATCGATCGGGAAGAGGACGTGTCAAGTCAGTGGCGGATCTAGAAAACTTTCAACAAGTGTACACGCTTCACACACAAGTGTAAAGTCTTGTACAATAGATTTATAATATAATATCATAAGTTATATATAAATAAGTTTGAAGTTGGCAAAAGTACAATGCAAATAGTTCAGATCTTATCTTATATATGTGAATAAAATATTACAAACTATATAATGAAAATTACAATACCGCGCGATTTCATACTTTGGAGCCAGGAAATTAAGAGACCCAGGGCAAAAATTTAGCATAGGTAAAATTTGGTTCAACGTTTAACTGTCACTGCTCTAGCATAATTCTGTATTGATTTCATTGTTCTTACGAAATTCCTAAAACCATTTAAATCAGAAATCACTAAAGTGTAAGAGACCAAGAGAGTATGAGGACTAAATGACAACTCTACCAGACATTGGGATTAATGCACAATTTAGTAGTAAAAAGGAGTTAAGACTCGCGTGCTAGTGCTAAAGCATGGAAATCAAGAGCCAGCCTGCTCCCTCGCCACACCAACCTTCTATGGCCACACTCTCTTTGTCGACAAGCCGTGTGTTCCCTGGCTGCTATCTTGCCACGTGCCCTTGCCCACGAACTAGCCCCATTGTCTGCATCCCGCGTTTCTCCGCGCGCGCCTACCATGAACTCACCACTCCACCCATAGCCCGCGTCCTCGTCACACCTTGCCACGCACCCGCGCCGCTCTAGTGGCTCGAATCAAAATAACATCAACACCAATCGTCCCGTGTTAGGGTTTTTGATTAAGTGGGTTGTGGGCCAGTTGGTCTCTTAGTCATATGGATACTAGCTAAGCCGACCCTTGTTTCCATTGAATCGTTCTGTTTGTGCTCTCGTCGTCTGTGCTCTCGTCGTCCTTCTGCTCGCTGAATCGTCCTCCATGGCTGAAAACTCGTCTCTGGTGACTGAGTTTCATATATACTCTCTACTAATTCTTTAAATTTTTAGGTATACCCGTGCATATCGGAAACTCATGCTAGCTCCGCCCCTCCGACGTGTTTGTCCAAAACTATAGGTATACAGAGTGGCGGATAAATGCTGTGCACGTGAGCATTTAGAGGCCCACTTTTGGGCTTTCTCGATCGCCTATGGTCGATACGATGGCCCTAGCTACTGCGCTAGTGCGCTGTGGTGCCATGTCTTCTACTTGGACATAATTGTATAGGGCTTGCTTATTCCCTATTATATATGCATGGAGGACAAATTGAGTTCACCTTTGATCATTAGGCATGCCAAATTAAATCTGTTTGTGCGCTAGTCAAATGGAGAGTAGGAGAGGACGGAAGCACTCACGGTGGATATCTTACGACCGAAGGCCAAGGCGTGGGCGACCGCCATTAGTTGCAGGCATAGACCAAGTCCCCTGCTTCGTTCGCCGCTATAACCGTTGAACTCGTCCAGTGATATTAATGCACGTGTGTCACCAACAACCCACTGAGCAAAAATGGCCTACTTTTGTAGTAGAAAGCTTCAACATACTCCATTGTATGCAAAGTTGTTCGTGGCAGATTAGTAGCAAAATTTGTGTACACTCTAACCATGTCTTTGGGTCTTTGACCAATGTTAGCTAGCATAGTCCACGATCTACAAATTGACGTACAGCACATGATTTGATAACCAGAGTTGTTGGCAATCATTGGTCAAGTCAAACATCGACGCATATTAAGTCGAAATTGTGCAATGTGCATGCCGGAGTGCAAAACTCTTTTAGCACCCATGCTACCAGGACGCTTCAGTAAGAAAATTGCGGACATTCTCAGCTTGATATGGGGTTCATGGTCACCTAGGTGCGCCTACGACTACAGCAAGCTACCAACCAAATGTCTATTGAGTAACTAACTAGTTGATCAATGGTTAACCTAGTAGCTAGGAGGAAATTCCTTTTGGAAAGAAGAAACAAATCTGAAGAAATCATGTAAATTTAACCTTACGAGTCTGTGACGTACGTACGCATTACACGGACAGTGACGACTGAAGATCGACTCATTTAGTCAAGAAAATTTCCAATTAGTCGAACCTTGTAGTCACAGGCATTTCAAGATTTCTATGAACTTGGATGGATGTAAATTGCACCTGAATTAGTCGGAACGGTGCCACTCATTTCCAAGAAACTGAGTGATTTTTTGTTAGAGACAGGCCTAATTGTCTAAAGCCAACAAACTGTACGTGAAAAAGGCTACATGGAGACCAAAGACGAGAAGGATTTCCACGAAATCACTGTCACCAAATATCTTCGCCTTGGACCGTGTTAACGATCAGAGGGAGTGAATAGTAGTCTATTTTTTCTCTTATGAAATTCTTTTTTTTTTTCACTCTAATAGCTACGTGAAGCTATAAAGATCAAGATTTAAAGATCATCGTGGAAGAACTGAGCTGAAACCAAGAAACTCAACCATCAATCCCCCTCGCCCGGTCTAACTGTCATGTAATGGGTTGTCCGACCTCATTCAGGGGGCGGTCTAACCTCTCCTCGAACTGACAGAAAAATCAGTACAATTTTGGATCCACAAAATTACCTACCTTTTGATCTGCAAATCCAAATCACTTGAAATTTAAGATGCAACTCAACAAGAAGGCCACAAATCTATTCCAATCGAAGATCTAGACAATCATAGCCAAAGAAAAGAAATTTTGGAAAAGCAAATAAAATAAATAGAATTCCAAGGAATAACAAAGGAACTTGGAAAACCCGAAAATTCAGAAAATCAAATAAACCAATTTTTAAATTTAATTGAAGTTTGATTTATTCATATTAAATTGGTTTATTCTTCAAAATTTCAATTTATGCTTTAACAAATGAAGACGAATCAAATGGTTGATTTTATTTTGAAAATTTTCAAAAAATTTTAAAAATTGGGATGTTACAACTAATGAGTATTGGAATGGTAATCATGGTATGCAGTCAGGACCCACAATAAACTCGACTTTTTTTTTTCTGTTTTTACTGTAAGTATATATTTTTGAACTAGCACGCCACTAGATTGTTCTAATGTATAGATATTTGTCAGAGAGATGTTAGAATGCATTTTACAGCTACTATCTCCGACAAAGTCAGGTCTTAACATAGGGGGCATATATTAATTATGGTGCATATTTTTTCATTCCGTTGGTGATTATTATGGTGCTTTGTCTCTTCAGTTTGCTTATTCAAATTACTACTGCTGCACCATGTTGCTAGATGATCATAGTTTAGCAGCTTTGAATATAGGAACAAGTGTCATACAGTACTTACAGAATCAAGAGTCACATCATCATAGCTTCTAATCACTTCATTTTTATTTGACTCATTGCTAACTTTGTGTGATTGAATGTTGAAGACATGAACTGAAACCATGGCTGAGTTGCACTAACATTGATTTTTCTAAAGTAGATATCTTTTCGTAGATACATGACTACTTTGTACTTGTATATAATCATTTTGTTGCACTATGTCTTTGCTTACGGGCTTCTTATCGATCAAATTGTATACTTGATCCAAAGACTTGCTACAAATCTATTCCAATCGAAGATCTAGACAATCATAGCCAAGGTTCCAATAATTTCTTGTTTGATAGCAAGAAGGCTCACAACCGGATGAAAATTTAAACTTGATCCAAAGACTTGCTCGTGTATTAAAGATGGCCCTGATGACCATAGATCAACTTCCAGTAGTCCTATCAACGAGAAAACTTGATTGCATCAATTAACATATTTTGCTAATTGCTACCGCCTACCAGCAACGAAAAGAATACAAGATGCAAACCAGCTACATAGGATGAATGGATCATCTAACTATTCTAACATGTAAGACTAGAAATTTACGGTGAGGATACTCCAAAACGGGGAATCTTTTACATTGCAAGACTACTACTATCCTGGAACTTGCGGTTCCAATTCTACTATCGCTTAGCTACACTAAAGAACAATGACATGGAAGAAGAAGCTGAATGCAGTGCCCCCAATCTCAAGATTGCAAGGTCCCGAACATCGCCCTTGAATTATTTCTCGCTGCTCTGTCCACTGAACCTGCAAGAATTATACATCAATTATTGTACAGAACAAAAATACTGGCTGCCCATCGCTATAATCCTATGGTTTTTCACCTCACGCTCCCGATTCGCTGCCTTCTTGGTCTCCCTGGATGATGGCATCGATAATGGCATTGAGCCGGCTGCGGCGGCCGCGGCCGCGACAAATGCCAGCGTCGGCTGCTGCATGGCCTTCAACTTGAGCAGCTTGCCCCTATCCCTGTTCGTGTCGCTTCTCTGCGTCCGGGACGCGATTAACAAGTTAATTAACTAACACAAACTAGATGGTTTGCTTAACTAGCGATAATCTTGGTGCTAATCTCACCGACGGGATGGTGTCTCACCGTGGGTTAGGGAGGGGACCAGAAGCTTAGCCGGCTGACCAATTGCGTGCTCTTGCCTGCGCAGTTGGTTCGGTGGGGCGAGATCCACGAGGCGGAGGCGGCGGCGCCGGAGTTCTTGAGCGCCGGCGGCAGCGGCTTTGGGGCGGTGTCGTGGAACCCCGGATCTACCGTGAGTACCACGACTACATCATCGCAAGCACGGAGGACCCGCGCCGCCTCACCTTCACCGAGGTCCGTGGGGGCGCTCGTCGGCGACGCCACGCTCCTCCGGAAGCTATTCGCCTTCCTCGATTCCTCCGATCTCATCAACTTCTCCGCCTCCTCCGCCCATGGCCAAGAAGGGTTAGAGACGAGGTCGTTGTGGAGGCGCCTGGGGTCAGCGGTGGCCGCCGCCGTCCTACTTCGTGGAGGAGAGGCGGGAGAACGGGTTCGCTTGCCTCACTGACCTCGTACAACGATGTGTTCGGGAGTGGTAGCCGAAAGCCACCTATTTGTGGGTTCTGCGGCGAGGAGTGCAACGATGGAAAGGTTGAAGGGGGAATTCACCGTGCGTGCGACGGAAACGGGACCGAGGGCAAGAGAGTAATTTTGCATGACATGTAATGGAAAAACAAGCATATAAGAATAAAATAATGCAAAGAGGGCAAAATCTGAAGAAATAGACAAAGAAGGGGGTAAAAAATATATTAGGTCGGGAAAGAGGATAAAATCTGAAAACACAACTAAAGGGAGGGCAAATAGTGAATTCCCCCTTCTTTGAGTGCTACAGGAGAGGCAGAAGAGGCAGCACACGGTAAAGCAGCAACATCACGACCTGACAGGGTAAATTATGTCCTTTATCTTTTGATGCTCATGGTGGTCTTATTCTTAATTTAGTAGTAGTTTTGATATATAATTACTTTATATATGAAAAAAAAAGTTGTATTGAGAGAATTGAATCGTGGTTCCTTTTACTTACTATGAATTGCACCTTTTGGCAGCATAACAAAAAATCAAGCATACTAGTGATTTGACGATTTCCATCTTTAGCTGAACAATTGTTTATACTGCCGAAAAGGCTTGGCTTAGTGCAATATACAAGGAAGCAAGGTGAGCATCAGGAGCTTGTGCACTCCCTGTCCTATGTGTATGCACATTGAAACTGCTCAAAAGATTCAATAACCTGATTAACATTTCCTGCTCCAAGTAACCTGATCAGTAACCTGCACAAATATTGTGATGCATAACTGTCAAAAGTTTTAAACATTTAAAAAAGATGTCTTTACTCTGTGTGTTATGGAGATGGTGTATTCAAATAATTAATCTGGATAAATGGTTTGAGGCAAACACTCTTTTTGTTGGGAAAAGGAAATACGCTAACCTAATCCTTGATAATTTCCAAGCAATCACAATTCATTTTGCCTTTGTAGGTTATTTTTGTGCCATTTTCTTTGGTACATAATACTTAAAAATGTATAGGGCAAGAAACTAATATGGGACATGTAGCTGCTAATATGCAATTGCTTGATAGAATGACTCAACTAATGTCAAGACCTGAACCTGCAAATCCAGACCCTCTGTGTATTCTAAACTAGTCACATGATCAGTAGCTAGTTCACACAGTGATAACATCGATGAAATCATATCCAAATCACGAATATCTAAGAAGAAGACAAATTATTATTACTTAGTAGCAACGGACCTTATGGTCAAGGTTTACAAAATTTGTCACATAGGGCTTAACGACAAATAAATAAACTTGTAGCGGAAGAAACCAACTCATGGTAGCCATCCGACTTGCCCACATGCAATCGAGTGGGGAGCATATCCTTGTTCGCACAGTCTTCAAAGTACTCCCTGTAGAATTCTGGATTTCCATATTCTTCCTCAACAACTGATCAACAATGGCATAAAGTCGTGAATACATAAAGTACTCAGTAAGTCGTAGGGAATGGTATGCAAATAGTATTCATGCAAGGCTTGAACAAGGAATAGATGTATGGTATTTTGCAGAAAGCAGTATTGACAGTAAATAGATTGGAAAGCATAGTTTAAAAGGTTAAATACATAAGTAAACAAGTACTTTGAAACAGCTAGTGAACTACCTGTTCACTTCCCAACCAAACCCCTATTCCAACATTTTAAAGAAAATTCTATCCCTCGTGTGAAATCACCCGACATTGTTCATAACCGGGGACACGGCTATTCGAATAGTTTTTAACATTCTGCAGAGGTTGTACAGTTTGACCCATACGAGATAATCAACATATAATATCAACCATGACACACTTCCTTAGGCATGCGACTATGCGATTATCACATAGTTTTTACAATACTTTATCCTAACATTAGCCCACCCGATGAGCTTAACCCCAAGTCATGGACGTCATTTACCATCGACTCGGAGCTCACCGTTGCAAGAGATAACATGTCCGGACATGGACGTCAATTACCATCGTCCGGCACAGACCCCGACAGACATGGATGTCATTTACCATCGTCTACACGACCCAAATATATAAAAGTACATTTGCCATATTCTGCACATCTCAGGATATGGAAGTACAATTACCATAATCAAGAGAACACCTATCAACTACATCATGCGGGCTTAATGCTTGGACTCAGTAAATTATTCAGCTAGGTTCTTTCCATTTAGGACATGTGGTTGTACGGTATGGCCCAGATCAATGGCGCATAAAGTTAAGTCCTTAGTAACTACTCAGGCAAGGCAACCACATCTCAAATCCATCTCCTTTACTGCACAAACAATCGCCTGAGTATGAAACTATTTTTGTTCAACCCGGCCAAATGACAACCCTTGCCATGGTGCAACAAATTTTACATAGTGGCCTCTCCATGATTCCATATACCTTTAAGTCAAATTTTCATAATTATCAATGTGAAGGAACCCATCGTACAACTAAAGCACAACTAAGCATAAATGTGTTTCCCATGTTGGTATTACAATAATATCCAACTATTATCAACACGTACTATGGTGTCCAAGGATATATGTCAATCACAGTTATTCAAGGTGGCATATTATCAAATAGGTTTTTAACTATTCCCGAAAACAATTATTAGAAAATTTGCATGTGTGTTGATATAAAAATAATAATTTTGTAAAAATGGGTAAAACATGATCAAAAGTCTACGACTTGCCTTCGTCGAACGTTCGTGAAACTACGGCAGACTGATCCAAGCTAGCTTCGAAAACGCCGAATTCTATACACACAAAGCGAGATAAATAAACAACAGAAAATCAAATAAAATTATAAAATTAGTACCGATAGAGAGATTAAGAATTTAGATGAATTTAAGAATAAGGATCGACAGAATTAGAATTAGTATGAAAGAGAACAAACGTCCGGAAGTTTGGTTTTCACAAGAAATGATGAAAATGGAAAAGGAGGGAATATTTGATTTCAGAATTAAGGGAATAAAATAAATTGCCGACTTGTGAGCCGACTTGTAAGAGAAAACAAGAGATAAAGAGAGGACGAAAATGAGTGTATGAAAAGTGGGCCCCACATGGAGGTGACTCAAAGAAGGAAGGAAAAAATAGAGCACATGCAGAGAGGAGAGGAGCGCACGGCTGGGCGGCGGTGCCAGTGAGGGGAGGCACGGTGGCTGGCGGCAACCAAAAAACAGGATGGTCGCGAGGTGGGGAAGAGGTAGGAGGTGGCGGTGCGGCCTGCGATGACTGGAGGCGGCGCGTGCAAGGGATGAGGCGCACAGGCGGTGGCGGGCACACGGGGCGACGGCGATACGACGACACTGGGAGGAGATCGGTGTGAGCACGGGCTGCGCCCAGAGGTGGGAAAGGGGATGGACTTCTCAGGGAGCTCCGAGGAGGTGGCTCCATGGCGGCCAGTGGCAGGGAAGATGGAGTGGCGGTGGCAGCATGCTCCGGCGATGGGAAAAGCAAAATCGAGGTAGGGGATGGGAAGGGGAGTACCGGGAACATGACGTGACTTGGTTTGGTCGGAGGATCACCGAAGAAGGAGATCAATGCAAAGACATCTTGGCCGGACTTAGAGAAGATGACGGGTGGCGTCACGCGTTCTGAGCAAACGGTGGAGAGTTAGGTGTTGGGGGCTTGGGGAGAATCGAATAGGGGAGATGGGAACACGTGGTGCTCACTTTTATAGGAAAAGCCGGGGAGCAAAACGATGGGGAACACGGGATTCTCGGCGCGGCTCGGGGACGCGGGAGCACATGGCGCAAGAAGACGTCTTGTGACGCAATGGCACGGCAGGCGAGGCGACCGCCGTAACGTCCCAAATCTTGGTTCATGTTTCAAATGTAGAAAAATATGATATTTTTTAAATTTTTGTTGCATTCTTCTTTTCTGGGTTTGTAATTAAGGTTTTGCTGATTTTGAAATCTAAAAGCTTCCATTTTGAAAACACCAACCTAATTGAAAAGAAGAACAAATTGAAATAAAAGGTGATAAGTAAAAATCCCAACCTTGGAATAAATTTTACTCTTAATGAATGTGGAAAATAACTCAAAAATGTTTCAGAAATTTTCCTCACATCATGTAATAAAAGTAAATACAAGCTGAAAGCTTGAAATAATTTTAGGGAAAAATGTAGTGTAAGAAAAGCCCTAGGAAAATTATAGAATAATCTACACTAGGTCAGGAACCTCCTCTAACAATTTCTTGATTTTTGGAGTTAAACTTCTATACCTAAGAATTTTTTAACCCCCTCGGCCTAATTATCAAAAATCAAAAATCTAAAACTCTCACCTCTCTCACTTACCTGCGGGCCCCACTGGCCAGGGCCCTTCGTCCGTGCGGCCGCGCACTCACCAAATCGCCCAATCGTGCCAGCACCGTGGCAGCTCCGCCGAGCTCGCATGCCACCGAGCCCCCGGTTTTCTTGGCATTGCGCGTGTCGCCCAACCCTCGCCCATGCCATGGCTCAGCATTAACTCCCCCGTCACCTCCCTCACTGCTCGAGAGCTTGCCCATGCCAGTGTGTCATGCGCCAAGTGCTTCAACATCGTGCGGTGCCCTCTCTCGCGCCCTCCGCCCTGACCTTTATAAAGCCCCCCTAGAGCTTCCTTCCTCGCCATTTGCCTCCCTGAACCACTCTCCCACCTCTCTTTTCCATTCTCATCGAGAGAAACCTCAAAGAAGCGAGCTCCAAGTTTCTGGCCGTCGCGCCTCATTGTCGTTCTGGCTACCACCATGAAGCTCCTCCCTCTCTCACTGTGTCAACTCATGTTCCTGACCACCACCTTTGTTTCCCCCATACTAATTTCATTGTTTGATCGCAGGAGTCGCCAGAATTTAGTTCCTCCCCCGCTCCGGCTAAAATTCCCCTTTTCGTTCCCATCACCGGTAAGATGAACCAATTAGCAATTGCTCTCTCTCTAGCACCATCTCTGAACCCCACATGTACTACCCCGACCTTCCTTTTTCCCTCTTTTTGCTCAGGTCGTCTTCCCCTCGGTAGCTCCATCATCAGCTCCAGGTTGTCCATCAACGCCGGCCACCCTCAGCTCGCCTCCGTCCTATCTCTTCGTCTTGGTGAGTTCCCTAAGCCTCATGGACACTCAAGCACGTGCTATTTCGCTAGAAGCATCGTCGAGTGGCAAGATGGCATGAAGCCATAGCTTTTCCTCCGCTCTAAGCCAACGCACCACTGCTTCAGGTCACCGGAGCACTTGCTGCTAGCACCCCTAGCTTCGCATGGCCCTTAGGATCCCATTTTTGCCTTTAGTCGGCGCCGTCGTGGACAAAGTCACCGGAGATGAGCGTGGCAAGTTCGTGGCCGGGAGTGCCTCTGCTATCTGAATGTGGACAGTTACTGTGCGGCACATTTAATTAGTGAATCTCGGTCGTTAATTCCAGTGATTTAATGTTGCTATGTTAGGATGACATGCGGTCCCGAAGCAATAAGTGCGCAATGATTTATGGTCCGTGGACCTGTGGACAAGTGCGCAGGCTTTGGTCTTTACCGTTCCCATGCGCCGAGTCTATGATAGGTGGTCCCCACATGTTAGTAGGGTTTTAACCGATAATTAAAAGAAAAAGGAATGCGTTGTTCGGTAGACCCCACTTGTCATTATCTGTGGCTAGCTGTAGCTGAGTATTAAAAGTATTTAATGCAATTAGAAATTCCAAAATGAATTATTGTTGCACTGGAAAAAGATTTGAACTTCAAAAATTCATAAGTAATTCAAATTAACTCCAAATTGAGTGAAACTAATTTTTTATTTTCATTTTTATAATACCATAACTTGGAATGGGTTTTAAACATGTTCTTGTTACATAAAATTTTGATATTAGAATTAAATTCGGAAAAGAATTATTTTTACACTGAAAATTCATTTAACTTTGTAAATTCATAGAAAATTCATTTTAACTCCAAATGGGGTAATTCAAACTTTGTTCATAACTTTTTATTATATTTCATACCATGTAGTCTTTGTATCCACCACTATTCTGGAATTTTTTGCGAAAAGAATTATTTTCAGCTACACTAACCGGATGCAATTTTCTCAGCATTTTCTTTCCCGACAAAAAATGATTAGGGCATAACTCTCTCATACAAACTCAAAATTAAATGATTTTTGTAAATTCATATTAAATCATAATCTACCTTCTGTGTAATTGTCATGCATTTTTGGATGAATTTGAATTTTTGGTTATATTCGGCGTATTCGTTCTTCTCATTCGTTCGGTAGGTTTCGAAGATTCGAGTGTATACGAGAGTGGTCCTCAGCAGCACTTGGACTTTCTCCAGCAAGGCAATCAATCCCCTCTTTTGAGCATGTTGATCCTATTATGTTCAATACAATTATCTTGTTTTGCAACTGTATGTATGCATGCTCTATTTGATGGTTAATTTTCTCGTTAGAGGTAGTTAATCCTAGCAGTTGCATGAGCTATAGGTAAATATTTACCCTTTAGTTAATCCTAGTAGTTGCATGAGCTGTAGGTAAATATTTATCCTTTACCACTGATCCTATGTTAATATTCTCGCTGGTGAATTAGAGCCCGGCGGATGAGTTATGGTCATATATGCTATATTCGAGTCAGTGTCACTTTGCAATACTTAGATAGGTAGAATGGGGATCATCGCTTTGGTGATAGTCATTATATCATCACTTTAACTAATTGAATCAGGGTACTCATGTAAGTATTGTATTTGGAAAAGTAAAACTGAAAATAAAACGATTTGGACTTGGGCAGATGATATGAATGGTGTGGTTATCGGGTGTGATATGTGTGCCCAAGTCAACAAGGACCGAACATCTTGTGTCACACTGATCCAAACAACATTGCGTGCATCCGCATGAGGGATATATGTGATCCCTCTTGACTTAGTACTTTGTTGTGTGTTAACTCTGAGTCGTAGGTGGTAGTTGTTAGTGAGGAAAATATTCTGTTGTTAATGTAAATGTGCGGGCTGGGTTCCTTTATGTTCCCTCACCTGAGGGGCATCGGTAGTTATTGAGGCTTTACTGGTGACTCCGACACAACGTATGGATCCTCCGTGGGAGCCCCGTTTGCACACACAAGGGCAGTTCACGGAGGGTTTCACCTATAGGGCGGCTCTTATCTAATATATTTCATTGGAAAACATCTCGTAGCACTTAGCTCTACCGGCATACCTTTGAAAGTGTGTGTAATAGCTTGGCAAAGGAGCGGTCTGGCATGTGGGCAAAGTTGTATACCCCTACAAGGTATAATCTATTCGAATAACCATGTCCTTGGTTATAGACATGCTGAATTCGGTTTTGCAAGAGTTAGGCTCAATATTTCGATAAAACTTGAAATCGGGTGGTACGAATGGGCAATTCATGCTAGTGTTGTGGTGGCTATGGGTAGTCACTTCTAGGATGTTATTTATGTCTGTAAATGTTGTCTCGCTATTATTTAAACAAATAAAAATAGATTTGGCAAATTGTTTTACAACCTATTACTCTATTGCAAAGAAAATGCCTTTATGCTGAAAATTGCTTAGTGTAGTAACCTTCCTTTGATACTTGAATGCATCTACTCTATTCTGTTGTTTGTAAGACTTGCGAGTACAGCATTGTACTTGACAGGATTCTCCATGCTGCAGATGAGGTTGACCCCCAAGGGGTTAGCCAAAGTGACATCGACTACGAACGTGACGACTTGGTTGGTGGTTTACCGATCGATTGCCTTGTGGGTAAGGGCAGCCGGTTGGCTTTATTTTGCTGCCATCTTATGGCTTTTGTTTCCGCTGCAAACTTGATCTTTGGTTGTACTATTTGGCCGGTCGGCCCTATGTATAAAATCTGATCTTTGTATGTTTATTGCGTTGTTAATTATGAAAACTTCAGTATTGTAATAACTTGTGTATGGCATTGATATTTTGTTTGTGAAGGTGTATATGTACCGCTGTCCTGGGAGGTACATAATACACCGAGAGCGAAAAATTTCTCTTGTGGTGCTAGGACCATTTGGAAGGTTCTGATGGGGAAGCAGACCTGGCCACGCTGTGAGGCAAGAGGAGCACAAGCGGCGACCAGCAGCGGAGGCACTGACGAGGATGGAGTGATGGTGGCGCAAAGGCGCAGAGGTGCACACAGAGACGAGCCAGCAAAGAGAGAAGAAAGAAGAGAGAAGGAAAAGAAAAGAAAGAAAGAAAAAGGAAGGAAGGAAAATGAAAGAAAAAGGAAACGAAGAAGAAGGGAAAAAATGAAGAAGGGAAGAAGAAAAAGAAAAGGTTTTTGGCCCAAGAAAATGAAATGAAATTCTAAGATTTCCATTTTGGAGAAAATTCACATTTATAAATTTGAATTTGAATGTTCGGCTGAGGTTTAAATTTGAGATGAATTCAAAAGGAAAAAAATGAATTCAAAATTGGCTACAAAATGAATTGGATTTTAGGACAAAGATTTGAATTGAGACTTGGAAGTTGGATTTTGATTTGGAGCTAAACTAAGGTTTGAGATTTGATTTGAATAATATTTATATAAGCAAGAACTCCAAATTAAAAGCCAACACTTTGAAATAATTAATTAAATTAACTTTTACAGCAAAGAAAAGAAATTTTGGAAAAGCAAATAAAATAAATAGAATTCCAAGGAATAACAAAGGAACTTGGAAAACCCGAAAATTCAGAAAATCAAATAAACCAATTTTTGAATTTAATTGAAGTTTGATTTATTCATATTAAATTGGTTTATTTTTCAAATTTTCAATTTAATCTTTAACAAATGAAGACGAATCAAATGGTTGATTTTATTTTGAAAATTTTCAAAAAGTCCCAAAAATTGGGATATTACAACTAATGAGTATTTGAAAGGTAATCATGGTATGCAGGCAGGACCCACAATAAACCCTACTTTCTTTCTGTTTTTACTGTAAGTATATATTTTTGAACTAGCACGCCACTAGATTGTTCTAATGTATAGATATTTGTCAGAGAGATGTTAGAATGAATTTTACAGCTACTATCTCTGACAGTGTCATGTCTTAACATAGGGGGCATATATTAATTATGGTGCATATTTTTTCATTCCGTTGGTGATTATTATGGTGCTTTGTCTCTTTAGTTTGCTTATTCAAATTACTGCTGCACCATGTTGCTAGATGATCATAGTTTAGCAGCTTTGAATATAGGAACAAGCATACAGTACTTACAGAATCAAGAGTCACATCATCATAGCTTCTAATCACTTCATTTTTATTTGATTCATTGCTAACTTTGTGTGATTGAATGTTGAAGACATGAGAAACCATGGCTGAGTTGCACCAACATTGATTTTTCTGAAGTAGATATCTTTTCGTATACATGACTGATTTGTACTTGTATGTAATCATTTTGTTGCACTATGTCTTTGCTTACGGGCTTCTTATCGATCAAATTGTATATTCTTTTCAACATGGAAAAAATTTGTTGTACATTGTGCAAATATACTTTCAAGTGTTGTTACATCATGCATATATGAAAACTTGCATTATTTTATTTTTTAGAGTTTAGAATTTGTGGTATCATTTATTTGATATCTGTTGCAACGCACGTGCACTCCGCTAGTAAGCCTTTATAATTATGGCCCACTAAATAAAGGGTGGAATGCTTTTTTTTGTCAGAATTTCTAGCATTTTCTCTTTTTTTTTTTGCTTCTTGGAAGTCGTAAATCACCTATCATATGCTATTATTATGATGTTACCAAAATGCTTTCTAATAATACCTTAGGCACAAGCAACAGGGTAGTGCAGTAGGGAGAAATGGGTTGTGTTAGCATCCGTTTGGAACACAGAAATTCCAAATGAAATGGTTCAATTTCCGCAAATCAGAACATTTCCATGTACTAAACATGGCCTTAATATGTTGGTTTAAGAAAATATACCTTGGAACCACAAAATACTAAGTAATTGTAAACACTTTTTTTTTGTTTAAAATGCTAAGTATATGAGAACGGAATAGGAGTAAACAGACTCCATCAGCAACAAAATCTTTTTTTGGTGACTGAACCTCAAACAAGAATATGCGCATGTATATATGCATCTGACCGACCTTTCTTTTAAGAGCTGACCGACTTGATTTGGAATGGGAAAGACGTTTCAGACTTGACGAATCAGACAATCTCTGATGACAAATGACTTTGACTACTAAGTCTTAGCCAAAAGACCAACTAATATAGTGGAAGTAATTTCTCTCGCATGTTTGGGGCATGTGTCACGGTGTGCACGCAGATGACCGACCAGGCGCAACGCAAGACCAGTAGAATTTATAGCGTGGAACTGTCGGAGTCAAACGGAGGCTGAAGAGACCAAACGCCATACACAGGGTCACCGTCGTTTCGCTCGCCGTGGAACTCGTGAGAGGATACATGTATACGCTGCGTGCGACGTGCCACGGGGTCCTGGCCACACGCGTGCAATTGGCTCGATCTGGACCTGATCGACCGAGTATTGCAAAACATTATACTATGTGCAGGTGCGATACATACAGTTTAATTCAGAAGTAGATGGCACGCATCGATCCCGTGGCCGAAATGGATTAACCGTCCTCGACTACTTTTAGTATGGTGCACGTGGCGTGCGTTGCTTATACTAAGAGTGAAAACGAACATGTAAAAATTACGAGTCACTCGAGAACTCAGAAGCAGCATATATTCTTGCATGATTTCTTTAGAAGGAAAAAAGAGAAGGCGACTCGACTTGTAGGAAACAAAAACAAAAACAAAAAAATGGCAGAATGCAGGAGTGCGAGACCGACTGGAAGTCCAATTGGAAAAAGTGAACAGAGACCACATGCGCGAAGTTATGCTGCAATTTCGGGCTCACTACTGAAGTCACAGGTGAACACTTCGATGCGGTCACAGCAACACTGAAACTCTTTGTAGTTACTCTGCAATATCTTCTACCTTGAAGATTAGTCCAAACTTTAACGAGTTGTTCGCTCGAACGGAGAACAGCACATTGCATGCAAGCTTCTAAGAAAATATTCTAGAATTTGCCCTTACAGTCAAGTCTCTGTCAAGTCAAGTGTGCACTGAGAATGAAACTTCACTCGATAGGAGAGCACTAGCACTGCCGGACCGAAAGTTTTTTCATCAGAATGGCTTTACATTTGAAGACCGGAATCCCTCATCGTTTTTTGTGAAGGTAACAGCGCAGACGATCAAGGAACAAACAAAAGCTGATTTCCTTTTCTTGAGATGAAGCTTCCAATAACAAAGTGTTTGATTCCGACACCCGTTTCTGTCGGGAGACTCGTGACTAACAGACCGCCACACAGGACCGATGATGTCTCATTGAGTCATGATATACAAACTGTTCGTGAAACACGAGACTGTACTAGGTCGCCACAGGACTGATGATGATGTCTCACCAGCCGTGACATACAAACTGTTCGTGAAACACGACTGTACTAGTTCTTTGCAACAAACTAATTCAGTCTCGACCTGATTTTTTTTGTGGGAAAACACAGTAGAAAAGACTGCATATAACTACGTATATTAAATACTATTTTTCATGTAATTTATATAAGGTGTAAGCAGCCGTCCTGCGTGGTTTAATTTAAATGTTCCGATATCGACAAAAATATGTGGTTAATCAGTACAGTTTGCACGTTAATAACTCAAACTACAACGTTTTGGCATCAATTAGGTAACGCCTTCAGCAACAGGTTTGTAGCAAGTAGCAAACAATGTGCATTATATACATTTGATGCGATTGATAGTGAATACTTAAGCATGTGATGCATGATTAATAGAATAAAGTTAACACAAGCATATGTTGCATGATTAATAGTGAACACTTAAGCATGTCAGCACGCGTGAAAAAGGAGGAAACTGACAAATTTTTAATTCTTTGGATTTTTTTATCGTTCTGATTGGTCCATACCAATTGGCAAGAGCCCAAGAGTGACCACTGGTTGGATGCGGTGTTGGTGGTGGGAATCTAGAAGTCGTAAGTGCTTGGGTAGGCCTGGTTCAAAGCAAGCAGGGGTCAAAAAGAATACTTTTGTTGAAGCAAATTGCCAAGAGCGCCTTCTCCCGCTAGTGGGTTTCGTCGATATTTCACGTCCAAGGAAACTCCTTGGTTTGCATGTTGCAATTTCAGTTATCTGGATTAAAAAAAACCGGCAAAACATAAAATCAGATTGCAGATATAGTTTTGTATACAGAGCAGATCGGTATTAATTCAAGAACATAATTTCACTGCCTCTACGAGCGTGCCGACTGGGTGTGGTGGTGGTAATTACGTAGAGGTGCGTAGTGGCTACAAGAACGTCAGTTCAGTATTGATACAGGCGTTCTGCAAGCAGATGGCGTTTTTTGCTCCGTGAACTGTTCAACACCATGCATTTACTTGCAAGGTTATACTACCTTCCGTACTGGGTGAGTCCTAACCGCGCCAGTTTATGTTATTGATACAGCTATTATTTAAGGCGTCTTGGCAACTGCCAAGCAAAATAAATTTTAGTTCGTATATAGCTTGAACCGTTCAAGACTATTAGTTTACTTACTACAAGGTTACAAACTCACATAATACCGAGTCCCGAGTCCTTACTCGGTCGGGATATTAAGAAGGGAGTTACTAGTCTACTAGTCCACGCTGTATCGTTAAAATGCATTTTCAATGGTATAATAGTTTTATACAGTTTCGTAAATTTTCAGTTGCTTAAAAGTTCCATATTTCAAGTTTGAAGTTTCGACTAGGTTTCAACGTGTTTCAAATATCTAGAAGTTTTGAGAAGATTCTAAGAAAGTTTCAAGACCAAGTTTCAGACAAAAGAGTTCCAAAAAGTTTTAGCAAGTTTCATGATCAAGAAGTCTCGTGAAAATATTTTAAAAGTTTCTAGTTTCAGTGAGTTTCGTGTATTTCTAGAAGTTTTCAAAAGACTCTAAGAAAGTTTCAAGCCCAAGTTTCAAACAAAAGAGTTTCAACAAGTTTAAATAAGTTTCAAGAAGTCTCGTAAAAATATTTTAAAAGTTTCAGGTTTTAGTGAGGTTCGCGTATTTCTAGAAGATTCCAAGAAAGTTTCAAGCCCAAGTTTCATATTTTGGAACTCAAGTTTCAGACAAAAAAAGTTTTAGCAAGTTTCAGACAAAAGTGTTTTATTAGGTTTCAACAAATTTCAGATTTTGGAACTCAAGTTTTTAACAAGTTTCAAACAAAAGGTTTAAAGAAGTTTTAGCAAATTTCATAAAAAATCAAACAAGAGAAAAAAAAATCTCGGCGTGCTCACCTGCGGTCGCTCGACAGCTCGCTACCATAGCTCCGTGCTCACTGGGACGTCACGGTCATTGGCCTTCCTGCCTACCACCGAGCTTGTCTGTGGCTCCGTGCTCACCGGGCTGGTGTGGCTACTCACCTCCCTACGCATCGCCGTGCGCGCCTTTGGTAGCCGCTTCCACTCGCCTTGCTCTGGCCGAGCTCGCTCGCCACCACTCCCTATCATGCCAGACCATGGCCTCCCACATGCTTGCGGCCACATGAGGCACGGAGCACCAGCCCACCGCCGCTCGCCCTGCGCGAGCCCATGGCCGCCATGCCAGGGTGAGCTCACGGCCACCATGCAAGCACTGTAGCGACTCGCCCCACCGTTGCATCGTTGTTGTCTTGCTGACACACAGGATGAAACTTTACAATGTAGTTTTTGTTGCAAGCTTGTCATTTCATCAAATAAGTGGAGAACATCACTAGAAACATGTGCACTGCAAAAACAACCACTTAAACCAATACAATTTGAGGAAGGAACCTTCGATTGAACTCAAGGGGATGGAAGGTAGCAATTGAGATCAACAGGAGGCGGAACTTGGGCTCGTCAGTGAGGTCGGGTGGATGCAGAGGCCGAGCCACGCACGCTTGCTGCTCGACTCGTATGCACGCCACTTGCGGACTCTGCACATCGGCTCTTGTGGTGGAAAAAACGCAGTCGTCGCTCGTTGTGCCTGCACACTGGCTGAGTTGACCACTTTAGGATACATGCTACAGCAACCAGATCCAAAGGCCAATTCCTATCCCATCAGTTTGCTGGGAAACACTATAGCGTTTTCTAGCTTATTCATATTAAGAAAGAGGGCTGCTAGCCCACGCTATACAGTTGGAATGCATTTCTAACGATATAGCAGTTTTGTGTACTTTCATGAAGTTTTAGTTGCTAAAAAGTTCAAGATTTTGAGTTTGAAGTTTCGACTAGTTTTCAACGCGTTTCGTGAAAAGTTCCAAAAAGGTTTCTGGTTACAAGTTTGATGTTTCAAGCATGTTTCAGTGTGTTTTGTGAAAGTTTCAAAATGCTTTCAGCGCTTTTCATGAAGTTTGAGAAAGATTTCAAGTAAGTTTCATAAAAAATTGCAAGTTTCAAGAAGTTTTTTTTTAAAAAAAAAGGTTTGAAGGATGTTTCAATCATGAACAAGACAGGATGAAACTTTCGATTTTCAAGCAAGCTTCACAAGTATTCAAAGTTTGAAAAAAATAAAGCTTAAAGTTTCATAAAGTTTCAAGAAGTCTCGTGAAAACATTTTAAAAGTTTTAAGTTTCAATGAGTTTCGCGTATTTCTAGTAGTTTCTAGAAGATTCCAAGAAAGTTTCAAGCCAAAGTTTCAACTAGTTTCAGATTTTAGAACTCAAGTTTCAAACAAAAGAGTTTCAAGAAGTCTCGTGAAAATATTTTAAAAGTTTCAGCTTTCTATGAGTTTCATGTATTTCTAGTAGTTTCCAAGAAAGTTTCAAGCCCAAATTTCAGATTTCAGAACTTAAGTTTCAACAAGTTTCAGACAAAAGAGTTTCAAGAAGTTTCAGCAAGTTTCATGAAGTTTCAAGAAGTCTCGTGAAAATATTTTAAAAGTTTCAGGTTTAAGTGAGTTTTGTGTATTTCTACAAGTTTTCAGAAGATTTCAAGAAAGTTTCAAGCCCAAGTTTCAACGAGTTTCTGATTTTGGAACTCAAGTTTCAACAAAGTTTCAGACAAAAGAGTTCCAAGAAGTTTTAACAAGTTTTGGGCAAAAGAGTTTTAAGAAGTTTTAGCATGTTTCAACAAGTTTCTTGCTTGTTTCATGTTTCAAAATCAAAATTCAAGTATGTTTGGGCAACTTTCAAGTTTCAAAAGCAAAATCCAAGCATGTTCCAAGCAGTTTCAAGCACATCTCTCAAGTTTCAAACCCAGAAAAGATTCAAACAACAGGATTTCAGTTCGTACGTTGGAGCGATAATCTTACTGGCCCCATTCATGCAAATTGACAGCGTCGTCGAGCATTGCTTGTGCACGCTACAGCCAACATGTCTCCTCGGTCACACTTGATCGTCTGCTCCTCGCCCCTACACATGCCCATGTCATTTGTATCCGCTCGGTGTCGTGCTCGCACACGGCCACCGTGGCTCCAAGCATGATCGCCGACTACTTCTAACGAGGCATGCCGTCCACGTGCCTGCTGGGAGCTGCTCGAACGCAATTGCTCGTGGGATGCCACAGTTACACACCCATCTATGGCCGCTTGCCGTGCACCATGGTGGCCTCCACGAACCAATTGCTCAATGCCCACCATTGTGTGTTTGTGATATATATATATATATATATATATATATATATATATATATATATATATATATATATATATATATATATATATATATATATAGAGAGAGAGAGAGAGAGATGAAGGAGATGAGATGTTGTCGGATAAGGCCAAGGCAGTTAAATAAGTGGATGAGAACAATTTGGTGTGGATAGGAATGGGGATTATGTGGAAGCATCAGACGGTGCACGAGGATCCTGTTGGGAGGGGATCGGACCGTGTGGAGCTATACCGGCGTTTTTTAGTAGAACACTATAGTGTTCTCTAGTTTTTCTCATCAAGAAAAGGGAATTCCTAGGCATTGGGTATCAGTGTTTTTTAAAAAAACCAGGTATATTTTGGACTGTAGAATTACTTTTAGATTCGTGCAAACCCTAATAGCTATTACATCATCCCTTCCTCCTCCTATCTCCCTAAACAACTGACACCACCCTCCCCCACCTCAAGACACCACCTCCGTCGCCGCCGCCATCCTCGCATCGGCGCGGTCCTCCGGCGTGCCACCACTACTTTCGCCTCCTATAGCGGCTACTGGCACGGTGCCAGCACCACTCGCATCCTCCACCATCACAACACCCCATACCGCCTTCTCCATCGCCGACTCCACCTTTCTTCCCCGTCTCCGGTGGTTCGCTGCCTCCAGATCCTCCACCCCGACTGCCCTGCGCTGAACCCTAACTCACCTACCGCGTCATCATCTCCCCCATCGCTAACCCCGCCCACTGCCGGCTACCAAGCCCGTGTACCGATAGCTCCCCCGATGCTTCGTTGCACCGACGCCTCCACTGCCCACTGCCGCGCAGCCACTACCCTCGAAATCTAAGGTTGGGACCCGGTGAACCCCAAACCTAAATGGTCGCAAAGCACGTCGGAGTTGCCATCGTCACCGTCCCTGAGCATGAATCTTGATGGCATCCGATGCGTCCAAAATTGTTTGACATGGGAGAGAAAATCAAGTACCTCTTTCTTAGCAATACGCCAATACTGTTAAGAAAAAAACTATTGGAACTAGCCAAATTTGTCCAAATCTCTTATGTGAAACCAAACCATTATCCATTCAAGCCATCAGGCCAAATCCACAAGTCACAAATCCCCCACAATAGTATTGTTTACATAAAACCACTCTACACATAGTACAAGAGTTGCCCTCCTAAATTGAAGTGAATCGAAAACCAACTGGGACTCTTAACATTAAAGGCTGGTGGATAGGGCTCCCAACCATGCTGGCCACGTCACCGGAAAAACCCGAGCCCTCGGATCTTTGCCGGACGTCCGAGATCGCGTGGGGTGGGGAGGCCCTCTGGACGTGCGTCGATTGTCATCGGATGGCCAGGAGCCTCTAATCCCATCCGTCTCTCTTCCTCCCATCTCCTCGCTCCTTTCCCATCTCGGTCCCTCCCCCGCCGCCCACTCGATCTCCCACCCTAATCGTCGCTGCTCCCTCCCCAGCCACCTCCTTGGCGCCTCCCCTACCTTCCATCCCCTTGCCTCTTCGTCAGCGCCGCCGGTCCCTCCCTCTCCCTCCCCCGCCACCCGCTCGGTCTCCCTCCCCAGTCGCCGCCACTCCCTCCCTCTTCCTCCCCCATCGCCCTCTCGGTTTCCCTCCCCAGCCGCCGCCTCGACGCCTCCCCTCATTTCCATCCCCTCGCCTGGCGCCCGCTTAGGCCACCAACGGTGGTATCACTGGCTGCCTTGCCTCGCGCCACCTGGCCTCCACCCCTTTCTCCGCCTCCTCTCTCCTATGCGACTTCGGCCCCCTCACTCCGCCTCGCCTCTAGCCGCCTCTCCACACCCCGCCTCCTCTCTCCCACGTGCCTCCGGTCCCCTTGCTCCACTCTTCATCTCTAGCCCTGGGTCTCCTCCTCCTCGAGAGCCGGCAAGGAGGAAGAAGAGCCTGTCCAGGCCAGAGTTGCGGTGGGGGCCCATGGTGGATTGGGCCTCAAAGGCCTGTTTCCCTCCCTCTCCCTCTCCAGAGCTCTTGCCCCCGCGCGGTCGTCGATCATCCTCGCCCTCCGCCTCGCAGCGACAGCTCACTCACCGGCAATGTTCCCTCTGGTAATTAGTCCACGCAAGCAATAGTCCCGTGTTGATTACTGAGCGATTAATGTGTTCTGGCTATTAATTATGTAATCTCGATCAGTTTGGCTAGCTGGGGTTGTTTGATTTGGTTGCTTCACCAAGAACTGGCGAAGCTGCAGGGTGGATTCCAGTACAGGAACAACACTGATCTGTGTGGCACCGGGCTTCTCGAGCACCGGCCGTGCACTCCGACAGACCTCATCAACCCTGATAGGGCCTAGATGTTCAGCGCCGGCAACGCGTCCTAGATCACACCGGGGTCCTTCGATGCCACGGGCATTGCGGTGGAACCCATTGCCCCCTTCAACCAAGGCGTTCGCTGCTGTTGTCGTTCTCGCGGTAGTCCTTATAGTGTTGGCCGCTGGTCTCTGCGTGTTCTCGTGGTACTGGTGGCGCGAGCAGAGGATCGCAGGCACACCAGTGATCATCGGTGGTTGGTGCAGCACCGAGGCGACTAAGGAGTCGTTTCGCAAGAGCGCGTCATCCACGCTTGTGAGCCTTGAGAACTCGAGTGGCTGGGATCCATTGGCCGATGGGAGGAGCGGTGTTGGGTTTTCACAGGAGGTGTCTCGGAGCTTCTGGTTTAACATGGAGGAGGTCGAGTCCGCTACACAGTACTTCTCAGAGCTGAACCTCCTGGGAAGAAGGGCAACTTCGTAGCCATGTGCAGGGCCACATTGCATGATGGGACGTTACTCGTCGTCATGTGGCTCTGTAATATCCCAAAATTTTATTTCTGATAAAAAATAATTAATTTGCTTGATTTTTTAAAAGTTTTTCCATATATATTTTAAAGCCAAAATAATTTATTTACAAATATAAATACCAATTTTGACTTAGAAATATTTTATTTAAGTTCAAAATAACTCAAGGAATTTATGTGAATTTGTTAGAATTTTTTAACTCTATTTGCTATTTTCTAAAGACCTATTTTAATTCTCTCAATTTTTTAAATAAAAAATCAAATAAAAATATGGATTTCGAATCTTGGGCCGAATCCCCCTCCCGCGGACCACTTCTTTTCCCTTCGACCCACGGCCTTTTTCCCGCACCGGCCTGCTCGCGCCCGCCTCTCCATCTCTCTTTCCTCTCACTGCTAGTGGGGCTCGCCCGTCAGCCTCTCCCATTCTCACTTGCGCCCTGGGCCCACCTGTCATCTCCATCCTCCCTTCTTCTTCCTCCCTGCGCCAGTCGCCATTAACGTACTCCCAAGCTCATCAAAGCTAGCCGTTTTCGCCCATTTTCGTGTGCATTCAATGGCATCCAAGGCCACGTACTTCCCCGCACTGATTTCACCTATTTCTCCCTCCTTAACCTGCCTTAAATTGTATTTGCGCCGTCGCCTGTGTCGGTGAGTAACCACCGCACGATCTCCCTCCCCGGCCACCCCCTCGCCCTATAAAAGGGAGCACCGGATGCACAATTCTTCACTCATCCTCCCCCAAAATCTCACCTTCTCTTTCCCTCTCTCCCTGCCGCAAACGAGCTTCTTCGTCGCTAGCCACCGAGATCCTCCGCCGCTGACTCCGTCGCCGTCCGTGGAGCTCCGCCGCCATCTTCCACACCATCGGCATTGCCACGTCATGTTCTACCTCATGCTCGCCTCCTCGTTGCCGGAGCTTCGTCGGAGCGCCATCGCCACCGCGAGCCTGACCTAGCCCCCACCTTCATCATCGCCGCTGACCATCGCCACAAAGCTAGGTGACAACCCCGTGTGCATCACACTCCCCGTCTGCTCCTCTTTCTGTTCTGCCGCTCGTCGCTGTGGCGCGTAGCACCATCGACCATGGGTCCCCGTGCGCCGTTGCCGGCTGAGCCACATGGCATGCCTCATCATGGCCGCATGTGCGGCACGCATGCACCACCTTAGCGCCCGCATGGCTGTCCGCGTGTGTTGCGTGCATGGCATCGCCACTATCCTACGCGCCTGGTCCACCGTGGACCATGGCATTCCCGTGGATCCAGTTTATGGACTGAGGGCACACATGTCAAAGACACATGTCCTTTTTCCTTTAGAAAAATAATCTGGCCAGAAAATGGAAATTCAACTGTTGACGTCATGCTTGCGCAATATTTAGGTTTTCCTTTAGAAAAATGGCTCATTAATTCTGGAAAATGAATTTAGGGTAATTTCTTTAGAATTCAAACTTCCGAGGACTCGTTCTCCTTCATACGAGCTTTGATTCCATGAATCAAATTTATAAATTAATCTAAAATTATAATCTAGCTAGCTATATTGAAATTATAAAATTTGGAGTTCATTTTAATTTTATTTGAATTTAGCTTATTTTTCACATATAGACTTCAACGACTTCGGAGAGCTAGAATTCTTCGTCGAGTCCGATCAACAATAATTTGAGAAAGGTAAGTTACATTCTTGATCATTTTTATCCCAATATTTTAAATTATTTAAATTATGTTTTAAATTATTATTGCATGCTTATTTATATTCAGTTTAATTTAAACTTATGTTTTAAATTTATAGTTATGCCTAAATCCTTTGTATGGTCAATGTTGACATTTAATCGAATATATTTGTCACCCTAGATAAAGCCTAGTTGATGCAATAGTATGAACTAGGAACATTTGAAAAAAATATTATGCAAAGACATGTTTAGACCAAAAATATTTAATTTGGGAATTTAGCCAAATATTCAACTTAGTTTAAAAATAAGTCTATGGCATTGTTTTGCCGTAGAGGTTTGAAAATAATTTGTGAAATAAAATAAATTAAAAATGATTTAGACTGGGCATAATAAAACTCTACCTTTCATAGTTGCATCACTATTGATGTTGTTTCCATTACCATGTTTCCCTTTTTTGTTGCTACAATCAACATAGACCGTAACCACCATTTATTATGATTCCACTTCTTTACCTTTTCCTATTTTATCATCGTACTTTACTCTTCAGCGTTATCCACCACTACCATTTGTTATGCTCCTCCTTTGTTAGCTCCTACTATTTTAACGAGCTAGATTTACTCTTCCACAACATAACAACTGGATGATGATCATCCTCAGAGCACACCACTATCGACGACAAAATAAGTTGTTGTGCCTATCACTTCCTCCAGGTATTTACCTTTCTATTCTAAAAACTTTGTTTCCTTCTATCAGTCGACAGACCTTACTAGCATGGCTATCTTCACCGCTAAACTTATACCTACATGTTACTTTTTGCAATTCAAAGACCAAGCCTATACCGCAAAGCATGCGCAGAAGCTTATTTACTGACCACACAACCACAAAATACACTACTGGTCCACAGGTAAAACTAAAGCTTCTACACATACATCTCAGTTCTTAACATAAATTAATTAAAGAGACCCTAACTACATATTTGCAAATGATAGATCTTCTTATTTATGCCATTCCTATTCAGCCCATGCATCTGTGTACAAACATAGCTACATATACTAACTTTTTGTTACTTGATGTTCTTTCCAAAATTATCTATGTTGCTATTGTGATGGTTGGAACTGACACAATGTTGAAGTTAAGACAGCCATAGAGACTAATTTAACTTGCATATGCGAAAAAATGATAGAGTTCCTTCACCATCTGATAAATGTCTATCTCATGCACTTAAACCCGCTTCAGATTCACCCATAAGAATATACTCGATGTATACTATTTTATCCACATGAATTTACTCCTATTTCTACTTCTCCCTGAGAATTCCTTTCGCAGATTATAGAAAAACACCAACCGACTCATGAAACGTAGCATGGAGAAACAATGGTACCGCCTAATCAAACTACACAGACCCTTCTAGCCACCCAAAACTATACTCTAGTGGTCCAATGCTTGCACTTCATTTTGTATACACAAAGTATGAATACTGGTATGCTACTTACTCCCGAAGACATGATCTTTTATTGTATATATGCTCCGCTATTTAAACACCTCGTGTCTTTTTACACCATATTTTCATTTCTGCAGCACTTGCTTTCTTACACTGACATTTTTTGAACTCCCTCATGTTTTCATATCATCATTGGTTCTCAGTCACCTGCATTCTATGGTAGCTTTCTCACATGTTGTATGCAATAGCAGTTCAATCTACAACAGAATTCCTAAAAAACTTAGCACAATGACCAATGATCACTCAAAGACTGTCAATAACCAGCACTATTGTTTTTCCCCTCCCAAAGTTTTATCAGTGTTACCCGCAAAATAGGAGACCTATCCCTTTATGACAACGATAAATCCATGTTCTATTACATTAATAGTAAGCAAGGGGCCCTTTGATTAATAAAAAAAAACATATCAATCTATAGTTCTTTGCATACCCAAAACGATTTGTTCTTATTTACGTAAATTGAAAACTATTAGTTCAATATAATTGATTCAAGAAATCATCTTCTTCTGATTTTAGATTTTGAATTGCTTCTTTTATGTAAAAAGAAAAATACTACAGGAAAAATCAGATACCTTATTTTTAGGGCCTGTTTGGCACGTCTGCAACTTTTCTAAAAAGCTGCTTCTGGCTGGGCTACATGGCTGAATGGTTGAGCTGAAGAGATTTGGTGTTTGGCTATCTGGCTTTTAGGTAGGTTGGTTGCAGCTTCTATGATGGGAAATGTCTGAAATGCCCCTGAGGCAACAAATGGCTTGTTTGATGCTGTTTAACGGCAATTAACGCAATTGACTGCAATTAACGATAATTGATAACAATTAACAACAACTAACGTTATAAAAAAATGCAAAAAACATGCAATAAGTGTATTTAAAACAGTCGCGTACTAGTAAAGAAAGTGCCGCAAAAATAGGTATAAGGGGAAATCAAACTCCAACATACTTCTACGTGGGTTTTTGCAATTTTGTCTTTTCAGAATGATAATCCTCGCTGCATCTAAAAATGGCAATCCTCACTAACATTAATCCGACATGAAAGGGGTATTCACTCATATTATTTTCCTTTTTATGTAAATTTGATTCATGTTGCAACTATATTTAGTTTGATTTAATGTGCATGACAACGAGTATAAAGTTGGCGGTCATTCGACCAGGAAAGGTGAAGGATGGAAAGCAGTAGCTTCAATGGTTTTTTTGCTTTGCATCACAACTCAAATTAACTTAACAGGATGCAAAATGTGCCCATGGTTCTATGTACATTTAGACTGTAAGTCACACAAATCAGTGTCTCCCAAGATGAGCTACGAGATATAAGCCTTGACGAGGTCTGAGAATTTGCAAACGTTTCGTGTCCTGGGGCATGTGATCGTGTTATCGTTCTTCTTGGCCATCTCATCGAGAGCCTGAGGTACAACACACAAGCAACACGTTCTAAGTTGAGTATGAATGTTTGAACCGGAAGAATGGCTATAGCAGCTCAGTTCAGTGTGTACCTTGGTGCTATACACATATCCATTTGGCAGAACGAGTGGCGGGTTCTCGGTATCCATGAGATCCTTGGTTATGTAGCAGATGAGCTTCAAATGGTGCTGCTTTGAGAATGGCAGTGGCTCAGCCAGTTTCCAGAAGCCATCCAACGATAAGGGGTCTTCTTTGGGGCAGTTACCCCGAAGCATAATCTTTAGGAGGTCAGGGAGGAAACAAACAAGAGATTGTAATTAACAACGCTAGGTGGTAAAAGTGAGGAGAAAAGTATTTATCATGCAAAGGATATAGAGTCTTGAGGGCTGTCAGGCCTGCTTGCAGGTAGATGTTTAGCAACGGCTCTAGCGTCACGCCATACAATTTGTAGAATTCTTGCTTAAACTGATCCACAAGACAGTCCCACTGGTTTTGCTCAAACAAGACCTGCATGTAAAACACATGGTGTCAGCCAGGTACCAAAACCTTTATATCGTAGCTTACTATGCGGTGCAAATAACAAAAGAAAGAATAGAGATAAAGAAGGTAATATACACCACTCAGAAGCTAGCAAAATCTGGGTTTGCTTTGTTACTTAGGAAAATGACAACATGAAACATCGTACACTGAAATCTTACTCATCGACATACCATGCACACTCCATCTAGCAGAAAGAGGGGTCAAACAAATCACCTCCAAATATAGAAGATAACAACAAAAAATTTAGAGCATTCATGCCACAAATTATTATAAAAGTTGAAACTGATCTATCCCATGTTCTCATCATCAAGTGATTACGAAGTTAGAAAGACGAAGAATTTCAACAAGCAAACCAACATGATCAATGCGCTATCGTAACTATCAACAGTCAGATCAATGTAAGCACCACATTCACCAGTGTTCTATCATATGCATAGATTCATTATTCCACCTCACTGCTATGTTGATGGGAGAACATCAATATCTCAGTTCTTATGGTTTCTCTTTAACGCTACTTTCAAAATTATATCACAATAGCCAGTCTTTCCATTATTGTGTTTACCTCTTTTGTTGCTATAGTCAACGTACTACACTGCTACCATTTGTTATGCTTCTCCTTCGTTGGCTTTTCCTATTTTAACATGGTTACTTTGCTCTTCCACATCAGATCGGTTCGATGATCATCATCATCAGATCACACCACTTTCATTAACAGAACAAGGTATTGTGCATATGGCTTCCTCTGGGTATTCAGCTTCCTATCCTAAAAAATTTATTTCCTTCTATCAGTCGACAGACTCTACTAACATGGATATCACTTTACTAACACGGATAGCTCTTGCTTCTAAAGACCCAGCGACAGCTATGCTATGCTTCTCCACTGCTTGCACTTCGTTTTGTATACCCAGCATACAGAGCTCTATTAAGGTTCCTGGTACTGCACACATCCTCTTTTATTATCTATGCCATGCACTATTTGCGCATCTTGTGTTTTTCGGCACGTGATTACAGTTTGTTGAACGCTTCTCATGTGTTGTCATTTTACTAACTGTCGGTGTTTTAGAACTGAACTTACGTAAAGATTGTTTGATTCGGGGGTTCCCCTAGGCTCAAAATCATGCAGAGAGGGAGACACGGGGATTTTTATACAGGTTCGGGCCTTCTCCTGAGAGAATAACAACCCTACTCCTGTGTGTATGTATTGAGTACGCTAAATTACAATATCAAGAGAAAGACTAGAATGATGCGCCTTGTGCCCTTGATTGTGTTTCTAATTGCCCTCCCCTGATCCTTCTGATGATTCTGCCTTTTATAGTACCCGGAGTGTGCTACTGTTTTTCCAGTCCAAAGGGCACCTTAATGTTCCAGATTATAGAGCCGTTACTGGAGATTATTGTGGGAGTAGTAATGTTCCCACGTCGCGAGGTAGTTACCACCATGATAGGGAGTTGATTCATGCCATTATTCCAGATAATAACAGCGTAATTTACTGTTCATATCTTCAAATATGGTGCAGAAGAATCCCTGGTCGATTAGGCCCACATGTCTGTAAGCCATATCGACTAGAGACTGGTCATAGGAGAGCTTACGATCAAGACATAGTTGTAGAAAGACTTATGACTATGAGATAGTTGTAGAAGGACTCACGACTATGGGGTGGTCATAGAAGAACTTACGACCTCCAGCTTCTCCCTTATGATTATTAAGGGGTATACTCAAGAACCATATGACGTCATTATTATCCATAATATGAATTACAGATAAATAATTTAAATGAAGATTATTATATCCTCATCACTAACCTTATTCCTCTTTAGTACCGTCGACAATCAAGTCATTGATCTTACGAAATGAAATAAGAAAAATGGCTAAGGGTTCTTGGAGGAGAATATGGTTGCTCTTTATTGCGATGAACTAGTTATTACAGGGGTGCCTTAAGTAAGGCGACAAACTAACCCTAATCACACTGAGTATGTTGTTTGCTATACTTCAATGGACTTCGGATGGAATCCAATTGGCCTTGATTCTATTGATCGAGAGCTATCTCCGAGTCTTGTTGTTGTTGCTATTCATCATCCATCTTTAAATACTTAGCGAAGAGGTGGCGGTTACTCCTGGAGAAGATACCTTCTGGAAGTGACGCGTCAGTCGGGGAGGTAGTTGTTGTCAGTAAACCACCAAATGATCGCCGGTTACTGTTAACAGGAGATTAAATTGTACGGTAGTTATTATCAATGAATTAGGGCTGAGAAGCGTCGTGTGGTTTGGAGCAAATAAGACATGTGTTCCATTCATCACATGGAAGGGATATACTTGGATCTGGGTCCAAGTACCAGTTTAAAGATCCTACGTGTAGTTAACTGGTCAGGTAATGGGTACAGGGTCTCTCCGACCAGGGTACTCATAGAGCACCTTTCTAGGATTCTCACGACCACAGAGGTCGTTAACCATGGGGGTTACGACAACAAGAATTATATGGTGTTTAATTGAATATTAAACTAATATCGAGGAATTCAATCCTCGTTAACTAGCCCCCGAACTTTTAAGTGAATTTGTAATGTGAACCCTCTCCGATGGAATTTATATCGGGAACACCTTCATTTAATGGCGAGAATAATGAAGTGGTTTGTATTCACTTTAAAGTTGAGGAACTGCGTGGGAGACTGAAGATGTTTATGTCTGTTGAGTCCGTTGGGCTTCAGGCAAACACTTTTTGCAGTTAAGGAGTTGCGGCTATAAAATCCCCACAATATGCCGACTTAGGGGTTTTACGCTCTCAGACTTTCCTTCAACTTCCTTTCATCTTTTCACCCAAAAAACCAACAATGTTGGATTCAATTACCAACTGGCTGGTTTATGATTTGAGCGAAAAGGAGCTCAAGAGTTTGGAGAAGAATAGGATGCTCCTTGACAAGACCTTGATTTCTTGGAGATCAACAGTTGAAGAGCACTTTCCGAGCGACAACGATGGAGAAATTCTCATTTTTCTTACGTACATCGAGTGCGGGTCTATGTTACTAGTGCACCCATTTCTTTCCAATGTTCTTGAGTATTACAAAGTTGAGTTAGTGAATCTCGCTCCTAATTTGATCGCCTGCCTCAGCATCTTCGTCTATCTTTGCGAAGCATACCTAGGGATTCCACCAGATCTAGAAGTCTTTAAGTACTTCTACAAGATGACGAAGTTAGGGAAGTCGACGGCATCACCCGGGGAGTGCACTTTGTGCCTCCACGATGGGAAGGCTGAGGAGTATATTCGTATGTACTCCAAGTTTTCGTGGTCGTCATGGAAAGAAGAACTGGTTCTACATGACGGTCACCAAGGGAGATAGCCTCTGCTTTGCCGGTAAGGTGGTGATCGAAAATCCATAGTGGCGATCCTCCGCGAAGGAGGGAAAGGTGGGCAGATGGATTGAAGCCATCAACCACCTCAATATCAAACGTCTAACTTCTTGGCACGTGGTGAGGGATTTCTCCATGTGCCGAATAAGTCCTCTAAAGCTCCGAGCATGTACCCATGCTTTGGTATGCTGGTCGGGATGATTTGACAAGGGATTCTTCAAAACGTAAGTCCTTTCTCTGACCAGTCTGATTTATCTTTGTTTGATTATTTTGTAACCTTAAAGTCTCCCTTATTTTTCACAGCTCTTTCCCCTGAAGAGACCAGGGACAGGATCAAGATGGTTTACGCTGGGGAACCTAATAATAAGGCTGATGTTCCCTGGATTTTAGCTGTTGCCTCGCGAGAAGAGAGAATAGAGAGACTCAAGGTAAAAAATAATATCCTCTTTTCATTGTTTATGTATTTTCCGATCGGTAGGCCATAATACTCCTTTAATGTGCAGTCGGTTGGGTCAAATATTAATGAGCTCACCGAGAGCTCTAATCCAATCTTTGCCCCAACCACTTCTACTCTGACAACCACTCAGGATGGTGGCCCCCCAGAGGTAAAAAATAGCACCAAAAAGAAATACATATTTTTGGATGAAGAATTTCATTACTAACCTGGACTTAATTAACAATTAGGCGGAAGAAAAAGAAGACCCACCGACCAAAACTGCGATGGTCGTAGACTCCAAAGTGGTCGTGATCGGCTAGGTAGTTACTCCTAAAGAAAATGTTCCGAAGGTCGACGAAACCACCATCTCCGAGCTGATGGTCAGGGAAATTATCTCTGACCAAGTGGTCGGGGAGATTACTTTCGATCTCTAGTCAGAGGATGTACGGGGTCTAACCAGCCCTACCGGATCAAAACCGGTGAAATCAGTCGAAAAGAAGAAAAAGAGGAAAGCAAGTGCTCTGAACTTTTCTCCGGGGTGTTTCAACTTCAAAACCAAGAAGACCAGGTATGTAAAATGAAAGAATCTACATAAATCCATACCTTTTGATTCTCTTGTATTCTGAAGTCTTCTCTTTTTGTTTTTGTTTTTGTAGATCCTCTAGTGTTCAGATCGCTTCTAATTAGAGCACCCCTCTGGAGGAAACTCCTGAGGAAAGGATGGTTGAGCTATCCCCTGAGCGAGTGGAAGCACCAATGCCTGCTCCTACTATTCAAGAGTCCTTAGCGGCTCCAACCCCGCCATTGGATGCTGAGGCTGAAAAAGAGTCCCAGCAGGTTTTGCCCACTGCTGGGACCGAAGTAGTCGAAGAGGAGGGGGCAAGTTTGCTTCCTTCTCTTTTCAGTGGTCGTGTGGCGAGGACGTTTGCTTTAGTTAGGAGGACTTCTCATCCCAAGTACATCCCCAACCGTCCTCAAATCTTTCATGAAAAAAAAGACTCGAGGAGATTTGGTGGAGGAAAATTTCAGACTGTCGATCGAAGATAGATTTTGGGACCATTTACTCTAATTATGCGAACAAGGCGGCCCAAGTAAATACCTATGACCATTCCCATAGCATATGGAATTTATGTGAAACTTAAGGAAGTTTTCTATCTTGCTTTTTGCAGCATATGGTGGAGAACATTGTTGTGATCGGAGAGCTAACCCTGCGAATAACTTCCTTAGAAAAGGAAAATCTCCGATTGAAAAGTAAATACTTATTCTTAACTTCTTATTCCCCTTTTGCTATTCTATTCCTTGTTGTTTCTTAATTCTCCCCTTATCGTGATTGACAGAATTAGAGAATTTTGAAAAAGTGGGTAAAGCCAAGGGAACAGTCATAGCCACACTTCAAGAGAGGTGCAAAGCCAAAGATCAGTCGATCGAAGACTGATCGACTAGATTCAATGAGACCTCCTTGAAGCACAAGGAAGCTCTTGAAGCTTTCGAAAAGAAGACTCAAGGTAACTGGTCGTAAACCCAGCCAGTTTATTGTGTGTTTTTAAGTTTATTTCTTTTACATTGATCTACTCGTGTAGAGCAAGCTCAAAAGTTAGAATGAATAGAAAAAGCTCTTGAGTTCGAGCAAGACAAAGAGAAGGAACTCGAGAGGAATCTTCAGGAGAAGATCCTTGCTTTCAACAAGATACTTTCCGACATGGGCGCAAAAGCATTTGTGTCGACCTCAAAGAACCCAACTGAGAAGGCAAACTGTCTTGGTCAACAGCTCGAGATCCTCCAAGATTTGCTCACGACCTCTTGGAGAAACCATACGAAGACGATGAGAGATGCGGCTAAAGATGGGGTTAGCTTTGCTTTGGCAAAGCTTAAAGCCTCCGACCCCTCCCTTAATCTCCAAACGCTTGAAGCAGATTTCAACTGCTCGGAGCAAGATGCAGCCAAGATCTTCGAGGGGTAAAACCCTTTGGAAATAAGGTTGTAGAGGAGATGAAGGTCGGATCTCTATCTCATATCGACCAATCTATTGGTTCCGATGAGTAAAATAGATGTAATAGTAGATTGTAATATAAAAAACTTAGCTTTTGTCATCAGTAAAGCTTTATGTTTATTTTTCAACTTGTTGAGTATATATTTCCTAGCCTCCGACTGTTTGTGTAGTAGAAAAACTTACTATAGAAGCAGTAGACTAAGAAAACAAGTTGCGACCAATGTACAAAGTATGTACTGATTATGTTGTAAAAAATGATCTAATTAACACTATGAAATCAGTTTGGTCAGAACCAGTGTGTGATTTCAATTAGTTTGAGATCTATTTCCATAATCGAAATACCACATAATACATTGTCTGGTCGTAAGATGCCATGAGACTTAGTATGCAAAAATGTATGCAAAAACAATAAGTGTTCTTATTTATACATATTATCCAAGCTGGTTATAAAAGTTGCTAAGAACCAAAGACATGATTGACACTTCGCACAACGTATTCATTCTTAAGTTCCGACTAAAAGCGAAAATCGTAGGAAAATGATCGTCGCTAGAAAACTCCTTCCAGTAGGCAGGACCACATGCAGAAAGGAGAGATTTCAACTAGGAGGCTTTTCGTGTCTCGACCAGTTGGAAAACAAGAGAAGAACAGAATGTTGAAGTGGAAAAAGAAAGTCTTTAATGCCTTTAGCATGTAAGAAACTATATCGAGATGCCTGCGTGATTTTCTTTTACTCGTTTTTTCTTTAGAGAAAAGGATGTACGGTCTTTCATGAGAACCATCTCTGTGACAGTCACGATAAAGATCCTTATGGCATCAAAAGCCAAAAAGTAAAAGATATCATCTAAAAAGGATGTCGGAGGTTAATTGATCTTCTCCAATGATCGTAGACAATAATAGTATTTGATCAAGCAATGGATAATCGAAGTATAAATAACATCACTCATAAAAAAGTAAAGTAATAATGCATCTTTATTGAAATTTGAAAATGAAAAGAAAATTCATACATAGAACTTACGCAATTGATCAATATTCCAAGAATTAGACAAAACACGCTCGTCTAACATGGCAAGTCGTACCGAACCTGGTCTGGTTACTTCGACCACAATGTATGGACCTTCCCACTTGGGGGAAAGCTTGTTACAATTTGCCTAGCTCTGAATTTTCCTAAGAACAAGACGAAGACATTGCACCTTAGGACCGTGGTACCTTTCATGGCTTGTTGGTAAACTACTGATCGTATGAGAGCTTTGTTTCGTCTTTCTTCAAGGAAATTGATATCGTTGAGTCGTCGTTCTATTTGATCATTCTCGTTGTAACAATCAGTTTGAGTAGAGCAAATTTTTAGTTCTGGAGGAAGCATGGATTCAGCACCGTAAAATAGGAAAAATGGTGTTTCACCGGTCACACGACTGGTCATGGTCTGAACGGCCCATAGTACAGAGGAGAGTTCTTGAACCCAAGCTTCTGACCATTTTATTAACTGGTCGAATACTTGGCATTTTACTCCTTGTATTATTATACCATTAGCTCGCTCAACTGCCCCGTTACTCTGAGGGTGAGCAACGGAAGCGTAATGTACTTTGATGCATAGATCCTCGTAGAATTCCTAAAAATTCCTTCTCAAGAACTAGGTACATTATCTGTGATTATACGACTGGGTATGCCAAATCATGTAATCACATTTTTTGTAATGAACTTCTTGGCAGCTTTAGTTGTTGTTTTAACAACTAGCTCGGCTTTTATCCATTTTATGAATGTATCAATCATAACAAATAGGAATTCAAAGCCCCCGGGTGCTTTTAGCAAAGGCCCTAGAATGTCTAATCCCCAGGTAGCAAAAGGCCAAAAAAGATGTATTGTTTGCAAAGTTTGTGCCTGCTGATGTACTTATCAAGTATGAAATTAGCATTGTACACACATTGTCACAAGTTCTTTTGCATCATGGAGGGTAGTTGGTCAGTAGTATCCTTATCTAAAGGTGTCAGTGATCTAGAACCGATCTTACATATGATTGTTTGATTCGGGGGGTCTCCTAGATAAGAATCACGCAGAGAATGACACAAAAATTTTATACAGGTTCAGGTCTTCTCCAGAGAGAATAATAACTCTACTCCTATGTGACTATATTGAGTATGCTGATTACAATCAAGAGAAAGACTAGGGCTTGTGCTCCAGATTGCGCTTGTCCTTTTCCTCTTCTGCCTTCTGGCTTCAACCTTATATAACGTATGAAGAGGTAGTAGTTCCTCCAGACGAAGAGGCATCCCAACGTTTCAATTAACGAACCGCTTGATGGAAGTTGTCGCTAGGGACGTGGCACCCCCACGTTGCTAGGCAGTTGTTGTCAGAGACAGAAGTAATTCATGCGGTTACTCACAGAGAGCAACAACATATATTAAGTACCCTATTTGTTAAACATGATGCATAATATTTCCTAACTGATTAGGCCCACAAGTCAGCAAGCCTTATCAATTACAATTTTGTCGAAGCCAGGCTGATCGAAGCCAACTGAGTAGTAGAAGATCTTACGACTGCTCGATAGTCATAGAAAGGCTTACGACTGCACCATGGTCATAGGAAGACTCACAACCATGGGGTGGTTTACGACCAGGCAGCTTGACATCTCCCTTATAAATATTAAGAGGTATACTTAAGACTAATATGGAGATGTTAATATCTATAATAAGAATTACAGATCAATAAATAAATGAGGACTATTAGATCCTCATCATATAGCCCCCCAGCTTCAAGTGAAAGTAACTTACTTGGAAAAGGAGTCATAGAAGGTCTTACGACTACAAAGTAGTCGTAGAATGATGGTCAGAAGTAAAAGCCTTTCCGACCGGTATTTCATTTGACCAGAAATAGACTTAGTCAAGAAGATAATTTCCCTTGAGGTGTAAAGACAGACTCGGTTTTCTCAAACTGGCGAATTAAAGAATCTCAATCGACTCTTACAAATCTATCTGTTGGAGCGGTTCCCGAAGAGGTGGCAACTGTTGGGTTCCCACGATCTTTTAACTCAAGCGTGCGATTATAAGAAGGCACCGTAGGCGCAGCTTAGGGTTTTTACTTTCTCCATTTGCTTGCACTATTCGTTGAGCTCTTGCGCTCTCCGCCGCCAACTAAATCGTTCTCTCTCTTGAAATCCTTCCAAACCCAAAACACTCGCACTTAGAGAAAATGGACAGAGCCGCTTCTAAGTGGGCGGAATCAGAGATGGATTCATTCAAGATAAAGACTTCGGTCGCTGTCAAGAAGATTCCGAAGAGGGAATTCGTGAAGTGGATTGAGGCTGTCGGGGGAGATCAGTCAGATCCCCGTCTTTCAGGCGTACTGGGGGTGTGGCCTTTGACTACCTGCTCATCCCTTCCTTACACTCGTACTCGAGCACTTTGGGGTGGAGTTGGTGAACCTTCTTCCCAATTCCATCACAATGTTAAGTGTGTTCGTGTACTTGTGCGAAGCTTACCTTGAGATCCTTTCAGACCTAAAGCTCCTCCAATACTACTATGGAACGAGCAAACAATCTGGAATCGCTGGGAGCTGTGAACTAAAGCTCCACGACAGGAAGACCAAGGAGTAGATTCAGATGTTCACCCGGTCGTCGTTGCCGGGGTGGAAGAAGAAGTGGTTCTATTGGGAGACGACCAATGAAGACAACCTTTCCTTCGTAGGGAAGACTGCTTAGAAGATTTCTTCCTGGGATTCGACTCCCAATGATCTTGGCCGGATCGCCCCCTATATTCAAGTCATAAAAGACTTAAAGGAAGAGGGGCTTACCGGATGACACATGGTGAAGGATTTCATCACGCGTCGCATCAGCCCTTTGAAGAAATGAGTACATCCCATATGGAGGTACTCGAGGCTAAGGATTCGACCAAAGATTACGAGAAAGGTAAGTAATCTTTAAACTTAGCATTATTTTGGTTAATCTCAAGCCTAACCGCTAAATATTTTATCCGCTTACGCAGATCTCCCTCAAACAGAGATTGATACCTGAGTCAAACTTGTTTGCGAGAAAAGTCCACCACCTGATGTGGTGGCTCCTCGAATCCTAGTGGTCGTGTCCGCAAAGGAGAAGAAGGAACGCCTAAAGATAACCAAGGATTGATTCCTTCTTTGTACCCTCGTAGTCGTAGGAAACAACCACTAAATAATATTTCTCTTTCTGACCATTGCAGAAAGCAGGTATGGAAGACCGTCAAGACGACCAAGAGGTTGGACTGATGGTTATTGGCATGGAGGCGGAGCAAGTGAAAGCTCCTTCGGCCAAAAATCGTCGACTTATAAAGGCTGTCGACAAGCAAGAGATGGGCTCAAGTTTCGATTCGATTAGGCCCTTTACGCAATTCTTTATAGACATAGTTGTTGTGGAGAAAGCAAAAATGATCGAAGCAATTGAAGCCCTTAAGCACAAAGCCTCCAAGACCAAGGTACCATTCTACTATGATGACAAGACTTTTTTAGTCTCAACTTCTCATAGCTTTCTTAAGCGACTAGAAAAGGAGAACTGGAAAAGCTTTGTGCCTTTTGTGAAGGATATCGTTGCGTCGATAGAGCTTATTGTCGAGGGAAGTACTGCTCCTGAGGTGGTCGAAACAGGTTTCGACCATCAGGAGGGCCAAGGAGCGACAGTTCTCGCTCAACACCAGCGACCAGACGTGGTCGTGGCGAACCCCATTCCTTAGCTCAAATTTCGACCAGACGTGGTCGAAGAAAAGAAGTTGAAGAAATCTTCCTTAGGGAAGGTTTCTTCTGGATTCAAGATCAAGTCTAGGAAATGAAGGTATGTAAAAAGACAAAAGTACAAGAACAGCATTTACCTTTTGCTTTCTACAAATTTGACATGTTTTCCTTTCTGTGATCTTAGCCCAACCCCTCTAGCCCCCGAGGACGCTTCTGTCGAGAAGTTGTTGCCCTTTCTTCTGCAGTCGAGGAAACGACAGTAGGAGTGGCCACGACTACGGCCACTGTCTCTTTGGTGGAAGAAGTCTTTGCTGCTCAAGCGACTATGACCACGGAGGCGGTCGCGGGATCGACCGTCGTTCCTCCGATGGAGGTGGTCGTTCCTGCCAAAGCAACCATGACCACTAAAGTGGTTACGGAGGCAGAGGTAAAGACAGGGAATGATGCGGCAGAAGCATTTGGGCAAGGTGGCGGAACTTCCGATCATCGTGTTGGAAAGGAAGTCATTGCGGACGTTCCCTCAGGCTCCCAAGGAAAAACTGCCGACGCTGTTATCACCAAAAAAGAAGAAGAAGAGTACCTTAACTTCTTCTCTGAGTTCTTTGGACCTACTTCCATTGTGGGATCTTCCGCATTCAGGTCTCGTAACCGAGTTTGTCACCCTAAGGACATTCCTAACAGGGGGAATATTTTCGATGACAAGCATCTCGAAAAGGTGTGGTGGAACCGAGTCGAGGAGATCGATCAATTGAAGGATCCTACAAGAGTATTCTCCATGTTTGCTCGAACGAGCATAAATGTAAGCATCTGATGCCAAACATTTACATATGTGGTTTATTTCTCGCTTCTCATTGTCTTTCTTTATGCAGAAAGTTTTGGAACAAATTGTCACTGTTGGTGAATACAACCGATAACTTATACAACAATGACAACAAAAAGCGGAACTCTGCGTGCAGACAAAGAGATGGTAAGCTACTGCCATTCGTAATCATTTTTTACTTGACTACTTGTGCAGTTCTCATGTCTATCTTTAACCTTTGCAGGTTTAAAAATGACGAAAAATCCCTGGCTGACGCACTCGACCACGAGAAAGTCGAGACGAAGAGGCTAAGGGATGAAAATCTCGACCTGATGAAGAAACTTTAGGAGGCTAACTCTGCAGCTTTTGATCTGCAGAGTGAGATAAACCGTAAGTTCTGAACTTAATACTACTTATGATAATGATCTCCTGTTCTTCCTCTAATTCTTATTTCTTTTCAGAAAAAGAGGTCGAAATGGGTAGGCTCCAAACCGAGGTCAACGAAAAGGCCTTAGTTGTTCATGAACTATGTCGTTCTGCCAAAGAAAAAGAGTAGGTGATGAAGTCATAGGCATAGCAATCTGCGAAGAAGGATGCCTCCCATGACAATGAAATTAAGCAACTTGATGCTCGACTGACGGGTAAGTAACTCTTTACCCACGACCAGTGTTGCTTACGAGTTGTTTAGGGATATGCTTATGACTGGTCGTACTCTATTTCAGAGCAAGCAGTCAAAATCAAGTGACTCCACGAAGCTTCAATTCGTAGTTAGGAGGAGACAAAGTCGGTGAAAATCAACCTTCAAGACAACATCTCACTTGTAAACAACGTACTCGGTGGGCTTGGTGCTGAGGAAGTTACTCCTCTTGAAGACACCCTAATTGCTCAATCGAGTATTATTGGATAGCAAGTCAGAGACTTAAGGGAGCTGATAACTACTCTGAAGGCCAACCAGGCTGACTCGATAAGAGAAGCGGTCGAAGGTGCAGTAGGTTATGCCTTGGCAAAACTTAAGGCACACGACCGTAATCTCGATCTTTAACCAATCGAGGACGACTTCGACTGCTCCGAAGTAGAAGCAACTCATCTAATCGAGATGCAAATTGGATCTCCTTCATTAGAGTGGATTTTAATAGGAAAACTTGTAAAGACAAGTCTTTTGGTTATGAATATATATACCTGCTTTTTCCTGCAAATTATCTTGTCGAGTAGTTAGTAACTCATAAGATAATGAATAGAAAAAGGAAATCGAATTTAAGACTAAGAATTGAAGTCATATTAATGGCTTTATCCTAGCCCCCGACTATTTGCTTAGTTTATATAGATAAACTAAGTAAATAGTGTATATAAGGGTTTGCTTAAAAAAAGAAGTTTTTCCTACTTGTGTTGTCGATCTTGATTATCAAGTTCTAGTCGTAAGAGTTTAATAACAGATAGACACTAGAAAGTTCCTTCTAGTGGGCAGTACCACGTGTAGAGAGGAAAGACTTCAACTAGTGAACCTACATTGTCCGACTGTAGTAATCGAATTAGGATCATCAACACGAGTGGGATAAACTCTTCGGAGTGCCTTAAAAATTTATTCAACCGTTTCCAGTAAACTCAATTTGTTTAACACTGATAGCAAGAGTTGGAAACAGTACGACGCTAGGAAGTTCCTTCTAGGGGGTAGGACCACATACAGAGAGGAAAGACTTTGACTAGGTGTTGTGTATTTCTCCGACCAGTTTAAACGCAACTGAGGTTACTAAAAGGAGTCAAACAAACTATAAACGTATACTCCGCTTAGAGAATTTTTCAAAAGTAATGAAGAAATAAACTAAGGTTAAAAAAGCGCTGGCTTTGAGAATGTTTTGACCACTTTTGTTAAACCCAGTTTCTTTGTATTGGTAGCAAAAGTTAGGAACAAGGCGACACTAGGAAGTTCCTTCTGGTGGGTAGGACCACGTGCAGAGAGGAAAAACTTCGACTAGGTGATGTTACCCTTCTTCGACCAGTGTAAAGAAAAACAGAGTGTATAAAAATCATTGGGTAGTGTACCCTTCTGAAGATAGTCGTAGATAGGATTCATCCAGGTATCCCCGTACTCTAAAGAGGTTGTCTCAATAGGAGGTGTTTCTGGTGCTTCGACCAGAGACGGCTTCTGGAGCTGCTCCAAGAAGACTCCTTGTGGTACTTGAGATCAGGAAGAGGCTATTCGAGTTAACTGGTCAACGAGAAAATTATCCTTTTGAGGAATGTATTGCAACTCGAAACCGAAAAAAATGCTTTTCAAGCCTTCGAACTTTCGATAAGTACTGAGACATGGTTGGATTAGAGCACTGGTACTCTTTTTCGACCTGATTCACGACCAGTTGAGAGTCTCCTCTCATGAATAGTCGTCGAATCCCGAGCACTTTCGCCGCTCGTATGCCAGCCAACCAACATTCGTATTCTGCCACGTTGTTAGTGGTAGGAAAGTATAATTGAATAGCATACGTTAAGGTCTCTCTGGTAGGAGATCCCAGGACCACCCCAGCCCCCAAGCCACTCAACATAAGTGACCCATCAAAGTACATCGTCCACTGGTCGTGAGAATCGTACTGAGGATCCTGAACAGGTTTAGAATTTGTCCATTCGACGACAAAGTCTACCAAGATCTAGGATTTAATGGTTGTTCGGGACACGAAATGGAGGTCGAACTCCCCAAATTCTACTAACCATTTTGCCATGCATCTTGCTGCTTCCTTGTTCTGGAGGACCACTCCTAGGGAAACTCAAATGGCACAATTATCTTGTGCGCCTGAAAATAATGCCGCAGTTTCCTCGAAGACATCAGGAGGCCATATAGAAGTTTTTGAACCTGAGGGTATAACTCCTTAGGACCATGTAAAACTTCACTTACGTAGTAAACTGGTCATTGGGCGTTTTCACATTCTACGACTAGTACTGCGCTCACTGCCTGTGGCGTGGCAGCTAGATAAATTAAGAGCGTATCTTCTGGTTTCGGAGAAACCAAAACAGGAGCACTCGTAAGATACCTCTTGACATCCTCAAAGATTGTGTTTGCCTCTTCTGACCACTCGAAACTCTTATGTTTTCTTAGAAGTTTGAAGAAAGGAAGGTCTTTTTCTCCCAGTCGTGCGATGAAACGACTTAAAACCATCATGCACCCTATGAGTTTCTAGAATTCTTTCTTTGTGGTCGGAGGGCGTATTGTTTCAATGGCCTTTATCTTTTCAGGGTTTTCTTCAATTCCTCGTGCAGAGACATGGAATCCAAACAATTTCTCTGAAGAGACTCCGAACACGCACTTTTCAATATTGAGTTTCAAATGGTGTTTTATGAGGTTGTCGAATGTTTCTTGCAAGTCGAAAATATGATTAAGTCGCTTGATACTTTTTACGACTATATCATCAACATAGTCTTCCAAATTTCGACCTAGTTGATGTGAAAAAGTCGTTTGCATCAAGCATTGAAAAGAAGTGTCAACATTTTTGGATCAAATGGCATTTTGACATAGCAAAATATTCCAAATAGTGTAATAAATACGGTCTTTTTTTCATCATCTAAACACATACTAATATGATGATAACCAGAGTATGCATCTAGAAAACTTAATACTTCACAACCAGCAGTAGAGTCAACCAACTGATCGATGCGAGGTAAAGAAAAATCATCTTTAGGACAAGCTTTATTGAGATCAGTAAAGTTTACACACATACGTAACTTACCATTAGACTTTCTAACCATTACAGGGTTACACATCCACTCTGGGTGGTCAACTTCTCTTATAAAGCCTGCTCTAAGTAACTTGTCCAATTCTGATTTGATGGCTTCTCGTCGATCAGGTATAAATCTCTGTAATTTTTGTTTTACGGGTTTCTTGTCAGGCTGTAGAGCTAGCCAGTGCTCGATCACTTCCCTAGGGACTTCGGGCATGTCGAATGCTTGCCATGCGAAGACATCTACGTTAGCTCGGAGGAAAGCGGTGAAGGCGTCTTCCTATTTGAGGTTGAAAGTAACCCTGATGCGAACAGTCTTCGAGGGTTCCTCTGGATTAGAGGGACTTCCTTGACTTGAGCGTTCGGCTTCGACGTAGCTTTAGGCTTTGACTGCTTGGTCGAAGGCTGCCCCTTACTTGCTTCTCGAGTCGGTATCTGGCCAATCATCTCGAGGGACTTGTGGTCGCATGTAAACACCATCTTCCTGTCACAATGTACTATGATCACTCCTTTATGACCTAACATCTTAAGACATTGATACCCGTAGTGAGCAGCTATTAAGAATCGTGCCAAAGTTGGTCATCCGAGTATGGCATTATACACTGTATCAAAATCGACCACATCAAATGAGATTTTCTGTCCTGAAATTTCTTGGAGAACCAAACATGACTGGAAGAGAAACTTGGCCAATGGATTTGGCCGAAGACCCTGGTACAATCCCATGGAATGAGTATCGTACAGGTTTTATTCTGGTCCGAGGTACTTACATCTCGTCCAAGGCACTCGTAAATAGAATATTTAATGAACTGCCACCATCAACTAACACGCGATTCACTCGACAGTTGTTGATGGTGGGCTCAACTACGATCGGATATCGACCTGGTCGAGTGGAAGGGATCGAACAGTCCGCCTTCTCGAAAGAGATGGGAACTTTCAACCACTTCAATGATTTAATGACACGAGGAGAGTCAATAGAGTTTACCTCTCGTGCGACGGCCTTGAACTGTCACTTTGACTCGTATGTCGAAGATCCCCCAAAGATGTGGTCGATGGTATGCTTCAGATCTTTGAACGACATCTCCTCGTCGTTGTCCGACTACTTACGGCCACTCGTTTGTCCTACCTCCTCGAGTGTAGGGAGAGGTCCTTTGCCGGTGTAGTAGTCCTCGAGTTTCTTTGGAAAACACGACAGTTGCGAAGGTCATGTCCTTCCTTTTTATGGAAAGGACACCAGCTAGGCTTGTCGTTCTTCCACTCGGGGCGGTTACCTTTGCGTCGTTCGGAGTACAACTTAGAACTCCGTGGCTCCTTACCGCTTACGGCCAAGACTTCCTTAGAACTATTGACTTGAGGCTTTCGACCCTTTGACTTGTTCTTGGATTTCTTGACCTTCTTATCCTTCTTTTTGCTACTTTCGCCTGCTTCTTGACGATCTATGTCATCCCGATCGATGGTTTTGTTCCACTCGACTGCTTCCGCAGCAGTCTCATATCGATCGGCCATCTCGAAGAGCTCAATGACAGTAGTAAGGGGATTCAAAGCGATGTCCTCCGTAATCCTTCTGCTACGGACTCCCTGCTTAAAGGCTTTGATAACAGATGAGTCAGAAACCTCTAGAATCAAATTGCGAACCTGACTAAAACGCCTGATGAATTGGCGCACGGTCTCGTGGTTGTTTTGTCTCATCTTGTGCAGGTCGTCCATCTTTCCAAGGCGATTGTAAGTGCCCTGGAAGTTGGCCAACAGAAGGTCGCAGAGGTATTGCCACGAATAGATCAACTCGAGTGGTTGGTTTGGCAACCACAATCGAGCGGACCCTTCGAGTATAGTTGGAAGGTAATTCGCCATGACGTGCTCTCCTCCTGCTGCTGCTCGGATAGCGGTTGCATAGATTTGATGGAATTCGATGGGATTATGTGACCTATCAAACTTCTCCATGTTCGCTGGTCAAAACCGTGGCGACCAGCGAACAACTCGAAGATCATGCGAGAACGCCCGCCATCCGGTAATGACATCATACCACCTTCTCTGTAGAAAAGAAGGGTTGATATCATCATGTGATCATAGACGCCGATACCCGGTCGTGGGTGGACCCAACCTATTATAGGTCTCAGTCCTACGAGGGTAATACTCCTCGTATTCCATCTGTCGTTGCAGATTTTTAGGCCGTAGTGGTGAACGATCATCTCCCCTGGGAGCTTGTCGATCATCATATGTTCGAAGAACTCTTCTCCGACTGGAGTTAAGGTTAGGGGAACGACGTAACCTGTTGTCGCGCCGATCTCCATGAGGCGAGTTGTTCGAACAACTGGTAGTCGACGGAGTCGTACCGCTATGACTTCCATAATGATGTCGGGGAGGATGCTCAAGTCTTGCCATCGTGCTTTGGAGCCTTCGCGCGATCTGTTCAGCGAGGAGGTCGTACCCTAGCACTTGTGCGAGTTCTTGAGTTGGGTTCTCGAGCAGATCATTTATGTGTTGGAGTTCCTGAGCCTCCTCCGACTGATATTGAATGCGCACAGGTAAATTTTTCTAAGCCGTCATTCTTCTCCTTCGGGTTGTCTCAGGATCATCTACATATGATCATTGAGTTTTCCTTAATGGAGTGCGATCATTTTGAGGATTTCACCCACGCTCAGCGGAGTGTTGATCCCGTTCATTGGCGGAGGCATCCTCATCATCGCCATGAGAGGTCGTAGAGTGTGATTAGCGAGGAGCATCCTCGGGTCTGCTTCTAGGAGAGAGATCATGATCTAAGAGGAGGGTGAAGACCTCCTGTGTATGATCACCACTTGCTCTTGAGGCCTCCTGGCTTGAAAAGTGGTCAAATGACACCGTCTAACGACTTGGAGTAAACCTCTCTAGGAAGGGGAACTCAGGGTTATAACCGTCTGTGTCCGCAGGTGAGCCCTACGAACGCGTGGTCGAACTCGTATGAACAGTGTACTCTCCCATATCCTCTTAGGGTAGCCACAGAGTTACGACCACTAGATGTTGATGGAGTCCCGGAATGATGGCTTCCAGGATTTGTCTCGCCAAGTCGAACTGTCTCAGGCGGACTCGAACATTCGGAGGGAGAACCCTTGTCATGTTGTGAGTCTGCCTAGTTGTAGTCCTGATTGCCGTCGGATAGACCCTTGCCTTCTAAGGAAACTGGTCTCTCAGTTGGTCGTACTATTGTGGGGGGAAAAGGATCCCTCCTCAACTCCATCAGTGATATGGTCACCTAGATTTGGTGAATGATCTCTAGAGGCGGCATTACCATCAGATGAAATGATACTCGGCTCGTAGTTGAAGCCGACATCCATATCGATGTCTGCGTAGTCGGCCAAGTTGAACCAATTCCACTTGTGGATATCGTTCCTTTGGTCTATGTAAGACTTCGCTTACGTAATATACTGGTTGTTGAATATTGTCACGTTCAATGACCAGCACAACACTGATTTCTTGTGGTGTCACAGCCAAGTACATTAGCAATACTTCTTTCGATCTTGGAGATACTAAGATCGGGGAATTCGTGAGGTACTTTTTGAGCTCTTCAAAGACATCATTTGCCTCTTTAGTCCATTCGAAACTTCTATGTTTTCGAACAAGTTTGAAGAAAGGTAATCCCATGTCTCCTAAATGTGCTATGAAACAACTTAGCGCTGCCATACAACCAGTTAGTTTTTGGACTTCTTTATTTGTGGTCGGAGGGCGCATCTGGTCAATGGCCGATATCTTTGTTGGGTTTGCTTCAATTCCTCTAACCGAAACTAGGAATCCAAAAAGCTTCCTAGAATAAACTCGAAACACACACTTTTCCGGATTTAACTTAGGGTTGTGTCTTCTTAATTTATTGAAAGTTTCTTGTAGGTCAGAAATATGATCACCAGCATTGATTCTTTTTACGACCAAATCATCAATGTAGGCTTCTAAATTTTGACTAAAGGTTTTTTTTGCATTAGTCTCTGAAAAGTTGCACCAGCATTTTTGAGACCAAATAGCATCTTGACATAGCACAAGGTGCCATATGGTGTGATGAAGGAAGTTTCCTCTTCATCATCTTTACTCATATTAATCTGGTGGTACTCTGAATACGCATATAAAAACTTAATAACTCACACCCTGAAGTAGAGTCTACAAGCTGATCGATAGGTAGAAGGGAAAAATCACCATTCGGACAAGCTTTATTAAGATATGTGAAATCGATACATATTCGTCATTTCCCATTACTCTTTCTAACCAATATAGGATTGGCAAGCCACTCAGGGTGGTCGACCTCACGAATAAACCCAGCCTTAAGGAGCTTGTCAATCTCTGACTGGAATGCTTCCTTCCGATCTGGTGCGAAGCACCTTAACTTCTACTTGACCGGTTTTTTGTTAGGCCGGAGAGCTAGCCTGTGCTCGATCACCTCCCTAGGAACTCCTGGCATATCGGATGCCTGCTAGGTGAATACATCCGAATTGGCTCAGAGTAAGGAGCATGCGACTCTTCCATTTTAGGATGGAGTTCTGTCCCGACCAGTACTTTTTGGGAGGTTGCACTAGCACTTCCCGAGCCCAAACTACGCTTTGACGCTTTCCGGAGAAGCGTCCTTGTCGAGTGGAACTTCCTTGGTTTGGTCGGAAGGTTTTGGGGCCATCTTTGGTCTTGAGTGCTTGACCTACGTGAAAGATTGTAACAGCCCAAATTTTCAAATTTCAGAGAAAATTTAAAACTTAATTATTTTTGTGGATTTTCTGAAATTTTAAAAGCTTTTACTTAATTATTTTAAAGCTAAAACAATTTAATTGCAAAATCTATTACCAAATAATAGTTGAAAATATTTTATTTAAGTCCAAAATGCCTTTGAGAATTTCTGTGAATTTTCTCACAATTTTTGGATTTTATTTTATATTTTCTAAAGCCCTTTTGAATTATCTGAATTAAATCAATTAGAAAATCAAAAGAAATCCCCAAACAGTCACTGGGCCGAAACTCTCTCGGCCCAAGTCATCTCTCACGCGCGCACGGCCTAGCCAGCCCAGTTCTCCCACGCGTTTAAACCCCAAACCATTCTCAGCCGTTGGACTCAAGTTGAACGGCCCGATTTCGGTGAATCTTCGGACGGTCTGAACATCTCACCGAGTGTGGCCATCAGATCCAAATCGAACAGTCACCACGTGCCCACGCCATTCCTTCTTTTCTGCCACTGACAAGTGGGACCACCCTCTACTGTACTTCTTCTCCTTTCCTTTCTTTCTCGCTACCCTTTTCTTTTCTCGCCGCTCCGTCCGCGATGAACACGGCTCGGGAAGCTTCCATACTCGGCCAAATCCCGTGTCAATCTCGGTGATTCCACGAGCATTGAATTCGCCGCGTCCGTCCGCACCCATCACGGCCCTTACCTTCCATCCTAGTGCCCTCAATCCCCGATTTCGCTCCGCCATGCCGCAAGACCTTCTTGCTCTCCACGCCGCTCCGGCCACGCCCGTGCCCTATAAATAGGAGCATCGGGAGCGCCTTCGAGCACTCACCCCAATGCCTCAGAGTGCCTCTCCCCAATCTCTCTCTAGAGCCCTAATTTTGAAGTTCTTCGCCGGTGGCCAAGTTTCGGTTCTTCTTCGATTCCGGTGCCACCATCGACGCTCCGCCCTCGACTCCGCCACCATCGACATCGCCGCGTCACCGCGAAGCCCGTGCGGACTCTCACTTCGCGGAGGACCACGGAACGCCATCTTCGTCGGAGACCTAAACCCGTCGCCGCATAACCCCGTCACCGATGACCTTTCCGCCGCGCATCCTCGCAATCCCGGTGAGCATCGCGATCAGCATCTCCTGTTCTCTCTTTTGCGCGCATCTGCATCCCTCGTCGTGGCGCGTAGCGCTGGCGAGGATGGTCACTGGAGCTCCGTCGGTATCGGCCTACGTGGCTCGGCCACGTTACGGCCAGATCAGCGCCACCTAGGCGCTAGTCGAACATGGCTGCCCACGTGGCACCACGTCATCTCGCCGCACCAAAGATCGCACCACCCGTGCAGCATTCGTATCAGAGGCCGGGTCCATCACGGACCGTTGACCGGTTGTGGGCGTGGTCCATTGACCACAAGCCCACCCGTCAGTGGCACACCACACGCTGACATGTTAAATCCGGAATTTCCTTCAGGAAAATAAATCAAGAATTCAAATAAAATCTGGTTTAGGGTTTTTAGTAGACTTAAACTTCTAAAATCCATATCTTTTGCATCCAAACTCCAAATTGGGTGTTTATAATTTCTAAATTTATATAAAATCAAGATCTAGCTATCTAAACTAAAATTATTTGATTTGGAGTTAGTTTGATTTGTCTTTTTGAATTTCAATTGAATTTGTCGTATTTTCGCATATAGACTTCGACGACTCCGGAGAGTTCGATCCTTCAGAGGATTTAGAGTACCAAGACTTCAACGAAGGCAAGTTATACCATTGACTATTTTGATCCCAATATTTTAAAGTTATTTTATTCAGCTTTTAATTATTATTGCATGCATATTTTTATCAATTATTTTAATTCCCTGTTTAAATGCTTAGTTATTCCAATCCCCTTGGTATAGCCAATTTGAATATTGTTTGCCATGCCCTTGTCACCTTAGTAAAATAATTAAGAGAATTATGCTTAGCCAATGCTTAGACCATAACTGTGATTTTGGAAGGATTTAGCCAAATCTTTTCAAACTGGTTTAAATTTGAATCTATGGTATTGTTTTACCATAGAGAGTTTTTAAAGATAGTTTTACTTAAAATAAAATCAAAAATAGTTTGGACTTGGGCGAAATGGATGAATGGTGGGTGCAGGTTTATGCACGGGCTTAATCTGGTTAAGATTAAGACCTAAGGTTTATTTTGGAAGACGTCGAAGTCAGTTAAGGACCAGTCTTTGAGCCGCATCTTGCTATGCCTTACCGTACCACCACATGTCTTGTCTGGGCAGGACTTGGCTTAATAATTTGTGATACCTCATCGTTATTTGTGCCATGTTGTTTGTGTGGGTGTCGGTTAGACAATAGTCCCACCTAGCGCAAGAGGGGGCTCCCGGAGGACGGTCAGTCCAATGGAAACGAAACCTTAGCAGGCATAAATACTTTAAGGTAGAACTCTGTAACAGCCTTGTGATAATTGCTTAGTCGCACGCCTTTGGAAGCGTGTATTGGCCGACATTAAAAGCAAATTATCTCGTGTGGGTAAAGCTGTACAAACTCTGCAGAGTAGAAAACTATTCGAATAGCCACGTCCGCGGTCATGGACATGCTAGCAAATCCACTCCGAGTTAGACTTTGTTTTTGGTTTTGAAATGTTTTCAACAGATGATTTTAGGATGGACAATCCTTGCGGTAAAATTGGGCAGGTAGCCATGTGATAGGAGGAGGGTATCCTTCACCATTCAATCATGGAGGTTATCCACGCTATAAAACTGTCTTTTAAAAATCTGATTTTAGATATAGTATAAAAATGGCCTTAAAAATTAATACGAGTATTTAAACTGAAAATGTTGTTTTATGCAAATAAACCCTGCCAATCTCATTGTTTACCTTATGCATGCATCATAATTTAATATTGGGTGTAACTTGCGAGCACGGTAGTTGTGCTTACTCTTGCTGAATAATCTTTATTCAGGAGAAGACCTCTATCAAGACGGTGAGGACCCAGACGCTTAGGCTACGCTCCCAAACGATTGCCTATGGCAAGTCGTGTGGCCTACTACTATTGCTTTGCTTCCATTGTGTTTTACTTTATTTGGTCTCAGGCCCTTTGTAATAAACTCTGAGTTATTATTAATAAAATGCGTGATATGTTTGTGTTATCACTTTTGTTTGACTGTGTACACTAGCTATCCTGGACTAGTGTATGAACACAGAGAATTCGAGATCCTTCGCTCCCGAGTTCGACAAAGGTGAATTAGTATCTCTGGTCGAAAGTTCATCGACCAGTTCTAGGGATTTACGATCGCATGCATATGCCATATTTCTATCCCCTCAAACCATAATGACCCTTTTTGGTCCTAGCATTTTTAAACTTTGATAACCGTAATGCGTAGCTATCAGGAACTTAGCCAATACCGGACGACCAGGAATTCCATTGTGTGCAGTTTCAAAATATGCTACATCAAATGGAATATTCTCTGTTCGGAAGTTATCTGGTCTTCCGAACGTAACCGGTGGGAAAAGTTGCCCTATCGGTTTAGCAGTAGACCCTGAAACTATACCAAGAAAGGTATATTTCACAGGCTTTACTTTTGACTTTGGAATTTGCATTTCTTCCGATACTCCCGTAAACAAAATATTTAGAGAACTACCACCATCTATGAAAACTCAATGAACTTTCTGGTTATTTATAGTAGGTTCTATAGCAATAGAGAACCTACCTGGTCGAGTTGAAGAGATAGGGCAGTCTTCTTTGTTGAAGGAGATGACTGTCTCCGACCATCTGAATGGCTTGACGGTGATTGGAGATTCGACGAGATTCACCTCTCGTTCCACCGTCTTCAGATGACGCCTAGACTCGTATAAGGAGGATCCACCAAATATCATATCGACAGTGTGCTGTGGCTCCTGATACTACATTTCTTCGTTGTCGTCCTTATCTTTTTTGGAGCTTGGCTCTCCAAGCTCTTGTATGGAAGGAAAATGACCTTTACTTCAGTAATAATCTTCCAGCTTCTTTTGCCAGGCTCGTCAAGTGCACTGATCATGCCATGCTGCCTGATGAAGTGGACACCACTTTTTGTTCTTTTGTATTTGTCGGTTGGAGCTTTTGCTTTGTAACGACCGGAATAATCTTTCTTGCCCTTGGTGAGCTTCTTCCCTTGTTTATCCAGGCCGGGTTAAGGGATTTTTTCTTTCCGATCAATAGCCTTGTTCTATTCAACCGCCTCACTGGCAACTGCATACCTATCGGCCATGTCGAAGAGCTTGACGGTTGTTCGTGGAGGGTTCATAGCGATATCCTCCATAAACCATCGATTCCTTAATCCTGCTTTGAAAGCCTGAATGACAGAAGAATCTGCGACCTCAGGAATAGAGTTACGAACCTATCTGAACATCTTAATGTACTGCCGAAGAGTTTCATTGGGTTCTTGCCGAATCCGATAAAGATCATCCTCCTTTCCGGGACGATCGTAAGTTCCCTGAAAGTTTGTGATCAACAGGTCGCAAAGTTACTCCTAGGTGTATATTGATCCGATTGGTAGGTTGAGCAACCAAGACCGGGTAGATCCCTCGAGTACCGTGGGCAAGTAGTTTGCCATCACATTGTCATCACCATCAGCAACTCTGATGGCGATAGTATAGATCTGGAGGAATTCTAATGGATTTTGAGTTCCATTGAATTTTTTCATGTTTGCTGGTCGAAATTTGTCCAGCGAGCGCACTGCTTGGAGCTCTGCCGAGAATGCTCGACAATCCGTAATGGAGTCATTACGTCTTCTTTGAAAAGGAGCCAGATTGTAATCAGTTGGAGACCGATTCCTCAGGTTGACATACCGAGTATCCAATGTCCCAATCAAGTCGTAGACGTTAGTATAACGCCTTCGACTGACTGCCTAGTTTAGATGACGTCGAAGATCATCTGAGCCAAGCGATCGCTCCTCTTGACGAGGGGGGGGGGAGTGGCTGCATGGAAGAGCCGTCTTCCCTCGTGATTCTCTGGTCGGAACCTCTGAGGAGGTCTAGGTATCGAACGGTCTCCAGATCAACCATGTTGACCCCTGCTAAGGGAGGAACGCTGGGACGAAGTCAAAATATGACTTTGTGAAATCCTTTGTTCCCTGTACATCTCTGTATGTTGCATGGTCTGCTAAAGGATCTCCGATACCTACCTTGCAAGCTGAACATAACCCAGAGTTTTCGCTAGAGTAGGGTCCGGGTTATTTAAAATATCATGAACTCGTTGCAAGTTCAGGATTGTTACCGATGGTCCTGAAGGATTCCTGGTGGCGGAAGGTGTTCAATGACTTGAATTCTCTCCCAACCCTCTTGCTTGTCCCGTTCGACCCATCATGCACAATGGGGTTGAAATAGGTGAATTAACTGATTGATGTCCACCAGTTCTATTACCTCTGCCATCTCGGGTTGGTGCTTGAGTGCCTGCACCATTTCCACCAACGGGTGTTGGCGGGTTATGTTGTGGAGGATTGTGCATGGCATCTTGATTGGTCTCAATGATTCCGTTAACCTCGTGCCTCCAACAACAGTCTCCCGACGAGTTGTCATCGTAAATAAGGGCGAGCCTTCCACTGCTTCGGCAAGGAGTATCCACGACGGGGAATGGTTTGTGATTACCACCTCCAGTGGGCTTTGTGGTGAATTCAGCCTAATCCGGCGGATTCCCGATCGTACACTGAATTTTACCATCTTCACCTAGCCTTCGACCGGTGGCAATTTCATTGACGCCGTTACCAGGTGTCGGTTGGCCCCTGGAATTGCTGGGAGCCGTTGGCGAATATTTGTCGCTCATGATTGTATCGAGAGTACATTGACCCTCTGATGGTAGCGCTGAGCTTTTGTCGCTGTTGTTGCTGGTCGGAAAAATCGGGCTTGTAGAGGCCTTCGGCCATTCCGAATTGGTCGGAACAATCGATTCCTCTGGGAGCGCCACTGATTGTGACGGTGAATCTTCCTCTATCCGGTCGATCTCGCTGGAAGAGGATGATGACGACATTGCGTTGTGTTCTATGGCATGGATGCACGTGTCCATGTCGAGGTTGGAATAGTCCGCTAAGTCGAACCAGTTCTTCTCATCCCATGTTCCCGCCATGATCGCATAAGCGACAACAGAACAGAAGAAAAATAAGGATTGCTAAGTGAAGAAATCTTCAAGAACTCAACACCTTCTTCCACACGTTCGATGCCAACTGTCGACGATCAAGTCACCGATCTTACGAAATGAAATAAGAAAAATGACTAAGAGTTCTTGGAAGAGAATAGGGTTGCTATTTATTGCAATTTACAAGGGGTGCCTTAAGTAAGACGATAAATTAGCCCTAATCACACTGAGTATGTTGTTTGTTATACTTCAATGGACTTCGGATGGAATCCAACTGGCCTTGATTCTGTTGATCTAGAGCTCTCTCCGGGTCTTGTTGTTGTTGTTGTTCATCATCCATCTTTAAATACTTAGCGAAGAGGTGGCGATTAGTCTTGGAGAAGGCACCTTTTGAAAGTGATGCGTCTGGTCGAGGAGGCAGTTGTTGTTAGTAAACCACAAATTGATCACCGGTTACTGTTAACAGGAGATGAAACTGTATGGTAGTTAGTGTCAGTGAATTGGGGCTGAGAAGCGTCGTGTAGTTTGGCGCAAATAAGACATATATTCCATTCAACACACAGAAGGGATATACTTGAATCCAGACCCAAGTATGAGTTCAAAGATCCTACGAGTAGTTAATTGGCCGGGTAATGGGTACAGGGCCTCTCCGACGAGGGTACTCATAGAGCAACTTCTAGGATTCTCATGACCACAGGGCCGTTAACCACGGGGGTTACAACCATAAGGATTATGTGGTGTTTAATTGAATATTATACTAATATTGAAGAATTCAATCGTCGTCAAGTACATTTCGACACTACCCTCATGAGTTCACACAAACAGCAACTTTGCTGCCACTGTAAACCATAACTCAAACATCACTCATATAAATTCTATTTGTGCACAAGAATGTTTTTTCCCTCTCAATTTGTATCGGTCCTGCAAAAAACAAAGGTAAGGAAGCCACGATTGTAAAAAAAAACAAACTATATAGGGACCTCACCACCCACTGAAAACAGCACCATCAACGCCATTTAGCACGGGTTAACTTCTAGTTGCATTAGTAGCTGGAGCAATGCGGAACTCATGAGTCTGCAGCCACAAAAACTCAGCAACAACGCAGTACAAGGATGGAAAGAAATATCCCGGAAAAGGAAACGGTTGGCAGGGAACAACCACAAGACGGACGCCCGAACGGTTTGGAAACGGAAGACGAGGACCATCAGCAGCCGCGCCCCGTAGTATCCCCTGTGCCGCAGCAGCTGCCGCGGGCAGAGCGCGCTCTGCCTCTATCCCCCCGCACCAACCCCGTCCCCGCCCGCCCACGCGGCGCGCACCCACCACTGCCATCTCGCCCACCCGGCCGTGCCCAACCGCCACGAGGTTAAGCTGCCGCAGCGCATCTCTACGTAGCCACCATTCGGTCCGTACGCTCCCTCTCGGGACTCGGGGTGCACCCACCAATGACCAGTCCAGCGGTCAACCCCACCTTCCATGTCCGCACCAACCCCCACCCCCACACCCACCCTGCGCTACCTATTTAAACCCCATCCCCTCCCTCCATTCCCCTCCAAGAAAAGCCTCTGCTTCCTCTGCTATTCGAGCTCTTCTTCCGCACAGGTCCTTGAGACAACGATCAGTCGATCACCACTTCCAGATACACCTACCTGTCTCTCTAGCTTGCGTGCGTTGGTAGTTCTTTTCCATTTCGATGGAGTGCGAGAACGGGCACGTTGCCGCCAATGGCAATGGTTTGTGCATGGCGAAGTCGCCACTGGCCGACCCCCTCAACTGGGGGAAGGCGGCGGAGGAGCTGTCCGTGAGCCATTTGGACGCGGTGAAGCGAATGGTGGAGGAGTACCGCAGGCCGCTGGTGAGGATCGAGGGCGCCAGCCTGACCATCGCGCAGGTCGCGGCGGTGGCCGCGGCCGGCGAGGCCATGGTGGAGCTCGACGAGTCCGCACGTGGCCGCGTCAAGGAGAGCAGCGACTGGGTCATGAACAGCATGATGAACGGCACCGACAGCTACGGCGTCACCACCGGATTCGGCGCTACCTCCCACCGGAGGACCAAGGAGGGCGGCGCTCTGCAGAGAGAACTCATACGGTATGAACCACGACAGAATTCTTGTTCAATGGCTGAGCATCTCTGCGTGTGAGTCTTGGAAGCCTTATGTGTTTCGTGTATTGCTTGCCTTGACAGATTCCTTAACGCGGGCGCGTTCGGCACTGGCGACGACGGCCACATGCTGCCGGCCGCAGCGACGCGGGCCGCGATGCTCGTCCGCATCAACACCCTGCTCCAGGGGTACTCTGGAATCCGCTTCGAGATCCTCGAGACGATTGCCACGCTGCTCAACGCCAACGTGACACCGTGCCTGCCGCTCCGGGGCACGATCACCGCGTCCGGTGACCTCGTCCCGCTCTCCTATATTGCGGGCCTTGTCACTGGCCGACCAAACTCCGTGGCGGTGGCTCCCGATGGCAGGAAGGTTAACGCCGCTGAGGCATTTAAAATCGCCGGCATCCAACACAGCTTCTTCGAGCTGCAGCCCAAGGAGGGTCTGGCCATGGTGAACGGTACGGCGGTGGGTTCCGGGCTCGCGTCGATGGTGCTCTTCGAGGCTAACATCCTTGGCGTCCTTGCGGAGGTCCTGTCCGCCGTGTTCTGCGAGGTCATGAACGGCAAGCCGGAGTACACCGACCACCTGACGCACAAGCTGAAGCACCACCCCGGACAGATCGAGGCCGCGGCCATCATGGAGCACATCCTGGAGGGCAGCTCCTACATGATGCTCGCGAAGAAGCTCGGCGATCTGGACCCACTAATGAAGCCGAAGCAGGACAGGTACGCGCTCCGCACGTCGCCGCAGTGGCTCGGTCCCCAAATTGAGGTCATCCGTGCCTCCACCAAGTCCATCGAGCGTGAGATCAATTCCGTCAACGACAACCCGCTCATTGACGTCTCCCGTGGCAAGGCGCTCCACGGCGGCAACTTCCAGGGCACACCCATCGGTGTGTCCATGGACAACACCAGGCTTGCCATTGCTGCGATCGGCAAGCTTATGTTTGCACAGTTCTCGGAGCTCGTGAACGACTTATACAACAATGGCCTGCCCTCCAACCTGTCCGGTGGGCGCAACCCGAGCTTGGACTACGGCTTCAAGGGCGCCGAGATCGCCATGGCCTCGTACTGCTCCGAGCTCCAGTTCTTGGCCAACCCTGTGACCAACCATGTCCAGAGCGCGGAGCAGCACAACCAAGACGTCAACTCTCTCGGCCTGATCTCGTCCAGGAAGACCGCTGAGGCCATCGACATACTGAAGCTCATGTCCTCGACATTCTTGATCGCGCTGTGCCAGGCCATCGACCTGCGCCACCTCGAGGAGAACGTCAAGAACGCCGTCAAGAACTGCGTGACGACGGTGGCCAGGAAGACCCTAAGCACCAGCGCCACGGGCCATCTCCACGACGCGCGCTTCTGCGAGAAGGACCTGCTCAAAGCGATCGACCGCGAGGCCGTCTTCGCTTACGCGGACGACCCCTGCAGCGCCAACTACCCGCTGATGCAGAAGATGCGTGCCGTGCTCGTCGAGCATGCTTTGGCCAACGGCGAGGCCGAGCGCAACGTGGACACCTCGGTGTTCGCCAAGGTCGCCACGTTCGAGGAGGAGCTCCGCGCCATGCTGCCCAGGGAGGTGGAGGCTGCGCGGGATGCCGTGGAGAACGGCACCGCCGCAAAGCCGAACAGAATCAGCGAATGCCGATCGTACCCACTTTACCGGTTCGTGCGCGAGGAGCTCGGGACGGAGTACTTGACCGGGGAGAAGACGCGGTCGCCCGGCGAGGAGGTGAACAAGGTGTTCGTTGCCATGAACCAGGGCAAGCACATCGACGCCCTTCTTGAGTGCCTCAAGGAGTGGAACGGCGAGCCCCTGCCTATCTGCTGAAACAGAGGACCAAGGAGATGAAGAGAAGATAGTACGAAGATAGTGTGTGTTTCAGAATGCAGAAGCCTCCACATGTGCTTAGCTGATAATACGTTTGCCTTCTGTTTTTTTTTCTTTCAAAGTTGATGTTTGCAACGTTCTTCCAGAGCTGCTATGCCATTGCCAAGGTATACAGTTTGCGTTACCTGGTAGTGGCAGGCAGCTCTTTGAACTACTGTTGATGTTTTTTTTGGAATGAAATCGGCGGGAGGACTGTCCATTATATTAATAAAGAAGGGGCGAAGCGAAAGCCGCGAAGTACAAGGGATTAATAAAAGGTCTTAATTACAAGGAATTGAAATGCTCCAAACACTTCGCCCCCGCTAGATACCACGTTCTTCCCTCCTCTTTAATCGTCGCTAGGAAATCTAAGGGCGCGGCGGCTCTATTGTTGAAGATTCTTGTGTTGCGTTTCTTCCAAATTCCCCATATAATGAGGATCAGGATCGTCCTCCCGGCTTTCCTAGGGGAGCCTTTCATCTCCACTACATTTGACCACCAGTCCGGGATATTTGTGCTAGGGGGGGGGCCAGAGTGATGGTTGTAGGCTATCGCCTCACCACCGCCATATGCCTCCATATTCTTCCGGAGAAGCGACACTGAGTGAAGAGATGTATGGCCGATTCCGGAGTGTGTCTGCATAGGGGGCAATATCTTTGGTTGGGCCACCCCTTAGCTTCCAGTATGTCTGATGTCCAAAGTTTGTTTTGTATTGCCAACCAAGCGAAGATTTTGCACTTTGGGGGGCTTTTGTTTCCCAAATTATTGCTTTGAAGTTTGTCTCGATGGACCTCAGGAAGTGTAGGGTGTAGGCAGATCTTGACAAATAGGTTCCGTTTGTGGTTTGTTTCCAGAAAATCTCGTCCGAGATGCCTTGTGTCAAGTGGATTTGGTTGGTTTTGGTCCAGAGCCCTACGAATTGTTGGATGTGGTGGATTGTCAATCCCCTCGTCAAGTTTATGTCCTGCACCCATCGTCCGTTTTGTAACGCCGAGGCCATGGTCTGGTTTTTCTATTTTGATATTTCGAAAATCTTGGGGGCTAGATCTTTAGGTGCCTCTCCATCCAGCCAGGCCGAGTACTAGAGTTTTGCCGTCATGCCATCCCCCAGGGTTATCCTAGTTGCCGCCGCAAAGAGATTTCAATCCGAGTCGTCGCAAGGGATTTCCATGCTGACCCAATGTTTGGACTAATTCTTCCACTCCTGCCAGAGCCAACGCAGTCTGATTGCCAAGGAGACTTGCGGGAGGCTGAGGACGCCTAGGCCGTCTAGCTGGGTTGGACGACACACTCTGCCCCAGTTAATCTTGCACTTAGCACCCGAGATATTATCGTGTCCGGCCCAAAGGAACGACGCCTGATTTTATCTAGGGCGCAAAGGATCTCCTTAGGGGTCTTGAAAACTATGAGGTAATAAATTGGGATCGAGGTGAGAACTGATTTTACCAACGTGGCCCTCCCTGCTGGGGATAGGAGGTGCCCCTGCCAGCCCGCCAGCCTCCCCACCACTTTGTCAAGAAGCGGCTGATAATCCACTCTACGTAGTCTTCTGTAGGTGAGCGGTAATCCAAGGTATTTGATCGGGAAAGTCGAAAGGATAGCAGGGCAGTCTTGGAGGACTGTGTTTAGGTCTAAGTTGTCGCAACTTATTGGGAGCACCGTGCTTTTTTGGAAGTTAGTGTGTAGGCCAATTGCATTCTCGAAATTGAGTATGATCTGGGTGGTTATGTAGATTTCGTTTGCGCTAGGTTTGATGAAAATGGCCGCATCATCTGCATAGATGGATGTTCTGAGTCAGGCAAAACGGTCTCATGTCTGGTCAAGGTAACCCAATTCCGTTGCTACCTCAAGAGGACGTTGGATGGGGTCGATGGCCAGTATGAACAGGAAGGGTGAGAGGGGGTCTCCTTGTTGTAGCCCCCTCCCATGAAAGATCGCCTTTCCAGGAATGCCATTGAGGAGGACTTTAGACGAGGCGGATCTTAAGAGGACCGCCACCCAGTTTGTCCATCTGTGGGGGATACCCCTTTTATGAAGAAGGTCGAGAAGGTAATCCCAACGGACCATATCAAAAGCCTTTGCAATGTTGAGTTTTAGGAAGAGTGATGGGGTTTTTGAGTAGTGTAGTCTTCTTATCCAGTTGTGAACATAAAGGAAGTTGTCGTGAATGCTTCTTGTCTTGATGAAGACGCTTTGAGTCTGTGATATCAGGCTTTGCATAAACGGTGCCATCCGCCGCGCTAGCGTTTTTGCAATCCACTTCCCGATGAGTGGATGAGGCTGATAGGTCTAAAATCTTGTACTTTTTTAGCGCCCTCCTTTTTTGGGATCAGCACGATGTTTGCTGTGTTCAAAAGATGAATGTACGACGTGCGGAGGGAGTGAAAGCTATAATGCCTGACCCGGAGTCACCCGGGGAGGTCCCTTAAGACCACCCAGAGGTCCTCCAAGACCTCTCGGAATGTCCTTCAAGACCACCCAAATATCCCCAAGGTGGTCTCGAGACAGCCACGAGATGATCCCAAGTGCCACGGCCTAATCCAGGGGTGGTCAAGAGACCAAGCCCGGGGAGGTCGTGGAACCAGAGGTGACCCAAGTCCTCCCACGCTGCACTCCAAGGTGGTCATGGAGGATCGATCACCAAAGACCTCCCACCACTGCACTCGAGGGTGGTCGTGGAGGCGGGATCACCTCATGGTCCTCAGTGTGAACCGAGCTAGTCCCAAGGATCAATGGTTAGCTCTTCACAGCATACAACAATAGTAACATACATAAAACACAAGCTTTATTAATAACAAAATAGTTGATTACAAGAGGGCTTACAAGCCAGCAACAAAATATAGCAAAAGATAAACAAATAGGACACCCAATACACCACAGGCAATCGGCTGGAGGGCGCATCCTAATCAGCCAGGACCTCTTGGTCCACTGCACAGACCACCTCAAAGCTTTCTTCCCCTGCTCAATAACAATATTAAGCAAGAGTGAGCACAACAACTGTGTTCGCCAGTCACACCGTGGAGTAACAGAATGACATGCATATATGGATAATTCAAAGGAAGGCATATAGGGTTGATTTGCATAAAGCCAAGTTTCATTTAAATACACATACTAAGTTCCAAAGCAGTTACACCTATAATTAAAATTCATTTCCCAAAACTCAATTTTACAGTTGGATAACATTCATCATCAAGTGGTGAAGGATACCCTCCTGTCACAAGGCTCCCCGCCCAAATCCCATCGGGATAGAAATCCCAAAACCATTTTATCAAACCTTTTGAAAACAAAAACCAAGTCTAACTTTGAGTGGCTTTGCTAGCATGTCCATGATCGTGGACACGGCTATTCGAATAGTTTTTCACTCTACAGAGGTGTACAACTTTACCCACATGACATGAATTCTCTAGTTTGTTTAGCATTCGTCAATACCACCTCACACTTCCATTAGTGAGAGGTCTAGAGCACGTGACAAGGCCTTTACAATGCATCATTCCACCGCAGCCCCTCCTCGCTAAGGTTTCGCCCCCTTTGGACTAACCATCCACAGGTTCAGGGCCCCCTCTTGCGCAAGTGGAAAACATAGGCTATGAAAGACCACCCACACATCAAAGTGGAACAACCGCAGTAGAACTTTGCAGAGTGAAAAACTGCCATGATGTCTGCTTTGATGGTTGACCAGCAAGATTTGTAGAAAATGGGAGAGAAACCTTCTGGTCCCAGGGCTTTGTCCCCTGGTAACTATTCTAATGCGTTGAGTACTTTTGTTTCCGTGAACACGTCTTGGAGTTTGTGCAAATCCAGCGCAGGTTGGTTCATTGCCTCCCAGTTAAGGTCAGTGCTACGTGGTGCGGGTGGGACAAGCGTTTCTTGGAAGTGATTTTGTGTTATGTCTTCTTTCTCGGTGTGTAAGATCGCCCAGCCAAGTCCATTCTGTAGTCTTTGGATGTAATTTTTGCGTCTACGACCATTTACTTTAATATGGAAGAACTTTGTGTTTGCGTCGCCTTCTTTGAGGTTAGTGATCCGGGAACACTGGCATTTCCTGGTTCGCTCAATCAGTGGCATTTCCTGGTTCGCTCAATCACTGCCAGCCCCAAGACTCTCTTCTTTAGATTTGCCTTCAGGGTCGATTTAGGTGGTGTTAGCTCCCTAAATTCTTGAGCCACGTCGAGCCTGAGGATGAGCTCTAAGGCTATGTGGAGTAAGAGCTTTGGACGAGGGAAAAGGTCTCTACTCCATGATTTCAGGGTGGACGCCGTGGATGCTAGCTTGTGATACATCCGGTGCATTGGTTCTGTGTGCGGGCAGTGTGCAAGCGAGGCTTTTTGTACCGTCTCAAAAAAACCTAGCATCTTGCTCTAGAAGTTTTCAAAGCGAAAAGTTTTTGGGCAAGCAGGACCTGAGATGTTTGATAGCAGCAGAGGGCAGTGATTGGAAATCGAAATCGAGGAAGACAGCGCTTGAAGAATGTGGTTTTCAAAATAGGTGTCCCAGCCTTCATTGCAGAAGACTCTGTCCAACCGTACCAGGGTTGGTCTCTGGCGTTCATTGCTCGACGTGAACTTTCTATTCTGGAGATGAATTTCTTTAAGCTCGGAGGTGTTGAGAGTGTTACGAAATTGTGCCATACGTCGCGGGTTGATGTTGGAGTTGTTTTTGTCGTCGGCCCGGTAGATGAGGTTGAAGTTGCCCAGTACCAACCAGTTTATGCCGTGAGTTGGTTTTGAGGAAGCAATTTCTTGTAGAAAGGCCCTCTTATCTCTGCCGAGGGAGGGGCCATACACTATCGTTAGACAGAAAGATGAGTTGCACTCTCGTAACGACACAGTCACCGACAAGTTGAAGACCGACTGCTGGACGTCTGCTACGTCAATGTAGTCGTTGTTCCACAGGAAAAGGATTCCACCCCTCGTGCCCTCAGTTGGTTTATGACCATAGTTTCGCAGATTATACCCCCCCCCCCCGAGGAAGCATGCAAGATTTTGGCCTACAGTCCTTAGCTTGGTTTCTTGGAGGCAAACTAGATTGCAAGTTGTCAAGGTAAGGGTTTCATGAACTGTCATTTTTTGGCCTGGGAGTTGAGGCCGCGCACATTCTATCATATAATGTTGATGCTTGGTACATTCATTTGTAGTTGAGGTGACCACTTGTTGTAGAAAGGCCGGTGGGGTTGAGGTTGAAGTTCGTATGCATGTAGTGGCAATTCGATGGCCAGGCCGTGGCTGTGTTCGTAAGGGTCCAGGAATTGGGACAAGGCATAGGCCATTCCAGATGGAACATGGAAGAAACTGCAAGGGAATGCATTTAGCATTTGTCTTACAAAAGGAAGCAACACAAAAGAAAGACGACAATGAAACAAAAGTAACAAGAGCCGCAGAAGTGGTAGTAGTGCTCTTTGTAATCTGCATGATCCTAAGGTTGTTGTCGACTACTGCAAGGTTGAGCATCCTTCTTTTAGGCTGCCGCCACAAGGGCGCCGAGGGCGGCCGAAGGGGCCTAAGAAGACATGGTCGGAGTCATGTGCGGTGTGGTTGTTGCCTTCGTCCCTTGGATGTCAGGCGAGCTGTGACCTCCAATCTCGACCAGAGCGTCGTCGGCTAGCGAAGTGAGTTGGCAGCCCATCTTGAAAAGCTGCATGAGAGTAGAAATTTTTTCTTGTGGTAGAGGGGCTTCGAAGGTTGCAATATACTCTTTGAGCGCAGTGTCCGTTAATGGCTAGCCTTCTGGTAGAGTGCCCAGCTTGTGAGCAAGTGCTTCCTGAGCTCGGTGCAGAATAGAGCCCGGCCTTCGCTTGCCCGCGAGACGTACGCTGCGTCGAAGGTTGACCCAGCCGGTATTGCGTGTGCGCTTGTTTTGGGGAGAAGTCGGTGTAGTGAGGATCGGTGGTGGCGGGCTGGAGAACAGAGCCACCTTTAGGTCGTTCCACTGTCTTACCTCCTGCACCTCTTCTTGTCCAGTCTGGACCAAAGAGGGGTGTTGGCTCAAATCGGTGTTCTTGTGGTGTGCTTCAGTTGGCTCGCCGGCCTGGGGCTGCCCGGTGGCAGCAAGGTGGGAGGACCCACTGGACAGGGCAAAGTTCCCACTTGCTGTGTGGAACACTTGAAGATCACCGATTGACTCCTTGGCAATGTCTCCTGGACTGGAGACCAGGCTTCGGTCGGTGAAGAGTCCCAACTCCTGTGGGTGCCTCAGCGCTGGCTTAGGCGGGAAGAGTCCCAGCTCCTATGGGTGCCTCAGCGCTGACTTAGGCAGGATCCCACCTATCGGATCCGGCATAGAGAGGTCGATGATCGGCATTCCAACACTGCCTGGCAGGCTGGAGACCGAGCTAGAGGCTAGGCTTGTGTCGATGAAGGGGGCCGGCTCCAGTGTGGGCTCCATCATGGCGTGAGTTGAGTCAGCAAGGACCTCTTTGGTATGGAGCCCTCGTTCGAGGTTGTGCTCTTGGTCTTGGGCAGCTGTTGGGGAGGTTGGGACAGCGAGTTGGCCCGTTGACTGGAGGAAGGACGACCAGGTTGGCTTGGGTTGTGTGGCCATCGAGGGGCCCGGTGCTAGATAGAGTTTGACAGCGGCCGCCGACGCAGCCTTGATGTAGTCCTCCGCTTTGCATAGCCAGTCGCCTCGTGCCTCATCAGAATAAGGGGTAGGTTGTGAGGAGGTCTGTAGTTGGGTTTTGTCGAAAACCACATGTAGTGCTTCACGCAGGGAGTTGGCGTATGAAGCAAAAAGCTCCTGAAGTGTTCGATCAGCTATTTCTTTAACTTGCTCCGGTGATGTGTTTGTTAGTGCAAAGCATTCTCTGAAAGAGGGTGCTAGTTCCCCTTGCGCCACTGCCCAACGACGGTCGTCCCTGCTGTCGTCGTGCGAGTGGTCCCAGCAGGGGGATCGATCGCGTTCCTGGCCCGAGCCTAGGCGTAGCTTGACTGAAGTGTCAGAGCTTCTTTGGCTTCGCGGTTGTTGTGGTTGTGGCGGCCCTTGTCTTCATCGCTGTCATCTTTGTCCTTGCCCCTCCAGTTTAGGGTGGAGGGGTGGTCGTCATGGGCCGAGTGGCGGGTCGGGTGACGGTGCCCGTGGGGATTGCGACGATCCTCTGCTGGGCAGTCTTCCTTCGTCTCTTCTTCCTGTCGAAGTGGTTGTCGAGTAATATGACTTAGTCCCCCTTTGGATTCCGGTATGCCATCCACTGCCCCCAAGTACCAAGGAAGCCTGGCTATGATAGGCTCGTACGGGGCAGTGTCTGCTGTCGAGAGGAATTCGTCGAGGGGTGCCGCAGTGTGGTCCTTGACATAGTCGAGATGGATGATCACTCGGTGGGTGAGCCCTCGCCTCCATTTGTCCAGGGCCCGGGAGCTCGCTTCTGGCCTGCTAGGTTCATCACCGCGGTGCGTGAAGGTGATCCAGGCCACCTTTGGGATTGAGCTCTGGTTTGAGGTCCAGGCCCAGAGGTTGAGGGTCCTTGTGTCCTCCCAACTCGCCGAGATCCCTTCAATGGTATGCAGCGAGCATTTCCTGCCGACGACGCGCTCCGCGCTTCCGGTGTCCAAGCAAATACTGGAAGCCCTTCCAAACAGAGTCGGACGTGGAAGAACATTGCCGCACCGAAGGCATGGCTCATCGCCCTCCATGGTCGCACGTGAATCTCTAGGTCTTTGTGGTGGAATTTCTTCGTGTCCCACACTCTGTCCTTTGAATGCTTGCTGCTGAACTTGAGGAGGTAGGTCCCCAGATGGTGGAGAGAGGCAGCAACGTCCTCCCGATGTAGGTCGAACCACCGTCAAACCACCTTTGCCACTGCTCTATCGTCGGCGCTGGCGTCGCCCTGCAGCACCCATGCGATGAGAGCGGTGGCCTCCCAGTCTTAGCGGGAGCGGTCAAGCTAGGGATTGCCGTTGACAATGCAGTTGTCCTCATCAAGACGGGTATCAGGTGCGCCAAGAAACACCATGGTTTTGGGGGTGCCGACCACCTAGGTTTCTTCAGGGGGGTGGGCTTGTCACAGCGGAGAGGGTTGTCGGTGAGTCTTTTGCCTGCACCGACACTCGCTTGCCTGATGGCCTGAGTTGAAGCAGAGGAAGCACCGAATGGGGTCACGATAGCTTGACACTTTGTGGTCTCGTGCGAGGCACCGAAAGCATCTTCCTTCAGCTTTATTGTGGAAGGAGGCTGGGGCTGTGTCAGGGCGTGTAGAGGCTCAGCATCCAGCTGTACGCCACCAGCGAGGTCACTTTACTTCCTGCCAACCATCTTCTGCGTCGGGCCAAACTGCATTGAGTTTGAGCGAATTTGTGCCTTCTCTGACATGGGGATGTGCAGCTTGCCCAAGGAAGCTTTGATGGGACGGGGGGTGTAGAGCTAGAACGGTAGCTCTGGGGGAGGCTTGTGGCACTTGAGTGTGCTTCGGTAGAAGGAGGTTGTTGGGGTGTCCATGCGCAGTGAATGCAGTGTTGCTTTGCGGGGCCTGTCACTAAAGAATTTGAGTGTAGGTGGTATATGAGCCGAACCGAGGCCAGTGGGCATCTTTGAAGGCCTGAGGGCTGCAGCTTGGAGGAGCTACATGGTGGCATAATATTTGCAGGAGGCACCCTCTGGCGCAGGTGAAAGCCCAGAAGGAGCTCGGCCGGAGGTGAGGCCGACCGGCAGCGGGGGCCAGATCCAAATTGGATATGGCCTCGGAAGAGGTTTGGTGTGGGGATTTGCTTTGGGAGAGGAAGGAAGGTGGTATAGGGAGGCGGTGGAGGTAGGCGGGAGGGTGGAAAGCGGAAGAGAGGGCCGCTTGCCGGCGAAGCAAGACAGGGCAGGGTGCGAGAAGGGGAAAGGCAGAGGTGGTGGGGGTTTGGGAGGGGGTTCTTGGCATGTGGGGCCATCTCGCACGGGAGGGGGTTTGGGGTGGACTCCAGTGCTAGAGTGGCACTGGCGAGGGGAGAGTGGTTGGGGGTGCTGGTCGCTTAAGAGGTCTCTAGAGCCAGAAGGCAACTCGCCAGGAAGATATGTGCCAGCTCCCTTCAAAAGTTGACTGTTACTACTATTGATGTTAGTTAAAGGGTATAGTGTGTGATAAATTTTCATGACAAATGTTCTGGTTCTTGAGACAACTTCAAACAGTCTTCAAAGAAGCTCGTCAATTATTGGCATACCATGTGGTAGGCGGGCATGGTGGTACCAAAATGTACGTCAACTTAGAAAGTAAATATTGTGCTTTACGTGGTCGGTGGTCTCTTCCTCGTTCCATCAACATGGTACAAAGCGATTCTCTGAATTCTCAACATGGTACAGAGCGGTTATCTGAATTAACAATAGTTACTCCTCACCTCTAGAGCTGTTTGCAAAGATCAGAAAAAAGGAAGAGCTTGGACCATAATGGGGAAATGATTGGAGCAAATAATTCATGTCTAATTAAACATTAGCCTGTATTAGGCCTTCAGGCCTTTTGTCTTTGTTTCCTGCTTCTAGTTTATTAATATAACTAGTAGGGTGTCTGTGCGTTGCAATGGAATCCCAAAAGAGAGTGATACATATCAGCAGACAGGATCCAAAACTGCATAATAAATATCAATTTTCTTCCACACATATAAATTAACTCCGCCTATTGCATCACCTGCTACTACTACTACCCGAAAATTAAAATTTTGAGCTCATAAATTGTTTACCTTTGGAAGTTAAAATCGATGCCAACTTCCCTCCCCGACGTGCTGCTCATTGTCACCCATTGTCGACTGACAAGGAAGAGGGCTACGTGTCGATGGCTATGTTCTTCTGCCCTGTAGCCCACATAGGCATATTGCGGCAAGGAGGTAGGAGGCCAGGGGAGGAGGCGGTGGTGGCGTCACGGTGGTAAGTGAGGAGGCGGCGACAATGCTTGCTTGGCTGGCGTGGAGCAAGAGGCGGTGGCGGCGACATAGAGGAGGATTAGGATGAAAAGGACACAGTGCGGTGAACTCGAGATGGCGGCGCGGCAAGGGAAATACGCCTTCGTCTCTACCTCTTCCTCGTCCGCCGTCGCTGCCACCCCTCCCTTCCCTGGCACTGCCACTTCTCCTCCAAGGTACCGCCTCCTCCTTTCCTTCCTTCCCTCCCAATGCCTTCTCTCGTTCCTGACACCGCCTCCCCTCCCTGCTACCTCCTCCTGTCGTCGGCGCTACCTCCCCGCACCGCCACATCCTACGTTGTCGGATCCTCTCATCTTCATGCACGCCGCCGTTGTAACCCGCAGACTGAGTGCCATATGGGGTCGGGATCTCTGAGGCACGAAGCGAATGTCAGACAGGCACAGGTGGTGAGTCACGGCACAAGACAGGAAGGATTGGTACGACAATGAATTTCGGTGTGTGCATGTGAAGAAGAAGTGGGACGGCGACGGTTTGGGTGGTTGTGGAAGAAGTGGGGGCATGGATATGTTCATGAGTCATAGGGGGATGGCGGGGTGAGACCTTGTCCCTGTCAAGTTGGGTCTACATGTTGGTGCACCTCGATGAGGAATTTGGGAGGGGCGGGAGAGGCTAACCACGTGCATAGGAGAAAGGACATTGTCCCACTGCGCGGAGATAAACTCATTCTTTTATTAGTTAAGATAAGATAAGGAGGCTATTGCCTCCCCCCCCCTCCTAGTGCATTCTCCCATCCCCGACGTCGCCTCCTAGTGCTTTCTCCCATCTCCGACGCCGCCTCCTCTCCCGGCTGCCTCCTCCTATCGCCGGCGCTACCTCCCCACGCCGCCGCCTCCTACGATGCCGGATCCCCTCATCTTCATGCACGCCGCCTTTGCAACCCGCGGACTAAGTGCGGGAGGGGGTCAGGATCTCTGAGGCACGAAGTGAATGTCGGAGACCGTAGGTGGCAAGTTGTGGCGCAAGACAGGAATGATTGGGACGTCGACGAATTTTTGTGTGTGGATGTGAAGAAGAAGTGGGGGCAGCAATGGTTTGGATGGTTGCAGAAAAAGTGGGAGCATGGATACGTTCACGAGTCATGGGGGTGGCAGGGCGAGACCTTGTCCCTATCAGGTTGGATCCACGTGTTGGTGCGCCTCGATGAGGAATTTGGAAGGAGTGAGAGAGGCCAACCACACGCATATGAGAAATGACGTCGTCCCGCTGTGAGAAGGTAAACTCTTTATTTTATTAGTTAAAATAAGGTAGACAGTGCTCCTACCTGTTTCTTTGGGAAAAAAGAATTTTCAATCTTACCTTTTTTTGTGTATGTGTTTCAGTGTTCTGCTTACTAATTTCTTTATGGAAGTTAATGGAAGCACAAAATATGTTGTTCTCTAACTTAATGTGGTGCTACTCATCTATCGTATCACCACATCCAATCCAAGGTTTCGATTAAAGTATGACAGGAGAGAACGTGTAGAAGATGCCTATAACATGTGTACTTGTCCATGAAGTTTCTCTACACTTCTGAAGATCACACTCTTTTTTATGCGTTGGCGTACATAGCACGTACGCATATTTTACTCTCGTTTTTTTTTCTTTCATCTATCTCGGACAAGACTGACTCTGCCTCAAGACGATCGTCGCTATATTTCGTGTAGCATTGCCACTCAATAGCTGGCGCCTTTTATACTTTCCAGTGATACGTGTCGGACTCTTCACCATGGGCACCCATGGGCACCGTAGCTAGCTTGACGACGTACGTTTTCGTCTCGGATAAAATAAAGCTGTGAAGCAGCTGTCTGAATCTAGCACTAAATAGGTCAAAGTCATCACTAAAGATGTGTTTGGTTGGTAAGATAAGATTGAATAGAATAGGATAGTACAGGTAAGATGGGATCGTTCTGGATAGAATGGTACAGACAGTGTGTTTGGTTGGTTGTATGAGTTGGTACAAAATTATGTTTGGTTGGTTGTATGAAATGATACATGAATTGAGTTTACAAATTGATTTGAATTTAAATTCAATTTGCAAATTCATCAACATCGGCTAGCTTCCTCACTACAGTGTCTTCTTTTTATTTTTTCGTGTCCGGGAGCTTCGTTGCGCGAGCGCAAGAGCCAGCGCAAAATGTTGAACCGCGTGGTTCAACCTTTTTTGTCAAATGGAATGGTACAGAATAAAAGTGGAATATTCCATCACATGGAACCATCTCATCCTGTATCGTTTGGTACCATTCATCCAACCAAACACAGGGATGACCTCATATCCTAAACGGAACCATCCCGTTCAGCCTCATACCACGAACCAAACGCACCCTAAACTGCTATCGCCAAACGTGATAGAAAACAGTAACGCTGTAGCGCAGATGACGGATCGAAAGAAAAAAAAGAATGCTACATCTGTCCTCCACACCACACTAAGGTCCCGTTTGGTACAACTGCTACTCTCAGCTTCTCGTTCGGATCTAGTGGAGCTGTAACAAACACCAGTGGCGGAGCCAGGATTTTGCCTATGGGGGTGCAAACTTTTTTTTTTTGCGATTACAAGGAAGACACATATGCACACACTCCACCACACACACGCGTGAGTGCGCCTTATATCACATGTCTAGAAAGATGGAGGACGAGAAAAAGTGCACTCGTGTGTGCATAAAGGTGCTAACTTAAATGACATATTTCAACATAAAAATTTAAATGACATAGTAAAGGTTCAAGTGGAACAAATTACATGTTTATAGTACAACCGACATCACAAAATATTGCTTGTGTTGGTGGGCTGCTGACTATTGATTGCTGAGAATAACTTAATGTACTTCATTGTATAGTCCGTGAATTATACTAGGTATACATACTGTATAAAAAGTCTGTATGCAAAAATTTTGGGGGTGCAACTGCACTCCCATGCTTTAGTGTGGCTCCGCCATTGCCAAACACTCAGCTTCCTAAAACTTGTGATTTTGCTTCTCATGAGGAGCTGTCTCGAAAACGAACTAGCAACGATGAGTGACCTTCTCGTAGATTATCGTGGGAAGCCAGCCAACTAAAAACAAAAATACCCCTCAAGTTAAGAGTTATTTACCCACCTTTTGCCATTGCGTATAAAAACATGTTTTTCCCCTTCCGTCGCCCCTTCGGTAACCCCTCCATTCCCCCCACTTCCTTCCCGATTCGCATGAACCCTAGCCGCCTCCCTCTCTCCTCACCGTCGCCCTCTCTCATCGCCGTCGGCTCGGTGCCTCGCCTGGAGTCCCTCCCTCTCCGGAGCTCCTCGCTGCCGGCCCGGTGCTCCTCCCTCAGCACGTGCGTCCCCATCGAGTAGATTCTCAGAGAATCAGGAGCAGAATCTGGAAAATGAGAATCTAGAGTTCTACCAAACAGGGCCTAATGCACCAAGTCTAAGTAGTCAACAGCCTCGAGTCATCCGTCTATCCTATCTGTAAGACTACCATCACCACTAGATCCCCAATCCTCTCCCCACCTACCACCAGTTGAAGCCTCCTCCCTTCAGCTCTCTAACTACTGAATCATTTGCCATAATCTCCTATTCCTTTCTATTTCCTCCTCACATGCTCTACTCCAGGCCAGATGAGGTCCTCATCGGAACTATGCCTGCAAATGCGTTGATGCCGCACGGAGGCATGGGATGATACAACTCCTAAGGTGTTGGGGTGTGTTGTACTAGGTGTTGTGGCCATAGACGAGGTGTGCCTATAGGCCAGCGGTCACAGTAAAGGCTCAACAATGGGGGCCATGGAGGAAGCACACCTTGGTGCGATGGCAGAGGTGGGGCTAGTTGGCGCCATGGAGGGCACATGGGGCTGAGCTTGCCGTCGAGTCTCAAAGCCAATGAGTTAGGTGTTTGTTGCAGCCATAAGTTCTTTTTGTTGCAAGAGGTGATTTGAGATGTTGGAACTAGAGTTTTTGAATGTTGCAATAATAAACTCTTGCAGTGCTTTTTTTAAAGAATTTTCCGATGTTACATCTGGTGTTGTTCATTGTTGCACATGTGAAATCAAAATGTTTCGTAGGTTGGGCTCAAATGTTGCAGCACCCGATCATCCATTTTGTTGTTGCAAATTAGTGTTTTTTATGCTCCATTGAATTTAAATATGCTGTTGCTCTTAAGAGTTAGCTTGGTGTGTGTACAATAAGGAGGAGAAACAGCGGGCATCGTTGCTTTTGTGACGAAGGGTTTCAATATTTTCGGCATGTTTTCAGTTATTCAGTGTTTTGTTGTACGTGTTGAAGCACAAGTTTTCGTACGTCCAGGCGGTCCAGCGCTAGCTGTACCCAATAGAAAATACGAGTTCAGAAATCGATGTCGGTGATACTAGATAAAGATGCTTACTGTCTGATGAGTGCATAGCAATCATGTTCGTTAGACTAGACTATAATCGAACGATTCATAATCTTCTCACGTGTTCGTTAGATATTCTAGATCACAAATTAGTGTTTCTAAACACCAGTTGTCTTGAAGGGGTTGCCTTGAACTCTTGATAAATATGTACTGAACCCTGATAAACAGTACAGGGTCGGAGAGTCTACATCCCATGCCGAATCACCGAAACCAACGCCACCGCCCAAAAACTTGACGACGTCTTCGGCACCTGAAAGCCACGTCGTGCGAGCCGTGGCAACTCAAGCGGCGGCAATGCCCTCCCGCATCAGCACCCTACCCTACTCCTGGGACGCGCCGTGCCGCCGCGCCGGCCTCCGCCTCGAGACCGGATGCACTAGGCTATCTCGGCCCTGCTTAATGGCATTGTCGCGGGATTTTTTTAATAATACATTTTAAAAAATAATGGTAAAAATAAATAATTGATTTTTTTTACAAAATTAGATTTTAGCCTTATCACCAACAGAAAAGAAAGTCAAACCTCTGTCGCTAATCGATAAGGATTGTCAGCATGCATGAATGAGTGCAGATCTCTACGTGGTCGTGTTCTATGAACGATAAGATCCCTGTCGCTAATTAAAATGATGACAGCTCGACAGAATCTATTTTTATAATTTTATTTTTCGATTATTTATTTCTGCAATAATTTTTAAAATATATTATTTAAAAAATTCGTTGTGGCGGCGCAGCGCAGCGCAGCACGGGAAACTCTTGCGGTGGCCAGAAGCCCAGAATCCACAGCCGTCACGTCGATTTGTGTAGACTGTAGCACGTCCTCCCAGTTCCCACCGCAGAAGGCCAGAATCGAACGCTTCAGCCCGAGGCCATCTGATCTAGTGATCTGGTCGCCAGTTTGGCATTCGTCTGCCCAGTTTAATTTGGGCGGAATGCTCGTTCTCAGAGAGGATCGGAGGATAGCAATGATGTTGGGCTAGTCTGGGCTTAACTGGGCCGATCGAAAAATTGTACAGGTGGATCGGAACGCAGTCCGACCTGACGATCTCCTTGGTTTTCTTTTTCCTTTTTTGTAAAAACAATGTTGGCCTTTTTTTTGACAGGACAGTGCACTGTTGACTTGTTGTCGCCTACAGTTGTTAAAGCAAAAGCATGCTTATGTGGTTCTGGGACTGGATAATGACACCAAATGGAGTGATGTGCAAGAGATTTGGTTTGGTTTGGGTTTGCGCTTGCGCGATGGGGACAAAAGCATCCTTGCTAACTATTCCCGGCTTGTCATTTGCCGATCACAAAAGTACAGAAGTGATGATCTGGGAAAGGACGGCTGGGTTGTTAAAGAGAGTTTGGTACTCCTACCTATCGCTTGCTCGAAATGTGCCTAGCACATTGAAATGTATGAATCTCTGATGTTCGGTCCCACTTGACTTGATTTGAATTCAACACTTCTTTCTTGAGTTTAGAAAAACTGGAGCCTCTTCTAGAGCTTGCAGGAACTTAAGTCTTGTTTGGAAGGCAGAAATTTCAGGGAAAACAGCTTGGTTCTCATAGAAATTCAGAAAAATTCTTACCTTCTAAATATGGACTTAAGCTAAAATAGTTAAAGAGAAGAAAAGTAGCAAATGGCAAGTGCATTAGCTATTGTTACCAGTTATAGACTTCCATTGAAAGGGAAACTTAAGATGAGGTCTATTGCCGAAACAGCTGTTGGGACAGAACATGCATACATCAGGAAATAAAAGCATGAACAGGGGTTACCTAAACTTCATTTCATTAAGCTTTCTGATTTCTAAATGGCTGCTCGTGAAGCCACCTTATACAGTAATTTTTTTTCCAAGTTTGTTATTGCATGGTGTTTTTTTTAGTTGCAAAGTGAAATGGCTTCGTTACAAACAGAGAACGAATTATTTCTATTGAAAAAAATAAAGTTCTTCAGATATTTTTTTGAAATAATATTATTTTAAAAGAAAGTTACAAAAATAAATAGTCAGTTTTTTTTTTTTACAAAACTAGGCTATTGTTGCCATTTGAAATAGCGAAATTTTCTTATCGTCATTCCAAATGGCGATAGTAACCCAGAACAGTGCAGAGAGCTCACCGTCGCCAGTTGAAATGGCAACATGACATATCGTCACTCCAAATGGCGACAGGACGCTGTCACCATTTCAACTGGCAGTAGAGACCTCTGGCTGTTTTTTTATGTCTATTTCTGACCATATATTTTATGGACAAATCATAATAATATTACAAAACATTCAGCATAGCGTCATCATATTTTTTTTTCGACAAATCACAATGATATTACATAATATTTAGCGCAACGTCCTCACATATTTTGTCGACAAATCACACTGATATTACAAAACATTTAGCACAACGTTATCACCTAGTTTTCGACAAATCAAAATGAGATTACAAAGCATTGAGCATCACATATTTCAACAAGACGAATCTTTCCCGTGGCCGTGACCTCAATATCCGCCATGTTGATAGCCTCGAGTAGGCCGCTTGAATGAGGTCCCCGCGGCGCCTTCCGGACTGTCGATGTCTCCTCCATCCTATAAATTTCTCGTAGGGTAATTCTTGAAGGTGTGCCTAGACTCCCTACAAATAGAGCACTTCTTCCTACGACGTCCGTCTTCTGCTTCGTCCATGTCGTTCCTGATACATCGTACCAATCGTCGACCAACTTTTCCCTTCAGCCTATTAATGTCCGCGGCCTAGATAAGTTATTCCTAGGTCGGATGGTTAGTGAAATGGCCAACCACGCCGTAATCATATAGCTCTGTACTCCAGATTTGCATCACCTCCTCCTTGTTGAAATAATCAGAGCGGTATTGGCGGAGATGTTGTGCCACCATCGAACATGCGGCCATAATATGTGAGTAGGGCCTATGAAGAAAAAGAGGCTTGTTATAAGTGCATACGCAACTAGCGCGGTGTAGCTTGCACTCGTGGGTGATTCTCTCGTGGTTCGTCCCGCGGCATCCTTTATCCCTGCACATTATCTCGAAGCGAAGCTCCCTTGTGTCCATCTTGAACACCCAGTGCATCTCACCCTTCTTGCTCTTCTTCGCCATGTACTTGGTGATCATGGTGGAGTACAGTACTCTGTCATTTACCATGGTGAGCGACGCATTATTGCTTCTGTCAACAAAGTAATTTATGGTACCACAGAGAATTGCCTCCACAATACCAACCAAAGGGAGGCACATGGCGTCGCGTATGACCCAATTGTACACCTCAACTAGATTATTTGTCATGACACCATATCGAGCACCACCCCTATCATGTAGCAGCGATCACTTCTCCTTAGCCTCGTGCTCTATCTAGGCCGAGAAGCATTTCACCTGCGCCATCGTCTTCCTCGCCACACTAGAACCATCTATGGGTAGCTGTGGTAATGCTTCGGGGGCCTGTTCAGCGCTTATAGCGGCCTTTTCGCCGCCTCCCTTCTGTGCGTTTGAGTCTGCTCATCCGGAATCTTTCAAAGTCCGTCAAACTTTCGTTGCTGGTTCTGGTTGCACAACTGCTTGAACAGGTTCATCAAGTCCTTGTTGCGGAACTGCTTTTAGAAGTTTGCATCCAAGTGCCTTATGCATCACCTGCTCTGCAGATCTACCCATAGAAGTGGTTCATTCTCTCCTTGTTGTAGTTGAGTTATTGCACTAAGCAGGCCCACAAGCTGATCATGTATGACGCATATGTTAGGACGATTGTGAATGTATGCCACACCGATAAAGCTTAGAATTTGACCACCTCCTGCACGACCTCTTTATATTTATACATAACTCCTTGTCTGACCTCGCACTGGTCATACTCCCACGGCACACGAGAGCCTTCGTTAATGACAAGGTTGTCGAACTAGTATGTGTTTTACTCAGATGGAACCTTCTGCTATTCCACAACATCATCGTCGTCAGATCCTTCATCTTCTGACCATGCCATGTAGTCCTGGTCTTCAAGATTCATCCTTTGGACTAGAGCTTCCAGCTCCTCACCCCCGTCAGCAAGCCCAATAGCTTGCCTGACTGAAGGAGATCCTTCCACAAGGTCTTCATCGATAACATCAGCAACTCCCGGACCTTCGACTATTGTGTGCGCCGCGCTGTGGCTAGAGTCTCCGACTTCTTCTTCGGCATCACCACCCTCTTCTTGTTTAGCCGCCAATGCAAGAGTGGGCTTAGCATATGCCTGGGCTAGAAGGACCAAATCACACCGTCTCTCCCTCGCCCTACGTACATATGACTGCCATAACCTTGTTCTCTTGAGCTGCACTAACTCCCAATATATGCCCTGTGGTGCTCGGTTGGCAAGGCAACTCAATCTTAGATCATATACAACATGGTCCAAATCGAATGTGTGGAATAACCACCGCATCACAGCGCCCCATGTACACTTCTCTGGTCTTGTTTGGGTCACGGTTGTCGATTTGAAATAACGTAAATCAATCCCCTCGGGACCCTCAAGAATAGTCCCTTGACCGTAGTAAATTTTGAAATTAGTGGCGGTCGACATATTTGACGTACTGCACCATAAACAATATTTCCACGATTAATCACATATCTAAAACTAAACTACCTACTAAAAAGGATTATGTTCAACATACTACACTACGTAACTGTACATCTAAAACTATGTAATCCATTCGGTTAAAAAATTACCTAAAAGGTGGACGACTGGACAGACAGCGCTTCGCTAGCTTCTCCCCTCCCCTCTACTCCTCTCCCTTCCCTCCCCTCTTTCTTTTTTTTCGAATAAAAGCGAGTTATGCCAGAATTTTGGGATCTTTTATAGGGTAGATTGCGCCGCCATTTGGAGTGACGACAGGGACTTGGGGGATCCCTGTCGCCATTTGAAATGGTGGTTTTCCTAAATTTTAATATTAAAAAATTTAGGGGCTTGCGGGATTCCTATCGCCAATTGAAATCGTGATAGGGTCCTGTCGCCATTTCAACTGACAACAGGGACCTCTCTGCACTATTCTAGGCTCTGTCGTCATTCTCTAGGCTACTGTCGCCATTTGGAATGACGACAAGATAATTTCGTCATTTCAAATGGCGACAGTATCATAGTTTTGTAAAAAAAAAAATCGACTATTTATTTTTGTAAATTTCTTTTTTTAAAAATCAAGAGAAATTTGCCTTGCCTGACTATCTAGTTTAGGAATTTTTGGCCTAAATAGCACTATTTGAAGCGGCATTAGCAAAATAGCACCCTCACAGCCGTAATTGCAAAAATGACAGTCTCGTCTGTACGGCCACAGGATGGACATACCACATGATTTTTAAAAAAATCAGCAGAAAATTGCCTTGCCTGACTATCTAGTTTAGGAATTTTTAGCCTAAATAGCACTATTTGAAGCGGCATTAGCAAAAATAGTGTCATTGTAGCCGTAATTGCAAAATTGACATTATCGTTTGCACGGCCACATGACGGACATGCCACGGGACGACCCGTGGCGCCTCGTCCGCCTAACTATGGACCGACAAGTGTTTGTCCGGGCCGTGGCCGGACAGACGAGAGTATCATTTTTGCAATTGCGACTATAAAAACTCTATTTTTGCTAATGCCGCTTTAAATTGTGAAAAACTCCAAGTTTAGACGCCAACATGACGTGTGTTTGCGTCCTCCCACCTTGTGTGCAGTCCGAATTGATAGCTATTGATGTCATGTGGTGAAGCTGACACCCCTGCAAAGCTATGTGAGCTGACAAGATTCCTAAGTCCAACTCAAAGATGGCCACTTCCTAAAGACTTCATATTGGCACCAACCCATTTAACTGACAACAAATGTACCGCTACTGCTAATGAATTGTCCCCTACTTGGCTTCTTCAACTATGACCACACGATCCATGCTCCTCGCAGAAAAAAGGAAACAATTTCTTCTTCATACTGGGCACTTGCTTCCTCCTTCATAAACGGCAGATGGTGCTTTTTTCGCCTTCATATGTTATTTCGTACTACTTAGCTACGTGTTAAGCAAAGCTTGTATAAACAGAAGTCTGTAATATTGTTGAAATTCTTTTTTCTTAAAGGATCATTTAATACTTTAATACTTTTTAGACGTGCCATTAAGACCATCTCCAATGGTGTGTTTTTAATAACGTAGGCCCAAGTTTTAGCCGGTTCAAATAAAAAGAGAGAAGGCATTGAATCGATTCAATACATTGGAGGGGTCGATTTCAACAAAAAAAATGTATAGAACCGGACTCTATGTAGGAATCGATTCAAAGTATTAAACAATTCATATGATCATAAAACATCTACATAGGAGAGAGTGCAATTGAGAGAGGATATTATTATTTTGTGGATTTTTAATAACGTAGGCCCAAGTTATTAGTAGGAATCAGTTCAATACATTGGAAAAAAAACAAGCTTAGTTCCTAGAATGCTTACGTGGCACGACTTTAAATCGATATCGGTTCAATACACTAAAGATGCTCTAAGGGCACTCACAATGCTCCTACATCAGCAATGCCTTCAATATGCCACCTAGGATTTATGCTTACGTGGATGGGGAATTAAAGAAGAGAGAGAGGAAGGCAATGTCTTTCATGAGACATAGCTTGGGTACAAAATCCAAAATCATCAAGATTGTGATATGTGCTTCAGCCCGTGTTCCTCGCCGTCAACGCAAGCGCTCGCTGTGCCGCCGAGCTGCTCCACGTCGGCCCACCGTGCTCTCGCCACACCACCTGCTCACCACGCTACCAATGCTGCGCTCCACGTCGTCGCCTTGCTCCAGTCGGATCTGGGAGCCACCACCTCAGATCTGACCAGATTTGGTCACCGGTGGCTCGACTCCGGTTGGATCCGACCGTTAGCAACGATAGAGAGGAGAGGGCCGATGGTAAGGAAAGTGATGGAGATGGAAGGAGAGAGGGGCGGTGATGGAGGAAGGGTGACAGCATCGGGGGTGGAGGAGGTCATCGGCGAGCTGGGTGAGGGAGGAGAGGGGGGAGAGAGAGAAACGTGGGAGAAGTCTATATTTATTGATTGGGTAACCGTTAGACACTATGTACTAAGGAAGTTATATCTGCAGTTGTTCCTAAGTGATGCGAAGGGTATAGAAGTAGCAAGGCAGTATTGCACTGGGGATGCCCTAATCGATGCATAACACATTTGGAACTGGTCGTAAGTTCTCCTACGACCAGTACCTAGTCGTAAGTTTTTCTACGACAATTCCCTGGTCATAAGTCCTTCTACTACTAGTACCTAGTCGTAAGTTCTTCTACGATAACCCCCATAAACACTGTGCAAGTGGTTGAAATATAAATGACTATGAGTAGCAATAACTTATCATTTCTTTGCTTGCTCGCAGAGTTCCGCTTTCTCCTGACGCAGCTGCACAAGTTGTCGGTTGTACTCTGCAACAATGACAACTTGCTCTAGAGCTCTCTACATAAAGAAAGACAGTAAGAAGTGAGAAAAACCACATATATAAAATTATAAATGTTGGGTGACAAGCACTTACGTTAATGCTCGTTCGAGCAAACATGGAGAATACTCTGGTGGGGTTTTTCAGTTCGTTGATCTCTTCAACCCGATTCCACCACACCTTTTCGAGACACTCGTCTTCGAAAATATTCCCTCTGTTTGGAATATCCTTGGGGTGGGGAACTCGGTTACGAGATCCAAAAGCAGAAGATCCCACAATAGAAGCTGGGCCGAAGAACTCAGAAAATAAGTTGTTGTATTCTTCTTCTTCTAATTCGGTGACGGCAGCTCCTCCTTGGGGACTAGGAGGAACATCTACGGCGACTTCCTTCCCGACGCGGTGGCCCAATGATCCATCGCCTTGGCCTAATGCCTCTGCTGCATCATGTGTCGTTTTCACCTTGGCTTCCATGACCGCACCTATGGTCACAGTTGCTTCAGCAGCAACGACTTCTTCCACCACTTGGACGGTGGACGACCCTTCGACCATCGCCACTGTCATTTCTCCGACTGCTGGAGAAATAGCAGTGGATTCCTCGACAGGAACGTCCTTGACGGCTACAAGAGTTGGGCTAAGATCACAAAAAGGAAAACATGTCAGATGGTAAAAAGCAAAAGGTAAATGATGTTCTTACACTTTTGTCTTTTACATACATTCGTTTCCTAGATTTGATCTTGAATCTGGAAGCAACCTTTCCTAAAGAAGATTTCTTCGACTTCTTCTCTTCGACCACGTCTGGTCGAAAATCGAGCTGGGGGATGAGGTCAGCCACGACCACGTCTGGTCGTGCGTCTTGAGCGAGAACTACCTCTCCTTGAGCCTCCTGGCTCTCCGAATAGCCGAGACCTGTCTCGACCACCCCAAGGGCAGCACTGCCCTCGACCATAGGCACTGCAGGTGCAACAGTTTCCTTCACAAAAGACATAAAACTCTTCCAGTTCTCATTTTCTTGTTGCTTAACAAAATCACGGGAGACAGAAACTGCGAAAGTCTTATTGTCGTAGTAGAATGGTACCTTAGCCTTGGGGGCTTTGTGTTTGAGAACTTCGGTCACTTCGATTGCCTTTGCCTCCTCTGCAGTAACCATGTCCGTAGCAAATTTTGCAAAAGGCTTGGTCGAAGCAGCGGAGATTGAACCAGCGCCTCCCTTGTCGGCGACTTTCACGAGTTGACGCTTTTTGGCCGGAGGAGCCTTGACTTGCTCCGCCGCGGCGCCGCCGACCATCAGTTCGACCTCTTCGTCGTCCTGACAGCCTTCTATGCTTACTTTTTGCAGAAATCAAAAAAATATATTACTAAGCGGTCGTAAGTTTTTCTATGACCAGCACTTAGTCGTAAGTTTTTCTACGATAATTATTTGGTCACAAGTCTTCCTATGACTAGTACCTAGTCGTAAGTTTTTCTATGACTACAAGATTCTGAAGATGAAATCAATTCTTGATTACCTTTAGGCGTTCCATCTTGTCTTCTGCGGATAGGACTGCCAGAATTTGAGGAGCCACCACATTGGGTGGTGGGGATTTCTCACCAATGAGCTTGACTCGAGCGTCAATTTCCGCTTGTGAGAGATTTACAGTAGTAAGTAAACTTTCAATAGCCAAGTTCGAAATCAACAAAAAGAAGGCTAAAGATTTGAAATTTACTTACCCTTCTCGTAATCCATGGTTGGATCTTTTGGCCCCGAGTACCTCCACATGGGATGAGCCCTCTTCTTTAGAGGGCTAATGCAGCGCATGATAAACTCCTTCACCACGTGCCATCCGATAAACCCCTCTTCCTTTAAGTCTTTGATGTCTTGAATGTAAGAGGTGATCCGACCAAGATCTCCGGGAGTCGAATCTAAGGAAGAACTCTTCTTGATGGCAATCCCGGCAAAAGAGAGGTTGTCTTCACTGGTCGTCTCCTAGTAGAACCACCGCTTCTTCCATCCTGGCCATGACAACTGGGTGAACATCTAAATGTACTCCGTCGACTTCCCATCGTGGAGCTTTAGACTGTAGCTACCGGCGATTCCCGCTAACCTAGTCATCCCGTAGAAGCACTGGAATAATTCTAAGTCGACCAGAATCCCCAGGTAAGCCTCACACAAGTAAACGAATATGCCCAACATCATGATAGAATTAGGAACGAGGTTCACCAACTCCACCTCGAAGTGCTCGAGTACGACTGTGAGGAAAGGGGACGTTACTATTCCAGCAATAATCTCTAGTAGCAGCTTTATCATCTGAAGTGTTGAGGCGTCCTTTGGACTTAAGAAACCGCCGCCCACTTCGAGCACTATATAAAGGGTGAAATCAGCAGACGACGAGGGGGAGGTGGAAGCAATCAGGAGCACAAGACATTATACTTAGTCTTTCTTTTGATCTGTAACTAGCATACTCAATATAGCCACACAGGAGTAGGGTTGTTATTCTCTCCGGAGAAAACCTGAACCTATATAAAAATCTCTGTATCATTCTCTCTACGTGATTTGAGTTTTGAAGACCATGAATCAAATAATTATTCTATCTGTTATGTCTGAATTAAAAAAGAAAAGAAAATCCCCAAGCATGCGTGTTCTTATCGTTGCTGCAACACGGAATAACTAGTACCACCTGGTCATTTGTCTAGTTCACGGTGTGCATACATGCATGTTAGAATTAGATCAGATGGGATTCAGATATTCTGGCCGGTGAGATTGGTTGAAAAAAGTGTACTAGTAGCACATTTAGTTGACCTGCAAATTTAGAGCCATATGCATTGTTTCACCTTGCGAGTTTAAGGGCTTATTTGTTTTCGGACTTGGTAGCATATTGCTTGGTCGGACCCCCCTCTGGAAGCCAGTGGTGGAGCTAGAAATTACATGATGAGGGTGCACACCTCTCGGCTCCCGCGCCACGTGCCGCTGGCCGCCCTCCCGTGTCCCTAGGTTTAAGTTCTATAGGGTTGAGCTAGCTAGTAGGGTGTAGAACAACGAATTAAGAAACTAATAACTAGCATAGTTCCTACTGTAATACATGTATTTATATGTGAAAGTAGAGATGTAACAAATACATGTATTTATATGTGAAAAGTGTGTGTATATATATATATATATATATCTCACTGATTAGCATGGTAATTTTCAACCATTTAGAGCGAACATTTTACCTTTTCTTTTCTTTATAGCAGGCCTGCATGCTCAATTGCTGCTAGCTACTAGCTCATGCTCAAGGCTCAGCTCAGTGCTGCTAGCTACTAGCTCATGTATGTATAGTAGGCCTGCATGCTCAATTGCTGCTAGCTACTAGCTCATGCTCAGCTCAGTGTTGTGCCAAGCCCTAGCTAGCTACTCAGCTCCCTCACTCATCCCTGCGCAGACATGTCATGCATCAGGGACTTGGTCGCTTTTCAAAATTTTGGGGTCTTGGGCACACCCAAGACCCCACCGATCCGCTTTCTTTGAAGTCACTCATTGCTTGGTTTGTTACTGCGTTTGGTGCCGGGCCAGTCTTAGGCAAGCGGCCAAAACCAAAGACCTAGGAGTGGTGCTCGGCAACGCTAGCTTGATTCATGCACCGTTCGTTGGTTTGATCCATCGTTCTATTTTTTATTCACCAATTTCAGGTACAGGTTTCCAACCAAACAACTCATCTTCAAGTTTGCCTGCCTAGGTAAAAATTATCTACTTTTTAGGCTACCTTCAGACACCATTTTTTCTCAAACATAGAATCTAAGGCACCAACCAAACAAACCCTAATCAGTTTCAACCTCCAAGTTCCAACCACTCGAGGAAGTGTCACACCGAAGTATTGCAACATTTTGGAGCGATGTCATGTCATTGGATACTTTTGGCTTTTACCAGGTAACCTCCGATAGCTAGATTTGTAAGTTTGTCGTGAATAACTTGCGATTTGACGGTTCGCCGCTGTTTTCATCTCAAACTGACAAATAAAATGAAAGATAGTACTGCCTGATTTTACAGGGCGCAACTATTGGGGCAATCCACGCTACCCGTCAATGGATGAAGAGGTGACTACATTATGCGGATAAATCGAAGAATCAAGCCATTGCATTCTGCATAATGCTTGTAGCTTATCAGTCTGGCCCATTTAAGTTCCTACGACTTGTCCCTGCAGCGAAATTTCTGGGCCCTACGGACCATTTTAGCTCACAAAGTCAAAATGCACGGGCTCATTTTTTTTTCCTTTTTTTATATGCGTACGGCCGGGTTATGAATTCGCGTTTTTCACATTCTTGTGGCTCGTCCTTCCAATTTCAGCTGTGCGCCTGTACGTGTATAGTATTGGGTACATACATGGTACGATACCTCATTATAAAGTTTGCAATGATACAGGAAGTACGAAGCGGAAACGCATAGCATGCCCAAACAATCTAGATAGCAACTCTTGCACAACCAGTTCCAATTCAAACCTTAGTCCCTATTAGAGCAGCTGGATATCTTACGAGCTGAGCTGCACCTAAACGACGACTAAATTGTCAGATGGTTCCAGATAATTAGAGCTATTGTGACCAATTCATTTTCCGGCCCATTAACTGCTGACAAGGGCAATGGTCTTAGGATGGTCCACGGCGCCGTGTGACGTTATGTGCACGTAAAAACCACAAGTCAGGCGGGCCGGGGTCCCCTCGGCGAGAAAAAGAGAGACCCAACCGGTCCAGATGCACAAATAATTGAACCTCCCAACAACCCTGGTTCGCAACAGTTGGGGCGTGGGGAAAAAAAGTCGGGGTGGAGAGCACAACCACCCTTGTTTTCCCTTTCAGGGTTGGTGAGATTTGCACCGCTCCCAGTCTCGCTAACCGGCACACCGAAACGATCGAGTTGGGTTTGGCTTGGTTGCTACGTGAGACGGCTAGCGTTTAGCACCAGCACCCCTCAACCGAGGCAGTGGAGCATACGTAGATACTGAGATCTACCATGGTCCTATGGTGGTTGCGCACGTACTGATGCCTTATGAGATGGGAAATCAACGCATGTACAGTCTCTCACTCACTGTAGTTGGACTACCTCCATAGCTTCACTTCACTACAAGACCTCCCTTCCAGCCGATTCAACACCAACCAAAGCGCGCGCGCCCCCTCTCTCTCTCAACACACACTATACACTTCAGGGGAAAAAAGAATCATACTATTACATCCACCACACCAACCAACCCACCTACACCCGGCCTCACCTAAACCCCCCTGATCCGGTTGCTATATAAGCACCGCTCCCCGCTCCGTTTCCCTCCAAGAAGAGCTTCACAGTCCTCCGCCTCCCAGCTCTTCTTCCACCACTCACCCTCTGCTCCTATTCTCTCCACCACCAACCACACCGAGATGACGAGCCAGACCGCCGCCGCCGCCTCCTTCGTCGCGAACGACCCCCTGAACTGGGGCAAGGCCGCCGCGGAGCTGACGGGGAGCCACCTGGACGAGGTGAAGCGCATGGTGGCGCAGTCCCGCGAGCCCGTGGTGAAGATCGAGGGCTCCAGCCTGCGCGTCGGCCAGGTGGCCGCCGTGGCGGCGGCCCAGGACGCCGCCGGCGTGGCGGTCGAGCTGGACGAGGAGGCGCGCCCCCGCGTCAGGGCCAGCAGCGAGTGGATCCTCAGCTGCCTCGCCAACGGCGGCGACATCTACGGCGTCACCACCGGCTTCGGCGGCACCTCCCACCGCCGCACCAAGGACGGCCCCGCCCTCCAAGTTGAGCTGCTCAGGTAGTAATTAATACATCACCTTTATTAACTCCTTTCTTTTCCATTAAAGTACAGTAGTGATCCTAGCGGAGTGCGACTTGTTGCTTCCAATGATTCATGCGCTCCTGTGGTGAGGTCACGTGCATGCGCTTTGCGCGCGCGACCTCGCCGGTTGGTGGGCCTTCGCGCCGGCGGCGACGACAGAACAGTTGTTGCGGTTAATGCTGGTGCTTAGTGTGGTGTGATCTCCTGCCTGATGCAAGTTTACTACACGTGCTAAAGATTTAGCTGCAATTGAGCTGAAGCAGAGAGGGAGGTATCATGTGCGTGCGCGTGCCTGCTTGTTGGCCCGACGCTGCCATTCCTCTCCATGCTGCGCATGCCTGGTTGTTGTCCTGCAGGCTTGTGCAGCTAGCTTGAGTGTAATTTTTTTTACTCGTACTACACGGTCCTTACAAGTTACATGCATTCCACTGTGCCAGAAGTTGACCCAGTCGAGTCATGCTTTCTCGTGGAAGAAAGTGATGGTGGTTAAACAAACCAGCATTGGATTAGTAGTAGGTTAGTAGCAATTAAGCTTGGGATTAAGAAAACCACATAGAAATATATCTATGATTGGCTGGTCAAAATAGTTTTAAACAAGCTTCACTTTCTACGCCGCTAAGGTCAAAACCAAAACAAAATGTAAACATGAGCGTTTGAAGAAAACAAGTTGTCGATCGGTGGATGGTAGAAGCTGTCAGTCTATGTCTTCATAGTAACCACTGAGGTTACTGTGCTGAACGGAATTGACTGAAATCTGTATGGCTCTGTTTTTCTTTCCTCTCCAGGCATCTCAATGCCGGAATCTTCGGCACCGGCTCCGACGGCCACACGCTACCGTCCGAGGTGTCACGTGCGGCGATGCTGGTCCGCATCAACACCCTCCTCCAGGGCTACTCCGGCATCCGCTTCGAGATCCTCGAGGCGATCACCAAGCTGATCAACACCGGCGTCACCCCATGCCTGCCGCTCCGGGGCACGATCACCGCGTCCGGAGACCTCGTCCCCCTGTCCTACATTGCCGGTCTCATCACCGGGCGCCCGAATGCGCAGGCTGTCACCGTCGATGGCAAGAAGGTGGACGCCGCCGAGGCGTTCAAGATCGCCAGCATCCAGGGCGGCTTCTTCAAGCTGCAGCCCAAGGAAGGCCTTGCCATCGTGAATGGCACCTCCGTGGGCTCGGCTCTTGCGGCCATGGTGCTCTACGACGCGAACATCCTCGCCGTCCTGTCCGAAGTCCTGTCCGCCGTGTTCTGCGAGGTCATGAACGGCAAGCCCGAGTACACCGACCACCTGACGCACAAGCTGAAGCACCACCCGGGGTCGATCGAGGCTGCAGCCATCATGGAGCACATCCTGGACGGCAGCTCGTTCATGCAGCACGCCAAGAAGGTCAACGAAATGGACCCCCTCCTGAAGCCGAAGCAGGACAGGTACGCGCTCCGCACGTCACCGCAGTGGCTCGGACCCCAGATCGAGGTCATCCGCGCGGCCACTAAATCCATCGAGCGCGAGGTCAACTCGGTCAACGACAACCCGGTCATCGACGTCCACCGCGGCAAGGCCCTGCACGGCGGCAACTTCCAGGGCACCCCCATCGGTGTGTCCATGGACAACACCCGCCTTGCCATCGCCAACATCGGCAAGCTCATGTTCGCCCAGTTCTCCGAGCTGGTCAACGAGTTCTACAACAACGGGCTGACCTCCAACTTGGCCGGCAGCCGCAACCCGAGCTTGGACTACGGCTTCAAGGGCACTGAGATTGCCATGGCCTCCTACTGCTCTGAGCTCCAGTTCCTGGCCAACCCCATCACCAACCACGTTCAGAGCGCGGAGCAGCACAACCAGGACGTCAACTCTCTCGGTCTCGTCTCCGCCAGGAAGACCGCCGAGGCGATGGACATCCTGAAGCTCATGTCCTCCACGTACTTGGTCGCGCTGTGCCAGGCCGTCGACCTGCGCCACCTCGAGGAGAACCTGAAGAGCGCAGTCAAGAACTGCGTGACGCAGGTGGCCAAGAAGGTGCTCACCACGAGCCCGGCCGGTGACCTCCACAACGCACGCTTCAGCGAGAAGGCCCTGGTCACCGCCATCGACCGCGAGGCGGTCTACAGCTACGCCGACGACCCCTGCAGCGCCAATTACCCGCTGATGAAGAAGATCCGCGCCGTGCTCGTCGACCACGCCCTAGCCAACGGCGAGGCCGAGAAGGACGCCAGCTCCTCCGTGTTCTCCAAGATCACCAAGTTCGAGGAGGAACTGCGCGAGACGTTGCCCAGGGAGATGGAGGCGGCCCGCGTGGCCTTCGAGAACGGCACCGCACCGATCGCCAACAGGATCAAGGAGAGCCGGTCGTTCCCAGTGTACCGCTTCATCCGCGAGGAGCTCGGCTGCGTGTACCTCACCGGTGAAAAGCTCAAGTCGCCCGGCGAGGAGTGCAACAAGGTGTTCCTGGCCATCAGCCAGGGCAAGCTCGTCGACCCGATGCTCGAGTGCCTCAAGGAGTGGAACGGCGAGCCCCTGCCCATTTGCTAAGCCGTCCGAACACGAAGAGGAGGAGGAGGAGGAGGAGGAGGAGGAGACCCGGAAAGAAGAGACGATACGTACATCAGAATAAAAACGGAGGATTTCAGGATCCTGGAGGCTTCTTGTACGCTCAGATTATGTTGTTTCTCTGTTCGTCCTTTTTGAGCTTGTTGTGTTGACCCGTGTAATCGTGTATGGTGTTGTTCGTTTTACTTTGATCGTTGCAATGCCGTGGCCTGCAGTGTTCATGGCTTGGCTGGCAGCTTTCTGATCTGTTGTTGTAATTTGCAAATCAAGTATACTACTATTTTGATTACATTGTTCCTCTCTTGGAATTTGTTGCTAATTTCTGTGGAAGCATTTTGAACAAGGCGTTTTTTCTAGGTATAATTGGATAAGCGCCACTCTAATTGTCTCGTGTTTGAAAAATACCACTGCAATTGTGTTTCTTCCAAAAATGCCACTGCGAACATGAAATGCTGCCATTATCGTCAATACCCCTCCAATTTACATAATAAACAGTTCGTCCATGCTTATGTAAAATACATGATCACATATCATAGATACATAAGTGACAAATCTTAAATTGCACATCTTTGACAGTGACAAATAATCAGATCTCCCCACACTCGCTCGTTTCTTCGATCCAGTCTCCATCCCCAACCATGGCTGCTTTCCAGGCGGTGGCTGTCGTGGCCTCGCAGAGGGGCAGGACCGCATCACCTACCATTGTGCCGCTCCAATTGTCCCCGCCCCGCAAACCTCACCACCGTCCGCGGCCAGCCCCGTCCCTGCTCCATCAACCGCTCCGTGCTGCAGTACGCGCCGTGCTCCGTGGCCATCATTGTCGACCATGGGCATATGTAACTTGAATTGTTATGTAGAACATAGTTCAATTGCTATTTCATAAAACTTTATCTTCTTATTTTGGGTTTTCTAGAGCTAATCAGTTTGCGAGCTAGGGCCCTTACTTGCGGATTGCCGAATTGTGGTTATTTGAAGCTCTGAAATGGTGTTGCAGTCTCAAGAATTTATTCAAAGCTCTGAACTGATTGAAGGCCAAGGAAGAAGGGGTGTCCATCTCGCCCTTCTTCTACACATCTGGGGACGTTAAGCAAAGGGCCTGGGACGCCTTGCTACGCTACTGCTGCTCGCCTTCGCCTAGCAAGGGCGTCGCGTGGGGTTTGGGGGTGGCGAGCGGGGAGACGCTGTGGAGGGAGGCCGGTGTGGTGGCTCAGCTTGCCATATCCGCTTCCTGCTGGCTCTTCTCCAAGGCTGCTCAGATTTTGGAAGGAATCAAATGGGTCTGGGCGTTTGGTTATGGACAAGGTTAGGTTCAAACAACAGTTAGCTTAGGCTGCCTCGAGGGCCATTTTGGGGCATAATAAATTAAGATCTGAAATACCAGGCGTGTATTCCTGTAAAATAGGCTTGTATATTGACCATAATTAGAGGTGTTCATCAGCAGCCCGGCCCGCCGGCCCAGCCAGAGCCCGACTCTGTTCGGGCTGGGCCTAGGACTGATTTTTGGTCCGAAGCCTGAGCCCGAAAGCCCGAATACCCAAAAAAACAGTGAAAATCTATTTTTTAAAAATTCTGAAAATGAATTAAATATCACTTTTTATTCAAAAAATAATTAAAATATTATTTTTAAATCAAAAATCGATTTTTCGGGCCAGACCGGGTCAGGCCAAGCTCGGGCCTGTCTATTTTTTACCGGACTTTTCAAGCCCAGTCCGACCCGTCTTTTGAACAGATCTAACTATAATGACATTTCTACAAGTGGTTCATGTTTACAGTGGCATTTTTCAATGACATGCAATTGTAACGGCATTTTTTAAAGATGGAACAATTGAAGTGGTATTTATCTAATTATCCCTTTTTCTATTGGCTAGTAGATGAGAATTCTTTTCTGTAGGAAGAGATCGAATTTTTTTTCTTTCTGAATTGGTTATATTCACTTCTCCAAAATTGGTTAGTGATCGAAGGTGATGGTGGGAACAGCAAGAAGCAGTTTTCTGGGTGCTGTCGGTACACAGTACTAGACTACTAGTAGTGAGAGTGACAGAACAGAACACAGAAATCCTTTCTTGTGTGCTCATGCTTGGTGGTGGCCTAACACAATTGGATGCGAGTCAGACAGTCAATGTCGATCAGGCTGCGAGGATGCAGATGCGGAGATGCCCACTCGTGCTACTACCTACCACCGGTGACAAGTGTTAAAAAACAACATGAAAAAAGAGTTTTTTATGTGAGTGAGTGTCAATTGTTCAAAGAAAAGAAAAGCATTTACCAGTTCAGTTGTGTGTTTTCAGTCAATGGGGACATGGATTTGACATGGGTTTTCTGGCCCCCTTTTGGCTTTTGCTAATCATTGTAATTTTTGTGATGTTGTGCAGGAGTGGTGGTCAGAGCAGCTAAGTTAATTGGAGAGAGAATTATAAAGGAATGTGAAGTTTTGATTGACGGTAGAATAAACAGAGTTGTTTCCAATTGCAGATGGGAAGAACACTAGACCTGGGCACCAAGAACTCGAAAGTCAATATGCAATTGCTGGACTCAAATTGTCACGACGAGTGATCTCTATGTCAAGCAAAGGTAATGTTTTTTACAGAGAGGCTTCAGCTTTGTTGCGCTCTTAGCATTTCGACGTCCATTAGTATCTCAGTGTAATATTTAGTGCGCCTCTCAAAAATACTAAATACGATGACCTTATGACACTTAAATTTTCAGGGCGCACGGGTATAGTATGGAGGCCATAGACGCCGATGATGCCACCCGTTTTCGTGGCTGTTTCCACCGTGCTTGGGAGCTTATTTACGCTTCGCACGCAATATGGAAGGAATGAAGTTTGCAAACAAAGAACTAAATTGTGAACATATCCGCTTTTTTTCGCTTATATGCGCCGCTAAGGGCGCCAGAGGGCCACTAGTCATTGTAATTTTGTGATGTTGTGCAGAGTGGTGGTCGAGCAATGGTTAATTGGAGAGAGAATTATAAAGGAATGTGAAGTTTTGATTGACGAGAATCGAGTCCCGCGAGCCAAGCACGCCCAGAGCCCACTGCAGCAGACGGTTGCTGGGTGCCGCGGCCGCCAAGCACGTCCCTGCCGCCGACCGCCGCAGCCGCCGCCGCCACGCCCGTCGCGAACGCACGGTCCTGTCGCCGATCGCTGTGGAAGCGAGGATGCTCCGTCCGAGGGCGAGCGGCCGGCGAGGAGAGATTGAGGACAAGAGACCTCACTGGCGCCGCCGCCGTCGTCGTGGAGGACCGCCGCCGCCGCCGTCAACCTCCACACACCGATGCAAAGACGGCACCGAGGGCGACTTTGAACGCCGCCACGCCCACGCAGCCCACGGCCTCGTTCGCGCGACCTCACTCGCTGGCGTCGCCGCCGCTGCCGTGGAGGACCGCCGCCGCCGCCGTCAACCTCCACGGCACCTCGCGACCGAGGGCCGCCACGAGCCCACGATCTCTTGCGCGTTGCGCTTGCGCCACGAGCGACGAGCTGGCCGGTGAGGGTGCGACGGGAGGCGAGGCCGAGGAGGGAGCCGAGCGCCGGCCGTAGGTCGCGCTTCACGACGCGAGGAGCTCAAGGGCGGCGGCGAGAGGACGGGAAGGAGAGGTCACCACTGCCCACTGCCATGGCCGTGGAGAGGAGAGGGGGCGTGAAATTGCAAGGCAAGGATTTGGGGAAGACGAAGAATCTAAGGGAAGGGCGGCAAGGCGAAGAAGAAGAAGAAGAATCAAGACCGACACTGGAGTTTGGTCCTTTGGGCTTTGGAGAAGAAGGCGCCGCGAAGCTTCGCCATCGCCCATCGATTTTGACTCTTTGTTGACTGTAATTCATCGAGGGAATGGGGGAAAAAAAGGAGGGAAAAAATAGGGGTTTGGGAAAGGGAGGGAATGGGAAAAAATAGGGGAGGAAAAAAAGTAGAAAAAATAAAAAATATGATAGAAAATAAAAATTATTCATAACACAGCAATATAAAAATATTCAGGGGAATAACTAAAATTTATTCATTGTTTCATACAGTACAAATACAGTTCTTTGCCTCGTTAAAAACCTTACCCCGATGTAGGGTACCTCGTAAGGAAAAGAGTCAAAGAACTACATACACCGATACACGAGATAGACTAGTTGACGCCGAGATTCTCTAGGTCGGCTATCACCTCCGCGATCTCCGGATCCTCGAGCCGATGTTGCGTCTGTTCATCTGCGCTTCCCGCCTCTTTGAGGCATGTGAGTGCCTCAACCATCTCAGTGTGAGAGACGACCTCCTTGGCTCGATAATCCTCCCCACCGTCTCGAAAGTGGCTTCCGATGAGACAATGACACCGGAACCACAAGTACATCTCGTGCAAAATGTGACAAAGACGGATAAATACGCCGTGGTTCTTCCACCACAAGAGGAGGTTGACATCATTTCCATCCGCCAAGTCAAGCTCGGTGTCCGCAAAAGGTGTGTCGAGGTAGTGGTTGATCTCTACTCTTGGATTCCATTGAGACCGGTTTGGCGACGAGAAGATGAACTGATGTCGCCCTTTCAACTTCTTCCAGACGCTGGAAGCGCTCACATTATACCGTCCTTGTTGCGTTGTTGAGGCGCTTGTTCTCGATTGACTTCACGCCAAACTTTTCATAATACAAATCGAAAACTCGAAAAAGCTTGTCATGAATGTGAGTGTAAGCCTCAGAAAAATCAAGATCAAATGCATCCCCAATTCCTTCGTAAGCCCCCTTCAGATCTGCTAATTTTCTCCGTGGGTCCATAATAGTACCAAAACAAAAGAGATGTGGGATAGCTTGAAAATATTTTAAAAATTTTCTCTGCATTGGTTCAATAATAGGTCTTAGAAGGGCATCATCTCTGTTTTCCTTAAAAGCGTTAGCGATAGTCCAAAGCCACTCGATGACTAAGCAAGAAGTAGGATAGTAAACACCAGATAAAATTGTGGTTGCATCGTAAAATACTTTCAAAAATTCACTTAAAACGACCAAAGAACTAGCCAACTGTTTGAAGAACCAATTGTTTACCGTAATTAGTATTGACGAATAGAGTAATAATGTACTCGCATTTTGCACCGCTCCAACATGGTATACGTGGAGTTCCACCGCACCTTCATGTCCAAAGTTGAATTTCCTTGGTCTCTTATTGTTGGCCTTGCAAGACTTCTAATCGGGCATATCTTGGGCTGGCGTCGTAATGAATCGGATAGCATCGCAGATATTGTCTAGACTAGGTTTCATTACCTGTAAGCCTGCCTGCACGATGAGGTTCAAGATGTGACACATGCATCTTTGGTGGAGGACAAAACCACCAGTGTAGGACTGCAGATGCGGTGTGAGGAACTCCATGGCCGTCGTGTTAGCTGAGGCATTGTCAAGAGTGATGGCAATAATTTTGTTCTCTATTTTAAAATCCCGAATGACTTCTAATACGCGTTGTGCGATGGCCTCTCCAGTGTGTGCCTCATCGATAGACCTGAACCCTATGACTCGCTTGTTCAAGTTATAATCATCATCTAAGTAATGCGCAACAACACTAAGATAGCCTGCCCTTTGGTGGGATGAAGTCCATATATCAGAGGTTAAAGCAAAAGAAAATGTAACTTTCAGGAAGTTTTCTTTCAAACTTGACATTTTACGCTGGTAGAGTTCTACTATGTCTCATGTGATTGTTCTCCTACTTACGTGTTGATATTGCGGGCAAAAACCACGCTGGATCATTCTTTCAAACTAGAGCTACCGTCCTAATCGGAAGATCCTCAAGAACTATATATCTAGCAATTTCGTCTCTAGCTACCCGAGGGTTGTACATCCATGTACTTACCGAACCATCGGGCCAAAGTTAAAATTGGGTTTGGGCGTTCCTTCCTTGCGTCGAATCCGATCGCTATCTTCTTCAAACACGCCACGCGCGTCGCTTGATATGACCTGCACTTCCACCGAGCGTGGCATAATTTAGCATGACAATATTTACATGTGGCATAAGGTACCTGACGACCGTCCTCTATTTCTATGTTATACTCCATATGCTTCCAACACCATGCACGTCGGCCGCCGGAGCTTCCACCCGTTGCATGCATAGTTGCACCGGCCTCGTCGTCCGGGGTGGAGACGTTTGGGGTGAAGACGTTTGGGGTGGAGACGTGGGCATCCTCAAAGCCCTCCGTTCCATCCATATGTTGATCATCCATACCATAGTCTCCCATGCCCGGGGAGAGTTGGCGAGGATCGATCTCTTGCTCGTGCACTTCTTCTAGGGGAGGAGGACTAGGAGTGCGAGGGCGTGCTCTGCTGCTCCGCCCTGCTGTTTTCTTCTTTCCAAACATACTGGACGACTACAATTTATATAGCAAAGAGATAGCAAATAGAAAGCAAACAGATTGTATTGTGCTGTGAACAAATGAGGAGGGACGAGGGAATTTATAGGGAGGAAGAAATGCGAACGTTACTCATACTCACACACAACGTCTCTTTTTTACCAAAGACCACAACGTCTCTTGTGATGAGACTCGACGTCTCAGCTCCTAACCTCATACTACAAAAACACTGAGCGTGAGTCTAGCTAACCTACCAACGTCTCTTGTGATGAGACTATACGCCTCGGCTCACCCTCTGCCATCAAGACTCCATCGTCCGCCGGTTGCAGCGATGCGCGACTCTACTATCCATCGGTCGCAGGCACGCAGCAGCGTTGCAGCAAAGACTCCACCGACGCCTCGGTCGGCTCTTTACTGACGTCTCAGCTCTCATCGCCCAGGCGCAGGCGAGGCCAATCTCACGCGACGCCGCTTTCGACACTGATGGTCCACATCCACACGACACGACCACACGCGACGCGGGCGGACATCTCCATCTCCCTGTCCCTATGACCTGTGAGGCTGTGAGGCTCTGCCTTTCTTTTTCCGCCGAGCCCCCAACCCCTCTCCACTCCACGCCTCCGGCCTCCCCTCTCCCCCTCTCCCTCCGGCCGCTTCCCTCTCCACTCCCCAGGCGGCGCCTCGGCCCCCTCCCTCCTCCTCCTCGCCTCCCTCCCTCTCCGCGCCTCCCACCCACTCCCCACGCCCCCTCTCCCCAAGGGCCAAGCCGCCATGGCCACAACCCCTCCTGTCGCCTCCTTCTCCCCCCCCCCTCCGCCTCCTCCCACTCCACTCCCCACGCCTCCCTCTCCCCGGCCGCCTCCCCTCTCCCCCTCCCCCTCCGGCCGCCTCCTCCCTCTCCGCCTCTCCAGTGCCTCCCTCTCCACTCATGGGGGCCAGGCGCGTTGTGGGGCTCAATCTTGTGCACACAGACCAGATACATGGTGGCGCCAAGAAGAGCCAAGGGCGCCATGCCTTGCCAGTCTGGCTTGGGCTCGGGGCTCGCTCACAGGCGTTCAGAGCGGAGATCCGCCGATCGCCTTTCCGCCCTCGTCGCCGGGTGGGGAACTGGTGATGAGTACTGATGAGTGACTGATGAGTGATGAGTGATGAGCAAAAGAAAAGAATTTTGTGTGCTTTTCTGATTTTGTGATTGTGATTTTGTGATTGTGAATTTGATTGTGATTTTGTGAATGAATGATTCGTTTTCTCCATTTGATTTGGGATTGGAGTGTGTGGTTTGTCGCTTGCGCTTTGCGTTGCGCCGAGGGCGGCGATGAGGGCACGAGCGCAGCGGTGGTGGTCGGTGCCGCGATCGCTGAAAGCGGCAGTCTTGGCGGCCGCCAGCGTTTCGCCAAGACGCCGCGCCGTCTTCGAAGCACGAACGTGCTGCGTCGGCTTTGGGCCCTCCGAGCACGAACGCAGCGGCCGCCTTAAGCACGTCCACGGCGGGCGCGTCTTGGGCCGCCTGTCGTCTTGGAGAGTTGTGCCCAAAGACGCGGCCCTAAGTGTCGTCCGTGTTGGCGCCCTAACGATTCTTTCGGCCGTGCCGAGCTTTCACCGTGGCCGGCCCGTGCGTGGCCGACCAAGAAAAGTCTTGGCCCATGCCTGTGTCTATTTCCCACATCCATTTGTCATCCCGGTTGCTATACATTCTGGCCCCCTTTTGAGTTTTGACTTGTAAATACTTGACAATGGATTTTTTTTATCGCCTATCGGTGATTGTTCTGTCAAAGACTTTGTGAAAGTAAGAAAATAAGGAAGTGTTTTTTTCCTGGGAATAGACCAAATACAAACAGATCCATTGACGATCTCCAAAAATATGTTTTGAGAATGTCAGTGGAGCTGAAGAATCGACTGCATGAGAAGTGAATTAGGCATATTAGGTGGTGATCTTACGTGGCCGCGGATTATCCATTATCATTTTTACTTCTCCTGTTTACTTCTTTTTTTCTACAAGTATTATTGTCGTAGGGGCAGTCCACCGTCCCACATGGCCTGGCAAGCACCCCCCCCAAGGGGGCCCGGGGACGCCCCACGGGGCCACCTCGAGGCAGCAAAGGGGCGCGGGGCCCCCTCAACTCGGAGCCACCTCACGTGGGGCGAAGGGCCAAGGGACCTCGGTAGACCAGGCGCACAAATGTAACATCCTAAAAGTCCTAAATGCAAAATTATGGGATTTTTAAAATTTCTTTTCATGTGATAACTAATGTCATTATGCTTGACTGCATTTTCGAAAATGATTTGAATTGTATTTTCTTTTCTTGTCGGCATAAGTAGTACAAAATAAGAGAACCCTAAAGACATAAAATCATAAGGCCAAAACCCTAATTACAGAAACCCTAAAACATGAAAACCCTAGAAACATAATTGGTCAAAGCAAACAAACTTAAAAGCATTACTCTTCTAAATACTACATGTAAAGTTTGTGGGTAAAGTGTACAAATCTGTGGAGTAATAAAACTATCTAGACAGTCGTGCTCACGGTCAATAGCGGTATTGAGAACTTGCTTGAGTTAGCTTTCATTTCTATAAAAAAAACCATTTGTGTGTGTAGAATGAAAAGGGTGGGTTGGGAACCCAGAGAAAGCCTAGTCGGGAACGAATGGTAAATACAGGATAGCCTAAGTATTGAGTGGACGGAGCCACTCAATGATATAGGAGATGAAATCTCCACTAGTACTTATTACAAAAGCTCAGTTTACAAAACTTGAGTTAGTCAAAATGCTAAGGAATTTCCTACTATATAATCTAATTCAAAATCTGGCTTTGTGCAAATAAAAGAAACATAAACCTCCCTTGACTAGCTTTGCATCTATAATAATTGCATTGTGTGTTGGCTCGTGAGTACGATTGCGTACTCAGGCTTGCTTAATATAATCTTTCAGAGCCTCTTGACCAAGATCCATATGAATACTACTCGACTGCTAGACCAGATGGTGGAGAAGACGGTGAAGCTTAGGCCGGGACCCCCAGTCGCTTGCTTGTGGGCAGAGCGAATGGCTCCACTACTGTTTCTTTTGCTTCCATCCTTATCCTGTAATTCTGTACTCTGAACTATGTAGTATGGTGGCATGCGTGCCCTTTTTGTAAGGCAGTTGGCCGTACGACCTGTTATGTAATAATTATGTTGTTGAACATATATGCGATGTATGTGTATGAATCAAGTATGTATTTGTGTGTGCTATCTACTGATCCAGGGAAATAGCACAAGATTACACGGTAGATCCCAAGTTACAAATTTGGGGTCTGACAGACTTGGTATCAGAGCATACGACTGTAGGGTAAAAGCCTTAGCTAGCATGGTCGTTAGAAACCTAGGACTATGCTGTAGAGTATAGTTAAGCAGTTTTCCAAAACATATATGTATTTTGTTCTGCTCTTTGCTTGTTATACTTGTCATTTTACTTCTTACTCTTGGTTTCTGGTCACTGACTCTTTTCTTGTTCAAAATTGTAGATGCCAAGACCGACTGAGCCCGAGCACTAGGACTACCACTCCCATGGAGAGGACTCCTGTCCATGGGGAGGCTACACGGAGGTGCTCATCCTGCTGCTTCAGCACTTGTAGTACAGGCAACGTCCCATCTACAGGGGGCGTAAGACCGGAGAGGGAGACTCGGAGGCATGGACAGTAGAGGTCTTCCTCTACGCCCGAGAGGGGGAGTGAGAGCCCCGCACTTTCCGCACAGAGCACCAGCGGAGTACTTCCGCCACAGCAGTCCAGGATGTTGCACGCCAGGCTATTGTTCAGTTGTGTGATATTCACAACGACCTGGTGGTGTCTACCCCCTTCAGTTTCTTTCCCTCCCTCCCAGAGGGAGAGATTCACTGTGAGATCTGCCACACCACGACCGTGCAGGACCTATATCTGACGCATCAGGTACAGCTGACACAGGTGCAGGACAGTGAGTATGTCGAGCTACTTAGGGAGTTCATAGAGCTTCGACAGGCCCTCACCAGCAACGAGGCAGACGCTGAGGCACTTCACGTTCAGTTGGACGAGCAGAGGATGGCCCTAGCGACAGCAGTACGTGGGAGGGTAGCAACTGTCGCCCATCTCGCTAGGGACACTGTGGCCACCGCTGCTGTGGTAGGCACCCCAGCAGCCATAGGGCACAGCACCACCCCTTAGGACCCCGCGATAGGTAGCAGCAATGGCCTTCACTTGAAGACTACCACACGCAAGCACACTCACGCTCCGATCTCCATCGTACTAGTAGACACCAGCCCTAGCCGTTCTCGCTCCCGTACTCCACCCAGAGGCATAGGTGGCTATATCAGTGAGACGGAGCCGTTAGACAGGTAGTAGTAGGATCAAGGTAGCTTGTGGATGTACTAGGGCTAGATAGAGCGGTATTTTGGAGATAGCTAGCAGTTGTCCCTTTTGTTGTGCAGAATGCTAGTAGTAGACGCAGTTGGTATGTACTTTTGTTGTAATATTTACCAATTGTTATGAACTCGCTCATGTTTTTATGCATCTTTGTGATTTCTATCGGTTGACTTTGATTGTGTTGCTCTATGTCATGGATGTTTGAGTAGGCTTGTCTTAGTCTCTTTACTTTAAGTATCAACATGTGGTGCATTATTCTGCTCTGAATAATGTTGATGTAATAGATGCCTCCAAGGAGAGCCCCTGCAGGAAGAGGTCTTGGTTGTGGCCCACTACCGCCTCCACCTCCTGTGCATCCCACTCCCGGCTAGCCAGCGCACGACAGCGGCTAGCCAGGGGTCAAAACTTGGAGAATTTATACGCACAAAGCCTCCAGTTTTCTCAAGCGCAAGTGAGCCACTTGAAGCCGAAGATTGGCTTCGTACTATTGAGAAGAAGCTGACCCTGGCTCAATGTTGCGAGGAGGACAAGGTGATGTTTCCAACACACCAGCTCGTAGGATCAGCTGACGACTGGTGGGATAACTATTTGGCTGCTAGGGTCGACGAAGAAACTAAAACAGTAGCTGTCAAAGAGAGTGAAGAAGAAGGAGAAGTACAAGAGGTAGAAGTAGCTAAAGAAGAGGAAGTTGAAGAACCAGATGCAGTAGAAGTGGATGCACCAGTAGTGGAATGGGCTGAGTTCAAAGATGCTTTCAGAAGCAACTACAATCCCTCAAGTGTCATGCGCAAGAAGCGAAATGAGTTTAGGGCCTTGAAGCAAGGAAACTCCTCAGTGGCTAAGTATCTCACTCAGTTCAATCAGCTAGCTCGCTATGCACAGAATGATGTAGCTGATGAAGTAGAGAAGACCGACTACTTCATGGAAGGGCTGCGTGATGGGCTGCGAGTGCAGCTAGTTGTTCATGACCTCCACAGCTTTCAACATCTGATCAACAAGGCACTGCTACTCGAAGGCGAGTGCAAGAATTTTGTGACCAGTCGTAAGAGCAAGCTGGGGACCTCAAGTGGCCTGACCCCTAGCTATCGCTCGTTCCAGTCTGCCCCTTCAAACAGAGGCAGCACATCAGTCACTTCTCCCCGAGCTCTTGCCCCAATAAACCAGACCAATGGTGCCTCATACACCACTCCAGTCCGACCCAATTAACCTCAACAAGCTGGCACTACACCCGCCAACCTAGCATGCTTCAAATGTGGCGGGCTCGAGCACTTTCTCAAGAATCGCCAAGAGTATCTACCACTCTGCCAAGTCCTGAACTTCGGTTCCTCAAAGACGTGGGCCATTCACTTCTGGCACAAAAACAAGAGGAAGGCCCCTGACTTCATCAGCATCTAGAACAATGTCGTTCCAGGGGCGAGGCCGGGTGAATCATATTACAGCTGAAGAGGCGCAGGAGGCTCCTGAAGTTCAGATGGGTACGTTCTCAGTTAATTCCTTGCCAGCATGTGTTCTTTTTTATTCTGGAGCATCTCATTCATTTATCTCTAGTAAGTTTGTGGGTCAATGGCAGTTGCCAACCTTTGTTCTCAAGAAGCCCTTAGAGCTCAGTTCACTTGGAGGATTATTATGGGCCAAGTTAGTAAGCCCTGGGGTGGAAATACAGTTAGAGGGAATAGTGTTCCCAGTAGACTTGATGGTATTGCAAGCCCATACCCTAGACATTATCCTAGGGATGGATTGGCTGGCCAAGTATTAAGGGGTAATAGATTGTGCCAATAGAATAGTGATCCTTACCAAATGTCCTGGGATCGTAGTTGAAGTCAAGATGAATAGACCTTTCTAATGGAAAAGGGCAATCTGCTATGCCATGGGCATCCCTCTGGAGGGAATTCCAGCGGTCCAAGAATACTCTAACGTTTTCCCAAAAGAACTGCCAGGGGGACCACCAAATCATGATATAGAGTTCATCATAGAGTTGATGCCTGGGACAGTACCCATATCCAAGAGACCTTATAGGATTCCAGTTAATGAACTTGGGGAGCTGAAAAAGCAAATCCGAGAGTTGCAAGATAAGGGGTTTATTAGACCAAGCTCTTCGTCGTGGGGATCTCCTGTATTGTTTGTGAAGAAGAAGGACGACAGTATGAGGATGTGTGTAGATTACCGGTCTCTGAATGAAGTAACCATAAAAAATAAATATCCTTTGCCAAGAATTGACAACTTGTTTGATCAGCTCAAAGGGGCAACAAAGTTTTCCAAGATAGATCTGAGGTCAGGATATTATTAGCTAAAAATTAGACATGAAGACGTTCCCAAAATAGCCTTCTCTACTTGATACGGCCTTTATGAGTTCACGGTTATGTCATTTGGACTAACCAATGCTCCAGCCTATTTCATGAATCTGATGAACAAGGTATTCATGGAGTATCTGTACAGATTCGTGGTAGTATTCATTGATGATATCCTTGTCTATTTCAAAGACACCGAAGAACACGCACAACATCTGAGATTAGTACTAGAAACACCCAGGGAGCATAAGCTATATACCAAGTACAACAAGTGCGAATTCTAGCTATCTGATGTTAGCTTTTTGGCACATGTGATATCTGCTAGCAGAGTAGCCGTGGTTCTAGCAAAAGTGGAAGCCCTCCTTAATTGGCAATCACCTACCACGGTGACTGAAGTCAGAAGTTTCCTCGGATTGGCAGGATACTACCGCAGATTCATCGAAGGATTCTCCAAAATCGCCTGGCCTCTCACTCAACCACTAAAGAAATAAAAGAAGTTTGAATGGACAGAAGGGTGTAAGAAGAGCTCTCAAGCACTAAAAGTCTAGTTAACCTCTGCCCCAGTTCTAGTACTTCTAGATATTTGTAAAGATTTCGAAGTGTATTGCGATGCTTCTCATCAAGGGTTAGGCCGTGTACTAATGCAAGACAAGAAGGTGGTAGCATACGCATCCAGACAACTTCGGCCACATGAAGAAAATTATCCTACTCATGATTTGGAACTGGTGTCAGTAGTACATGCACTGAAGATATGATGCCATTACCTCATCGGAAACCATTGTAACATACACACTGATCACAAGAGCCTTAAGTACATCTTCACTCAATCAGATCTTAACCTCAGGAAACGAAGATGGTTAGAACTGTTTAAGGACTATGATTTAGACCTTCATTATCATCTGGGTAAGGCCAATGTGGTGGCTAATGCATTGAGCAGAAAGTCTTACTGTAACCACATTGTGACTCAAGAACTGCAGCCTTATCTTTTTTAAGAATTTGAGAAGCTCAACCTAGAAATAGTTCCACATGGGAGCCTCTCCGCCTTGGAGGTGCACCCGACTTTAGAGGAAAGGATCAAAGCTGCACAATTAAGGAACACCAGCACAGAAAGGATCCAACAGCTCATGGAGTAAGGGAAGGCCTCCAAAATAATAAAGGATGATTAGGGCATCTTGTGGTATGGAAAGCCCATTTTCGTACCCCGCCAACAGGATCTGAAGGATTTGATCATCAAGGAAGTCCATGAATCAGCTTACTCTATCCATCCAGGTGGTACCAAGATGTACCAGGATTTGAAGCAATGCTACTGGTGGCCCCGCGTGAAAAGAGACATTGCAGTATACGTAGCATGTTGTGATGTATGTCAGTGGGTTAAAGCAGAACACCAAAAGTCTGCAGGTATTTTGCAACCACTACAAGTACCCGAATGGAAATGAGAAGAAATCAGCATGGACTTCATCACTGGTCTGCCAAAGACCAGGTTGGGATATGATTCTATCTGGGTCATAGTAGATCGATTGACCAAGACAGCCCATTTTATTCTGGTGAAAACCAACTACAATGGCGACAGATTAGCAGAATTGTATATGTCCTGGATCGTAAGATTGCATGGTGTGACCAAGCGAATCATCTCAGATAGAGGTTCATAGTTTACCTCCCATTTCTGGGACAGTCTTCATGAAGCTTTGGGCACATATCTGGCATTCAGCACGGCATACCACCCACAGACCGATGGTCAGACTGAAAGAGTGAACCAAGTTCTCGAAGACATGCTTCGGGCTTGTGCTATTGAGTTCGCTGCTGATTGGAGGAAGTGCATGCCATATGCTGAGTTCTCATACAATAATAGCTATCAGTCTAGTCTGAAGATGTCACCCTTTGAAGCCCTTTATGGGAGACAATGACGAACACCGCTGTTGTGCTCAGAAGTAGGGGAAGGATATCTCTTTGGACCATACATCTTAAAGGAGGCCAAAGACAAGGTTTGTCTCATCCGAGACCGACTGCAGGCAACACAATCAAGACAAAAGAGCTATACCGACAATCGTCGCATAGAGCTAGAGTTCAAAATAGGAAACTTTGTCTACCTAAAGGTTTATCCCCTCTGAGGAACCAGAAGATTCGAGGTCAAAGGAAAGCTTGCGGTAAGGTATATAGGACCATTTCAGATCATCGCCAAAATAGGAAAAGTAGCTTATCAGCTAGAGCTACCCGAGAAGTTGTCCGACATACACAATATATTCCACGTATTACAACTCAAGAAATGTCTTCGAGTGCCTGAGGAACAAGCTCGATTAGAAGACATCGAACTCGGCAAAGATTTGGCATATATCGAACATCCAGTCGAAATCTTAGAAGTAATAGAAAAGCAGACATGAAACAGTGTATACCGCCTGTGTAAAGTTAGGTGGAGCAACCACATGGTAGGAGAAGCTACGTGGGAGCGTGAAGACTTTTTAAAATTTGAGTATCCCTAGTTGTTTAGTAACCCTGTCTGAATCTCGGGACCGAAATTCTTTTTAAGAGGGGTAGGGTTTGTAACATCCCAAAAGTCCTAAATGCAAAATTATGATTTTTTTAAAAAATTCATGTGATAACTAATGCCATTATGTTTGACTGCATTTTTGAAACTTATTTGAATTGTATTTTCTTTTCTTGCCGGCATAAGTGGTACAAAATAAGAGAACCCTAAAGACATAAAATCATAAGGCCAAAACCCTAATTACAGAAACCCTAGAAACATAATTGGTCAAAGCAAACAAACTTAAAAGCATTACTTTTCTAAATACTATATGTAAACCCTAGGATCACAGGTATAGGATTCTAAAACCTAATTCTTTGATTAATCAAAAAGTCCAATTGTAAGTGTCAAACAAAGATCAAGCTATATCTAGCATCACATGAAAATTACCAAATGAAATTACCAGAATTTTTACTAACCCTAAAATTATATCTCATTCCTTTTTTCTTCCAAATTTTGCCTTAACCCATTTCTCTCTTCTACTGCTCCTTCGGCCAAACCCGGTTGCCACCCAACCCATTCCACCGGCCGAACGCTATTGGACCATTGTGTTGCAGCCGCGCTAGCCCTCGGTCCAAGCCATCCGAACGCACTGGCCACCTTCTTCCTCCCAGTGACATCGCCCAAGCCTCCCTCGGCATCAACCATTCTCAGAGCTTGATCGCCACATTGCAAGCATGCAATGCGATGCTGTCACTCGCCGTCGATCAGGCGTCGATCAAGATCACTATGTCGCCAACTCACGTCCACTCCCCACCTATTTCAACCCGAGACCTACGCTAGCGCTTGCGCCAAGCGCATCGTCGCCAACTTCGGGAAATCTCCGCCCCCGGCTATAAGTAGACTCAATGTTCCTCTATGAGCTCTCTTCTCTACACTTGACTTCAATACACCTCCCCCCATCGTCAATTGAGTCCGAGCTCATGGTAAGACCAACCTTCGTTTTTCGACAGCGGCACCACCTCCTCGTCGCTGGTGCACCAAAGACTTCCATGCTTCTCTACCCCCGTCACAATATGTTCTAGTCTGTCATCAGCAAATCCCCTAAATTAATTTGATGTTTTATTCACAGGAGTAGCCACCACTTCGTTCTTCCTCAGCTTTGACTAGTGAAACAAAAAATCGCCGAAACATCCACCTCAGTGAGCTTGGCTTCATTTCAATCCTCCCTAACCATCTCTATATTCCCCTAAATCTATCCTGAGGGTTGAAGACTACACATTTTCATCAAGCCATCACCACCGATTGGAGCTTCTCTCGCCGTCGCTATCCACCGTCGCCAGACCATCTCCGGCTAGCTCGCCCCCTCCACGTCATACCAGTACGTTCCTAGTGGCCACTAGATGCTCATGCTTACTCTAGTTGCGCGGAAGCATTGCTGGATCAACGAATGTGTTGTAGATCATGTAGTCTTCACATAGTCGAACCTCCTTCGACTACGCATAGTTGAACCTCCTTCGACTACACGCAGTCGAAGCTCCTTCTGACCAGGTAGTCGAAACCCCTTCCGACTAGTTAATCGAAACAATGAACAATACTCAAAACTCCTTCCGACCAGATAGTCGAATCTCCTTCCGCTTGGAATGTAGTCGAACCTCCTTCCGATCAGGTAGTCGAAACTCCATCTGACCATATTGGTCTAAGACTTCGACCACTGAGTTTCGACCACTCAGTTCGACAACTCATTTTTGACCACTCAGTTTCGACCACTCAGTTTTGAACACTATTGTGACCACGCTTGTTTAAGGATCTGACCACTATTTCTCGACCACACTGGTCTATGCCTTCGACCACATTGTTATGACCACACTAGTCTATGTCTTCGACCGCATTGGTCTATGACTTCGATCACACTGGTCTAAGATTTATGATCTAAGACTTTGCATGTTTTAGAATTTTAGGAATGAATGAGCCTTTACACATACGTGCCCAGTTCCAACAATAAAGGATGAATTCAAAGACTCATATATGGATTACAACCGACTCAGAATCTAACAAAATCTACTCAACTATACCGAAAATACCCAATTTGGAGTTCATTTGAATTTTTGAATGTAATCTGAATTCGTATGTGCTTATTTGAATTTTAGTTAAATTTTGCATGTATAGAATCTGAAGCTCCCAAAGACCCTCGAGTAGACCAAGAGCAAGAACAGCAGTACCTCGACCAAGACAAGTCAATACTTTGATCATATTGCACCTAATTTTTGCAATTATATTGCTTTAAATTATGAAATTGCATTGTTATGTTTTATACAACTATATTGGTCTAGCTCATAGTTAATGCCTCAATAATAATTGTGTATAAACTTCCAATACTTGAATTTGGACACTATCCTTGTCACCCTAGAATTAATGGTTAACATACTAGTTAATAAGTTTGTATCTAAATGTCATGCTTAGCCTTACTTAGATACATTGTCATGTGGGCAATAATTTGCCGCAACATCATTAAAAATATTTGAAAATAAATTTGGGCAGTTGAGGCTGGAAGCCTGGCTGGCATGTTGAATTAAAGGTTATTTTGAAAACAAAAGAAAAACCTAAAAACAGATTTCAACTTGGACGGTTGGAAAGAATGGCTGGTGCCGGGTGCACGAGAGAGAGTCGGTATGTAGATGTACCATCTAAGTCAATTAAGGACCGAATCTAGTAATAACATCTCATGTAAAATAGTGCAACCACAAGTCTATAACACTTAAGACCTAGCTAACCAATCTATTCGCCTTGGCGTGGCTTCGCCATTGGAGGATGCGAGTGGATAGTCGGGGGAGAATGAAGCCGTGGGAACTACACGACGCAAATGGGAGACCTTCTGTGGGCGAGGGGAGGCCCTAAGGATGTGATACCTAGCAGTGCGAAGTTGCAATGATGTGAGACAGTCACACACCTATGGAAGTGTGTCGGTGCAGTATAAGTTAATTTATCTCTTGTGGGTAAAGTGTACAAACTCTACAGAGTAAGAAAACTATCTAGATAGCCGTACTCACGGTCAAGAGCGGTACTGAGAAATTGCTTGAATTAGCTTTCATTTTTATAAAAACCATTTGTGTATGTGTGAAATGAAAAGGGTGGGTTGGGAACCCAGAGAAAGCCTAGTCAGAAACCAGTGGTAAATACGGGATAGCTTGAGCATTCAGTGGATGGAGCCACTCAATGATATAAGAGATGAAATCTCCACTAGTACTTAGTACAAAAGCTTAGTTTACAAAACATTTGTTAGTCAAAATGCTAAGGAATTTCCAACTATATAATCTAATTCAAAATCTGGCTTTGTGCAAATAAAAGAAACATGAACCTCCCTTGACTAGCTTTGCATTTATAATAATTGCATTGTGTGTTAGCTCGCGAGTACGATTGTGTACTCAGGCTCGCTTAATATAATCTTTCAGAGCCTCTTGACCAAGATCCATATGAATACTACTCGACCACTGGACCAGATGGTGCAAAGGACAGTGTAGCTTTAGTCGGGACCCCCAGTCGCTTGCCTGTGGGCAGAGCGAATGGCTCCACTACTGTTTCTTTTGCTTCCATCCTTCTCTTGTAATTCTATACTCTGAACTTTGTAGTATGGTGTCCTGTGTGCCCCTTTTGTAAGGCAGTTGGCCATACGGCCTGTTATGTAATAATTATGCTGTTGAACAATGTATGTGATGTATGTGTATGAATCAAGTATGTATCTGTGCGTGCTATCTACTGATCCAGGGAAATAGCACAGGATTACACAGTAGATCCCAAATTACAAATTTGGGGTTTGACAACCAACCAGGTGGACCGGGCCCAGGGGAGTCCACCACGAGCCGGAGTCTACGCGTAGGGGCAGGAAAAGCCCCTGTAGCCCCAACGGACAAAGGGCATTTATAGGGATAGATCCGTAATCTCATGTACCCTGGCATGAGGCTATAAATAGCCCTCCTTCCCCATGTAAGAGGAAAGATTGAGTTTTTCAAAGCAACTAATACATTTATTTCCTAGCAATCAACCCCTTCTTTGAGGACCCTCCGGTCACCCCCGAGGAAACCAGGGGTCCCCCCTTTCTGCTCTCTAGTCTTTCTCGCTACAACAGTTGGTGCCGTCCGTGGGGTTCGGTAGGAAAGTCACAGAGCAGCGTTCTGAGGCACCAACATGGCCCCTCGAAAAGCCACACCAAAATTCTCAGCAACCAAAGCAGTCGCGGCTCCAAGCACCCTAAGAGCCAAGTGGAGCAAAACCTTCGTGGCGGTAGCGACCGCCGCCCAAGCCGCAGAGGAAGAAGCCAACAACTCCACACATAGAGACATCATAGGGAGCGACACCCCACCCACCGAGGCATCCCTCCCCAACAGCCACCCAGCGGGTCCACCCCCGCCCGGAGCAACGGGCGTAACCCGCGAAGCATACGAAGCCCTCCAACGGGAATTGGCGCATCTCCGACAAGAGATGCTTAGCCTTTGGCAGCCAACAGGAGTGGCCCTCGCAATCCTGCAACAAGGCGCGACCCAGCAAACCGCTAGGGCAGAGAAAGCACCCACAATCGCACCCCCGGTCCCGCTGCTCCGAGGGGACCCCAACTCCCCATTAAGCATGGGAATGGAGATGGCCTGATGGCCACAAGGCTTCAAGGTGCTGGACATCACGCCTTTCGAGTGGTGCATGGACCCCTCGGAATTCCTCTGGGTCTACGAAACCGCCGTCGAAGTGGTTAGGGGGGATGACACTACCAAAGCAAAAGGCATCTCCCTTGCCCTCAAGGGTGTAGCCTTGACATGGTTCTTCACCATCCCTCCCTAGTCCATATACGCATGGGAGCAGTTGCGGGACCTCGTCCACAACACTTCCAGGGAAACTACGCCAAGCCAAAAGATGCGGGATATTTGTTCGCGGTAAAGCAAGCCCCGAGCGAGTCCCTCCGCAGCTTCTTTAAAAAAATCGTGGAGGTGAAGTGTCAAGTCAAGGGGATCAACGAGACTACCATCATCAACGCCGCAACTTATGTGCTCTAGAAGGGCCCCCTATCGAAAAGACTGGCCCGTAAACCCCTCCGCACCGTGGCAGAACTGTTTGACAAAATTTAAGAGTACGCTAGGGTGGAATAAGAAAGCAACCGAAGGGAAAAGGCCAAGGCCTCCGCCACTCCAGCACCATCGTCAAGTAAACCACCCGGGAAAGAGGAGCCCATGACCACCATGGCTGGAGCAGCCTCCAAACCATGGGCCAACAATTACCACCAGAAAGGGCGGAACGTCTACCACGTAGACGGCGGTCAGACCCTAGAAGGGGGAAGAGAGGAGGTTGAGGAGGTCGCGGGCAGGGCAAAGGCCGCGTCCGCAACAACGGGAGGCGACTAGATGCCCGAAGCAATGCCAGAGGTGCCCCGCTATTCTATGATCTACACGGCGAAGGGTCACACACAATTGGCCAATGTCGCACCATCGCAGCCATGCAGGACTACATGAACCACACCTAGTGGCGGCCGAGTCTGCGAAGACAAAGTGGAGTAGCCAACCACCGCCGCTCGCTCAATGAGCCCCGAATTGAAGGAGGCCACGGGGAGCACCAGCAATGGATTTTCAACATGATCATAGGAGGATTCTCGCTCAGCATATGCTCGACAAATTCACCATGTCGCAACATACCCCACCTCCAGCCAACCTCAGTACGCCAACGTATCGATCACCTTCGGCCCCGAAGACGCAAAAGGCCTCTACTTCCCTCACCAAGACCCCCTCGTTATTTCCGCCAACATCACGGATTTCAAGGTCAGGCGCACCCTCATAGACGGAGGAAGCTCCATGGACCTGCTATTCGCAGACGCTTTTGATAAGATGATGATCCATAGGGATCACCTGTCACTCCCAGGCATACCCTTGATAGGCTTCGAAGGAAGGCTCATAACGGCCCTAGGCCAGATTAACCTGGCTGTCATGTTCTGTGACGGCTTCGCATCTCGAACCGAGATGATCACATTTGACGTCATCCACAAGCCCTACCAATACAACGCCATCCTCGGCCGAGCCACGCGAAACATCTTCGGTGTGATAGCGCACCATAATTACTTGTGCATGAAGATCCCCACACCAGAAGGCATCATCATGGTGCGGGGAGACCAAGATCTGGTAAGGCAAATCGAGCTGAAGGCACTTTCTCTGGCTCACCATGTTCACATAGTTGAAGCAGATGCAAATGCTAGGACAGGGACCCCATCCACAAAATGGGTCCCAAAGGCCAAGCCGGAGGGACAGCTCCGAAGGGTCTCTCTCAGTGAGGCATTCCTAGAAAAGACGGTGGCCCTTGGCGTAGAGCTCCAGGTGGACATTCACGAGTCCACCCTCGAAGTACTCCGTATCAATGCAGATATCTTCGCATGGGGCCTGGAGGATATCCCCAACATAGCAAGGGAGACCATTGAGCACCATCTGGCCATCCGAAGCGACACAACCCCCAAGAAGCAGAAGCTACGCCGCATGACGGTGGAGTGACTAGAAGCGGCCAAGAAGGAGATTGCCAAACTAAGAAAGGCGGGGGTCATTCGCGAAATAAAGCACTCTGAATGGTTGGCCAACCCCGTCCTCATACACAAGAACACTGGCAAATGGCGCATGTGCGTCGACTTCACCAACCTCAACAAGGCATGCACAAAAGATGATTTCCCTTGTATCGCATAGACCAGCTGGTGGACGCTACTTCAGGACGCGAGCTAATGAGTTTCCTGGACGCATACTCCAGGTACCATCATATATTCATGGCTAAGGAGGACGAGGAAAAAACCACCTTCATCACCCCCATCAGCACCTACTGCTTCACCCGCATGCCCTTCGGCCTAAAGAACGTGGGGGGGCGACCTTCACCCAACTCATTACAAAAGGTGTTGGCAGAATAGCTCAGCCGCAATGTCTAAGCATACATCGACGACATCATCGTAAAAAGTAGGCTCTCGGCCTCCTACACAAGAGACTTACAGGAAACCTTCGCTAGCCTCTGGGCGGAAGGGATCAAGCTTAACCCGGGAGAAATGCGCCTTCGGGGTAAAGGTAGGCAAGCTCCTAGGGTTCCTCGTGTCTGAGAGAGGAATCGAGGCAAACCCCAAAAGATAAAAGCTATTCAAGAAATTGAGCCCCCGCACAGCGCCTGCGAGCTATAGAGACTGACAGGGCACCTCGTAGCCCTCAGCCGATTCCTCTCCCGCTCCGCAGAGCGGGTCCTCCCCTTTTTCAAGATGCTTCGGGGATCGGAGCTGCACCGATGGGGAGAAGACTGCCAGAGGGCATTCCAGGACCTCAAGCAATACCTCGCCCAGCTGCTGAGCCTCACCGGCCCAAAGCCCAGCTCGAAACTCCGGTTGTACCTCGCCGCCTCTTCATCAGCGGTGAGCGCGATCCTTGTCCAAGAAAACAACGGACAATGCCCTGTGTATTATGTGCCGGAGACCCTCCAAGGGGCCAAGCTCAGGTACACTAAGTTGGAAAAACCAGCTTACGACCTGCTAATGGCCTCCCACAAGCTCCGGTACTACTTCCTGGCACACGCCATCACGGTCCCAACATCCTACCCGCTAGTGCTGATGTTGCAAAACAAGGACGCTTTGGGACGCATTGGCAAATGGGCAGCGGAGCTGGCACCCTTCAACATCACCTTCGCATTGCGCACTGCCATCAAATCACAATCCCTCGTCGACTTCATCGCCGAGTGGACCGCCCAACTAGAAGATCAACGACCGAACATCATCGAGGCTCCATGGACAATCTACATCGACGGATCCTGGTGTGTCGCGGGGGCCAATGCAGCCGCCATCCTTGTCGCTCCAGACGAGCGAAGCATATTACATGTTCCCCGCCTCGACTTCCCCACAACAAACAACACCTCCGAGTACGGAGCACTTCTGCCGAGCCTTCGCAAAGCAAAAGTACTGGAGGCAAAACACACCATAATCAAATACAACTCCCGCCTGATGGTGGGACACTTCGACAAATCATTTACAGCTCAAGACCCTGAGATGGCCAGATACCTAGCTACGGTACGGGCCGCAGCAAAGCAATTCCTCGGCATCACCATTCAAGCCATTCCGAGGGGTAACAACGAAGCAGCGGACAAACATGCAAAGATGGCTAGCTCTGAGGAGCAACCTCCACTAGAAGTGTTCTACGAAGTACTGCAGGCTCCCTCGGCTGCGCCCGGAGCACAAGGGGTTGCGCCCGAAGCAGGAAGACCCGCGCGCGCTACTCGTCATCAACGAAGCCGACTGGCAGGATACAATCACCGAATACCTCGCCGGGGTGGAGCCCAAAGATACGGCGGAGGCAGTGCGCCTACGACACAGAGCCAAGAACTACTGCATGGTCAGGGCCCAGCTGTACAAGGGAGGCGTTTGCACGCCCTTCTTGCGATGCGTGTCTAGGCAGGAGGGGCAATCCCTCATACGAGAATTCCATGAGGGATCCGATGGCATGCACCAGGCACCTTGGGGCCTCGTGGCAAGGGCCTTCAGCCAGGGTCTTTATTGGCCTACCGCACTTCGGGACGCGCAGGAGCTCGTCCAACACTACCAAGGGTGCCAGTGGGCTAGCCGTAGCTCGAAGCCAGCAGCAGTACCTCTCCAACCTCTGCCCCCAGTCTGGCCCTTTGCACGATGGGGGCTTGATATCATCGGTCCATTTGCAACAGCAAAGGGCAACCTCCACTTCACATTCGTCGCCATCGAGTACTTCTCAAGGTGGGTAGAGGCCGAGCCAGTTGCCAAAATCACGGCCACTACAGCACAGCGATTCGTGTGGAGAAATGTCATTTGCCGGTACGGGGTGCCACGCAACATCGTCACAGACAATGGCACCCAATTTGACTCGGCATCTTTTAGAGCATTCTGCCAAGACCTCGAAACAACAATATGCTTTGCATCCAATGGCCGCCTGCTGGCCAGACTAATGAAACGTCTTGTGGGATAATCGAAGGGACTTTGGCCCCAAGAGCTTCAAAAGGCCCTATGGACGCTCCGAACATCCCTAACTGGGGCCACAGGCTTCTCCCCATTCAAAGTCCTCTTCGACGATGAAGCCATGACCCCTGGAGAGCTAGCGGCCAAGTCCCTCTGAGCAACAGAAAATGGCGACCCTGAGGGGAGGAGAACCTCCCTCGACCTCCTTGAAGAGCACCGCATACAGGCCATATCAACCATAGCAAAGTACACCAAAGGAATGGCGCAGGCATACAACAAGAAGGTCAGGATCCGCCCTCTAGTGCCCGGTGACATGGTCCTCCAGCTAGTCACGAACCAAGCAGTCGTCGGTAAGCTGGAGTCCAAGTGGGAAGGGCCTTACATCATCACCCATAGCACCAGAGCAGGTTCCTACTACATCACGACTCTAGAGGGAGAACAGCTGGACCACACATGGAACGCAAAAAGCCTCTGTAAGTTCTACCCCTAGGGTCATGTAACCCCGGCTGCGCCAGGACAAATATTGTAAAAACTGGCTGCGCCTAGATAATAGCCAACGGCCGACCGTTCAACGGCCAAGGCATGTACAAAAGCACGTGTACGACCCATGGGCGCTTCTTCCCCTAGTAAAAAGACACTCGAGGTTACACTAACTCACTCCCATGAGTGTGCAATGTATAAACAGACACCGCACATGGCTTCTCAGCCCCAGTGCACACCGAAGCCCCCCCAAAGGCCCGAGTGTATAAACAAACACCGCGCATGGCTTCTCAGCCCCGATGCACACCAAGGCCCTCTCCCCCCCAAGGCCTGAGTGTATAGACGAAGACGCCATGCAAGGCTAAGCCCCGGCACAACACCTGGTCCTAAGACCAAAGCGCACTAGGGGGATGGCATCGATCTTCGCCTCCCCCTTGCAAAAAAAAGTTAGGGTTCCCCTGGAGCCCGACCTAAAAAAATATGGGGGACAGTGCTAGGCTTCGCCTCCCTCTCACAAAAAAGTTAGGGCTCCCTCGGAGCCCTATCTAAAAAAGTATGGGGCGGCGCTAGGCTTCGCCTCCCCTCGCAAAAAAAGAGAAGTTAGGCTCCCCCGGAGCCCTATCTAAAAAAGTATAGGGGACAGCGCTAGGCTTAGCCTCCCCCTCGCAACAAAGTTAGGGCTCCGCCGAAGTCTTACCTAAAAAAGTATGGGGGACGGCGCTAGGCTTCGCCTCCCCATCGCAAAAAAAAGAAGTTAGGGCTCCCTCGGAGCCCTATATAAAAAAGTATGGGGGCGGCACTAGGCTTCGCCTCCCCCTCGCAAAAAATATTAGGGCTTCCTCGGAGCCCTACCTAAAAAAGTATAGGGGACAGCGCTAGGCTTTGCCTCCCCCTCACAAAAAAAAGAAGTTAGGGCTCCCCCTGAGCCCTAACTAAAAAAGTATAGGGGACAACACTGAGGCCGCCCCCCGCAAAAAATTAGGGCTCTGGCCATACCTAAAAAGTATGGGGACGCGGCTAGGCTTCACCTCCCCTCAAAAAAAAGCGGTTAGGGCTCCCTGCAGCCCTATCTAAAAATGCATGGGGCGGCGCTGGCCGCCTCCCCCATAAAAAGTTATGGCTCCCTCAGAACCCTACCTAAAAAAGTGGGGGACGGTGCTAGGCTTCACCTCCCTCTCGCAAAAAAAGAGGTTGGGACTCCCCCGGAGCCCTACCTAAAAAAGTATGGGGGACGGCGCTAGGCTTCGCCTTCCCCTCGCAAAAAAGTTAGGGCTTCACTGGAGCCCTACCTAAAAAAGTATGGGGGACGACGCTAGGCTTTTTCTCCCCCTCACAAAGAAGTTAGGGCTCCCCTGGAGTCCTATCTAAAAAAGTATTGGGGCGGCGCTAGGCTTCGCCTCCTTCTCGCAAAAAAAAGAGGTTATGGTTCCCCCGAAGCCCTATCTAAAAAAGTATGGGGGACGGTGCTAAGCTTCGCCTCCCTCTCGTAAAAAAGTTAGGACTCCCCCGAAGCCCTACCTAAAAAAGTACGAGGGTGGAGCTAGGCTTCGCCCCTCCCCCTCTCACAAAAAAAGAAGAAGTTAAGGCTCCTCCGGAGCCCTATCTAAAAAAGTATAGGGGACGACGCTAGGCTATTTATCGCGAGTTCCACACAGAAGATACATACATTACAAGGGCTCGGCCCAGCGAGAGAAAAAAATAACACAACCTCAACCGTGCTACATAATCGTACTCAATACAACATATAAGGCACAGCACGGCCGCAACGTAACTACAGGACGAAATCTCATACCTCCGTACGCGTCGCCCACTCAAGCAGTTCCTCGTCGGATGGCCCTGTGGCCATGAACTTTAGGTACTCCCTCTCCACGGCCCAATTGTCCAACGGCTCGGACGAACTCGTCGATAAAGCCGCAGATGCGATAGGCAATGGTGAGGGCCCCCCGCACGCGGTCGCAGCAACCTTTCGCTCCCAGAAGGCCCGTATCTCGTCACGTGCCCTCCCAGCCTTCCGCGCAAGGAAGCGCCAAAACTTCTTCATGGAGCCATCCGGATTCTCCTTCTTCCAGCGCTGCCACTTGGCGCCGTGGCATACAACGCCTTGGTAGCACAGTTGTAGGGGCCAGATAGACAACAAACCACACTCGTACTTTGACCCCCGCGGAGGAGCGGTCACGTTGGTTAGTCGCACCTCGAAAGGACGAGGCCCCATTGGGCGGTGCATCGGAACAAGCGCCACTCACCCTGCACAAACAACAAGCATAAAGCATAAACAAGCAGGCAAAGCAGCAGAGGCTCTACAACTAGTTTTCGCAAATAATTTTTTCATTCATAAGCAGGGGTCATTACAAAACGAGGCCAACCCCTCCCTAAACTCGCTCAGGTGCACACGGGTAGAACGGAGCGGAACCAAAAATCCTAACAAAAAATCAACTAAAAAAACTATCGATGGAGAAAAGCGGAGGGTCACACCTTGCCTCAGGTGGTGGCCCCCCGCTTGCCTGCTCCATTACCACCCGCCAGGCCTTTTCCTTTCTTCTTCTGCGCCAGCACTACCCGAAGGGATTCCATCGCGTCGTCGCAGCCGCGCGGCCACCAAAAGTCCTCTGCAACGATGTTGCTCGCCCTCTGTACCTGCTTCTGGCCAGAAGCAATTTCCGATGTAGAGGCCACAGGCACATAGCAAGCGCCAAGGGCGTCAACATGCCCAAGATCGACTGCTCTGATGAAACAAGGGTCATCTTTGCCTAAGCCAGCCGCAATGGTTGTCGTAGGCTCGGGCAGCCGGCACCAACACTTCCCAAGCGCGGTGAAGGCACTCTAGCGTGACATCCATCTTGGCGGGAGTATGTTTCCGAGGCAGTGGCATGGCGCCGAGCTCGGTCATGGCGCCCTCCAGGGACTCCATCGCTTCCCAGGTCACCTGTGACACGGTGGCCGAAAGTTGCCGCTCAATCGCAACTTCCACCTCGAGGACAGTGTGAACCCCGCACAGTGCCTGCACTTCCTCTTGTAGGGTGCATCGCTCACCCTCAAGCTTAGCGACTCTCGACTCCAGCCCCCTCGCCCTCTCGGCAAGAGCCGAGCGCTCGGCGTTCAAGGACTCATTCCGCGCATGCTCCGAGTCGACCCGCTCACCGCCAGAGCCTTCCTCAGACCTCCCAGCACCGGAGCCACCGATGGACCCGCTGTCCTCGAAGCAACCCCCACCGCCACCGCCTCCCTCGAGGCTCCGCGCTGTGCAATGCGAAAACAAGTTAGGCAAGGGCAAAAGAACATAACAAAAAGCGAGGGGGTGGAACTGACCAATCGTGTCACGGGCAACATTGGGCACCTCCACCCGAGTATCCTCAGTCCCTTGACCGTACACCTGCGATGGCGTCCCAACAGACAGCTCCCTCGAGGGGCAGGCCCTCTATACCGAACGAGATCGCTACCACCCCCGGAGCAACCTGTTGTGCCGCCGACGAAGAGGCCATCGAGCTGCCCACTTCTTGCTACACCACAGGAGCACGCGACCCCTTCTTCAAAGGGCGATCTGTCGTGTCCAACCCCGTGCAGCCGGGGCCACCCACGCCACTAGCACCAACGGCCTGCAAGGGCACCACACTGATCGGCCCTTGGACCTCCAACTCCTCGGGGACGCGGGTCCGCTTCTTCTTCCCTGCGTAAGGATCCGGGCGCTCCGCTAGGCGAATCGCTGGATCCACGTACACCCAATTCAGGCGTGCCTTGTGCACTACCAACCCCCGCTTCGCATGCTCTCCCCCGATATAGGGGCCCAAGAGCTGTTCTGCGACGCGCGCGGCCTCACCAATGGGCATCACTACAGGAGCATAAGTCCAAGCAACGACAAATACAAACGAAGCAAAGCCAAGGGCGAAAAATCGGTACCTTCGCGATCAACCAACTCGAAGGGGGAATTCCGCCCCTTGGCTCCCTAAGCTTGACGCTCTAGCCCCGTGCCAAGGGCCACACCTGGAGCGCGCAAAATTCTTCCAAGAGATCCCTCGTGGAAAGCTTCCACGTCACACTGAGCAGGAGGCGGAGCAACGCCTCCTCCCTCGAAGAAAGGTCGATCTCCGGGGAGGGAATGAGCTGAATAGGCCCCCCCGACAAAGCGAAGACCGGCATCCATGGGGCACTTGTGGTAAAACCACCTTCGGGTCCAGTCAGTCTCCCACCAGTTCTTGGCCGTCGAAGTAAGTATGTACTAGAGGTGGTGCGTCTTCAGCTGAAAGTTTACAATTCCAAAATTCAACGTCTCGCCGGTGTCCTTTTTCTTGGGTTGGCATCGCCCGTCATAGAGGTTCACGAAGAGCCGCCCTTCCCCGTCACTGGCCCCGACGGAACGCAATACCCACTCGAAGACGCCGAGCTTGATGATGTAATTGGGTGTCAGTTGGGCCAGATCCACCCCGTACAGCTGCAGCACCTGGGCCACCAGTGCCATGCACGGGAAGCGAAAACAAGCGTCGAAGAAGGCAACGAACACAGCCGTCTCGTCCTCCCGGGGCGTCGGCACAGTCCCCGTCCTGGGAGTCCGCGTGTTTGCGATATCCCCCAGCTTCCCCTCGTCCTTCAACGTCTGCAACACCTACGACGTCACGGTCGAGAGACCGAGCTCATCGGTATACACTACCGTGTCGCTGCCATCCTTGTTCCACTTCGTCATAACGAAGCGCGGAGGGGCACAAAGAGCGGACGACGGAGAACGACGTCTTCACACAACCAGCGCACGGGTCCAAGAAAGAGAAGCTAGGGTGGGCAGTGATGCGAATGAAGGCGGCACAAGAAGGACACCTCCTATTTATAGAAGTGGCAGGCAAGTAATAAGATAGGATAGGGGAGCCAAAGAGCCACGGGCCAACCAGAACATGACACGTACACCTCGAACAGCACACCTAACCAACACCATTATGGTGCATGGGAACCAACAGACGGCATTAAATCGCACAGTGCCCAACCATGGCGGGGTACCCGATGCGACGCCATAATATCGGCGGTTCCGATTCACATGACAGGGGAGGGGCCCATCAAGCATACGCTTTGCCAGGCTAAAGGGGACGGTGTGCATGGATCCTTCAGGGAAAGGGCGCGGTTTCAGCCATGACGAAGTAGAACCTTGACCACGAGGGGCTTGTCATAGGGGCAGCCCACCGGCCCCCGCGGCTTGGCGAGCACCGCCCCCCCCCCTCCGAAAGGGGCTCAAAGGCTACAAGAGAGACCCCGAAGGGGGCCCGAGGACGCCCCATGGGGCCACCTCGAAGGCAGAAACAAAGGGGCACAGGCCCTCCTTGGCCCGGAGCCGCCTCATAGGGGGGCGAAGGGCCAAGGGATCCCCGTGGACCAGACGCACCAACCAGGTGGACTAGGCCTAGGGGAATCTACCACAAGCCGAAGGCTATCGTAGAGGCAGGAAAAGCCACTGCAGCTTCTACAGGCAAAGAGCCTTTATAGGGATAGATCCATAATCTCACGTACCCTGTCAGAAGGTTATAAATAGCCCTCCTTCCCCATGTAAGAGGTAAGACTGAGTTTTTTAGAGCAACTAATACATTTACTTCCTAACAATCAACCCCTTCTTTGAAGACCCTCCGGTCACCCTCAAGAAAACCAGGGATCCCCTTTCTACTGTCTAGTCTTTCTTGCTACGATAATTACCTTTTGGCCATTTTCTCTTCTATTGGAACACTGACCTGTTTAGTGATATTATAATTTATATTGGAAGTTTCGGAGACTAACAAGTGAGTTCCAAATATTCCAAGCATTGTAGCGCTGTTACAGATTGTTGTTTGCAGCAGAAGTCGTAAACGAAACCAGAAACTAAATATAGTCGTAAACGAAACCAGAAACTAAATATAGTGATCACCTAAAGTTCGACACTTTGGTCGTTATCCCATATTTGTACACCTACCGTGATAGCTATCTTAGTAGTTCAATCATAAAGAATTTGAAAACGAAAACTGGCACCTAAATACCTGACTTCATACTAAATAATAAATAAGGCCTGCTCTATGCAAAGGGAGAAAAAAGAGAGGCAGAGACAGAGATCATCCTCGTCTCTGTGGCTGTTGTTTCAATAATAACTAATGTCCTGTGTAAGGGTGTAAACGGAGCGGATAATTCTCGATCGACCGAAGGTTTGCAGAACGAATACGGGATGGAGAAATTCGTATCCGACTCTGAGGAAAAAATACGGAGTAGGATACAGGATGAGCGATATCCGTCCGTATGTGTCCATATGTCAGGTGGTATGAGGAAAACCTATTGTAACTTCACTTAGAAACAAAATAACAGATATGTGAGTTGTTGCATCTGAGTAGGCAGGGGATACTGAGTGTTTTTCCTTCGATGTCTCAGCGATTAGTCTCTCTATATTCGCTTTGGTTGCACTCCTACTGTCCAATGTTCCGTGTAAGGGTGCAAAAGAAGGGGATAATTTCAGTCCAACCGACTGACAAAAGGCTCATGGAGCGAATACGGGATGGAGATATAGGTATCCGATACTATCCGTGTCTGACTCTGGCTCCGAGAAAAAAATACGGAATATGATACAAGACGAGCGATATCCGTCCGTTTCCACTATAATTGTACCCATAGTCTTAGATCAAAAGTAAGAGAGAAAGCTCTGAGATAAAGACATTTCATTTCTCGTGAAACAGAGAACCTATCGATCTCAGTCTCCTTACTAACAAAATCAAGAAACAAAGGGAAAAACTACGATGCAACATACAACTTAGATGATTGCACAAGTAGCATGATTTTTCTATGGAGATGTTTGAACTTTTTGAAGTAGGGCTGCTTCAAATCTAGTGGATTTGAATGGATCTAAAAAGGGGATTTCATAATTTGTCATTATGAGATAGATGGATTTCAGGATTTGTCCCACATGTATCTATGATATGTGGGTCAGGACCCACATGTCATAGATACATGGGGCCTGACCCACATATCATAGATGTATGAGAGACAAATCCTGAAATCTATCTATTCACTATGGCAAATTCTGAGTTATTCCTTTTGAAAATTACCATTGATAACATATACAACTTTTAGTTGACAGATTAATAGTAAGACTGCCAAAATCCAGCTCGATCGGCGGCCGACCTGGAACTCGTGAATTGTGAATGTTTCTTCATCACCTGATAGCACAATAGAGAATTCCTCATAGGTGGAAGTCAAATACTTGGGACAGCTAGTGTTTGGTTAAGAAACCATGTGCTTCCATCAATAATAATGCTAAGAACAAACGACCGCTTCCTAAACAACTATGTGTTCCTTTGGCTAGACGAAATAATGGCCGGACAATTATTCATGGTACGTGCCAATTGAGCTGCTAGAACATGCACGGCAATATTTTTGTTTAGCACATACTATGAGCAATCATATACTTGCCACTATGTCGTACGTAGATATAAACATGCACATTATCACACTGAATCTCACCCCGTGAGGACAAAACTGACCGACTGAAAATTCGATCAGTTAAGGCATCGACATGGCGTTAAGCCTCACAAGTTACAATGTGCAAGATCCTCCTTTTTGTCAAACAAGGAGTGAGATCTCAGTGATCTGCAAACTACTACACTAGGGAAACACCAATCAACGTTCGGTTAGCCTCGCGTGCAGCTTTGAAACCTTTTCTGAAACATGTATGGTGGTGATGGTTGTTGCTAACCAAGGCATCGATCGATCGCCTGGTAGATGTCTACACCGTGCATGTGGACCGTTAGTTGTCATGCCATTAAACACTTGGGCATGCAGATGCAGCACATTCCGTGATCTCGCCGCAAGGCTGAATTGATTCCCGGCAAACATTTAGTACGTACCAAGGCATATCATATATATGGATGGGCAAGAATTAATGCCCATTTTCGCGTTTGCTTTCAATTGATGCTTGTCGAGCATGTCTCAATCCAATACCTCTTGTTTTCCCTTGAGCATCATGTAATGGCCGATCAGCAAGAAAACGAATGATTACATGTACAGTGTTGCAACGCTGATAGATCAGGATAAAAGCAGAGAAGCTGAAATCAGAAGATGTTGCTTCCTCGGCAGTCTAAGCGAAACTAATAACAAACATGTTGCTGTCATCTACCAAACAAAGCTCTGCCTTGACAATCTAGGGATATATGGCCTGTCGGAATTAGATGGTGTGCATCCGTCCTGGGGAGAGGTAGGTGAGGAAAGCATCTGTTTGACCGCAAGCTTATTAGACGGATATATATGGCTTAACCTGTGAAAGTTGGTTCCAACTACCACTCCACTAGTGAGATCGAGGAGTGGTATTGCTCAACCGAACTCTTTTATTTTTTATGGCAATGAAAAAAAAGATTGTTCAACCGAACTCATACCGCCAGGACATCAGGTAGATATGGAATTCATGGTCTGTACAGTAAACCAACCAACCTCTTTCGCGCGTAAGCTTAACTTTTTTCGCACCATTTTAGTACTCCACTGGCGATGTGAACACAAGGGGTGTTTGGGATAAGGGTGAAAAAAAAAAGCTCGAAACTCACGAGTCAGTTCGGCTCGAATTCGGTCCCTTAACGAGCTGAGCCGAGCCGGCAATTTAGCTCGTCTTTTTAACGAGCCGAGTTCGAGTTAGCTCGCGAGTTGCTCGTTTAGCTCGTTAAAAAACCAGCACAGTAGAGCAGCAGTAGTACCAAGCCAGCCCAACCCAGCAACCCTTAGGTGGTCCAGAGAGGTCCAAGCCCTGTACTGTGATCTCTTAACTTTCTAAAAAATTTATTAGGTTGGTTTTCTTTTTTAGCGAGCCTAACGAGTCTAACGAGTTTCAAGCTGTGATCTCTTAACTTTCTTAACGAGCTGAGTTCGAGCTTTTTAACGAGCCGAGCCGAGTCTGATGAGTTAGCCGAGCCGAACACAAGTTAAGTTAGCTGGTTTCTGTAATCCAGTGTGCGTTTGGTCTTCCGAGTGACGATCCATACTAGGATTGCCATTTTTCCCGAATCAATCTGGGCTGTTTTTTTTTTGGCCCAATGAGAAGTTCCTAACCACCTAAGGAGCTTTAAGAGAGAAAAAAAAATGCAAAATACCACCGAGTGCCGATCCATATCAGGATTTCCATTTTACCTGAATCAATCTGGGCTGTTTTTTTGGCCCAATGAGAAGCTCCTAACCACCTACGGAGCTTTAAGGAAAAAACAAGCACGGCGCCCTCACGCATTTTGCACGATTAGATTTTTTTTCAAAGACAGCATATAATGATATAACATTAGTAGCGTGAGAATATATTTACGTATCTTTGTAGGCTATTTGGATTTTCAAGATATTATAAACATTAGAAATGATAATAGAAGCTTGACGGAAAATACAACTTGAGAAACATAATTGAAGTATGAACTTTGATGAAACAAAATCATTTAGCATAATAAGTTATTGTGGTTCTTAGAAACGTAACCACTCTCCATCATGCATGGATTATGTAGCTCTATACCACTATTATTACTTCATTAGTTACTCTTTTCCAAAATGTATGCAAGATCATATACGTCTATTTAATCTCAAACAATACGTTGATTATATGTATGTTAAATTATTTTATTAGTTTACATGGTATTAGAGTACCTTGCTCACACATACACCAATGCACTATATGAGATTATGGAACCAAGCCAATTTTTCGGTTTAATTTTTAAAATTAATCTGCCCTCAACTTCAGATTATGCTCTAAAACTGTATATACGCGACTGAGAGTAGTGCTCTACACACAATTCGCCTTAAAATCCAGTCTCTACTATTTGTGTGCATGTATTGTGTTGGTCGATGTAAGCAACTCTGGCCAGTGCTTTTTCTTAAAGTTGAATGTCTGAGTGTTGATCTGCTATAAAGTATTGGTCTGGTAGGGCAAAGGCTTGTTTCACTTATTGGTTATTATTACGATCTTGGCAACAACCCAAGTACATTTGTCATAGACATGCGATCACATTTTATTGGAGTACCGAGTACGCCTAATGTGCTGAGACCTTGGCTACTTCATATAAATGTCTATACTGGTAATCTTAAATATTATTTGGCCTGCAGGTAAAATTTTTCCCTGTGATCCTTCTGCCCAAGGAGAAGCTTGTTGATACCAATGGCGCAGGTGCTCCTTCGTCTTCAACAGTGATGTTAAAAACTTAAAACATGTATTGCAATTTGCTTTTCCTTGAGCCATCCTCTGTTTTTGTATAAATACACTTATTAAATATGTGCCACTTCCATTAAACTATATAATCCAGTAATGTAGAAGAATTTCAAATATGCTTTTGATGTTTAGGATTTACATTGTATTTGTTCTTACTGACATTTAAGCATTGTTTGGTAGGTGACGCCTTCGTTGGAGGCTCTCTCACAATTGGTTCAAGAAGAGCAGTGACGAGTGTGTCAGAGCTGCTTGTTACGCTGCAAACGTTATTATCCAGCGTTCTGGCTGCACTTACCCTGAGAAACCTGACTTCAACTAAAACCATTTCAGCTTATTGAGAAAGGAATAACTATAGGAGAGAAAAGTCATTTTGACATTTCCTCTGTATATTTCTTCTCAGCAGACCCAGCCAACAGTATTTGCACCAATATTTGCGGCACATTTCGAGTGTCACTTTATGCCCTCATAAGGTGCAATTCCAACGACGGCTTCTATATCTGCTGTCTATAGATCAATCTGCATTGTTTGAAAGCATCATCTGTTACGTCCTCCATACACGTTATATTGTAGAATCATGCGTGCTCGTCTGTCCCGATTCTTGCAAGAATTGCTTCGGTCGATGATCATACAGGCCTTGCGCTGGATACGGCCCCGTTGGTGTGTTGGTCCAGGGAGTTGCGGCCTCAAACAGTTGCAACTTGCAACGGAACAAATTTGGAAAATCTTTTGTATGAGCTGCAAAGTTTTCAGATCCTGATCTGCTACTGCAAAATGCGTGCTCTGGTATGTCATTACTTTTTGAAACCTTACCCGTCTATGCCATTGTAATCAAAGTTTGTGTTAAACAGTGGGGCTGTGCAAAGACTATTTTGCCCTTCAGTTGATGAGACACTATTGTACATGGCCCACGTGTCAAGTCCTTCCCTCCTCTCTGCAACAAATGGCCCGCATTTCAGTTTCTTCTTCCTCATCTTTACCTCTTTTCTCGTCCATTCCCCCCGGTCTCTCTCCCTCTCCATGGTCTATGGCACCGCTACTTTCTAAATCTCTATACCTTCCTCTTTTCTCTTCCCTTCCTCCGGATCTTCTCTCCTCTCCATTCTCCTCATCTCTCTTCTCTCCCCACCATTCTTCTCTCCTTCTATCTTTCTCTACCACGCCGGAAGCAGGGGCGCCGTTCTAAGCAGACCATGGTCCTGGTCACCGGTGAACCACCTCCCATCATCTCCATCCCTGCCTCCATTTCTTGGAGGATGAGGAGCTTCGTCGCGCGGATCTGTCGTCGATGGCTTCTCGGCGGCGGAGTGATGGAGCAGGCGGCGGCACTGGGGTGAGGAGAGCAGGAGGGAGGAGGCTAACTGGAAGCAGAGCTCATCGCCAGATCTATCGGCGACGGCGTCCCGGCGGTGGAGCAAATCGGCGGCGATGTGGTGGAGCAAGCGGCAACACTGGGGTGGAAGTTGAGGAGAGGAGGAGGTAGGAGGATAGACGAGGCGGAGCTTGGCGCCAGTAAGGCCAGTCGCCAGTGACGGTTGTAGTGGACGCGCGAAAGATGTAGGTGGCGCCTACAGAGGAAGGAACTGGGTATCACTGGAGATAGATCGGTGGGTAATTCGGTATGGAAAGAAGAGGGTCCACTTGTAATGTGGCAAATTTTTGCAAGGGGTTATTGTAAAATTACCAAGTGAAGTGTGACTGGCCATGTGGGTCCCATCACTCAGCCTGCTCAAGAAGCAGGGGCACTTTGGCCCATATCGCTGGTTTCTAACGACCAAAATTAACGGTGTTGATTGCAATGGCATTTCAACAGGGTTAGCATACAAGGAAGACTTTATTTTGCAATGGCATATTAGAGATCCAGGAACTCTCTAGTGACATATAATTCTTGTCCCAACAAATAATGCCCCTGTGCACTTTGAGTGGTTATACAGAGCATGGAAAGCCACAACTAATTGGCAACATTACGTAGCCTACACCCTATACATCTGCAAATTCACGTAACTCCGACTCCTAAACAGAAACCGCCAACCAGAATCACCAATGCCGCCCTCGCCGATATGATACCGTGATCAGCTGCACAACGACAGCCTCCACTCTTGCCTGGAGTCCACATGGCAGAGGACGCCGAGGAAGATGTCCTCGTCGCAGGGTATGCACAGCCTCGAGTCCGCGGCGGCGAACTCGTACTCCTCCCGCGCGCGGTCGAGCAGCTCGCGGAACAGCGGGTGGTCGAGGGAAGACACCCTGACGACGTACCGCCGCAGCTCCTCCCCGACGTACACCACCGTGTGGCCCTTGGGCACGTCCCTCGGGATGGCCTCGTCACCGAAGCCGCCGAGGTGAGCCCACTCGCCGGCCGTCGGGCCGGCGCCGATCAGCTGCAGCTCGGCGCTGAGCTTCCTGCATGCACTCAGGAAGGCCTTGAGGAATCTCCTCTTAGATCCTCCTCCTCCCTTCATCATGCTTGAACCATATGTGTGTGTGGCAGTGTGGTTGCTAGCGGCTATATATACTACAGGGCTTGTGCCTTGTGGATTGGTCAATATTTATGGCTTAAGGTATGTGCTATGTATATGTAGGTTAGGGTGAGCTGGAAAAAAGACGCTTGGGCAACATTTAAGAGGCGAGGTTTGGATGTAAGCAAAAGAAAAGGAGCTAGCGCCGGTTGTTTGGCCAGTTCGAAGGTAATGGCATGCACACGTACGTCTAGATTGCAACTTTGCAAGTGGTTCTCAACAACCTTGGGGATTCCTTGTGTCACGCATCGTTAATATCTGGGCAACTCCAGTTGCATGCACGGTGTCGTTGAACACTGCCTGTATATGCCTTTTCTTAAGACTATACTTACTGTATGTCTGTATATGTTGTCTGTTTCATTGGTTTGTTATGTAGATATCCATGGTTTGAAGCTTACTTCATAATTACATCTGGTACAACCATTGCGATCAACTTGACACGTATCTATTAGCATATGTATGTTGACCACGCAAGGCAGAAGGCACTTGCCTTCAGACAATATAGAACTGTTTACGGTATCAGGCAGTGCCAACGCGAACGTACTTGAACGTATGGAGATGGTACATGATGGTCGGTGTACGTAGTCCTTTTTTCCTCCTTGCGGCTCTTTTGCTTTTTTGGCTGGGGAAGAAGTACAGCCAAAGGATTCATTCAAGTACAAGAGAAGATTCTATCGCTCCTCTCTCCAATAATGGGAAGAATAACTAACTCCGCCTAGAAGTTGTCAAAGGAGTAGTTAGATTCTTGCACACTTTGCTTTGAGAGGAGGAGATAAGGGTGTGTGTTAGTGTGCGTGTGTGTGACTTCGCGAGAAGAGGGATGGCCGGATGGGTCGCGGGCTCATTGGACGGCGTGACGATGGCATTCATTGCGATGAAAGGAAGCTCTGGAACTACTCTAGTCCTCACTCTCAGGAGCAACCGGCCGAACGGTCAGCTTCAGCTAGGACTGCGCCACAGTTGCTACCGGCCGATTGCGGCACGGTCATGGACAATTGGCTGTCCAGCCCATAAGTGGCCCAACTAATCCGGTTCAAGCCATGGGTCCGCGTGCAACTGCAAGTGATATTCTAGTCCGTTCTGCCAGAGTGGCCCAACGGCGGATTTGGCCTGCCGGTTCAGTTGCGCTGCACCCATACAAATCACGGCGGAGCAGCCGTACGCTTTGGGTGCGGAAGTGTGACGGATGGGGCGACTTTACCGTGGGAGTGAGGGCTTGTGTGGATCGAGGCCTGAACTTTATATCTGAAAAAAATTGATGTCTGGAGGTAGTCTGAAAAGTAGATAGTTTTTGTCTGGTTAGGCAAATCTGAAGATGTGGTGTTTGGTTGAAGACCTGAGCCTGGAGAAAGTTTAAAGTTAAAAAATGACATCTTGAGAATGAAAAGGTGTAAAACAGTTCATTAACTAATAAAAACAATTCATTAGCTAACCTCTAATCTCAATTAGATAACCTTTATTCTTGCTGCTGCTGTCAGTGTGACGTTTTTGAAGGCACAGGAATGTTGGAGTTGCACGGAAGGCATCCGGACGAGAAGGAGATCAACCACTCTGTGCCTCTAACCAAAGCGCTTCGGCAACCTTCAGGAAGACTCGGCCAGCAAAAGGTTGTAGGTATCCATCCAGACAGGCCCTCAGTCCGTCGATCTACTCACCACCGCATACCGGCACCACACAGTGTCCATAAGTCCATTGACCCGCGACACGCGTGGCCGGTGACCCGGCGTTGTCGAGCAGAGGCACGCACTTGACCCCGCCGTTCCCTCCAAGCGGCGCTGGTGAGTGAGCACACGGTACCAGTTCGGACTTCGGAGCCGGAGGCCACTGAAACGTACGGGCGCAGTGATCCCACCTCACGACCGCACGGGTGAGCGTGAACCGCCGAAACGGCGCGCTTGGGATGGTTTGCCAAGTCAAAGTACACGCGCCCTCGAGACTAGGGTGAAAACGGATCGGGTACGGACGGATGATGGTTCTGTCATATTTTTTTTCGTATATTTTTTTTCTCGGATCCAGATACGAATACGAATACCCTGTATATGAATACGGATACAAATAATATCGAGTACAAATACAGAGCGAATACGAATCGAAACGAATATAGTTGCGGATATTTTCGGAACATAAAAACCTCTTAAATTGTATGCCAGAAATTAACGAAAACATATAACTAGTTTATTTGATGCAAATATTCATGAATTGTTCATATTTTCAGTAACCACACATAATATTGACACTAGCAAACTGTATTAACTAGTTCATCACAAACATAACACTTAGTTTACCATATTTAGCTCATAAGTCATAACTCACAAAGACACAAGTCATCATGCATTCATACTTAGTTCATCACACACACACACACACATATATATAAATACTGAAAATGATAAAGAAGTATAATATGTGCGTTTAAGTGGTATATTGGAAGTGGGAGTACATACTCCCAAGTTTTTTTCTAGAATTTTTTAACTCTATTTGCTATTTTGTAAAAGGCTATTTGCTTTGTTGCATTTTCTGAAATTCGGAAATCAATTAAAATCTCCTTTTCTCTTTTGGGCTGAAATCCTCTTTTGGGCCGAAATCCAGATATCCGGACTTCGTCTTATTCGAATAATCCGTATTTGTATCCGTATCTTCCGGATAGCATGCCTACCGTATTCGTTTCCGTTTCCGACAAAAAAATCCGAATTCGTTTCTGATCCGAAAACTATCCGAGATAATCCGAATCCGTTTCCGTCTGGATCGGTTGGAAACTATATATCCGATCCGTTTTCACCCCTACTTGAGACTCAATATGCACAGGGTTATCGGACAGGCTACGCACATCATTATGTTGGTGAGTAGGGATGACAATCGGCCACGGCGGATACGGACAGTGCTCATCTATACCTATATCTGTGACTCCGAGTTCCCTCACGGGTATATCCATGAAGGACGACGGGTGATGAACTTTGCCCATACCCGTCATCCATGAGCATGCCCGTGTGCCCACCACATACCCACGCGGTCAGTGGAAGACTAAACAGCAAGCACACAAAGACTAAACAACAAACACACAAAGAGAATTCTCTCAAAATTAAACCGCCATATTATCAAGTGCAATGTCAATGTCAGTTGAGTCTTTCCCCAATAGCTGCCAAGAATATGCCAAGGTAATAGTTAAGTCGCAAAATTACCTAACAATCGTATCATAAAACACAAGCTACAAGGGGCAATTTTAGTTTGAATTTCTTTTTCTGGCAAACCGGTGAAAGTTCATGATACGATTCTAGTTCTCCGGCGTCTCCTGTGACAGCTAATCAGCTTATGAAGTAATCATCGTGCAATTCTTTAATACATAATGTAGGGTTCACATAGCACAACCCAATAAAAACCCAAAATAAACATACCAGTGAGGAAATTCTTCGGTTCTCTACTCCTATGAGGATACCCATCAATAATCCTATGCCACATCCACGTGCATTCCACATTGTTGCATCTACAATTCTCAACTGAAATGCAGTGGATAACATAGATTTTCCCACACATATAGTGTTAGATATATGCACAATTTTGTGATTGTTATAATTCCTAAAACAATAATTGAATCGACAGCAGCATATATACTAGGTATATTTGGGACTATGAATCAAAACAGTAGCATGATATATATATCTCATATATATGCATTAACAAGACAAAACTTAGAACAAATATGCTACTAACAGTAGTAGGCATCAACATCATCATATAACAAATATATAGGAAACAAAGCCTAGCCATATGAAATGTTATTACCGCGACTTACACAGGATCACCCTGACGAAGGCCGCGGTAGAGTCTGATCCAAAGAAGATGACGCGCAGAGAAGGAAGCAATGAGCAGTCGCGCGAACGCTTTCCAAAAATCATGAGGGACGACGGCTTCCAAGACACAGCTCTCCCCACGTCGGTGTACACCGAGGAAGGGATAGAGTAGCCGGGTAGCACAACAATAAGGAACCGGGCAACAACAAAAAACTGAGTCTGTCTATTCTGAGAGCCTCTCTCTATTCTGGTTGTGTTTGATCTGAGAGGAGAGGTCTCCTTTTTATAGAGCCAGAGTCAGCAGAAGAAACTACCGTCATAAATGACATTACACTGTTTTAACCGCAGTTAAGGCGTGCCGTAAAAGCCAATTGAAACAGTGTATTCAATTTTTAGTTTCTAATCAGTGTGCATGGTTATGAGATGCAAAAAGAAGCTGTAGCTCCACAGCGAGCGGGCGATGGCGTGGCGTGGTGAAGCGAGCGTGCGCTTGTGTTCTCCTTTTGCTTGCTTCAACTAGGTAAGACCAACTCCACCTTATATGTTGGTCTCCTCCCACCTAGACTAGCAATATGGTACTAAACTTCTCACCTTCCACCATGCATGAATGGACCTTTGAGATTTTCATATGATTTAATTGAAATATTGTATGGGTCAAGCCCAAAATTCCAACAATCCCCCACCAAATCCCAAAAGCACCACGAATTTGCCCATTATTCTCAAGTGTTGTTGATATACCAGTTTTTCGGTGAAGACCGGTTAATGTTGAACATCCACCTATAACCTCAAACTAAACTCGCCCACAACTACACAATGAACTAAGCCTTGAATTGGTAGTTTTGTGCGGATAAGTTTCACCTAAGGCCTTTGATGATACTTGGCCGTCGATTGGCTACTCCTCGGGTGGAGCATATGAGTTATACTCCTATGTCTCTTCATGAGCTTCTTAGAAATCACCCACATCACATGGACTGTGACCAACAGTCGGGCTCATATAGGTGTGTTCTTGCACGAATACCCTGTTGGACGGTATTTTGCTGTTAAGCCTCAAAACACATTAAGACAAAGTCATCCTGCCTTACAATAATTAGAGTATTGCCTCTCCAACTGAGTGAGATATAAAGTAAGAATGTACTCTACTGTTACCCAAATAGTTTGTTTTTCCCAATGCCTATTTTGCGGGATCTCTGATCACATATGTTTGGGTTACCACTGTGTGTAACTCACACAGGTCTCATTCCTATCTCCTTCGATGCTATTTCAATCACATTCTGTGATAGTCCCTTTGTAAAGGGATCTGCCAGATTTTTAGCTGTTTGGATATAATCCAAAGTTATCACTCTGGAATTTCTTAATTTTTTGACAGACTTCAACCGTCTTTTCACATGTCTTGAGGATTTCATATTATCCTTTGCGCTTGTCACATTTATGATATCTGTTTGGTTATCACAGTACATAAGGATAGTTGGAATTGTTTTTCAACCACCGATAAATCCATCAAGAGTTCTCGTAGCCATTCTGCCTCAATAGTGGTTGTGTCTAATGCTGAGAGTTCTGCCTCTATAGTTGATCTTGTCAGACAAGACCTCCATGAGTCAGCAGCACCACCTAGAATGAATACATATCACTCATAGCTTTTATCTCATCAGCATCAGAAATCCAATTGAAGTTCACCAGTCTCGCTAGAAACAAAGCAAATAATATCCTTCATGTTCACTTTCTTCTTACTGTTGTTGGTCCCTTTGAAGTTGGTGGTCAAAACAACCTTGCCTTTCCCTCTATCAATATGCTGCATGATGTTCGCTCTAGACTGTCCCTCTTGCACTATTGATGTTACATTCTTTGCCCAAGCCTTCTCTTCAACATCAAGACTAGCAACCAGATCCTCGACAGAAATGTTTTAACTCTTGTGTTTCAGAGATGTGGCAAAATTCCTCCAGGTTAGAGGTAATTTGGTAATAATACCTCCAGCCACAAATTTGTTAAGCAACTGACAACCAAGGTGGGCGAGTTCCCTCGCAATGAATTATAGTTCATGAGCCTGCTCGACTGCAAAACAATTATCAACTATTTTATAATCATGATATTGCTCTATGACATATAATTCATGTCTAGCATCTGAGACATCGAATTTATGTTCGAGTGCATGCCACAGATCCGCAACGTTCTTCGTGTGCATATACACATCACAAAGCTGGTCAGACAACACGCTTAGAATGCACCCGACAAATATTATCGTAGCCGTGTCGTATTTTGTTTGTTGTGCAGCAGTACGAGGTCCTGCAGGACCTAGTATCATGACCCAAAATACATTCATAGCCGAGAGCCACAATTTGACCCTTGTCTGCCATCTCTTGAAATTCACACAAGTGAATTTCTCTGGTTTCATTGCCTCGGCAAAACCAGCCATCACAAAGTGCTTATCAGATTTCTGGATTGTTAGATATATGTGCACTTTTGTGATTGTTATAATTCCTAAAACAATAATTGAATCGACATCAGCATATATACTAGGCATATTTAGGACTATGAACAGTAACATGATCATCAACTCAATATATCTATCTCATATATAAGCATTAATAAGGCAAAGCCTAGAACAAATATGCTATTAACAGTAGTAGGCATCAATATCATCATATAACAAATATATAGGAAACAGCCTAACCATATGAAATATTATCACCACGACTTACAGAGGATCGCTTTGACGAAGGTCACAGTAGAGTCTGATCCAAGAAGACGACGCGCAGAGAAGGAAGCAGTGAGCAGTCGCGCAAACGCTTCTGAAAAACCTAATTCGCCCCAACCCATGCAGGATCACGAGGGACGACGGCTTCGGAGACACTGCTCTCCCCACATTGGTGCATGCCGAGGAAGGGATGGAGTAACCGGGTAGCACAGCAACAAGGAACCGGGCAACAGCACAAAACTGAGTCTATCTATTCTAAGAGCATCTCTCTATTCTGGTTGTGTCTGATCTGAGAGGAGAGGTATCCTTTTTATAGAGCTAGAGTCAGCAGAAGAAACTGCCGCTATAATGATGATTAGAAACTGTCGTCATAAATGACATTACACTGTTTTAACCGTGATTAAGGCGTGCCATAAAAGCCAATTGAAACAGTGTATTCAGTTTTCTATTTCTGATCAGTGTGCATGGTTATGAGGTGCAAAAAGAAGCTGCAGCTCCATAGCTAGCCGAACCATTCACACGCACATCGCGCGCGGGCAATGGCGAGGCGAGGCGAGCGAGCACACGCTTGTGTTCTCCTTTTGCTTACTTCAACTAGGTAATACCAACTCCACCTTATATGTTGGTCTTCTCCGAGCTAGACTTGCAATATGGTACTAAACTTCCCACCTTCCACCATGCATGAGTGGGCCTTTGGGATTTTCCTATGATTTAATTGAAATATTGTATGGGCCAAGCCCAAAATTCCAACATATAGACTCCATGAATCAAAAACCATCAAACAAGCTAATTGGGGTGTCCCCTGACCCCATCACTCCATCAGCCAAACAATTCATGCAATTCACAAGTATGCAAATTGCGACCAACTTCCCCGCAATGAACCCTAAACATAGACAAAGAATCGAATTCTCCACACGAATGTGGAACAATTCCAACCAAAAACGGACTAAAACCAAACAATTTTGTTCATGACATGGTTCAAAGTTTCACATCATTGCTCTTCTTCACTTCAGGACAAAGCATTCATCCCAAATAATCACCACTTCCCTACTTGATCATAGAATACTTCTTACACCCGACGTTGAGAAGGAGGTTGGGTGGGAGGAGGCGACCAGGCGAGGTCGGGCGGGTGTTGAGGTCAGCCAGGTGGGAGGAGGCGACTAGGCGAGGTCGGGCAGGTGTTGAGGTCAGCCGGGCAGGAGGGGGCGGTGGCTGGGCACGGGCCAGGTGTTGAGGAGGAGGTCGGGCGGGAGGAGGCCGGGAGTGAGGAGGGCTTGACAGGGCCGGGTGTGAGGAGGGTGTGACGGGGCCGGGAGGAGGACGGGTCGACGGGGTGGATCTGGATCTAGAGTAATGGGGGTGAGGATCTGGATCTGGAGTTCTGGGGGGAGGGACGGGGGTGGTGACTGGCTGGGAGATGGACGGGGGTGGTGGCTGGCCGGGAGGTGGAGTTCTGGAGGGCTGGGGAGGGGTGCGCGGAGCCAGAGAGGGAGGAGGCAGCGTACGGGGTGACGGAGGAGGAGAGGAATGCGAGGGAGAGGGGCGGGGAGGTGGCGGTGGAGAAGGAGGAGTGGTGGTGGAGGGCGGCGAGTTCGGAGAGGAAGACGAGTGTGGGAGGGATTGGGAGTCTGGAAAGGAGGTTTGAGATTGGGGATAGGGCGACTGCGGGAGGACTGGCGGCTGATGGAGCGATGCTGCGATGGCCGAATGGGTATCAAGCTCTGTGAACTAGGGTTTCCTCGGGCCCACCTGTCAGTGTGGGTTGGTGGGTAAACAGACTTGGCAGGCATGGGTGGAGCTTACCCATGCCCGCGCCTGCTTACCCGATAGGCAGAGGATTACCCCTATGCCCCTATTTCCATGTCTATGGACAAAGAAAGCCTCCATGCCCGGCTCTATGAAGGTATTAGCCTGTGGATATGCGAGTAATCGGACACAATTGCCATCCCCTGTGGATGAGTAGTGACGATGTTTTGCTGCCACGACTCGATTCAAGAACATGAAAGGATGCCCCTCGTCTTCCGTCACGTAAAGCGGTTACTATCCCAACCAGATTACAGATCGCAACTCAAAAGTGAAAAGGCGTTTTAATTATCTACAAACGAGAAGAAAATTATTATTATTATTTTAAAATAAAAAACGAGAATTGTACTACATCACGCCACTGCCTTGCCGGCTGATTCCAAATTCCAACTTCACAATTTTGCAGTGAAGCGAAACTTTCCAACTGACAGCCTTTACCAAATTGTGATAGGAGCGATTTTCCTCGGCTTACCACAGCGAAAAGTAGAAAGAAGCTAGCGGATTGGTCATCTGCACGTGTGGTGATAGGAGCGATTTTCCTCGGCTTACCACAGTTGAATAGTTCAGATCCGGATTCTACTCTTGTTGCTTATATGGTGTAATTGAAAGAAGAATAAGTTTGGCACGAGAGAAAAGCAGAAAGATTATAGTGACTTGGTCATCTGCACGTGGTGATACACATGAAGAAACCATATAGTATTCCAGAACCAAGAACTAGCGTCTCCAACAGCTAATCCAGTTCAGATTCGGATTCTACTCTTGTTGCTTATATGGTGTAATTGAAAGATGAATAAGTTTGGCATGAGAGAAAAGCAGAAAGATTATAGTGGCTTGGTCATCTGCACGTGGTGATACACATGAAGAAACCATATAGTATTCCAAAACCAAGAACTAGCGTCTCCAACAGCTAATCCAGTTCAGATCCGGATTCTACTCTTGTTGCTTATATGGTGTAATTGAAAGATGAATAAGTTTGGCACGAGAGAAAAGCAGAAAGATGATAGAACTTATTGTTGATCTTAACCTGATGATCAAAACTAGCAGAATCGCATATGTGGTAATTGCAACACACAATTCAATCTGTAAATGCGGAAGCGTACCTGATGACGATGCCATTGTTCGTTGTAGGATTGATCTGAAGTAGTAGATGAACAGATGATTAATCTACCTAGGGTTTGGTCTTTCCCAAAGAAGAGGTAAGCCACAAACTCCAACTCTTGATGGGGATAGGTGGTATGGCGAGAGTTACCCTCTTTGGGAGGACTGACCCTTATTTATAGCCTTTGATTTGGAATCCTATCCCGTCCCATAATTAGAGATAGATTCCAAATAGGTCTCTACACAGATTCAAAATCCAAGTCCATATCTTTCTTGATAGATACTACGCTCTTAATAATATTAATTGATCACTTTATATATTTGAGCCAACCAAAATAGATAGCTGATATTTATTTAAACTCATGTGGGTCCACATAATGGAAATTAATCCAACAATCTCCCACTTGGACCAAATGAGTAAATACATATCAAAAACTTTATGAGCTCCAAAAATGCTATCTATGTCATGAGCATCTTTAAACCAATCCGGTCCATCAATTATATCAACATAGGATCAAAGCGGTCTTCGTCACTTTAAAGCGTAACTAAACCCATCAATGGTCACATGTGTCAACATAAAAGAACGACATGGATCAAATATGGATGTGTAGCATGGAAATTACATGAAATGTGATCATGACATGCCTATTTCCAAGCTGGTCCAACTTTATACCTTATGAGATCAAAACATCTTCTCGTAACCAAAAGAAGACATGAATTGAGTAAAAAGAACATAAACTTTTATTTCTCTAGAGAATATAATGAAGGTCTTTATACTAAATTGATATTGTCTCATGAGCATAAGAAAAGAAAATTACAAACTCCCACTTGAACTGAATTCCATAAGTGAAACCACACCCATATGAGCAACATGCTCATGGAACACTTTAGGTGTCAAGCCTTTAGTGAACGGATCTGCAATCATGGAGTTTGTACCTATATGCTCAATTGACAATTTGCCACTCTGAATTATTTCTTTCACAACTAGGAACTTGATGTCTATATGCTTAGACTTTGTGAGAGCTCTGTTGTTGTTAGAATACATAATCGCAGACTTGTTGTCACAATACAACTTCATTGGTGCATCGACTGATCCAAAATTCGCACCTGTGACAAAGTTACGCAACCATATCCCATGATTTGAAGCCTCATAGCAAGCAACATACTCAATTTGCCATTGTGGGCGGGCAACAGCAGTGGCCTTAGCTAGCGCTTTTCGAGAAACCGCACCTCCACCAAGTAGATAGATGTAACCTGAAGTGGATTTGCGAGTATCTTGGCAACCAACAAAATCAGAATCAGAATACCCAATGATCTCCAACAGATCCAATTTCCTATATGTGAGCATGAAATCCTTTGTCTTTTGCAAATACCGCATCACCTGTTTTGCTGCAACCCAATGATCCAATCCTGGATTGCTTAAATACCTGCTTAGAATTTCAAGAATATATGCTATATCTGGTCTAGTGCAAACTTGAGCATACATCAAGCTCCCTATCAAAGATGAATAGGGGATGCTTTGCATTTTCTTAGCCTCAAAATCATTAATTCTTAGGACATTGGCTAAGACCTGAATTTTTCACCTTTGGCCACGAGGGTATCTAAAGGTTTACGGTTCTGCATGCCAAATCTTTGCAATACCTTATCGATATAGTTCTTTTGTGATAATCCAAGTACACCTTGAGAGCGATCTTGGTATATTTGAATTCCTAATACAAAAGAAGCATCACCAAGATCCTTCATCTCGAAATTTTTAGCGAGAAATTTCTTGGTTTCATGCAACAAGCCTATATCGTTACAAGCAAGCAATATGTCATCAACATACAGAACAAAAAATATGAACTTACTCCCACTGAATTTATGATACACACAATCCTCAGCTGTATTTACCTCAAAACCAAAAGAGATAATAACCTCATGAAATTTGTGGTACCATTGCCGGGAAGCCAGCTTGAGCCCATAGATGGATCTCTTTAATTTGCATACCATTTGCTTCTGGTCACCGACCACAAAGTTTTCTGGTTGCACCATATAAATCGTCTCATCAATGTTTCCATTTAGAAACGCTGTTTTTACATCCATCTGATGAAGCTCAAGATCAAAGAATGCCACAAGTGCCATAATGACCCTAAAAGAGTCTTTTGAAGAAACCGGAGAGAAAGTCTCTTTATAGTCTATGCCTTCCTTTTGAGTATATCCTTTTGCAACAAGACGAGCCTTATATCTTTCCACATTGCCTTTCGAATCCCGTTTGGTCTTAAATATCCATTTGCAACCAATGGGTTTCTTTCCTTCTGGCAATGGGACAAGATCCCAAACGTCATTGTCCTTCATGGATTTTAACTCTTCATTCATGGCATTGATCCAATTAACTGAATTTGGGCTTTGCGAGCATTTTGGAGATTGATAGGATCTTCTCCCAAAATTTCACTACAAGCCTCATTCTCTGAAGAAAGATAATGTAATCATCGAGATTGCACTTCTTCTTTCTCTAGTGGATCTCCTTAATGGTCTTGGTTCTTGAGGTTGATGAGTTTGTTCTTCTGTAGGAACAACATTTTGTGGAGGAACCTCATGGACATTATTTTGAATTATATTTTCCTCAATAATGCCGGGTAAAATAACCTGATCCTGATCATTATTGGGAATAACCAAAGGAAGAGAAAATATATTCCCTTCAGAAACTTCTTCAAAAATAATGTTCCTAACCATATCTCCCCCTTCAAACTCAACATCCTCAAAAACCGGCATTTCCGCTTCAAAAATTGTCTTAGTAGTGGGATCATAGAATTTGTAACCCCTAGATCTTTCGAATAACCAACAAAATAGCTACTAACAGTTCTTGAGTCAATTTTCTTTCGTTAGGCACTGCACGGCCTTGCCTCGATGGACATCCCCATGTACGTACATGCCCGATGCTAGGCTTTTGCCCATCCATTGTTCGTCTGCAGGTTTTGTTAGTCGCTTTAGTTGGTACTCTATTGAGTAAATAACTGCGATTTTCAATGCTTCTCCCCAGAGAGACTCTGGTAAGGTAGAATGACTAATCATACTCCTCACCATATCCTTAAGAGTCCTGTTTCGTCTCTCAGCAACACCGTTCATGCTAGGAGATCCCGGCATGGTGTACTGAGGGACGATCCCGCAGTCCTCTAGGAATTTAGCAAAAGGTCTTGGACGTTGTTCACCTGATCCGTCATTTCTGCCATAGTATTCTCCACCACTACGATCGAGCGGCCTTAATTCTTTTGCCAAGTTGGTTTTCCACCTCGGCCTTAAAGTTTTTGAACACATCCAGGATCGTGACTTCTCATGAATAAAATAAATATAACCATATCTCGAGAAGTCGTCTATGAGCGTGATAAAATACCTTTGGCCATTCGAGAAGCCGAGGGAATGGGCCGCAGATATCCGTATGTATCGGTTCTAAGACATCTCAAACTCTATTAGCACTTAACTTCCTTATGTTTGTTTGTTTCCCTTTATACAATTAACACAAATGTCGAAATCAGGAAATCCGGGGATCCAAAATTTCTTCGACACAAGTCTCTTAATTCTCTGCATAGAGATATGACCTAAACGCTTGTGCCACAAAGAACTTGATTTCTCATTAGTAAATTTTCTCTTTATACCACGAGAAACCGTATGCGAGGACTTCATTATATGAGACAATTGTATCAAGCAAATATAGGTTGTCATGCCAAATTAAAGAACCGGTACCAACTTTATTGGAATTCGAAAAGACTAAATAAACCATTTCCAAAGAACAATTATAACCCGATTTGTCCAATACGTAAATAGAAACCAAATTCCACCTAAAAGACGGTACAATATAAGTCTCTTTCAAATCCAGATAGTATCCTCGTCTTTAACAAAGAACCTAAATGTGCCTATAGCCTCAACTTCCACCTTCTTGCCATCGCCCACATAGATGAATCTTTCAAAGATCACTTGGCTTTCGGCGCTTCAGTAACCTGCATGGACACACTGATGTTAGATGTTGCACCGGAGTCTAACCACCAAGTGTGTTCAGGCACAGAAGTTAAGTTAACCTCAGAGCTAACTATAGCAAGGATTGTACCTTTCTTAACACGCCAAGTGTGATATTTGGCACAATCCTTCTTTACGTGACCATCCTTTTGACAAAAGAAACAAGTCAGTTCAGGACCTTGTTTATTCTATTTCTTCTTTATGGATGGAGCACTTGCAGCTTCTTTGCTCTTCCTCTTGTTATTCTTGACTTTAGGGGTCATAGCCAAATGAGCACTTTCTGTTCTATCTTGTTTCCATCTATCCTCCTCTTGCACACAATAGGAGATGAGCTCATTAAGGGACCACTTGTCCTTTTGACAGTTATAGCTCACCTTGAACTGATTAAAGTGTGCAGGAAGGGATATCAAAATTAAATGCACGAGCAAATCCTCGGATAGCTCTAACTTGAGTGCCTTTAATTTTGAAACAAGATGAGATATTTCCATAATGTACTCCCTTATGTTTCCTTTACCCTTATACTTCATTGAGATAAGTTTTGCCAAAAGCGTACTTGTTTCAGCCTTTTTCGTTTTTGGCAAACCTTTGCTCAAGACTCTATTAAAAACCCTTAGTCAGTAATGGCTCGTTACGATGTGTTATCCCTAAAAACTTCCTAATAAAGAAGCCTCATGATCATAAGACTCATGCGATTTGAGCGATCCCACTTCTCAAACTCCATCTTTTCTTCAATGGAGTCATAGCCACAAGAGCAAATGGGTTGTTCTTTCTGAAGTGCAAGGTCTAGATCCATTAACCCAAGAACAATCGAAATGTTCTCTTTCCATTCTTTAAAATTTGCACCAGTAAGCATAGGTATGGAATTGATGCTAGCAGAAATATTAGAGGTAGGATTTGCAGCTGAAATAAAAGAAATTAAATGCTCACATCAAGATATGAATGACAAATTTAAAGCTTGATTCAAAATTTGGTATATATCATCACGCAAGATACCTAGCGCTCCATTAATATTTAGTCTTTGGACAGAAATATTAACTTGCAAGTGGTAACCTTGATGTGACAAACAAATACTAACAGTAAATCTTGTCAAACAATATGCCTTACTTTGGTCCGACTTATTGTTCACATGGAAACTTGATTACTGTTACATATTTATTGCCACAGTTGCATATATAATTCGGCCAAATATTGACTTTCCTTTGGGCCAATCAATAGATGCATGAATTATACACACAAAGAAATGCCTAGTTATTCTGAATAAATTAACCTACATACCAGAGGTTGCTTTGGCAACATGAAACTTCAATTAACCTATGCAAAACACTAGCTAGCCAAATTTGAATCAATCCATCATCTTAAAAGATGACAATTTATAAAAGTCCACAATTTATACCATTATTTAATTATCAGAAGCACAGAACAAATTGCATTTAATTGATAATGTCTGATATAGCAAATGAGCTAATCTGAAGTTGATTGATAATAGCATATGCAAGAATTGTCTAATCAGTGAACATAATCAATATGCACAACAGAATTCTCAAAGCGCCATAACCAAATTGCTTAATGGACTGAATAAACCAGATCATCATACCATAAATAGACTTAACCAGAACTATAAACAAGGTCATGAATAATCTGTGAATTAAAAGCTAAACCACAAATTATCCTTATGTTATGCTGAAACCAGAAGCATCTCAAAATCTGAATTATTTCGCAAATCTTCTTTAGTTGATACCAGATACAGCAGGCCCGAAATAGATGTACTCAAGATGTATATTTAACTGATGCAAAACTGAAACCTCCATTGACCTTATGCATAAACTAAAAGCCACAATGGAAATTTCAGAAGCCTGAATAATAACAAGCTTATCAGAGAGTATAACCAAAAGCAATACTAACAATATTGCAATTTAAAAGATTAAATACCATAACCAGTGAGTGCAAAGAATTTGATCTGATCAGTTCAACCAACCAGCCCCAAAAGATGCAGGTCCGAATCTCTGCTTGAATCCCAGGCAGGCCAGCCTCGTGCTTGGCGGCACCTTGTGTTCCATGTCCATGGCGCACGGAGGCAGGAGCCAAAGGAGACCCGGAGGTGCAGGCGGTGAAGACCAGAGGGCTCGCGCGACGAAGGCGGCCATAGTAGCACGCGGAGACGGCGCCTGACGAGCAACAAGCGAGGCGCAGGCGACCAAGAAGCAGCGGCGAGAATCCGGAGGCGGCGAAAGTCGGCGGAATCCCGGGTGGCGCAGAAACCAGAGGGTCGCGCAGCCTCGGACGCGGAGAGGCGGGAGCTCGAGCCGGCGGCACGCGACAAAGGGCGTCGATTGGGCGAGGAGGCGGCGAAGCAGGCTGCGCGAAGCCGCGGGCGAGCGATCCCCACGGCCGGCGGCGAAGGCTCCGGCGAGCAGACGCTGGCTGGCGGCCGGAGGACGCGCAGCAGTGAGAACTAAAGCGGCGCGCAGAGCCCGGAGGTGCGGCGGCGGATCGGAGGCGGCTCGATTGGGCGGCGGCGGCGGCTTGAGGGCACACGCCGCACTGCAGACGGGAGGTGGCGCGACACCAAGAGGCGCTAGAGGCGGCGGCGGCGACGAGGTCACGCGGGCGGCAGGACTCAATGGCGCTTCGGGGTTCTGGCTCGCAGCAGAGGCGATGGGAAGGAATGAAAAAACCGATCCCATCTAAAGACGAAGCACGGGCAGGAACCGATCTGTTCTAAACCGACGCTACGGGAGAGAAAAAAAAGATCTAAACGGGTTGCAAAACCTCACATATTAGCTCTGATACCAATTGATAGAACTTATTGTTGATCTTAACCTGATGATCAAAACTAGCAGAATCGCATATGTGGTAATTGCAACACACAATTCAATCTGTAAATGCGGAAGCGTACCTGATGACGATGCCATTGTTCGTTGTAGGATTGATCTGAAGTAGTAGATGAACAGATGATCAATCTACCTAGGGTTTGGTCTTTCCCAGCAAGAGGTAAGCCACAAACTCCAACTACTGATGGGGATAGGTGGTATGGCGAGAGTTACCCTACTGGGAGGACCTGACCCTTATTTATAGCCTTTGATTTGGAATCCTATCCCGTCCCATAATTAGAGATAGATTCCAAATAGGTCTCTACACAGATTCAAAATCCAAGTCCATATCTTTCTTGATAGATACTCTGGCTCTTAATAATATTAATTGATCATTTTATATATTTGAGCCAACCAAAATAGATAGCTGATATTTATTTAAACTCATGTGGGTCCACATAATGAAAATTAATCCAACAAAAGATTCTAGTGGCTTAGTCATCTGCACGTGGTGATACACATGAAGAAACCATATAGTATTCTAGAACCAAGAACTAGCGTCTCCAACAGCTAATCCAAGCACGCATCACGGCCTGCTCCGATGCAGCAACCGGCGTTCGGTGCTGGTCAGTTTTGTGCTGAACTTTTTGTAGCCCTTGTTAGATTTGCTACAGTTCTAAATAGCATTGCTCTGTAATCGGTTGCTGCGAACAGTTCTATTGGACTGTAAAATTTCGCTCCCCCCGCTTTAGCTGAATGGCAGAGCCGCTACCAAACTCTGGTGATGCTACTAGATTATTTCTGGACTTATGGTGACCCTTTAAGAAATAAATGATGGAATTGTTTTTGACGGGGAAAATGATGGAATTGTTTTCAAGTGTAAAAAAAACTATATGTATTATGGTCTTAGTTTCTTTTCAAAAAACATGTTTCTTGGCCTGTTATACTTAAACTCGGGTTTTATAATCATAATGTTTCACAAAACACCACCTTAACTAAATTTGTCATTTCCTCCAGCCATCCCCGCTGCCTTCGGCGGGTCCTTGGTGAGCGAATCTGTTGTAGGGTTTCCCTCTGTCGTTTTTTTTGAAGAACAGTAGGAAAGAATCCTACTGTATATATATTAAAAAAATAAGAAAAAAGTTACAAAACAATAATTACACAAGGGTGTTTCGAATTAACTCAGGCTGTTGTACCCAGAACTAATGTCAGGTTTGTATTTCGCCTTTCCCTCTGTCGTTGATCAGCTCTGCCCGCCAACCCCCCATCCCAACGCAGGCGAGCTGCAATTTGGACCATAAAACTTACGTTAATTTCCACTGGCCAAGAAACATGATATTTTCTGCAACTATAACAATGTAATTTTTCCCTCGCAAAAAAAATCCATGTATTTTTATTTTACTCTCAATGGAAACTCTACTATGTCGCTGTTTGTTGATTTTTCCCCGTTGAGGACTTTCTTAAGAAGATTTGAACACGTTGTTTTCTTAGAAAATATATTATATACTTTTTGTTAAAGACTTGACCGAAAGTCTACCCTGTTGCCGTGTGTTGAGTGTTGACTCGTTCCCGACGGGCCGTTGGCGACAGGTTGTGCTCTTCGTATATACAACATTCACACACGGTGTTGGCTGTTCTTAGAAGTTAGAATAACCAACAACTGAAGGCCTGAAGCGATCTCCAAAGGTTCAGTGCGCTCGGTGTACTTCTTCTCCACGAGAACTGCAATTCCCTCGCCATTTCAGGTAAATTTAATACACTTATATTATATTGTACTATTTTGTTTTAATATGCTTTAAGTTCATTTATATGAATACTTGAAGGTTGATGCTGCGTATTACATGCTGCAAAACGAGAAAATTAGTCTTTATTTATTCTCAAGACTCTAAACTGCTCAGGACAGCGAACTGCAAGATATCCAAACATTCTCTTTTGCACACTTAATTGTGTTGTGAGTACTACTTACTACAGGTTACTACGACGGCGGCGACGCCCCGGATATACGACGACAAAGGCGAGTTCCGCGGAGGCCGGGTCCGGGCGGGGCGAAGGCCGGTTCTAGGCAACGTCGTCGGCGGCGATGCAGTAGCGAGAGGCGGCGACGCGGGGTCTGCCGAGGCACGGCGGCCACGGAGGCGGCGCAACGACGACGACGACCCGTGCGTTGGGGAGGAGAGTACTCCAGATGCGTCCAGCGCCGTCCACTCCCCCTCCTCACGGTTCGACAGTCCAGGTTGGTCCATGTTTCCATCCGATGGCTGCGATCGTCCGCGCGACTAGATCCGACGGATCCAGTTTAAAGGGCAACGTGGTCCAATAGTATATAATAATAATAATAATAATAATTGCCCCATCTTTGACGCACTATTCCAAATTTTGCCACTTAGTAAACAGCACATAACTTGAAACAACCCTAAAAAATTTCCCCTCCTCTTAGTCTTACCTCCCCACCGCCGCGCTGCCATGGCAGGCCCCCCCGTCGAGGGAGTAGCAAAGACACTCTTCCCAATCGTACTCACCAAGACAATAACGGAGCTAGGTGACATAATTCGAAACAGGGCCTCTAAAGATGGGTCTTGGGAGTTGGGACCCTCCCCTCCCCTAAGAAATTTTTGTGGTACCGATTAAGTTGATTATAACAATGTCATGCTTTCTAATTCTCCAGCCGAGGGATATGGAAGTGGCCCTGCAGCTTTGCCTTGGCCTTCTACTTCTTGCGGCACAGTACGCCCCTGCGACTGCGGTTCCTAGCTCTCAATGCCAAAGGCAGTGTGGCAATGTTGCCATACCGTACCCATTTGGCATCGGCACGAACTGTTCAATCACAGAAAGATTCGACATTACTTGCGAGGTCCAAGAAGGCATCTCCAAACCATTCTATGGTGACTTTGAGGTGCTTAATATTTCCTTGACTCATAGCACGATGCGGGTGCTCAACGGCATCGGGACGTACTGCTACAACACCTCCTCCGGGGAAATGGAAGTCGGTGGTTTTGGGGCAATCGACGATACAGGAGATTCTCCCTTCCGGCTCTCAGACGTCCACAACAAGCTCACAGTCATCGGTTGCAACACCCTCGCCTACATCAATTTCACCGGCTATGGCACAGGACCCACAGGCTACCTGAGCGGGTGCATCTCAACATGCCGCAACCTGTCAGACTTAGTGGACGGCTCCTGCTCTGGCATGGGCTGCTGCCAGACTGGGATACCAAAGGGGCTGTACTACTACGATCTCTCCTGGGACATCGGGTTCAACACAAGCCAAATCTGGAGTTTCGCCCGGTGCAGCTACGCCTTACTGCTGGAGACAGCAGCATTCAACTTCAGGACAACGTATATAAACACCACCAAGTTCAACGACACGAATGCCGGCAATGCGCCCGTGGTGTTTGATTGGGCTATAAGAAACGGGACGTCCTGTGATGTCGCCAAACGGAACGAGACGGGCACTTACGCATGCCTCAGTAGCAACAGCATGTGTGTGGATTCCACCAATGGACCAGGGTACGTGTGCAACTGCTCCAAAGGGTACGGAGGCAACCCTTATCTTCCAGATGGATGCCAAGGTACTAATTAACTTTGTATGTCAATGTGTATACGTGCAAATACCAAACAAATTGCACTCTGGAAGTAGAGCTCTCCTTTTATTTGTAGTTCTAATATTTATTTTTCCTCTCATCTTACTGCAGATGTCGATGAATGCAATCACAGCCCATGCCCTTCAGGCGGCGTTTGCCACAATACTGTTGGAGGTTACCGGTGTTCTTGTCGAGCGGGAACAAAGTATTCCAAGCAAAGCAATACATGCAACTCTGACATCAGCTTAATAATAGGTGACTCCCTAAAAATAAGATCAGCTAGCTAGACCAGTAATTTCTTACCACATTTCTGTGAAAACGTCAAATAATAAAAATGAATGGAAAACTGGTAAAAAAAATGCCAGTTATGGTATTCTAACACTACTTTTTATTGTACTCTCTCTCTTTAAAAAGGGGGGAAAATCACTCATCTGATGCCATTATATGCAGGAGTTACAACCAGCTTTCTTGTTCTCATGATCATGGCCTTCTGCGGATACATGATTTTTCAAAAGAGAAAACTGAACAAAATTAAGCAAGAGTATTTTCGCGAGCATGGAGGGTTGCTTTTGTTTGAGAGGATGAAATCAGAGAAAGGTCTTGCTTTCACAGTATTTACAGAAGCTGAACTCATACAAGCCACAGACAACTTTGACAATAGCAGAATACTTGGAAAAGGAGGCCATGGAACAGTCTATAAAGGGACAGTTAAGGACAACGTGCCAGTTGCAATTAAAAGATGTGCACTGATTGACGAAAGGCAAAAGAAGGAATTTGGTCAAGAGATGCTCATTCTCTCCCAAATCAATCACAAGAACATTGTTAAACTCTTGGGTTGTTGCCTTGAGGTGGAAGTTCCCATGCTAGTCTATGAGTTCATCCCAAACGGCACACTGTTCGAGTTTATCCACGGCAAGAACCAAGCGTTGCAAATCTCTTTCAGCACTCTCTTAAGGATTGCTCATGAAGCAGCTGAAGGACTTAACTTTCTACATTCATATGCATCTCCCCCAATTATCCATGGGGATGTGAAATCTGCCAACATCCTTCTTGACGACAACTACATGGCGAAAGTTTCAGACTTTGGAGCCTCCATACTAGCCCCGTCCGACAAGGAGCAGTTTGTCACAATGGTTCAAGGTACCTGTGGCTACTTGGACCCTGAGTACATGCAAACATGCCAATTGACCGACAAGAGCGATGCCTACAGCTTTGGAGTTATCCTTTTGGAGATCCTCACCGGCCAGGTGCCACTGAAACTCGAAGGACCTGAGACGCAAAGAAGCTTGTCATCGATTTTCCTGTCTGCTATGAAGGATAACAATCTTGATGCAGTATTGGGGAGCCACATAATGGGCCAAGAGAGCGTGGAATTGTTCAGAGGACTTGCAGAGCTGGCTAAGCAATGCCTAGATATGTGCGGCAGCAATAGGCCCTCGATGAGAGAGATCGTCGACGAGCTCAACAGACTGAGGAAGCTTTCGTTGCATCCTTGGGTACGAATCGATACGGAGACGGAGACGGAGACGGAGAGCCTTCTTGGCGGACCATCTACAACTGGTTTTGAAATAGAAACGAGTACCGGGTATCTTGCAATGGAAGGTGAGAACATGCCCGTGAACCCAAGAAGTTCGTACTATGCGAGGTGACTAGAACATGTGTAACACTCCCTTAAAGCTACCACATGCACGCATACACACATAATTCATACAGATTCAATATTTTCTGTCTTTCTTTTCTTTCTTTTTTTGTGAGGTGCTTTGGGTCTTTCTGAAACTGTTTTGTTTATGTATCATGTTCTCTAAACCTCAATATGCCCACATATATTCTACGTCGCTACTTGTATTTGATCTGGTTTGCGTGTGCCTCCTGTAATACTGTAAGAACTCATTTTGAATTGTCGACCAGCTAACTCAGGATTTTGAAGATCAAATCAAGAAAAGAAAGGAAACTATTTCAGCAACGTAGTACTAGTATGATCCAATCACGCGCTTCACTAGCACTCGAAAGTCTTCCAAACCTCCTCGTCTGCGAAATGGGATGCGGTCATGACACAAGGCCTCATTAGATGCATCAGGGCCAGCGTCATGGGCAACAAATCAGGTGCACATAGGGCATTTGATGCATATGTGCATATGGATGATCCGGACTATTCCTTCCAGCATCCACGGCCGAGATGCACTGCCCTCTCCCACTTGGGGAAATTTGCAAAACACCCCCCGCCCGAAACCATTTCCTCTCACTTCAGTCCACAGTATCCTCCTGCGCCGAGCCACGAGCAAGCTAGGGTTCCCTGCGCCGCTCCTCGTTCTTCCTCTGCGAGCCCCGTCTCCCCTCTCTCCAGCGAGCTAGGGTTGGGGTGCTCTGCGCCACGCGCCCCACGCTTCGCCAGAGCCCCCCCTCCCCATTCTCCATTCTCCAAGCGGCGGCCCTCGCATTCCTCCTCCTCCGCATCCGCCATGGGCCGAGAGAGAGCTCGAGGCGGACAGCTTACTTTCGGTGTAGCGGCGGCGATGGTCGGCGCCTCCTCTGTTCTTTGCTTTACGCCCGCTTCTGCCAGCCATCGATCTGGCTGGCACTGCATCTGACCGCGAGGTATGCCTCCCTCTCCTACTTGTTCGAAATTTGGTTTCAATTTACTTGGGGTGTTCCAAACTACGCATTGTGTAGGGATCGCGATTTGGTTGCGGTCGATTTGGTTCTGTGTTGTATTGAGAAGAAAATGTCTCGTTGGCCTGGCTCAGATTCATTACTAGAATGAACCAGGCAAGTTCCTTAATTGAAAGTGCAAGTATTGTCTTGAGGAAAAGGCTTCTTACTCAAAAGATGCCAATGTGTTTTGTAGTCAAATCAAAATGCACATAAACTGTGCATAGTAAGTCTCAATGTCTTGTTTGCTTCTCCTTCTGACCGGTCTTATACTAGTTGTAGTGCACCTTGATCTTGGGGATGAATATGCCAACTGTAGCTTGTTTGGTACTTGATTATGAATATTTGAAGTTAGTCAAAGTTCATTTACTTGAGTGACTACTCGGACATTTCCTTAGAGGGGTCGGATCAGAACTTCACTAATGCGGAGACAAAAGGAAACAGAGAATCAAGAAGTCGATGCACCAAAAAGCGACCAAAGTCTGCTGATGATACGATGGATGATCAAGTAATGGAGAGATCTATCTTGACCTTTTAATTGTGTTCTATTGCTGTTCAATGCTCATCTTTTTATGAATATATTCTAATTTGTTCACATCACATAGTTTTGTAGGTGGTTCCATCCGTGAAGGCAGAACTACAGCAAGCGAGTTGCCTTGTCGTAGCAGGGCACCAAGGGGTGCCCTGCACCCTAGGATCATCGAGAATACCGGTGTGCCGTCGGAGATACTATATGTGTGTAAATCTAGTATGTATAGTGAATTTTAGGGCAAATGTGCCTAGAATGCCCCCCCTCTCTCTCTCTCGCCTATGGGGGCAAGAAGGTAAATGTCCCTTCTTGCCCTCTATAAATAAAGCCCCATAGGCATGTAATAAGGGGATCTCTCTCATTCACACAGAAGGAATACACATACTCATACATGTCTCTGGCTTCTCTCCCTTTGGTCCTTCTCCAAAGACAAAGGGTACGGAGTACCCTCCGTACCCACTGTTTAGCCTTTTAGCTACGACATGCCTTAATGCAGTTGATCATGATGGCTCATCGGAGGTGGATGTTGGATTACTGGATGCAGAACCTGGGTCATCCTCGTGCAAAGTTCATGGACCAAAAGAATAATTCACATCCATGGAATGTTGATTGGGGCTGACTAACGCACTCACCTAGTAAAATCGCCATGAGCTCTAGAATAGAGACTAAGACTCAAGTAGTGAAAGTTTGTAAGATCATCACATTTAAATAGAACAATGTTTGCAAGATAAGTAGTTTTTGCAGTTTAGGGAATTAGCTTTTCCAACTCTGGATGCTGGTTAGGGAAGTCGAATAGTTTGTTTGTTGTACCCCCTAAGCCTGTGATGGATGCCTGCTAGTATCTTTCTATGCACTATTCTGTTCTTGAAATGTTCACCTTGTCGACACCTTTGAATACAACAGTGTCTTTCTCCGTAGTATCTTTCTATGCACTATTATGTTCTTGAAATGTTGAAGATGGGATGAAAATTCTGTTCTTGAATGCACTATTCTGTCTAACATCAATTTCTGAGATGATGGCTTTATTATCTGAGATTTGTGAATCCATACAACATTTTAGAGTTGTGAGAACTTGTCAATCCAGACAACAATTTACATTTGTATAAGAATTCATATTCAGATTTGTATAATACATTGAGAAAACATTTCATACTACAAATTCATATTCAGATTTGTATAATACATTGAGACATAGGACTACTACAAATTCATTCTTCCAGACACAACACATATACTCTTGTTGATTTCAGAATTCATACAACACATATCAGTTCATTTCAGAATTCCAAAATCTGGGAAACATACATCTGATTGCTTATAAACATACAACAACATTCTAGAATTTCATAATAGGATACAACAAATGCCACTTCATTTCAGAATTATGATAACACATGAGAACTGGTGGCAGCGAACTGGCGGCGAGGATGGTGAACGTGGAGCTCGAGGGCAGCTTTGTGGCGTTGAGGTGGTCCCCGTGATGCAGTTGGAGGGGCAAGGGCGTGGACGAGATGGCGGACCGGTTAGGTTAATTCACACAACAGAAAATTTGTGCCCTACCATCTCAGAAGACGGTATCCAATCATTTGTTACATGATCGCTAGTGCAATGAACAAGGTGCGAAGATGAGCAGGACACAGTCGTCAAATGGAAGGAGCTACCGTTGGGTTTGTCCACTTTGATGAAGCATGTCCCTGTCTGCATAATTAAATACATTATGGATTAAATGGAATCTCACTACTGTAGAACTTGTGTAAGTGATTACATAAAAAAGGATTTTGGAAAATAAGCATTCCAGAGTTGCTTGTAAGACTGTAAAATTACACTTTGTTTAAATCTATAAAATTGGTATGCTAGAGCGTACAACTCAAATCCTAACTCCTAAGCATACGACCCAAATAGTTGGCCATTGGCACTTCAATTTTCACAGAATGGACAACATTGAGCAGTTCTTATAACAACTCTAAACCTGTATATATCAGGAAACCAATAAACTGATGAATCTTCTTCCTTTTTCAAAAAAAGAAAGGTCAACAAACTGATGATTTTATCTTGAATTTATTTGTAGGCCCTTGAGATTCAGATGCACTAAGCCATTTCAGTGAAATAAACACCAGTAAAGGCTTATTTTGGTAAGAGTACTCGGCAATTTCCTTTTTCCCAGCCAATTCCAAGCTAAATATCGATACTCAATGATGAAACACAAAAACATTTGATCCCAAATATAAAGAGTTCTTTTTTCTAATGCGGCTAGCTCATAGATTTGGTTCAGGCTAAATTCATGGCAAGATACAAAATTAGGTAGGACATTAATACCGTATGATGATGGTTGTCCATTGTGTTGATCCCATTGTAGCACTCCATCTCCACGTACTCCTCCCCGCTCCCATCCGGTGCATCCAGTACCAACCTCTACAAGCATAAAGAATGAAAATTCTAAGCACAACGATCAAATTAAAGACCAAACACTAACAATACAGCAATTCCAGTAAAAGAATAGACATAGCACTACTACAGCTGGGACGCTTGTGCAGCCTAGGGATGTCACCGCCCGTATCCCCCGCTGAGGCGGTGGTGCCGAGGGTCATCACACAAGGGCTTAGCGGTCCGCCACACCTGTTGAAGTAGCCCCTCGCCCCAGCCTCAACCTGCGCCACCTCCTCCAGCCGCAGGTACGAGTTGCTACGCGTCGGCAGCGTGCCCATGCCCGTCCGTCATTGCTTTTCCCAACAAACTTGATGTAGTTGGCAGAGACGCACGAGGCGGCGTCATCGGCTCGGCGCAGAGGTGCGGCACAGCGCTGCGGGCGGTGGCCACCCCTAACCCTAGCTTGATTGAGAGGTATGCAGGAGGATGGGGCTGACCAGCTGAGGACGATGGAGCTCGCGGGGGAAAAGGGAGTGATCCGGGGGGCAAAACGCATAATAGCGTAAGTGAGAAGGTGGGGAGTGTCGGCTGAGATCTGGATCGTTCGGATGAGATCGGACGGCTCGGATTGGTTTTGTGCATATGTACACAAAAGGTGGCTTGTGCACCTGATATGTTGCCAGCGTCATGGGTGGGAATATGGCAATATGCGGCCATGCGGGCGACTTTAAACACGCGACGGGCGATGCCAACTACCAATCGACTTGAGTGGCCGGTGTTGCCGCGTACTTGTCAACGTACCGTTCCCACTTCCCTCCATGCGGCACCGGCTGTCTCGCATAGTGACTACAAGATCGGTGGTCCACCGACAGAAACAAGTTCAGCGCTCCACATCACGACTGCATGGGCCAACAACCGATTCCTTGCGCTGCACCCATAGAAAATCACAGCCGAACAGCCGTACGTTTTGGGTGCGAAATGTGCTGGATGGAGGCGACTTGAGCGTGGGAGCCTGGGAGGACTCAGTCACTACTCACTACCACGTAGGGGCACCATGTGCGTGTGGACGGCAAGGTGTCTGATGTGCACCAGCCTGTGAGAGTTATTGCACCGACTTGTCGATCTTCACAACATAGGATCAAGAATGATAATTTAGGGGATATGTAACCCAACGACGAGGAAGCCAACCGTAGCATGCTTTCTGAGACAATCGTTAGTCCACAAATCTGAATACTAACCCACACAATTACGCACGATGGCGTAGAGGCACAAGCTAGGTGCGATCCATAGGAATCACAAGAACACGGATAGCAAGAATACACTCATAGTGTTTATTTTATTAATCTCAAAACTCATTCTTCTCAACAATAATGGTTCTGTCCGTAGCACTCCAATGCCCAGCCTATATGTCTAACAACAGCTAGGAAACAACACCCACGACAGCCATCAAATTTAGAAGGAAATAGAAAGAAATAAGTCACGTGAAACCAGATAGGAAACTATTATTTGGACTTTCCAAAACGAATGCATTTGTGGACTTCCCTTTTGTGCACGCCATCTCCTCATTTGACTCACTAAACAACAAGGCCTTCCAATCATCTAGTTCGGATGGTGCACGCACGGTGGGAGAAAATTAAGGCCATCCTTTCCTTTTCTCAAACAAACATGTCCTTTCCTTTCCCTGAGCCGGCATGCATCAGTTCCCCTTCCATGTACCTAAGTACAATAAAAGAAGAACACATGGGCAGCACCGCTAGATCATTAAAATTAGAAAATGAACTTAGATTAGCTTTCACTTGGCTTTGGATTTGTTTTGCTTGGCTGCGTGTAATTGGACCATGGTACGTGTTCTCCTTTGAAACAGCGTGTGCATCATCACCATGTGTATTTGTAGTAATTGGTGTAGGTGTATATACGTATGAGATATCCTCATCATCCTCCCTCTCTTGAAAAGGAGTCGTCCTTGACTCTAATGGGTCTCCAAAAAACGGGGACAAATCAACAACATTAAATGTGGCACTAACACCATACTCTCCAGGTAGCTCAATCTTGTATGCATTATCGTTGATCCTTTCAAGCACTTTAAAAGAACCATCACCGCGGGCTGCAACTTGCACTTGATAACTCCGGAAAACGTTGTTTTCTCAAGTGCACCCAAACAAGCTCTCCTGGTTCAAACAACATCTTCTTTCTTCCTTTATTTGCTCGTTGCACATACTTTCTTGTCATCTCCTCTATATTTGCCTTCGCTTTTTCATGGATCATTTTAATGAGATCGGCACACTTACTAGCATTCATATTAGCTCATTCCTGCAATGGCAAAGGCAAAAGATCGATGGGAGCAATAGGTTTAAATCCATAAACAATCTCAAATGGACTGAATTTTGTAGTAGAGTGTACCATCCTGTTATAAGCAAATTCCACATGCGGAATGCACTCCTCCCACATGTTCAAATTATGCTTAAGAACCGCTCGCATCATCATAGAAAGTGTACGGTTCATGACATCGGTTTGTCTATCTGTTTGAGGATGACATGTAGTAGAGAATAGTAGCTTTGTACATAGCTTTCCCCCACAAAGTCTTCCAAAAGTACCTTAAGAACTTCGTATCATGATCTGAAACAATTATCTTTGAAACACCATGTAGATGTACGATTTCCCTAAAAAAACAAATCAACAACATGTGAAGCATCGTCGCTTTTATGACATGGAATAAAATGAGCCATTTTACTAAAACGATCAACCACCACAAATACTGAATCCCTCCCCCTTTTAGTCCGTGGCAATCCTAACACAAAATCCATAGAGATATCCTCCCACGGAACACTAGGAATTGGTAACAGCGTGTATAAACCATGAGGATTAAGACAGACTTAGCTTTATGGCATGTAATGCATTTCAACACGTAGCGCTTGACGTCGCATCTCATCTTTGGCCAAAAAAATGATCGACCAGCACACTCTCGGTCTTCTTAGCTCCAAAGTGACCCATAAGGCTGCCTGCATAAGCTTCCTACAATAAAAGTAATCGAACAAAACATTCTAGAATGCATAATTTGTTAGCTATAAATAGGAAATCGTCATGCAAACGATACTTATTCCAACCTTTTCCATTGCCACACTTTGAGTAGGGTTCAGCGAAGAACACACCAATAGCATACAATTCTTTTATAGTCTCTAAACCCAAAATTTTAGTATCTAGTTGGGAAAGTAAAGTATGTCGCATAGACAATGCATCCGCTACAACATTATCTTTTCCCTTCTTGTATTTAATAATGTATGGAAAGAATTCTATGAACTCACTCCAACGTGCATGTGTACGATTTAGTTTTAATTGACCCTTATGATTTTTCAATGATTCATGGTCAGAATGTATAACAAATTCTTTAGGCCATATATAGTGCTACCAAGTTTCCAACACACGTACTAATGCATACAATTCCTTCTCATAAACTGAAATAAGCAATTGGCCTACCTTGTTGCATAAGCACTCCACCAATCCCTACACCACTTGCATCACATTCAACCTCAAACATCTTACCGAAATCCGGTAGCGCCAGTAGTGGTGTAGATGTAAGCTTATCTTTCAACTCCTGGAATGCTTTGTCTTGTGCTGCGCCCCCCCCCCCAAATTGAAAGGAACCTCCTTCTTCATCAATTCATTAATTAGGGCAGCAATAGTTCTAAATTTTTTCACAAACCGGCGGATAGAAACTCGCTAGTCCTAGAAAGCTCCTCACTTGGCTTATATTTTGTGGAGGCGGCTAGTCATGAATAGCTTTGATTTTCTCCTCATCGACCTCCACGCCATTACCTAAAACAACAAAGCCAAGAAACACAACCTTATCTATGCAAAAGGTGCACTTTTTAAGGTTAGAATATAGACTCTCTTCTCTCAAAACAACAAGCACACACCTTATATGTTCAATATGTTCAGTGAAAGTTTTGCTGTAAATAAGAATATCATCAAAGTATACGACAACAAACTTTCCAATGAATGACCTAAGCACAAGATTCATTAATCTCATGAAAGTACTAGGTGCATTTGTTAATCCAAAGGGCGTGACTAATCATTCATATAAACAAAATTTAATCTTAAATGCAGTTTTCCATTCATCGCCCTCTTTCATTCTTATTTGATAGTAACCACTACGAAGATCGATCTTAGTAAATATTGTAGAGCCACTCGGTTCATCTAGCATGTCATCAAGTCTAGGTATTGGATGTCTATACCTAACAGTGATATTATTGATTGCTCTACAGTTGACGCATATTCTCCAAGTACTATCTTTCTTTGGAACCAAAATAACCGGAACAACACAAGGAGATAGAATTTCCTGTACGTAACCTTTGCCAAGAAGCTCTTGAACTTGACGCTGAATCCCGCGCTTAGGTGGTGTGACACCCTGAATTATTTTAAAAAAAATCTTTTTGGAATTTTCAAAATAAAAAGAACCATTTTGTTTTGATGAGAATTCAAAGCTTAACCTGAAATTTCATAATGGATTTAAGCTGCCTAACTCAAACTACAACTAAAGTTTCTTGTCGGTTTATTGAGTTATTGGAGCTTTGTTGGTCTTTCCTTCTCTGTCCATCTTTTACCCACCTCTGGCCTAGACCTCCCTTTGTCTGGGATCTAATGGCCCAGACCTCTCCTTCGTTTGGATTCAAGGGCCCGGACCTCCTCTGTGTAGTCCTCCTATGGTCCAGACCTCCTTGGGTCTAGATCTTCCAAGCACTTGGACCTCCCTGGGTCCAATTCTCCCTCTCGGGTCTTCTCTGGCTCGCAACCTCCCTAAGTCTGTGCCACCATTGTGTGCATCTGAGCTCCTTTGGAACCATGTGAAGCTTTTCGTGTTTTCTTGGATGTCCTTCGTTGCTTGTAGCCTTGAAATCCTTCTCTGGAGGTCCCTTCAAGTCGGCCAGAGTACCACCCGCACCATACGGTACTACCGCTTCTTAGGACCTCCCCTTACCTTTATTTAACCTCCCCTCCATGTCCTCTAGGACCTCCCCTTACCTTTATTGGACCTCCCCGTGTCCCACCGGACCTCCCCGGGTCCTCCAGGACCTCCTCCTTGCATATCTGGACCGTTAAGACCTTCCCCCTTGAAGATCTTAACCGTCCAGACCTCCTCCTTGTAAATCTGGACCGTCAAGACCTCCCCTTTGGAAATCTTGGCCATCCAGACCTCCCCTTTTTGGCAGATCCGATCGTTAGGACCTCCCTTTGGAAATCCTAACCATTCAGACCTCCCCTGGATTTGATCCTACGGTTCTAGACCTCCCTTGCGGGTGAGGTTCTCCTTTGACCTTTGCAGACCTCCCTATTTGTAATCGATCTTGACCGTTGGACCTCCCCTTTGGAGATCCAACCGTCAGGACCTCCCTTGGGTGAGGACCTCCTCCTTGCCCTTGCGGACCTCCTCTAGAGCGCTTGATCTTGACCGCTTGGACCTCCCTTTGGAGATCCAATCAGTTAGGACCTCCCCTGCGGTGAGGATCTCCTCCTGCTCACTGCAAGACCTCCTCAGTCATAGCAGATCCTCCTTAGCGGGTCTTGATCGCCCCATCGGGCGATCAACACACCCAATTTCATATACATTTGATCGTGTGTCCTTGGGCAAGGAAGTCTCCATGACATTTAATGCATGTTGTATCACATTAAATGCCCTCACCTTTGCAAATACTCATGTCATACCGATTGTCACATTCCTTGCCTACTCCTTGTCCTATTTACCAACTTTTGTTGACTCTATCCCGGTCATGTGCAATTCTTTCCCTATATATAGTTTGGGAGAGCCCTCCTTTCTCACTTTCTTCACCACTTCTCCTCTCTGTCTCAACCGAGCCTACCATAGACCTCCTCACTCTAAGTCTCTGGACCTCCTTCAATTCGTTCTTGGACATCCTCTCTGGAGCCCTAAGACCTCTCCAGCGAGCTCCTTGGACCTCCTCTTGACCTCCCAGCTTCTCTGTTGGTTTTGTCTTTAAGTTTATTTGGAATTCTTTGGAATCTTGTTTGAGCTTCATTTGAGTATTTGGTTTTTCACGTGTAGATTGCCCAGACCGTGGGGAGCCTGAGTTCAATGAGGAAGAGGGAGCAGCTCAAGATCTTGAGCAAGGCAAGTTACACTCTTGATCATGTTGCACCCAATACTTCAAATTACTTATGTCATTTTCAAAGATGTATGCATGCTTACTTTACTAAGTATTTCAATGCCTATCTTTTAATCCTTAGTTAAACCTACTGTTTGGTATGACCTCTATCCATGATTGAATCAACCTCATTGTCACCTTAGATCAAAACTGGTTCTTACAATAGTGAGGTCCCGAAGCTCTTGAAAAAATGAAATGCTTAGCAATGCTTAGACCAAAATCTTGAATTGGGAGTTTTGACCAAAAACATCACTTAATTAAATAATTTGTGCCGTGGCATTGGTGTGCCATGGAGATTTCGGCCATGACATTGGTGTGTCATGGTTGTTTTACTTATGGCCTTGGCATTGGTGTGCCATGGAGGATTGTAAAGCAAAGTAAATGAAAAATGGTTTTGACATGGGCGAAACTGGTTGCTTGGTTGGTGCATGTCGATGCACGGGGGGTCGTGTGATCCGACACCCCAGGGTTGAGATTTGTCGCCCAAGTCGGTTAAGGACCGGTCTTTGAGACACCACTTGCTAAGCCTATAATGGGCTATGCCAAAATTGTGCAACCACATGTCTCTAGTGTGGGCGTGGGATCCGCTAACTAATTTGCAAAGCTCTATCGTGGTTCATCCATGACGCCTTGATGGGTTTGTCATGTTATGACTAGTTGTAGTCCCACCTAGCATAGAGGGCACCCCATTAACCCGACAGTGTTTCTACCCAAAGGGGATTATAAACCTTAATGGGGTGGGCTGCGGTGGAGCAATGCATTGTAAAGGCCTTGTCATGTGCTCTAGACCTCTCATCAAAGGAAGTGTGAGGTGGTATCGACGGATGCCAAGCAAACTAGAGAAATTCATGTCATGTGGGTAAAGTGTGCAACCTCTGCAGAGTGTAAATCTATTCGAATAGCTGTGTTCACGGTCATGGACATGCTGGCAATCTCACTCAAAGTTAGCTCTTGGTTTCGGTTATCAAAAGGTTATGAAATTGGTTTTGGTGGTTTAGCCAAATTGGGTGTGGGCGGGGAGCCTTGTGCAGGAGGGTATCCTTCACCATTTCAATGATGAATGCTATCCAACTAAAATCAGATTTCACAAAAATGAATTTTATCTATTGTAACCTGCTTTGAAACTTAATACTTGTATTTGAAATAAAATTGGCTTTATGCAAATCAACCCTAATATCTCTGTCCTTTGTTATATCCCTATGCATGTCATTACATTAATTGACGGGTGTAACTTGCGAGCACGATTGTTGTGCTCACTCTTGCTTGATTCATATATTGAGCAGATGAAGACTTCTTTGATGATGAAGAGGACCAGCTCAATTAGGCCACGCCCTCCAGCCAATCACCTGTGGTGTAATGGGTGGACCATGTCTTTTGTTCTCCGCTGCGTTTGTGTGCTCCCTGTTGCTGGAGCTTGTAAGCAACTCTTGTAAACAAACCTCCTTTTGCTGTTAATAAAGTCTGGTGGATGTTTATGTTATTACTTGTTTGCTGTGAGAACCAGTCGATGATCTCTGGGGGCTGGTTTGGATCACAGAGGGCTTTAGGCTTGTCCCCAAGCCCCACGACCTCCTCGGGGTGGTTCCCTTCGGACCTCCCTCAAGTGGTGACGTGGAGTTTGGGGAGGTCTGAGGTCCAACGACCTCTGCAGGTCAGGACCTCCCAGACCTCCGAGTGGTCCTCTCGGACCTCTCGGGAGGTCCGTCGGTCCCACGGATGTCCTCTCGGGGCGTCCCAGGGCTCTCTCTCTGACCTCCCAGGAGGTCTGAGGACCTCCCGTGTGCCCCTGGCCGGTCGTTCTGGTGGCAGCCCGGTGGTACCTCTTCGGGAAACACGTCCTCATATGTTTGCAACAAATCAAGACAAACACTAGGCAAAGTAGAGGGTAAGTCGTTTGTCGATAAAAAGATTTCTTTCTACAGGAGTACAAAGAACGTAGCATTAGGTTCACTCATTTCTTTTAAGTCCCCTATCCTAGCCATCATGACTAATCCCTATTTTCCCTTTGGTTGGTCATATTTGGCTTTGGAGCTTTTGGCTATGGATGCACTCCCTCATTATTATCGTGGCTCACACTAGAATGTTTCTCACTCTCGCTTATTCTGAACCTTTCTCTTTTGCTCACCCATGAATACCTCCTTCGGTGTCATGGGTAGCCACGCAAACTTCTCTCCTTTATGGGAAAAAGAGACGGTTTGCACAACCGCTGATTTGCACATCACGATCAAATAACCAAGGACGTCCCAAAAGCAAGTGACAAGCATGCATGGGTACAACATCGCACTCCACCACATCATGGTATGTGCCAACTGAAATAGAAATTCTTACCATGCATGTCACTCTCATTGAACCACAATCGTTCATCCACTGTATATGATAAGGACGTGGATGGCACTTTGTTTGCAATCCTAACTTCTCCACCATCTCCGCACTAGCAATATTATTGCAGCTGCCACTATCAATAATAACTCGACATACCTTGGCATTTACCATACAGTGTGTATGAAACAAGTTATGTCGCTGCCCCTTATCTTCCTCAACTACCTGGGCACTCAAAGAACAGCATGTGACCAAGGCTTCTCCTCCAACATAGTTATGGCTCAACAAAGTGCCAACCACATCATCCTCATGATTATCTCCAGCTGCAAAATCATTAGTAACAAGGACATCACTTTCGGGATCGCTCTTAGACTCCTATTCACCCTCATCATTTACTAGCAGCACCCTCCGACTAGGGCACTCCATGATTTGTGTCCTCTCCCTTTTCACTTAAAACACTTAATATCGCGGCTATGGGAAGAATACGATGCTGCCGATGTAGAAGAAGGCGCCCCTGCCGAGGTAGCAGGACGCCTATCACCGGGGCATGATGCCGGCGAAGATGCCAACGATGCTGGGGGTCGGCCAGCGTTCGCAATCGATGTCATCCTGGCTGGAGTGGCGCCTCCTCCTGAGGTACCCTAGGTACGGGCGCCAATGTGTTGCTGATTGTCCATGATGCCTCCTCCTAAGGTACCCTAGGTACGGGCGCCAATGTGTTGCTGTTGTCCATGACGCCAACTTGACGCATTGGGGCTGTCCAAATAAGAATGGGACCGTCCACGACGTTGATTCCTCTTCTCCACTCACATGGCCTGATGCACCAACTCCTACATAGTTATATGGATACAACTCTACATCATCAGCAATATCATCATTCAAACCATGCAAAAATCTCACCATCTTAGCTTCATCACTTTCTTGAATTCTCGCACGAATCAGCAATACTTCCATCTCTTTGTAGTAATCATCAATAGTACGAAAACCCTGAATAAGGCGTTGTAATCTATTATGGAGGTCTCTTTGGTAATGTTGTGGAATGAATCGGTGTCTCATAGCATGTTTCATTCCATTCCATGTGTTTATATAGTCATTACCCGCAGCATATATTGCCTCCTATAACTGATTCCACCATGTTAGCGTGTAACCAGAAAACTCAACTTAAGCTAATTTTACCCTCTTTGCATCGGAGAAATCATGAATGCGGAAGATATGATCGCACTTCTCCTCCCAATCAATGTATTCATCCAGATTCTCTTGTCCGATAAATGAAGGCACGATAACCTTCACTTTCGCCATGCATTTGTTGACTTCTCTTTTGTGCACGCCATCTCCTCATTTGACTCACTAAATAGCAATTCTAGGCCTTCCAATCATCTGGTTCAGATGGTGCACACATGGCGGGAGAAAATTAAGGCCATCCTTTCCTTTTCTCAAACAAACATGTTCTTTCCTTTCTCTGAGCCAGCATGCATCAGTTCCCCTTCCATGTACCTAAGTACAATAAAAGAAGAACACATGAGCAGCATCGCTAGATCATTAAAATTAGAAAATAAGCTTAGATTAGCTTTCACTTGGCTTTGGATTTCTTTTGCTCGGTTGTGCGTAATTGGACCATGGTACGTGTTCTCCTTTGAAACAGCGTGTGCATCATCACCATGTGTATTTGTAGCAATTGGTGTAGGTGTACATATGCATGGGATGTCATGATCAGTGTCCATTGACCCCGTGCGTGGCTAGCATTGCCACGCAGATGCACGCACTTGACCCCGCTATTCCCCGTATCAAGAGATGCTCATTTTCTCCCAAATCAATCACAAGAACATTGTTAAACTCTTGGTTTGTTGCCTTGAGGTGGAAGTTCCGATGCTACTCTACGAGTTCATTCCAAATGGCACGTTGTTCGAGCTTATTCATGGCAAAAACCGGGCATTGCGAATCTCTTTCAGCACTCTCTTAAGGATTGCTCATGAATCAGCTGGAGGACTTAACTTTCTACATTCATATGCATCTCCCCCAATTCTCCATGGTGACGTGAAAACTGCCAACATTCTTCTTGGCAACTACATGGCCAAAGTGTTAGACTTTGGAGCCTCCATACTAGCCCTATCTGACAAACAGCAATTTGTCACAATGGTTCAAGGTACATGTGGCTACCTCGACCCTGAATACATGCAAACATGCCAATTAACTTACAAAAGAGATGTCTACAGCTTTGGAATTATCCTTTTGGAGATCCACTGAAACTCGCAGGACCTGAGACACAAAGAACATTGTCGTCGATTTTCATGTCTGCTATGAAGGGGAACAATCTTGACGTAGTGTTGGGGAGCCACATAATAGGCCAAGATAGCGTGGAATTGTTCAGAGGACTTGCAGAGCTGGCTAAGCAATGCCTAGATATGTGCGGCTGCAATAGGCCCTCAATGAGAGAGATCGAGGACGAGCTCAACAGGTTGAGGAAGCTTTTGTTGCATCCTGGCATACAACTCAATATAGAGACGGAGACAGAGATAGAGATCTTTATGTTTGGTAAGTTACACTAGCGTGCAATAAAATTTTCTACTACGTAAATCATAAAGTTATATGAGTAAGAGATCATAGATCATTACCACTATACGCGCAGTGCAACAGAAAAAGAGTTGGAGTAGCCCAGTCCAATGTCGCACGCATCGCTGTGGTGGAAGTAGTCGATCGTCCAACGTCCTTGGTCATCAATTGTTTCCTCTAGCAGCCTCTCGTGTTCCTTACGTATGTCGATGATTGTCCTCGATCAGCAAGCAACGATCGTAGCAGTGCCTCTACGGTATTCACACGTACAAGGGTGGAACGCCATGCACCGGTATGCTAGCACCAGCATGCAAAATAGGGCCTTCAGCAGGAGGTGGCTATGGTTTCGGTGGGTTGTGCAACCTTATCTCAAAAGTCCCATGCATCCCCTTATAAAGAGTCCCTAACGAATCCCTAAGTTATAAAGTCATTGGGACTCTTAACCACGTATGGATTATAATATAATTTAAGTCTCTAACGAATCTAATCTGAACTAGTTTATTCCAACCCATTAAGTGTGTGACCATGTAGGTTCATGCATAATCGACTGTGACTCGAAAACTCCTTTCCGGTCCACAAGTCGGTAGCGGTTCCTAGCAAGACGCAACACTCCCGAATACACATAAAGATCATGCCAGACGAACCTTTATAAAGCTTATGTGTTGATCCCTTTGCCTCACGATAACAGATCAAACTTTAGGTGAGATGCGTGTCATCCTATGATAGCTTGATCTTGTAGTGGATTATTTAGTTGTAGTTGACTCCTCAACCATATTCGGCATGGCCTTGCACTTTCTTAATCCATCCACTTCGAGGGGCTAGAGATATCTTTCCCATTAAAGAGGAGGGCCAAATTTCATCTTGATCGCTCACATTCATCTGCATGTTTCATAGTAAACCCGAAAGCTACATTTATGACTACCCATTTACGGAATAACGTTTAGCAACTTCTTAGTAAACTATTACACGTGTAGAAAATGGAAACCATGACGACCTAAGGTCTAAGAATTCTACATACACTATGTATGAGACCAACTGATGACACGTGAGAATATAACAATTATCGCAGTGTCTCAAGGAGAATCAATCCAACACTATGTTCTCCAACATACATCCACATTATTGATTTGATATCTCATATCCATGATCCGTAAAACGTGATCATCAATCAATGCATTTGTTGATCCATAAATCATAAGTATCCCTCATAATGATATAAGATCAGAGATGTTTAGAATGACATCATAAACATAAGAGTAAATTTCACTTTGCGCCATATAATCTTACCATGGTTTCACCTTGCACTACCCTTAGCAAATATTTTAACTTTGCACCACCTTTTCTTACCATGTACTTTGCACCATGGTAATAATTTGGTCGCCTGCTTTGGTGCTCATCGATGATGAATCACGGTGCGAGAGGCGGCGGCGAGGCACAGGATGGAGAGAGGGGAGGTAGATGGAGCTAGAAAATGGATCGAAAGCGGTGAAGAATAGTCAAGCATCGCCGGCAGTGGCCACAACGACGGAGATGGCAAAACGGTTCGCTCTCTCTATTTTTCGGGTTGTCGCTACCTCGTCGGTCGTGCCTCACTGCCAGCAAGCTCACTACACGCCTCTCATGTTTCCCCCTCACTGACAGGATGTTACCCTGGTACAAAGTGAAACAAAAAGTAAAAAGTGGTGGTGCAGAGTGAAACAAAAAGTAAGAAGAGGTGGTGTAAAGTGAAAAGATTTGCTAAGGGTGATGCAAAGTGAAATCATGGTAAGATTACATGGTCCAAAGTGAAATTTACTCTAAACATAACTAGAGAGTTTCATGAACAAGTCACATACTTGCCAATCAATATAAATGATATTTCATTCAAAGGACAAAATAACATATTATTCAAAAGTTCATAAACATAGAAGTAATACAATTATCTCTATGATTGCCTCTTGTGTATATCACTAACAATCTTCCACTTGCACTATAGTCAATCATGAAGTGTGTAATACCTATAGCTCTTATGTGCGCCTCATGCTTGGATTGTGGGAGAGGTTTTGTCAACGGATCAGCAACATTCAAATCGTGTGTACACTTTGCATATCTTCACACCACCTCTTTCAACAATCTCACGAATAATATGATATCGCTGATGTGTTTGTTCTTTTGATGTGATCTAGGCTCCTTAGCTTGTGCAATGGCTCCACTATTATCACAATAGAGATCCATCGAACTAGAAGCACTATAAACCTCACCTAGTTCAAAAATAAACTTTCTTATCTCAATCGCTTCCTTGCGGCTTCAGAAGTCGCAATATACTCAGCCTACATTGTAGAATCTACAACTGTCCCTTGCTAGGAACTTTTCCGCTAACTGCTCCTCCATTAAGATAAAACACAAACACAGATTGCGATCGAAAATCATCCTTTTCGGTTTGAAAGCTAGCAATGGTGTAACCATTTACAACCAGCTCTTCCTCACCACCACAAACAAGTAATGCATCCTTAGTCCTTCTGAAGTACTTTAGGATGTTTTTAGCTGCTATCCTATGACCTTCACATGGATCTGACTGATATTTGCTTGTAACACTTAGAGCATACATGATATATTCAATAGCAGAAGCATATAGAAATTTACTCATTATGTCTCGCTTATCAGGTGTCAAATGACACTGACTCTTGCTAAGACTAATGCTATGTGACACGGGTAAGAAACCCTTCTTGGAATCTTGCATGTTGAACCGCTTCAACACCTTGTCAATGTATGTATCATGGCTTATCCAATTAGCCTCTTAGATATGTCCCTACAGATCCTTATGCCGAAAATATACGTTGCATCTCCTAAGTCGAAATAGAGAAACTATTTCTTAATGAAGCTTTAATAGATTCAAGCATAAGAATATAATTATCGATCAATAATATCTCATCCACATATAAGATCAGAAAAACAAGTGCGTTCCTACTAACTTTTTGTAAACACAAGGTTCTTCTTCATTCTTGATGAAGCCAAACCCTTTGACTACTTCATCAAAACAAATATTCTAACTCCAAGATGTTTGCTTCAATCCACAGATGGATTTTTGAAGCTTGCATATCTTCCTGTGGATCGACAAAACTTTCAGACTGTGTCATGTACACATCCTTACTTAGGTTTCTATTTAAGAAAACCGTTTTGATATCCGTTTGCCATATCTCATAATTGAAATATGCAACGATAGTTGTAATGATCTAGATAGACTTGAGCATAACGATGAACGAGAAGGTCTCATCATAGTCAACACATTGAATTTGTTTGACACCCTTTATCATCAATCGTGCTTTATGAATGTGAACATTTCCATCTATATCTATTTTTTCTTCTTCATAAAATCTCACTTTTACTCAATGGTTTAAACACAATTAGGTGGATTAATCAGGTTCCAAACTTGATTGTCATACATGGATTCTATCTTAGATCTCATCGCTCTAAGCCATTTCTCAGAGTCTGTGCGCATCATCGCTTCCTCATAAGTCTTAGGTTCATCATTATCTAATAATAAAATATCATACCTACACCTTACAGACAATTGAAATGATCTTTCATATTTACATGGGGTTGATGCCTCTTCTACAAGTTCCATAACATTTAGCTCATCATGTAGAGGTTCAATAGGAGCTGAAACATTTTCAGATGTTTCTTGAATTTCTTCGAGTTGCACCTTACTTCCACTAACTCCTTTTGAAAGAAACTCTTCCTCCAGAAAGATACTATCTCGGGTAACAAACACTTTGTTTTTATCCCGATTATAAAAGTAATATCCTTTAGTTTCCTTATGATACCTCACAAAGAAGCATTTATCTGACTTGGCTGTGAGCTTATCGGACTTCAAACATTTTACATATACCTCACAACCCCATATTTTGATAAAAGACAAGCCATGATACTTCCCAGTCCATATCTCATATGGTGTTTTCTCTACCGCTTTTGATGGAACTATGTTTAATGTAAACAGTTGTTTCTAGAGAGTATCACCAGAAGTACAATGGAATATCATATTGGCTCATCATTGACCGAATCATGTCCAACAATATCCGGTTCTGTCATTTAGAAACCCTATTCCATTGAGGTGTTCCCGACAGTGTTAGTTGTGGAACAATTCTACACTGCCTTAGATGATCACAAAACTCATGGCTCAAATATTCACCTCCACGATTTGATCGTAAAAAATTAATTGTCTTGCTAAGTTGACTCTTATGCTCTAATGTTCACTTCATACTTTAAATTCAAAAATCCCTCGAAATTGACTTCTCATTATGATCTAAGGTCAAATTGAAGCGTTGTTCTTTCATTTGGACCTTGAGTGAATTTTTGAAGCCCTCTTCTGGATTTGAAGCTTGACGATTAATGAAACTAATTATATGTAATATTTAGTATGGCTAATGGTAAACAACCATTGAAGATACCCCTAGTCGTTAGTATCTACAACGACCATGGAAGATTGCTACCACTTTATGGTCGTAAGGTTTGCTACGACTATCTTATGGTCATAAGGTTTGCTATGACTAGGTCCACTCGTGACCACCTTATAGTTGATACAACCCATATACATGTGGATCCTATCGACTAAGGACTTTGTACACTATGCTTATTCACGTGTGGTAGTTAATACGTGCGTTGTTTATCTCGACATAACCACATGTAGTTCTCTCTGTCTTTGGCATAACTGCATGGCGAATGTGCAGAAGGATGTCTATCTAACAACAACCATAACCAATGTGCGTATTCAAGCAACCGTCAAGGCGCCTCCTGACACACAACAACGACCACCCCTTCGGAGGCTATATAAAGAGCAATGCCATCATACAAAAGAGAAGATCTAGAGATTCAAGACACTCATAAGCCATTAGACTTAGCTTCGATGGCTTGTTTCATTTTGTAAACACATTCAATACAAGAACACATGAGTATGGTTGTTATTCTCTTCAGAGAAGCTTTGAGCCCGCCTAAAAAAGCACATGTCTCTTCTTGTGTGATCTCGAGTATTGTGTCCCCAGCATTTATATCATAAGATCGATAGTAAAACATCGATAAAGCTTTTATGCATTTCATTGACTCTACTAGTTTGATTCTGCGTTCCACAAGCTAACTTGGTCATTTTCATGGCTTCCCTTCTTATGGATCAACTTGAGCCTCTCTTTTTTTTTTTTTGCAAAATTGAACGAGTATTTTCATAACTACACCTAAATTGCTTTTTTTTTGGGTAGATTGCCAATGGGTTTATCAAGGAGGAGATTGTAATGACTATGTGGTGTGGCCCTAATCTAGGTGATGAACAATTGGCACCGTGGTCGACAATTGGCACCGTGGTCGAGGAGTTTAGGAGTAAATTCTCGTTTTATAAATGTCTCACGTAAATACTTCCACCAAAGTATTGCATCCTCAACAAAAGCGCTGGCGGCGCTCTAATCTTTTGCCTATCGAGACCATTCATAGTATTCAAATTCTTTGTCTAAAGCTATCTCCCGATCAACATAGGCATCGGGATCATAATTCCTGACACAAAGGAGGTACAATGAATTTAATTTTATGAGATGTACTATCACAATCATATACCTCCTTGGTGGATGATGTTGTCTCAAGCGTGCATCTTCCTCGCTGAACTTTCTTGCGCTCTGGTCAATGGCTCGAAGAAGGCGTGGATCGATCTATTAATCATCACAGTGAACTGCCATAGTTAGTAGAAAACAAAGAACAAATCACAAGTATATGTTCCTATCAACTCTCGGGATCGGAGGCTTAAAGTCGCTCACACTCAAGCTTTCTATTAATTCTTACCAATTCTTACCAAGCATGAGGTGATCGGCTACCCAGTGATTTCCATGTATCTCGAAGATTGGATGGAGCGATTGCGGTGAAGTTCATGCATGCGGTGTAGAAGAGGTGTAGCTGGAAGGCTCAAGTATGGTAGCAAGGATTAGCAATTATTCGGATCGGTATGCAAAAGCTGAAAGCGAGTTCAAAGTACTAGTCACAAGTCTTGGTCCTAGTCTAAACCAAGCCTAGCTAGAGCAACTACTTAAAACGACTAGTCGTAACAACGGAAGGCCAAAGCCCAACAATCAGCATAATGAGCAATGGATGACTATGTCAAAAGCCGACACAAAGAAAATAAGTCAAAAAGAGAGCTCTGATTTTTTTCTCTGTCTTTCTCTTCTTCTTTTTTCTTCTTTCTTTTTTTTTGGCTCTTTCCTTTTTCTTTACTCTTTCTTTCTCTTTTTTTTAATACGTCGTCGAGCTAAAACCAACCAAATCGACGGCCCGATGCATCAGAGACTACTTTGATGATAAGCAAAGACAAAACTTGGATCTCGAATGTGTCTCAACCAAGCGTTAGCTCGTCGGTCGAAAGCGGCGGCGATGCGTGGCATGGCAGGCGGCAGCAGCGGCAGGCGCCGTACTCCATGGCGGAGAGGATGTGGGCAACCTTTCGGGTGGCAGCAGCGGTAGCAGCAGCGTCTGAGTCTTGGCCAGCGCGCAGGCTTTCAGCGCAGGCAGTGGGGAGATGGAAGCGGCGTCGCTTCGGCGAAGGCGGTCAAAGCGGCCTTGTGAGGCAGCGGCTTCAGCGTCGGCATGCGCTGAGTAGCGGCTTCAGCAGCAGCGGGAAGAGCTTGAGCAGCGCCGATTCTGCAGGGCCTTGGTACACAGGGCAGCGGTGCAGCGTCGGTGGCGAGGCCGGCCTTGATGGCGGTGTGGCGAACCAGCAGGCGGCAGCGGCGATGAAGATGGCGGCCTTTCGAGCCCGGCGGAGATGGCGGCGGCTTTGGCGAAGCGGCGATGGCGGCGATCCGTCCGGATCTGGCGGAAACGCAGGCCGATGCAGCTGACGGGTCTGGCGGCCAGCAAAGACTAAGCGGCGGCGGCGGCAACCGATCATTGTATTCTTGTATCTGTCATGTTGGACTTGTCGTTGTAAAACCAAATGCAGTACGCCACATCGGGCTTTGGCGGTTTGGCCAGCCATGGAGGGTGGTCTGACCAGCGGTGCAATCTTTTGGGAAATAGACACCAAACACTTGTGTGGGAGTATTTCGGGATGTGTTTGAACCAAGTGTCATTGAAAATAGAGACTGGACGTGAAACTGGATAGAGATTATCTGAAAAGTCCAAAGAATGGCATTTTCAAAAATTGGAAAGCGGTATGACCGGTCCCCAGTTACCAGGGAGTGCGGTTAGACCGGCCATGGGCTGGCGGTTTGATCGGCTGTGGCAGTTTCAAGCACAGTGAGTTGTACTGATTTGTGGAATTTGCCAAAGTCATGGGATTAGTGCATATGTGTTGCATCATGCATATTTTTGCTAACATAGGTCAAGTTGCGAAGAACTTGTGTGCTCGGAATCGATTTCTTGGTTTATTATTTTGGAGGGACGCTTTGAGTCAACTACGGTCAATGACGAGGATGATTGGGAATTGGTTTGGTGAAATCAAGGTGCAGAATGATCGAGAATGTCGGGTGAAGTGGTTGGTCTCAAGCAATGCACAAGATGGACAAGAACGGGAAGTTTGTTGCAACCGGTTGCATCAAGTGGCTTGAGCCGGTGCAAGTGTTGAGGCGGTCCGTTGGGAGTCAGATGAGAGAGACTTGCCGGTATGAGGAAAGCCATTGATGACCTACGCATGGCGAAGCATGGGATTGCTTCACGATGATTGAACTCAATCAAGAAGGAAGGATTGAGAAGGGGTATTTTGGTATCTTCACCAAAATACCGGGTTAGTGACCTTGGAGAAACCGCAGCGCATGACGACACAAAGGAGAAGTGGATTAGGTCATGAGGAGGTCAAGATCACGAAGAGACAGATTCGGGAGCACCAGATCATCATCCACTTTAAAAAGCATGCGTGAGTGTTAGACTCTTTTGTGTGTAGGCTTAACGGGTGTCCATTAGGGTTTTATCTCTAGACCTAACCTCCACTATATAAGGGTGGTGCAGGATTTGCACAACCACCTAACCTATGCAAACCTAAAAACCCTAATTTGGGATTTGGGAAAAGTGGAGAGAATAGAGGAGGATAGAGTTTTAGAGGGATGTATTCAGAGAAAAATTGTGGGATTGGGTGCCCATGAGTGAGCTTTTGTCCTCCATGATGGAGTTACTGTAAACCTTCAATCCCTCATATCAAGCCAATCATGTTTGTGGCAAGATGAGTTCTCTCTTGTTCTTGTTCTCTTTCGTGTGATTTCGGATTCTTGTGTTCTAGGGGTTTTGCCTTAGTCTTTTGATGTAATCTAGCTTGCTAGGACTTGTGAAAGTTGATATAAGGTCATCTTAACCATCTTTCATCTACGAGCAAACTTTTCGATCAAGTTTAGATTTTCTTATGGTTTTGTATCTTCTTGCTCCCAATCAAGAAATTTATGGAACCTTGTCTATGAGCGTCTCAAATTTCGATTGCAATAGGTTCTTGACTTTCTTGTTGATGAGCTATATCTGAAATATCAAGAGTGATTTGGATCCCTAGATCAGAGCTTAGGTCGTTTTGTGGATACATCGTCATGCTGTATTTTCTCCCGGGGGGGGGGGGTAGCCGGGGTGTTGAAGTCTAATTTTCTTGGATTCAACTCAATTCCTTCGCTGTGATTTTGATACCTTAATCTCCATAGCTTCATGTAGCTATTAGAGTGAAAAGAGAGTTGAATACTGGAGAAGAAAAAGTTAGCTCTTATTCACCCCTTATATCTGCTATTTCGGTCCAAGAGAAGGAGAACAATCTTGACGATGCTAGTGTGACATGTGAAAGGCCAAGAGAGCATGAAATTGCTTGGCTAAGCAATGCCTAGATATGTGCGGCAGCAATAGGCCCTCGATGAGAGAGATCGCCGATGAGCTCAACAGGTCGAGGAAGCTTTGGTTGCATCCTTAGGTACGACTCAATATGGAGATTGAGACGGAGACAAAGAGCCTTCTTGGTGGACCATTTACCAGTTGTTTTGAAATAGAAACAAGTACTGGGTATCCTGCAGAGGAAGGTGAGAAACTGCCCATGAATCCAAGAAGTTCCTATTATGCGAGGTGACTAAAACATGCGTATTACACTAATAGTCCATTGAAGCTACTGCATGCATGCATAATTTATTCAGATACACATTGTTTTCCATCTTGCTGAACCTGGTTCCCATGTGTTATGTTTTCTGCTTAGTATGGTTGCATATATTCGTGTAATTGATCTTTCTTTTTAACTAGGTACTATATTTGATCTGGTTTTGTGCATGCCTTCAGTAAAGGGATGTCTATTTCTATGACGACTTATACTTTTTTTTCTCAAGTATAGATCATATTTTTGAACCTTTGAATCATTTTGGATAATCAAATAATGGGGAAAATTGGATTCAATTGTCAATCGGTTTTATCGGAAGTAGGATTGACTATGCATTCGAGCCATAACACATGATTTCATAAAATCTATAATTTAGAATCGGATACACATATCTTAAAGCCAATCAAAAGAGCAAGAAAATTGACTTAGAGTTTAAAAGAAAATCGGTCAACTTATAAATAGCTAACCCATTCTGTAATACAGTAAGAGCTCATTTTGAGTTATGGACCAACTAACTAGGGATACCGAATATCAAATCAAGATTAGAGAGGAAACTATTTCAACCAAGCATACTTCTATTTTTTTCCTCGCAACAATGCGGTCATGACACAAAGCCACGTTAGATGGAAGAGGGCCAACCTGATGACGGCCCAGAGAACTAAAGTTACTAAACCATTTGGCGTGGTGGATCGGGCTTGCGAGCCGTTTAGACTCCTCATCTGTCGCCTCCCTGGCTGGGAATATGCGCCTATGCATGCGGCCGGGGCGGAATTGAACCGCAGCTATCGAGGTGCCGGCGTTGCCACACCCGCACGCGGGCGTGCTTGTCCACGTATCGTTCCCACTTCCCTCCATGCGGCACCGGCCGTCGCGGACAGTGTAGTACCAGACCGGTGATCCACCGACCGAAACAAGTGCAGCGCTCCACCTCACGGGCGCACGGGCTGGTGAGATTTGCCGCATACAGGCGCCAGCGGCGGGGTGGACGGGCTATCGCACGGTCGAGAGCGCGGGTGGTGATTGGTGAATGTCGCGTGCGTGTCCCGGAGGTCGGCACGCAGCACGGCACGCGGCAAAACCGACGTGGCTGAAGCCGCCGATTGGTTGGCGCGTCGAGCGTTGAGGTTCGATCACCACGACTATTGGCTTCCCCTTGCGCAGTTTGTCCAGAGATCTAAAAATGGACAGCACAATAGTACTACATTTTTATATGTCGCGATTAATTACAGCTCAGATTTAGTAGCACTAGGTTGCATTTTAGTACCGACGAAGGTGCCAGCCAAAAAGACCAAAACAACGATTAAACAGAAAGCAAAGTATTGCAAGCAAAATGTAGAAGCACTACTCGGCCTGATGTGACACGGACGTGGACCGCGAGCAGTGATTAACCGACAAACCATGGCATGTACTTTGGCCAAAGTGAGAGTAGTCAGCAATAATTGACATGCCACTTTTTTAATTCCTTTCCCAAGAAAGAACAGCCAAATCATCCATCATATCTGCACTCATAAAATAATTAATGGGTAGAAATACACACCACATCATGCTTCCCGATCTACTTTACTCTCTCCATTCCGTTATATTTATCCATGGCATCAAAGTATCTATTCCAATATATTTGTGGAACGAATGGATAGAAATATACATCACATTATGTTGAACTTTTTATTTATTAAATAACCTTTTTAAAATTTTATTTTAAAGTTAACCCCCGACACATTTTATTTTCAAATCTGACCCCTTTGGTCACGCCACCATCCATCGTGTGACAAAACAACGCTATCACGCCACAGGATAAGTCTACAAAATAGCACTTTTGATCACGCCATTGGTCATGGCGTAATTAAACAACATTGTCATCCACCACCCATGGCGTGACAAGAGCTTGCCCCCGTGTGACGTTGTTTTGTTCTGTTACGCCATGGTGGTGGCGTGACCAAAATGGTCGATTTGGAAATAAAGTCTTGGGTTAACTTTAAAATAAAATTTTAAAAATGTTATTTAATATAAAAATTCCATTATGTTTCCCGATGCACTTTACTCTCTCTCCATTTCATTATATTTATCCTTTGGGTTTGGGAGTATTCGTTTTAATATATTTGTTCAATGAGAGAATTTAGAGTGTAATTATTGCAATGTTTCATCTCTTTACCCGTTTTGAGATAGGTGATGTAGTTGTGATATGTCATTTAATAAAGACATGTATGGTAATTTATTAGATTTAGTGTTTTTTTGTGTCCGTGTGCACCATGAACTGTTAACAAATACAGCAAAACGGAGGAATTAGCTCTTAGCTTGTTAAAGAAAATCACAATTGATTCGAGCTAAAAGGTGTATGGTCACCATCCGTCAGTGGATGCACCCACCAAACCTGAACTTAATTGGTTTGGATAAGCAATCCTGCTTATTCTTTGTTTTTGAAGGATGCCCAGCTTTATTACTCGTGGGGGCATACCCAACTTCTTTCTGTTGTTTTCTACCTTTCTCCCTCTTTCTTATCCCCCTCTGATAGGAGTATAGGGCATATGGCCTTTGCCAAAAGATGGGTTGGGCCTTCAGTTTTTAATTTCTGTTTGTGCCATCATCAATCAGCTATTCCGAAATTGACCTGTGTCTGCATATACGATATGAGATGTAACGACTATATAATTATCCTTAATTAATTAAATTATTTGTCTGTAATATTTTATTATAGATAATAATGTTTCTTATATAACCATAAAAGGTGCCTCTCAATATCAACAATGGAGGAGATTATAAACACCTAGTGGTCATAAGTTCTTTTACGATCACCCTATAGGGTGGTAAGTCATCCTACTACCACTTTATGATCGTAAGTTCTTTTACGACCACCTATTGATCGTAAGTTCTACTACGATCACCTTATGGTCATAAACTTTAATACTATCAGGTCATTTACGACTACCCTATAGTCGATAAGAACCGCAGACATGCAGGCCCAATCGACTAAGGACATTTGTACGTTGTGTTTAATACACATAATAGTTAATATATATCGTTATTCCCTGATATAACCGCACATATTAAATCTCTATCTTTGACATAACTGCAAGGCGATGTGGGGATATGTCTCTGACAATAACCATCATTGAACGTGCGCATCGCATCAAACGTTAATGCATATCTTGACATGGACAACTGTCACCTATTCATGCGCTATATAAGGAGTAAAGTCGAAGGATATATTCGACAAGTACAATGAGAGACAAAAGTCATCAAACCCTAGTTTTAGTGACTTCCTCCCTATTGTAAACACAATCAATAAGCTTGAACCCTTATAAAATTATCGTGTCCTTCTCTGTGTGGTTTCGCTCTAGGAGAGCCCTAGCATTCATTTATAAGATCAATATTAAACCATCGATAAGATGCTACATCCATATCACCAACCATCCAAAGGGGCAGTAATGCTATGCGCCGCCGCCTCTAGTTGCCGAGCCATTTTCTGCTCTATCTTATGCAGATAGGTCATTGTTGTTGTGTTGCTTGTACGTAGTCGTAGACATTTTTCCAACAGTGAAATGTGGACTTTGGTGAAATGACAAGCGCCGAATAGAATAAGTGATTAGTCTCGATCGCTAAATTCAACTGGAATGAAAGCCTCGCTTCCCAGCCTGTCCACGTCGCTTTTTTTTATGCACCATCCGATTTTGCTCCTTTCGTTTCTTGACGCTTTGATTGCTGCACGTTGTGCTCGCATGTTGGCTTCGCCGAGTTTGTGCCGTTGAATCTTGCTATTGTGTTGTCGGCCGTTCGATCACCTAGGGTGATGCCCTCGCGAGCTGCCATTGTTTTTTGGTCGCCTCGGTTCCTGTGCGGTCTTCTTTACTTCGCATTGTGCTTCGCCGAGCCCAATGCCTTCTTGCAACTTCGATTTCTATGTCATAGAAGATAAAACTACACAGATATGGTATAAATAAAGATGTCGCTATGCTATACCGAGGATCATGTAGAACCACGTGAGGAAAACTAAGAGAACATATACATGGTAAGTAACATATGACAAAGGCAATAGGCATGACACTTAACCACATGAAAATGGGAAAGCACGTTAGCGCATAGCGAACAACAATGTTAATAATAAAACATGGATGTAGGATATTGGTGTAGCATGGATAAGATAGGTAAACAACTATAGTAAGTAACAGAGGGCGAAAGAATAAAAGACCGAATGATATAGTGTGTACGTTGGAGCAAATCGTAAGAATTGAGAACTGCAATGCTAATCCAAGTGGTATGATATAAATAAAGATGTTAGTATGCTATGCCAAGGATCATATAGAACCACGTGAGGAAAACGAAGCATATAAATACATGCATAAGTAATATATGACAAATTTAATAGGCATGGCACTTAACCACATGAAAACAAACATTTGTCTTACTTACTTAGTTACTCTTTTATTCCTGCAGACTGATTGTATGAGTAACTTGTCTGAAATCGATGATACTGCAAGCACTTTTGCAAAGGTTAGCAACTTCTATCACTAACCTGACTACTTCAATTGATGTGTTCTATTTGAAATGTTTCGTAACTATACTTTTAAGATATGTAATTATGTACCTTCGTTTTAAATGATTAGTGTGTCCAAGTTGGAGAATGATCCTCTGAGTAGCATGTTTTTTAAGGCTTATTACTATATGCTCAGTGCAGCTATTTTCCTTTATTGTTTTGTGATTCTTTCTAACTTATACTATATTCAACTAATATGTTCTTAACATAATGGCTGGTTGTGTCAAATTTAGCAATACTCGAAAATAACTTCCTAAAGATTGTTGGATTACTATTAAAGTACCTCTCCAACATTCAGTATTTGCCATCCACATAGGATTAAGTATGGAGAAATGTCATGTGATTTTCCAATGCCATATAATTTCAAAGAGTGTGGCACAATGAACCTTGCACATGATACTCGAAATGAAGTAATGCTCCCCCCCCTCCTGTAAGATTTAACATATCTTAAATAAAGCATGACAAATTAGTGATCCAATAACATAACTCTGTGCTATTTGGAATTAAATCTCACTAGAAGCAGTATGACACGTTTTGTAGGAGCAACACTCTTTTCATCGCGTCGAAGCAATTGAACCTTGCCTTCTTGCAGTTCGCATCTTCACGTTACCCGCAATAACAAAATAATTAGATACGAACACTATGCAAAAAAAAATGCAAAGATGAAATAAACACAGGGAAAAAGAAAAGGACAAAGAAAGTTGCTCTTGAATGAAGCAAGGATTGGGCGTACGAACCGTGCGTGCAGGTGGCACGTTGCGGCTGCTCGGAGAGTTATCGGTTTACTCGAAGGCCGCTCATGGGGTGCCAACCTCTCCTTCGGCTGTGAGTGCCATCGTCATCCTCTAGCCGCGGGAGTGAAGTCGCAGCCGCCATCTCTCTTCCATGGGGCCACAAGACTGCACAACACACGTGGAGGCAGCCCCCGTGGCCCTAGAGTCCACGTCGTCGGTCCACTGCATGCACCGTCGTAGGCCCTCGCCGTACAAAGAGCGAACCATGGTCGATCACAAAAGTACGGCCGCAGCACTGCTCGAGAAGGAAGGCAAAAGTGTGGACTGATGTGGAGACGCTAGAGAAGGGGGCACGACAGGCAGAGGAGATGGAGGCCAGGGGGCAGAGGAGGAAGGCGTGCCAAGGGTTGGAACGCAGCTGGGAGGCCCCTCACAGCTGTGGCTTTGTTTCTCGAGGAGGTCCGCTTAGGGGAACCGAGAGGAGAGGATTAGCGCGACGGAAGAGGCCCACTGGAGCAAATCAGTGGCGGACGGAGAGGGAGGAGATGGGAGGTGGAGGGGAAGGACCCGAGGGAAGAGCTCGAGGAGGAAAGGGTGACCCCACTGGAGCGATCAAAGGCGGAGAGGAGGAGAGGGAGGTGGAGGGAAGGACCCGGGAAGCAACGGAAGAGATCGAGGCGGGAAGGAACGCGACGGAGGAGAGAGAGCGACAATAGACACTTGTAGAACACACGCCCCCTATTCTCTTTAGTGTTGGAGTACAGGACATTTTCTTGGACCCCGTAGTTCGGGCAATTCACGCACCTTGCATTCTTCAGTGCCACCGCTCTTTGGCTCATTGAACTAGACAATTGAGACATAGTGCCGAGTAGAGTTCTGAGACAAGTGTAAGTAGATGAGAAGAGAATGGGCTACAATTTAGTTGGTTGGGTGGGCTTTTGTAGAGGTGGGGTTCGGCATGCCAGATAAATTTTTTTAATATTAAAATTTTGGCAAATCATCATTCAAAATAGTGACAGGGATTCCACAAGTCCCAATCGCCATTCCAAATGGCGACACAACCTCCCCAATAAAAGACCATAAAATTCGGGCACAACTCACTTTTATTCAGAAAAAAAAAAAAGAGGGAGGGAAGGGAGAGGAGCAAATAGGAGTAGAGGGGGGAGAGGAGCTAGCGAAGCGCTGTCTGTCCGGTCGTCCACCTTATAGGTAAATTAACTGAATGGATTACAGAGTGTTAGACGATATGGTTACATAGTGTAGTATGTTGTAGTACATCCTTTTTGGTGTGCAGGTTAGTTTTAGATATGTGATTAATCGTGAAAATCTTGTTTATGGTGCAATACATCGAATTTGTCAGATGCAATCAGTTTCAAAATTTTAGTACGTTAGGGGACTGTTTTGCGGGTCCCGAGGGGTTTGATTTATGTTATTTCAAATCGGTGTCTGTAACCCTAACAAGACCAGAGCAACGTACATGGAGCACTGTGATGCGGTGATTTTCCACACATTCGATTTGGACCATGTTGTGTACGATCTGATATTGAACTGTCTTGCCAACCGAGCACCACAAAGCACATATTAGGAGTTAGTGCAGCTTAAGGGAACAAGGTCATGACAGTTATATGTACACAGGGCGAGGGAGCATGGGTGGGATTTGGTCCTTCTTGCTCAGTCATATGCCAAGACCATATTTGCATCCGCGGCTGAACAAGAAGGTGGTGGTGATGCCGAACAAAAAGTTGGGGACTCCAGCCACAGCGCAGCGCACACAATGGCCGAAGGTAGGGGAGTTGCTGATGTTGCCGATGAAGACCTTGTGGAAGAAACTCCTTTGGTCCGGGAAGCAAGTGGGATTGCCGACGAAGGTAAGGAGATCAAAGCCCTAGTTCAAAGGATGGCTCGCGAAGATGAGGGCTACTAGGCATTGACAAAAGATGAATGATCCGATAAGGAGGTTGAAGTGGAACAGTAGGCGGTTCCATCCGAGTAGAACACATACCAATTTGACAACCTTGTCGTGGACGAAGGCTCCCGTATACCGTGAGAGTACGACCAAAATGTGGTTAGGCAAAGAGCCATGTACAAATACAAGGAGGCCGTATAGGAGACTATCAAACTCTAGGCCTTGTCGCTGCGGCGTACATTCACAGTAGTAAAGTCTAACCCAAAATGCTACAACATGAAGTGCGACATAAAAGGATGCCTTTGGCGAGTGCACGTATTCCAGCCAAAGTGAGATATCTACTGGAAATGCTCTATAGTAGTCCCTCACACATGTGTCATCGTTGAATCTATGCAGTCCCACAAGAACCTATCATCAAGCTTCATCGCGAATATCATGTACGGTGAGATCATGGATAATCTAGATTTTGAGCTATGATCCATCATTCGAGCAATAAAGATAAGGTTCCAGTACACAATCATCTATGCTAAGGCGTGGAGGGCAAAGCAGAAGGTATTGGAATTAAGGTTTGATACGTTCGAGGACTCCTACCACAACCTGCCCGGGCAACTTCGCGTCATACAGGACAGGAATCCCGGCACTCATGTCGACCTTCAAGAAGAGACACATCTATGGTGGGTCAACAAGAGGGTTCTGAAGCAAGCATTCTTCACCTTTGGTGCATGCATCAATGCATTCCGTCATTGCCATCCAATCTTGTGCGTGGATGACATGCTCATGACTGGGAGGTACAAGGGGCACATAATTACTACAATTACGACGGATGGGAACAATCATATTCTTCTCGTGGCCTTCACATTCATTGAAAGAGAGAACATGGACAATTGGTCATGGTTTCCGAGGAACATGAAAATTTATGTTGTACAGGGCCATTGAAATGCATGTGTCATACATGATTGGCATGCAGGTCTGTTGAGTGCAATAACTCAACTACAACAAGGTAAAATGAGCCACTTTCGTGGGTGGATATGCAGAGTGAGGTGGTACATGAGGTACTTGGGTGCAAACTTCTACAGAGACAGTTCCACAACAAGGACTTGATGAATCTGTTCAAGTGGTTATGCAACCAGAACCAGTAGAGAAAGTCCGATGCTCTTTGGAAAATCCTGGATGAGCGGATGGGAACGCATAGAAGGGAGACATCAAAAAGCCCACTACAAGCACTGACAATATCCCCGAGGCATTGCCAGAGTTACCCACAGACGGTCCTAGTGTGACAAGAAAGACAGGGGGGTAGGTGAAATGCTTCTCGGACTGGATTGAGAATAAGCCTAGAGTGAAGTGTTCGTTGTTACATGACAAAGATGGTTCTTGGTATGGTGTCATGACAACAAATCTAGACGGGGTGTACAATTGGGTTATGCGTGGCGCCAGGTGTCTCCCTTTGGTTGCTATTGTAGAGGCAATTCTGCGTGGGACCACAAAGTACTTTGTTGACCGAAGCAACAACACGTCGCTCTCCATGGCAAATGACATAGTACTATACTTAGCCATGGTCACCAAGTACATGGAGGAGAAGAGCAAGAAGTGTGAGATGCATCGGGCATTCAAGATACTGTGCATGGAAAAAGGTCGCCGCAGGACGAACCGTGAAAGGACCATCTACGAGTGCACCATACGTTGTGCTAGTTGCATATGCACTTGCAACAAACCTCTTCTTCTGTATAGGCCATGCTCACATGTGATAGCCACATGTTCGATGGTGGCACAGTATCCTGACTAGTACCTTTTCGAATATTTCACCAAGTAAGAGGTGATGCAAACCTGGAATGCAAAGTTGTGTAGTTACAGTGTGGTTGGCCATTTCGCTGGCCATCCTACCTGGGAGCAACTGATCTGGGCCGCGGACATTGCTAGACTAAAAGGAAAGGTTGGCCGGCGGCAGGTACAACGTATAAGGAACGATATGGACGAAGTCAAAGCCGGATGTCGTATGAAGAAATGCTCAATTTGTAGGGAGTCCGGGCATACCTTAAAGAAATATCCTACGAGAAATGCACGGGATGAAGGATAGGTTGGTAGTCCGGACAACGTAGCGGGGACCTCATCCGATCGCCCCACTCGAGGCAGGCACCGTAGAGGTCGACATGGCAGACGTTGAGGTCGCGGCCACGGGAATGATTTGTCTTGTTGAAATATGTTGTGCTGAAAGTTTTGTAATATCATTGTGATTTGTCGACAAACTATGTAATGACGTTGTGCGAAAATATTTTGTAATACCATTGTGATTTATCGACAAACTATATGATGACGTTATGCTAAAATGTTTTGTAATATCATTGGGATTTTGTTGACAAACTATGTGATGGCGTTGTGCTAAAATATGTTGTGCTGATATTATTTCTTATTACTTTCTGTTTCTGTTTCTATTTCTTACTGTGCTGTTACTTTCAGTTTTTTTTTTAAAAAAAATTCCCTAGTCCTGTCGCCATTCTAACTAGTAACTGGATCCTATCACCAATTGGAATGGCGACACTCTTGCTCTATTAGCGATAGAGTCTATTTTTGTAAAAAAATTTGACTATTTAGTTTTGCAATTGTTTTTTTAAAATAATATGATTTTTTCAATAGTTTTTTATTATTTTTTAAAATTTTTTTTTAAAAAATCGTACCAAAACCTCAATCTTCAACCCGGCCGATATGTATCAGCAACAACGAGTCTTCGAGCACCAACTTGTAGTAAGGCCTTGTTTGGTATAGCTCCAACTCCTAGCTTCGTAGTTGGAGTGTGTGGAGCTATGCCAAACGGGGTTGCTCCATATTTTTTTTGAAGTTGGAGCAACCAGGAGCAGAGCAGCTTGTAGTGCAAATTTTAGGAGCGGATAGAACCTTGCTCCAAATGAGGAGCTGCGGACCAATAAAACAAAATACCCATAGGAGTTGATAGTAATTACCCGCAATATGCCACTCATATACCCCTACCCCAACCCGCAACCCCCACCCGTTCGCCTCCCTTCGCACCAATTGGCCTCTTCAGATCCCCCTCAAGCCCAAGCCCCTCCTCTCTCACGGCCGCCTCCCCATCTCCTCCCCCACGCCAAGCCCTCCTCCTCCTCCTCCCGCACCGCCCTTCCTCTTCCTCAGTAAGGCCCCCCACTCCTCCTCTTGGCGTGCCCGCCTCCTCCTCCCCACTCGCCACCGCCCCTTCTCATCCCCACACGGCGCCGCCCCTCCTTCTACCGAATCTGTGCGCTAGCCTCAACCCCGAGCCATGGAGCAAGCGACCCCTCCAGTGGTAGTGGTCGGCGTCACGGCCATCATCGACCTCTCCCCGGCGGCCACCGACCTCGGCCGAGTGCACCTCCTGCCCTGCAGCATCAGGCACAACAGCGGCGCCGCCATCTCCGACTACTTCAAGCCTAGGGAGACAGGTCCGTGTGTTTCTTCACAGCCGCCTCGCCTCAAGGTCTCCGTTTGATTGAGGATTTGGTGGGGTGCGTTCAGGTGTGGAGGTGGAAGGGATGAGGGTGGAGGAGGCATTCTTCCGCAGGAGGAAGCTGCAAGGCGCCACCGTTGCGCTCCTGGATGGCCACCGAGGTGAGTTTCTTGGATATGGTGTTCTCTAAGCCTGGTATTGTTTGGTGGATATGGTGGAATTATCATCCATTTGGAAGATTTGGGTGGGAAACGTGAAATTTTGATCGATTCATAGCAACGTGCATCTGATTATAGCCTGATGGGCACCAAAAACTGTGCAATTGCACATCCCTCTTTCCAAATTGCACTCTTTTTGGGTACATTCTGAGGAATCGTTGTGTGCGGTACTGCTAAGAGTTGAAGCTTTCTGTGAAAATTTGAATCTTTTAAATTTTTCTAGGATTACAAAGTTTACAACTATAGCAATGCATATCTAGAATCTAGATTATATTGTTGGTGTGATATTGAGTGGTGGTCACGGTCTATCCATCTGGATTTTTCAGTACAACATGTGAGTTGGACACAATCTTTGTGTATTTTGATAGAGTTTGTGGTGGTTTCAAAATTCTCTGTAGGTTATGTATTAGAGAAGTAGATTGGAGGAAAGAATACACAGAGCTTGGATGAGGAGTTAAGCAATTTTGTATCCCATGCAGAATTCCAGAACATAATATACTGGACTCATGATACCATGCCATCAGCCTACAGAGCCCTGCATCCTTGCTCAGTGAGTTTGATATTACTAACAGTTCCACATTTCAAGTTCCACTCTATTGATGCATCACAATGTTGCTAACCAATTATATGATAGTCTTCTTAATTGTCCCATGCACACCATTTTGCCAAAGAAGCATTATTGTTTGATTCTTTCACGTCTTCTTATTTAATTCTAACCTACTTGTGCTGAGCCTACAATTGGTCAACATGTTGTCTGTTTGTTTTATTAATATTCCTTTCCTTTGGTTAGGCATGGTAACAAGAATAGAACATAAAAAATATGCATGGTGTTTTTGGGGCCTGATCTATTTTAATGCTACAAGGAATATGATATTTTGTGCAAGTTGAATATTTGCGGTTGGGAATATACGAGAAATTTTCTTATATATTGTCTCATTGCTCTATTATCACAGGTTGGAAGTATCAATTGTCGACTGGCATAGCTATTTTTTGGTGACTTGGTATGGTATGAAAGTGAGTTAGCAAAGATAATATGACCTATCATTTATTTTCTATCGAAAACATATGTCTTTGTTATGGACTTTTGTTATGATATTCATCGAATTAGAACCATTGATATGAGCTTCATATGTTTGAGTTTATGGATTTTTCTCTATGATACTTGTTTATATTTATGCAAAATTAACGACATTTTATCAATCTATAATGATGATGCAACAGAGCAAAGGCCTAATTTCCGAATCACACATGAAGCAAAGCTCGTAAGCTTCCCCAATTCAACACATCCACCCATCGCATCGCAGAACCGGAAAACGTGGATCGGTACCCAAAATTGACCTAATCGAGTAATTTCCCAACCAATACCGCAGATAACATGAGCCACGCATGAAAAAAAAAACATACAAATCCCATTTCACCAACACCTAATCAATCACTGCATACAGTGTAACGCTACATCGGTAACACTACATCAATCACGCATACGAAAGTATACAAAAAAAAATCTACAAATTCCATTTCACCAACACCTAATCAATCACTACATACTGTGTACCGCTACATCCAGATTGAGATCCCCCTAAGGCGAGATAGGGAGAGAGCACGCAGGAGTCACCGTGATGGCGTGTAACGTGTACGTGATGGCGTGTAACGTATACAATCATGTACGAGTATAGGTATAACAGGCAAGTATCGGATGTTACAGTAAAAAAAACTATGTGAACAGTAATAAATCTGATAAAAACACAAGTTACGAATCCAATGGTACTCTCGTCGTTTTACATAGATCATTCTTATTTGTGGAGTGGGAGTTACCTTTCTAACTAAACACCTTCTCAGACTACTCTAACTTCTCAGAGGAGTAGATCGAAAAGTGAAACTGCAATTGGACTTGTAAAACTTGGAGCGAAACTATACCAAACAAGCCTTAAGTGGTTTAGCCGGCGGTCGCGACAGAGGTGACACCATCACGTGACGGGTCCTGCCTCGTTTTGTAGTAGGTAACATGCCTCTGGCAGTCTGCCTGTTTTGTTACGAAGTCGTTTCTGTTGTCTCGTGGCCATAGTCATCATAGATACGTACAGTTGGGACTCAATTGCAAGCTCATGGTCCCTGTAGTCCGGAAGAAAATTCTACTCGGGAGGGCTTAAAACTCTACCCTTGAAGGCCCTATCCGAGATTTTGCCAAATGGCATCACCAATCTCAAAGCAACTTAATGTCTCCTTCCTGCGCCATCTCCCCTCCATTGTTGCCCATGAACTTGCTGTCCCCACGGCTCAACTCAACTTCGGCGGTGCACTTTCCCCACCTATGTTCTTGCTCCTCCTTTCCCAAATCTCTTCTCTACGATTTCTCTCATCGTCCCGATCGTCGGTATGATCCACTCAATGGGTTATGACATCTTGGTATCGAGCCTCGTCGACTACGACTTGAACCCGCGAACTCTTAAAAGCCGACCGTAAAACTTCGGGAGGAGGGGACCGAACGCCCTCGGGCTTGATCGGTGTAATACCTGCTCTTGGTTCGGTTGGCCTGGAAGAGAGAGAGCATCACGGCTCCGTAGAAACGAGGGATCCAGGTAATACAAGTGGTAGAAGCAATGGACGCAATGGAAAGAAGGCTGGCAGAGATGTTGGCGCAGATGCAAATGAATCTGGTAGAAGAAGTAAAGAAAGCTACATCAGAGCAACTGGAGATGGTAGAACGACAAGTAGCTGAGATGATTGAGAAAGGTACTGTCAAACCTAGTATTAGTCCTTTTGCTTCTCCTGTCTTATTAGTCAAAAAGAAAGACGACAGTTGGAGGTTTTGCGTGGATTATAGAAGATTGAATGCTATGACAATCAAAAATAAATTTCCTTTACCCATTGTGGATGAGTTATTGGATGAGTTAGCGGGGACTAAATACTTCTCTAAACTAGATTTACGGAGTGGGTATCATCAAATTAGAATGGTCCCAGGAGATGAAGAGAAAACAGCCTTTAAAACACATCATGGCCATTTTCAATTCAAAGTGATGCCCTTTGATCTCACAAATGCTCCGGCAACGTTTCAATGCCTCATGAATTCAATCTTTGCTAGTTATATCAGAAAATTCGTCACTGTTTTTATGGATGACATCCTTGTGTATAGTCAAACCCTTGCAGCTCATATACAACATTTGCGATTGGTGTTACAAATATTGCATCAACATCAATTGTATGTAAAAAGATCCAAGTGCACATTTGTTTGCTACCAGATTGGAGTATTTAGGCATATAATTTCGGATGAGGGAGTTGCCACGACCGGCCAAGACACAAGCCATGAAGCAAAGGCTAACTCCAGCGAATCTCCTGCAATTGAGAGGATTTTTGGGTCTTCACTTGCTATTACAGAAATTTGTGAAACATTATGGGTTATTAGCCAAACCTCTCACTAACCTTTTGCAGAAACAAAAAGTTTTTCACTGGACACCTCAAGCAGAGAATGCTTTTGAAGAGTTAAAAGAAGCAATGACTACTGTTCCAGTTCTTGCATTACTGGACTTCAACAAATCATTTGTAATTGAAACCGATGCTTGTAACTCGGGCATTGGAGCAGTGTTGTTACAAGAAGGTCACCCTATAGCATACTACAGCAAAGCATTGGGTGTCTCTAATAAGAAATTATCAATATATGAAAAAGGGTTTTTGGCTATAATGATGGTGGTGGATCGCTGGAGATCTTATTTGATCGAGGGGTCCATTTACAATTAAAACAGATCATAGAAGTCTATGCCACCTAGAAGATCGAATTTGACATCGAGCTACAAAGAAAAGCAATGACCAAACTCATTGAATTGCGAAGACTATTCCAAAGATAAGAAAGGAACAGATAACACTCCGGCCGATGCTCTCTCCCGAGTGGGTCATTTACTGGACTTAGAGGCCATTTCAGTTGTTCAACCGGTATGGGTGCAAGAGGTGTTGAATTCATATGCTGTGGATGTCTCGGCTCAAAAGCTCCTGCAAGAATTGGCAGTGTCGGGTAGTAATTCTCAGGGATATACACTGACAGCAGGTCTCATCCGTAGAAAAGGCGCAATTTGGGTGGGTGCTAACACAGGACTTCAAACCAAACTCATTCAGGCTTTTCACTCTTCGGCTATTGGAGGGCATTCTGGTATACAGGCAACTTACCGAAGGATAAAGAAATTGTTTCACTGGAAAGGACTTAAGCAAGCTGTTGAGGGTTTCGTCCACCAGTGCCAGATTTGCCAACAAGCGAAACACGAACAATGCAAGAACCCTGGGCTACTGCAACCCTTGCCCATCCCTCAAGGAGCTTGGCAGGACATCACAATGGATTTTGTGGAGGGTCTCCCAAAATCTGATGGATATACAGTAATACTAGTAGTAGTGGATAGATACACGAAATATGCTCATTTTATTCCATTAAAACATCCTTTTACCGCCAGTCAAGTGGCTAAGCTTTTCTGAACAATGTTGTGAAATTACATGGTATTCCAAAGTGTATTGTGTCTGACCGTGACAAAGTGTTTACAAGCATATTTTGGCAAGAGCTATTCCAGCAATATGACACTAAGCTGAATATGAGCACGGCTTATCACCCTCAATCAGATGGCCAAAGCTAACGAAAGTGAATCGGTGTCTCAAATGTATTTGAGATGTGTCAGTGGCAACATGTCCCACTAAGTGGTGTCTATGGTTGGCTCTAGCTGAATATTGGTACAATACATGTTATCACACTTGGTTGGGGTGTACTCCATTCAAGGCCTTATATGGTAACGATGACCCACTACAAAGATGATGCCAGCCTTTGTGCATCTCCAAGTCATTTGAAGCGATGAAATACTCCAAGAAAGGCAGTTCTTCTCAGGCTTGCTCCAACAACACTTGCACAAGGCTCAGCAAAGAATGAAACAGACTGCTGATCAAAAACGATCCTTCAGAGAATTTCAAGTGGGAGAAAAAGTTTTTCTCAAATTACGTACCATATGCTCAACACTTTCGGTGAACCGCCCTTATCCCAAGCTCGTGATTCAAATATTTTGGCCCTTACATTATTCTCGAAAGGATTGGTCTAGTGGCTTATCTACCGGATTTACTGAACACGCCAAGTCCATCCATCTTTCACGTTTACATAATTGAAACCATTTTCACCAATTATTCACCAAGATTCTCTACATTACCTTCCCCTCCGAATCGATGTCTCAAAGACTTACTCCGAGGAGATACTAGATCGCAGATCGGGTCAAGAAAGGAAATACCGCCCATATTCAAGTTCTCGCTCAAATGGAAATCGCTACCACCGTGGTTGGCAACTCAGGAAGACTATCATGTGTTGCGGGAGCTGCTTCTCGATGCTCCACTTTGGGGCAAGTTGGGTCTCATAGGTAAGAATGTCATCAACTCGGCGGTGATGACAGCAGGAGATGAGAAGAATAGACAAAGTGGAGAGAAGGCCAAGTAAGTTACGCCGCGTCAACACAGGAGAAGACGATGGTTTAAATTAGCTGGCATTAAGAATAGTTTAACTGCATGTAGGTGTGTAAGTTTGGGACTCCACTGTCAGGGAAAGAGTGAACTGAGTGCTATAAAAGGGAAGCACTGTGTTTTGTAATGAATTGTCGATGAAAAGGAATAGTCTTCTACTACCTTCTGCCGCACTTTCCCCACCTATGTTCTTGCTCCTCCTTTCCCAAATCTCTTCTCCTGATTCCTCTCATCGTCCCGATCGTCCAGCAAGATGATCCACTCAACCTCCTCCACGATGCCATCGACGCACCACACTGCCAGATCCCTCCTGATGTCGATGGCCCTCCCGCGGCAGATCGACGTGGAGAGCGCAACATGAATCTAAGCGGGGTGGTGGCGAGCGCGGCTGCGGGGTTGCGGCAAGGAGGCAGCCATGGCCCATGGGCACGGCGTACCAGCGGTGTCGCAACGAGGTGTAATGTTGGCAGCACAGGAGTGGTGGCGAGTGTGGTGGTGAGGTCGTGGAGATCGCGGCAATGGGGTTGCGGCAAGGAGGCAGCCATGGGCGCAGGCGGCCGGCGGCGTCGCGGGGGATCTGGAGGCGGCGTACGCCTCTCGGTTCTTGCCTGCTCACGCCATGGATGTGTTTCGAAGCAAGTTTCATTAATTTCTGATGGATATAGATGGATCGACGCCAAGACCCCCAGACGCCGTACACGGTCCAGACCCGGAGTCCACAAGTAACAGCAGCGCCTTACCGAAGAGGAAGCGGTGCTCTGTCGTCACAAGTCACCACGTGACATGTCCCTCCCCTCTTTTGTTGTTACGTGGGCAATACTCACCTAACCAGCTCCAGAGAATCTATTTCTCATTATACGTGGGCAACACTCACTAATCAGCTCCCCAAAGATTCCCCGCCTTACACTTGGACAGAAAAGGAGCAAGCGCCTATCAGCCATCAATCAGGCTTGCCGATACAGTGCAGCTTGCGCTACGGCCAAAACCCTGTGACTCTTTCGAAGGGAATCAACTCCTCCTGCCGACTTCCTGCGCAGATTCCATGGATTGCTTGCAAATCAAGCAAGGGAGAACAAAGCAGAGGCATTCGGGTACGGCCGGCCGGACGGACGGAGGAGAGGATAAACCGAGGATATGCCGCGTGGTGGGGGCGCAGGGCAAAAATCTGTCTCCGTGATCGGACAATCACCTGATACGCAGGCAGTGAGATTCTCACTAGAACGTTAAAGTCGCAGCACAGGATTCGTCTTAAATGGAAGAAAAAGAAAGCGGGAAGGGCATCGCGGGTCACAGAGAAGGAAGGGGTGATAAGCCACGCAAAGGGCGGTGATAAGCCACGCAGAGGCCGAGGGAACATGCCAATAGGGGGATCGCCATCGGTTCCTCCCTATCATTTCGTTTTCTCGCATTGCTTATTGAGTAAGAATTGGAATGGATGGCGGTAGAAAGGGAGCTCTATACTTTACGAAAACGGTTTAGATTCGTCACTGTGCGTGATAACCACCATCGATATGCTATAACCAGGGTTAATTCCGTAGTGTCAATTCCATGAATGCAATCGAACAGTTCGTGTTTCTCTGTGTTCGAGGTAAGATGATCTATCTGACAGGATAAACTGGTAACGGAATGCAGTCCCCGGGTGAAACAAAATGGATGGCTTGAAAGTATGTCTAATCTATGGATCAAGCAGCTCGCGCCAACGATAAGGTGGGTCATCCGATTCAATTAACGTGCGACTTAAATACTAGATGTTAACAAAACTGTCACAGTTGCTGTTGTTGGGAATGTTGACAACATTTTGATTTCAGATTTTATTATGAGGCAAAGATCATAAATAACTAGTGATGCATAAATCGATACTAACAGCATGCTACTTATTGCCCTTCTAAATATACTCAATAAAAGGTTTATAACAGAAAAGTTTGGTCGTAAGAGCAACTTACAGTCGAGCGTAATGAAGAACGAGGCGGTCAGACTCAATGCAAGGCACGAGATCGTAACGCGTAAAGGTGAAGAGCGGTCGTCTTAGAAACCTTATTGCCTAGAAACCTTATTGTGGCCTGAGATCCTTCACCCTCCTTCTCACGCCGAGGAGAGAAGAGACGGCTTGGTTCAAACAGCACAATCCTCCAGCACAAGAGAACAAGGAGGAAGAATTTGGAACTATAGAAGTTGATTGATCAGTTCTGGTCTGGACCTCTCCAGATCATTTTAAGGGTCGAATCAATTACTCTCTAGTAACTGCTCAATAAAGCATACATTAAAACACTGGTAATTGCTAATTCAAAACCAATTAATGATCATTTAAGTAGTATTCATTGATTCTGATTACACACTGGTTTACAACTTCAACCACGTTATTGAACCACTGTGTTTTGATTACTTTATTTTGACCACAGTATTTCGACCACACTGGTCTGTAGCTTCGAGATCTTAGAGTGGTCCGAAGAACTCTCCAAGGAAGGTCCAAGAGGATCTCCACACTCTCTTGCAGTGGTTCGAAACAATCTCCAAGGGAGGTCCAATAAGACCACAGTGTTCTGACCACACTCTATTGGAGTGATCCAAGAGTGGTCCAAAAGATCTCCCGAAGAGGTTCAGGGGGTCTAAGGAAAACTCTCACTGGTCATATGAGACACTTGTTTCGAGATAGAAGCACGATCAGCAAAAAAAAGGTGGACTTAGTTCATGACACATTCACAGTTGTGCGTCGCAAGTCACGCGGTTGTCACACGAATAAACACGCGCACGCGCGTGCGTACGTCGTGTATGCGTGACTTTAGCTATAGTCCTCCTTATATCACCCCATGACATGTATTACATGTATCAAGGGGTATCAAGGACTCCACTTTATAAATTACTCTCTCACTATTTGGCTAAGTAGTATAGGATTAAACCATACATGCTTTAAAATTTACAAATAAAAACCCAATTCTTTCCAAACTGCGAGCAAACCAAAACCAGCGAAGAACTGGAGAAAGCTCACTTTTATTCAGGTTTTGTACACGCAACGTTAGTATATACAGCAGCATTACCATCACATAAAAACCTAACAGGCAGGCGTTCTCTCAAGCAAAAGGCAAGCAAAAGGCCTTTCTTCTTCGTCACCCCTGGCTGGATACACTCCACACTACTGCTACTGCTCCCTCTCCTAATTAGTCGCATACGTACTCGCATATACAAAGGCGTGTATAGACAAAACCGTATCTCTACGGGAACACTCGACGTTGCCTGATACGTACGGACTCGTCAGGTTGGCTGCACCACCTCCCGGGATCCTCCTCCGCTCAAGATCCACGGGTGCTCTGTAATCCAAAATAATATAAGTCATTAGCGGCAGATAACGCAAAGGATATGGAGTTAATGTCCAGTTGGATTACTCTTGGATAATTTAGCAAACGGATTATGCACTTTCCAAGAAATGATTACTCAGTTATTCCAAAGGCACCACTAAATCGAGTTAAAGAAGGATAGAGGTTGGACAGATCAAGGGACAGAAGGCATCGAAATCGGAACACTTACTGAGGACTTGCTCGGCGGAGAACCTTCTGGAAACGTCGCGGCACATCATCCGCCGCATCAGGTCCTTGGCCGCCGGCGACACCCCGGCGAACAGCCTCGGCGGGAACCTGGGGTTGCCACGCAGCACGTCCGCGAACACCTCCGCGGTCGTCTCACCGCCGAACGGCAGCGCGCCGCCGCTGAGGAGCACGTACATGACCACCCCGGCGCTCCACACGTCGGCCTTCTCCCCGTACTCGCCCCCGGCCACCACCTCGGGCGCCACGTAGTGCGGCGTCCCCACGAGACCCTCGGCGTGGCGCCCGCCGCCGACCCACGCGGCGGACCCGAAGTCCGCGAGCCGGGCGCGCGGGGGGCCGTCGCCGCCGGAGGGGGCGTCGTCGAGGAGGACATTGTCCGGCTTGACGTCGCGGTGCGCGACCCCGCGTCGGTGGCAGAGCGCAAGCGCCTCGGAGAGCTGTGCGACGACGGCGGCGGCGTCGGGCTCCGGCACGGGCGTGCCGCAGCGGAGGCGGACCCAGTCGAGCAGGTCCGGGCCGGCGCAGAGGTCCATGACCATGTGCGTCCACACCTCGTCCTCGTAGACCGCGTGCACCTGCACGACGCCCGGGTTGCCCGCGGCGGCGAGCTGGGCCAGCTTGGGCTCCAGCTCGGCGAGCGCGCGGTCCAGGTCGTCGGAGAGGCGCGACCGGTCCACCGACTTGACGGCGTAGGCCTCGCCGGTGGTGCGGGACGCGCAGCGGTGGACGACGCCGAAGCGGCCGCGACCAATCTCCTCGCCGATCTCGTAGTCTCGCTTCAGTTCCTCACTCATAGGCAGATCTGTTGTTATCTCGCGCACTAATTTTTCGGGATGGTTCGTTCCGAGTTGGTGGGTCGCCTATTTAACAAGCGCCGGAAGTTCGGGCTCGCGCCGAATATTCGGATCCTGAAGGACCGCGACTCGAGCTGAGGTATTTGCCGTTATTCCAGTTTTGCCCTCACTTTCAGTGCGCTTGTTCCACTCACTCCGTTCTGTTTAAGCTAAGTTTGGCTTGCGTTCAAATGCCACTTTTTATAGCAAAATCTATGTATATACTTCTTTTATATATGAAAAAAGGTATATAGCAAAAATAAAAGGCTACAATGAAAAAATAATTAAGTCACGTTGGAGTATCTTACAATTGGTATTTAAGTATACCAAAATGATAAAGAAGTATAATATATTCATTTAAGTAGTATATTCAAGTGGGATGTATGTCTTAGGAATGCAAAATATATATATATATATATATATATATATATATATATATATATATATATATATATATATATATATATATATATATATATATATATATATATATATATATATATATATAGGAAGCCTTTTTCCTACTCCCAGGTGTAGTTACTCTATTCCGTATCTCACAACATAGGAAGCCTTTTTCCTACTCCTGGGTGTAGTTACTCCCTATTCCGTATCTCACAACATAGGGAGTATTTTGCGCAACCGAGAGTATGTATGTGTAGTATACGAGTATATAAGACCACCTAGGTGGTATTCACACCTTTTCACGGGGTGGTATGTACAATTTTTTAGACATACTCCTTTTTATGTGACATACTCCTTTTATGTGCGAATATAAAGGTATTTACAAAATATGCTAAAAACTATAGACTCTCTTGCAATTTTTTCGTGTGGTTCACATTGGAGTATCTTATAATTAGTATATGAGTATACCTAAAGTGATAAAGGTGTATGTCAAGTTCTTTTAGGTGGTATATTAAAAGTGGGAGTAACTACACCCAGGAGTAGAAAGTATTTTTCATATATATATATATATATATAGGCGCGTGCGTGGTGTCTGTGCCTGACGAGATGGGATGGAGGGCCACCAAATCCGGTGGTGGCCGGATTCATGCGCCGCCAACGGGTTCACAATGCCCCCGGATGTAGAGGGAGGCTGGGGAGATGGTGGTCTGGTGGTGGGAGGTAGGCGGCGGACGAGGGTGGTGGGCAGCACCAGAAGGCAGCACGGCGAGGTGGCGACGTGGTGAATATTAGGTTGGGCAGGGTGGGGGAGGCGAGGGATGGGGAGACAGCGGTGCGGCGAGATCACTGCGGATTGTAGATGGGGGAGGAGAGTTGTAACATCCCGGTTTTTCTGGTCTTCTTGGAATTTTCAAAATAAAAAGAACCATTTGGTTTTGATGAGAGTTCTAAAGCTTAACTTGAGATTTTGGAATTTAAGGTGTTTTAAAATGACTAAATCAAACTTCAACTAAATCAAAAGTTGGTTTGTTTTGGGTTCGTTGGAGTTCTCTGGTGTTATTTTCTCTTTCTCTGTTCGCTCCGTGTTACCCTCGACCCAGATCTCCCTCTATCCAGACCTCTCTTTCGTTTGGACCTCCCTCTGTCCAGACCTCCCTTTCGTCTAGACCTCCCTCTCCGTCCAAGACCTCCTGGGTGGTCCTGTGAGACCTCCGGGTAGTCTTGGAAGACCTCCTGGTGATCTTGGAAGACCTCTCGGGTGGTCCTGTGAGACCTTCGGGTGGTCCTGGAGACCGATCACGACCACCCCTTGGGTCACGATCTCCCCTTGGTTGGACCACCCTTTCGAGTGTTGACCAGGCCCCACCGGTCAGCCCTACTCACCTTCTCCTTCCTCCAGCTGTGTTACTGCTGACGCAATTGTCTCCGTGCATTAAATGCTATTGTGTCGCATTAAATGTTGTCGCTTCAGTAGTACCCTATTCCCTCTCTTGTCTCCTCCCCTACCTGCCCCCATCTCCTCCTTCAACTACCTTTGATCTCGTGTGTACCTCCGAGTCTTTCAGTGACTCTCTTTGGCTTCCCTGGCTATAAAAGCTTGAGCAACCATCTTTCATCACCTTTTTCCGCACCCAATTTTCTCGTGCTCTCGCCCAGTTCCTTTGTGCTTGTGTTTAAATGCCAAGGAGTCCGCCGGAGCTGCTTGGCAAATCTTCAACTACCTCATTGCTGAAGAAGTTCACCGGCGCTCCATTGCCTTCGTCGTCGCTGCCGTCCTTCGTCTCTCCCTCCTCCTTCAGTCTCACTCTCTCGGCCTTGGTGAGCTTCTCTGTGTCTTGTTCTTTTCCCTTGTTCTTACGACTACGTTGCATAGTCATATCTTTGTGTTTCCTTCGTACAACCATGTTGAGTAGCCGTACCCTTCCTTGACTTCCTCAAGACCTCTTCCTTAGGACCTCCTCCTCAGGACTTCCTCAGGACCTCACTTGACCTCATCAGGAGGACTTCTTAGGACCCCCCTGACCTCCTCAGGACCTCCCTCTCAGTTGGATCTCCTCCCTCTCAGTTGGACCTCCTCCCAACTAGTCGAGCCTCCTCCCGAGAGCTTGTTTTTAATTCAGTTCCTTACTGCTTGGTTTTAGTTTGGTTTGTTTTGAAGTTCATTTGGATTTCTTATTTGTTCTTTATTCGATTTTGCTTCGCTCTCACGTGTAGATTTCGACGACTCAGGAGAGCCCGAGTACTTTGGTTCGAGCAAGGCAAGTTATACCATTGATCATATTGATCCCAGTATCTCAAATTATTTAATTTCTGTTTCAAATTATTATTGCATGCTTATTTGAATTCAAGTATTTTAAATCCCTGTCTTAACTTTATAGTTATTCCTGATTCCTTTGTATATCCATATTTGATTATTGATTCGATCACCCCTTGTCACCATAGTAAAGAGCTAGTTGGTACATTAGTATGAGCTAGCACGTTTCAAAACTCTATGCTTAGTCGAATCTTAGACCTAAAAATCTTGATTTGGGAGGTTTACTGCCAGAAGACCAATGTTGTCTAAATGTTTAACTATGACATTGGGTTGTCGTGGAAGTTTGCAAATGTTTTTGAAAAGCAAAGCAAAAAGAAAAATTGGTTTGGTCTTGGGCGAATTAGTTGTTTGGATAGGTGCATGTTCATGCACGGGACCGAGTCATTTCTATGATCGAGGCCTAGGGTTTTGTTGGAAGTCGCCCAAGTCAGTTAAGGACCAGTCTTCAAGCCGCATCTTGCTAGCCCCATCGTGCAACCACATGTTCTGTGTGGGTAGAACCTGGCTAACTAATTTGCAACATTTCACCGTGGTCGTTCCATCCGGTTGTGTAGGTGTCGTGACGACCTAGTTTTATTTATTCCCACCTGGCGCAAGAGGGGGCTAGGAACCCGGTGGGTTTGTATCCAAAGGGGGGCGAAACCTCAGCGAGGGAGGGACTGCAGTGGAAGGACGAATTGTAAAGGCCTTATCACGTGCTCTAAACCGCTTACCTTCTGTTGTGAGCGGTGGTATCGACGGATGCCAAACAAACTAGAGAGGTCATGTCATGTGGGTAAAGTTGTACACCTCTGCAGAGTATAAAACTATTCGAATAGCCATGTCCACGGTCTTGGACATGCTGGCAAAGCCACTCCAAGTTAGATTTTTGGTTTTGTTTTCAAAAGACCACTTCAAACTGGTTTGGGATGTCTATCCAAATGGGATTTCGGGCAGGGAGCCTTGTGATAGGAGGGTATCCTTCACCACTTGTTGATGAATGTTATCCAACTATAAAATTGAGATTTAGAAAATAAATTTTAGTTATTGTATATTTGCTTTGGAACTAAGTACATGTATTTGGAAACAAATATGGCTTTACACAAATCAACTCTATAAGCCTTCCTTTGAGATATCCTTGTATGCATTGCATTCTGTTACTTGACAGGTGTGACTTGCGAGCACAGTGGTTGTGCTCACGCTTGCTTGATTCATTTGAGCAGGAGAGGACGTCTATGAGGAGCTCGAGGACCAGGACGTCTAGGCTGCGCCCTCCAGTCGATTGCCGGTGGCGAATCGAGTGGTCTACTCGCTTTTGTTTTCCGCTGTGTTTGTTTTGGTTGGATCCTAAGCCGTTCTTGTAATCAACTCTGTTGTTAATTAATAAAGTTTTGTTGATGGTTGTTACCACATTTGTTACTGTGTGAGCTAGCTGCTGATCCTTGGGACTAGCTCGGTCTGCACAGAGGACTTTGGGACCTCCCGATTCTGGTCTATGGGACCCCTCGGTGGTCTTGGGAGACCTCTTGGGGAGGTCTGGTCCTTACAAAGTGGTATCAGAGCCATTTTGACTGCAGGTTGTAACCTAGTAGAACGGATTTCAAAACTTATGTTATACAACAAGAAAAATAATTTGTTCTCTCCTCATCTTGGTTGTCTTTCTATCATTCCCTCCTTCTTGGTATTCTTCCTTACCTTATTCCTCCTCACCATTTTACAATGTCAAATGGATTCTCTTTCCCTCGAAATTTCTATAGGTGGTCTCTCGATTAGCTCTTGGTGTCCAACACCTCTCGGGTGGTCTTGCGAGTTCCCGTGCGTGTCAAATAGATCGTTGTATAGCTATTATAGTATTTAGCAAAGCTTTTTGTGTTGGTTGTTTTGCTTGGGTGGGTTGTTTCGCCCTGTCCCCCTTAGTTCTCATTTTCTTTCCTCAGTATGTGGAGTCCGAGCAAGATGGTGACTACTCGCAATGGCAGTGGCAGCACCAGCAATAAGCACAGAGAGAATGTGCAGGAGAACCCAGTTCCACCGCCACCACCTCCTCCAGCTGAAGGACCCGACTAGAACCAGATGATGGCCAACCAAGCTCAGTTGATCAACTTGCTCGCTCAATCCATCAACAACATACAGACCTTGCAAGCAGCCGCAGCAGCAGCAGCCCAACCTCAAGCTTTTGCTCCACCTCCTCCAAGGGCCAACATAGCAGAGTTCATGAGTTTACGTCCACCGACCTTCTCCCGTAGCACTGAGCCAATGGAGCTAATGATTGGCTTTGGGCAGTTGGCGAAATCGACATGATCCAAGGTTATCGATCGTGAGAGGGTTTTATTGCCTCTCACGCTTGAATGGACCAACGTCGAGTGGTGGGATAACTTCACCCAAATTTCCGCCGATGCTCGAGACCATCACTTGGGGCTAGTTCGTGCAGGCTTTCCACCGTGCACACATTCCTCCGGGCATGATGTCCCTGAAGAAGAAAGAGTTTCGCACTCTGTGCCAAGGCAACCGCTTGGTCAATGAATACTTGCACAAATTCAACCAGTTAGCCCATTATGCACCAGAAGACGTGGCAACGGATGAAGCCAAGCAAGAGCGTTTCTTGGAAGGACTTAATGATGACCTCGCAGTCCTCCTCATTGCCCAAGACTACTCAGATTTCCAGCAGCTGGTAAGTAAGGCTATCCGCTAGGAGGGCAAGCGCATAGAAATGGAGAACCGTAAGAGAAACAAGGCAGCCCAGAAGTTCAACCCTAGGGGTTTTCTCAAGCCCCGCACCTCTCACCAAGCAGACACTCCAAACAGTAGGACCTCCTGCACCTCTTCGTCTAAGGTACCAACCAACTTAGCGCCTAGTCACCAAAGCCATGCGACAAGAGTGGTCCTGGAGGCTAGTTTCCAAAGAAGGCTCCTACGACCTGTTCTGCAGGAGTCACTTGTTTCTACTGCAATGAAGTGGAGCACTATGCCAATAAGTGCTCGAAGAAGCAAAGAATCACCAATTTAACCCGATCAAATCAGTAGCGGTTCAAAGACTGGCAAAGACCTCAAATGTGAAGCCCTCAGTGTAGTACACAAAAGGACGTGTGAATCACGTCACAACTGAAAAAGCTCAGACTGCACCGGACATGATCCTTGGTATGTTCCTTGTCAATTCAGTACCAGCATCGGTTTAATTTGATTCTGGAGTCTCGCATTCTTTTATTTCAAGTAAGTTTGTGGGAAAATATGGGTTGTCTATCTCTCCCTTAGTTAACCCTATGTTGATCCATTTTCTGGGCTCGAAAATAAGGACTAGTTCCCTATGCCCAAATCTTATCTTGGAAATCTCAGGAGTACCATTCTTGGCAGACTTAATAGTCTTGCACTCACTCCCAAGGACTAGATGTGATTCTCGAAATGGATTGGCTATTCAAGAATCAAGGCCAGATAGACTGTGCCAGTAGGTCTATCACCCTCACCAATGAGCAAGGAGTCCAAGTGGAATTCAGACCCGAGACCTCTCTTAGAGGAGATCCTATCTTGACCAGTCTAAAGGAAGAGAAGCTGAAAGACCTCCAGGTGGTCCTAGAGACCTCCTGGGTGGTCCTAAAAGACCTCCCAGTGGTCAATGAGTACCCGGATGTGTTTCCTGAGGAATTACCCGGTATGCCACCCGATAGGGATATCCTATTCCTAATTGACCTAGTCCCAGGGACAGCTCCAATTTCAAAGAGACCCTACAGGATGCCAGCAAATGAGTTAATGGAATTTGACGAGGATATAACAATCCTCATTTTATTATATATCTATAATGCATATTATGGATAATAATGACGTCATATAACTCTTGAGTATACCCCTTAATAGCCATAAGGGAGAAGCTGGAGGTCGTAAGTTCTTCTACGACCACCTAGTAGTCGTAAGTCCTCTTACGACTACTCTATAGTTGTAAGTCCTTCTACGACTATCCCATGATCGTAAGTTCTTCTACAATCAGTCTGTGGTCGTAAGATCTTTTACGACCACCACCTGGTTGTAAGCTCTTCTACGACCAGTCCCTAATCGATAGGGCTTACAAACATGTGGGCCTAGTTGATCAGAGAATCTTCCGCACCATATTCAAAATATGGGCAGTAAATTACGTGGTTATTCTCTGAGATAATGGCATGATTTTAACTCCTTTGTTATGGTGATAATTGCCTAGCAGCGTGGGAATGTTACTACTCCCATAATAACCTCCAGTAACGGCTCAATAATCTGGGATATTAAGGCAGTCTTTACACTAGAGGCGCTACGGTACACCTTGAGGACTATATAAAAGGCAAAATCATCAGGACAATCGGGGCAATCCAGAGATCATCAGAAGCACAATACTCTAGTCTTTGGCTCCATCTTGTAATTCAGCATACTCAATACATACACATAGGAGTAGGGTTGTTATTCTCCCAAGAGAAGGCCCGAACCTGTATAAAAATCCCCGTGTCTCCATCTCTGTGTGATTTTGAGCCTAGAGGAACCCCCGAATCAAACAATCTTTACGTAAGTTCGGTCCTAAAACACCGACAGAATTGAAGAAACAAATCGAAGAATGGCAAGACAAGGGTTTCATCCAACCAAGCTCATCACCTTAGGGAGCTCCAGTACTGTTTGTCAAGAAGAAAGATAACAGTATGAGGATGTGTGTGGATTACAGTTCACTCAATGAAGTCACAATCAAGAACAAGTATCCTTTGCCCAAGATCGACAACCTCTTCGACCAGTTGAAAGGAGCAAGTGTTTCCTCTAAGATTGATTTGAGATCTGGTTACCATCAGTTGAAGATCAGACCAAAAGACATCTCTAAGACTGCTTTCACCACAAAATATGGACTGTACGAGTTTACAGTGATGTCTTTTGGGTTGACGAATGCACCAGCTTATTTCATGAATGTGATGAATAAAGTATTCATGGAGTTTTTGGATAAGTTTGTGGTCGTATTTATTGATGACATTCTCATCTACTCGAAGGGTGAAGAAGAGTATGAGAAGCATCTCAGGGCAGTTTTGGAAAGACTCAGGGAGCACCAACTCTATGCCAAGCTCGGTAAAAGTGAATTTTGGCTAAGCCAAGTAGCTTTCCTTGGTCATATAGTGTCAGAAGGAGGAGTTGTAGTAGATCCCGCAAAGGTTGAAGTTGTGTTGGATTGGAGGCAACCCAAGTCTGTCACCGAAGTCAGGAGTTTCCTTGGATTAGTTGGATACTACCAAAGGTTCATAGAAGGTTTCTCCAAGATCGCCAGACCTATGACTCAGCTTTTGAAGAAAGAGAAGAAGTTTGAATGGACTAAAGCTTGTAAGCAAAGTTTCCAAGAATTGAAAAAGAGACTAGTTTCTGCTCCTGTACTAGTCTTACCAGACATCCATAAGGATTTTGAGGTGTTTTGTGATGCCTGTTGTCAAGGCCTTGGCTGTGCATTAATGCAAGAAGGAAGAGTAGTGGCTTATGCTTCTCGGCAGTTGAAGTCTCATGATGGGAATTACCCTACGCATGATCTGGAACTAGCCGCAATTATGCATGCCTTGAAAATTTGGCAGCATTACCTCATCGGTAATCGCTGTGAGATTTCCACGGACCACAAAAGTTTAAAGCACATATTCACCCGGTCCGAACTCAACCTCAGGTAGAGGAGATGGCTAGAACTAATAAAGGACTGTGACCTTGGAATCCATTGCCATCCAGGCAAGGCCAATGTAGTGGCAGATGCCATAAGTCGAAAAGGGTATTACAATACTATGATGGTCCAGGAGAGTCAGCCAAGCTTGTATCAAGAATTAAGACGTCTAAATTTGGAGATTGTCAACCAGGGTTGTGTAAATGCTTTGGAAGTGGAGTCAACCATTCAAAGCCAAATCAGAGAACATCAGAAAGAAGATGAAGACATCAAGGAGAACAAGAAGAACATGAGAAGAGACAAAGCCCCAGGATTTTCCCAAGATGAGCAAGAAACAGTGTGGTTTGGTAATCGCATCTGTGTGCCAGATCACCAAGAGATCAAGTAGTTGATTCTGAAAGAAGCCCATGAATCCCCATACTCTATTCATCCAAGCAGTACCAAGATGTACCAGGACCTAAAGGAAAAGTATTGGTGGGTCAGTATAAAGCGAGAGATTGTCGAGTTTGTTGCACACTGTGATGTATACCAAAAAGTCAAAGCCGAACACCAAAGACCAGTTGGACTGTTGCAGCCTTTACCCATTCCCGAGTGAAAGTGGGAACAAGTAGGCATGGACTTTATCACTGGATTGCCTAGGACCCAATCGGGATATGATTCCATCTGGATCGTGATCGACCGTTTAACTAAAGTGGCACACTTCATACCAGTCAAGATCACCTACAGAAGTAGTAAGTTGGCAGAGTTCTACATGGTCAGGATTGTTTGCTTGCATGGAGTACCCAAAAGGATAGTGTCCGGCCGAGGTTCATAGTTCACCTCTAGATTTTAGAAGAACTTGCATGAAGCCTTAGGGACCTGACTCAACTTCAGTACATCATATCACCCCCAAACCGATGGACAAACAGAAAGAGTAAATCAGATTCTTGAAGACATGCTTCGAGCTTGTGCTTTAGACTTTGGGAAGAGTTGGGATCAGCACCTCCCTTATGTAGAGTTCTCTTATAACAACAGCTTTCAAGCCAACTTGCAAATGTCTCCCTTTGAAGCATTGTATGGTAGACCGTGTAGAACCCCTCTCCTTTGGGATCAAGTTGGCGAACACCAGTTCTTTGGACCAGAATTGATCAAGGATGCTGAAAGTAAAGTAAGACTGATAAGGGAACGATTGAGAGTGGTTCAATCCCGGCAGAAGAGTTATGTTGACAATCGTCGCAGAGACTTGTCCTTTGAGGTAGGAGATTTTGTCTACCTCAGAGTAACTCCACTCAGAGGAGTAAGAAGATTTCAGATTAGAGGAAAGCTTGCACCAAGATTTGTTGGGCCATACAAGATTGTGGAAAGAAAATGCGAGGTTGCCTATCAACTAGAGCTACCGATATCTTTATCCGCAGTTCATGACGTCTTCCACGTGTCGCAGCTGAAGAAGTGTCTTCGAGTTCCAATAGAGCAAACACCACTGGAGAGCATCGACCTTCAAGAAGACCTCACCTATGTGGAGCAGCCAATCAAGATTCCGAATGTCGCAGAGCACATAACCAGGAGCAGGATCATCCACTCGTGTAAGGTCCAGTGGAGTAACCACTCAGAGGAGAAAGCCACCTGGGAACGAGAAGAAGATCTGAAAGCGGAGTATCCCCATCTTTTTGCTAACCAAGTCTGAATCTCGGGGTCGAGATTCCGTTAAGGGGGGTAGGTTTGTAACATCCCGGTTTTTCTGGTCTTCTTGGAATTTTCAAAATAAAAACGAACCATTTGGTTTCGATGAGAGTTCTAAAGCCTAACTTGAGATTTTGGAATTTAAGGTGTTTTAAAATGACTAAATCAAACTTCAACTAAATCAAAAGTTGGTTTGTTCTGGGTTCGTTGGAGTTCTCTGGTGTTGTTTTCTCTTTCTCTATTCACTTCATGTTCCCCTCGGCCCAGATCTCCCTCAGTCCAGACCTCCCTTTTGTTTGGACCTCCCTTTGTCTAGACCTCCCTTTCGTTTGGACCTCCCTCTGTTCAGACTCCCCTTTCGTCTGGACCTCTTTCTCCGTCCAAGACCTCCTGGGTGGTCTTGGAAGACCTCCGAGTGGTTTTGGAAGACCTCCTGAGTGGTCCTGTGAGACCTCCGGGTGGTCTTGGAGACTGGTCACGACCACCCATTGGGTCACGACCTCCCATTGGTTGGACCACCCTTCCGAGTGTTGACCAGACCCCACCGGTCAACCCTGCTCACATTCTCATTCCTCCAGTTGTGTCACTGCTGACGCAATTGTCTTCGTGCATTTAATGCTACTGTGTCGCATTAAATGCTGTCGCTTCAGCAGTACCCTGTTCCCTTTGTTGTCTCCTCCCCTACCCACCCCATCTCCTCCTTCACCTACCTTTGTCCTCGTGTGTACTTCTGAGTCTTTCAGTGACTCTCTCTGGCTTCCCTGACTATAAAAGTCTGAGCAACCCTTTTTCATCACCTTTTTTCTCACCCAATTTTCTCGTGCACTCGCCCAGTTCCTCCGTGCTTCAAGTTTCGTCGCCAAGGAGTCCGCTGGAGCCTGCGCCGTCTTCAACTACCTCGCTACCGAAGAAGTTCGCCGGAGCACCCGCGCTATCTTCGTCGCCGCCGTCCTTCGTCTCTCCCTCCTCCTTCAGTCTTGCTCTCTCGGCCTTGGTGAGCTTCTCCGTGCCCTGTTGAAGGATCTAGACCCGCCATTATATGTTAATGGAGTTTTGGTGATTAATGACAAATCTAAATTGCAAGACTAACATTTCCATTGTTATATATAATGCTTAGTCTCATTTGGATATAAAGGTGAAAATCAAAGAGGTATGCTTTCGACATCAAAATTCTTATATCTTGTGGCTTTCCTCGGATCCAAAATATAGGTTAAACTCCACCAAAAGGTTAATTTGAATATGTGCATATGATCCCATTACACATTTGTGTATGCACACATTTAGGGGAGTTCATTCTATATTTTAGTGGTTTCATTAGTAATGATCCATATTATTCTCTTTCCACATAATTAAGGATCCTTACTTTGAAACATATCCTGTGAATATATTTAACTTGCATAGTTAATATATTCATATGAGTATATAAGACTTATGTAGTCTGAGTATACTTATATGTGAGTATAACATAACTTGTGTAGTTCATGTGCACTCACATATCCTTGAATATATCTAACTTGTGTAGTTAATATATTCATGTGTGTATATGAGACTTGTGTGCTCATATATCCTTTGAGTATATACAACTTGTGTAGTAGTCATATACTCATACAATTCTATATTCAATTACTTGCAATTGAAGTGATTATCATCAATTATCAATTTGGGAAAGATTGTGGTATCTTGTCCCAACCATTATGAGTTAATGGTATGGTGTGGTAAATAATGATAATCATATTGTTGAAACTAACATTTTCTATGAGTTGGATGAAATAGGTTATGTTCCATGAGGTTGACAGTTTGGGATGACATCATGTGTTGATGGTCAACAAGTCAAGAGCTTGGTGTAAAGGATGTATCATGTGTTGATGCGCATCAAGTTCAAGATGAAGGAAATCATCATGTGTCGATGATGCTCATGAAGAGAAGATATGATCTCGTGTTGATCAAGTCAAAAGAAGCTTCATCATGTGTTGATGAATGGCAAGCAAAGGATGTCATCATGTGTTGATGTGCATCAAGTCAGGAACCCGGAGTTGAAGCAAGGATGTGCGTCATCAAGCTTCAAGAAGATGCTAAAGGCAAAGGTATGGCTAGCTAGGGCTAAGGATGTGTTCTTAGTCTTTTACCGGTCTCGGTGTTTGGATGGAAGACCGGATTGCTAGTATAGGTCGCCGTACTATTAAGAGGGGTCTTTGACCAGTAGCTTGAGTTAGTCATGTGTTGATAGTTCATTGTGTTTGCTCTAGCTCATCTTAACATGTTGCCAATATTTGCAAATGTGTTTTGCAAATAGGTGTGGCTCATGGATATTCCTTGTAGCATGAGACTTAGTTTGCGAATGTGTTTTGCAAATAGTTTAAGTCCATGTACCTTATTCCTTGTGGTATTGATTCTAAAAGTTGGCAAATGTGTTTTGCAACTTGTTGAGAATCATGCCTTTGTCTTGTGTTTGCATCACGTATCAATTTGGCAAATGTGTTTTGCAAAATTGAGTTGAAATGAATGCAAACTTTGCTTTCTGTTGAAAATCGGTAAATACCGCATGTGTTATGCTGAACTACCGCTTATGGTATGACCGGTGGTTCCTTGGCGGAACTACCGCATATGTTGAGCATGTGTTGCTCTGAGGTGGTGTGGTAGTTCCGGCGTTGATATTGCGGAACTACCGTGGAGCGGTAGTACCGGCCGTGTGTGGCAGTACTACCGGAGGTCGTTCGGAGCACCGTGCGTGAGGCGTTAGATCTTGATCAAATGGTCCAGATTAGCGTGAGCGTTCAGACCGTCCGAACGGCTCTTGAATCCAACGGTTAAAACCCGTGTCCGAACGGCCCATTTGATCCCAGCCGTCCACGTGTCAAGATCATGTGTTGGTCTGTGCGCGAGTGGAGCGGTAGTACCGGAGCTGTGTGCGCGGTACTACCGCACGTCGGTAGGTCCGGCGTCTTGGGATGGTATGGAAATTCCAGTAGCGTTGCATTTTGGTCTTGGCTCGCTCTAGAGTAGCGCGGTAGTACCAGCGCTTTGTTCGCGGTACGACCGGATCGCGGAACTACCGTTCATGTGTTGACGGTACGTATTTTCCAGAACCGATGCATTTTGGTCCTTAGCCGATTTTGTGAGCATGAGTTGCTCTCTCGGTTGAGAGGTAGTATCGCAGTGCTTTGTGCGGTATTACCGATGAGCGGAACTACCGCGTATGTGTTGGCGGTAGTACCGGAGCCCTTTGCAACGGCTAGTTTTATAGCCGTTACTGCGCTCGTGGTAGTACCGGCCATTGGTTGGCGGTACTACCGATTGTCCCGTTTTTTCTAGGACTTTGCTTCCAACGGCTAGTTTGGTTGTGTGGGCTATAAATACCCACCTTTGACGTGTGTGGAAGGTTGCTGGTTGTGTGAAAAACATATCCAAGTGTTGTGGCTGTGTGCTAGACACTCTTTGAGCCAAGAGCAAGCCCTCTCTACTCTTGTGTGCATGTGTTGCACTTAGTGAGTTTAGAGAGCAAACCCTAAGTGCATGTGTTGCCTTAGGTTGTGGATTTCGTATCCATAGAGCATTGACACTTGATTGGTTCAAGTGAGCGTTGGAGACTTGTTACTCTTGGTGTTTGCCAACACCTAGACGGCGTGGTGGCGTCGTTGCACCGGTGAGCTTCTCAAAGAAGATTGTGAGAAGACCCAGGTGGTTTGTGAGTGGTGTGGTGCTCGTCATCTCCAGAGTGGAGAAAAGAGCAACCCTAGTGGAGCGAGGTGTTGGTTGGACTTACCTCGGAGGAAGGCTTAATTCGTGGAGCCGACCCAATTGGTTTGGGTTTCCCTCAACGTGGATTAGGGGAGACCGGCAAATCTCCGATCACCACGGGAAAACATCGATGTGTCATTGTGGTTTGATTACTTGTGCTTTACATTGTGCTATTTACATTGCTTAAATTGAAGTGTTTGCAAGTCAAATGCCCAAATTGTTATATTCTTCAATAGACTTATATTGTTGACACACTTAGTTGAACCTAATTGTTTTAGGCTTTAATTGTGCAAAACCGAATTGATTTACAATTCCGCATTAAAACTCGTTTTAGCCAAAAGATTTTAAAACCGCCTGTTCACCCCCCCTCTAGTCGGCCTCCTCGATTTTACACCTGTTCTCTTCCCTTGTTCTTACGATTACGTTACATAGTCGTATCTTTGTGTTTTCTTCGTACGACCACCTTAAGTAGTCGTACCTTTCCTTGACTTCCTCAAGACTTCCTCGGGACCTCTTCCTCAGGATCTCCTCCTTAGGACTTCCTCAGGACCTCACTTGACCTCTTCCTCAGGACCTCTTTCTTATTTGTTCTTCATTTGATTTTGCTTCGCTCTCACGTGTAGATTTCGACGACTCAGGAGAGCCCGAGTACTTCAAAGAAGACCCTCAAGCTTTCGAGCAAGGCAAGTTACACCCTTGATCATATTGATCCCAATATATCAAATTATTTAATTTCTGTTTCAAATTATTATTGCATGCTTATTTAAATTCAAGTATTTTAAATCTCTGTCCTAACTTTATAGTTAATCTTGATTCCTTTGTATATCCAAATTTGATTATTGATTCGACCACCCCTTGTCACCATAGTAAGGAGCTAGTTGGTACATTAGTATGAGCTAGCACGTTTTAAAACTCTATGCTTAGTCGAAGCTTAGACCTAAAAATCTTGATTTGGGAGTTTTACTGTCAAAAGACCAATGTTGTCTAAATGTTTAACCATGACATTGGGTTATCGTGGAAGTTTGCAAATGTTTTTTAAAAAACATAGCAAAAAGGAAAATTGGTTTGGACTTGGGCGAATTGGTTGTTTGGATGGGTGCATGTTCGTGCATGGGATCGAGTCATTTCTATGATCGAGGCTCAAGGTTCTGTTGGAAGTCGCCCAAGTTAGTTAAGGACCGGTCTGCGAGCCGCATCTTGCTAGCCCCATCGTGCAACTGCATGTTCTGTGTGGGCAGAACCTGGCTAACTAATTTGTAAAGTTTCACCATGGTCGTTCCATCCGGTTGTGTGTGTGTCTTGACGACCTACTTTTATTTATTCCCACCTAGCGCAAGAGGGGGCTAGGAGCCTGGTGGGTTTGTATCCAAAGGGGGCAAAACCTTAGCGAGGGGGGACTGCGATGGAAGGGTGCATTGTAAAGGCCTTGTCATGTGCTCTAGACCTCTTATCTTCGGTTGTGAGCGGTGGTATCGACGGATGCCAAACAAACTAGAGTGGTCGTGTCATGCGAGTAAAGCTGTACACCTCTGCAGAGTGTAAAACTATTCGAATAGCCGTGTCCATGGTCATGGACATGCTGGCAAAGCCACTCCAAGCTAGATTTTTTGTTTTGTTTTCAAAAGATCTCTTCAAGCTGGTTTTGGATGTCTATCCAAATGGGATTTCGGGCAGGAAGTCTTGTGATAGGAGGGTATCCTTCACCACTTGTTAATGAATGTTATCCAACTATAAAACTGAGATTTAGAAAATGAATTTTAGTTATTGTATATCTGCTTTGGAACTTAGTACATGTATTTGGAAACAAACATGGCTTTACGCAAATCAACTCTATAAACCTTCATTTGAGATATCCTTGTATGCATTGCATTCTGTCAGTTGACGGGTGTGACTTACGAGCACGGTGGTTGTGCTCACGCTTGCTTGATTCATTTGAGCAGGAGAGGACATCTACGAGGAGCTCGAGGACCAGGACGTCTAGGCTACGCCCTCTAGTCGATTGCTTGTGGCGAATCGAGCGGTCTACTCGCTTTTGTTTTCTGCTGTATTTGTTTTGGTTGCCTCTTAAGCGTTCTTATAATCAACTCTGTTGTTAATTAATAAAGTTGTGTTGATGGTTGTTACCATATTTGTTACTGTGTGAGCTAGTTGCTGATCCTTGAGACTAGCTCGGTCTGCACAGAGGACTTCGGGACCTCCCGGTTCCGGTCTTCAGGACCACCCCATGATCTTGGAAGACCTCTCGGGGAGGTCTTGTCCTTACAAGGGTTGGAGGGAAGCGGAGGTGGAGGAGGAGGAGGAGGAGGAGGAGCACAGAGCTGCAGGCAGCGCTAGAGAAGAAGGTGAGGGGGGTAGTGGGTGCGGAGAAGAGATATGAAGAGAGAGAAACGACGCCGTCGGAGGCCGGTGATGGACGACAAGGTGTAGCTATCCCGTTGTGAAATAGAAGGCTTCATTTTTTTCCACTAGTCTTTCCTCTGTCAACCAGATCTCATCATGCAATGATGCTAATCTGATAGCAAACTGCCACTTCCTACACGTGGAACAAAGCCACTAAATCTAGGACACACATTATAAATCCAACCAAGCTTATTAAAACCCTTCTTAGTGCTGCTAGTGCTTGACTAGGTGGCCACTTGGGAGCAGCGAACAAAATCGACGCAGACCGCTACAAATCTAGTGGGCCCACCGCCCCTAAAAACACTGGTGGACCCACATCGGAGGAGGATTTTATTAGATAAGGAGTTCAAGAGGCTCATATGTGCTGTGTAGTTTGCGTTCGCGACCGTAACGCCTCACAGTAACGGCTTTTGGGAAAAGCTTTAGCCGTTTCGGTGGGGCCTTTTTCCGGACAGCTAAGGTACGGGCGGCAAATGGCGGACGGGCGCGTCCACGTCGCGCCGGGCTCTGGTCAATCGTGCCCGCATGTTCGTAAGCCGTGGCAGGTCAGGATTAAATTTTGGTTATAGTGGAGTTGTAACACCGTGATCGTCTTCTCGACGTCGATCTGAGGTCTTGATTGTTCGGCGTCTCACAGAATATTCTATATATATACCTGTATTCTTGATCTCTTAGGTTCGTTGTAAAATCGAAGTAAATGGTGCACCATATATTTGTTTCTACTTTATTCTAACTTTTAGAGAAGAGATAAATCGGTTATATTTTATTATAACTTCTAGAGAAGTTATTTTCCCTGGCTTGTAAAGCAACTCAAACACATAAAAGGTTGATCTAGCTTTTCTATACGACCTGTTTGTCCATATGCAACTGTTCCAAGGTACCAATGGTTGGACCTTAACTAGACTAAAGCTGGGTTTAAAGTTTGGAACTCGCCCAAATTGGGCTTTAACACAAAGCACACACTTACGACAGAGATCAAACCAAAGTTTATCCTATAGAGATACGGGTAGACTACGATAGCAACAATTCAAAATTTCTACCACGTAAACCAGGAAGCCAAGCAAGAAGATCATCATAGATCGTTATCACTAGACGCGCAGAGCAGCGGAAGAAGCGTCAAAGTAGCCTGGTCCAATGAAGAGCACGTCGATGTACTGGTCGTAGTCGATCGTCCAGTGTCCTCGCAAGTTGATCGTCTCCTGCAGCACCTCTGCAGTTCCTTGCGAAGATTGCGGATCGTCCTCAAGCGCAACAACGTAGAAGCGCCTCTATGGTATCCACACGTTCAGGGAAGGAACAACCATACGCCGGTGTGCTAGCACCAAGTCGTACGGCAAGGCTCTCAAGAAGATGGCAGCTAGGGTTTCGGGAGAGCAACTCACGTCAACTCGTCTAACCCCAACAGCCTCATGCATCTCCTTATATAGTGCCCGTGACGGATCCTATCCGAACACGCTTTACAAATCGTATCCATACTGGTTTGTTCCAACCCATTAAGTGTGTGACCCATTAGGTTCATGCGTAGTTCGGTTGTGACTCGGAAACCCTTTCCGACCACGAGTCGTAGCGGTTCCTAGCAGGACATAACGATTCCCGAATACACACAAATTATATCGGACGAACCTTAATGCAATATGATCTACGATCAGGTCCCCATCACTTACGACCAGGTCCTATCTCTATACGACCAGTTCGTATTTGGTCACGACCAACTCGTAACTCCTTACGACTTGGTTTTGACCACTCTGTGATTACGTTCGACCGGCCTACGACTTGCTTGTAGATCTCCATACGACCATCCAGAATCGGTCGAACTAAGCTTACCTACTCATGTAGCCTCACGATATCTGGTTGAACTCAGGAGATGTTGTGTCATCCATGGATCGCTCAATACTTTCTCGATCGAGTATCGAATAACCTTATGTGGTCGAACTCTTGACCACCAAAGGGCATGGCCATGCACTTTCTTTATCCGACCACTTCGAGGGCCCAGATATCTCTCTCTGTTATGTTAGGAGGGCAAATCCCATATCCCACCAGTCACATCCTCCGCATGTTTCATAGCAAACCCAAAGCTACCTTTATAACTAACCGATTTAGTAGCGTTTGGCAACCCCTAAGAGTGCTATTACACATGTAGGAAACTATGCCGATCTCGTGTCTAAGGATTATACATCATCATTGCTTGAGACCAACTAACGACACATAGAATCATAACAATCTCAATAGTGTCTCAAGGTGGGTCTTATCCAACACCATGTTCTCTAACATGTGTCCACATTATCGATTCGATATCTCTATATCTATGACTGGTGAAACATGATCATCAATCAGGTAATCTACTAGTGAGCTTTGGCATCACTGCTAGAAGATTAGTGAATTCGGTAAGCAACCCTTTGCTAATCATATCTCTATATGACTCTTGTTGTTGGGCAAGATCTCTATGCTTCTAAGACCCAACCCTATGCCCCAAGGTCCATAACCGTTATGATGACCTTGTCAAGTTAAACCAATGCAATGCTTGTAAGTGTCCGACACAAACCCATCTAGTCAAGGAAAGTTAATGGCATTCCGCTTTAGCAAGACCTACCATTAAAATACAAGACTTTTGATGGTGTAGCTTATTGGAAGGGCATCAATTTAACTTAACATTATATGAAGGAATTTTACTTTCATCATGTTAAAAGCATCTAATGAAAACATGACTAAAAAGCATAACAGGAATAAACACAAACATTCACAGATAATCATATCACTGTGAAATAGTATGGCCCTTAACATGACGATCTCCATCAGTATGCTTCCTGTCCTCCGACCACCATGCTTGAAGTCTCCGACCGCATTCATCTACTAAGCAATTACTCCTAAGAGCTAGTAATGAATTACATAGGATATTATCAAGCATCACATGCTCAAGACGCAGATTATATATTATAATATGTAGCTCGATGGCTATCTCACAACATGACACGAGATCATGAAAATCCATACATGCATCACATAAACAATGGGCCATACTATTCACATCAATCCCTGCTGAAAAGCATCTAGGCCCCTAAAAATTGTTTTGGTAATTAATGACAATATGTGATTATGGGATTAACAAGTTTATTGAGTATTTACAAGGTTAAGTCCCATTGGTGAATTTGTTAACACAAGGATGCATGCCAAAGGAGAATATGAAGATCCACAAGACTCAAAGATGTACAAATAGTCTAGGTTCCTCTTCTTCCATTTTACTGGGTCTTAGGAGTTTAGTTGGAAGACCGGATTATAGGATAAATGCCGTACTATTAAGAGGATCAAAGCTAGTAGTTTGACAAAGATGTTCTTGTGGCATATGGATCAATTTAGGACCATGCATGCATTTGAATTTGGAATTTAAATTGATTTGAGTGGTTTTGAACTTATCCACAAATCGGTCGTCTCACCTGGTGAAATCGGTTGTACCGGATTGCGGTCGTTCAAATTTGTGCGGCGGTTCAATAAAACCAATAGCTCTGCAAATATGACTTAAACCCTCTCATAGAAATCGGTCGCGTCGTCTGCGTTTAACTGGATCGTCTGCGTTTTGCGGCCGTTCCGATTTTTATGAGCCGTTCAATAAAAAGTAACAAGTGTAAAATCTGCTCAGAACTCTTCTCGAAATCGGACGTTCGATTTTGGGAACGGTTGTACCGCTGCGGTCATTCCGATTTTTGTATGCGGTTCAATATTTCCGAACCCTTGCAAATCTTGACCGATTCATGAAACCCTACGATCGGTCGTGCTGCTTCGCTTAATCGGACAACCGGGAAATCGGACGTCATCGCGACCTTACTGCGGTCGTTCGACCGGGAGTTCAACGGCTAGTAAATCTTTTTAGTATCTGCTGAGCCGTTGGCATCGCGTTGACCGAGGCGATGCGACCGCACCTTTGCTCGCGATCGTTCGATTTTCCCGAAAGTTGGGGATTCGCTCAACGGTCTTTTGTTGGTGTGGGCTATAAATACCCCCCCAACTGCTCTAGACAAGGGCTGGAGTTCTTTGAACATTCATAGAGCCTTGAGAGCTTAGTGCACCCACTCAACACTCAAAACCTCTTGTGCATTCATTGTGAGTTTGTTGAGATTCACTCAAGTGCATTCATACTCCTAGTTGATCCATTTGCACTTAAGTGCGGTCAAGTGAAGACCGGTGATCTATTACTCTTGGAGTGTTGCCGCACTCCTAGACGGCTTGGCGGAGAGCACGGTGATCTCTTCAAGAAGATTGTGAAGAGGCCCGTGCAAGCTTGTGAGTGGTTGGTGTTCGCCATCTCCTGGAGTGGAGGAAGAACAACCATAGTGATCGAGGAAGGCTTAATTGTGGAGCCGGCTTGAGGTGTCAAGCTTCCTCAACGTGGACTAGTGAAGACCGCAAGTCTTCGATACCACGGAAAAACATCTTTGTGTCTTTGTGGTTATTTCTAGTCTTTACATTTCGCATTTATATTTCTAGCTTGTTTATTGTGATTAAATAGCTTAGCTAGAAGTATAACTTGTTTAGACTAAGATATTAATTGGCTTAAATTGTTAAATTGTTAAAAGTTTAAAACCTCCTATTCACCCCCTCTAGTCGGTTATCCTTGATCCTACAAGTGGTATCGAGCTTGGTCTCTCATTAATCTAGACTTAACCGCCTAAGAGAGAAAAGGATGGCTAGTGAGGAATCGCTATAGGAAAGGCTCCTTTCTTTGATGGCTCAAATTATGCTTATTGGAAAATTAAAATGTCAATCTATTTAAAGGCCATGAGTCCTAAAATTTGGAAAATCGTAAATGAGGGTTACGTTATGCCTCTTAATCCACTACTCCCACGGAGCAAGAGGAGCGTAATGGTCATTTAGATGCCCAAGCTATGAATGCTCTATTTGGAGCTTTGAGCGGATGAGTTCAATAGAGTGAGTAACTTGGAGAACGCCATACTATTTGGACCACTCTCTCGAAATCCATGAGGAACATCCACGGTCAAAGAAGCCAAATTGCATAGGCTTCGGATTAAATATGAGACATTCATGATGTTGCCTAATGAAAACATCAATGAGATGTATTCAAGACTCAACAACATTGTGAATGAGCTCAAAGGCCTTGGGACTAACCTTCTTGATGTTGATATTGTGCGCAAGATGCTTAGGGCTCTCCGGATAAATATGAGACGCGTTGGTGGCGCTTATTTTCAACTCACCCGAGTTGCCAAGGATGACACCAACGGGGCTTTTGGGCAACCTCATCACAAATGAGTTGTTCAAAAAGGATAAGGAAGAGCTATTGGAGACATCTTCATCAAAGAAGAAGATCACCGCTTTCAAAGCCGAAGCGGAATCAAGTGATGATGAGAAGGAAGAAGATGAATCCGACGAGGAGTATGCACTCCTTGTGAGAAAAATGAAGAGGTTCATGAAGAGACGCCCAAATCGAAGCTACAACTTTGACAAGTACAAGAAGGGCAATCCTCAAGTGATAAGAACTGTTATAGCAACATTCGATGCTATAATTGCGAAGAGAAGGGCACATTGCTTCCGTTGCCCCCAAAAGAAGGACGACAAGGACAAGTCATTCAAGAAGAAGGAGTACAATGGCAAGAAGAAGCTTTTCAAGAAGCTTCACAAAGGTGGTAAGCATGAAGCCCACATTGGAGAGTGGGATTCAAATGATGAGTCAAGCGACTCGATTCCGATGAGGAAGAGTTCCCCAAGAAGAAGGGACTAGTCGGCATCGCTATCAAAGAAGCTCCTTCGCTATTCTCTACTCCTACTTGCCTCATGGCAAAAGGAGATAAGGTAAGACCCTTTATTAGTGACGAACCAACTTATGATGAATTAATGGATATGCTTGATGATTTAAATGAATATCTTGGAAAAGAAAAATCAAAATATAAAGTCTTAAATAAAGAATACTTTACTCTAAAAGATTCTTATATGGAGCTTAAGGAAACTCACAACTTGCTTATCCAAGAAAATTCACATAAGTCTTGTTCTAGTATAGGGATTACATGCGATATTATTAATAAAATGCCTAGTATAGAAATTGCTAAGACTAGTGCATCCACTTCATGTGATGACCTACTTGCTATGCCATGTTGCTCTAGTGTTGATTCAAATGTTAACTTAGCAAATGCTTGTGATCCTTTGCTCATTGTTGAAAATCATGAACTAAAAATACAAGTGACCAAGCTAAGCAAGAGCTTGGAAAGATGTTTTAAGGGTAAGGCCACTCTTGACAAGCTCTTAAGCGAGCAAAGATGTTCATTCAACAAGGAAGGTCTTGGGTATGTGCCTAAGAAAGGTAAGAAGCCGATAAATAAGCCTACAAGTTTTGTGAGGCAAAATGGTAGGTATTGCTATAAGTGCCGGGAAATAGGACATATGCAACAAAATTGTCCTAAGGGTAAGGTTCCATCTCTTGGTATATATGATTCATGCTATATGCTTAGAAAATCTAAGAATGGTAAAGTAATTGCTCATTTTGTTGGCACTTCAATTATGGGCGCTAAAAAGAATGCTATTTGGGTGCCTAAATCCTTGGTTACTAACCTCCAAGGACCCAAACAAATTTGGGTACCTAAAAGAACTTAACTCTTGTTTTGTAGGTGAACTATAAGACCGGTGGAAAACATTGGGTGCTTGATAGTGGATGCACTCAACACATGACCGGTGATAGAAAAATGTTCACCACATTCGAGAATGGAAAAGGAGTAGACAAGATCACTTTTGGCGATAATAGCAAAGGAAAGGTATTAGGATTGGGTAAAATCGCTATCTCAAATGACCTCTCCATTTCTAATGTTTCTCTAGTAGAATCATTAAACTTTAACTTGCTATCCGTTGCTCAAATCTGTGATCTTGGACTAATTTGTTCTTTCTCAAGTGAAGGTGTAACCATATCTAATGCAAAGGATAGCTCTTTAGCTTTCAAAGGCTTTAGATTTGGAAATCTCTATTTGGTTGATTTTAGTTCAAGTGATTCTTGTTTAAAGACTTGTTTAATGGCAAAAACCTCATTGGGTTGGCTTTGGCATAGAAGGCTAGCTCATGTTGGAATGATTCAACTTAAAAAGCTTTTCAAACATGATTTAGTTGTTGGCTTGAAAGATGTGAAGTTTGAGAAAAATAGACTTTGTAGTGCTTGTCAAGCCGGTAAGCAAGTCGCTAATTCTCATCCTCCAAAAGTATCATGTCAACTTCTAGACCATTGGAACTCTTACATATGGATTTGTTTGGGCCAACAACCTATAAGAGTATCGGGGTAATAGCTATTGTTTAGTCATTGTGGATGATTACTCTAGATATACATGGGTATTCTTCCTAGATGATAAAAGTGAAACTTCCGGATTTTCAAAAGATTTGCAAAAGGGCTCAAAATGAATTTGATTTCAAAATAAAGAAAATCCGAGTGATAATGGTACCGAGTTCAAAAATACTAAAGTGGAAGACTTTTGTGATGAACTTGGTATAAAGCACTAACTTTCCACAACCTACACTCGGAGCAAAATGGAGTTGTAGAAAGAAAAATCGTACATTAATTGAAATGGCTAGGACAATGCTTGATGAATTTAATACTTAGATAGTTTTTGGGCGGAAGCTATTAACACCGCTTGTCATGCCATAAATCGCCTTTATTTGCATCGCTTTTGAAAAAGACTTCCTATGAGCTTATTGTAGGAAGAAACCGAACATCTCTTATTTCCAGTCTTTGGTTGTAAGTGTTATATTTTAAAGAAGGGTGTTCGTCTTTCAAAATTCGATAGTCGTTGTGATGTTGGTTTCTTGCTTGGTTACTCCTCAAATAGCAAGGCTTATCGTGTCTTTAACAAAAACTCCGGTTTAGTTGAAGAAAGGCACGATGTGCAATTTGATGAAACTAACGGCTCTCAAGAAGAGCAAGAGAACTTGGATGATGTGGGTAATGAAGCTTTGAGAAAAGCTATGGAGCATATGCAAATAGGTGACATCAAGCCCGAAGATGATCCATCATCTTCTACTCAAGTTGAGGCTCCAACCTCTTCCACTAATCAAATACAAATTGATGAAGAGGAAAATGTGGAAGATGATCAACCATCCAACCTACCACCAAGAATTCACAATGCTATTGCTAAAGATCATCCAATAGATCAAATATTGGGTGATGTAAGTAAAGGTGTTCAAACTCGATCTCAGATTGCTTCTTTTTGTGAACATTACTCTTTTGTCTCTTCTATTGAGCCAAAGCATGTAGAAGAAGCACTTGAAGATCCGGATTGGGTGAATGCTATGCATGAAGAACTCAATAACTTCACCCAAACCAAGTTTGGACTTTGGTGGATCGACCCAAGGAACAAAACATTATTGGTACAAAATGGATCTTTAGAAACAAACAAGATGAAAATGGTTTGGTTGTTCAAACAAAGCAAGATTGGTCGCTCAAGGATATTCACAAGTTGAAGGTTTGGATTTTGGTGAAACTTTCGCTCCGTAGCTAGACTTGAGTCAATTCGATATTACTTGCTTTTGCATCATGCTTTGATATTAAATTATTTCAAATGGATGTTAAAAGTGCTTTCTTAAATGGTGAAATATCCGAACTTGTCTTTGTTGAACAACCTCCGGTTTTGAAGACCCTAACAATCCTAATCATGTCTATAAACTCTCCAAGGCGCCTATGGTCTTAAACAAGCTCCTAGAGCATGGTATGAACGCATTAGAGATTTTTTAATCTCAAAAGGATTCAAAATCGGAAAATTGATTCAACATTATTCACTAAAGTTCTTGATGGTGAATTCTTTGTATGTCAAATTTACGTTGATGATATCATATTTGGGTCTACTAATCAAGACTTTTGCAAAGAATTTGGTGATATGATGTCTAGGGAATTTGAAATGTCCATGATTGGAGAATTGAGCTACTTCCTTGGACTTCAAATCAAGCAACTCAAAGATGGGACTTTCATAAGTCAAGCCAAATGCGTAAAGGATTTACTTAAAAGGTTTGGAATGGAAGACATAAAGCCCATCAAGACTCCCATGGCTACAAATGGTCATCTTGATCTAAATGAGGGAGGTAAATCGGTAGATTTAAAGCTTTATAGATCTATGATTGGTAGTTTGCTTTATCTTACCGCATCTAGGCCCGATATCATGTTTAGTGTTTGCATGTGTGCACGTTTTCAAGCAACTCCAAAAGAGTGTCATTTGATGGCCGTTAAAAGAATACTAAGATATTTAAAGCATTCCTCAAGCATTGGCCTTTGGTTCGAAAGGTGCTAAATTTGATTTAATTGGATATGCCGATTCGATTATGCGGGTTGTAAAGTGGATAGAAAAAGCACCTCGGCGATTGTCAATTTTAGGAGATCTTTAGTATCATGGTCATCCAAGAAACAAAATTCCGTAGCATTATCCACCGCCAAGCGAATATGTCTCATGGAAGTTGTTGTGCTTTCGATTGCTATGGATGAGGCAAACATTGATGGACTATGGAATTACATTTGATAAAATGCCTCTCTTGTGTGACAATGATAGTGCGGTAAAAATTGCTAATAATCCTGTTCAACACTCAAGAACCAAGCATATAGATATCCGCCACCATTTCTTGAGAGATCATGTGAGCAAGGGAGATATTGAAATTAGCCACATAAGAACCGAGGACCAATTAGCGGATATTTTCACCAAGCCATTAGATGAAGGCCGCTTCTGCAAATTGAGGAATGAGTTAAATATCATAGACCATTCTAATGTTGTTTGAACTCTTGCCTCTTGTCATTGTGCTTCATTTGATGTTATTTGAGTATTTTATGAAAATAATTTTCAAAATCTTTATTAAAAATAGCTATGATCATAAAAAAAATTAATTATGTTCCTATATAGACAATAGTCTATTCTTTGCACAGTGATCCTTAAAGTTATGTTATTGAGTGCAAAACTAGGGATCATTTGCAAAATAATCTCAGTTCCTAGAAAATTCTGGAATTCCCAGGATAATCGGAACAACCGGCGTTATACTCGCGGTACGACCTCAGTGCGGTACGACCGGAGTTGTAACATCGGTGCGTCCGGGGTGCGGAACGACCGACGGCTTGTGGCCGGAACGACCGCGTCAGTTTGGGAGAGGAAAATAACTCCCTGCGGTTATTTTTTTTCTACCCCTTTAACCCCCAAACGGTGCGTCCGTTCTTCGTCCTCGCCTCTCTCTCTACCAGTCGCCTCAAACTCCTCCTCAAATCCTATCGAAGCTTTTCAATCCTTTGATTCCTCGTGTTGCTCGCCTCCCGGGGTTCTTCTCCTCCGAATCTTAAGGTAAAATGTTGATTGATTCACGTTTTATCTCCTTTTGAAACCCTAGGAGTCCGTGTTTAGGGTTTGATGAAAATGCTTTGAAATTTCTGTAGTTCTAAGGATTAAAAGTTGTTTTGGTGTACTATGATGTTTAAGATCGATCCTTGGATTCATTCCTCGAAAAATCACCAAAACGCACAATTTTATCAACCCTAGAAGTCGGTCAGATAATCGAACGTCCGGTTCTTGAGCGCTGAACGATCAGAGTAGTCGGTCGCATCGCCAATGAACGACGATGCGACCGATTGTCCCGACGTAAAACAGAATTTCAACTCTTTTCATCAATCCAATTTCAATCATCCCTTTGATTATCCCGTAACATATTCTCGGTTACAAGATGACTAGGATGAGGTGCTCGACAAGGAAATCACATGGACCTCCTCGCGGACAATCTTCGCCGCAATCTTCGCCGCTCCTTCCGAGTCACCACCTCGACGCCGCAAGGCAACTCCTCAAGCAAACCGACTTCGGTCGATTAAATCGGAAGGTTGTTCAAGGAAAGGCAAAGCACCACTCCGACTCGAGATCAAGCAAGTGATGATTATCGTTCAGATGAGGACACTCACCGAGCATGATTCTCCAAAGACGCACAGAGGGCACTTTTGATAACTTGGGAACTCCTCCACCATCTCCTCGTGGATCTGCGACTCTGTCGGCGGATGACTATGCTATCAAAAGGCATGTCAATCAAGATCTTCGCAAGGTCGACTCTATCAATCCAAGATTCCACACTACTTTTCAAGAGCAAGTTTATGAGCAATGCTATGGAAGGAAATGTAAAATTTGTCGATCATAAGTGGATTAAGTGGTCATACCGAATGACTTGGATAAATATAGTGGAGTATATCGGTTGTTCCGTCAGTAAGTCTTCATGACCTTGTGAGCTTGAGCAAAATTATGATGATGAACTCGATTCGCGGCTTTTACGCCACAAGACATGTATCACCGATCTACAATCTTTGAGATGGATTTACGTGGCTAGAGATTTGCAAAGCACTAAGGAAGAATTTGAGCAAATCTTAAATGTAAGGTCCAAATCTTGGGAGAAGATCTTTGTGATCTGCTTTGCTTGCTCCAAATTTTGGTCGAATACTATGACTCAAATGTCAAATGCAAGCTTGGAACCATCACCGACTAAAGCCGTAAGTGAGTATGATTAACGAATTATCAATCACACCTTTTATCCTAAGAGTGGCAATTTTGATGCTATCGGGGACACGCCGGAACATAATAGACCACATTATGAGAGGTGTCAAGTTTGATGTAGTGGATGTCATTCTCCAAGGCATAGTGTCATCTAAGAATGATAGGGTAAAGAGGATATACTATGCACCCTATATCATGGCCTTGATTTCTCGAAGATTACTTTTCGTGGTGGTCTTGGTTCAGTTCACAAATCTTATAGACCACGAGATGTTGTTCCTCCTCGACCACCGCCGAGAATGATCCTATTGTCAAGCCGTGCCCTCATCACGATCCAAATATTCTTCAAGGTTCCATTGCTCGATTCTTGAAAACCAAAGAACTTATTCTCACCAAGCGCAAGAAATGAAGCATGCTCAAATAGAATTTCAGATCGAGGTCACTAATAAGTTGGTCGACATGGAGTTAGTGAGAGATGACTTTCACAATGAGGTTCACAACAGATGGTCTATGGTGGAGAGTATCGATGACATTGAGAAGTTATCGCAGCTCCTTATCGATTTGCTTACACTCGCCGCCATCATACTTCGCTTGAGACTCAGCTCTGTTACTCCTCCAGCTCCAGTAGCTCAGATCCTCCTCCAGCTCCACCTCAGATCCTCCTCCTGCCCAGCCTCTCGAGATCCATCTTCACTCCTCCTCGAACAGTCACTACTTCTCAGATGCCTCCTCCGGTCCCAGCTTCTCGAGATTCCTCTCCTATTCCCGCCAGATGACGCCCTCCTCCTCGGATCCCGTTATCTCGAGTTACTTTTGGTATCTTGATGCCAAAGGGAGAGAAGAAGAAGTGAAAAGATATAGAAGACATAGTTTTAGGGGGAGCAAGCGCAAGCTTTTTCTACTATAGTTATATTTGGGCTTATATGTATTATTAGTTCTGTTGAACTTGTGTGCTTGTAATAGTTTTTATTATGTTTCTCAGCTTGTTGAACTTGTGGATGATGTCCTGTTATTATCTTAAATGCAATTTCAGATTTCGTCATATTTATCTATTGCATCTCCTCAAGCTCATAGTTGTTAAAGAAGCTCGCCAAAATTTCATATTATCACTTCATGTGCTCGCTAAACTCTTTATCTTTATATGCACATATTTAGGGGGAGCTATCTTTAAAATGGACTTAACAAGAAAATAATTCTCATTCATTTGTACTCATTATAAGAATTATGTTTTTGTGAAGTCGCAAATGTAATATACAATCTTGTTATATTCAAACCAATCTTTTCACAATTGTTTAGTGTTGTCATCAATTACCAAAAGGGAGATTGAAAAGCATCTAGGCCCCTAAAATTGTTTTGGTAATTAATGACAATATGTGATTATGGGATTAACAAGTTTATTGAGTATTTACAAGGTTAAGTCCCATTGGTGAATTTGTTAACACAAGGATGCATGCCAAAGGAGAATATGAAGATCCACAAGACTCAAAGACAGTACAAATAGTCTAGGTTCCTCTTCTTCCATTTTACCGGGTCTTAGGAGTTTAGTTGGAAGACCGGATTATAGGATAAATGCCGTACTATTAAGAGGGATCAAAGCTAGTAGTTTGACAGCATGTTCTTGTGGCATATGGATCAATTTAGGACCATGCATGCATTTGAATTTGGAATTTAAATTGATTTGAGTGGTTTTTGAACTTATCCACAAATCGGTCGTACCGCCCGTGAAATCGGTTGTACCGGATTGCGGTCGTTCCGAAATTTGTGCGGCGGTTCAATAAAACCAGTAGCTCTGCAAATATGACTTAAACCCTCTCATAGAAATCGGTCGTATCGTCTGCGTTTCAACGGCCGCATCGCTTTCTTGATCGTTCGATTTTTATGAGCCGGTTCAATAAAAACAGAACAAGTGTAAAATCTGCTCAGAAACTCTTCTGGAAATCGGACGTTCCGATTTTGGGAACGGTTGTACCGGCCTGCGGTCATTCCGATTTTTGTATGCCGGTTCAATATTTCCAGAACCCTTGCAAATCTTGAGCAGTTCGCGAAACCCTACGATCGGTCGTACCGTTCGTTTAATCGGTACAACCGGGGAAATCGGACGTACCGCGACCTTGCCTGCGGTCGTTCCGACTGGGAGTTCAACGGCTAGTAAATCTTTTTTTAGTATCTGCTGTAGCCGTTGGCATCGCGTTGACCCGAGGGCGGTACGACCGCACCTTTGCCTGCGGTCGTTCCGATTTTCCCTGAAAGTTGGGGATTCGTCTCCAACGGTCTCTTTTGTTGGTGTGGGCTATAAATACCCCCCCAACTGCTCTAGACAAGGGCTGGAGTTCTTTGAACATTCATAGAGCCTTGAGAGCTTAGTGCACCCACTCAACACTCAAAACCTCTTGTGCATTCATTGTGAGTTTGTTGAGATTCACTCAAGTGCATTCATACTCCTAGTTGATCCATTTGCACTTAAGTGCGGTCAAGTGAAGACCGGTGATCTATTACTCTTGGAGTGTTGCCGCACTCCTAGACGGCTTAGCGGAGAGCACGGTGATCTCTTCAAGAAGATTGTGAAGAGGCCCTGCAAGCTTGTGAGTGGTTGGTGTTCGCCATCTCCTGAGTGGAGGAAGAACAACCATAGTGATCGAGGAAGGCTTAATTGTGGAGCCGGCTTGAGGTGTCAAGCTTCCTCAACGTGGACTAGTGAAGACCGGCAAGTCTTCGATACCACGGAAAAACATCTTTGTGTCTTTGTGGTTATTTCTAGTCTTTACATTTCCGCATTTATATTTCTAGCTTGTTTATTGTGATTAAATAGCTTAGCTAGAAGTATAACTTGTTTAGACTAAGATATTAATTGGCTTAAATTGTTAAATTGTTAAAAAGTTTAAAAACCTCCTATTCACCCCCCTCTAGTCGGTTATCCTTGATCCTACACCTGCAAAAACAAGTTACGCATAGAGTCCAATTCTATCGGGCGACATGAACACATACTGCCTATAACGCGCGGTACGATTGGCCAGCACGGCGGTCCCGCTAGCCGGTTAGCGGGCGGGGTTCGAAGAGGCAGCGTCCCTCGCTGGTCATCGGATTCACGTTTCCGAGCTTTGGAAATCATCGGATTAATCATATTAACCCTATTCCAGACCAATCTCATTACTGCCTTGATACGACCACATAATGCGGCATACTTCGATGGCGGAATTCCGACCGGTAGGAGTATCATGCAAGGTAGTCGAAAACAAGTCGAGTGAATCATCTGATGCTCTTAATCTATACCTCCTCTTATACCCATCTACTACCACCGAAAACTGATCGATCTTATCGACCAGGGCCTAGGTTACCAGACCCGACCAGTAATAGATCCAATCTACTACTACCACATATCAAGTATATCCGACCGATCCAGATCAAAAACTACGCAAGATGGCTCTGACACCACTGTAGGGATACGGGTAGGCTACGATAGCAACAATTTAAAATTTCTACCTCGTAAACCAGGAAGCCAAGCAAGAAGATGATCATAGATCGTTACCACTAGACACGCAGAGCAGCGGAAGAAGCGTCGGAGCAGCCTGGTCCAATGAAGAGCGCGTCGATGTACTGGTCGTAGTCGATCGTCCAGCGTCCTTGTGAGTCGATCATCTCCTACAACACCTCTGCAGTTCCTTGCGAAGATTGCGGATCGTCCTCAAGCGCAACAACGTAGAAACGCCTCTATGGTATCCACACGTTTAGGGAAGGAACAACCGTACACCGGTGTGCTAGCACCAAGTCGCACGACAAGGCTCTCAAGAAGATGGCGGCTAGGGTTTCGGGAGAGCAACTCACATCAACTCGTCTAACCCCAACAGCCTCATGCATCTCCTTATATAGTGCCCGTGACGGATCCTATCCGAACACGCTTTACGAATCGTATCCGTACTAGTTTGTTCCAACCCATTAAGTGTGTGACCCGTTAGGTTCATGCGTAGTTCGGTTGTGACTCGGAAACCCTTTCCGACCACGAGTCGTAGCGGTTCCTAGCAGGACATAACGATTCCCGAATACACACAAATTATATCGGACGAACCTTAATGCAATATGATCTATGACCAGTGTCCTATCACTTACGACTGTGTCCTATCTCTATACGACCAGCGTATTTGGTCACGACCAACTCGTAACTCCTTACAACTTGGTTTCACCACTCTGTGATTACGCTCGACCGCCTCTCGACTTGCTTGTATCTCCATACGACCAGTCCGTAACTGGTCGAACTAAGCGACCTACTCATGTAGCCTCAGATATCTGGTTGAACTCCAGGGGAGATGTTGTGTCATCCATGGACTGTTCAATACTTTCTCGATCGAGTATCGAATAACCTTATGTGGTCGAACTCTTTGACCACCAAAGGCATGGCCATGCACTTTCTTTATCCGACCACTTGAGGGCCCAGAGATATCTCTCTGTTATGTTAGGAGGGCAAATCTCATATCGACCAATCACATCCCTCCGCATGTTTCATAGCAAACCCGAAAGCTACCTTTATAACTAACCAGTTACGAGTAGCGTTTGGCAACCCCTAAGAGTGCTATTACACATGTAGGAAACCATGCTGATCTCAGGTCTAAGGATTATACATCATCATTGCTTGAGACCAACTAACGACACATAGAATCATAACAATCTCAATAGTGTCTCAAGGTGGGTCTTATCCAACACCATGTTCTCTAACATGTGTCCACATTATCGATTCGATATCTCTATATCCATGATTGGTGAAACATGGTCATCAATCAATACATATGCTGGTCGTAGAGTCACTAGTGTTCCGACCAGTGACTTTCGACCAGGGATATCTTTTAGAACGACATCATCATAAGTTAAAAGAGCTTCACCAACAAGTCACATACTCATTTAATCTTCATAACTGATGATTCATTCATGGAACAAGATAACATATTATCAAATATTGTGAACATAATGAAATATAATCATCTCTATGATTTATTCTAGGGCATATTTCCAACATATCCTGCAGATCCTCAGCAATGCAGCATGACACACACCGAGGCATCCCTGTGCGGGCTGGCTCTGGTGGACGCTAGAGCACTGAAGCTCCCTTTGCCGCAGCAGCAACAAGTCGGCGAAGGGGGTGGGAGAGGCGGTTCCCAGCTAGTAGTAGCTCTGGTGAACGCCAGAGCATGCCAGAATGGTGGGTCATCTCCTGCTCACAAGGAGGCCCAAATGGCCGGCTTGTCCTGGGCTCCCGGCTTGCCTGTCTGCCCCTTGGCTCGGTGCGCTTTCCCACGTCCTGATGGTAACGGAGGTTAGGGGACGCCGTATCCGTTTTGATAAGATAACATAGTTATATAAGTCATCTGTCATGCGCCTCTAACGTATCTATCGCAGATATCTTGGGCTCTGTGCTTGAACCCCCTACCTGAGCACTTGACATAAGAATCTGATGTTTTTTTCTTCCAAATCGTAATTCGCAAGTTGCGTCGTCTACTGTTCTTTGTTTAATATTGGCACTAGCTCATTTTGGACCATAGGTATTGTTGGGAGGGTCCCCGTGTCTACCTAGGTCGACGTATACGCCAGTTTGACCAACATCAACGAAGAGATAGTAACGTAGCATGATGGTTACACGAAAGAGCGACGACACGAACCATTGCCTCGGTTCCGTAACCAAGTCTCTCTACGCGGCTGGCTAGCATAAAGCCTCCCTACGCAGCTGGCAAGCGTAAAACATTTCTACGCAGTCGGCACGTGTAACATCAACCGTTAGGCTAGGCATAGGTGGCCCCACCTGTAACACCCCGACCCGCCACCTGGGTCCGGAATGCTACCACTACACATAATCATTACAAACTTTGCGCAACCAAATTAACAATTGAACATATTACAACAACAAAAGTGGAACATCCAGAGAGAAAGGTTTGCATGAGACTACGTGTGACGTGGATGATCTACTCTCCCTTCCCGAAGCATGTCACTTGCAGCGATCACCTAAAAAAACATTAACAAGCAAGGGTGAGTCCGAAGACTCATCAAGCACATAATAGAGATGATAAACTCTGCCATACCAACAAACATAACCATGTCATTATTTCCACCATTAGCTTTCCATTAGTGTAATTCATCCTTATTCTACATGCTCATTCGATCATTGCATTGTCCATACATGCGAATGCACCATCATTTCTTCCCTCTTTTCTTTCCTTTTTCTTTCCTTTCCTTTTTTCCTCTCCTCTCTTTTCCTTATCTCTTTCGGCCAGCTTCCCTTTCCCCATTCTCCTGCATCTCACCCCTTTTCTTCACTTCACCGCCGCCTCCCCTTCGGCTCTCCCGCCTCATTGCTCCTCAGCCTCCTCTGCAAGACGCCGCACCTAGCCGCCGCCGGCAGGTGGCCTGTGCAACACTCTAGCACCGCCAGCTCCCCTGCGCCCGGCGCTTGAAAGCAGCTCGGCTCGTCCGATGTCTTGCCAGCCACTCGACTCACACCTCTTCCCTGCGTTGCCCAGCCTCTGCATGGCTTCGTCCCTAACGCCGCCGCTCGGTCCGCTATGGCCCGCTCGGCACGCCGCCGCCTCCGACTCCTCCCCACGCGACGTCACCTCGCCCTGGCTCGGCCTCCGGCCGCCCACCGCCTCCCCTCAGTGCCGCTGCAGTGCCGCCTCTCCCTCGGCTCGCCTCCAGTATACCCCCTTCCCCCTCCCCCCCTTGTCCTCTAGTGGCTCGGTTGCCTTCGGTGGCGAAGGAATGATGGGAGGAGAGGTTGGCCTGTGGGCTTGGTCTTATCCCCCCCTCTCTATCTCTCTCTCTCCATCTCGCTCTCTACCTCTCTCTCTCTCTGGAGGCTCTTACTGTGGGGAGGTAATTGGTAAAAACTCATTCTCATTGTTACTTTTACTCACATTGCATTCTACTGGCATTACATTCCACCCCCCTTAACAGAATTCGACCTCGAATTCTGGTATCCAACAATCCACACATCGGAACAAGATGAAACAATTGTACATAAAATAACTCTAACTCGTACCCATAGTGAACAACTCCGGGTACTTCTCGTGCATGCGAGACTTCAATTCCCAAGTCGCTTCTCGCTCAGTTTAATGCGACCAAAGCACCTTAACATACTTTATCGATCTGTGCCTCAGCACCTTCTCCGATTCCTCTAGAATCCAAACTGGACAGGACTTGAAGGTGAGGTCTTGCTTAAGGGACAACGGTTCTAGCACGATCTCATGCTCTGGATCCCTTAAGTACTTTCTCAATATAGAATCATGAAACACATTGTGCACTCCTTGCATGGACTCAGGAAGGTCCAGACGATATGCCAACTTTCCAATTCGTGCTAGAATCGGAAATAGCCTAATGTACCGTGGCTAAGCTTCCCTTTGGTACCAAATCGCACAGCTCCTATAGTGGGAGACACTCTCAGGAGCACCTGATCCCCTATTTTTGGCTCTAAGTCGCGCCTCCTCACATCCACATAGCTTTTCTACCTACTCTGGGCAGCTAGCAAATTCTGTCTAATCTTCGCCACTCGTTTCACTGTTTGTTGGACCCTATTCGGACCCAGAACAGCCTTCTCGCCTACGGCATCCCAACAAAGTGGCGATCTACACTTCCATCCATACAGAACCTCGAATGGCGCTGCCCGAACACTGGAGTGGTAGCTGTTATTGTAGGCAAACTCCACGAGTGCCAGATAATCCTCCTAGCTACCTTTCCAGGACAAAGCACAGGACCTCAGCATGTCCTCTAGTGTTTGAATGATGCGTTCGGACTGCCCATCCGTTTGTGGGTGGAATGCGGTACTAAACTGGAGCTTCGTACCCAGTGCATCCTGCAAACTCGTCCAAAACATGGAGACAAACTTGGCATCTCTGTCAGAAACTATCGTCTTGGGCACACCATGCAACCTCACTATCTCACGCACATAAATGGGTGCCAAGTCACTTGCCAAATTCGTTGTACGAATAGGGATGAAGTGCGCGGATTTACTAAATCGACCCACCACTACCCAAATTGCGTCCTTACCTCACTGGGTACGAGGTAAGCTGACTACGAAATCCATGGTAATGTCATCCTATGGCCACTGAGGAACATCCAAATGCTGCAATAGTCCAGTGGGACGCTTATGCTCAGCCTTCACTTGCTAGCAAACCCCACAAAATGCCACATATCGAGCAACATCCACCTTTATTCTCTTCCACCAGAATCTCTTTTCAAATCCCGATACATCTCGGTCTCGCCAGGATGTACCGTGTACGGGGTACAATGAGCCTCTCCCAATATATCATCCTTGACTTGAGCCTTTTGTGGCACGCAAAGACGGCCCTTAAACAGTAATGCGCCCGACTCATCAAGGCTAAAGTTCCCCCTTTTCCCCTTCATCAAGGCGCTTCCTCACTTGTTGAAGCAACCGATCATGTTGCTGCGCTTCTCTCACTCGCTCTGGAATCGCCAATTCCAACAGCAGCTGCATCTCAGCTGGTGCTGTACCAACATAACAATAAGTTATTTCCATTCGTTCGAAGTCAGTAATAAGATAATATAGAGTAGAGGGTGTCTCCTTGCGACTAAAGGCATCTGCAATCACATTCACCTTGCCCGGATGGTATTGGATAGTGAGATCATAATCCTTGATCAGTTCCAGCCACCTTCTTTGCCTCAAATTCAACTCTTTCTGCGTAAAGATGTGCTTGAGGCTCTTGTGATCAGTAAAGATATCACAGGACTCTCCATACAAATAGTGCCTCCAAATCTTTAGAGCAAAAACCACTGCGACTAGCTCTAAATCATGAGTAGGGTAATTCTGCTCATGCTTCTTCAACTGTCGTGAGGCATACGCAATTACTTTGCTATCTTGCATGAGCGCGCAACCCAGACCCACTCGCGAGGCGTTCGAGTAAACTATGAAACACTGCCTTGGCTCAGGGAGGATGAGAACAGGGGCAATAACTAACTTTTCTTTGAAAGTGTAGAAGTTGCACTCGCATTCATTGGCCCACGGGGATTTCACGCCCTTCCACGAGAGCTGAGACATTGGCTTAGCAAAGAGCTGATTCTCCCTCAGAGTCTCAAGCACGAGCCTCAATGTCGCTCATGCTCTCCCTCCGTCTTAGAATAAATCAGGATATCGTCGATGAACACAACCACAAAGTCATCAAGATACTTATGCAGCGTGCTGTTCATCGTCTCCATGAAGACAGCAGGGCATTCGTTAGTCCAAAAGACATAACCTTATACTCATAGTGCCCATTCCTTGTAAAGAAAGCGGTCTTTTCTATAACTTGCTCCCGCACTCGAACCTAGTTATACCCAGATTGCAGATCAATCTTGGAGAACACCTTGTTTCCCTTCAATTGATCAAACAAATCCTCGATACGAGGCAAAGTGTATTTATTCTTGATGGTCACCTGATTAAGAGCACGATAGTCAACGCACATGCGCCAACTCCCATCCTTCTTCTCAGTGAATAGGACAGGGGCTCCCCAAGGTGACACTACGACGGATCAACCCCTTGGACAACAAATCATTCAATTGCTTCTTCAATTCTTTCTGGAAAGGCCGTGTGCCAGGAACAAGATCAATCCTAAACTCCACATCCCTTTCAGGTGGCATACCCGAAAGCTCTTCGGAAACTACATTGGGATACTCACACACCCCTAGGATATCCCCAAGGCGTAGCATTTGTCGATGAAGTAGGTGTCGGCTTCCATTTGATAATACTAGAGGGGTTCTGACGACAAACCCGCTCCATGTGGCTCGACCGACCACATTGCCGACACTCTCCCGTCCAAGAACATTCAGCAGCACGGTGCCCACCGCCGCACTTGAAACACATCATGCCCTGCCCTGGGACAGGACGATAGGCTAGGGTCGCTGATGACGTACGAGGCATTGTAGAAAACGGCCTCAAAAATTTAAACTTGGACGACTGCAGGGGACGCTGGCCCCACTTAAACTTCTTGGGAGTAGGTCGCTGAGTTGACCTACCCTCCTCGCTAAAAATCCTCTTCTGGTCACTACCAGAAGCGCTTGGACCACCAAAGGGTTGCAGTCCTTTAGTGAGTTGCATTTCCATCTCTATCCCTCTGGCTTGATCTACCGCTGACCTAAAGTCACGTGGCGTAGTGGCTCCCATGACATGCCGAAACTCAGGGTTGAGCCCTCGACGAAATCTTTTAGCCTTCTCCAGATCATTGCTCATGACCGATGGTACGAAACGGATTAGATCGTTGAATCCCTACTTCGTACTCAGCTACGATCATCCTCCCCTACACGAAGGTCGACAAGGTGACCTCCATACTCTTCATAAAAGATTCTGGGCAGTACTTCGCCTTGAACTGCTCGATGAAGATCTCCCAGATAGCGGGACCCTGGGCAGGGGTCCTAGCTGAAAGGACTCCCTTCCACCAGATGTCCGCCTGACCCTTTAACTAGAATGCCATATCACGAGCTCTCAGCTGTGAGCTCATCACTAGAGCTTCAAATTATCTTCCCACATAGCGCATCCAATCCGCAGCTTGGACTGGTGTTCCCGCCCCCATCGAAGGTGTCTAGATGTAAAGCCAACCACTCATGAAGGCCCATCCTTGCCTCTAGCATGGTTGAAACAATAGTAGGTACCGCAACATGTACAGCCGCAGCAACGGCTACCGGCGCTTATTAGCGAAGCACACGGACCTCTTCCATAAATTCTCGCAGCAAGGCCGTAGACCTTGCCTGATTCCCAGCTACAGACTGCTCAGCGGAAACAACCTCTACATCATGTGTTTCGTGCTGAACCTCAAGCGGTGGCTTCGCTTGAGCACGGCCACGGCCACGGTTGCGACCTCTACCTCTACCCCTCGACATCTCCGTTAACCAAGCATTCACACAATCAATTCACAAACCATTACCTCATAACATTGCACATCAACAACATAACTAGCTAAAACTTACATACAACGCTGGACCCAAAACCCATCCTACTATGCACCAGAGTGTGTCAAGGTTAATTTAATTATTTGGCCTAAGTCAAGTTTTAGTAATTTAAACAACCTAGGTCTAAAAATTTTCACCACGGACCTAACGCCTGCTCTGATACCAACTGTAACACCCCGACCCGCCACCTGGGTCCGGAATGCTACCACTACACATAATCATTACAAACTTTGCGCAGCCAAATTAACAATTGAATATATTACAACAACAAAAGTGGAACATCCAGAGAGAAAGGTTTGCATGAGACTACATGTGACGTGGATGATCTACTTTCCCTTCCCAAAGCATGTCACTTGCAGCGATCACCTAAAAAAAATTAACAAGCAAGGGTGAGTCCGAAGACTCAGCAAGCACATAATAGAGACGATAAACTCTGCCATACCAACAAACATAACCATGTCATTATTTCCGCCATTAGCTTTCCATTAGTGCAATTCATCCTTATTCTACATGCTCATTTGATCATTGCATTGCCCATACATGCGAATGCACCATCATGCTCATGTTCATATGCATCTCATCAGCTGATACCGGTATCGCAGAGTGCTCACCCGTCGATTATACACTCTTCCCCCATCTTCGTTAGGATGGGGTCCTTACATTGTAGGACTTCATTTAGTCTCTACAGATACAAGACTTCATCTAGAGCACACCGGACTAGTCATGCAACTTTCTCACCGACCTTACCGGATTAGTTACATGACTTTCTCACCGACCTGGCTCATGCATTCTTGCCATGATGCAAATGCACATGTCTATTGTCATTAACATGATTCATCATTGTCATCATTAACAAGGTAGTCTCATTGCTCACCTTGTTCCATCATCATTGCCATCAACATGAAACTATTATCATGTAAACATCATCATTTAACATTATCAGGTAAGCATTCTCATGTAAACACTACCATGTAAGCATCATCACTAGTATTATCATGTAAGCGTCCTCATGTAAACATTACCATGTAGGCATCATCACATAAACATTATCAGGTAAGCGTCCTCATGTAAACATTACCATGTAGGCATCATCACATAAACATTATCACATAAGCATCATCACATAAACGTTACCGTGTATCATTACCTAAACATTACCACGTAAGCATCATTACGTAAACGTTACCGTGTATCATTACCTAAACATTACCACGTAAGCATCATTACCTAAACATTACCACATAAGCATCATTACCTAAACATTGCCAAGTATCATTACCTAAACATTACCATGTAAGCATCATCATGTAACCATTTCCATGTAAGCATCATCATATAAACATTATTATGTAAGCATCATCATATCACGCCAACAGCGCAGATGACGCCGTTCCCGAACCTCCACCTGAACAGGCATTCAACCGGACTCAATACAGTACAACAATATAAGCACACATACGGACGACATGATCCTACGTGCAATCCGACACGAACGAATCCCTTCTCTCCAGGCATTATTCTGCTAACCCGGTGCCCAAAATAACAATAATAAGTTAGAGTTCGAGTCGTCTAACCTTGCGAATAAAAATTTATCAACGCATCTCTAATTTCTTCCCTCTTTTCTTTCCTTTTTTCCTCTCCTCTCTTTTCCTTATCTCTTTCGACCGGCTTTCCTTTCCCCATTCTCCTGCATCTCTCCCCTTTTCTTCACTTCACCGACGCCTCCGACTCAGACTCTCCGCCATTTGCTGCGCTCCAGTGTCGCTCACAAGATGATGCGCCCAAAGACTCTCGCCGGCCATGTCTCGTGCAACACTCAAATGTCGGTGCTCTCCAATACCGCCGAAAGCAACTTGGCTCGTCCGACGCCAAGTAGCCACTCGACCCACACCTCTTCTTCTCGCGCGTCGCCCCACTCATGCATGGCTCGTCCCGACGCCGCTCGATGCTGCTATGGCCCGCTTCGGCCTTGCCGCCCGCCTCCGGCCCTCCCCACGCCGACGCCGCCTCGCTCGGCCTCCCCGCGCCGACCCTCGATCACGCCTCTCCCTCGGCTCGCCTCCGGTATACCCCCTCCCCCCCCTTGTCCTCTAGTGGCTCGGTTGCCTTCGGTGGCGAAGAAATGGGATGGGAGGAGAGGGTGGCCTGTGGGCTTAGTCTTATCCCCCCTCTCTCCATCTCTCTCTCTCTCTCTCTACCTCTCTCTCTCTCTCTCTCTCTCTCTGAAGGCTCTTACTGTGGGGAGGTAATTGGTAAAAACTCATTCTCATTGTTACTTTTACTCACATAGTATTCTACTGGCATTACACCACCCCGACCGGAAAGACGAGGCTATCCCTAGGGTTACTCTAGAATCAAAGTCATTTATATAACTTCACCTTCCCCCTCACACCCTATAAATAGGACACCATTGTAACATGAGGAGGGAAGGGAGATCCTTCTTCACTTACACTTCGTTCCCGTTTTCCACTTACGTGTTCCCAGAAGTCGACATAGCCGACCAAAGGTATTTACAAATCTACTGTCTAGACATGTGTATTTATGACAAGTAGATGTAGATGTGGAGATCGTTTTCGAATATTTGTATCATGTCCTTGGTCCATTATGTTAGCGCTCTGCTATTTTGTGTCGTGCTACGTGGTTAAGTTACCGTGAAAAAGATAATGAAAGCAAAATGTTAAGAAGTTGATTTTCAGCTCATGCTATGATGAGCACATTCATAATCCATTTTGGTAATTACTTTCCCCTTCTAGACATAAATGTGCCGTAATCACGATAAAAAAGCACGAGTGCAACAAAACTCCCAAATGCCTTAATTCGCCCCCGTTGACAATGAATTCTAAGATCCTGGTTACTGTGTGCAGTACCTGTAACGGCAGCTATATTTATCTTCCACTAGAGTAACTGTCGTCAGTAAGATACCAGTGCAACGAACAATAGAACAAACAAATGGCGCTGAGTGCTTTATAGACAACAAGATTTGCAGCGCAGGTCTGCAAGCTCCTTATCAACTACGCAGCAAGAACAGCGTTGGAACCTATTTACCTTTGGTTGACATCAGTGTTACAAAATGGAGTCTCCGTGTGAAGGGAACCACCAGAATTTTTTCGCGTACAAACTTACAATGCAACATGAACCTATGGGACACGAACTGAATCAATAACTTAGGTACAGCAATACTACTAACACAAAAAACAAATGCTCCTAGTTCTCGACGCATTTCTATCTTTCAGACCATTGTCAAAAGCTGAGATAGCAAGATGCTCCGAAGCGTATGTCATAAAAGAAGCCAGCACAACACCACCAGCAACCATCAATCCTAGCCTGACAAAGAAAACAGCATAAACGAACTGATTAGTTACTGGTAAGCGAAACCAAACAAGAACTATGTCAATACATGATCCTTCAGGCCAGGTGTCAAATGTACATAGCTATATTTCTTCAGGATTAACACAAAATCCTTTCACATGAATCAATAACCTCATATGTATTCTACTTAAAGTTTTATTGTCTGTTGTCTGCATAAGCTAGAAATAGGATTTGGCACTTTATACTGCACAAAGCTACTCATTATGAATGGCGGTGGCGGAGCTAGATCGAAAACCTTGTGGGGGTCAACTCCTTTAAAATCTTTGAAGTTCATCACATATGTATTTTCATGCAAATATAAAAAACAATACTGAATTATAAAAAAAACTGGTTTACTGATGAATGGAATAGGCCTACTTGTCTAAGAAAACCTAATAAGTAACTTTTCACTTTGTAAAGTTCACGCTAGCCAAAATTAATTCTGTGATTTAGGAAGTTCACAAGTACCCTTCCCCAATACCCCTCCTATCCCCTCAATGTAGTCTCCAATCCGAAGTTCTCAACCCTTTCCGTTCCTGTGTCCTATGGGCATGCTAAACATGGGACCCATTTCTACATATCCAAGATCGGTAACTAGTATAGCTGAATTTTTATCCCTACTTACTTCATATTAAATGGGGAACAAAAGAGAGAGACCAGTGACGAGTCTTACTTTGCAAATAACACAGTTATACCGAAGACAGTTGGTAACAACACAGCGATAATAGCTATAACTGCCATCCCTGTCCAGTAAAATGTTGCGTCCATGTCACAGTCGGACATATTGCACTGATGGCCTGCAAAAGACCAAACTGATTGCTATCTAGAACTTCTAGGCTAGAAGAAGGAAACTTTGCAAGAAGTTATATAGTTTAACATACCTGTACCCATGTAATTCTCTGACGAATCAAAATTGCTATATCCCACATGATTTGCACTAATACTTCCCCATCGATAGACAAAACGGAGATAACTCCCAAACAATAAGAAGAATGCCACAAAGGTCCACTCAAACATCAGTAGCAAACCTGTCCATGGCATAACCTGCCGTGGAATGATAGTGAAAGCAAATGCAAGAGAGACACCAGCGGACATAAAACAGACTAGCACAGCGATTGCCCCGAAAGAAGAAGGTAGGTTCAAATATGTGCCATTTGAGAACTGTAGCAGTGTTAAGCAACCATTAGGCCAACATCATATGATCATCAATACATTTTGGTAAGGTATAAACTAGCCAGGATTAAAAATTCAAATAGAACAAGATACCGTCCTCCTGACCCAGTTTTGTGCAGGATGGGCACTTCACCAATATTTCTAATATAAACAATATCTTACATTCTAGGGCAATTTTAAGCAGACATTTGAAATGATGAATGATAGTACCTGTAGTTTCATGTTCGTTCTTAATGGTGATTTCAAGTGCAAATGCAGAAAGTTCCTTGATTTATATAAGAACAACTTACTTAATGCGCGCTTTAGATTTATAGACTACTTGTTGTTGAAAAGGATTAAAGGACCAACCCTTTGATTTGAATTAGGATATGCAGATGAAGAAACACCAACTGATGAATAAGATGTAAGTGCCTCTTCAGACTTGTATTTGTAGCGAGCTCTTCTGGCAAATGCACATAGAGATTTTATACTTAAAAACTCCTTGTTGGTCTGTCAAAAACATCACGTATATGAAGTCTATAAGAAGATAGCAACTCTTTTAAGTGCATGTGCCTACAAAGTTGAAGAAAAACAATAGCTACAAGGAACATAGTTTAACCTGAAAACATGATTGGTAATAACCAAATAACAGCAGGCAGAAAGGAAGAATGAACAAAAAATTGACTATCAGCTGGTCATGAGGGTTCCTTCCCCCGCTGGTTCCCGGAAGAGATTCTTCAAGTTTTTGCCTAATATCCTGCACTCATGGAGAGCATAACTTTATTGCTACCATTTAACTGCATATAAAGTGAAGAACAGATAAATGCAATGGCATTTTACCTGCCATACTTCCACAGGTTTTACAAGCCAAGCTGTCCACCAGTCCCAGGGTTTAAGGGGGCCCAGAGTGTAGTGAATGACTCTAAGTTCTTTTTCATCAACCATCCACTACATAAGAAGTTAGAAAATAAAAGGTCCACAACCAAGCACCATCCTCTATATGGCTTATGGAAATAAACATCTAATGGTACCCAAAAGATTTGTTTTGTACTCTCATGAGCACAAGACAATGAATTAGCATAAAAAACTAAAACACTCGCTTAGTTTGTGATATGAAAGCCCATCTTCCACAATTTCAAACTACTAAAATAATAGTGCCAGTACAATCTGAGCAGCCAATTCAAACATCTGTACATTGTAAGTGGGTTGCATACCTCAGTATGATGCTATGATCATTTCTCTTTGTGAGGACAAGGTTTAAACTAACATGGAGCATAGGGTTGGGTGGCACATTCTTTTTTTAGAGAGCACAACAAGATGTGGTATATGTAGTATTCCTCAAATAAAGTTTCCTAAACAAGTGCTAACAAAGTAAAGTTTTTGTGATAATCAACTTGTATAACATTGATGAAATGAAGAGGCTTGCAAAACTCCAGGTTCACACACAAAGTAGAACGATCAGGCCTTACCAAAATTAGAGTGATCATATTGTTGATTACCTTATTATACTGTGTTTATTTACGCATGATAAATGACCAAGGTATTGGGCATGATCAATGCACGTAAGAAGTATTACCTTGTTGGCCAGCATGTAAAGACCAACATCAGCATTATACACAGTAGAAAGGCGTTGTGTCTCAGGTTCAGGTGTTAAAGGTGAGTCTGACTCATAAACACGGGAGCTGGCAAAATCAGCATAATATGAATTAAGAAAACCTTGGTCTCCTGCATGAATTAATTCAGCATCCCAAATTAGTTTCATAATATAAAAATCACCAAAAATCCTAAATATAATCATAAAAAATACAAAACAACTTCTAATGGTACATAAGGAGTACTAGTGCCTACAATATGTCTGTCCTAAGTAAGAATGCTGATCCTAGCAAAATGATTCACCATTAAAAAAAGTTCTCTAGAGGATACAGACAAGTCTTAGAAATGTCATATGGTAGTAGTATGAGTACCAACGAAGTTTGGATATTGCAGATATATGCTCACAAAAAAAGAGCCATCATATGTATCCCCTCAAAACCATGGGCTATTGCAAATACATCCTGTTGGACTCCATCATATGTATCCCCTCAAAACCATGGGCTATTGCAAATACATCCTGTTGGACTAAGACTCCCTAGATCACTATTATTTTCCATGATGGTTGTCTTGCCCTCCTCGGCCCTCAACATACCCAGCAAGGGGATAGGTGTTGATGTCGAGGGGTCCCAGCAACGTCTTCAGCAATTGGGCATGATTGGGAATGATAAAAGAGGTGATAGTCTAGGTGCAGGTTCTGCAGCAACTGTTTAGCCAAGGAACTAAGGAAGATAGGAGTGGCTTGAAGATGGTATCTGTAGCGGCGTCCAATAGCACACATCTGCAGCCAGTGCCAACTGTTAATGCAGCTAAAAATGTTGATGTGTGGCCATGGACTGCAAGTGAGGATTTTCCAGAGAAAGGCACAACTGAGGATTGCACTGGTGTTGCCACTGGAAACTTAAAAGAGAACCTGATAATGCATACAAAAGGCTAACAAATCACCATGGAAGCTATTCACAGCAGGCCAAGGAGAGTTGCAGGGCTGAGGAATTCAGGTCTAATTGCAACATGGTGCTGTGCAAGCATCTATTTAGGCATGCAACATGGATACTTTCATGCACTAGCATGCCCTGAGGCTAGTTTTATAAGAACATGCAATGGCTTACTTTATAAGCACTGTACAGAATTACTCCCTGACACTAATATAGCTACTTCGCGTATGCAATAAAATAACATTTTTCTTATACAACTAATCTCAACTTATTACACAAGAACTCTTCTTTACATGCACTAACATGCCCAGAAATTCCAAAAAGTAATAAATGGAATCATGGAAGCAAAGAAGTGTTTACTGTTGTATTTGGACAAGTGTGAGCAAAGTATTTAAAAGCAATGTACAGAATTACCCCCTGATGCTAAACTATTTCCCATATGGCATATGCAACAAAAAAAACATTTTTCTTATACAATTAATCTCAAATTTATTACACAAGAATTCTCCTTTCCATGCACTATCATGCCCTGAAAAGCAAGAGATGGAAGCGAAGAAGTGTTCACTGATATTTGGATAAGTGCGAGCAAGCTGCTTACTGTCAATCAGTTTATATTTTTCAGAACAGCTGCCTGAATATAAAGGAATAACAAACTCGTATGACCTCAAAAAAGGAACATACAGGGTAGGAAAAGAAGTGCATTGACCTCCAGTGTAGGAAGGCAAATGATCTACTTGGCTGATCATATCCTTGAAAACAGTTTCAGATGGCTCTACAACCATTACTCCAGAATTCATTCTTTCAGAATGCTTCAAGTTTCCACAGAACTTCCCACACTTGAAAAGATCCTCAATACTTTTCACAACCACAGTATCTGCGTCAAGATAAACAACTGGCGAAACAGCAACCTTTTAGAACAATGAAAAAAATCCCATCAAAGAAAATGCTTTTGTAAGACTGAAAATTTTATCAAAATATACCTTTTTTGTAGCTTGTCATGTTGAATATCTTTAGCTTGGTGTAGACACCCCAAAACCTCTTTGGCCTTACTTGATTAGGATTAGCCAGTAAAGTTATAAGCTTCACAATCCAACCATCCGCCTGAAATTTATCTAAGGTCAGATTTAGTCCAGATTAGACCAAACAAGATCTAGAAAACTTGAATATCGTAGAAACATATAATAAGTGCTGAAACAACTTTGCAGATTGTGTTGATCGTACTAGGATTGAAAATTAATGTGGTATAGTGTCTTCTAAAGTAATATGGGTTGAAACACTGAATATAGTGTCTTCTAAAGTAATATGGGTTGAAACACTGAATATAGTGTCTTCTAAAGTAATATGGGTTGAAACACTGAATTCCATCCAATTCTGCACGAACCTATCCTAAATCGTGGTCAATTTTGCACAGTGGAGATCGCATTGGGCAGCCCTAAGGTGAGCAACAGCAGCCTCCTCGTCTCTATATTCCAATCCTACAAAACTTTGCACTAAAAGTGTCTCACAAAGCTACTGATTCACCAAAAGTGTTAGAATATCCCCACTAAATCCCTCGACTGGAGTACCTACAAACCTCGAGGAGCTTCCGCGAGTAGTCGGAGACGCCGTCGGAGACGAGCACGACCATGTCGCGGCGCGTGCCGGTGTCGCGGATGGACTTGCCCAAGACGCGCACGCCGAGGACGAACTCGTCACCGTACAGTAGCGTGACGTAGGCCTCCTCCGTCGCCGCCACGGCGCCAGCGGCGAGCAGCCCCGCCGCGACGAGGGCGGCCAGGAGGGGCAGCAAGGACGGCGGCGATCTCATCGAGGCCGGATCCGGCGGCCTCGATGGGATCTCACCGTGGCTCGCGATTCGCGAGGAGAGATAGCGGCGGGGAGCCCGTGCGACGTAGTCGAATAGGAGCTTTTCCGGATCGGCACTCGGGAGGTTCGTTCTCCGGTCTCGAGTACGATGGTTTCGTGATATGGAGATTTCTTCGGTCAATGAGTTCTTCAAACTTGGATTTCTTAGGGCGGCTCGATCGGTCGGTCCTTCGAGAGCGAGCAGTCGAGGCCGGTCGGGTTCTAGACGAAAGCCGTGTGTGTTCCATCAGAGAGCACGACGAAAGTGCTTGTGTGGTGTGGCTGCCGAATTTGCCGGTGGGGTGTGGAGCGGGCCAAAGCGACACCGGCTCGGTATTGCTGGTCCTGGAAAGAAGTTTACGACGGCCGAGCGTTGGCACATGTGCAAGCCGGCGCAGCGAGCTAGTCCAAAGTGCGCCGTTCAGGCGAACCCATCACCCATGGGCCTCCGTTGCTTGGCCCAATCGCTGCCAGGCCTACTCACCGCCGGCCGCCGCTGCCCGGTGCTCTCGTCAACGTCGAACGACAGCGTGAGTGCCGCCTTCCCGTTGGAGACGCTGTCTGTTGCCCTGTCGCACGGCGCCTGAGCCGCCCGCCGTTCACTAGCCTTCCGGAAACCGCTTCACGCGCGCGCCGGCACTCGACGGCGTCGACGTCCCCGCCCCGGCCCCGCAAAATTGCCACTACCATGTACTAGATTAACTCAAGCCTAGTAGCCCATGGGGCGAATCCACAAGGCCATTACGGCCCAGCTCACCGATGATTGGATTAGGCCGATTTCTTTAGTTACTTTTGCCCCAATGCCCCGTTTCCCAGGCCGGCTTCGGGGGGCAGACTCGGTCCGCTTTCCGCCGCCGTCTAATCCAGAAACGAGCGGAAAAAACGAAGAAATTTTGGTACGAGTCACGAACACGTGACGGAAGAAGAGAGTTGGGAAAGCCCCCGCCCTCTTCCGCCACCACCATCCCTTCCGCTTCGCCGCCATCTTGTTCTCACCCGAACAGGAGAGAGAAGACTGAAGAGGAGGACACAAGCTCCGGGCCTCCGGCGAGTTCCCGTGCCGCGCCCCAAATGAACATACTCGTAAGCACAACTGTCTAATTCCTCCAATCCTTACTCCCTCTGTGTCCCGGTCCTCCCTGTCAGTCAAACCTCTTCTTCTGTGCGCGAATCTTTCGCAGGAGAGGATACGCGGGGGCGGCGACAGGGCGGCCGGGACGGAGATGCCCCGGCAGCCGGAGCCCTGGGTGGAGATTTCGGAGTCCGTCTCGCGGCTCTGCTGCTTCGACGCCGGCAGCGGCATCTCTGTAATCCTTCTCCTTTTCCTTTTCGGCACCCCCCCCCCCGCCCTGGCTATTGTTTTTTTTAATCGTTCCTGTGGGGAACAGAAGTCTGCCCAAGGAAAAAAAATTCGGATGATAGTAAGTAAGAAAAGTTTGTCTTCGGTTAGCATCAGATTAGATACCCCCCCCCCCTCCAGCACTTGATGAAATGAAAGAGTAGGGGGGAATGTATGGGAGCAGTAGGCTTAGCATTTTCCTAATGGTCGCAAGGTCTTGTGCTAAAGGGATTCACGCTTGGTCAATGTGTTGCTTTTTGGTTTTGCAAGAACCTTTATGGTTTGTCGGTAAATTTGGCCGGGTGAAAATAAAGCTATGTGCTCCATCCGTTTCCAAAAAAAAAAAACCCAAACAAACTTTGTGCTTGTTGGGCTTTGTTCTCTCTTATGAACATTAAACGGTAATCTGCCTACTACAATTTAGCAGTGCCCAATTGAACAATGGATCTTGTAGCTAACTCAAATAAAGTATTAACTATAGCTGGGCTGCTAGGATAATTCATTTTTCACGGTAGTAGCTAATCGTGGCACTAGTTCACCTTAGTCCTGAGAGTTATTTGGAAACAAAGTATAGTACAGTTGTTTGGTTTCATCGATCAAATAATGGAACATGTTACTCTTTGTTCTAATAGTTAAATGGACTATGAACCTTGCGAATTATTGTTTGATTCCTTGTGCCAGCAAGCAGTCCCCCCTCCTCTCTTGTACAGCTTTCACTACCTGCAAAATGACACCTAAATGTTTGGTTGGATGAAATATAGAAAAAATCCTGAGTGTGTGCAAGCATAATTCCTTAGTGAAAGTACTGGAATGTTACTTTCGTGATAATTGTAGAGTTAGCATAAATTTTCTGTTATTGTGTAACTCCTATTTTCCTGTAGGTAAAAGTTATCCAGGATTCAAGACCGATACATGATAAAATAGTTAATTCTTTCTTGAACAAATTTTTTCCATCAGGCTATCCATACAGGTATGACTTTCCTGGAACTGTAGATATTCTTGATTATCCTGATGGGCAACATTCTTTGATAAGTTTTGGCTACCGATCATGTAGTGTGAATGAGGGCTACCTAACATATACCAAATTCCGATCACTCCAGCATTTTTCTAGTGCTATGCTGCATGTATTATCAACCCAGGTCAGTTCTTCTGATTGCTATTGTATTTTGTTGAGCAACAGAATTACAAAAGTCATCATTAGATAACTTGTGTGTTGTTTCCATGAATTTTAGCCAGTTTTCTAGAATTGATTGTTCAATACTTAAATTATGCAAGCCCTTTACTTCTACCTACTTATTTTATGGACAAAAATAGTGCCTTTCAACTGACTGCCCGTGTGGGCTGTGGCTCAGTCTTTGTTATTTGCTGCAGGTTTGCGACCTACCCCTGCGCAAGCAACTGCTGTAAGTTGGGTAAGCATATGATGACAGAGATGCTAAAAATTCAAACAGGTCATACTACCAAACATCTCAGCTGATTTTCTGTATCCATTTCAGATTCTAAAAGATGGAATGCAGCATGCAGGAAAGCTCATCTGTAGTAGCATGGGGGCAAGAATGGATTCAGAGCCAAAGAGTTGGAGGATACTTGGTGGGTAGTAATTATATGAATCCTATCACCCTTTTTTTGAGATTTCTGTTCTTTTGTGTTGGTCTTGCTATCTTTTCCAAGCTATGTTATTCATGCCTGTTTTTGTGGTTTGTCAGCTGATGTTCTCTATGATCTTGGTACTGCCTTGGAAGTCATTTCACCATTATGCCCACAACTTTTTCTTCAAGTGGCGGGCTTGGGAAACTTTGCGAAGGTGCAGATTCTAACTTGCATGTTGCACTTCATAAGGAATGAATATTTCGATACTCTTCTGTTTGACATTGGCATACCAAATTTAGTTGAGGAATTATGAAAAGATAAAAAGGGTGTTCCTCTGTACCAAATTGTATATGAAATAACTATATAGAACAATAACATAAAAATGATAATGCGTTGTCCAGTTTTTTTGGCTTTAAAATGGAGTTGCAAAAAAGTAAGCCATTGCTTGTCATTGTAGGGAATGGCTGTTGTTGCAGCCAGAGCGACAAGGCTACCAATCTATTCTTCTTTTGCCAAGGAAGGTAACCTTAGTGACTTGTTTGCTAAAGGGGAGGCCATCTCAACACTTTTCAATGTAATGGGGATAGGAGCTGGCATTGGATTAGCATCTACTGTATGTTCAACAACTCAAGGGAAGGTACACATATTTAAAAGAATACATCTGTTTCAGTTACTGTCATTTGATCAGGGATATTAGAAAGTAAAAATGTGCTTACAAGAATGGCCATTCTATTAGATCTTTCAGAGTTATATGATTGTGACATAAAAGCGTTGATGTCATATGCTAAATGAACTTGCCGTAGATAATTGTTTTGATTTTTTTAATCTTATCCTGGAGATATTTCGCTTAGCATTATCAGGTGCATTAGTTACGGTGCCAGAATGGATCTTAGCTTGTCGGACTGCCATCATCTCTAGATCTTCTACACTCCCAGAACAGCTTGAGCTGTGTGTTTAGTTACTTGTATAGGGGTGTGTTTGCTTATTTGCCCACTCTTGTAGCTGTACATATTGGTCTTTTGGCCCAATGAATGAATTAGGGTTTATCATATAACATAGTATCAGAGCCTAGGCTCTTTTTCCCCACCTCACCTTCGCATGCCGGCCTCACGGCCGCCTTTCGCCTTGTCGCTGCCTCCTTTGTTCCATCCATCATTGCTATGTCTGTTGGCGCTAGCTCCAGATCGAGCTCTACCTCCATCTCCTTGCCCGCCCCCGCCACCACCATAGCTAGGTGCTCGCCATCACGCCCTACTTCCCGCCAGTGCCTCATTGCAGCAGAGTCGAGAGCCTGCTCTGAGATCGCCACCACGTCGGGTCTCCACTAATGGCTAACATCGGTGGCTTGTTCGCCATCCCACTCAACCATGTTCGGATCAACGAGATGAACTTCCGGGATTGAGCTGTTCACCTCGGGATTCACCGCAATAGCCAACGCCTCTAGGGTCACCTCACCGGCGAACAACCTTGTCCGCCTCGCCCTACGCTGCCTGCTCTTCCTGTTGGTGCAGACCAGGCTGCTCAGGAGGCCGCCACTGCTGCTCTGGAGGAGGCCCTAGAGCTCTACCAGTCTGAGCTACACACCTATGAGTGATGGCAGGATGTCGAGGCTTGTGCCACCGCCATCCTAGTAGGCATCATGCCCGTGGCCATCTCCATGGATGTGGCAGAGCTACTGACGACTTAGCTCCTGACTTCAGCAGCTCAACGCCACCGTGGACGACATCTACCGGCAGATGTTTGCGGTGTGGCGTCAGCTCGACTCTCTAGGGTTGGATGTCTGCAGGACTTGTCCCTGTTGTGTGCGGCTCCACGCTCACCTGGAGACCGACCATCTCTACGACCTCCTGACGCCTCTCCAGCCTGAGTTCGAGACTGTGTGTGCTCAGCTCCTGACTCGCCACCCGCATCCGACCTTGGTGGAGGCCCTAACAGGTGTTCGTGGTAAGGAAACTCGTCTTTGTGGTGTGGCTCAGATGCAAGATGTCTTGATTGCTTCAGCGCCTATTCCTTCAGCACCGACCATGGCCCTTCCAGCTCTCGCAGCACCAGTGGTTGCTGTTTCTACTACACCTATTGCCAGTGTGATGGCCATAGGTACCGATAGACCAAGGCAGCAAGGACGGTCGTCCACCGAAGGGCTCTGGAGGTTCTTCCCACTCAGTTGCTGGCTACTCTCGCCAGGCTCCTCCGGTGACGCCGCACAGTAGCTGCTCTCCCTGCTCAAGCGCCTTGGTGTCAGCTCGTCCTTGACTCCTCGGGCTCTGTTCGCCTGGCTCTTGATTCTCAGCGGTCTTCCTCGCCTCCGCAACCTTACTCATGAGGTATATTGTCTCCGTGGATCTTGGACTCTAGTCCTTATTTTCACATGACAACAGATTCTACTCACCTCACTTCTGTGTCCCACAGATCTTCCTTCCACTGTTCAGACTGCAGATGATACCTCTTCCTATTTCAAGCCGAGGCACCCTTTCCACTTCTTTTCATGTTCCTGCGGTCTCTCATGTTCCAAGCTTACTATGCAGCTTATGTCGGCCGGTCAGATCACGATTGTCGTGTTGTTCTTGAGTCTGACTCTTGTTGTGTTCAGGTCTCCGCACGGGGACTCTGCTTGGTACTGGCCCTCGACGCCGTGATTGGCAATGTCTATGGGAGCTCGACTGGTTGTACTTTCCTTCCGCTGTCTCCACCAGCTAGTCAACTACTACCACTGCCTCTGTTTTTGCTGCTTCCTCTACTACATTCGCTCAGTGGCACCATCGCTTGGGTCATATATGTGGATCGTGTCTGTCATCACTAGTAGGTCGTGTTCTTAGGTCTGTTTCTGATGACACCTCTTTATGTTATATGGGTTGCAAGCTTGGCAAGTAGTTGTAGCTCCCCTATCCCTCTAGTGATTCTATTTTGGCTCGTCCTTTTGATCTTGTTCACTCTGATGTTTGGTGTCCGGCTCCCTTCGTTTCGAAAGGGGTCATCGATACTATGTAATCTTTATTGATGATTATTTTCATCATACTTGGATCTACTTCATGTCTTCTCGCAGTCAGGTTCTCTATTTACCATATTCTTGCCACCATGGTTCGCACTCAGTTCGATTCGACCATTCGTCTTTCGTGTTGATTCAGCTGGTGAATACCTGTCTGCTGCCTTGCATTGTTTTCTTGCTGAGCAAGGTATTCTTCTCGAAACGGTCCTAGTCTCTAAGCGTAAGCATCGTCACCTGCTTGAGACCACTCGCGCTATCATGCTTGCTTCTTATGTTCCCTCGCTTTTGGGCTGAGGTTGTCTCCACTGTTGCTTTCCTCATCAACATGCAACCTTTCATTGCTCTTTAGGGTTCTACTCATATCGAGCGTCTCTACGATCAGGCTCCAGAGTACAGTCATCTTCATCGTTTCGGCTATGTCCGTTTCGTCCTTCTTCCACCTTGTGAGCGCACCAGCACCAAGCTGACTACTCAGTCAATTGAGTGTTTTTCTTGGCTATAGCATTGTGCATAAAGGTTATCGCTGCTATGACCCTTTTGCTCGCCGGATGAGAATCTCTCTGGATGTCACCTTCGATGAGTCTCGACCTTACTACCCTCGTCCCTCTACTGTCATACCAGATTCTCTTGCTGAGTTGATATCTTTTCTGACCTTTCCTGACTCTCAGCTCTACTTATGTTTCGCTTCCGCCTTCACCTTCTTTGCTTCCCTCTTCTCTGGCTCCACCTGTTCCCTCTCCTCTGGAGGTTCCTTCCAGCTCTTCTGTCCAGATCTCCCCCTTTCCGCTGCACTACTCTCACTGTCCTCGGCCTACTCCTCCAGTTGAGCTTCCATCTTTGTTGGGCCCTGTTCTGAGCTCTTGTTCTCCGTCCTTGTTGGATCCTGCTCCACCTCTCCTCCCAGATATGATATTCGTGATCATCGCACTGTTAGGCCTCCTGAGCGCAACGGCTTCGCAGACGTTGCTCTTTCTGAGCCTACGAGCTATCGTGAGGTTGTTGCTCATCCTGAGTGGCAGCCCACGATGTTTGAGGAGATTGCTGCTTTTGAGCGTACTGGCACTTGGGATCTTGTGTCCTTACCTGCGCGTCACGCCTATCACGTGCAAGTGGTTGTAAAAGATCAAGATCCTCTTGGATAGCTCTTTTGAGCGCTACAAGGCCCGTCTTGTGGCACGTGGTTTTCAGCAGGAGTATGGTCGTGACTACGATGAGACCTTTGCTCCTGTCGCTCACATGACCACTATTCGCACTCTCCTTGTTGTGGCTTCTGTTCGACATTGGTCCATCTCTCAGCTGGACGTCAAGAATGTCTTTCTCAATGGCGAGCTGCGTGAGGAGGTTTACCTACAGCCGCCCCCGGGCCTTCTGCCCCTAATGGTATAGTTTGTCGCCTTCGTCGCTCTCTCTATGGGTTCAAGCAAATCCCTCGTGCTTGGTTTGACCGCTTCTCCTCTGTTGTTAAGCAAGCCCCAGTGATCATGACCCTGCTCTCTTTGTTCACACATCTCGAGGTTGGACATTTCTCTTTCTCTATGTGGATGATATGATCATTACTAGAGATGACTCTCAGTACATTGATTTTGTGAAGGAGCGTCTTAGTGAGCAGTTCTTGATGTCTTATTTTGGTCTTCTTCGCTACTTCCATGGAATTGAGATCACTTCTACGCCTGAGGGCTACTACTTCTCCTAGGAGAAGTACATTCAGGATCTCCTTGCTTGCGCTTGTCTCACTAATCAGTGCATGGTGGATACTCATATGGAGCTTAGTGTTCACCTTTGATCCATTGATAGTGAGCCTCTTGAGGACCCCACTCGCTATCGCTATCTTGTCGGAAGCCTCGTCTACTTTGGAATCACTCGACCTGACGTTTCTCACCCCATTCATATTATGAGTCAGCTCGTTTCTACTCGCACTCAGCTCCACTACAATCACCTTCTTTGTGTTCTGCAATACCTTTGCGGGACCATCAATCGTTGCATTTTCTTTCCTCGCTCTAGCTCTCTGTAGCTTCAGGCGTATTTTGATGCAACCTGGGCTAGTGATCATTTTGATTGCCAGTGTCTTTCTGCCTATTGTGTGTTTCCTTGGTTTCTCTCTGATTGTCCGGAAGATCAAGAAGTAGATTGTCGTTTCTCGTTCAAGTGCTGAGGCTGAATTGTGAGCCATGATGTTGACAACCGAGATCACTTAGCTTCAGTGACTACTTGAGGATTTCGGTGTCTCAGGTCTTGCACCGACTCCTCTCTTATCAGACAACACTGGTGCGATCAACATTGGTCAAGATCCAGTGAAGCATGAGCTCACCAAGCACATCGGAGTAGATGCTTCGTACATGAGATCGCAGATGCAAGAGCAAGTTGTTGCTTTTAGTATGTGCCTTTAAAGTTTCAGTTAGTATATTTCTTCACCAAGGCAAATATTAGAACTTACCATAACTTCTATCTCTCCAAATTCATTGTTGTTGATCCACCATGAGTTTGAGGGGGGGTGGTGTTACAGTTTTGTATAGCTGTGTATTTAGTTACTTGTATAGGGGTGTGTTTGCTTATTTCCCACTCTTGTAGCTGTACATATTGACCTTTTGGCCTAATGAATGAATTAGGGTTTATTGTATAACAGTTAGGTCCTCTAATATAGCCTGTGCATCATTCGTGTTGATTATATGCACTGAAACAAACCCAGAGCATAAATAAATAAATAAAAACTAGCACAGTGAACTTGGTGGCGGATATGGTCCATTTGCCTGTTTTTAGCATGAAGGTAAGGCACTATGATGGAGATCTGTGTAATGTGATTTTTATTGGTTTTTTCTGTACCTAAGGGAACTAGACAAGGAGTTATTCATATTTTTTAGGGGAGAGGAGTAACTCATTGTATGAGAGAGGACTTAGGAGTTAGGACATTCCAAGTGTTGCCTACAATGTAATTACCTAATCTGTGCTTACAGCATAGATTTTGAGTCCACTTCGTGCTGGTCAATGCATATATCTAAGTTCTAACCAGACCAGATCCAACACTTAACTATGTCTTGTTCACTGTGGAGAATTTGTTGGAGAGGAGAATTGCAGTGTATGCATGCTTTGGTGACTGTCTTCATTGTATTCTTAACATATTCTGTTCTCAATTGTTGCACACCATCAGAACTGGTTATTATGTTTAAGAACTTTCTACTTGATACAGCTTCTAATTACTACATCAATTTTCTTTCAACTAATTACTACATCAATTTTCTTTCAGTTAATTGCATGCCCGTTGCTTTCTGCTGTACATATATACGGAGTTGTGCAAGAGATGAGAGCAACTCCTGTAAACACACTTAATCCACAAAGAACAGCAATGATTGTGGCTAATTTTATCAAGGTTTGTTATATTTGATCTGTAAGCACTTGCCTTCTTCCCAATTACAATACCATTTTTTTGGCTTGCACTGCAGAGTGGAAAGGCTTCTAGCCCAGCTGAGCTAAGATACAGAGAAGATCTTCTATCTCCTAACCGATTAATAGAAGAAGCGGGAAGTGTAAAAATTGGACAACCACTTCGCAGAGTTTTGAGCCCACGGCGTGTCGAACAGCTGAGAGCTACTTTCCCAAAGGAGAATTTTTGCTCAGCCAAAACAGCCATAAGACGTACATGGTTCTTGAGCAGAGTGCAACTGGAGAGGATGCACTGAGGGGGTGGCTGGTTGCTGCCTTTGCTTCAGAGATGGAGAGGTCAGGTGTTGGTTCACGTGATACAGTTCTAAATGAAGCCTATGAGAAGATGGAGAGCGTATTCCCAATGTTCGTGTCAGAAGTTAGTAGAGGCTGGTACACAGATCAGTTTTTAGATGGAAATGGTAGTCGAATTGCATATGCAAAATCCCAATAGCTGCTGAATTCGCATTGCTGGAGGAACAGCTCAAACCATGAAGGCAGTGCATTCTAACTACAATTTTCAGAGTTACAAAGATGAACGGATCAATTATTTTCATTTCACATTATTTGTAAAACATTTTTTTATGTCCATTGTCATTTGTCAATCATAGGATCATCATGCTAGCTACCTTCAGTGTAGTGTATCATAGAAATGAGTGGATGTTTTGTCTGACGGCCAGAACTTCGTTTTGATGGTTAGAAACCTGAATCATACACGAAATGGAAAACCAAGATGCTGCTCAGCTGCTAGTACTTCAGAGGAGGCTACATCTATTTGTCTACTGTGCTTTTTTATGGTAAAAAATTACTGGCTTACTGGTCTAGGAGTATTAATTAGTGTCTGACTTGGACAGGATCACGTATCATTCAAGTAGGGGTGGAAACGGATCGAATATGAATCGAATAGTCCTAAATACGAATACGAATTCCTATTTTCAAAACAAATACGAATATGAATCCCTATTTTTTAAACGAATACGAATTCGAACATTCTCGAATACGAATACGAATCGAATATCGTAACGAATACAAATTTGAATCGAATATGTACTTAATTCGGTCGAATACGAATATCCTACAACTTTTGCGACAAATCTCGGTACAATAAATAGTATTCGTATTCGTATCCGGGACAAAAGCAGATAGTATTCGTATTCGTTTTTCTCGAATAGTATTTGTTTTTTCGGATACTATCCGGCTTTTTTTCCCGGATACGAATACTATCCATTTTTTTCCCGGATACGAATAACACCGAATACGGATATGAATACTAATCGAATGCGGATTTTATTTATCACATTTGTGTTTTCTCGAATACGAATATCAGATAAAACAGATTATCCTTTACCGATTTCCACCCCTACATGCAAGTGATTGAGCCGCAACATTAGTCAAGATGCTGCATGACGTGGTGACATAAGCGAACACTCAGCCTGCCATCTGTAGGCTCTAGCGTTTCGAGATGATACTCCATCAGGGTTGTGACATAATCAATTAATGAATTCCAAATTTGAGTGAATCACGTCGTCGACTCCTCGTCATCTCAGAACTCTCTCGAAACAAGCCAAAAGGTATTTTCAGTACTCCCTCGTCAAGGACTCAAGGCAAGACAGATCGATGGCTGATCTGGACAGGGCAGTAAAATGAAAAGAATCAACCGAAACGTCACCGTGGCTTGCACGGTATGCTACACGTTTACTTCTCTCCAGAAAAGAACAATTCGGTTTCAGAACGACGCCGCGAGCAGAAATTACCATGTCCACAGGAGATCAGTTTCACGCGGCTTATTACTGACATCTTCCATCACCTTGCGGGCCGAAGGATCGGTCATTCATTTAGTCCTTACACGTGACGTGATGTACTTTTGTTCGATGAGACTGTAGCTGTCCATCTCCCTATTTCCAGTCGTCGCCTGGATTGGGGGCGCAAAATGAATGCCCATTTTGGCTAAAACTATCGACGATGGCGATGTGCAGAGCGAGGAGAGTAAATGCGCAAAAAAAAGGTCAGGCCCAATGAGGCGAAGAGTCTACTTAAGACCGAACGCAACTGGCCTAACAAGTTACCATCACTAGTCATCAACCGAGCGGTCGTTCCACGGGCGAGAAATTCTGTCTGGCAAGTGGATTGCAAAGCAAGAAAGCATTTTTATCTAAAAAGAGGGTGGATGGCAAAGCAAAAGCATTTACTTACAGGCATTCATTCAAGAGTAGATTAGAGATAACAGAAAGTAAGGTTGGTTTGTGAAGTCAATAAAGATCGGACACTGCGGCTATATTCTGACTACAAGAAGAAGTGCCCCTTCTTTTTTGAAACCAAATGTGCACAATTAGCATTTGATGCCTTTCGATTTGCTAGGTGCATCGCAAATGAGTTAGCGACGTTAACGCATGCGGGAGAAATGCCACAGCGGTGTTAATTGGTTGCATTGTAAGAACCCGGGCGTGACGTGGAGAACCGCACGCAGTTGATGTGGAGGTGTAAAAACTGTCCGGATTAATCCTCTCCGTTGGACATCTCGCTTCCTTACGAGCTGCCCATGCATCCATCACCAAATGGCGTCCATCGTCTAATGGACGGTCCAGAAGGAAACACTGAATATCCACCCATAAGACGTTTTCAATTGAAGTGGAGTACTTGTCCAAAAAAAGGGGTACTGAAGGCAACATGAGTGTGAGCTCTGAAGGGATAGGTAAAGAAGTGTCATGCGATGGCGAGCCCCATGATCAAGAAATAAAATATGAAGGACAAATCAGGGCACAGATTGTGCAGGTTTATCTTTTTGTTTTACTTTTGTTTCGTTGCTGCTGTACGTGGACACGTGAACCGAACTCTACTGGCAGGTGCAAATTGCAATATCCATAAGCGCGGAGCAATCCCGCATGGGGAAAATACGCTCCCATCTCTTTACTCGTAGCTTTCCCGTATGGTCCATGCATGGACGCCACCCGAATCCAAATCCAAAATGCCGGAAAGCTACGTAGATCCAGCACCCGCTTGCCTTTCACATTTGGAACGGAGAAAAGGAGGCACCCGGGGGAAATGCGTGATGGCATCTGACGAACGCATGGCGAGGAGGCGACGCGACGCGACGCGCGGCTCGATCGGGCGTCAGTCCGGGGCTCCGGACGAGCCGTACGCCCGCGCGAGCGAACGAACCGACGAAAAGCGAGGAGACCGACTGCACCGTGCGCACGTACGGTCGTCGCTCTTCGGCTGTTCCTAAGAGAAACCACACGCACTGTTCCTTCGGTCTGACTGCACACATGATGCTTTGAACAGCAGCTATCTTTGTTTAATTTTAATTTGTTTCGTAGCCAATAGCAAAGGAGGCACATTACGTGGAGCCGGGTCCTCTGTGGTACTGCAGAGAACTACCGCACCTACAGTGTTTTCGAGACCACTGGTACAACACTCTGCAGCAATACTGTACAAAATACTATAGCTGGTTTTTACCGCACATAGAAAAAACTGCAGCACTTTTACTGTTTATATTGTGGCATGTACACTATTAATCTGGACCGTTCGCTGACGATCGACAGCCCGGATGAGCCCTAATGCTCTTGTACTGTGCACCTCTGCCGTAGCTACATCTATATTGCGTAGCTATAATTAACACTAGCACCCTGTTTGTACGCCTTTTCTTTGGTCAAACTAACCCTGGTAAACTTTCATCTATACCTGTTCATTAATTATATGGATTTGTCGCATAAAAATAGTATCATTGGATTCATGTTCCTTTTCTTTTCGTAAGATCAATACTTAGTCTCAAAGATGATTAAAAAAAGTAAATGAAGCCCTGCAATTTGAGAAAGAGGGGGTGATGATGCAATTAACTGGCATGTGAGTCTAGTCTACTCATTGACCGTACGTGTGAGAGCTGGCTTAATTAAGTTTTTCAGAAAAACACCAAAATTGCATCGCATGCTTCACCGGGTTTCAGCCGATATGGTCATAAAACTGGCCACGTAAACTGAGATTAGGCCAAATTAACACCCCCCCGGAAAACGTTGCATGCACGTACGGTCGGCGGCGCTGTTCCTAAAGGAAATCACATCACACACGCTGCCCTGATCCGGCCTTTCGATCGTCTGAACGCATTTCTTTTGCTGCTTCGCACAGCTACTTTGTTTAGTCAGGCAGCTAGCTTTGAGCCTAAGTGGCACGTGAGTCTAACAGATGACGGAATGCGACTATGCGAAGGAGGACAAAGTCCGGCCACGAGGGGGCTAAATAATCTGCGTTGAAATCTTCGCGTCCCTCCATGATCGATCGATCGATGGCGACGGCCGACGGATACGCCCGCTCGAGAGTACGTAATTCGATCAGGAACGCTGATACGCGGCACGGGTATAAAAATAGCGGCGTAGTTAGTGCGACGACGAAAATGATGATCGATATCCGGTGAAGTGCGGGTTGACGACGAATTCATATGTAGAGGAGGAGGTGACGTCGACGACCGATGATCGATCGCGATGTCTGAAAGCTGCCTACGCCTTTTTTTTCTTCCTTTGCTGCATGCACTTGTTCCGTGTCGTGCGCGCGTGTTGGTATAATAAATATCTTTTAGTTTGTCTCGACGCTTTGTTTTTAGTTGCGCCAAGCGCAATCGTTATTAGGACGTGATAATCAACTAATTGATGTTAGGTTTTCGTACTTGAAGTTGAAAATGAAGCGTGACGGGAAATGCACGTGCACGTGTACGTGCGTGAGTGGTGTGAATACCATGTGTGTGGAGTGTATGCATCCGCACTCTTTAAAAAAAAATAACAGAAAATGACGCGTAACTCCTCAGGCTTCGCATGGGTTTATGTCGTCTCCACGCTAGTAGTGAGTAGTGACTACCAAGCAGTTAAAAACGCTTCTAGGAAAAGCATATACCGAATCAAATTAAGCATCTCGAATAGGTCCTCGTTTCTTTAATCAGTGAAAACAACCTTGCATTGTAACTTTGCTTTCTCCACTGCTATACATACGGGAGGAGCACAGATCAAGGAGGGGAGATGCAAAGGGGAAACTCCAGAGATCCTCAAAGGTGGGAAACAATATTAAAGTATTAAAAGATGTGTCTTTATTGTCCTCTGAAAAACTCTCCTTCATTACATGGGGAAATAGCATATTTATGGTGTTACACATCCAAGTTCCGTAAACTAATCTACAGAGAATAGGTAGATTGAATTGATCTGGAACACCAAACAACGGGTGTTGGGTTCATGCTTATAGAATTTTTGACATATACGGTGTTTTTTCATCGCGTATTTTGCGGATCTGACCACGGTGCCGCGGTATTTGTATATTTGTCACACGGCGCCACGACTATCGTCTTGCCAATACTGATATCATGGCACATGGCGTTGTCGCACGGCGACCGTACGCCAACGCCGCCGCCGCCGACGCATGGCCGCCACCCCGCCACCTCATTGCATGCCCGCCCCGCCACCTCGGCATTGGAACGTGGTAGCCATGTGCCGACCCCTTGGCGCATGGCCACCATGCGCCACCAAAATAGTAGTAGGGTTGGGGTTAATTAGTTAGGGGTTAGGGTTAGTTAGTGTCAGGCTAAAATTTGGAGGAATTTTAAAATATAGCAAATGAGTTCAAAAATTTATGAAATTGTTTTTTGTGGAGCCTCTCGGCATCGTGTACTTGATTGTGTAAATTTTTTATAATTTTATTTGTTCATAATTGTCATTGCTATTTCGTATAAGTGTCTTGTTTGTATGAATCAATAAATGTAGAAAATGAGCTCCAAAAAATTATGAAATTTCTTGTAGAGCCTCGCTACATCGTGTACTTGCTTGTGTAAATTTTCCATAAATTTATTCATTCAGAACTGTTCTCGTAACACCCTCCCGACTCGAGTCCCCTTTGGCCCACCCTCCCGCCCGCTACACCCGTCACGTGGCCATCTTTCCCACCGTCCCTCCTCCCTCCTCTACAAATCTGTCGTCTCGTCCAGAAATTCCAGTGCCAACGCTTACGGAATTCCCGGCGCCAATGTCGCGACTCCTCGTCCGCTCAGCTATAAATACCGAACTCTAGCACTCGCTCTTCGCTCATCTCATTTGCGTTTTGATTCTCGTTCTTGCGCTCGTCGCTGAGAACTCAGAGAACGAAAATAATTAATTTTATTGGGAGATTAACTGTTTTCTTGCTTCTCGTCGCTCGGCGCTCGGCCTTGATTGGTTGCTTTCCCCCGAAGAGCAGGTAATTTGTTGGATACTTTTGCCATTATTACCGTAGTCAGTCTTAGTCAGCTAGTCGTAATTAGATAGTTTAGGGGCAATTAATTAGTCGTAATTAGTTAGTTCACTAGTAATGAATTAGTTTAGTGGTAATTAATTAGTCATAATTAGTTTAGTAGTCATTATTATGGCATATTAAGTAAGTGGAAATAAAGTACTGGTAATTTTTTTAGTGCTAATTAATCAATCGTAATTAGTTTGTTTAGAGGTAATTAATTAGTCGTAATTAGTTAGTTCGCTAGTAATGAATTAGTTTAGTGGTAATTAATTAGTTGTAATTAGTTTAATAGTCATCATTAGGGTATATTAAGTAAGTGGAAATGAAGTCTTGATAATTTTTTGGTGGTAATTAATCAATCGTAATTAGTTAGTTTAGAGGTAATTAATTAGTCGTAATTAGTTAGTTCACTAGTAATGAATTAGTTTAATGGTAATTAATTAGTTGTAATTAGTTTAGTAGTCATCATTACGGCATATTGAATAAGTGGTAATGAAGTACTGGTAATTTTTTTAGTGGTAATTAATAAGTCGTAATCAGTTGTTTGCAGAAATAATTAGTGGAAATGAACTACCAGTAATTTATGTAGTGGTAATTAATCAATCGTAATTAGTTAAGTAGGAATTAGTTAGGCATAACTCATTCGTAATTATTTAGTGGTTGTTGTGGCTTTAGGTATTTTCGAACATGCAAGACTTGTTTGTGTTTCACGGCGATGGTCTCGTAGGGCCGGACCCGATGGGTTGGACCTGTCGAGATGTTAGTACAAGGTGGTCCGGGCGGAGGGGCTCCACACGATGAATATTCACGAGTGCTGTTGCATCCATGAAGCGATGAGGCGATCGAAGAACGCAAAGGAGGAGCGGCGATAAAGGCGATCGTGCTAAGGAGGAGGACGCGAGGAGGGTAGTTAGGCGAGGAAGATGCGGTGGGGCGAGGAGGGAGTGACGGGGGCGGACTAGAGGACAGGAGCTAGGAGGATGGGTGTGTACCGTGTGGTGTGGTGTTGGGGACTCGTGAGTGTCACTGTGTCAGGCGGCTAGTTAGGGTTAGGTGTTGCCTTGTTGGACGATGGACTGGGCTGGGCTGAAAATCAAAACTCAGACCTAGCAGACTTGTATTTCGGATATCCGGATAAGAATCCTCCTGATATCCAGGTCCTGCCCTGAATTTCCCGGATATTGCTTGCTCCGAATCCGACACCAAATCTGGATTAAACTATCCAAATCAACTTGCGACATCATTAGACGGCTACACTTCTCCATCCTAGGACTGCATCAAAACACTAGACAAATCAAAAGGCACAGTAATAGCCAGTTCATTAGTGTAACAGCCCAAAGTTCTGTTACCAATTTAAAATTAATTAAAGTTATTATTTTGTTGGACTTTCTTAAATTTGAAAGAATTTGATTACTTTATTTGAATTTCTGAAGTTTTAAAAATAAAAAATATATAAAGTTTATTAAAGTTTATGAAGTTTTATTTGAGTTTAAATTGAAAAATAAAAATTAAATTAATTTATAGAATTTTCGGAATTTTAAAAGCTTTTTCCTAAATATTTTAAAACCAAAATAATGTATTTGCAAAATTAAAAGCCAACTTTAAGTTGGAAATAATTTTATTAAGTCCAAAATAAATCTAGGTATTTCTGTGAATTTTTCTAGAATTTTTGAATTTTATTTGCTATTTTCTAAAGCCCTTTTGAATTATTAGAATTATTTAAATTGGAAAATCAATGGAAAATCCCTAAACTGTTTTGGGCCGAAACCTTCCTCCGGCCTACTTCTTTTCACGCCGCACCGGCCATTTCGGCCCACTCCACCCCAAACCCGCACCCACTTCCTCTCTTACCTCCCCGGCCCCACTAGTCACTCTCTCACCCCTCACTATCGCGTGGGCCCCAAAGGCCTTCTCCTTCCCTGCCTCCTTCCCCACTCAGCCGAACCGGCACAACCGCCATGGACGCACGTGGGAGCTCCACAACCTCCACCTTCTCCCCGTTTTTCTCCACGCCAACGTGCGTACTCGCTTCCCCTCGTTCCGCCGCCCCACTCCTCCCTTTCTCCCCTCGTCTTCACGCACGATCTCGATGGAACGACCGCGTACCGCAACCGCCGCCCCGCACCACGATGTCCTTCCCCGGCCACTCCCGCGCCCTATAAAAGGGAGCACCGGGTGTGCCCCTTCCACCTCAACCCATCCCCCTCATTCACTCCACCTCACCCGCTCCCTTTTCGCCGGATTTCTCCGTTGAAGGTTCCGGCCGGCTCGTTTTTAAATCTCCTCCGGTCTTGCCGCCCCCGCCACCCCCGACCTCCCCCCGTCGCCGCCTCAACGCCACGCCAGTGCGCTTCCACTTCACGGAGCATCGCTCAACACTGGCCGCCATGAACCGAACTCGTCGCCGCTTCTTCCTCGTCGCCGGCCACCTCCGTCCTCGTCTCGTCGAGTGGGTGAGAGCTTCGAGTTTGCCGTCTCCTCCTCTTTCTTATGCGCACCTCGCCGCCATGCAGATCAGCGCCGGTGACCATCGGTCCCAGCCGCGCCATCTCGCCGACGTGGCACGGCCACGCACATGCCACCGTGGCGCCACCTCACGCCACATGGGTGCCACGTCGCCCATTTCTGCCTATGTGGCGCCACGTCAAACACCCCTAAAACCTAAACCCGTGAACTTGGTCCACATAAACCGTGTCTATGACACGTGGGACCCACCTGTCGGTTTTATTTTAAAATCCAAAAATCCCAGGGCTAATGTCAGCCTTGCACAATAATTAGAATTTCCTTTAGAAAAATAATTCGAGAAATCCTTTAATTTACAGATTTAGGTTTAAACTTGTAAAATTCATATCTTTTTCATCCAAACTCCAAATTGGGTGATTCAAATTGCTAAAATCTTAGAAAATTATTATATAGCTAAATAAAATAAAATTATTTAATTTGGAGTTAGTTTAGATTGTCTTTTTGAATTTATTTAAATTTCATTTGAATTTGTCGTACTTTCGCGTATAGACTTCGACGATTCCGGAGAGTTAGATCCTTCGGAGGATTTAGAGAGTCAAGACTTCAACGAAGGCAAGTTATACCCTTGACCATATTGCTCCCAGTATTTTAAAGTTATTTAAATTCAGTTTTTAAATTATTAAATGCATGCATACTTTTATTCAAATATTTCAAGTCCCTGTTTAAATACTTAGACATTCCAATTTCTATTGTATGGCCAATTTGATTATTGAAATGTCATTCCCTTGTCACCAATAGATAAAGTATTATGGAAAGTATTCACATGCTTAGCAAATGCTTAGACCATGTTTATGAATTTTGGGAGATTTAGCCAAATCTTTTCAAATTGGTTTAAACTTGAACCTATGGTATTGTTTTACCATAGGGAATTTGTAAAGGTGGTTTTCACTAAAATAAAATCAAAAATGGTTTGGACTTGGGCGAAACGGATGAATGGTGAGTGCAGGTTTATGCACGGGTTTAATCTGGTTAGGATTAAAGCCCAGGGTTTGATTTGAAAGACGCCCAAGTCAATTAAGGACCAGCCTTTGAGCGTTCCTTTGCTATGCGCCGCACTGCATACCACCACATGTCCTGTATGGGCGGACTGCTTAATAATTTGGAATACCTCATAGATATTCGTGCCATGTTGTATGTGTGGGTGTTGGTTAGACAGTAGTCCCACCTGGCGCAAGAAGGGGCTCCCGGAGGATGGTTAGTCCAATGGAAGCGAAACCTTAGCGGGCATGAGTACTTTGAGGTAGATCATTGTAACGGCCTTGTGATAATTATTTTGTCACACGCCTTAGGAAGCGTGGATTGGCCGACTCAAAGAGCAAATTATCTCGTGTGGGTAAAACTGTACAAACTCTGCAGAGTAGAAAACTATTCGAATAGCCGCGTCCGCAGTCATGGACATGCTAGCAAAGCCACTTTGAGTTAGATTTGTTTTTGGTTTTTAAAAGTGTATTTGTTTTTGGTTTTTAAAAGTGTTTTCAACAGATGTTTTTCAGGATGGTTAGTCCTGTGGGAAAATTGGGCGGTTAGCCATTGTGATAGGAGGGTATCCTTCACCATTCAAATATAGAGGTTATCCACACTATAAAACTGTCATTTAAAATCTGATTTTAGATGTAGTATAAAAATGGCCTTGGAAATTAATATGATTATTTAAAATTGAAAATGTTTGCTTTATGCAAATAAACCCCGCCAATACCCTTGTTTACCTTATGCATGCATTCAATCATTACTTGACGGTGTAACTTGCGAGCACGGTAGTAGTGCTCACTCTTCTTGAATAATCTTTATTCAGAGAAGACTTCTACCAGGACGGTGAGGATCCAAACGCTTAGGCTACGCCCCCAGACGATTGCCTGTGGTAAGTCGTGTGGCCTACTACTACTGCTTTGCTTCCGCTGTGTTTTACTTTATTTGGCCTCAGGCCCCTTTGTATTAAACTCTGCTTTATTATTAATGAAATGCGTGATATGTTTATGATATCATTTTTGTGACTGTGTATACCGAAAATCCTGGACTGGTATATGAACACAGAGGATTCGGGATCTTTCGTTCCCGGGTTCGACAATTAGTCACTTGGTCACCTCCTACATCTAGATTTGCAGAAAAAGGAGGGGCCAAAGGAAAAGAAGTGCAAATAGAGTGATTGACCAATGAACAAGGAACTTTTGAGTTGGATTCAGATGAAAACGGAAAGAAGATTTTTGGATGTTCTAGGTACATGAAGGACGTTCTTTAGATGCAAATCTTTACTAGGAGTTTTAATTTTTGAGTGACCAATATGACTAATAAACATACTTGACCCGATGGCAGTTTGAACTTGATCTTTTCCGGTGTATTTCTGGCGCATAGTCAACCGATCAAGATCGCTGGTAATGTGGTCGGTGTACCAGTCGGTGTCAAATTAATTGTCGTTCATGATTGTCACAGCCTCCTCATGCACGTCCTCGACCACCGCGACCACTCCTACCACCACAGGAAGCGATGTTGGCCGAAGCTCCTGCAATCTGAAACCCTAAGTTTTGGATCTCAAGTCACATCTCAAACGTGAGGAGATGTCACTACCACAGAAAAGGTATTCACAGGTGGTTCAAAAATGTCATCACAAATGGTTTCGTGAGCCGTCTGAGTTTATAAGTCAGTGATGACATGAGGTCATCACAGACGGTTTTCAAACCATCTGTGATGCATACTTTCCTGCAGCGATTATTAATCGAGAACCGCTCGTGAAAGGAACCTATCCTGACGGTTTGTGGTCAAACCGCTCGTGATAAGTATATATCATGCATTTGTTTGTGGTCGGAACCGCTGTGATGACTTTTCTATAAAGCCCCAACCTATATATATATATATATATATATATATATATATATATATATATATATATATATATATATATATATATATATATATATATATATATATATATATATATATGTATATGTATATGTATATGTATATGTATATGTATATGTATACATGTATGTATATAAGACATCCAATTACCTAAATGTTGTCGATAGGTAATTGGACGTCGCTATGTTCAGAAAGTGACGTGGACGTGCAGGTATTCCAACTAGGAAGTGGCATCATGTATCAGCAACTAACCATTCTTGAGCATGTAATCGTCTTTAAACCCAACAAGAACACCAAGCAACCATTCTCACATTTCAAAAGAATTCTCAACTTGTTGCTTTAACTATATATCACAGACGGTTATTGTTAAGAACCGTTTGTGATGTTTCACAGACAGTTCTTTGTTGAAAACCGTCTGTGATATGTAGAATTATCACAGACGGTTATTAACAATAACCGTCTGTGATAAGTCACAGACGGTTTTAGCTATGAACCGTTTGTGATATTACCTCTTCACATACGGTTTTTAGCGCAGCCAGTAACACAGATGGTCTCTAAACCAAAACCGTCTGTGATTGCATGTAATACAGACGATTTTGGTTAACCGTCTATGATGAGGCGTCCAGTATTAGCCTTTTTGTAGTAGTGCGTAGACAACATTGAGGCTCATCGTGTTTGCCCTGCTTGTGATTGATGTAACTAGAGGATTGTATTCGCCATCAAGTCCTGCAAGGATGTAGGAGATGAATTTTCGCATTGCAAGGGTTGTCCTACAAATGCCATCGTGTCTGCAAGTGTCTTCATCTTGGCAAAGTATTCTGCTCTAGACATATCATTCTTGTATGTATTCGCAAGTTGCATGCGAACTTGCGTGATCCATGCCCTAGATTGGGAGGAAAACATGCGCTCAAGAGCCGACCAAACTTCGGCAGAGGTGGACAGAAACAAGACTTGTGCGAGTACTTCTAGTGCGAGAGAAGACATTAGTAAACTAAGTACAAGTTGATCCTGCTGAACCCAAGTTTGATAGGTTGGATTCGACACTACGCGAACTTCATCACCAACCGTTTCAAAGATCATCGGGGCCAGAGGTTGAAGGGAGCCGTCGACGTAGCCGAGTAGATGCTGCCCTCTGAGGAACGGGAGCAAACTGTGCTTTCCATAGCATGAAGTTCTCCCGACTAAGCTTCACATTGACCACATGGCCAAAGGACAGCGACGAAAGCATGCCTGCTGAAGTCGCTAATGAAGACATTGCTGGTGTAGACACTGTGGATATCATAGGGATATGCTCATGATCTTAGGATGATGTTATAATTGGCAATGTCGTTATCGGTTTGTCGAAACAACGTTTTCCGCAAGTGTTAGGAGATTCGGTCGTACCGGCGTGTAAGATGTGGTACGACCGCAGTGCGGTAGAACCGGCATGTAAATGGCGGTCGTACCGCATCACGGTTGAACCGTTTGAGAAGCGGTATGGAATTTCCAAAGAGGATGTTTTTGGGAATTTTGGATTCCTTTGAGAAGCGGTATGACCGTTGGTATGTCTTGTGATACGATCCATGATCTTGATAATCTTGGCCCTTACATGGCGGTTGTACTGATTCTATTTCTGAGTTTCGAATAACTTGGAATATTGATTGTTGGGTTAGGTCAAGTTCATGGGTTTCATGGCATATGTGTTGCATGATGCATGTTTTGACTAACGTGTGTCAAGTTGTGAAGAACTTGTTCCCGGAATCGATTTCTTTGTCTATTATTGTGCAGGTTGTTTTGAGCTCAATGACGGTCAACGGCGAGGATGATCGGGACTAAGCTTGGAGAGCTGAGGTCCAGAACGATTGAGGATGCCGGATGAGGTCAATGGAGTCAAGCATGGCGCAAAAGGACAAAGGTGACCGAACAGGCGATTCGGTCTGACGGAGTTCGATCAAGCGGCGCGGGTCGGTGAAAGTGCCATTGTGGTTTCGATGGGGCCGGATGGGAGAGACTTGCCGACATGATGAGAGTCTTGATCAACCTACACGTGGCGAAGCATGGGAGGTGCTTCACGCAGTTGGGACTCGGTCTTTGCAAAAAGATCGAGAAGGGGTATTTTGGTAATTTTACCAAATACCACCTCGGTGACCTTTTGCCAACTCACGGCGCAAGATGGCGCAAGGTGAAGCGGATTAGGTCAAGAGGAGAAGATGGCGCTTTAAAATACGTGCGTATGTAACCCGTTTGTGTGTGGGGCCTTAACAGGAGCCCATAAGGGTTTAATCTTCTAGAAACTCTAAGCCTCCACTATAAATAGAGTAGGGAGGTGGCTGCACCTCTCTCAACTCTTTCATTACTTGTAAACCCTAGTTTTGCTTTTGTGCTTAGGGAGTTGATAGTTGGAGGTTAGGGTTCTAGAGAGTTGGATTTGATTTCGTGCTCATGTATTGAGTCTTTGTCCTCCATTGATGGAGTGGCTGTAAACCAATACCATATCAAATCAATCCAAAGAAAGTTCTCTCAAAGATGAGTTCATTTGCTTTCTTTCTCTCTATTTGGTGATTTGTGGTCTTTCTTTGATCCGCGGGTTTTTGCTTGGTTTCTTACCGTGATCTAACTTGCTGTGACATGTGGGAACCCATCTAGGATCATCTTGATCATCAATCACCCACGAGCAAGTCTCTAGATCATATTTTGCATTTGGCTCGGTTTTTGAACCACCTTCGTTCAAATTGAAAAAGATAGGAACTTTGGCATGGATCTCTGTGATCTTTGATTGGAATAGGTTCCTAATATCTTTAGAAAGATGTGGTTCAAATTTCATGGAGTTTGGCCGAGTGGATCAAAAGTTGTGCCATTTTTAGTTTTCGTCGTCGGGCTGTTCCAGGGAAATCGGTTCAACCGCCCTTATAACTGTGGTTGAACCGATCATTGGTTGAACCGCTTGTTTGCCTGTAGTTGTACTGATCATTGGTACAACCGCCCATATAACTATGGTTGTACCGATTTTGGTTTCTTCAGCCTATCTTTGTGTCTGTTGATTGCTATGCTTAGGATTTTTTTATTAGGATTCAATACAAGGCTTCCGTTATACTTGTAGATTGATCTTCATAGCTTTCATAGCTATCGGAGTGACATTGGTGTTGAATCCAAATCAAAGTGAAAAAGTGAGCGTGCTCCTATTCACCCCCCCTCCTGTCGTCTTTCCGGTCCAACAGACACAGATGGGAGCAAGGCGGAGCTTGATGAGGTAGAAGAGGAAAGCTCGGAAACCATGTAAACTAATCTACAGAGAATAGGTAGATTGAATTGATCTCGCACACCAAACAATGGGTGTCAGGTTCATGCTTATATTGTCGGATACGGAACAATACATGTACAATACGATTACACATCGGTCAGAGATAGACACAGACTTGACAACGTGCTTGTTCAGTACAGTATCTGTAGAGATTAGAGATAAGGAAGGTTTATTTTTTAGACTAAGAGATAAGGAAGGTTAAGATTGTTATCCAAACATATCTGTTAACATAGGAGATTACAATTCTACCCCTAAAAAGATCCTATGCTTGTAGTGGTTGTAGGGTCTTTTCACCCTCTAGGCGTAGCCTCTGACGCATGGTAGGCCCTCCTAGACTTGGTCCACCACGCCTGTACTTCTCGTCCGTGAGTGGCCCTGACTCCTTTCGCTCCATGCGAGGTGGCCCTGGAGCGAAGGCCCCCGGGACCCCCTCGACCCGTGCGAGGTGGCTTGGGGCGAGGGCCCTCGGGCCCCCTTCGCTCTAGGGCATGTGATATCCTTCTGGCGGGGCTGCCTTCAGTAGCCTTTCTGTACCCTTCGCTTGTGTGTGGGGGTAGGTGGTGCTCTCGTCTAGGCCAAGGCGTACCCCTGGCCCAGTGCCTTCGGCAGGCCTCATGTACCCTTCTCCCTATGCGAGGGGGTAAATGGCACCCTTGTCTTGGCCGAGGTACACCCATGGTTTGGTGCCTTCGCCCGAGATCGTTGGGGCTTCATGGGCAGTATGACATTTATATATATATATATATATATATATATATATATATATATATATATATATATATATATATATATATATATATTATCTTCTATCCAAACATTCGAGCTGGGATTTTAGGAATCCCAGCGTGCCATGTCATCCGAACAATATGAGTCGTCTGTTGATCGAGTCATGTGGACGTCCGTATCCATTGGATGGAAAGATGAACCACAGTAACGAATTTGATGAGGCCGACCATTGGCAAGTTGAGAAAGGGTGTGGCAGAGAGAGGACGGTGGCCGAAGGCGATGGTGGGGAGGGAGGAGGGCCGCAGAGACAAGTGAGGGAGTGGTGGGGAGCAGCCAGGAAGGGGGAGGATGGAGGCGTCGACGCTTCTCGGGTGAGAGGAGGAGAACAGGGAGTGAGGAAGAAAAAGGAGAAAAAATAAAAGGAAGGAGGAAAAGGGAAAAGGAAGGAAAGGAAAAGGAATAAAAGGAAAAATAGATAAAAGGAAATAAGGTATAAAAAATGGAAAAATAAGTGGGGTTTAAGTCTGACCAAAATTGAGTTTGGAACATTTCCAACAATTTCATACAAAAACCTAATCTCTCGTCTCAACGCAAATACAACGAAATCACACGACGAAATGACAGAATTAGCACCACGGCCGCATGTGGTCACGTGGAGTCAAATGACTGTGACATTTGTTCAGATTCACTGTCCATGAAGATGGATTAGAGAAGCGACTGAGATGCGTCAATGGTGATGAGAAATGGCAAAGCTATAGGTGGTGTTGACAACGGTGATGCATGGCATAGGAGGAAGAACTACTTTCGTCAAAGCGTAGGCGGTGACGAGGGGATGCTTGTGCGTGAGTCAATTGGACCAAAGCCCAGTGGAGACGATGAATTGTGACTAGGACTGGAAAAAAGCTCGTGGCTCGTGAGTCGGCTCGGCTCAGGCTCGTGTTTTTTCGAGCCGAGCCGAGTCATGTTCCCAGCTCGCCACAAAAATGAGCCGACCTCAAGCTGCTCGGCGGCTCGTTTGGCTCGTGCAACCCATGAAGGCCTAGTCTGTCCAATGGCCCAATGCCCTTGCCCCTTGCGCCCTTGCCCTAGCCAGTCCAGAGGATGGTCGATCCTCTCTCCCTAATCCTTCGATCCCCTTCCTCCCGAGTGACTCAATCCTCTCGATCCCCAATCCTTCGATCCCCTCCGCGCCGCCACCCTCTTCGTCCGCCGCGCCATCCAACCGACTGGTCGTGTGCTCCCCCTTGGCCCTGGCCCCATGGTCCCCTTCTCCCGTCGTCCTCCTCCTAGGCCCCGTGCTCCACCCCACCCCTTCGTGCTCCCCCTCGTCCTCCTCCCAGGCCCTGTGCTCCACCCCGCCCCTCTATGCTCCCCCTCGTCCTCCTCCCGCACCCGCGCTGGTTTCTTGATATGCGTGGTGGTGGTGGTGCAGTGGGGCGTGGGGCGTCTGCTGAGGGAGGAGATGGCGAGGAAGGAGGAAGAAAGGCTGCAGGCGAAGACGACGGCGCCAAGGTCGCCACCAATAAGGACAAGGACAAGAAGATGGCACCGTGTCCTGCTCCTCGCGCCGGGACCGGATCGAGGTTTTGTTCCCCGCTCCCTTCCCTTTCTTGCCTTCAAATGAAATGATAGGTTTCTTTGATCATTCTGGGTGGAAAAGTTTCAATTTTAGGCTTGTTCTTGCCTACAATTTGTCAAATCTGTGATCAATTTTGCGGTTTCTTGCCGTGGAATTAGGCCCAGACTGCATATTTCGTTCGTTCTTTGGGAGATGTTTTCGTTCTTTTTGGAAACACATTAGTTGGACAGATCATATGAGCGCCTGCGATCTTATGGTGTTTTGGCTTTAGAATTCAACCCCCTCCCCCTCGCCTCTTGACCAGGATCTTTTTGGAAACACATTAGATGCTGATGTCCAGAAAAAAGAAGAACAATTGTTTGTTGCACGTAGCATGAGATCTCAGTGAATGGATGGATGATTGAATGTTCGCTATAAAGTTATATTTGAACGATTGAATAGTTCTTTCTACAAATTCATATGCTAAAAATGTAGCATGACTGTTGAATGATTAAACTTGTTCCTAGCTAGCTCTAGAGACTGGAACAGAGCCACAGTCCTCTGGGTCGCCTACGAGCGCCTATGATTGAATGTTCTGGCTCGTGAGGGCTCGCGAGCCGGCTCGAGCCTTCCTTCGAGCCGAGCCGAGCCACCCTCCTGGCTCGTGCACTAAACAAGTTGAGCTGACTGTTCAACCGAGCCTGACCAAGCCTGGCTCGAGCCGGCTCGGCTTGTTTTCAGTGCTAATTGCGATGGGGAAGTCGATAAGATGAGAAATACAAAAACGGTCGATTCGTCCTACTACATGAACATGAATCAAATTAATTTGGGGTCTGAGTTTATCAAGGGCTAAAACACAATATGATGAGAACGGATTTGAGGATAACTAACCGGTGGTAGAGATCAAACTCGACAACGATGTTATGTTGGTGTTACGTATGCACAGAGAGAGAGAGAGAGAGAGAGAGAGAGAGAGAGAGAGAGGAGAGAGGAGGAGAGGAGAGGAGAGGGAGAGCGGGATAGAGAAGGGGGAGGCGCTGGAGGTGGTGAAGCAGCATTACAGGGGAGTAGGAAGAGCGTAAGAGAAAGGGAGGGAGGAGAGGACCAGCCATGAGAGAACGGAGAGGAAGAAAGCAGCGCATGGGGAAAGAGGATGAAGAAAGGAAGGTAAAAAAGGAAAAGGAGGAAGAAAGGTAAGAAAGGAAAAGGAGGAAGGAAAGAAAAAAGATAGAAGCAGAAAATAAAAAGAAAGAGGAAAAATGGGTTGGCTAGGAAAAAATAGAAAAGTAATGATTTTTTGTTAGCTAGAATCAGGATCGAGTTCGTAAGATTTTTAAAGATTTTATAGTCTCGACTTAACTCAGTCATTTATTTTCCTTCCCCTTTTTTTCTCTCTCTTTTTATTGTCGCCGCATCTACTTACTAATATTTATTTATGCATGTAGATATTGCAAAATAAGAAAATATTTATAGATTATGAACGTTTTTCCTTCCACTTATATTTATCTATTTGTTTTTAAAACATATCCATTAAACATGGGACATGGAACTGATTACATTGTATCACACCATCGCGGGGACCATCGGCTAGTGTGCGAACAATCGAACACGCCCAAGCCACACACAATTGAACAAGCCTGGTAGGCAGAAGAAAATCCTATAAAACCTTATTACGTTGAGACACATTCAATCTCGTGACACATGGTAAAATAAACCATCCATCACTTTACATATCGATGTGTTATAATTTGAAGAAAAAAAGTCGCTTTACATGTCGACGTGTTATGATTTGAAAAATATTTAGGCAAGAATCTAAAAGTAAAGGGATCTTGCAGGATTTATTTCCTGCCAGCCTACTTGTACAAAGTACGAGTACGACCAATTAATAGCAAGCGCGCACCGGATGGCTAACCTAGCTAGCGTTCGGATTGGCCAAAAAAAGCGGCTGCCTCTCCTTGGTTCGACGCCTCGACGGGGCCCACCTGTGAATAATCGTTGACCGTTTGACCATACGTAGTACTCCAAACTTTTATGTCCATGGGATCAACTTGGTCAACGTATAGAGGCACACGCGGCAAAGACATTTCTCCGCGTCTAATAGTACTACTATTTTGATTGATTTCACGAGAAATTCTGTGATTTGTCGGCTCCCAACACTGCTGCAGTGGCAACCACGTAACAGAACAGTTTCGTGCCAATAATGAACCACGTCCAGCCCATCTTTATCTGTAATTCGTGTCAAGTTTCTACGGCATTAGTTCGACCCACGACGTGTGAAGCAGGAAGAAGTTAGCATTGAAAATCCTTTCATGCATGGCTATTAGGCTCATTTAACCGGATTTTCCCTTCATTATTGTGAGATTTGTCCATGCGAGTACTTGCAGGTCAAGTACTACAATATATATGTAATCCTGATGCGGTATATCATCGACCCGACTGCATGGGTATCTCAACCAAATGGTGATGTCATCAAAGTTAGTTCGTCTCGGAGAAAGTAGTGTACCTAGCTAGCAAGCAAGCAACTAGATGCGTATCCCGGCAATCTAACTAATTAAAATCCCTTTACCCAAAAACAAAGAGAAAATGGTAGGCTATAAAGAGCCCAGGGGTTAAAATACAACAGTTTAAAGCTATAAACTAACCTTAATCAAACTTAGGATAAAGATGCTGGACACCTCCCGGTTGAATTGAAAACGTCCTGCGCCGAGCTCGCCCGGCACGTACGTACCGTGCTGCGGCGACGTACGACGATCGAGCAAAGCCTTCACCGTAAGTGCTCGGATTCCATACGCCAGCTTTGACGAAACTCCGAGAGCGCACACGCACTTGATTTCTCCGCACCCCATCCCAATTTTCCACTTGATTAGTAATCTCCAAAGTCAAGTCGTTTACGTGACAAGCAAAAGATTGGTGACCCCTCTAGACCAGATGCGGTGAACTAGCCCCACTACTACAGAAAAGGCCTTCACAGACGGTTCAAAAACACCATCACGCATTTGCTTCGTGGCCGCCCGAGTTTATCGGTCAAGAATGTATGAGGTCATCACAGACGAAAGCGAACCGTCGTGATATATAATATCACAGACGGTTTGTAGATGAAACCATCTGTGATACTCGATTACCACAGACGGTCTGTAGATAAAACCGTCTGTGATACTCGACTACCACAAATGGTCTGTAGATGAAACCGTGAGTTCGAATGAAGTGTGTGTGGCAGAAGGATCCTTCGTGTCTGGGGACGTGACCTTGCACTCGATGATGTGGATTGCTAGTCGTTGGATAGCTATTAGGGGATGGATTGCTTGTCCGATGTGAAAAGATCCGGTCGGACGTAGGATGTATAGCATTACCGTTTTTCTACTCGTCGTTAACAATGCTCTTTTTAGTCTTTTTTGAAACGACATCGTAGCATACTAATGCTCTAAGATTATTTCATAATCGAATGTGTCACATGCAACCAAACGAAATAATTATAATAAGCAATGGTCTCGTATGGTGGTTGATTGACTTAAGGAATTAAAATCATGGGTTTAAATTCCCTCTCCTCTCCCTCTAAAATAGCTAAATGAGCATTCGTACGTGGTGATCAGTTGTGTAATAACAACTAGAATGTTTAATGCTAAATAGTGGCTTTGTGCTCCTAATGAATTGTCTTAGTGACTAATGGTGTACGCATGGAGCAGTGCTAGTTAATTGCATGAAGGTGCATTAGTTTGGCATTGTTTTATTGCTGACTGCATGCATGATAGAGTCAATAATGGATCAGCTCGATGCACGCAGCTTGACTGCCGTTTAGTTCTCTTGTTCAGTGCTTTCAGTTTCTGAACTAAAGTGGTCGGTGGTCATAAAATGGATGCTTGTTTGGCTACTGATTTCTCCAGTATACACGCTTCACTTAAGAGCATGCTGAGATGATAGGTCAAGCTAGAAAAGAATAAGCGAAGTTCATGGCATGGCAGTGCACATACAATCGCTCTGTTCTCTCTCAACCAAAGAAACATGGTAGAAACGTGGCATAATTTGGGTAGTACATATGTAGTAAGGATTGTACACACATAATAGTTTCGTTCTCTGATCTTCGAGGGGACACTGAAAGGAGAAGGAAGAGAGGAGATAAAACACTCTACAATTGCACAATACATCGCATAAAAGGTACCCCTACATAAATTGGTTAGTGGATGGATTGAGCGGGCGTCGACGAGGTACGCAAATCACTATTCAATTTGTTTGAATTAAATTGTGCTAGAAGATCTCGGAACAACGTGGCTTCCGCTTGCAAACACTACTCGATCGTGCCGTCTATTCGCGGCCGTTGAATAGTAGTAGTAGCAGTGGTGAATTCGAGGGTAACTTAACTTTGGATCAATCATTTGTCTTTACAGATGCGGCATTTTCCGTGGCGTCTACATGTTTTGTAGGGATGTCAATTACTTGTGTGTATGGTTTGCATGTTAGGGCATCTCTAATAGTTAAAGATAATATTATCTCTAATATATGCTACATCATTTTTAGAGACAACATCTCCAATAGATAGTCTCTAGTACACTCTTCAACATTTATATTTTATAATTTTTCTTTGAAACGGGTCTACATGTCAACTAGAGTAGGTTAATGTATCATGTCTTGTTTCACGTGCACAACATTCTCTTCAGGAAGAGACGATATGTATTCTCTCTCCTCTACGTAAGATTTTTTTAACGTGTCATAGCTAAGAGACGATAATAAATGTACTATTAGAGATGCCCTTAGCGTTAAATATACTGGTTAGTAAACTGGTAGCTGTCGTATGATATCAACTTAGGTGCTGATGTTGAGATGTTCTATTGTTCTTTATGAACCATGTGTTATGTTACTGCATAATTTCTCAACTAAATTCTCAATTTTGCGGGTGTTTGCTTCCTACATTCAAGAAAAGGAAGGGATATTTTTTTTGAGAACGCACGAAAGGATTGCACGTCATTTCATTAAGAAGAACCAGCAACAAAAGTTCAGATACAAGACGGTAGCGCGGATGAAACCCGCGGTCTAAAAGAAACCGAAAAGGACTACTCGAGATCAATGAACGACTGAACCCACCTTGACCACGAACTAAGGCAGTACAACCAATTACAGCGATGGCAAAGGCGCCTCCTACCCTATTGCTCCCGCCATGCGTCATTGGCTCAGCTCGTCACGAATCTTTGGAGAAGGTGATCTGAAGTTGCGACTGAAGGGATACGGGTAGGTTACACTAGCTAGCAATTCAAAAATCCTACCACGTAAACCAGGAAGCCAAGCAAGCAAGAAATCATGGATCGTTACCACTAGACGCACAACGGAAGAAGGGTTAGAGCAGTCTGATCCAACGTAGAGCGCATTGATGAAGTGGTCGTAGTCGATCGTCCACGGTACCGATCGTTTCTTCTAGCAAACAATCGCGTTCCTCGCCAAGGTCGTGGATCGTCCTCAAGCGCAACAGCAACCGCAGTAGCACCTCTACGGTATCTACACGTCCAAGGAAGGAACACCATGCGCCGGTGTGCTAGCACCAACTCGCACGGTAGGGCTCTCTCGAGAAGATGGTTGCTAGGGTTTCGGTGGAGCAACTCACGTTCTGTCACACCCGTCCCAATAGCCTCATGCACCTCCTTATATAGTGCCAATGACAGATCCTATCCGAACACGTTTGTTCCAACCCATTAAGTGTGTGACCCTGTAGGTTCATGCGTAATTGGTTGTGACTCGGAAACTCTTTCCAACCACGAGTCGTTAGTGGTTCCTAACAAGACATAACGATTACCGAATACACACAAATTATATCAGACAAACCTTAATGCAATATGATCTACGATCAGGTCCTTGTCACTAACGACTAGCTCGTATCTCTATACGACTAGCTCTTATTTAGTATCGACCAGTTCATAACTCCTTACAACCAGGTTTCGACCACTTAGTGATTATGTTCGACTAGTCTATAACCAACTTGTATCTCTATACGACTAGTCCATATCTGATCGAACTGAATGACCTTCTCGTGTATTCTCCCTTTGCCTCACGATATCTGGTTGAACTCCATGTGAGAAATTATGTCATCCATGGACTATTCAATACTTTCTCGATCAAGTATCAGATAACTTTATGTGGTCGACTCTTCGACCACTAGTGGCATAGCTATGCACTTTCTTTATCCGACCACATCGAGGGCCCCAGAGATATCTCTCATGTTATATTAGGAAGGGCAAATCTCATATCCGACCAGTCACATTCCTCCGCATATTTCATAGCATACCTGAAAGCTATCTTTATAACTACCCAGTTACGAGTAGTGTTTGGCAACTCCTAAGTGTACTATTACACATGTAGGAAACCATGTTGATCTCAGGTCTAAGGATTATACATCACCATTGCTTGAGACCAACTGATGACATATAAAATCATACAATCTCAATAGTGTCTTAAGGTGGGTTCATCCAACACCATGTTATCCAACATGTGTTCACATTATTGATTCGATATCCCTATATCCATGACCGGTGAAACATGGTCATCAATCAATACATGTGTTGATCAATAAGTCACTAGTGTTCTAACCAGTGACATTCGACTAGGGATACATTTAGAACGACGTCATATAAGTTAAAGAGCTTCACCAACAAGTCACATACTTGCTAATCTTTATAACCGATGATTCATTTAAGGAACAGAATAATATTTATTCAATAACTCATAAACATAAACATGATACAATCATCTCTATGATTGCCTCTAGGGCATATCACCAACAACGACATGCTGGTTGAAGACCTTATTGTTTCGCTCCTTCCAAAGCATCCAAAAAAACCAGGATGATGCAGGTATCTAGCACCCAGCACTTCTTGCATGGAACTGCACACCAAGTGGCTAACCAGTAGTCTTCTAGACTAAGATGACCCGCCGGCAGGTGTAGGATCAAGGATAACCGACTAGAAGGTGGTGAATAGGAGGTTTTAAAACTTTTTAACAATTTAACAATTTAGCCAAATAATAACTTAGTCTAAACAAGTTATACTTCTAGCTAAGCAAATCAATCACAATAATAAGCTAGAAATATAAATGTGGAAAGTAAAGACTAGAGATAACCACAAAGACACGATGATGTTTTTCCCGTGGTATCGAAGACTTGCCGGTCTTCACTAGTCCACATTGAGGAAGCTTGATGTCTCAAGCCGGCTCCACGAATTAAGCCTTCCCTCAAATCATTATGGTTGTTCTTCCTCCGCTCCGGAGATGGTGAACACCGAACCACTCACAAGTTTGCACCGGGCCTCTTCACAATCTTCTTTGAAGAGATCACCGTGCTTCACCACCAACCGTCTAGGAGTGCGGCAACACTCTAAGAGTAATAGACCAAGGTCTTCACTTGACTACACTTCAAGTGCAAATGGATCAACTAGGAGTATGAATGCACTTGAATGTATCTCAACAACCTCACAATGAATGCACAAGAGTGTTTTTGAGTGTTGAGTGAATGCAAGGGCTCTCAAGGCTCTATGAATGTCAAATGGGCACTAGCTACCTTGACTTGAGCAGTTGGGGGGGGTATTTAAAGCCCCCACCAACAATTATGACCGTTGGAGACGAAACCCGAAGAACTCGGGCAAAATCGAACGACCACGATAATTTGCGATGATCAAGACTTCGATCGAAAGCACACCATCAGCCAGAACAAACGATTAAAAAAAAATACTAGCCGTTGGAGACCCAGTCGGAACGACCGTAGGCAAACGAGCGGTACGTCCGATTTGTACTGCTTATGAGCGATACGACCGCTTGTAGGGTTTCGCGATTTCTATGAGATTTGCAATGGTTCTCGAATTTGTAGGGTTTCGCGATTTGCTGAAGATTTGCAATGGTTCTGGAATTTTTGTACCTCCATATAAAAATCGGAATGACCGCAGGCCGGTACGACCGTTCCCCAAGCGCGGAACGTCCGATTTCCAGATTGAGTTTTAGAGCAGATTTACACTTGTTCTGTTTTTATTGAATCGCCTCACAAATATCGGAACGACCGCACAACGGTACGACCGTTAGTCACGAGCGGTACGACCGATTTCCATGAGAGAATCTGAGGCAATTTGCAACGCTTCTGGTTTTATTGAACCGCCAACTAAAATACGGAATGACCGCGATGCGGTACGACCGTTCAAGGACACGATCATTCCGCTTGAACACTTAATTGGTTGTTCCCTTCCAAATACGGTACTACCGCCAAGTAAAGTCCGTCATATGCACCAAGCGATGCATTTACCTTAAGTATAATCTTGTGGTACTACCGATTTTGGACAGAAGCACTTAATACTTTTCAAATTAAATTCAAGTTTAAACTCAAATGCATGCATGATCCTAAATTGATCCATATGGCACAAGAATATGCTATCAAGCTACTAGCCATGATCCCTCTTAATAGTACGGCGTTTATCCTATAATCCGGTCTTCCATCCAAAACTCCTAGACCGGTAAAATAGAAAAAGAGATCCTAGACTACTTGTACCTTGTCTTTGAGCCAAAAGATCTTCATGTAGTTCATTTGCATGCCACTTTGCATCAACACGTTCACCAATGGGATTTTACCTTGTAAATACTCAACAAACACGTTAATCCCATATTCACATATTGTCATTAATTACCAAAACAATTTTTAGGGACCTAGATGCTTTCAGCAGGTAACGCTGAAGACCAACTCCAAGAAGGAACCGCGACCATATTTAAGATGTTACTGCACAACCCACTAGTAGATGATCAATGGTTTCCTACGCAGCAAAACAGTAGATGCAATGTCCTTGGTTTTGTAGACCTCGACGCTCTAGTCGGTCCATTGTCAAGCAATGACAACACACTGCTAACTACATGAAGCACTTACATTTGAGTGGAGCCTGAGATCTCCAGATCGCATCCGCGCAGGCGAAAGTCACTGCAGCAAGGTAGAACGCGTTGTAAGCTGACCTAGCTGAATACTGGCTGGAGGCCTCGCAAGCCCACTAGAACGTACACTCTTGTCCCTAAGTTATGAACGTGTTGTGAGTGAAGTCCCAAAGGGCTAGAAATCCTGCAATCACCTAGGAATCTAGATTGCCTCATAAGTCCCTGATCCAGGAGCGGTTAGCTAGGGCATCAACGACCGTGCATTTACGCCTGATCGCCGCTGGGACAAACTTTAGGAGCATAGGTGCTACTGAGGCGACGCTGGAGCCATGAAGTTGGGGATCCGACAAGAACAACGCACTGCAACCATTACCAAGGCTAATTCAGGGTGAAGCTTGGAACAAGGACAATTCCATGGAATTAACTGGGATATGCAACCCCTCCCAAGGACTAGAAGGACAGGTGTGCTGCAACCACAACCACCAAATACAGAGAGCATTCACCAACAGGTGTAGGTTATGAAGTCCAAGTCCCCCATATAGTTTTGGCTGGCACACCGATGGTCAGGCAACCAAGCAACGACCACCTGCGACAGTCTCCGATCCTTTCCAAGGAAAAGTGTGTCTACACTTGTCGATTGCTCTAATCACCCAAGTGGGGGGTTGCATCGCCATGAGAGTGTAGATGGGGAGTGTCGTTAACACAGAGTTGACTAAAGCCAACCGACCTCCTTGAGACAACATGCCCGCCTACCAAGACGATAACCGACTAGTAACCTTGTCAATGAGCTGCTAGAAGTCAGCTTTCCTTGGCTTCCTGGCGGACAGTGGAAGCCCTACTTGCAAGGGAACTTTGTGATGACACAGCGCAGCTCGTTCGCAAGGAATTGAAGGTGTTGCTCAGTACACCTGATAGGAATGACGAAGCTCTTTGATAGATTGGTGTGCAAACCTGAGGCTTCACCGAAGATGTGCAGAATGTGAATGATGGACCGCAGGTCTTGGGGTACCGGTGTGAGGAAGAGGGCAACATCATCCGCGTATAGTGAGAGGAGGTGTGGAATACCTCGAGTCCTCCCCCCCCCCCGATTGGATCCAGTAGCGAGTAGCCATCCGCCTTGGCTAGCATAGTGCAACACGTCCATAACAATGACAAAAAGCATTGGAGATAAGGGGTCTCCTTGACGCAAACCTCTTGCATGCATGATCGGATGGCCCAGCTGACCATTTAGCAAAACTCAGGTAGACGCCGTGGAAAATGGATAACCAGCTACACCATCTATGTCTGAATCCCTTGTGCATAAGGACCTCCAGAAGGAAAGACCATGAGAAATTGAATTAAACGCTTGGACAATATTGAGCGTGAACAAGAAGCCAAGTCGCTTTTTTTGGTGTAGACGATGGGTCGATTGCCTGACAAGAAAGAAGTTGTCTTGAATCGATCACCCCTCGATGAAGGCTGACTGATTGATCGCGACCATGTTGCCTAGTTGTGGCGCCAGCCTTCGGGCCAACAGTTTGGAGAAAATCTTGGCGAAGCTATGGAGAAGACTGATCGGCTGATAATCCTTCTCATGCTCAGCTCCTGTCCTCTTCGAAACCAGGGATAGGAAAGCCTGATTGAGCAGGTAAAGCTATTGCCTCCTAAACGACCCAACTTGAAGATAGCGCTTCATGATGTCCGGCTTAATGATGTTCCAACATCGCTGGTAGAAGAGGTCGATGAAGCCATCTGGGCCTGGCGCCTTGACACTTGTCAAACTCTTAATAACTTCCCACACCTCGATCTCAGAGAAATAATTTTCTAGAGAGGAGAGATTTGCAGAAGGGGTATTGAGGTAGTGAAGGTCAATGGTATGAGCCCTTTGCACTGGCATGCCAAAAAGGTTGACAAAGAAATCGTGAAAGGTCACCTCCATATCCGAATAGGAGTGAATCCAACCCTCGTCCATGTTCAGATGTGAAATGAAGCTACGACGCTTGCAATGATTAGCATGGAGGTGGAAGAAATATGTGTTTGCATCACCCTTTGACAGCCATCGTAACCTAGATCTTTGCCGCGCAATTTTCCTTTCCAGTGAGCAAAGTCCAAGCAATTTCTTCTTCAATTCAGCTCGGAACCAACATACTCATTAGCTGTCTGTTTAATTGACAATTGTTTTTGTCTTGCGCTCGTCGGATCTAGATGAAATCACCAAGGATCAACCACGAGGCAAAGATCATGGTGTGAATGTCTCGAAATTCCTGTCGAAAGGCAGGTTTTTGAGTATCATCGGTTGGGCCATAGACAACCGTTAACCAGCTTGAAGATCCACATGGAAAGATGACCTTGGCCATGATGGAGTGACCTCTTATACATATAGATAAACAGACGACCTTGTTTGAGTCCCAACCGAGGAGGATGCCACCTCTAGTCTGAATAGTCGGCCGATAGCAGAACCCATCGAAGGAGGGTCCAAGGATGTATATTGATAGAGAGCAGACAATTACATCAAGTTTTGTCTCTTGGATGCAGGCTACTGAAGCTAGAGAGCTGACGACTGTTTCTCGGACCAGATTTCATTTGGTTGCACTATTTAGACCGCGAACATTCCAGCTAATGAAGTTACAATTGAGTTGTTCCATCAAACAGTGGAGCGACCAAGGACCCCAGGGAGACTGAGCTTAGTAGGCTAGGACCGATAGGGTGGCAACTAGTGCTGGCACGATCACATCAGGCACCGATGGCAAGGTGCCTGGAATCACCAATCGGAAGAGTTCCGATAGCGCGACTAAATGATCCCGCGAGAGTTGCTGATCAAAAAGCTTCAAATACTGAGTGATAGCCGATCAGCCCCCCACGTCCACTGCCATAGAGAAACCCAACTTCCCTGCCAATGTGAGCTGCACTCGCTGCATCGCCGGTAGACCATGATTGACTAACGCTGCCAGATGGGCACTATGCCGTGGAGTAAAGTCAGTCAACATTTTCTTAAAACGCAACCGCTGGACATTGGGAGGAGGTAGAACCAGTGGGTTGTGCGCCTGTTTGACTCTATGTGAGTAGGTCAACAACGAAGGCACTGAGAGAGTGAGCATTGGGTTAACATCAACTGGAGGAACCACCGTAGGGCTGACAGAAGGCGAAGGCTCAGGTGACATTGGAAGAAGGGGTGAGCCTTCGACCACACGGGGGCCTCTTGATGTGCAGGAGGAACACCACCCCAATCGAAGTTATACTGGGCTTCAAGGAAGACTCTGGATTGGTTGGTCAGGCCCAAGGTGGGGGAATGCAACACCCTTACTCTTTACATGGCCCCGACCTCCCTTCTGCATGCATCTGATCGGCCCCGGACCATGCATGGGATACGACTAGTGATGCCAAGGGGTCAGTGCGGACTGTAACAACGTACCCTGGCGCTGTGTTAGGCTCTGCTTGGTAGGCGACATCGATGACCGCAACAAAGTGCATTGGCTCTGGGCCAGGCTCAGCTTGGCAGGCGAATGGGCCACGCTTTTGACTGGGCGGAAAGCAATAGCTTGTGCATTCAAACCATGCTTTTTCCCTGCCAAGTTTGTCCTCACTCCGAACTACGGGGGACCGCGAAGCTTTTGCAGAAGGCAGACTCAGGTCCCCTCGCCATCATGGTTACCCAATCGGACAAAGGAGGTAGCTTCTAGGAAGCCAGCAATGACCTGGCACTCCACCCTCGCCCGTACGACATTTCTTCTGGAACTCCGACGTGGAGACTGGAGCCGTCCACCTGACCCGAGACAGTCCGAAAACAATGGTGCCGCGGGCTGGAATCATCCGAATCAGCTTCGGGGAGACCACCAAAGCTGGAATCATCGCTTGAAGGCATGAAAGGAAGGTGAGGCTCGGATATATGGGAGAAATTCTCAACCGAATGAACATGGATGAGAACGTTGTGGCCGAGGCCACCTCTGTCTCCCTAGAACCATCCGGCTTGGAGAATGCCTGCGCCCCCGGGTATATGATTGACCCATCTGGAAGAACCTCAAGGTCGGTGATGATTACTATCTTTTCTTTGGGAATGACACTTGGGTTGTACGACCAAACAGCCAGCCGGAAAGCAGAGAGATCGACCCGCGGGTTTGAAGATTCATTGAAGGCCTCTATCCAGCACGAAGGAGAAAGGATAGTAGACACCGTCGCCACACTCCAAGTATGGATTGGCAGACCTTCGAAACTCAACTTAACCCGATCGTAGGGGATGGTAGGAAGCATGTGCCAATCTCAACCATGAACTGAGCAGGAGTAGGAAGTAGTGAGTCTTGATTGGACCGCCATGGAGGATGTGGTCTTTGAGGGAGTGGGAGTCGAAGACGACCAGAAAGTTCTCTGGGTAGTACGTGTGAGTGGTGAAGCAATCCGATGAGATCCCTCTCTCAAATTAGAGGGCGTGGGCAATGTCGAGTGAAGACACCTCCGGCCTAGTTCCTCCTACACAGACAATGAGGGCGTGTTTGAGACAACACTCCATGTCATGCATGGTCGTCGACATTGGGACCTCGCAGACCTCCTTGTCCGACCAGTGAAGCGGGTTACCCAACGGGAACTCGTCATCGACATCGCCATAGAGGGGGTTCAGTTGGATGGGGTCCTAGGTTGGATCGGAGCGTGCACCCTGAGGTGGAGGCCATTGGGGGCCTACGAAGAAGGACCCTCTGGAGCAGGTGTGGGCCGCCGTCCATGAACAACGTCCAGGCGCGGGGACCTTGAGCCGAGCAAGGCCGCTGGTCCATCCACCACCTTCCGGTGCTGAGGTGGCGGCGGAACAACATGACCATCCCTTGCGCCCGCGGAGCTAGGGACTGGCTCCCAAACATGGCACATGACAGATGCTCGTGGGAGTGGCATTCCGGATGCCTCACCTTCCAAGGGTGTCGCTCCACTGGGGACCGGCGATGCTCTGTGGACGTCGGACTCGAGGGGGAGGGGGGTTGGTGAGAAGCTTCTTGTAGTAAACTGTCGTGTGCCTGATGTCCTTGCAGCGAAAACATCTGGTTGGGTTCCGACACTCTGCCGCGACATGATCTTGAGCGAAGCAGTTGAAACAGCGACCAATAAGATCTTTAGGAACCTGTCTAGAGGAGCTAGCCGGGTGGTGGGGCTGAGGCCGCCTGTGCCAAGAGCGACGATTACACCCTTCTCGCCAACCGTCGTCAGCAGCCTCCTGGACGACTTGCACGACCAGGACTTGAGAGATATGGAGCACTTGCGGGGCGGAGTCTCCCGAGGTAGCCCGCCATCATCGAAGAGAGCTTTCTTCCCGAGGGTTAAGCCTTCCACCTTTGCCGGGTCCGATGCCCTGAGAGGAGGCGACCGACGTCTGGACTCGACTGAGTTTGGGCTGGAGAGGGAGGATTCTCGCCATCGTCTCTCCTTCTATGACTCCTTTCGAAGCACCGCGGCGCGGAAGTCAAGGTGCAAGGACGGAGAGGCCATGGAAGGGTGCTTGCCGCCGGGAGAGGTGGTGGAAGCTGCGGATCTGGTGACCGCCCCCTGTTAGGAGCAACTGAAAGGACGGATTAACACATGGAGGAAGGGATATAACACGCCTAATTCTGTAGAAGCATCTCAGTGCAGAATACAAATTAAGTCGATCCAGGAACACAATGTTCTTCGTCCACTTTTAGCCGTATAGAACCTTAATTTGAGACAGTATTGAAAAATGACAAAAACCTCATTCGCAGCCATTGCATCGTACTATTTGTTTAGCTTAAATTGAACTTACGTGTAACTTGAATTCAAGCTCACCAAGTCACTAGAGCTAGCGTAGGCCATTCAGAAAGCTAAACGTAAAACGTGCACACGTGCGTGGACCTGCACAAAGTAGTACAACTGTAGTCCATAGGTGACATATCACAAATGAGTCAAATGACTATGCATTTCTATTATTAAAAAAAAGAGCAAATGAAATGTAAAGAACCTTAAATTGTATTTTTATTCACTTGATTAACAATTGTTTGACTACTGTTCATGCTTAGATTACCCAATTGATAAACAAGTGTGCCCTCCCCTATATGTCATTATCATGTACGTGCAGACACACATGTACCTCCCAGCACGATCCACTTTGGATGAGGTGGTGAAATTATAGATGTACATTCTATCACCATAGTTCAAATCATAGTGCTCACCTTTACACGTATATCTCTTCACTCACCATACTAGAATTCAAATTATGGTGACCGCCCTTACACACACCTCTATATCCATCAAATTTTACTCACACATTGACTGCTCCTAGCACCAACTTTCTCCAAGAAATCTATTAAATTTCTGACCCCAACACAACAATACTTGAATCGCATGTTTATGATTTTTCCTAGGAGCAATTAATTGATGAGCAAATCGCATGTTACCGTTTCTTTAGTAATAAGGTGGCACAAACAGGTTTATGCGGGAGAAAATTTCTGTGGGGTCTCTCCACGTGCAGAGTATCCTCCGCACCGTCCGATGGTGCCCTGAGATTTGTAATATATCACCGTCGGACACCCATAGGGGTATGTATTCTCCACGTGAGGATCGACCCGTAGAAGAGTCTTCCGGTTTCTGTGGCCCATCTTGAAAGATAAAGAGAGGCCGCCAGGCCGCGCACCGAGCCAGGCCACTCGTCCGCTGCCTTCGTCGCCGCACGATTTCGCGCGACGCGCTGCGTGCCTCGTCCGATCGCCTCGGCAAGCCGCTTCGACGAGTGACTGCTTGGCCGCACGATTTCGCGCCGCTCAGCGTGCTTTCTTCTTGCTCGTTCGCACGCGCGTACAAGGTAAAAAAGACGAAGGTAAGAAAAATGAACGGGAGAGAGCAGTCACCTTTCCGCGAAGTTTCCAGAATTGAACCTTTGGTGATTGAAGCACGTTTCCAAAGCGCTCCACGGTCCACGCCAAGGATAAATACTCCCTCCACCCTTACCCTGCAGCACGAGCAGGCAGGACAAGTGCTCCCTTCCCCAGAGACAAGAGAACCTGCAAACTCGACAAGATCAAGTGTGAGCAAGAACAGAGGAGCAGAGGAGCGTGCGTGCGAGCCGTCGCGAGGAGGAGGCGAGGATCAATGGGGAGGGCTCCGTGCTGCGAGAAGATGGGCCTCAAGAAGGGGCCGTGGACCCCCGAGGAGGACAAGGTCCTCGTCGCGCACATCGAGCGCTTCGGCCACAGCAACTGGCGCGCGCTGCCCAAGCTAGCCGGTGAGCAACTCGTTCGACACCTCGGTATCTCGCGCGTGGGCGCGTGGCGCCGCGGCGGGCAGGACGCTAAAGGTCCTTGTGTTTTGTGATGTTGCAGGGCTGCTGCGGTGCGGCAAGAGCTGCCGGCTCCGGTGGATCAACTACCTGCGCCCGGACATCAAGCGAGGCAACTTCACCAAGGAGGAGGAGGACACCATCATCCAGCTCCACGAGCTTCTTGGCAACAGGTACCACTACTACTCATTTTGCCTTTTGCCTTCTCCTCCTTCCTCTTTTCTTCCCCTTAATTGCATTATTATCTTCTCTTTTTCTTCTTCTTCTTCTTCTTTTTTTTTGCTAAATTGGAGCAATGATCATTGCTTCAAATGCAACGAAGGGAGATTTATTCTCTTTTCCCCTGTGGGGGCAAACAATACATTATCCTCATGGGCCCCTCCTCGAGGCAAATAAAGAAAAAAACACACAGGTGTAGGCCACTTTGCTAGAGCTAATTGCATCACTGATGATGCGCGAGATCTAAAGATTCCATCTCCGTTGGCCGTTCCGGTGGAGGAGCAGTGCCTCCTTGATTGCAGTGCTGCAAAAACATGCACTTAGCATTAAACAACAACATGTGATTCCGTTGGGGGAATCAAATCACGCGAAGATAACGTAAAACAATTCGTCTATTGACAAAACTGCGCACTGATCAAATGCTTGTTTGTTCACAGATGGTCCGCGATTGCCGCCAGGCTGCCGGGGAGGACGGACAACGAGATCAAGAACGTCTGGCACACGCACCTCAAGAAGCGGCTCGAGCCCAAGGCGCAGGAGCACGGGGCGGCGAGCGCCAAGAAGCACAAGCCTGCGGCGCCGAAGCGCGAGAGCGGGGGGAGGAGGACTGACGTGCCGACCACCGCGCCGGTGTCGCCCGAGCGGTCCGTGTTGTCGTCGGTGACAGAATCTTCGATGGCATCATCGGTGGCAGAGCACGGCAACACGGGGAGCTCCGCGTTCGCTAAGGAGGAGAGCTTCACCTCGGGCTCGGAGGATTTCCAGATTGACGAGAGCTTCTGGTCAGAGACGCTGTCGATGCCACTGGACAGCCACGACGTCTCAATGGAGCCCCGCGACGCGTTCGGCGCGTCGTCCGGCGCCGCTGACGACATGGATTTCTGGCTCAGAGTGTTCATCGAGGCAGGAGACGTGCAACAGTTGCCGCAGATTTAGAGAGAGTTTTTGTTTCTTGGCAGCTAATTGATTGTTCTTTTTTCTCTCTCTGTCATCTTGCACCGGAGGGACAAAGCTAACAGAGAAGAGTGTCCGTGAGGGAATTAGGCAGGAAGATTGCGAATCATGCGATGCACCCGGTAGCTTTGATCGATCTTGTTTACCTTCTTGTATAGAAAGAGAGGACATTAGTGATCGAAACCGAAGCATTCTGTGAGATTCTTTCGCACAATGTGCAAATGTTTTATGTAAAATGGAGTTATCAGAAATGGAGTCTGCTTTTCTTATTTAGTATATCAAATTCATCTTGTATGTTACTGCTCGTTCGGTTATGAATCACATCATGTGAACATTGAATTAGTATACGGGTTTTATCCAGTAATCTGTTATTCTCCACGCTTGTCGTAGTTGAGGTGAAGCGCTAACCGCATAGGAAAAGAAGCATGTAAAACATGTCTCATCAGACTGCAAAACTGAAGAACGATTTCTTTTGTATAGTTTACAGTTAAATAATTACAAGAAGTGATCTGGTTGTCTTGTCATTGATTCTGTATCACCTTTGTTTGATCTGGAAAAAGTAAACGAAGACATGTGCTATGTGTGCTATCAATTTTCTATTCCAACTTGTGCCGTTTATGTTTACGCTGTGGAAACAGTATTCAACTATCAAACGGGTCTCATGCCTTTGTTTATGCGAGAGTTCAGATACTGTATTTTCGACGATATCTTTTAGCTGTTTCAGATAAGTATAATACTGTAACAACCCAATTTGGTTCCATTTTAAATTTGCATGAATTTCAAAAACTTTGGTGGTATTTCAAAAATAATCCAAGCCTTGCCATGCATTTTAGAAATGTCAAACAATTTCCTTGTGTCAAGAATACGGATTTACAAAAATCTAAAAGTTTAATTGTGTGTAAAACCATTTCCAAGCTTAAGTAAGGTCTACAGTGGCGGAGCCAGGATTTTGACGATGGGGGTGCGAACTTTAAACACATCCGTTCCAATACAAGTTCAAATCAACTAATCAAAGCAAAACAATAACATCACTACATCACTCATTCACAGAACACTACCATTCTACCAAAGCATGGGGATTCAATCATTCAATGATCATTGATCAATCAAGTAACTCACTAACTCAGTGAGCCAATCAGGCAGCCAAACAATATATGAATATAACATCAGCCATCAGACATTGACATCAGTACTACATCACCCATTTCCTATTGGACCCATTCGGTTGCCTGATGCCATTCACAATTTCACATTTCACATTTTCACAAATCACAATCACCAATCACAGAGCATAAGTCTAAAGTCACTAACCAAGAACCAAAGCAAAGAAGCACTGAGAGAGGGAAGCGAACGGCCACGGCCACGGAGCATGGGCGATCGAGATCGAGAGAGAGGCGGCGGCGGCGCGCAGGAGGCTTGCCAAGGCGCGCGGGCGCGCAGGAGGCTGGCGCATGCAAGGACGGCGGCAGCACGCAAAGAAGGGAGAGCGAGAGGCGACCGCACCGGCGAGGGCCGAGGGCATGGGGGGGCGGGCGCCAAGGGAGGACGGAGGCGACCGGCGGCGCAGAGGTGTTTGGCCGAGCCCGACGAGTTGCCGAGGAGAAGCAATACGGGCGCGGGCCGCCGCTTGGTGCTTTAGATCTGTTATGGAGAAATGAGGAAGAGGAAATGAGGAATTGGTCATCCAATCGTGGAGAGGTTAGAGGAGAAGGAGCGGTACCGTGGCTAATGCCTAATGGGTCGCCAACTCGGGACCTCGGTCGACTTGGGCCGAGTGGGATCATCAGGGTGGGCAAAGCCGAGCAAAGTGTCACTTCTTGAGAATGTATTGCTATCTTGAGAACATTTTACATGCATATTAATATTAAACATGTATTAAGGGGTATATATCGCTTTTTTATAAAAAATTTTGGGGTGCGATCAGTACCCCATGCACCTCATCAGAGCTCTACCAAGGTCTAGTTGTAGTATATTAGAATAAGGTGGATGGAATCTTATATCTAGTAAGAGGTGTATGTGTTAGACCATGTAGCTAGGTCTAGTATTTTTAGTTTCCTTTGATCATGGATTCGATCCTACAAAGATGGAACCGTGGAAGAAATTCACCGGTAACCGCCAGCCACGGTTATTACCAGGTCCGGATCCAAAATCCCGGACGGTTTCTTTCCTGTTTGTCAAATTCAAATTTTAAATTTTGAAATTCGGCTGGTTTTTAAGCAAATTTATGCGAAATTCATCCAAATTTTTTCGATTTGAACGGTAACCAGCCGCCGCTCCCACCCCCCCTACCGTGATTCGGTCCGGTACCGGTTATGTGATCCTTGTATGGAACATCGTGAATAGAGTAAGGTGGATGTAACCTTACATCTACAGGCGGGGGGTGTGGAATCTTTTTTTTTATGTTAAAGCTTGATTATACCAATGACAATTTGGTTTTAAGTTAAAATAACTAGGTCATAGGTTTGGAAAATAAGTACAATATTTGAGCAAAATATGCTTTGTGCTAAAATAAGCATAAGATCCCTCCTTTGGCAAGCCAACGTCTATATATTTGCATTTGGTGTGTGGACTTGTTGTGTAACTTTGTACTCATTGTTGCTCAAATATGTGGATTCAAACAGCGAGACTGAAGATCCGGTGTATGTATATTTCTATTCCACCGGCTTTGAACTCCTTAAGAATTTTTACCTATACAAGCCTCGAGAACATTGTGAATGTATAAAGGATTGGCTCCATCTAGAACGAGGAAGTCTGGACTGTATTGGCCTCCTAGCGCTCCGTAATTCCTAAACTAGCCTCGTTAACTCCGAATTTCCACTTTTGGCCCCTATTTGGCGCAGTGTTGCAATCGGGGACATAATGACCAGGCTCCCCCAGCAGCGTGACAAGTCTTCTGACATGCACACCTCCCCTCCCTACTCTGATCAGAATACTCCTTTTAAATATAGCAAATGAGCTCCAAAATTATGTTTTGCATAAATTGCTTTTTAATGTTTCAGAAGAGAGAAAATACATTTAAGAATATTTCTTGAGGAATTTTCAATATAGCCGATATCAGCTCATTTATTTTTGTGGTCCTCAAGAGGTCTCGAATTACCGAGTATGTTGCACAAATCTATTTCTATGGTGAAATTGAGACACCAACTAAATCACCCATACCACCCATCGTACCATTAGCCTCATTACTCAATCAAACAATTGTCATAAAAGCGAGCATCATGCAAGGGGAGACAAAGAATGACGGGCGACATGACAAAGTGAGGAGGGAGTGTCTCTTACCTAGAGTAGTCATGTGGTACTAAACTTCCCACATATCAAGTCACATGAAATCATGAAACCCTAATTTCCGAAACCTTTCGTCCTAATTTTCAAGACCTAAACCCTTAATTTGTCGAGACAATTTCAGAACATATAAAATTATGGAAAAGTTACACAATCAAGTACATTGTATAAGGAGCCTAGAAAAAAATAATAATGTTTGGACCTCATTTTCTATATTAGAAAATTCCTACAAACAGTATACTTAAATAAATTTTACACAAAAAATCATAACTCATAAAATTCTGAAAAAATTACACAAGCAATTACACTATGCTGGGAGTCTCCACAAAAAATTTCATAATTTTTGGAGCTCATTTGCTATATTTAAAAATTCCTCCAAGAAATATTCTTAAATGTATTTTCTCTCTCCTCTTGGATTTGCGTGCACCGAGATAGGAGGGAAGGTGCTGCTGTGTGGGACGGTGGCACCTTGCTACTGCCGTCGGGGAGCGTAGCACGCGCCAGCAGAGGGCCAAAAGTGAAAATTCAGAGCTAACAGGGCTAGTTTAGGAATTACGGTGTGCTAGGGTGGCCAATACAGTCCAAAACTCTAGAACGAGAAAATTGTGTGTACAGGGCATATCTCTTGGTGTAAGCGTAAACGTGACGTGCCACTGACGTTAAAAATACAGTTCACTCCTTAAGAATGAGCCTGTATGGTAATTACTTCACGTTATTGTTTAGCTTTCAGTTTGGAAATTTTCTAGCAGTTTTGTCAGTTCTTTCAATTCATTGATGAAGTCCAACTCGCAAGGGGAATTTGTTAAAACTTGCATTTTGAACAAAACATTGTCCCCCACCTCTAAAAAAGATAAGGAACAGTGTTTCTATTTGTAAGAGAACTTGATCATTGATGGTAATCTGCTTATAGAAAAGTAGTACGAAAATGACTCAAACGATTCAAGCTTGAATTTCTCACTGGTTTACATATCGCTCCATCAAAGAGGAACCAAAGCGCCGTGTGTTGTACACGTCAAATGAACAATCACACGTGCAGCAAAGCTAACTGAAACCCAACACAAACTCGTAGCCGCCACTATTTACTGGCGTACTTTTCCCGGAAACTCTGAACTTAGTTTCGCTAAAAAGAGCCTTTTACTGATACGTATGCGATACTTCAGTGGCTCGACTTCAGAATTACAATTTTCAGTTGCTTGACTTCAGAACTACAATTTTGAGGTGGCCAATCTAAATTTGCTACTTAAACAAAACGTTTAGCCGCGGCCAATCACGTGAAAGCTACATCAACAAATATAGTACTAGGAACTGTTGGAACTGTTGTTTGCTCCTATGTTCTATGATGCCGTTTTTTCTTCCCTCAAAGCATGCACACACTACTACTGAATCAGACCTTTGGTCCCGGGCCTAGTATTCTAGTCCCAGTTATAGAGCCGGACTAGAAATCGACTAAATGTTCACCTTTAGTCCCGGTCCCAGTGCCCGGACTAAAGGTTGATTTAGTCCCGGTTGGTAATACCAACCGACTAAAAGGTCCAACTGGTCCACGGGTTGCCGTTTTAATCCCTTGGTATTACCAACCGACTAAAGGTGTTTTTTTTCTTTTTGTTTCCATTTCAATTCATTATTGATTTTGGTTTTACAATTACATTAGGTTTTCAAATGCGTATTCTTCATTTGCTAATATATGTATACGCCCACATATAATTTAGTTTGGAACATTATTACACACAAATAAAGTATGAAACTATATATATTATGGAGCTATATATATATATATATATATATATATAACATAAAATTTACAACATTATTCATGCATCCTTGGTATTTACAACACAAATGTTGTCCTCCACTTAAATGTCATACAAATGTTCGTCTGGTTTGGCTTCAATTGTTCATCCGGGTTAAAGTAGAACTCGGTCTTGGCTTGAGGACATGCTCATTAAGAAATCCCGCCATAGTCTCTTGAATTCCTTTGAGGCGGTCCATATCCAACACTGTTCCTTCAACCATATCTCCTTCAATTTGCATTAAACGAAAGAAGTATTAATATACATAAGATTTATTTAATAGCAACAAATAAATAAAATGGATTTATTATATATACTTGTTACGTACTTTACGCATCTGTAGATGGGTTCTTTTGCATACACCATGAGGAACTCGCAAACGTAGTATCCACACAAATTGTTGCCTAGTGGTCGCCAGAGAACCCATCAGACGATATAAAAGATTACTCTCGCTATCCCGCGTGAGTCAAGCATGATAAGGTAAAGATGCGGGAGCTAGTACAACTTACATCCATCGGTGTGGATCGAGAAGTGGCGCTTTCAGATCCGGACGGTGTAGTTGAATCGAACCAAGCCCAAACCCCGCCTAATAATTGATCGTTAATTAACTATTGCGAGTTAAAGAGCAGAATAAATATTTAAAGATCGGTTACCCCGGATAATGTCTATCATATCTTGGTAATCTTCTGCGGTTTTCTCAACGAGTCATAGATTAGCAAATGACCGTCGAGAGATCAAGACAATCAAGATCGAAAGGAAAGTCGCATTTGTTTATAGAGTCAACATATATATCTTTATGTTGGATTGAGTAAGTAAAGTAAAATGTGCACACGATAACAACACTCACCCAAAGTTGTAGGGAAGAGTATAAATCTTTTGTTCTTTTGGTTGATCAAGAACCTCCGGAAATTCCTCTCCGCTTGAGGTCTCCATTGATCGTAGGGAGTGTTTGGGTCCTTGAATACGATATATGGATCAACGAAACCAATGTTCTTGTCGTTTCTACGTGTGAGGTCTCTCATCATGTCTCTGCATATGTATAGACATGCTAGCTAGTGTGAGGATAATTACTTATACATATACATATGCTAGAGTGAGATTATTAAAAGAAAGAATCACGCATGCACAAAAGCAAATGATGAGAGATTTGTCTAGAGCGCTCATGTGGCATAGCCGGTGTAACTCATTAAACTGAACCATTATAATGTCATCGCCACGGAAGTAATGATGGTTTCTAATTTTGACGCAAATATAGTCATCCGCTTTTCATGACACGCCGCCATGTACCACTTGTTTAACAAGTACATTTATGCATCTGAAGTTCCATGAGCTTCTCGGGGTTGTATAGACTCTTGCCATATACATATTCCTTCTTCCAATTATCAACTTCCGAGCACTTTTGATGTGTGCTCCACGAGTATTTGGGAAATGCTTAGACCGGTTTCATGAAAAATTCATCAAGTTGATCCAAATGCACATTTCCTGATATCTGTTCTAGCACGCTCGTGTTTGAACCATATTCATTCCCAATAACTAGCGGGGCACTCGATTGTTGTGATTGTTCCCGAGCAGTGCAACACCCTTCCGTGCTTCTTCTCTTTCTTCTTCGCCTCCTCAATTGACTTCGTGAGAGTGCGGTCATAGTCCGATAGTGGCGAATCTTACGAGCATGACGTAACTTTTTCTCGTGAGCGCCCACCCTTTGCCTTAGAACTTCGAGGTACGAAGAAGCACGGCTTCGTGGTTTCGCCGCTTCACTTTTAGCCTTGACTTTCGCGAAGAAACCGCCCACATCTGTTATCAAGCATCTATTTCTCGGCGATCTTCTCATAGGAAAGTTTCGCTGCCTTAGAAATAGCCGGTGTTCTCCTCGAGGGTTTTTCTTCGGCGGTGGGGCCGACGCTTGCTTAGGGTGCGCCTCTTCTTTGGCGAGGGCGGCCGGTGTCGGCGTTGGAGCCCGCCGTGGAGGCGATGGGCGGCGGGTGGCGGCGTTGGAGCCCGCCGTGGAGGCGATGGAGCGGCCGGGCGGCGTTGGAGCCCGCCGTGGAGGCGATGGGGCGATGGCGGCGTCGGCGTTGGAGCCCGCCGTGGAGGCGATGGGGCGGGGGGATGCAACTGTGTCTTCCACTTCATTGTCATCGCCGCAACACTGTGACTGGTGGTGAATGGATAATTGGACTTAGGTTGGGGAGGTTCTCACTGTGAAAACAACGTGGTATGAGTAAACCGTTATTTAAGCCAATACATAATTAGTGAAAAATGTTTCGCTCACTTTCATCCGCACTCTAGGGTTAGGTTGTTGAGGAGGAGGAGGTGACGCCCAGAATAATGATATAGCGCTTGCGCCAACATATGAATGTCTTCTCCGCTTCTCCTAAAGTCTTCTCCCCATCACCTCCTTCAATGTCAAGAGGCACATTGCTATTACCTTTCACAACTCTATCCACCGAGACGCTAGCATATCCAGAGGTATTAATGCCCCATGGCATCTTGGTGTCTTCGTAGGGTCGATACGAGATACAACACCGATAGCCACCATGACCGTGGCATTCCCTCCGAATGTGCACTCACATGTCGTGAGAGGATCGGTGATGTCATCCACGGGAAGCGCACCTGCGTCATCTTGAATCACGGCACCTCCGTGGAAGCGCAATCGCTTTTCAACCGATTAGGGGCCGATGTTGACTCCGGCTCGATGCGCTTTGCCTTTGGATGGAACTTATCGCTATCTCACTTGCCTTTTGATTTCTCATTCATTTTGGCTTCAAGTGCTTTTTTCGCTCTATCGCTTCACGAGCCACTTCCGTGACTCAAGAACCATTTCTCCATCCTCGCGCATCCGCTCTGCCTCCTCGTACTTCTTTCTCTGGCGGCTTCTATAGGTGGCTTTGTCTTTAGGGAAGGCATGCTCCCACGACACCTCCCCATAGCCTCTTGTTCGCCCACCGTGTTCAAGACTTCTCCATGCGTATGTCACCATCCTTATCTCTGTTCGGCCACCACCGCCACTCTCACCAAGCCTCGAGCATAAGCAAATCTTTCTGCTTGCTCTTTGGAGTTTTGCGCCATACACTATCTTTCCGGTCTCTAGGTCCGTGCTTCCCCATGACCGAAAAACCAATACTTGGCGCCCAAAGGCTTGATTGATTCGTTCGATCCCTTGGCAAGAATCTCCTGCTCCATTCTTTCCCACTTAGGAATGGCACTCCTATAGCCACCGATCCCAAGTGATGGTGGTATTGCTTTTGTCCGCATTCTGCTGGTTCCTTCTCACCCGTGCCTCACCCTCTTCCGATGTCTTGAACTGCACAAACTCATCCCAAAACGGCCTCAACTTGACGTAGGCCTTAGTGTTGAAATCAAGCGCCGTTTCTTCCCGATAAATGTGTTGTACAATTTCTTCTTCCAACACCGGAATTGTGTGGCCATCTTCTTCATAGCCAGTTCCTAACTCTCTCCTTCAAAGCTTCATCTTCAGACGAGCGCGAAATGTTGAAGGACATCTTGCCAAACTAGTGTCTTGTCACGATCGGAGACAAAACTAATATGAGGAGCAACTTTCTTTTGCTTCCATTCACGAGCATTGATCGATCCTCGTCCCTTACAAGGTACCCACAATGGTCGACAAATTTACGTGCATGTGGTCCAAGTACTTTGCTCAGATCCTCCTCGAATTGCGAGAGAATGAACCGACCCTCCAACGGCTTCTTCTGCCTCGTACATTTCTACTCTTCCCGTTGTTGTCGCCGATCCAGAGGGCTACTTAATGTAGAAACACAAAGATTTAAATAAATATATTTATACGACAAATGAAATTATTCTCAATTTCATGTATACATAAGAGATTGTAGATAGACCTCGCCAAAGATTGTCTTGCTCATCTTCATAATCGGCAAAGCATCGACTCCGCCATCTACTTCTTGATTGTTGTCATCACCTTGGGCACCTTGTAAGGCGTCATTGTTGATAATATCCATCATGGCATCGCCCATGTTGTCATTCGGTCGGCCATTTCGCAAATATATGTGTAGGACGTTAGAACGGTTCGTGATCGGGTTATGATTTCGCATCAAGTGGCGTGCGGTTCGTGACATGCATCGACAAAAGAAAAACAACATATTGATGGCAACGTGAGCACGTGGTGCGACTCGTACCGTGCCAAGCCCGTGAGTCGAAGAAGGATGCGATGGCACGGGCCTCCCGATGGGTCGACGACGTGTGCGTGCGTGCCCTTTCGTGTCGCGTGTTGAGTTCATGGAGATGTTGATGCATGTGGGGGTTCGCGGCGACCAAGTCGGAGCAGACAAGAACGAATATCGCTCGTCTTGTATTCCAATTTTTTTTAGGTAAAATCGGTTTGGTACTATCTCGAATACGACGGTTCACTTTAATACCACCGTATTGTAAACACCACACAATTTTTTAATGCTTTTCTTGGTTCTGGTGCTACAGTCAGCTATAGGATTGTAGACAGTACATTTCTCTCTCTTTATTCTCTTTCATCCACATTAGCTTAAATCTTACGTGACAGAGACTATAGACAGCTGATGTAAACCCATTGTACATGACAGGTTCCATTTAGAACGCTGGAATTCTGCAAGAATCCTACAAACATACACACGCCGTAACAATTCTTCTCGATAAATGGGAGCTAAACATTTGTGCTACTTGCGTGCTATAGTTAGGTCTAAATTGTCGAACCTTATTTAGTTCGTATCAACTATTGTCAAGAGGGACTATCTAATTAAACATTGTGCTATGCTATGTAGTTAGGCCATACTTGTCAAACCGCATTTGTGACCAGCTGGTGGAGTGATATACACCATACATATAAATGCCGAATAAATCAAGACGGTAGTAAAAAAATGTTAGATAATTAATGAATCAAGAATCGTGCATAATAAAAATCAAGGAACATCATCAAAATCTCAGACAATGAGGACCTATGGTACATCGTGAATGACAAGTGAATCATGTATAATCCTAACATCGTGTCGTTGAGACATCGATGACCATCGTGTCTGGGAACTTGCCTTCGAGCCGAGGCGAGCCGGAGCGGAGGAGGAGCCGGGCGAGCCGAGCGGCGGAGGGAGGAGCCGGGCGAGCCGGAGCGCGGAGGGAGGAGCTAGCCGAGTGGAGGTGGTGGCGGGAGGGGGCGCCACGGGAGGAAGGAGGAGGCCGGGCGCGACAAGCCGGAGCCGACGAATTAAGCCATGAGGAGACGGCGAGGAGACTAAGGGGTGGAAGAAGGAAGAAGCCACTTTGTTGCTTAAGTATCGAGGGGACCTTTAGTCCCAAGCGGTATACTAACCGGGACTAAAGACCTTAGTCCCGGTGGTAATACATACCGACTAAAAGTGGACCTTTAGTCCCGGTGGTGCCACGTCTGGACTAAAGGTTTTATGCTGGGACATATTTTCCAGAGAACCTTTAGTCCCGGTCAGTGACCTTTAGTCCCAAGCAGACACGGACCGGACTAAAGGTCCCCACTATTCGCCTCCCGCCACGCTTTCACAGCTTGGGTTTTGTATTAAGTTTATTTGTATAAATATGCTAATTCTTGTTAAATGCATAGTAAATTAAATACTAGGCATAAATTTTTTAAAAATAATAGTTGCATTTCCTTTTATCTTATTGACATTTCAAACGACTTTTATAGTGACCACAAGCTAGGAAGTGAAGAGCCAACTATAAACAAAATGAAGGGCTCAAACCACAAGTCGAATTTCATTTGAAGGCATAAATACTTGCTAAAAAATTTCAAGTCATTTTTACACCCATGGAGAAGACATGCTTCACAGAGGTACATGTGTCCTTTTATCGAATAGGAATTTCATTTGAAACGATAAAAACAAGAAAAATATGATAGAAACATCTGGTTACAATTATTACATAAAATCTCTAATACACACTATTTATTAAACATCACTATATATCAAGCGGCACAATGGTGAACTTCTTCTTGACGATGACCCTTGGTTATGATCATGCCGTAACCATGGAGTGTCCTCGCATTTAGCAGATGCTTGGGTCTTTGGTCACACCAAGGGCGGGATTCGGTCATCCCTTTCATAATCTTCTCGACTTGTCCGACTTGTCCTCAATTCCCACGATGTTTCTTTTCCCCGAAAGAACTATGTGGTGTTTTGGCTCATTGGTTGATTTGTCGTCGTTTTCCCTCTCTTGGGTTTTGTAGACATGTCTTTCACATAGAACACCGATTCACATCGCCAGAAGGACTAATGGTTCGCCTTTGTACCCAATATTGTTGAGGTCCACTGTTGTCATTCCATACTCCTTGTCGACTGTTACCCCGCCTCCGGTCATCTTCACCCATTGGCACTGGAACAAAGGGACTTTAAAATTAGGTGCGTAGTCTAGTTCCCAAATCTCCTCTATGCGGCCATAATATGTTTGCCTCTTTCCATTTGGGTCTGTGGCATCTACGCGGACACCACTGTTTTGGTTCGTGCTCCTTTTATCTTGGGCTACGGTGTAAAATGTATTTCCATTTATCTCGTACCCTTTGTACGTGAGGATGTGCCACGATGGTTGCCTAGCCAACAAATACAGTTGCTCATCAATATTGTCATCACCCTGACATTCTTTTCGCAACCAACCGCTGAAAGTTTCCATGTGATGACGCCTAATCCAAGCTTCATTCTTCCCCGAAACCGGGATCGAGGAACTCCTTGTGTACTCGACATACGGCTCCACCACGGAGGAGTTTTGAAGAACTCGTAGTGCGCTTTATTGAAATAATCGCCCCGTGCATCGATATATGTTTTCTTCCCTAGTGTTCCTTTCCACTAAGTCTCCCTCGTGTCGCGATTCAGAACACCAATCGGGTCAAGGTCGGGAATGAAGTCAACACAGTAACTCAATGACCTCCTCTCCCCGTAGCCCTTGGCGATGCTTCCTTCGGCCGAAAGCACGCCGGTGAACATATTTCTTCAGACTCCCATGAACCTCTCAAATGGGAACATGTTGTGTAGGAACACAGACCGAGAATATTAATCTCCTTGACCAGTGAACTAGGAGGTGTGTCATGATATTAAAGAAGGATGGAGGAACACCAACTCAAAGTCGACAAGACATTGAACCACATCATTCTCAGAGAGTAGCTAGGTCCATTGGATTGATTGCCTTCGAGAAATTGCATTGAGGAATGCACATAGCTTCACGGTGGCAGACGTACATGTGGAGGTAGAATTCTCTTAAAGCAACCTAAGCAATTGCGTCATAAGCACGTGGCGCTATGGGACTTTAAGTGTAGGAATTTCTTCTCCGCACATTTATTATACGCTTTATATTGGAGGAGAATCCAGATGGGACCTTGATGTCATTTAGGCATTCAAACATGCTTTCCTTCTCTTCTTTGCTAAGAGTGAAGCTAGCGTGTCTTAAGTAATGGCGCCCATCGTCTGCCTTCTCTCGATGCAAGTTGTCTCGTTCTTTCATGCGCCGCAAGTCCTGTCGTGCTTCGAGTGAATCCTTAGACTTTCCATACACATCCATGAATCCTAGCAGTGTTCACACAAAGATTCTTTGTCGTGCATCACGCCGATCGCGTTGCGGACCTCTAGGACTTGCCAATAGGGTAGCTCCCAAAATATGGACTTCTTCTTCCACATGGGTGTGTGTCCTTAGCATCTTTCTAATGTGTTCGCCGCCTTGTCCCTTTCCAAAGACTACTTGCACATCCTTGACCATATCAAGTACATCCTCCCTAGTTCGGTTAAGAGGCTTGGTTCGTGTTCGCCTTACCGTTAAAATGCTTGCCTTTCTTTCTTAGTTGGTGATTCATAGGAAGAAAACGACGATGGCCAAGGTACACGACCTTTCGACATTTTTTCAAATATATACCGTCAATGTCATCAAAACATTGTGTGCATGCATTGTATCCCTTGTTTGTCCGTCTCCGAAGATTACTTAGAGCAGCCAATCATTGATTGTTACGAACAACAATGCTCGCAGGTCGAAGTGTTCCTGCTTGTACTCATCCCACACACGCACACCGGTTTGCTCCATAAAAGCAGGAGTTCCTCAACTAATGGCCTCGGTAGACATCGATGTCGTTGCAAAGTTGCCTCGGCCTTGATGAGCACCGCATCATAATGAACTTCCGCTTCATGCATAACCATGGAGGAAGGTTGTAGATACATAGAGTAACAAGCCAAGTGCTATGACTAGTGCTCGTCCCCAAAAGGATTCATACCATCCGCATTTAAAGCGAACCTTAGGTTTCTTGCGCCATCTGCAAACTCCGGAATTCTCTCGCCTATTGCTCTCCATCGACCCATCGCCAGGTGTCTCAACATGTTGTCTACCTTACGGTCTTCTTTGTGCCATCGTGACAACTTTGCATGGTCCTTGTTTATGAACAGACGCTTTGAGCGTGGTATTATAGGAGCATACCACATAACCTTGGCAGGATTTTCTTCCCGGGGCGTTCTTCGCCTCAACATCGCCAGGTCATCTCGCCGATCTTATACATGACGCTTTGCATACGGGCATTCATCCAAATTCTCGTAGTCCTTGCCACGATACAGATGCGATCATTAGGACATGCATGTATCTTCCGGATTTCTAATCCCAAAGGGCGACGACTGCTTTTGCTTCAGACGTAGTGGCGGGCAATTCGTTAGGCTTCTAAGCATCTTTTTGGATCTTCAAGAATTGCCCAAATGCCTTGTCGGATACACCATTCTCAGGCCTTCCATTGTAGCAACTCCATGTTGTACCCAACTTTTTGCCCATCTTCTACGGACGGGTATAGTAATTTCTTGTGATCCTCTAGCATGCGGTCAAACTTAGCCTTCTCCTTTTCACTTTCGCAATCTCTTTGTGCATCACGAATGACATCACCAAGAGCATCATCTTCACGAGTGTGTCTTCGCCCTCGCCTCTTCTTCACTTAGCCCATTGCAAGATCATCGAAGTCACCGTATTGAGCAATAATGTCGTTAGGGTCCAATTGTTCTTCTTCACCTTCTTCCATTATAACCCCGGTTTCTCCGTGCTTGGTCCAACAAATATAGTTTGGCATGAAACCCGACTTCAACAAGTGTGAGTGAAGACTCCTTGAGCTAGAATATTCCTTCAAATTCTTACACAGGGCACATGGACAAAGACATGAAACCATCCCGCTTGTTTGCCTCGGCCACTCTTAAGAAATAATGCACGCCATCAATGAACTCTTTGGAGCGGCGACGACATTGTACATCCAATGGCGTGTCATCGCTCTGCATTATATGACATATCATATAATTAAATTTCAAGTTTCAAATTTTTCCCAGATAGTACACATGATAGAGAGGCTACCCAAAAATTTTAGAATTTTAGAATTTTTGAAATTAAGATGAATTTATTTTGAATTTTCAAAAATCAAGACTATTTGACAAATATTTGACCCTAGGTCAATAATTAACTAAATTGCCCAAAGTCATTAAGGGTGAATGACCCTAGGTCAACAATCAATCCAAAAGGCAAACAATAACTAAGTGATTAAGCTAATTAAGAGATTAACTAATTACTTAATAATTAAATGTTAAACTTATTTATTAAAACAAAATTAATATTTATTATTTTTACCCAAGAGGTTGGATCTGATAAGATAAGACTTATCTCATCAAACACCCTCAAAGCTTAACCTAACTAACACATGTAAAAGTCATTTTTCATTTATTTAAATAATTATTAAATAAGGTGAAAAATAAAAGTCTTCAGATTGATCCCAAAATTTTTATACAGATAGTTCATAGCCTAATTAGATGGCAAAACAATTTTCAGAATTTTTGGATCATTAATTTAGCCTACAAAATTCATGGAATAATAATTAAATAAATAAGCATAAAATAGGTATAAATTCAACTTTGTCCAAATAGTCTTAAAATTTTTATATGGACTGTTCACAGTGTAACTTAGTGCAAAAACAAATTTCATGATTTTTGGAAATTTATTGTGGCCTACAAAAATAATGAAAGTTCCATTTATGAATTAATTAATTGGCAATTTTATAATATATAAAAAATATTCAAATTTCACATTTCATATTTTTCATAATGGACGCAGGTTAGCATCAGAGCTTACTGCAACACGCCGGTGAATACGGTTGAGTGAATGAACGGCTCGGCATGGTGACAATGCAAGCATGCCATGGCGTGTCCCTAAGCCGATTTACTGCTGCTCCCTCTTTGTGATTTAACCATTTAAACAGAGTTTAAATAGAAGGACATTTAGTCCTGGTTGGTGTTACCAACCGACTAATGCCAACCTTTAGTCCAAAGTTGGTACTACAATCCGACTAAAGATTTAGTCCCGATTGTAGTACCAACCGACTAAGGTTGATGATTAGTCGGTTGGTAACACCAACCGACTAAAAGTTCCTCCCGCAAAGCTCGCCACCGTGTTGGGCGAGGGATTTTAGTCCTGCTGGTGTTACCAACCGGGACTAAAGATCTTTTTCGTCCCGGACGCAATTTTGTCCGAGACTTTTGCCCATTTGGCAGTTCGACCAAAGGTCTGTTCTGTAGTAGTGACAATGGGTTTATGTCAGCCGTTTATAGTCATTGTCATGTAGAATTTTTGCCGACGTAGACGAAAGAGAATGAAGAGAGAGAAAGATGCTATTTACAATCCTGTAGTCGACTATAGCACAAGAAACAAGAAAAAACATTAAAAGTTTTGTGTTATATAAAGACAACTAAAAAGACAAAGAAATTGCTCAGGCTTTCACAGTGATAAGAAGAGTTCTTATAGACAAATACTGCCATACCATCAGTACATGCCCTCATGGTTATTGTATTGAGCAAGTTTTATATATCTGCATACTTTTCTTGTTTCAATCTAAAAAGCAGCGTAGGCATCACCAATGGTCCTTGCTAGCGAGCTAGCCTTTCATACCATTCCAAATTATTGGTCTAAGTAACTCACTAGATTCAAATTTGACTATGGCTAGATCAGGTATGGCTAGATCAGGTTCACCTTACCATAGTCCATAGCCTAAACTAGCTATCGCCATAGGTTCTGGTTAAATTCCATTTTCAATACTGGTGGAGGTGGCTGCTATTTGCTCAATGATATATGTTTCAAAACTTTTGTCCTTCCACGTGTCTATACTCTATAAGTTCAAATTATCTTCTTGCTAGTTGCTATCCAGATCAAAAAGGCACAAAAAAAACTTTAACCTTTCTTCAACCATGTGAACATAAAGAGCTCACACGCTTGCTTACACATAATTATGAAGAACAGGCGTGTGTGCAAAGGCTGGTCTTTTAGAAGAAAATGCATGCAGAAAAAAAGAGAAATGGTGAAGATTTAATACTCGAGTCTGAAGTCAAAAGGAGAGGTATACAAATTTCTACCTTGATTAGACCAACTCCACCAACAAAAACTTGGAGGAATATCTGTCAGTAGGTAAAGTGAAGATGGACTCAGACAGGTTATTAAAGGCGACAAGTTTTTTTTTTTTTGAAGGGATGGCAACAATGGCCTTATCATATATACACTTGGACAGAGAAGATGCAAGGAAAGCTTCTGAAGATAAACTAAAAAGTTGAACGGCGATAGCTGAAGTCAGCTTCATCGCGGAACAAAGGTCTCAGACATCTCCTAGTAGTATAATGTAGTTACAGCACTACATGTGTATGCACAGTTGGTCAGGAAGGCTGAAATGATGAATGATTGTACCACTAAGCCTACCATCTAAAACATGTGATCTCAATGCAAGCAGCCATTACTTTTTCAGAATAAGACTACTGGTCCTTTGGTCCTTTCGAGTTATTAATTCTTGCTTTCTTCTTGCATTAGAATCATATATGCATAGTTATTGCTGTTGGTTAATTTGTCCATTTCTCTGCTTTTGATCAATTTAATTTGTCGTTACTTAAGACGAACCATCCTGCAGTCATAATGAAGGAAACTGAACTTTCTCGCATCTTAAAATATCCTGTGTATTTTTGTTTAAAAAAATTGCTTCGGACTACGTGGCTGAAAAGTCTACTTCTTTATAACGACACCTGAATAAATTATGATAATTGTACCACTAGTTGATGTTAAATCTGGAACAGCACAATAATATTTTGCACATTTATTTGGTGTATCCTTACTGGTTTAAAATGAAAATATTACCTTAACTATTTCTGTTTAAATTGATATGCATGTGATTTATTGGAAGGAAGTGCGTCGCTAGCTATGTCCAGATTATAGGAAATTATTAGGAACACCGAGTGAGAGATAACCTGATCCCCCGCTCAGCTTCTCCGTTTTTTGAATAGTCACAAGAACACGATCTACAAACATAGCAGCCATCTTCGAAAGAGTTTCACAAAATTCTTGCCACAGAATACAGTCGTAGTACTCGTACGAACAACCCGTCTTTGCTGCGCTCTCTTCCTTGGTCAAACAAACACACCACAAATCGACAGCACAATGGAATGAACGAATGGCAATTGAACTGCAAAGCAGCTCGCAGACTACACCGATTTCTACCTGTTGTAACTTGTACAATGACATGTCAATATATATTATCCTCTTGGTCATGGGATGTAATCTAGCCTGTCATGTCGGATAGCGATCTCCATATGGACTAAAGGAGTTTTAGGTCATAGTTGCTGAGCGCTCTGTACAAGATATCGTCAAATCAGATTGGGATATTTTTCAAAGTTTCTGACGAAAACCCCCCAGTTGCGCCTCAAGAAATTGATTTCAGTTGACAATTAAAATGGGATTATTTCAATACATTGATGTAACGTCCCAATTTTCGGGCTTTCAAAAAAATTCTTTTTGTGTAGTTTATGTCTCCGAAAAATTTCACCAATTTTCCTTATGTTAATAAAGCTTAATTGAGAATTTTCAACATTAAAATAATTTAATATAATTAATGTAAACTTCGATTAAATAAAAAAATAGTGCTATTTGGGTTCCTTGTCTTCCAAGGTATTTTCCAAAAAAAAATTTAAATTTTCTGAGTTCATTTGGTATTTATTTAGGCTCATTTGAATTTTTAGTCTTTTATTTAATTCGAAAATCAATTTCTTTTTCCTCTTTCTTTCATGGGCCGAATTGTCTCGGCCCACTCAATCCTATCTCTCTCATGCCATCAGCCCAGCAATTCCAACCGGCCCATCCCTACCAACCCGCTCCTTTCCCTGCTTCGCTCCCTGCCACATCATCTCGGCCCATCCTCCGTTTCCCAGCCTAACTCTCCAAACCCACCGCCTCCAATCGGCCCAGCGTCGCCTCCTCACTCGGTCCCAACTGGCAACCGGCGGCACCGCGTGCGCGACATAGACTCTGTCGCCGTCGACTTGGCACGCACGCCAAGGCCACCATAAATAGGCCTATCTCCGTGCACATCCGCTCCACCTCGATCCCCGCTCTCCGTTGCCCTAGCAGCCACTGCCCGGGACACCGCCGTTTGCCAGCGCCACCTTCTTCTTCCCCTCCTCTGGTCATGCTCCGCGACGGCCGAAATGATTCTATCGTGTTCCCCTGTCGCCTCGGTGAGTCCCTCACGATTTTGTTCACGTCACCCCATGTTCCACTTCCCGATCTACCTTCTCCATATCTCGGTTTTGAGTTTCATCCACTGTGCACAGAGATTGAGCCATCTCTCTCCAATCGCGCCGCCGCCCTTCACCGCCAATTCGCCACCATCGCGAGCCTTCGCCCATCTTTCTACTATTGCCTTCTCAGCCCGCGTTTAACCGGTGCTACCTCCCCATCGCCAAGGCTGTCACCGCCGCAGTGCAACCCGTCACCGCCACCACCTTCCTCTTCTCCGTGGGTGATTGCCGTCGAACCTCGCCGCCACATCTGCGTCACCTCCTTCACCATTGCTTGCCGATTCTGCCGCACCACTCTGTCGCTTCCACCGTGGCCACTGTCGCCGACGAGCCATCAGCCTCAGTGCACCACTGACACCACCAGTGCCACATCGGAGCCACGTCGTCGACACATCGTCACCTCGTCCTCCGTAACCACCACCTCAGTGCGCGCCCATGTGTCGTCCGCGTGGGTGTTGCATCAGAGCCATGCATGCGCCATGTCAGCACCGCCGCCACCTCAGCCACCTTGCCATATCCTCATCACCTCGTGCCATGCATCTGCCATGTCACCATCCCATCCTTGCCACTTTGGCATAATTTGCCTCATCATTGCATACGTGGCACACCGAGTCAAAACCCTAGATCCAATTCTCTCTCACATGTGTGCCCCATATGTTAGGTCCATGGTGAACCCTATCACCATGAGCTTGGTCCACTATGGACTAGCCCGACTCCATGGACATGGTGTATGGACCAGTGGCCTACATGTTAGTCCCTAATCTTTTTTTCTAGAATTATTTTAATTTCCAGAAATTTCTTTTGTTCCAGTGGGTCCCACATGTCATCCTCTCAGCATTTTCCAAAATTCCCAAAATTCAAAGATTCCTGAGTATTTCTCGGCCCCACTTGTCAGTGACTCACACCATCTCTCCTCTGTTAATTTCTTGATTTTCTTTCTCGATCAAATTTCCGGGAGCTCGTTCTTTCTCATACGAACTCCGATTGAACTCGTTCAAGTTTATAAATTTATCTAAAATCAAGTTCTACCTTCCATTTCAATTTGGAGTTTATTTGATTTTTTTTTTGTATTTGTGCTTTCTCTCTCGTTAGACGTTGACGCTCCGGGATCGTTCGATGGAGCTGAAGGTCAAGGAAGTCAAAGACTGGAGATAAAAGAATAGCAACATTGCTATAGCAAGGCAATTTGTACTTTGATCATATTGCACCCAGTTTTACAAAATTGCTTTGATTTAAATTATTGCATGTTAATTCTATTATCAAATGCTTTATTATTTTGGGATTAGCTATGCAACCTATTTTATTTATACCTATCTTGAGAATTGTATTGCCATGATCATTTGTCACTCTAGTTTGGTTAAGTACTAGTTGGTAATTATCACAACACCAATGTGGGTTGGTGAGACATTAGTATGTTTATCCTTGCAACGGGTCATTGATATCATTTTGAAATGTTAATCTCATACTTGATTAAGTGATTATGGAATGTCTTTGTGAAAAGCTTTGTGATGTATATTGTCACCTGTCGATGGCATGTGTTGCACTTAATCAACAAGGTGGGAAAAGATTTAGACTAGGACGAGTGGGAAGTGCTTGGTGAACTGGTAGACTGTGTGAGGGTGTTGTGTGAGTCTTTGTGACTTAGTGTAGTTTGGCTCGCCCTGGTCAATTAAGAACTTAACTTTGTGTGTCATTGAAGTGAGCCATATTGTACTACCACAAGCCTAGTATGAGACAGACCTAGCTTAGTAAGTTATAGAGTCTCGACTTTAGCCACCTCAGGAGTTAGGTTAAGTGTTGTATGATGTGTGGACGTGTGGGCTCTTTTGTGTTGGGTCACATCTTTGTACGGTTCACTGTTTCCAGGTTCAACGGTGTGGTCGGGCCAACGGGCTTTGTGAGGTTGGTTACCAGCTATATGCACACCGAGAGGGTCCATTGTTGAGATGAAATTTTCGAAAGGTTTTGTTATGATTTACTTTGATCAAGTGATCGTATCTTGTTGGTAAAGCTGTACAAGCTCTGCAGAGTGTTAACAAACTATTCAAATAGTTGCGTTCTTGGTCATGGACATGCTCGGTGATTTACCCGAACGGTAGATTTTATAAAACCAAAGTGGAAGAGAAGTTGTTTAAAAAGAATTGGTTTAAGCAGTGTGAACTTTGTGAAAACTCTTGTTTACTTATTTTGTTGTTGTTTAAACTTATATTTTTAATCTATTATTCATATTCAATTCCAAATATTGTTTTTTTTTTGCAAAAGAACTATAGATGTCATATCCTTTGGAATGAGTCATCATCTATACTTACATTCTGTGTTACAATTTGCTGAGTCCATGTACTCACTCTTGCTATAAACAATGTTGCTCGATTATTGAAGACTATATCAAAGTGTCGTTGGTCAACAAGGATTACTTGAAGGATCGTGGAGAACTAGAGTGTGCTACCCCAGTCGATTGTCTGTGAGCACATGGATGTGCTACACTAAAATTATTTTATTTCCTTCCGCTGTAGCTTATTTGAGATATTTGTTTTTTATGCATTAATTATAAGCTTTGACCTTAAGATCGTTACTCTAATAATTATTGTTCATTGTATATTTCTTAGTTATCTTTGCATATGGAATAGTATTTCATCAATATTATCACTGTGTGTACTAGCGTGATCCTAGACTAGTGTAGTATACACAGAGGGTCCGAATTTGCATATTCGGATCCTGACAATTGATCGGCAATTTACAATGCTATAGAATCACTGGAATTCTTGGTGTCTCCATTGGTGTCTTGACATGGTTTGTTATTTATGCAGGTAAAATCTTTGTCAAATGCAGACATACAGCTAGCTCCGAGAACTTCACGTCCAGGTGCTCCTTATTTTTGCTTGGAAACAAAATAATTTTGACTCCAAATCATAGATTATGTGTCACTCAAGAAAGTAAGAACGGATTGGCAGAAACCATACTGTAATTTTTCGATTGTTGTCTTGACATGGTTTGTTATTTTTTCAGATAAAACTTTGTCAAATGCAGACATATCTAGCTTCGAGAACTTCACGTCCAGGTGCTACTTATCTCTGCTTGGAAACAAAATAATTTTGACTTCAAATCACAGACTGTGTCACTCAAGAAAGTAAGCACAGATTGGCAGAAACCATACTACAATTTTTCGGTTGTTGTCTTACATAATTTGTTGTTCTTTCAGGTGAAAACTTTGTCAAATCAGCTCTTTTACGGTACATCGCTTGCCACTCTAGGGTAAGAGTGGATTTCAATCTCAGACATTGATTTAGTGAGGTTAGTTTTGGCCAAATGCGAATATTACTTGTAAGGAAACCAGAAGCTAATTAAGGTACACACCTAACAAACTAAAGTACTAAATGGGTATACATCCTTCCATACCAAACAATGACAAACTTGTTTAGATAGTTTCAGTTGTATGGACACCATGATCTTTCAGAATTAGTTCAAATTGTTTGAAAAGAAAATATGTGTAAGTCATATTTCTTATTGATTTTGATATATGTATTCCAGACTAATTCGAAAAATAAAATGGTTCATATTTTAACAAATTGCAATTGAGTTAAAAATTTATAACAAAGTTGAAGTAAAGTTTCATAATTGAGTTACGAATAATGAGATATTATATAAAAAAACATAGAATTAACTATCAAGTTTCATTTTTTAAAAATGTTCCAGCATAAGACATCTACATTAAATATTAATTTGAAATGTATTTCCTTCCATACAAAAGCAATTTGAGATCTATTATTTTGTTGCAACGTGTGGATCTGCCATTATGAATGAATGCCTATGTATAATTTAATCCAGTAATGTTAATGCACTTTTTGGAAAGACGATATTAACTCTAATTACTCTCTTTCCTTTCATATGTTGACTCTTTCCATTTGACACTATCCTATCTATTATATTATTAAAGCGATAGAAAAAGAAGCCACCGCATTCGCTCTCAAAGACTAGAAATTGCTACGCTAATCGGTGAAAAAAAAGAAACATCCACACCGTTGATTATGGTGGGTCCAGATTATAATGATCTAGATTAAAGGAAAGAGTCTATGTCATGTACAATATAGAAATAAGAGTCCATCTCAAGTACAACGTAAAAATAACTAAATTTTGGAATAATAAAATAAAATTAGCAACTTAAGTTTGAAGAATCTAGACCCGTCATTATAAGTTAATGGAGTATTTTGGTGATTAATGACAAATCTATATATGAGACTAACACTTCTACTGATATACCTATTGTGTAGTCTTATTTGGATGAAAATGTGAAAATCAAATAGGTATGCATTCGACATCATATTTTATATATTGTTGCATTCCTCATATCCAAAATATAGGTTGAACTCCACTAAAAAGTCTAACTTGAATATGTGCATATGTTCACTTTACACATTTATGTATGCACACATCTAGGGAGAGTTCACTCTATATTTTGTGGTTTCATTAGTATTGATCCATATTTCTTTATCCACATATATTGGGGATCTCTACTTTGAAACATATACTTTGAGTATATAAAACTTGTGTAGTTCATATATACTCATATTGCTTTATATTCAATTATTTGCAATTGTGTTGTGGGACTAATGTGTGTGCTAAGATGTTTACGGATGGCGACATGGTAATAAAAATGCAATGACAATAGAGGGATCATGACTAGTAGCTTCATAGCATGTTCTTATGTCATTTGGATCAATTAAGGATCATGCATGCATTTGAATTTGAATTGGAAAGCAATCTGTGCAATTGTTAGCAAAATCAGTAGTACCGAAGGCAAATTGGTGGAACTACCGCATAAAGCGATATGACCGCGCATCCTTTGGCGATGCTACCGTGGGACGTTCGGACCGTTCGAAAGTTCAAGATCATGCGGTTTAAACATGTGGTCCAAACGGCCCAATGAATCTGGGCCGTCCACATCTTTGGTCCGAACGTGCATAGCCAACTGGTCGCTCAAGCGATGCATTTACCGCTCGTGGTGGTACGACCGCACCGGTCGCTCCGCTTTTAATTGGCGCACGTAAATTCCAGAGAGACTCCATTTCGGTTTTATTTGCAAACCCTTGGAACAGTAGTACCGCCGTTGTTCAAACGGTACTACCGCACCGCGGTAAATTCCGGAAATGTGAGCGGTATGTATTTTCCATAGAGCACCCTTTTTGGGTCATTTGTGAAACGGTAGTACCCCCTTGGTGAGCGGTATGACCGGCCTCAACGGTAGTACTGCATGATAGTTGGCGGTAGTATCTCTCTTCATTTCCAACAGCTTGTTTAAGAAGCATTTATTGCAGATATTTCTTGGTAATTAATGTTAATCATTATGGGACTAACATTTTCCATGAGTTGGATGAATAGGTTGTGTTCCAAGGTAATGGAGACTTCAGATGGCATCATGAGTTGATCGTCATCAATTCAAGGTTCAAGAAGAGGATGCATCATGTGTTGATGCATATCAAGATCTCGAAAAAGAGATGATCATGAGTTGATCATCAAGTCAAAAGAAGACTCATCATGTGTCGATGGAGGTCAAGTAAAGGATGCATCATGGGTTGATGCATGTCAAGACGATGACCCAGACTTGAAGTGAAGATGTGCGTCATCAAGTTTCAAGAAGATGCTCAAGGCAAAGGTATGACTAGCTAGGGCTAAGGATGTGTTCCTAGTCTTTTACCGGTCTTAGTGTTTAGTTGGAAGACCGGATTGCTAGTATAGGTTGCCGTACTATTAAGAGGGGTCTTGTCTAATAGTTTGAGTTTCATCATGTATTGATAACTCAATCTCGCTTGCTCTAGCTCTCCGTTGCATGATGCTATTATTTGCAAATGTGTTTTGCAAATAGTTGAGGCTTATGTGTTTAATCCTTACAGCATGTGACTATACTTTGCAAATATGTTTTGCAAATGGTTTAAGTCCATGTACCTACTCCTTGTGGCATGATCCAAGTTTGTAAATTTGTTTTACAAATTTTTGGGATTCATGCATTTTCTCTTGGCATGGTCCAAGATTGCTTATTGCTATTTCTTTGGACTTAGACCATGGTAGTGGCTCTTGGAGTTGTGCTTTTTGATTTGATCAAATATTTTTTAGATCAATCAAATAGGTGAGTTGTGTAGCCCTCTAAATAAGCTTTCTATAGAGTCTAAGATCACCCAATTCCGACATCGGATTCAAAAGTTATGACCTTTTTACCGAGTGTCGTCTATACTGAAATTAGGCTGCGGTACTACCACCCGAGAAGAGAGGTACTACCTCAGAACGGTAGTACAGCCCATTGTACTACGGTAGTACCGCACCAAAAGTTTTAACGGCTAGTTTTTGAGTCTTTAATGCACCCTTTCTGACCGATGAGTCAAAAACGGTACTACCGCCCATTGTACTGTGGCACTACCGCATTTTGGCTGAATTTGCTAATTTCTTCTCCCAACGGCTAGTTTTTGTGTGTGGGCTATAAATACTGTAACACCCTGATTTTCAGAACCTTTTTGAAAATTTTCAAAATAAAAAGAACCATTTGGTTTTAATGAGAATTCAAAGCTTAACCTGAGAATTTCAGAATTTGAAGTGTTTAAAATGACTAAACTAAACTTCAACTAATCCAAAGCTTAGTTCTTTTGGTGTTGCTCTAGCTCTCTAGAGCTATCTCTCCTTTTCTTGATAAGGGTTTCCTTTCCTCTATCCTATATTTGGACATTCCTAGATGTCCGCACCCTCCTCTTGTTTGACCTCTGTTGTTGTTATCTCCTCCTTGTCTTTTCTGGTCTTTCCTCTCCCGAAATCTCCTCTATTGAGACCTTTTGCTAAGTTTACCCTCCCGGTCCAAATTTCCATCCTTTGGGTGGGACCTTCCCTAATCTCAATTACAGTTTAAACCTCCTCTGAGGTTTAGATTTTTCCTTGTATCTAGACCTCATTTGAGGACTAGACAATGCTTGCGGTTTTGACCTTTCTCTTTTGTTTGGGCACCCCCTAGGTCTAGACTTTCCTTGTATTTAGCCCCTTTGTGTGCCCAGACTTCCTTACCACTGGGACCCCTCCTGTGATTCTGACCTCTTCTTTGTCTTGACCTCTTTGATGTTTGGATCTCTTCTGATCCTAGATCACATTCTTCGGTTGGGCATATTCTTATGCCCAGACCTCCCTCTAGGTTGATCTAGCCAGACCTCCCCTCACATCTTTTGCGTGAGTCTCCCTCTTGCTCACTGGAACGCCCAGTAATTCACTTGAACCTACTTGTGTCCAATTAGATCTTCATTGCATCCGATAGAACCACCTTTGTGCTCAATTGACCCCCCTCTCGATTCCTCCGAGCCGCTCGGACCTCCCATGCGAAGGTCTGAACCATTCAGACCTCTTGTGATCATCATCTAAGGGTCCAGACCTCTTTAGGTCTAGATCTCCCAAGTGCTTGGACCTCCCCTGGTCCAGATCTCCTTCTCTGGCTTAGACCTCCTCAGGGTCTAGGTCTCCCCTCATAACCACTTGAGTTCCTTCTATGCTCTTGTGAACCTCTCGGTGATCACTTGACTCCTTCTCCTCGATCCTTGTAACCTTCTCTTTGGAAAAGTCATCCTAGTGCACTGCATTACCGCCTAACTCATGCAGATTGCCGCTTAGGACCTCCTTCTCATTTATCAGACCTTCTTATCCTTTAGACCTCCCGGTCTGCAGGACCTCTTAGTCCTTTGGAGATCCTAGCCATCAGATCTCCACCTTTCTATTTGAGCTTGACCTTCGGACCTTCTCGTGGGTGTCTTTTGGACCCCCTGACCATAAGACCTCACCATTGTGTCTTCTGGACCTCCTGTCCGGACCTCCCTGTTGAGTTTTGGACCTCCTTTAGGTTCGGACTTCCCTATTGTGTTCAGACCCTTGTGGTCTGGACCTCCCTTTTGTGTTTAAACCTTTGTGGTTTAGACCTCCCCTGTCTTTTGCACCTCTTGTCCTTGACCTTCCTATGTCCTTTGGGACCTCCTCCATATTTATTTGACCTCCCCGTGTCCTTCAGGACCTCTCTATGTCCTCTAGGACCTCCTCTTACCTTTATTGGGCCTCCCTGTGTCCCACCGGACCTCCCCGGGTCCTCCAGGACCGCCTCCTTGCACCTCTGGACCGTTAAGACCTCCCCTCCCCTTTGGAGATCTTAACCGCCTGCATTCCTCCTCCTGCACCTCTCGATCTTAAGACCTCCCTTGGAGATCTTAACCGCCTGCATTCTCCTCCTTGTAACTGACCGTCAAGACCTCTCCTTTGAAATCTTGGCCGTCCGCACCTCCCCTTATTGGCAGATCCGATCGTTAGGACCTCCCTGGAAATCCTAACCGCTCGCACCTCCCCGGATTTGATCCCACGGCTTTAGACCTCCCTTGCGCGAGGTTCTCCTTTATTTTTGTGGACCTCCTGCTTGTGCTTAATCTTGACCGTTGACCTCCCTTTGGAGATCCAACTGTCAGACCTCCCTTATGGTAAGGACCTCCTCCTTGCCCTTGCGGACCTCCTCTGGTGCACTTAATCTTGGCCGCTTGGACCCCCTTTGGAGATCCAACTGTCAAGACCTCCCGATGGGTGAGGACCTCCCTTGTTCACTACAAGATTCCTCGAGGTCCTTGCAGACCTCCTTGGCGGGTCTTGGTCGCCCATCGGGCGCCAAGCACCCGCTTTTTACCTTTGATCGAGTCCTTTGGGCAAGGAAGTCTTCGCAAAGATTTAACGCGTGTTGTATCACATTAAATGCCCTCACCTTTGCAGTACGCATGTTATACCGATTGTCACCTTCCTTGCCTACTCCCCTGTCCTATTTACCAACTCTTGTTGACTCCAATCTGGGTCACGTGCATTTGCTTCCCCTATATATAGTTTGGGAGAGCCCTCCTTTATCACTTTCTTCCTCATTTCTGCTCTCTGTCTCAACCGAGCCACCATAGACCTCCTCACTCTTAGTCTCTGGACCTCCTCTAGTTCGATCTTGGGCATCCTCTCTGGAGCCCTAAGACCTCTCCAGCGAGCTCCTTGGATCTCCTCTTGACCTCCCCGCTTCTCTGTTGGTTTTGTCTTCAAGTTTATTTGGAATTCTTTGGATTTTTGCTTGGGCTTTGTTTGAATATTTGGTTCTTCTCGTATAGATTGTCAAGACTGTGGGGGGGGCTGAGTTCAGTGAGGGAGAGGAAGCAGCTCGAGATCTTGAGCAAGGCAAGTTACACTCTTGATCATGTTGCACCCGATACTTCAAAGTATTTATGTTGATCTCAAGAATGTATGCATGCTTACTTCACTAAGTATTTCAATGCCTATCTTTCAATCCATAGTTAGACCTACTGTTTGGTATGACCTATATCCATGATTGAATCAACTTCATTGTCACCCTAGATAAAAACTGGTTCTTGCAATAGTGAGGACCCGAAGCTATTGGAAAATGGCATGCTTAGTAATGCTTAGACCAAAATCTTGATTTGGGGAGTTTAGACCAAAAACATCAAATAATCAAATGTTTTGAACCATGGCATTGGTGTGCCATGGAGATTTCGGCCATGACATTGGTGTGCCATGGATGTTTTACTTGGCCTTGGCATTGGTGTGACATGGAGAACTGTAAAGCTTAGTTAATGAAAAATGGTTTTGACTTAGGCGAAGTTGGTTGTATGGTTGGTGCATGTCTATGCACGGGGGTCGTGTGATCCGATGCCCCAGGGTTGAGGTTTGTCACCCAAGTCGGTTAAAGACCGGTCTTTGAGACACCACTTGCTAAGCCTATAATGGGCTATGCCAAAATTGTGCAACCACATGTCTCCAATATGGGGCGTGGGACCTGGCTAACTAATTTGCAAGGCTTTGTCGTGGTTCATCCCGCGGACGCGGTGGGTTTGTCATGTTATGATCGGTTGTAGTCCCACCGGCATAAGAGGGGCACCCCATTAACCCTGCGTGTTTCTATCCAAAGGGGATTATAAACCTTAATGGGGTGGGTCATGCGGTGGAGCAATGCATTGTAAAGGCCTTGTCATGTGCTCTAGACCTCTCACCAAAGGAAGTGTGAGGTGGTATCGACGGATGCCAAGCAAACTAGAGAATTCATGTCATGTGGGTAAAGTGTGCAACCTCTGCAGTGTAAATCTATTCAATAGCCGTGTCCACGGTCATGGACATGCTGGCAATGTCACTCAAAGTTAGCTTTGGTTTTGGTTTTCAAAAGGTTATGAAAATGGTTTTGGTGGTTTAACCAAAATGGGTGTGGGTTGGAAGCCTTGTGCAGGAGGGTATCCTTCACCATTGTTTGTGTTGAATGCTATCCAACCGAAAATGGTTTTCACAAGAATGAATTTTAATTATGGTAGCCTCGCCTTGAAACTTAATACTTGTATTTGAAATAACATTGGCTTTATGCAAATCAACCCTAGTATGTCATTCCTTTGATATATCCCTATGCATGTCATCATTAATTGACAGTGTAATTTATAGCACGGTTGTTGTGCTCACTCTTGCTTGATTCATATATTGAGCAAATGAAGATTCCTATGATGATGAAGATGACCAGCTCAATTAGGCCACGCCCTCCAGCCAGTCACCTGTGGTGTAATGGGTGGACCTTGTCTTTTGGGTTTTGTTCTCCGCTGCGTTTGTGTGCTCCCTGTTGCTGGAGTTGTAAGCAACCCTTGTAAACGAACCTCCTTTTGCTGTTAATAAAGTCTTGTGGATGTTTATGTTGTCACTTGTTGCTGTGAGAACCAGTCGATGATCTCTAGGGGCTGGTTTGGATCACAGAGGACTTCAGGTTTGCCCTAAGCCACACGACCTCCTCGGGTGGTTCCTCTGACCTCCCTCGGGTGGAGACGTGGAGTTTTGGGAGGTCTCGAGGTCCAGCGACCTCTGGGTCAGATCTTCAGACCTCCGAGTGGTCCTCCTGACCTCTCTGGAGGTCTCAGTGGTCCACCGGATGTCCTCTCTGACGCCCCGAAGTCCTTCGCGACCTCCCAGAGGTCCCGAGGACCTCTCGGACGCCCCGGAGCTCCTCTCTGGATCTCCCAGGAGGTCCTGAGGGACCTCCCGGGGGTGCCCTAGGCCGGGTCGTTACAAATACCCACCTTGGCCGATTGAGAGACAACTATTGGCATCCTATTTCACTCTCTTGAGCTAGTGTGAGTTTCTCCTCTCAATTGTGCATGTGTTGCACTATATGAGCAAAGAGAGAGGTCTCTAGTTGCATGTGTTGCATCTAGAAGTGGATTTCGTATCCACTTGAGCTTGTGCATTCGTTGCATGTGGTGAGAGTCAAGCAAGGGGCTTGGCTTATTACTCTTGGTGTTTGCCAACACCTAGACGGCGTAGAGGCATCGTGGTCAGGTGGTCTTCTCAAGAAGCTTGTGAGAAGACCCGGCGTGTTGTGAAGGTTGGAGCTCACCTACTCGGAGAGGGAAAGAGCTACCACTAATGGAATTGAGGTGTTTGGCTTAATTCGTGGAGCCGGTCCAATTAGTTTGGGCTTACCTCAACGTGGATTATGGGAAACCGGCAAGTCTCCGAACACCACGGTAAAACTTCATTGTGTCATTGTGGTTTGCTCTCTAGTGATTTACTTTGTGCAATTTACATTCCTAGAATTAAATTGTTTTTATGTCTTTGTATGTTTACTATCATTATCAATAGACTTATATTGTTGGTGCATTTAGTAAACACTAATTGATTTAGGCTTTAATTGTGCAAAACCGAATTGATTTACAATTTCGCATAAAACTCAGTTTTAGCCAAAGAGTTTTTAAAACCGCCTATTCACCCCCCTCTAGTCGGCCTCCTCGATCTTACAAGGTTTTATACGAATTCCTAAGTAAAATCACTAGATAATCATAACTTGAGATACAAATAAAAAAGTAATCGGATTAGTACACGAATTCCAAAAAAAGTAACTAGAATTGAATAAAAACAAAATAAAAATAGCAAATTGATTTTGATACTAATTCCTAAGTAAAATTCCTATATATATATATATATATATATATATATATATATATATATATATATATATAATTCAAAATATTTTTTATTAGTATACTAATTCCAACAAAAATGCCTAGATTCCTAATTAAAAATAAAATAAGAAATTTGATTTCAATATGCTAACTGAATTTGGAATAAAAAACAAAATAAAAATAGCAAATTGATTTTGATACTAATTCCTAAGTAAAATTCCTAAAAATATATAATTCAAAATAATTTTTTATTAGTATACAAATTCCAACAAAAATACCTAGATTTCAGAATAAAAATAAGAAATTTGATTTCAATATGAATTCCAAAATAAAAACCTAATAATTGTAATTCGTAATATTTTTTATAATAAATTAGCAATAGGATTAGTATACTGATTCCAACAAAAATAAATGAAATTTGGGATAAAATAAAAAGAAAATTTGCAATTTGATTTCTATATGAATTCCAAAGCAAAATATTTAAATAACTAAAATTGAGCAAAAAATAAAATAACATTATCAATTTGATTTACATACAAATTTCTAAGTAAAATCCTAAATAAATATAACTAGGAATAAAAATTAAACAAAAATTGCAATTGGATTGTTGTACTAATTTCAACAAAAAATAACGCTATTTGGAATATAAATAAATTAAAATTGGCAATTTGATTTTGATGCTAATTCCAAATTAAAATCCATAAATATATTTAATTCGCATAAAATTAACAATTGATTAGTATATGAATTCCAACAAAAATAACTTAAATTAGTGACAAAAAATAAAAGAAAATTTGAAATTCTATATCTGTACGAATTCCAAAGTAAAATCCCTAAATGACTAAAATTTCAAATAAATTAAATATAAGTTATAATGAGGATACCACGAATGGTGTGAGATGAGACCACAAAAGAGTACAATGATGTCGATCTGTCCTACAAGAAGACATTGATCCACAAGGAAACGAAGATCCGCGGCAGCGACAACGAAGATAAAAACAATTTCACGCTGCGCACCTTAGCCGTTCAACGAGGACAATGTTGTGCTACTAGCTGGAGCTACCGAAGATAATGGCCGGAGTCGAAGGAGCCAAGTGTTGTGACGATAAGTGGTGAGCATCAGCGTTGTTGAAGAAGTCAATGGCCAAAGAAGCTTAAAGATGAGGAAGCCCTAGCAAAGAGGAGATGAAGGTTTACATTGAAGACAAGCTATCGATGATATGAGGTTATCGCGTAGCTAGGAGCTGCCATTGTTAGTGACACAGTGTCGCCGACGATGACGAAAAGATTCTCTATATCGTTAGACAGCGACTAAAGCAGACATACCGGCATCAGTGAAGATGGGAGGTCATAGCAGTTAGTAAGGAAGCCATATCGTTGAGTTGAGGAGTGACCAACATGGTAGAAGAAGACATCGAGCAAGTATAATATCGTCATGTGTATATATACATTGTTGAGTTGGACAATGTCGAAGAGGAGTGACCAAGATGGTAGAAGAAGACATCGAGCAAGTATAATACCGTCATGTGTATATACATACATGCATCCATACGAATATAAACATGAGCGCACATAAATAAAGGAGCAAATAACTCAGAGTAGAGGTGGCACAATAGTAAGGAATAAGCTCGGGGCTACCAGAGAGAGTGCGAAGGGTGTCTCTGGCAAGGATTAGCAACATTTGCATGTATGCGTGTTGATGTCACAACGATTAGTATTAAACAATAAATGGAGAGAAGTAGAAGATAACTATGTGGTAGAGTATTGCATCGGAAGGTGTAGCAGCTGAGAGATATCGATCAAGAATTAGACTTGCTGTTGGAGATTGAAGCAGAAAAACTGTGGCGGGGAGAAGAGATAGAAGACACACGGTTTGATAGGACAACCGACGTGAGAGAAGATAAGTTCAAGGTAGGTCACTCATGGTGCATCGGTGTATACGTGAGTAAGGTACTCTAATACCATATAAACTAATAAGATAATTTGTTGTATATATAATCAACGTATTGCTTGAGATTAACAGAGGTACATGTGCATGCAAATATTTTGGAAAAGAGTAACCAGTAGAGAAAAAAATAAGGGCATACAGCTACATGATGCATACATGATGAAGAGTGGTTAATTTATTATGCTAGAGATTTTCTTCCATCAAAACTCATACATCAGTTACGTTCCTCAAGTTGTGTTTTTCTTCAAGTTTCTATTGTCATTTCTAATGTTTACGATATCTTAAAAATCTAAATAGCTACGAGATACGTAAATATATTCTCAATCATCTAAGTTATATCATTTGACATTAAAAACTTTAAAACAAATCCAGCCGCGCAAATGCGCGGGACACCCTTCTAGTTAGTGTAAAGCAATCATGTACAAAGACAACATTAACCTTTAGAAGGTCAAAGTGACCTCTTGCCCTCTACATGGTAATAGATCATTATAGCCATAATATCAAAGAAAATCAACGGCTCCCATGAAAGGTGGTGTACTGTAAAAAAAATCCTTGTCGAGCAAATGCAGACATATTGCTAGCTCCGAAAACTTCACGTCAAGGTGCTCCTTATTTCTGCTTGGAAACAAAACAATTTTGACTTCAAATCACAGATTGTGTGCCACTCAAGAAAGTAAGCACCGATTGGCAGAAACCATACTACAATTTTGATACTCCAACACAGCCTGCCCCACACAGCCCTACTTTGAGCCATTGTCGGCGAACCCAGAGTTCCAAAGTGTACAAGACTTTTGAGGCGTTGCAAATGGTATCTTCAGAGTATGTTCCATCTGCAGTGCAAAAAATGGTCCAAATTGCTCACATGTGCACCAGCGAGGGCCTCAACTTCAGGAAGTTGAAACTTCCTTTTCCCAACGTTCGGTCATGATGTCTGAAGAATCAAAGCAAAATCAAAGTACAATCCTCATGTGTTTTAGATTGTTCTTCGTACTTGTACGTTAGTCTGGTCACTGGTGATACAGTATACATCCATTGTTAGTACCCATTTTTTATTGATTCGTTATAGACATGACAGCTCATCAGAAAGACGAAACCAAGGAGTGATGCTATATCTGTAGGTTAAAACTTCTCTTTCTGAGAATTGACCCTGAACTATTAAACATCATAGCCATCGCACAGATGTTTTGATTGTTCGATGCTGTTATAACAACTCACCGACGGACAACCAAAAAAAAAACAGAGCAAACTCGTAAAACCAACGTCATGTCAAGTGATAAGAAAGAAATTACACATTCGTTTTCCTTCATGTGGTTGCGACCTGTGAATTTGTGACCGTGCAAGGCAGAAAGGTATGGGGGAAAGGCGTGAATGATGGCTACATGCAATAGAGATGATGTGCTCCTGGGCAGAAGAAGACACGGGAGGGGTGCTAACAGTAACAGGGCAGCAACTGGCAACGCGTACGAAGATTTTTTTTTTTGTGGAAAGAAACCGATAAAAGAATTGCCCGTTATATTAATAGAGGAGTGGCGGTGTAAACCCGCATAGAGCTAGAGTTAAAAATAGAGAGCCTTAATTACAGAGAACAAAAAAACTCCAAAGATTTAGCTCCCGCTAGGAACCAAGCTCTTCCCTCCTCTTTGATCTTAGCTAGAAGGTCTAGAGGTGGAGTTGCTCTAGTGTTAAAGATTCTCGTGTTTCTCTTCTTCCAGAGTTCCCAAGAGATTAAGATCAACGTCGTCGTTCTGGTCTTCCTAAGGGAACCTGATCCCTTTGCCACACTGATCCACCAATCTTGGATGTTCATGCAGGGGGGCTAGGCGGAAGGTTGAAGGCTTTGCAACCCCGACCAGTCTGCCATAAGCCCCCAAATGCGTCCAGAGAAACGGCATTGTGCGAGGAGGTGTAAGGCTGTTTCAGGAGTGTGTTTGCAGAGGAGGCAGAAGCGTTGGTTTGGCCATCCCCTTGCCTCAAGCCTGTTTGAGGTCCAGAGCTTGTTTTGAATTGCTAACCAGGTGAAAAGTTTCCCTTTTGGAGGGGCTTGGGATTGCCAGATTAACTGTTTGAAGTTAGTCGCTATGGAGCCCAAAAAAAGTAAAGCGTAGGCTGATCTAGAAGAGTATGATCCGTTCTGACTTAGCTTCCAGACAATCTCATCAGGGATTCCTTGAGTCAGGTGGATTTAGTTGATTTTGGTCTATAGGATTACGAATTGTTCGATGTGAAGTGCTGTAAAGCCTGTCCTGAGGTCGATGTCCTGCACCTATCGCCCATTCTATAAAGCCGAGGACACGGTCTGGTATTTGCGAAAGGAAGAAGCAAAAATCTTGAGAGCTATGTCTTTGGGGGCCTCTCCAGATAGCCAGGCCGAAAACCAGAATTTAGCCGTTTTTCCATCTCCGAGAGAGACCCTTGTTGCCGTCGCAAAAAGATGATGGTCCGAGTCGTAGCAAGGGATTTTCATGCCAACCCAAGGTTTAGATGGGTTCTTCCATTCTTACCAGAGCCAGCGTAGTCTGATTGCCGAAGAGAAGTGCGCTAGACTAATATATATACTTACTATATGCCCGCGTACATTCCCTGCGTATGTTTGCACGGCTTGTAGCTGGTTCAATGAGTTGTAACGCAATTTTGGATTTTTGTTGGACATGTTCCTGGATGGATGAGCTGGAGGCGTCCGATGGCTGCTAAATGCTATGTAGGTATGTTTGCCAGAATGGAATTCAAGGGGAAAAAAACATCTGTACAACCGTTGACAAGTCAAATAATCATCGTGTCGCTCTATGCCTCACAAGTCACAAATGCAACTATTGTTCCACAGTGTCCTTTTCATTTAGAGAGAGAGATTGATTTTGCTCCATGGTACCGGCCGCGTTGTTGGCAGGCTCACAGATATTTCTGTCCTACTGCACCGCAGCCGACAGAACATCAATTCTCCCGGACGGCCGGCCTAGAAAGCCGAATACACGCAAATTCGCACCGCCTCCTAGTTCTAGGTCGAAGCGGCGCGTATGACTAGGCTGCACGCGCCCAACCCACCACCTCCCTCTCCTGACGTCATGGATCGAAAGCCAACGCTTTCGACGCCCACGGGCCACGGTCCCACGCGGCCGCAGCCCGAAACGCGTGTCAACTTGTTCGGGCTGCCGCAACTCCCGTGGGCCGTCGCCCTATCGTCCATATGCTGTGCCGCATCGACAGTCGTTGCCCAGTCCAGCCGCGCTGCACCTGCGGGCTGCGGGCAGCGGGCTGCGCCTGAGGCGCCAAGGCCAGCGCCTGATTGGGATGGAAAAGCGGCAAATCTGGAAGTTTGGACGTGCGGTGCAGCGTGTCCGGGCCTCTTCACAATTTGCATCCATGGATTGCCGGGCGCTGTTGCGGGCCAGCGGGGTCGCTGCCAGTCTCGCCCATCCTGTGGTCCGCCCAACCGTCCAAGGTTGCGTGCCGGCCGTGCGGCATAGAGGTGGACCCCCGCTAGCACGGCCCAGCCCCGCCCTGCTAGGCCTCGCGGGGGCAGACGGCCCCGCTCCCGTCCCCGCGTGAACCTGACTCCTCGGGGATCTAAGGGATTAGAGTGTAGGTTAAAAAAATTTTGAGAAAATTATGTGACTTTATTTATTAATTTGTAAGTATAGACATGTTATTCTTTCAAAATATACATTCTAACATATAAATTTAAGTTTTAGTCCAAATATGTAAGAAAAAATACACCTTCTATATAAAAACTATAATTTATAATGAAAAGAATAGTTTTTTTAAAAATTTCCTGAGTCCCCGTGAGGTCCTGCAGGGGAGGCCGAACCCGTCCCTACCCCCATGAGGATATTCCCCACGGGTCCCGCCCGCACGGCGGAAATTGCCACCCCTAGTGCGGCCGTGCCGCCTGACCCTACCCCCATGAGGATATTCCCCACGGGTCCCGCCCGCACGGCGGGAATTGCCACCCCCTAGCGCGGCCGTGCCGCCTCGACGCATGGTCAGGTTTACTTGCCGGCTCCGTGCAAACTTCCACCAACATCGGCGTCGCTGCCAACTACAAGGACCACAGCCAACTTTTACGGACGAACGAAAGACGAAGTTGTAAGCACACCATATTTAGTATGTACAAGTTTTTTCTCCCTTGTTCATAAACAGATGGCCAGTTCCATGACACGCTGAGCCAATTAGTACAAATTATAGCATAGAAATATGATATATCAATACAGCAATATAAACCTTCCATCTAAATCACAATATGAAAGGTTCAGCCGCACATAGATACGAGCTACACATTGCACAAAGCATCAGTACAAACAACATTTCAGAAATCCGAAAAGCATCTAGATAACATACCGACCAAAAGAGAACATTGCTGAGCCAATTAGCACAAATTATAGCGTAGAAATATGATATACCAATACAGCAGTATAAACCTTCCATCTAAATCACAATATGAAAGGTCCAGTCGCACATAGATACGAGCTACACTGCACACATTGCACAAAGCATCAGTGCAAACAACATTTCAGAAATACCAAAAGCATCTAGATAGCATACCGACCAAAAGAGAACATTGCTTGAGAGATCCCTAGTAACAGAAGTGATGACCTAGTACAGTCTACAAACACACTACTATACTACCGGTCTCCTGATACAGCTTCCAAGCAGGAATAATGGCAGCTCTTTCTTCATCGGATTTCAAATGCAGGACTCGTTTGCCTGCTCAAACCGCTCGGCCTGGACAGCCGCAGCCTCTTCGGACACGAGTGCCTCCAGCAGCAGTGCCTTCACCTCCCAGGAATCGAAAGGAAAACCTCTCCTTGTGTAGGCATTGAGGAGAGCCGCGCTTCCTTGTTTCACGAGTTTGACAAAGGCGCTGCTACCAGTGTCGTCGGTCCTCATGGTAGCCTCCAAAAGGGTAAGGCGCGGCCCGTACTTCTCAACGGCCCTGGAGCCGAACACCTTTGACACTGCTGCTTCCTGAGGAACAATGTTAGGCCATGGTTCAGCTCCACTGCTCCAGAACCTGCAGAGTTTCATAGGAAGCAAAACAGCGGCTTATTGCAGTGTTTTTTAACAAACACTTGTCGTATTGCTGAAAAGTCCACTTTCATAAAATCGTACTGCTTGCCATTGTACATGGTAAATTACCATCAAGCCAGTCCATTCCCGAATTAGCAAAACATACTCCAATTGGAGCCATGTACAAAAGCAAAAAGTTCACAAACCTCATATTTTACAATGCCTCACTGCCTAAGGGTTGACGTATTGTTGAGGAAAGTAACAAAAACGGTTTTGTTTCATATAATACGATCATTTAGCTGAATAGTGAATACCCTCATATAAGTTTGTGGATATTATTGGGATAAGCTAATGATCCTAGGATGATAATACAATTGATAATAGTGGTGAGGGTTTGTCGAAACACCCGTATTCGGCAAATTTCAGATGTTGTCAAGCTGTAGGCGGTCAGACCGGCCTAGCTAGCGGTTTGACCGGCCACTACTGGCGGTCAAACCAGTCTTTGAGCAGGCCAAGTGGTAGGGGGTCAAACCAGCCGTGGGCGGCGGTCTAACCAGCCATAAAGGTGTTTTCCGAATTTTATGCTGGGTCAAAAATAGAGGGTGTAGGCAAGAGAGAGGATTCTTCTACAGTTGGCATCATAATTTTTTAGAGCTTCGAGTCAAGTTCTATTCATTTTGAATTTCCATAAAGGGTTCGGATCTTCAGAGAAAAAATCCGACTAAGTCAATGTGCTGACGGTCAGACCGACCCAACTGGGCCCTGTTCACCGGCCGGCAAAGCGGCGATGATCGTTGGTTAGGTCAAATTCATAGTTTTCAGTGCGTATGTGATGCATGATGCATGTTTTGACTAACTTGGATTAAGTTGTGAAGAACTTATTCCCGGAATCGATTTCTTGATCTATTGTTATGCAGGAGGCTTGGAGGTCATCAATGGTCAACAGTGAGGATAAGCAGGACTAGGTCTGGAGAGCTGAGGTCTAGAACGATCAAGAATGTCGGATGAAGTTATTGGACTCAAGCATGGCACAAAATAGACAAGGATAACCGAACGGAAAGTTCAGTGTGATGGGTTGTATCAAGCAGCGCGGGGTCGGTGCAATTGCCATGGTGGTTACGGTGGGAACCAAATGGGAGAGACTTGCCGACATGAAGAGAGCCGTTGATCAGCCTACATGTGGCAAAGCATGGTATTGCTTTATGAAGATTGGATTCGGTCTTTCGAGAAGGATCGAGGAGTATTTTGGTAACTTCGCCAAAATACATCATTGGTGATCTTTGGCTAAACCGCGACGCAAGATGGCGCAAGAAAAGACGGTTTAGGTTAAGTGAAGATAAAGGTCACGAATAAATGGATTCGGAAAGTCCGGTTCGTCATCCGCTTTGAGAAGCGTGTGTGAGTGTAGACCTTAGGGTATTCTCTCTGAACCTAGCCTCCACTATAAAAGAGAATATCAAGATGTGGAGTTCCTAAGTCCTTCCAAGAGAAAAAAACTTAATTTGTGATTTGGGGTTTTTGGAGTAGTTGAGGCTAGGTTTTGTGAGAGATGAATTGATTGTGTGCTCAAATGTTGAGTTTTTGTCCTCCATGGTGGAGTGGTTGTAAACCAATATATATCTCAAATCAATCCAAGCAAGATTACATCAAGATGAGTTTCTTCTGACTTTTGGGATTTTGGTGATCCTTTGGTTTCCTTCTGTGATATCGCTTGCTGTGACATGTGGGAATGCATCTAGGATCAACTTGATAATCTTTTACCCACGAGCAAGTTTTAGGATCTAAGTTTGGTTTTCCTAGGTTCTTGTGCCCACCTTCCTTCATCTATGAAATTCATGTAACTTTGGTCTTGATCTTCCCAATCCTCAATTGGAATAAGTTTCTGACCTTCTTGATGAGCTATGGTTGAAATCTGATAGGATTTGGATCACCGGATCAAAAGTTGAGTCGATTTGTGATTTTAAATTCATGCCGGTTTTACTGTTCATCGTGCTGGAAGTCAGACCGCACCTTATGAGAGGTCTGACCGGTTGGCCATTGGTCAGACTGCCCAACCTGAGAGGTCTAACTACCCAACTCACCTTTCTTCGAGTTTTCCGTGATTTTGGTTGTTATACAGCGAAGTTTCGATTGGATTCAATACAAGACTTCTGTTGTGTTTGTACTTTGATCTTCGTAGCTTTCCCAACAAAGTCTAATTTCAGGGACCCTGGACTAATGTCTGGCAACAGGGTGTCTCAAGGTTTTGCAACGAGCAGGTTAACCAATGCGAAATTCTCAAGAAGGAATTATGCATGCTATGTAATAATTCTTGGCCGTGGTATTTATTCCCTTATAAAAAGGAATTTAAACTGGTGAATCATTCTGGGTTATGATAACAATGCATCCCCTAGCAGAGAAACGCCCCCACAAGGTCACAAGACTCACAACACTTTTCTTCATAATAGAACGCCCCACAAGACAACAACTTCAACAACCAGAGCTCGAGAAGCACGAAATGACATTAGATGCATGTAATTAATGAAACTGACGTGACTTGCCCTGATGCCCACAAGACTCAACTAGGAGTTGTTATGGTGGTTGTCCATTTACCATAGGCAACTCTGCATAAGTAAGCCCAATATACAGATATGCATATGGAGGACCATGAGTTACTGCAGAAAATATGTTACTCCCTATCTTTCCAAATACATGTCATTCTAGCTTTGAAATTTTGTTCCTAAATACATGTCATTATACGATTTCGAGGTGACTTTTTACCATCTTTTTCTTATGTACGCTCTACCTTAGCTATTTCCAAAGTCATTTAATATCATGGACTAGAGTAGCACCATCCAAAGAACAGTAAGTGATCTAATCAAGGAGGGTAATACAGTCGTTTGTAGACGTGCCTTGGTGGATGTGCTAGAACCTAGAATGACATCTATTCAGGAATGGAGGGAGTATATTACAACTATAGTCGCTGGTTGATATGTTTTTCCCTGCTTCCTCGACCATAAGTTTTGTGCGTTACCAGAGAATATGGGAACTAGTTACTCCAAATGTACCCTGGATATGAATGAGCAGATGTTGTAAAACTTAACAAATGACAGGATGATTTCATCGACCGTAAGTCGAAGACTTTAGCTTGGAATATACGGCAAGGGATTTCATGAAAGCAAATTAAAGGCTGTGGGCTCGCAAAAACCACCTTGCAACCTTGTGCAGATTCCGCTGGACCTTTTAGGCTGAAACAACATTCTTAGATCTACCCAATCGCGAAAGTGGTCACTTTGCACAGACTGTAAGCCTGAAAACGCCTAAAAATTACATTCTTGGAACTCGTCTCCCAACCCACAAAGCTACTGTTCATCGCACTGCTCATCTCCTGGGCGTATAGATGCGAGAGATGTCGATTTCCCTTGGGTAAGCTACAAAAGCTTGCCGTTTCCACATTTTGTGCATGGGGAATATGTAAGTTGAAATCACCAACCTTGTTTCAAGAGAAAGGTTTGACAAAGAGGACTACCCAAGATTCGATGTCTAACTTAACACTGTAGTGACCACTAAACACCCAACGTTGTTAAAAGAATCAAGTAAAAAGATTGTAGCTCTGCAAAGGAAGGCCAAGAAGAAATTGATCCAAGAATGGGAATGGGAAGCGTGTGCTTAGTGCTTACTGGGTTGTGCATCGCCCAACTGCTCTGGTGTAGAGGTACCCCGGCCACGCAGCATTCGTGGTGCCGCCGGTGCCATCGGTGACCCTCCTGCTCGCCTCCTCCACCGCACCAGCTCTACCGTACATCCCATTTGCTGCCCCCAAGGATGATCTGAGGAGGAACAGGAAGCAGGCCAAAGAACGGAGCGCCGTGGAACCCATCTCTCTCTCTCTCAGCCTCTCTCGCTCTCCCTCTCCCTCTCCCTCTCTGTGGCTGCTTCCGCCTGCTTCCTACAGGCTATGGACTTGTCTTGGAGCCTAGTTTGAAATGACTACACTGTGCTCTGATTGCCTCCTTGGGATGCACGTGCACGGGGGCCCAAACAAGACTGCTGCTGCTGTATTTACTGGTCATGCTCTCGGTGTGAGATTTTCAGTCCCTCGCTTCTACTCTGCACATATTTGTGTCCAGCTCCGGAGCCTCCAACCTTCAGCGGTCGCGCATCCTATAAAAAGCAATGTCATGGTAAACAGTGTCGTGTCATTTCTCTGTAGTCATCAGATAAAAAACAAATGATGAAATTGAGATCTGTCACTGTAGCAGAATACTGTACTGGAAGAAATGGTATTTACATAGGTGTCTGATAATATGGTTATATTCTCTTTTTAAGCACATATGTATAAATTGTTGTATTTTCTAAAGGCTATTTGGTAATTTCTCTTTTTGAGAAAAGAGTAAATAGAAAAGGAAGGGACTTAGAGGGGGGCCACTTGTCATAAGATTGAGAGGAGGATAAGTCATGTGTCCAGTTCTCCATCTGAGAGGAAAAAAGGGGGATCGGACTTTTGCCCTAGTCTCATGCTAGCGGCGCTAGCGTCTTGGGAAGGAGCCGGATTCTTCGGCTCGTATGGAGGTGTACTACACCTTCAGTTGGCAGCGATGGCGGCTCCTCCTCCTTATCTCCAGCTGGGTCTCCCTTCTTTGATCTGGCCCTAGAAAAAGAAAAGAAAAACAGTAGTGGTTTCCAATTTTCTGTTGAGTGCTTCTTCCTCTTCGAGTTTGATTTCAGTCCCTAGAGGAGGATTTAGAGCCTTTGCTTTGCCGCGGTGGATCTTTGTCGACGATCGAATCGCCGATCTTACGAAAATAAACGAGGAAAATGACGTGGAATATCCTGGAATGGAATGGGGGTTGCTCTTTATTGATATGAACTGAATTTACAAGATGTGGCTAAGTACTACCTCAATTACATCGAATGGAGGAATGTTTAACCGCAATCGACTTAGAATATGAGTCTAAGGTCGATTATCTAGCTTCTAATTCCACCGCTTAGGCTTCAGGCATATCTTTGCCTTGGCCTTGTTTTGTGTGTCGCCTATCGCCTCTTTCTTGTCTCTGCTTTTTCTCCTTGTGCTTCACCTTTAAATAACTTCCAAGAGGTGGCGCATTCTCGGAGAAGACGCCCTCGTGAAGCGCTACGATCGGTTTGAACGGTAGAGAAGTTAGCAATGTGCTAACTCTCTTGCTTGTTGTGAAAAGCTTAACCGTAGGGTGGTTAATAGTCGTTGTCTCAGGTTGTACCATCGCATGGTTTGGAACGATAACACGTGTTCCATTCATCATACGATAAGAAATACCAGCCAAGAATTTTACGAAGGTTATCCGGTCGGGATTAGGCACAAAGCCTCATCCCACTGTGGTACCCATTAAGTAACCTCTCAATACTAACGACTGTGGAGGTCGCTGGCCTTAGGGATTACGACCATGAAGACGATGGTCTTTTATTATGCATTTAAAATAATACATAGAGGTTTTAATCCTCGTCACCTAGCCCCTAACTTTAAATGAACTAGTCGTATATACCTTTTCCGATGAAATCGTGATCGCGCACTCCCATTTAATGTCGTGGTATACTGAAGTGGTCTCTGGTTCACTTTAAAGTTGAGAACTTGCCTTGGGAAACGAAGAGTTCTTCGTCTCGCTTGAACAAAAAGAAGCTTTTTGTCGGTTGGACTTTTGTAGAAATCCTTCAAAGTATCGGAAGGTTATAAGATCTCCTCTCACCGGGCTCTTAGAATTTTTATGCTTCTAGAATCCCTTCGATCCCCTTTAGCTTCTCGCCAAGAAATCCTCCATAGTCTTTTCCTCGTTTTTCCGACCACAAAGTCTCCAACTTTTGCTACTCATTCTTGAGGATTTTCGCCATGTCTGAGCAGACATAAAGTGGTTGCCTTCGAATTGGGCAAGAAAAACTTGAGGCTTTGGCGAAGATGGGAATGCTCCCAGATAGAAATCGATTAATTGGAGACCGCGATCGGAGAGCATTTTCCGAGCCGTGAAGATGAGGAAACTCGCTTTTCTCGCCTACATCGAATGTGGGCCGAGATTATCGGTACACAAATTCCTCCTCCGCTTCTTGAACATTACGGGTGGAATTAGTGAATTTGGCCCCAAATTCGATCGCAAATATCAAGATTTTCGATATTTGTGCGAGGCATACCGGGAATACAACCGAACTTGAAGCTCTTTAGTTATTTCTACCGCATGGTGATGGGAAAATCATGGCAAAATCTGAGGCGCCTCCCGGGAATGCACATTGCGCCTTCATGACGGAAGGCCGATGAGTACATCTTCATGTACGCTGAAATCTTCGTGGTCGCTATGGAAAAAGTATCGGTTTTACATGACGGTTACGAAGACGATGGCCTCTACTTGGCGGAAACTAGAGCAAGTGAAAACCCCAAATGGAAGGAGACCAGAAGAAGACAGGATAGTCAAAAGATGGGCGGATGCCATCTATGACTTATGCAGTCAGGGCCCGACTTCGTGGCATGTGGTGAAGGATTTCACCTTTCGCCGATTAGCCCATTGAAGCTCCTGACTCATTCCCCGCCCGTGCCTTGATCATGATGAAGCTACCTCGTAAGGTGGTAAGTCTTTGAGATAAATTTCGATCGGTATTTTGATTTGATTAATGTATTACCTTAAAATCATTTATTCTTCCTTCATAAAGCTCTTTCCCCGGGAATTAGAGAACGAGTCGATGATCTGTAAGGGGAGCTCGGAGAAAAGGCCAATGCCCCAAGATCTTAGCCAGAACTCCTATTGAAGGAGATCGCAAGGCTTAAGGTAATTTAATCAAAATTCCTTTTACCATGTGTATACATATATTCCACCAGATTTCCAATCGTGTTTCTACTTTTTGCGTATCGGTCGGATTGCGAATCATACAATCTGGTGAGGATCAACGCCCCACCTTAGTTCCGACCGAGTCATGCCCCGAGGCACTTGAAGGAGATGAATCCTCGAGGTAATAGAACATTTCGGAATCATATATGTACGAATTTTTAGATAAAAGGATTTCTTCACCCAATCAAATTTGTTCTTTGATTTAGATGGATAAGTTCGAGGGCCCGCAGAATGTAATCATGAGGTCAGAGATTCCAGAGTGGTCGTGCACGACCTTACTATGTTATGAAACAATCGATCCGAGATTGATGAAACCACTCCTCCCACCGATAGTCGAATGCGGTCCTTGATGAACCGGTCGAGGACATAGCTTCCAACATCTTGTTGGAGGATGAGGGTTCCAACAGACCTTGCCGGGTCCGTAACCAAAGAAATTGGAGGAGAAGAAAAGGAAGGCTAGCGGCACGATTTCTCTCTTGCGATTTCGAGTCAAATCCTGAGATTAACAAGGTATGTACAAATGAAAGTGGTCGATAAGTATGTACCTCTAATAATTCCTTGATGATTTGATACTTTGAACTTCCCATCTTCGGTTTGCATAGGTCTTCGGTGTTCCGGCCGCTTCCACTGTGTTCTTCCCGAGGACCCCAAGACTGTGGAAGTTCCCATCAGAGCACTTCTCGGACAAAGTTCCCGAGGAAATAGTGGTCAAAGAAGCCCCCGAGCAGTGACAAGGGCAACAGCTTGAGTTGGATCCATTGGTGATTGAAACCCTTCAGGAGGTAGATGCCTCGAGAGGTCTCAACAGTTCCGATCATCGTTGATAACCCTTCCCAACCTAACAAGTTCCTTTTCGCCCCCGATTTATCGAGGATAAGGAGCTTGATGAGGCGTGGCGTAAAGTATCGGATACTCAACTCAAGATGCACCTCGATTTGATTTTTGCCGCTATAATGACCAGCAATTCGTAAGTATTCTACGACCGCTACATAACTCTTTTTACAAAGTTTATAAGGAACTTAAGAAAGAGAATGCTAATTGTGTAGCATTTGGTCGAGAACTTTGTCAGGATCGGAGGATCGACCCAATGAAGTTAAGGACTTGGAGCAAAAGCACTCGAGTTGGAAAGTAAGAACTTTTCCCTTTAAACTTCGCTTCTTCTTCAATACTTTGCTCCTCTACAATTGTTCTCCTTATCGCATTCGATAGATCCGAGAAAATAAAAGAGGAGGTTGTGGTCGAGAAAGCCAAGACAACTTTTCTTGAAGAAGAAATAAAGCTAAGGATCATCATTTGTCAAGCAAGTTCAACTAAGGACCTGTTGATCGTCAAGCAACGACCAAATATGAAACACTTAGCAAAACAAATAAAGGTAATATGTCGAAACTTGATTTTCCTTCAATGATGCTTGTGTTCATTAATCGACGAGTTTTTGCAGAGCAAACGAAATGCTAAACAGAGTAAAGAAAACTCAAATTTGAGCAGATAAGGAGGCGCTTTGCTCAAAATATTGATGAAAAGATTCATACTTTGAACAAGATGATCTTTGATTTGGGATCGAGGATCAAGCGTGTTTATCTTAAGAGACCCAATAGAGAAAATGAACTATTTGGGTCAACTTCTAGGGGATCTTAAAGTTCGTCAAAACTACTCGGACGAATTATGCCCAAGCCCTAAAAACAAAGGTTGCAGTGGAATTAGTTTTGCTTTGGCAAAACGAAAGCTCCGACCCTCCATAGATCTCCAAGTCAAAAGATGACTTCAATCGCCCACTGAGGAGGCGACCAAGTTCATGGAAGAACTCAGCCACTTTGAGATATAGTTGTAGAGGAGATGGAGGTCTAATCTCCGACAAACAAAGAGTTAGGTCGAATATTTCTTAGAGTAGGTTCTCGCAAGTGTAAAAATATTTGAATATCTATGAAAATCTACCTTTTATGTCATTGACAAAGCTTTTGTTTATCCTGCTTGACTTTTTTAAAAATTCTCAGATATTTCTAGCCCCGATCGCTTTTATAGTAGAAGAACGCATCGCATAAGCAAATGAGCCAAGAAAGAGAATAAAAAGAGGTCATAACCATGTATGTGAGTTTTTGAAGGTATGTTTGGACATGTAAGACAAAATCGATCGTTATAAAGATTAGGAAATCAAATGTGGTCAGACTAACAGATGATTTCGACTAGTTATAGATCTTTGTTTGTCATAATGGAAATACCAATCAAAAACACTATATATGGTCGGAAAAAGACTTTGTCAAACTTGACATAAGAAGAAATGCAAATATGTATGCAATAAATTATAAGTGAACTTTGTTTATATCTATTGTCCCATAATCTGCCTGAACTAATGCTAAGACTCAAGGCATACGACACATTTCTTGAAACGTGTTCAAATTCTCAGATCCGATCGGTAGCGAGGATCGAAGAAAAGAACGATCGCTAGGAAGCTCCTTCCAGCAAGGTGACCACGTCGCGAAAAAGGAGAGACTTCGACTAGGAGGCTTTCCGTGTCCCACCAAGAGCTGACAAGAATAGACCGAATCTTAAAATAATGAAGCATAATCTTCATAATCGTAAGCATATCATTCATGAGATAGTTAGTTGTGTGGTGCTCGATTACTCATTTTCTTTGAGAAAAGAGTGTAGTCGCGTGGGAATCATTTGAAGAAAAATGCTCACGACTAGGACCATAGAGTATCGAGATCCTTAAAAGGATATCGGAGAGAAAATGTCTTCTCCGACTGCACTAACAATAATAAACGACTGTAATGTAGGTGTATATATATAAGCAAGGTTGCACTTCTTAATTAATTAATGAATTTAATGAAATTGAAATTGAAAGAATGAAAATTAAACATAGAACTTACGCAATTGATCGATGTTCCAAGAATTTGACAAAATTTGCCCATCGACATAGCCAACAGACGAACTCGGCTCAAGTTACTTCACCACGCAGTAAGGACCTTCCCATTTAGGAGAAAGTTTATTGCGATTTGTTTGGCTCAATTTTTCGAGAACCGATCACCTATGTTAAAGGTCGCAAGGTCGCACCTTACGACTATGGTACCTTCGCATGGCTTGTTGGTAGACCGCCGATCGCATAAGGGCTTGGTTTCGCTGTTTTCAAGGAAATCGACGCTGCCGAAGTCATCGCTCATTCTCGATCATTTTCGCAAAACGATCGCCGAAAGCAGAGCCAATTTTGAGTTCGAGGAAGCATGGCTTCAAAGACCATAAACCAAAAAGAATGGAGTTTCACCGGCCGCACGATCGGTCGTGGGTTCGAACGCCCATAACACGAGGGAAGTTCTTTAACCTGCGCCGACCGCTTGATTAACCGGTCAATACTCGGCGCTTGATCCTCGCATAAGGATACCATTAGCCCGCTCAATCGCCTCCGCTGTTCTCATGGATGTGCAATGTAAAAATGAATTTTGACACTAAGTTCATCGCAGTAACTCCCGGAATTGATCGCCGGAGAATCGGGAACCATTGTCTGTGATGATACGATCGGGTACACCAAATCGCGTGATCACATTTTTCAAGAGAAATTTTAGCGGCCTCGCTTGTTATTTTAACAATCGCTCGGCTTCAATCCATTTTGTAAACGTGTCAATCATGACGAAAAAGAATTCAAGCCCCGGTGCTCTTGGGAAAGGTCCCGTAATGTCCAAATTCCCAAAGTTGCAAAAGGCCAAGAAAGAGGAATTGTTTGTAAGGCTTATACCGGCCGGTGTACTTGTCGGCTATGAAACCGACATTGTACACACTTCATCACAAGCTCTTTTGCATCATGAAGGGCGCTGGTCAAGAATACCCTTGCCTAAGGCTTTACCGACTGTGGTTCTCAGAGGAATGGTGTGCTCCACGCACACCTTCATGGATTTCGTTAGCAATCTAATGCCATCCGCTTGAGATATGCATCTCATCAACACTCCATGAGATCCTCGCTTATACAAGGTACTTTCGATTAGAGTGTATGATTTGGCTTTTCGTATATACGATCGCCTCTACATCATCTTCTCGAATTGTGTCATGTCAAGATAATTGTAGATCGATGTCATCCGCTCTCTACCTTGATCGTGATAAATACCAACCGTCAACGACTGTGGAGCATCCATGTTCCTTGATTAGTTTGTTCAACTTGCAAAGAATCATGTATGTTCTCAAGGCTCAACTACCGAGGGTGAATTGAGTTGCTCGAGAAAAACTCAAGGCGGTGACGGCCGACCTCGTGGAGGCCATCCGCGCCAACCGGTCCGCCAGAAAGTTTTCCTTTCTAGGAATATGTTGATCCGAAAACCGAAGAAGTGCTTTTCGAAGTTTTCAGATTCCGCCAGATAAGATGACATCTTGGTACTAGAGCATTGATACTTTTCCCCACTTGATTCGCTACTAGTTGAGAATCGCTTTCACTAGTAATCTGCGAATCCCGAGCTTAACGAGCCGCCGAGTCCCGCCAAGAAACCTTCATATTCTCGCCACATTATTGGTGGCGAAAATTTAATCGATGGCGATTTGATGTGTTCGCCAAGAGGGATATCAAGACCACTCCAAATTTCGATCCTTGTAACATCAAGGAACCGCCGAATACATTGTCCACTCGTCGTGGTGTTCGTGATTTCGTCCTTGGGTGGGTTCAGGTTTGTCCATTCGCAATTGTAATGACCCAAAATTTGAATTTTTGTTAGAGTTTAAAACTTATTTGAATTTGTGAATTTTCCAAATTTAAAAACTATTGTTTAAACTGCTGAAAGCTAAAAAGAAATTTAAATCCCAAAATCTATTATCAACTTTAAGTTAGAATTATTTTATTTGAGTCCAAGATAATTTTAGAATCATCCAGAATTTTCCTAGAATTTTTAGGTTTAATCGCTATTTTCTCGAGCCTAAATGAATTAATCGTAATATTCAAATTAGAAAATCAATTTAAAACTCTGAAATGCAAATATTGGGCCGAAAGTCTCCGTATGCCCATTTCATTTTTTCTTTTTCCTACCAAGACTGCCCGCCTGCCACACTTCCTCCACCGCATGATCTCAATCTAACGACCACCGCTTCCACGCCCCTGCTATCTCTACCGTCCGATGCCGATCCAACCTCGCACCTTTGTCTTCCTCCTCGTCTCGCGTTTCCTCACAGACGACAGACCGCACCGACTCCGCTTATTTCACGCCGAGTGAGTTTCGCCAACGGGCGCCTCAATCGCCTTCACCTCCACGCTGTGTAGGCGCAAAAACCGCGCCCACGCCGCCACGACCCCACCCCTTCTCCTCCTTCCTCATGGCAAACCCACGACGCCAAGAATCGCCACAAGACGAACCCCACTACACCTTCTCCGCCGGACCTCCCTGCCCCTATAAATGGGAGCCCCGGCGCAAGCATCCTCACCCCGCCACCGCCACCACCTCCTTTTTCCCTCTCAGGCGGAATTGAGATCGCCGCTGTCGGCCACCGCAAGACGCCGCCGCCGATTGCGCCACCACATCGCTTCGCCTCGCCGCCACCACCTTTCGTGATCGCCTCGACGCTGCTGCGCTTCGCGCCGCCGGAGAACCTCAGAAGGCCGTCGCTTCCATCAGTAGCCGCCGCTTTCGCCGCCGCCGCCGCCTGCCTCGCCTCGCCGATTGGGAGCGCTGTAACCCCTGATCTCCTCTCTCTTCGCAAGATTCACCGCCGCTGCAGCATCAGAAGCGCCGGCGACCCTAGGTCCTCGCTACGCCGCCGCCATCGCCATCGGGCCTTGCCACGCGGCGCCACGCGAGCGCCACGAGCGCGCCACGCCACGCTTAATCCCACGCGGGGCGCCACGTGGCGCCCACGCCGCACACGCCGCCATCTTCCCGTGCGCAAGCCCCGTGGACTTGGTCCACATGGACCGTGTCTCTGACACGAGGGTCCCACCTGTCAGTTTTTAATTTTATTTATTTATTTACCGAAAATCTCAGGGCTGACGTCACCATGCGCAATAATTAGAGTTTCCTTTAGAAAAATAATTCGGGAAATCCTTTTAAATTACAGAATTAGGATTTAAATTGTAAAATTCATAACTTATTCATCCTAGCTCCAAATTAGATGATTCAAATTGCTAAATTCTTAGAAAATTATGATCTAACTAAATAAAATATAATTATTCAATTTGGAGATCATTTTAGTTCTGTTTTAGAATTTAGAAATTCATTTAAAATCCAAACTTAGAATTTAAACTTGTAAAATTCATATCTTCTATTTCCTAATTCCAAATTGAGTGTTTCAAACTTATAAAGTTTTATAAAATTATTATCTAGTCAAATAAAATATAATTATTTTATTTAGAGTTAGTCTAAACTGTCGCCTTGATTTTTATTTGAACTTCAATTGATTTGTCGATTTTCACGCTTAGATTACTTATTTATTCCGGGAATTTGATTCTTCCAAGAATTAGAATTTCAAGACTTTAGCGAAGGCAAGTTATACTTTGATCATCTTGCACCTACTATTTTAAAGTTATTTAAATTCAGTTTTCAAATTATTAAGTGCAAGCATACTTTTATTCAAGTATTTTAAATTCTGCTTAAATGATTAGATATTCCAACTGTCCTTGTATGGCCAATATTGAATATTGAAATGTCATCCCTTGTCCCCATAGATAAATTGTTTGGAAATGCTTAGCAAATACTTAGACCATGATTTTGATTTTGGGGAGGATTTAGCCAAAACTTTACAAACTTGTTTTAACTTGAACCTATGGTATTGTCTTACCATAGATTTGTTGTAAAGGTGGTTTTACTAAATAAAATAAAGATGGTTTGGACTTGGGTGTAACGGATGAAAGGTGGGTGCAGTTTATGCACGGTTTAATCTGTTAGGATTAAAGCCGAGGGTTTAATTTGAAAGACGCCCAAGTCAATTAAGGACCGCCTTTGAGCTGCCTTTGCTATGCCAAAACGCATCACCACATGTCCTGTATGGGAAGGACTCGCTTAATAATTTGGGATACCTCATAGATATTCGTGCCATATTGTATGAGCGGGTGTTGGTTAGACAAGAGTCCCACATGGCGCAAGAGGGGCTCCTGAGGATGGTTAGTCCAATGGAAGCTAAACCTTAGCGCATGAGTATTGTGAGGTAGATCATTGTAACGGCCTTTGTGATATTTGCTCACACATGCCTTAGGAAGCGTGGATTGGCCGACACAAAGGGTATAATATCTCGTGTGGGTAAAGCTGCATAAACTCGCAGAGTAGAAAACTATTCGAATAGCGCGTCATGCATGTCATGGACATGCTAGCAAAACTACTTTGAGTTAGACTTGTTTTTGGTTTTAAAATGGTTTCAACAAATGTTTTCAGGATGGTTAGTCCTGTGGGAAAAATTGGGCGGTTAGCCATTGTGATTGGAGGATATCCATCACCTTCTTGGAGGTTATCCACATTATTCAATTGTCATTTACAATATGATTCTAATTAATGTATGAAAATGGCCTTGCAATCTATTATGATTATTTAAATTAAAACTGCTGCTTTACGCAAAATAACCCTGCCAATGTCCTTTGTTTACCTTATGCATGCATTACAATTCCATATTGGTGTAACTTGCAGCACCAGAGTTGTGCTCATACTTGCTTTATGCAACAAAATTTCGAGAAGACTACTATCGACGGTGAGGACACCGACGCTTAGGTTACGCCCCTGCATTTATTGCTCGTGGCGATCGCTCGCCTACTACTATCTTTTTATTTCCGCCGTGTTATTTACTTTTTTATTTGGCTTCATGCCCCATTTGTATCGAACTCGATTTACTATTAATGAAATGCGAGATTTGGTTATGTTATCATTTTTGTAATCGTGTACACCGGAAATCTCGGATCGTGTATGAACACAGAGGATTCGGATCTTTCGTTCGTGTCCGACAAAGAATGAATTCGCTATTGCTCGACTTTATTGTCGTTCGTGAAATGAAATGGAGATCGAACGCCTCTAGCTCGACCGCCCATTTGGCTATTCGTCCCGATGATTCCTCGTTTCAAGGACTTGACCAAGGGATATCCTAGAGGTACGACCACTTTGTGGGCTCGAAAGTAGTGCCTTAGCTTCCTTGAAGACATAAGGAGGCCATAGAGCAACTTTTGTACTGTGGGTATCTTTCCTTTGGTCCATGTAAGACTTCGCCACGTAATAGACCGGTCGTTGGATATTATTCCTTTCTACAACCAAGACACCGCTAATCGCTCTGTGGTGTTGCCGCCACGAATTAGCAATGTTTCTCCCGATCTCGGAGAAACTAAGACCGGTACTCAGAAGGTACTTTTTGAGTTCCTCAAAGGCATCGCTTGCCTCTTTAGTCCACTCAAACTCCCATGTTTCCAAGAAGTTTAAAGAAAGGTAATCATTTTTCCCTAATCTTGCTATGAACGGCTTAACGCCGCCATACACCCGCTTAGTTTTGGACTTCTTCTTCGTGGTCTGAGGGCGATCCGTCGATGGTCGCAATTTTTGGCCGGATTAGCTTCAATACCTCTAGCGAAACTAGGAAACCAAGCGCTTTTCCAAACAGAAACTCCTAACACACACTTTTTCCGGATTTAACTTGAGGTTATGTCTTCTCAAGTTATTAAAAGTTTCTTGTAAGTCAGAATGTGGTCGCCAAATACAGGTCTTTACGACGGATCGTCAACATAAGCTTCTAGATTCCGACCGATTTGTGGACTAAAAGTTTTTGCATCAACCTTTGAAAAGTTGCACCAAAGATTTTTGAGACCAAATGGCATCTTAATATAATAGTAAGTACTATATGGGGTGATGAAGGAAGTTTTCTCCTCATCTTCTTTACACATACTAACTGTGGTACCTAATACGATCTAAAAACTTAGTAACTCGCACCCGTAAGTAGAGTCTACTAGTTGATCAATGCGGAAGGGGAAAGTCATCCTTCGGACAAGCTTTATTAAGATCTCAGAAGTCGATACACATTCGCCATTTCCCATTATTTTTCCTAACCATTACAGGATTAGCAAGCCATTGTGGGTGGTCGACTTCACTAATAAATCATGCCCGAGAAGCTTGTCAATCTCCGATCGATTGCTTTCTTCCGATCGGGTGCAAAACGTCCGAGTTTCGCTGATCGGTTTTTATCGCCGAGAGCAAGCCTCAGGCTCGATCACCTCCCGGGACTCGAGCATATCGACGCTGCCAAGCAAACACGCCTTGATTTGCTCGGAGGAAGGAGACGAGCGACTCTTCCTATTTAGGGTCGAGTCTTGCCCCACCGTAATCTTGCGGCGGTTGATCTGGTTGTCTCGACCCATGTGACGACTTGACGCCGTCCGAGAAGCGCTTTTGTCGAGTAGTACCTCCTTGGTCCGGTCGGATGGTTTGGGCGCCATCTTTGGCTTCGAGTGCTTGACTCGCATGGAGACGGATTAACCTCTCGGTGGAAGTTCATCAACCAAAGGCAAAGGATTTCGATCGCATCGTAGTTTCATTTTCGATCTCCTCGACCAGATGACTCCTTCGCCCCGGATTTTCAAACTTTGATAACCGTAATGCGTGGCTATCAAGAATTTTGCTAATGCCGGTCGATCGAGGATTCCGTTGTATCGCGATTCAAGTTTACTACATCAAACGGGATCTTCTCTGTTCGAAATTGTCGTTTTCCAAACGCCACCGTAAGGAAACTTGTCCTATCGGCTTAGCGGTAGAACCCTAACTATGCCATGAAAAGCATATTTCACGTGTTTCACCTTTGACATGGGGACTGCATTTCTTCTAAAGCTCCTACAAATAATATATTCAAGGAACTACCCCATCCACTAAGACTCGATTAACCCGACAATTATTAATAGTTGGTTCAACGACGATGGGGAACCTACCCTACGAGCCGATGGGATGGTGCGATGTCTTTGTCAAGGAAATTATGTGTCCGACCACTTCGAGTGCTTGATTACGCTTGGAGATTCGACGAGGTTGACCTCCCGCCTATGGCCTTCGATGACGCCTGACTCGTATGAAGAAGATCCTCCAAAAATCATGTTGATCGTGTGTTGGGGATGCCGGTACTCCATCTCCTTGTCGCCATCCTTGTCCTTTTGGAGCTCGCTTTCTCCATGTTCCTGTATTCTTTGAAATGGTCCTTACCCGCATAATAATCCTCCAGCTTTCTTCTACCAGACGACAGTCTTGCGCAGATCATGCCCTCGTCACGTGAAGTGGACACCACTTCTTATTCGTCTCGAATCCTTCTGTTGAAACTTTTGCTTTGCTTCGACCCAAGATAGTCCTTCTTGCCCTTCCCGATCTTGTCTCGAACGGCGAGGACTTCTTTGTCGTCGGTCCGCGGTTCTTTTTCTTCTTGAGAGACTTCTTGTTCTTTTTCTCCGCTTGTCCGCACGGCCGGGAATCTTGTCTTTCCGATCGATGGCTTCACACCACTCGATTGCTTCACTAGCAAAGGGCATATTTGTCCGCCATATCAAAAAGCTCAACGGTTGTTCTTGGAGGGTTCATTGCTATGTCCTCCGTGAACCGCCGATTCCTTAGACTCGCTTTTAAAAGCCCGAATAACAGAGGACTCGCGACTTCGGTATAGAGTTACTTAACCCGGTCAACTCGCTGATATATTGACGAAAGTCTCATCGATCCTCGCCGGATTCGTGGAGATCGTCCTCCTTCCTGTATCGTCGACGCACTCGAAGTTGGCAATCGAAAGATCACAGAGTTGTTCCTAAGTATATATGGATCCGACCGGTAAGTTTAACAACCACGACCGCGCACCCTTCGAGCACGGTGGGTAAATAGTTGGCCATTACATTCTCATCGCCACCAAAGTTTCGATAAGTGGTATATATTTGGAGAAATTCCAATGGGTTTTGAGTTCCATTGAATTTGTCCAAGTTGGCCTTGCCGGAACAAGCTAGGCTAACGCATGCCTTGGAGCCCGCAGAGAAGGCTCGACAACCTGTGATTGATTCATGGCGCTTCTCTCGAAGGTGCCGGATTGTAATCGGCCGGAGACCGATCCCTAGGATTGGAACGCTGAACTCCGGTAGTCGATCCGGCCGTGACATTGATATGATGTCCACGATCGCCACTTGGTTCGAACGATGCCGGAGATCGTTAGGTCCTAGTGGTGGTTCTTCTCAACACAGGGGGAGTATCCTCTTGAAATAGCCTTCTCCCTCGTGACTCCTTGGTCGGAATCGCCGAGGAGGTCTTGGTATCGATCGCTCTCGGTATGACCGTCTTGCCCCTCACCGAGGGAGGAGCGTTGGGACGAAGTCCTAGTCCGACTTCCTGAACCCCTCTGTTCTCGATACGCCTGCTCACGCATGGTCTGCTGGAGAATTTCTGACACCGACCCACGAGTTGTACAAAACTAGGCGTTCTGCTAGAGCGTGATCGAATTATTTAACATGTTTTGAATACGCCGCAAGTTTTAGATAGCTATCAAGGTCTCGTGGTTCATATCGTCGTAGGTGTACGCGTCTCAACCTTCCCCGACCTTCGGATTTGTTCGGTCCGCTACCACTCTAGGTGGGCAAAGTGCAAAGCGAGTTAACTGATTGACGCCGATTAGTTCCGCTGTTCTCCGGAAGTTGGTGCTTGACGGCCCGGATCATCTCTAACAACACGTGATGGCGTGGTAGAGAGTGTAGGACCGCAGGGCATCTTGATCTTCATCTCCGATCGCTGACCTCGTGCTTCCAAAGATTGATCTTCCGATGAGCTTCCATCATAACTAATGGAGAGCTTGTCGGCTTCGCGAGTAATCTTCCACGATGGAGATCGGTCGGAGATGAGCACTTCTCGAGGTCTTCACCGATCCGACGAACCGCCGATCAGAGGTCGAGTGTGATCATCCCCACATGGCCTACGCACCGGTGGAGGTTTCATCGACACCGCTACTGGTGACGCTGACTCGGAATTGCCGTGGCCGGGAGAGTATCTTTCAACCATGATTTCATCAATGGTATAGAGTTTTCCAGTGATGGAGCTGAAATTACTTCACTCGCTTTCACGGCCGAGAAGACCGGCTTGAAGAGATCCTCCGCATTCCGAATCGGTCGGAACGGCCGGTTCTCCGGTTGCGCCACCGGTAGTGGCGGCGATCTTCATCCATCCGACGACTCGCTAACGCCGGCGACGACGGCGAGCCGGGCGAGGAGGATGAGGAGGATGACTGCCATTTTCTTCCATGGCGCGGATACATCCTTCCATGTCGAGGTTGGCGAGTCCGCCAAATCGAACTCAGCTTCCTCATCCCAAACTCCGCATAGTCGCATGAGCGATTGCGAGTTTTTGGGCGAGATTTTCTTGAGCTAAAAGAAAAAATTTCTTCAGAAACTTACGCCTTCTTCCCACGGACGGCGCCAAATTGCCGACGATCGAATCGCCGATCTTACTTAAAATAAACGAGGAAAATGATGTGGAATATCCCGAATGGAATGGGGTCGCTTTTTATTGATATGAACTGGATTTACAAGATGTGGCTAAGTACTACCTCGAATTACATCGAATGGAGGAATATTTAATCGGGCAATCGACTTAGAATATGAGTCTAAGGTCGATTATCTAGCTTCTAATTCCACCGCTTAGGCTTCGTGCATATCTTTGCCTTGGCCTTGTTTTGTGTGTCGCCTATCGCCTCTTTCTTGTCTCTGTTTTTTCTCCTTGTGCTTCACCTTTAAATAACTTCCAAGAGGTGGCGCACTCCGGAGAAGACGCCCTCGTGAAGCGCTACGATCGGTTTGAGCGGTAGAGAAGTTAGCAATGTGTTAATTTCCTTGCGTTGCTTGTGAAAAGCTTAACCGTAGGGTGGTTAATAGTTAGTGTCTCGGGGTTGTACCATCGCATGGTTTGGAACGATAACACGTGTTCCATTCATCATACGATAAGAAATACCATTCAAGAATTTTATTTAGCGGTTATCCGGTCGGGATTAGGCACAAAGCCTCATCCCACTGTGGTACCCATTATAACCTCGAATACTAACGACCGTGGAGGTCGCTGGCCTTAGGATTACGACCATGAAGACGTATGGTCTTTTATTATGCATTTAAAATAATACATAGAGGTTTTAATCCTCGTCAATCTTCCACCGTCGGTGGTGGGCTCCTAATCTTATTCCCTGCGCATCCCCTTTTCTTCTGAGGGTGTTCGGTGAAAAGCTGAGCTTGTGCACTCGGGTGCCATGGTCTTTGACCTGCTGTGTGATTGATCTCGGTAAGGAAGAGGAACTTCCATTCAGTTCTTGATATTTGGTGCTCTCAGGTGCATTTTGGCCAGTGCAGTTCGATGGTTCTTGTACGGCATATCTGGTTCCTCGGCTTTGTCGTTTTGTGTGTCCCAAATTGCAAAGAGTGACATTGTATCTCCGTCTACCTTGTCCGGTGATTTGTGACACAGCGAGGCAATAGGTTTTCAAAGACATCGCCTCTTGGGGTGCCTTGCTGGTTCTACACGTTGGCTTTGAGTGCCTTCGGCTCTGTGAGTATATCAGCATTCCATTCTTGAGTTCACTCTGCATATATGTGTTGTACTAATAATCTTATGATATTCATCTGATTCTAGTACTGATAGATATTGCTAGTGATTGTGGGTTCGATTGTGTAGCTCAATGATGATTGTTGTCATTTGTGAAATTGGATTGACATTGTTAAATCAGACTTGGGATTAATGTTTGTATGCTACTGTTATTTCATCTTCTCTGTCTTAGGTCTGTTGACTGTTTGTGTTTTAGTATGCTCTCTATTAACAGAATTTTATTAACAATAATCTCTAATAGTACTAAGAATTACATGTATATTTGTTAACCGGAAGTAGTAAGTGTTATTTGTGTTTACATATTGCACTGAGGTAGTACTGTTTTCTCAGTTTGACAAAGGTAATTAGTGCTTTGTGTGACTTTTGAGATAATTTAAGCTAGACATTCTTTTTAGGATTTAATTGATATATACCACTGCAAAGGTGATGTTTCACAAATGTGTCACTGAAAAGTTTTTCCTTCTAAAAATGCCACTCCATAGTGCAAAGTTTTACACTAGGGAGTGACATTTTTGGAATTAAAAACTTTTTAGTGGCACATTTGGATCCATAAACCCTGCAATGGCATATATCAAAATTTTCCCTTCTTTTTATGCCAAAGTCTGATTTATCTTGTGTCATATCCAATTGGTGAAGAATCTTGACAAGTATTGAGAAGGCCAAGATTACTTCTTGTGCAACAAACAAATCTGAGAGCAATAATTATATATTTAAATCTGAGCATTATGCTGGTTTTAATTGTCCACATATTTTTTGAGTTAAGCATATTATTCTGTTTAAATGACTTGGAGAAATTAATTGTGAATATATTAGTTTTGTCATTTGAACATGGCTGGAATTATGCCTTGATATTTGTTTATTATGCTGGAATTATTTATGAATGTTTGCTAAAATCACATTTTCTGCAACATAAACATCTTACATTGTGCATGTCCTTAGTGTTCGGTAGAAAATACGTGTATACAGAGGTGCAGGTTTTTTTTAACTAAAGCCGAGCTCTTCTTTATCGGTGTATGTTCTGCTTCAAAAGAATTGCCATGGATAATTATGGTTAATTTTTTTATGGAACTTGTTGGACTCCAATATTGATTTCACAGAAAGATGGGAAGTTTTCAATTCCCACGAGTATTTTGCTATTTCCCCTCGAGAAAAGGAGAAACCTCAAGATGATTCCTTTTTCTTCCTCTTGATCTTGGTAAAATATAATAAATGAGCCTCAAACCGTTAATTCCTTTAGACGCAATCCAGTACAATTGTACAAAGCGTTTACTAGTACAGTAATCTGGTACTGTACCAAGTGGAAAGACGTGCAAGTTTCCCCGCTTTTATTAGTAACCGGAGCGTGAGCACTGAGCAGGTTGCGAACTTGCGAGGACAGAGCTACGATGCGACAGAGGTTCCCTCCCTTTTTTTACTCTCTCAGTGCTGACTGCTGATGAATGCTGACTCCCTTCGCTCCTCTGTGAAGGTGCATGTCTAGTACGTTTAGACGGATCGATACCCACGAGTATCCAACGAGAAAGGAGCGGCCCTATCCACGTTCCGGTGCGTCACAATGTTTCTGCTGCGGGTATACGAGGAAAACTGTCCGCATGTTCTATTGGTCGTCGGTTTGTTCTCACAGGTATGCCTTGGAACTTTTTCTTAGGGAATGTTCTTTGGAAATTTGAAGTGGAATCTACTTGGCGTTCATAAATTATAGGGGAAATTGGCTGGCTCAATAATGCAACAAAAAGGTGTAATTAAGGAAAAGAGACCAAATTAAAAGCCTATCTTGCATCGCAATATAAAATCGACAGGGCGTAGAGAGCGCAAAGTAACTTTAGGACCACAAAAGCATCTCCGGAGAGGCCTTGTCATTAGACTTGGGAGTTGGACAGTGCCTTTTTGGGTTGGGCCGAGGCACACTCGGGCACGGCCTGAAAAGCCTGACGGTGGCACCCACTTTGTCATCATTGTCACCCACGATTGCTCCGGCCATGTCGAAGTGGTGCTTCTTTTGCCGCGCCGTCTTTACCGCTGCAACGGTCGGGATCCTGTATGCAACAACGTCAAGGGAGTCCTCCGCCCCTCCGGCTTCTCCTCCGCTGGCCACCTTGCCCTTGTCTATGCACACCCGGGCCTCTGCGAGCTCAATGCCCTCTTCACCCCATCCGCCTTACTCATCGACGTCGCCCAGGCACTCCTTGCCGGCGTGCTCCGTCGCGTGCCGTACCACTGCGTGACGCTCCGCTAAGACTGCAATTTCCTCTCCGCATGGATCCTATCCGCGGAGTCGGAGGCAACGAGCACGCGGCGACAGCAGACAACCTCGAGCACATGCGTTGTGTGCCGTGCCCGTGCCGGCATTGCCTAACGGTGGTCTGACGTGCCATCTGTCAGGCCTCGGCAATAGATGTCCGTGCTGTGCACCGTGGCCCGATGCACGTGAACGTGCCGTGCCGTGCGTGGCGCATGACAAAAAAAGTGAATCAACTATACGCGTCTACGATAACATTTTGCTTACGAACTAGATTTGACCCAATTTTGCTACGCTCTTGGGCCAAGTTATTTTTAAACATGCCAAATCACTCGAGGCACAAGGAAACAGCTAGTCGCATTGTGGTCTTATGGCTCATGTCATCCGTTCATCAGTCGTCACTCGAGTTACCGAGCACTAGGCAAGAAGCAAGTTCAGACGCCGTCACACGCTGTATTCTTCTGCCTCGCCGTAAGAAACGTGCAACCAATAGTTAGCATTTTGCAATTCTTTGGAACGCCTTGGGTCTCGAGACCAATGTACACAAAAGCACAGTAGTGTCTATAATGTGATCATATCGACCTTGACATGTTTCTCAGAGATTTTCCGGCCAAGCGCTCTAACTTCCCTGTTAAATACCTAGGGTTCCCACTACATCACAAAAAACTCAAGAAGGTATATTTCCAGCCTCTATTAGACAAAGTCGAACGAAGGCTAGCGGACTGGCAGTGTAGGTTGCTCTCCTCTACTGGTTGCTCCATCTTGGTAAAATCAGTGCTCTCCTCGATGCCGACCTACTACCTTACGGCCTTCAAAGCACCAAAATTCATCATTCGAGCCCTAGAGCGATTGAGGAGGTTCCTCTGGGTGGGGGCGGAAATGTTAACAAGTGGCAAATGCAAAATTAATTGGGAAAGGGTGTGTCGACCAAAAAAAAACTAGGCGATCTAGGGATTCTAAATCTCTCTAGATTTGCAAGGGCCCTCAGACTTCGCTAGCTCTGGCAAGAATGGAAAGCCGAAAACAAACCTTTGGTTGGTATGGACATACCTTGTGACGAGACCGACAAACGCCTCTTTGCGACGGCCATCTAAATCACTCTAGGCAACGGGAAAAAAAAGCAAAGGTTTGGTCTTCAACTTGGCTCAATGGGTCTTCCCCTCAAGACATTGCGCCGGAGATCTACCGCCCTTCCATAAAAAAAAATGTAACTGCTTCACGCCAAGCCGCAGATAACTAGCGGATACAGATATAAACCTACAAGGTGAAATCTCAGATGGGCTAATCCATCAATTCCTAGGACTCTGGGAAAGAGTACACCTAATCACCCTGGATCCTTCACCCTCGGATGAGATCATATGGAAGCAATCCTCAAAGGCCGAATATTCAGCAAAATCAGCTTACGGTTTGCAATTCCCAGGATCAATGACAACAGAGTTTCAAAGTCTTATCTAGAAAACCTTGGCGCCATCTAAACGCAAACAGTTCGCGTGGCTAGCAATTCAAAACAGACTCTGGACCTCTGACAAACTGCAAGCGCGGTGTTGGCCAAACCAGGCCCTTTACCCCCTATGCAAACAAGCCCCAGAATCGGCCATTCACCTTTGGACGGAGTATAGGTACTCTCGTCGAGTATGACAATCTATGGCAGACTAGGTGGGCTGTGTGACGCTTAGGCCATCCTTTTGGCCGATCAGTCATGACATCGTGGAATGGTGGAGGACAATTTGCCACACTGGCCATCTGCCGCGGAGGGCAACGGCCTCGGTGGTCATCTTAGTAACCTGGGAGATCTTGAAAAAATGCAATGCTAGAATCTTCAACTCTCCTCGCCCATGGAGCTGATCTCCAAGATCAAGAAAAAAGGAAGGGCTTGGACTCTGGCAGGGGGAAATGTCTGGAGCAATTAATACTTGTGTAATTAGTTTTTAGCATTTAGATTGTCCTTTAGGGTTTCGGCCCTCGAATACTAGTTGTTTGATCTGTTTTATTAAATAAAAAGGCAGCTCTCCTGCATGTTTCAAAAAAAAAAAATTGATGCAAGGCTAATTCTGCGGTTTCAAACAGAGTTTTATGCAAGAACCCTAGTGACACCTAAAGATGCAACAAGTTCAAAAGGTGTAAAATGATCAATTAGGCACAAAATAGTGAATCACACCCACCCACGTACTTCCGTTGCCAAAGCGTCAGTTTCCGATTGGCGCCACTGTTAACTTTGATCGGCACCACCGGATCGAACCTCCACGAAGCCGAAGACGCCGTCGACGAGCTCCGGTGACACCGCGCGAACCACGGAGAGGAGGGAGACGGTGAACGTGGTGCAGAACATGAGGCCCGACGACACGCTCGCGGACGCGCCGACGCAGAGGCCCGGCGAGGAGGGAGGCAGTCAGGCAGGGACAGCCATGGCGTGATCACGGCAGTTGTTTGCTTGCATCGCGATGTGCGATGGCAGTGGACGCACGGCCAAAGAAAGGGGGTTTGCAGATGGATACATGGTTGGCTAGCTAGGGTTCTGTCTCTAAAATAGATTGGGAGACGACCTGGGTAGTCGTACTGGTTAATACTCGAGAGAGAAGAACTGAGAGTTGATTATATTAACAGCATGATTATTCTTCCAATTCGGTTCTGTTTGCAATCCGTAAACGGAAGATTAAGGTGAGTGAGGAGCAAAAAGCAAAAACGATCACGGTGGGATTCGAACCCACAATCTCCCGCTCCGGAGGCGAGCGCCTTATCCATTAGGCCACGCGACCATCTGCTCCAGAGCATGATCAAGTATTAGTAATATATAGTTTTGTCATAGCCACGAACCTGCCCAAAGTCTTTTGAAAGCTACGTCACCGATGAAGGACTGTGTGCCACGCGCAAGATGGCTCATTGGTATTTGCGATTGGAGAAGCCTATATATCCTAATATTAAGGGAACAACTAGGAATCGGATGTATGGGTGGGAACCTCCCACCGTACGATCCGAAAATGTAACATCTCTAGATAACGGTTGCAACATTTCTGTACAACGGTTGCAACATCACAAATCAAAGCAAAGAATTTGGAAAAACGCGTTGAAAAAAATGCAAGATCGCCAAGAACCGTATGCAACATTTTTTCTCTACAGATGCAATATTTCATCAAAATCTGAAAATCAATAAAAAGGGAGAGGGGAACCGAGCCATAGGCGAGCCCGAGCAGCCGAAGGCCGAGCGACCCGAGCTAGGGCGGTGTCGTCAGGGGGAGGAGGCCAGATGGAGAGGGCCAGTGTGGCGGCACTAGGGGAGGAGAAGGCGCCGGGGAGGGTGGCGACGACGCCAGTCCGAGCGACAGGCCAGGCGTAGGCGACGCTGAGGGCGTCGAGCTCGATGAGGCTGTGCACAGGCGACCTTGGCGGCGGCGGCTGTGCGAGGCGGTGGCCATCAGCGTCATAGTAGATGACCTCGGGGAAGTCCAGCGGCTGGCACCACTCCCCCCATCAATATCGCCTTCCTCCACACCCCGCCCTCCTCCTCTCTTCCAGCCCCCTTCCCCTTTGCCATCGACAGCGACATTGCCTTCGTCCACGACACCACGACGCGGGATGAAGATGAGGGACTCTTTCTGCCTCCGCTGCTGCCCATCCTCCTCGCCGCCCTCTGCAGCCGTCGCATGCACGTGCTCATCAGCGATGCCACAGCCTGCAGGAGGCTCGCACCCATATCTGATCTCTCACTCGCTTTCTCTCTAGACACGAGTAGAAGTGAACATGGGGGAGAGAGGGATATCGCAGTGGGGAAAGGGGAAAGTGAAGGTGGGAAATCGAAATGACTGGTTCGTGGGGAAGTGAAATGAGGCATGGGACTGAGGCGTGAAAAAAATGAGTGAGCGATAAGGCGTCCGATATTTTATTCTCACTCTGGATGTATGCCTCATATCAATTCCCTAATATTAGACAAACATATGTAATTTCGTCACGGCTTGAGTGTCGTATCCTTGATGCACTAGAATTCCATGTCACGTCGCACATTTCCACGCACATGCTTGTCTCCAACTCCAATTCAGCTACTGCCTGGCGGCCGCTTGGATGGTTACCGATCAGAACTATACTATGCACCCACGTTTTCAGGAGTATTAGAAAACCAAATTCGACTAGAACTTTATTTTCATAAAACGACCCCTTTTCTCGTCCTCTTTCGTCAACCTCACCAAACAGACCGGCTAATCTCACTATGAGCGCCTAGCATACTGTGTTGGAAGAACGCATGTGTTGTTTTGAGGCTTCGGTCTTGGTTGTCGTAGGCTCTTCGGCTCTTTGTACCTCTGTTTTCTTCTCAAGACGCGCAGAACTGCCTGTGGGGTGTCGAAAAAAAGAACGACTAATGCATGTGTTGATCGACCCATAGCTATAGACCATCCATGGACCATGGATCGAGTGAGCCCATGTGTACTAGTGGACCTACCACCACACTTATCCGGCGGCATTGTCACACAAGTATTTCGTACGATTAGGAGACCAGACAAGCACGCGGACTTGTCGTGCTGAGTCAGAAGTGCACTTAATTAGTACTCGACTGGCAGAGGCCGCTGGGCATGCAAAGGTCCAACTCTATCCGCCAGCCATGAAGCTACTCAGCACCAGCGCCGCAGCACACATCGCCAAGCTAATATCCATAGGAAACAAGAGGCTATACATTGGGCCTCGTACGAAATTTCTGTGAGAATCCCGCGTTCAAAACAGAGTCAAAATCAGGTACATAGATGCCGAGTTTATTTGTTCAGTTTAACTACCATTTTCAGGGTTGAAATGAAATAGTCTGTCAGGTCATGCCGAGGATGCAGAATCTATATATTATGAACCCATAAGGCGTGGTTCATCCTATGTTTGTTCATAGATTAGTACAACTGTACCGTAATCGGCTGACTTTGCGAACCGGATAGCTACGATTTCCAGACTTGAAAACAAATTGTTTGGTGTATTGGGACTTTCACAAGTGAGACTTCCAAAACCAAATTGTCTTCGTGCATAACCAGGGGGCCGGGATGGTTAACCTGTTATGAACCTTAACCTTCGATAATGCTATGGGACAAGTGATTTCTTCAAAATCTATCAACCTTCTGATGAAGTGGACTTATTCAGTTCTATGATTTTATCAACATAGATTAACTCCAGCAAATCTTGTGGCATGGCAGATTGAACAATGCTTATAGGCCGAAAGGCGAAATGCGTACTGAACCAAGTTCCTTTCAGTAAACATCATTACAGCACAACCTTGAGCTAGCGTTAGACATCAGGTTGGCGCGTTTTGAGTGAACATCTTGCCATTTGGTATCTTTGATGTGAACAAAATTGTCCGGGTGCAGATGATTCCGTGTTGGATTCTAGACCCGAAGGGTCTCAGTTGGTCGCCGGAGGTCGACAGTTTATCACGAGAGATCCAACCCGATGGGGACCTCATCGTACAGCATGAGCCGAGGCTGCTTCAATTCCGTTATTAAGCTTCTGTCCCCTTTCCCATACCATTGGACACAAACGTCACACGTGACACATTTAGGTTTGACGCGCATATGGATTCACTCTGTAAGAAAAAGGTTATTGCAGTATTTAATATGCTACAGCGGGATGGATGGATGCCAAAGCCAAAACCAACAGTTTGTTGATGGATGCCAAAGCCAAAACCAACAGTTTGTTGAGATAACGGTAGTCATCACGTTGCTGACTTGTAGATCAATCCATACATGACCAATCACATGAACATTAAGAGACACAATGAACACAAGTGTATAGAGGAGAACCAGTTTCTTTATTCATCTGTATCTCTGTTGTACATGGGGGTCCTCATATATATAGCTTATAGGGTGAAAGCCTTCTAGGGACGGTTTAGTCGTTTGTCCATAACTAGATTTCGTAACACTCCATCTTGGTCAATACACAACGATATGCAAATATCTCATTAAAAACTCCTTCCAAAAACCCATTCGGAAAAAAGGAACAGAGAAAAGAGTACATCACATTCGTAAGTTGCATTACACTTGTTGCCTCGCTAAAAATCTTCATATGAGAAAACTCCAGGAAAACTCGCCAAGGAAAAGAGTACAACGTTTTAATCTCCGGGATACAATCTTCGAGATTTTGTATAAATCCTCAGGATTTGATAAGGGTTATGATTTAGGGATTTACTCCTTATGAACTCTGCAACTCTTTAAACCGTCTCATTCCAATGCCATGAATGAATCTTTGGAAACTGGATGCAGGAAGAGACTTAGTGAATAAATCGACTGGATTTTCACAAGGCTTTGTTTGCAGGATCTTTACATCACTATTCTTTTGGATTTCACGATGATAGAAAATTTAGGAGCAATGTGCTTCGTGATGTTGTTCTTGACGTAACCCGTTTGCATTTGTGTAATACAAGCAACATTATCTTCATAGATAATTGAGGGGGTATTGACAGTATTAATGACACAATACTTCTGGATGTTGTTAATCACACGTCTGAGTCAAACATGTTCAAGTGAGGCTTCATATAGTGCTATAATATTTGAATGGTTGGTAGAAGTAGCTACCAAGGTCTGCTTAGAAGACTGCCAAGAGGTGGCTGCACCAGCACAAAGTAATATAAATTCATTCTAGGATTTTGCACTATAGAGATTTGATAGATAGTCAGCATATCTTCAGAATTTAGTAATGATCATCAGGATCTATGCATGATCTTCGTGATCTTTGCATGGTGACCAATTGGATCTAAACTGTTAAGTGGTAAAACCTTCAAAGTGAATTTAATCAATAATCATCGTATCAACATATTCTAGGCTTGACTAAGATTTTCAAAATATCAAGTATGATGATCAATGTTTAGCATATGTTCCCCCTTATGATAACTTCTGTTGAAGTTTTGTTGCTCTAATGTCTTTTATACATTTTTCGAAAATAAATATATACAAGTATATTGCGATAAAATAAACTGGATTACCACAATGCAGAGTCTTACATACAAATATCATGTTACTCATCTGGAGATTTTTTGATAAACATTATTTGGGAGTAACATGCTTAACTTATAAAATACCACTATTCGATTGTGCAACACAAGTAGATTATCATTGCAGAGGATATGGGGTAATACTAGTTGCAAAGTCATATGTCCTTCAGATACGATTTATCAAAACCTTTCATGGTCTTCATATTTTGTAACTATCTATGGGTGGTTAAAGTTACAACGAATAGTCTGTTCTACAGAACTATAAAGTATAGTTGTACCACTCTAGAGCAAAATATAACCAGTCTTAGTTTTGGCGCTTAAGGGATTAATTGCGAATATCACCAATGTATGTCGTACCTTCATGGTACTAGAGGAAACCACCATTCCACTAACTTCTGGTAGAAGATACACTTTATAAGAGCTTGTGTAGCCCACTTCTGGTCTTTAGGCTCCTCATTTTATTCTTCGGGAAATTTTGATAAATGACACTGCTAAGTGCCCCTATCAGAGAATTGTCATCGCTCATTTCGATATTCAAAGGATGCCACTGAAAAGCTTGAAACATTCTACAAATGCCACTAGTATACGTATTTTGTCAATACTAGACCAAATTGCCCCTATCTTCTCCCTCCGGCCTCCTCACTCCTATTCTTTATCAAATCCTCTGTCGTCTTCTCCCCGTCCCCTCAAATCCCTCGAACCCTACCGCCAATCTAGCCTCATTGCCGCCTGACGCTATGGTCGCCTCTAACAACAACGACGCTCACTGCCGCCAACGCCAAGGTTTCCTCACTAAGGCGCCTCGGCCGCCGGAGGAGACCTCTATTGAGGCGCTGCATCGGCATGCAGAGCACATGACCACGGCCTCCAACCCCACCGCCCACCACCACAAGTTCTGGGAGACGCAATGGGCGGTTCCGACGCCGCCGACTGCCCTCACCGACGGCGCCATCGAGCCGCCGACCCCGCTCTCCGAGGTCCGTGCTGACCCCTACCCGCTCTCCACCGCCTTCGAGTGGCTCACCTGCGATCTCGACGACGACACCCTTCTCGCCGACCTCTACTCCCTCCTCGCCCACAACTATGTGGAGGACGACGAGAACATGTTCCGCTTAACTACTCCCCGCTTCCTCCGCTGGGCGCCTCAGCCCTTCGTCCTTCTTCCGCTACCGCGCTTTGGGGGGAGGAGGTGGGGGGGCGAGGAGGCAGTGGAGAGTGAGAGGAATTGCATCAGCATGCTCAAGCTACGAGCCGAGCGCTTGGGGATTTGGTTGGTTGTGGTCCTCGGCGTGGCGGCGGCCGCCATTGTTGCTTCCATGGTGCTCAGATCGACGGGAGGAGGTGAAGATGCAGAAGGCGCTTAGCCTCCGTCGTGGAGGAAGTGGCACCAGAAGCGAGGCGAGGAGCAAATGCATGAATCGGGCGGCGTGATCTCGCAAAGGTCAGGCGACTTGTCGCCGGTACCTATGTCCTCGCGGTGGGCGCCGCCTCCCGCCCATGGCGAGGAGCGAGCGCTCAAGGGCGTGGGAATCAAGAAGACGGGGCAATAACGTCAATATTTGTGAAATATGTAGATCAGTGGCATTTTTATGAGAAAAAGATGTTTTCAGCGGCATCCTTCGAATATCGAAATGAGCGATGGCAATTCTCTGATATGAGCACTTAGCAGTGGCATTTATCAAAATTTCCCTTATTCTTTCGGGTCTTGTCAGGTCCTTGTCCACTTATAGGGATCATATGATCATTGGTGTAATTGATAAATCGATTGGTAAGATAATTTTTTCTAGGGAGATGCTCTTACTATAGGTAAGAGACTATTGGGTATGAGTTATATATATATTGCGATTTTGTTTTCTTTTTTACTAGGAATTTTGAGTCCTCCGAGGATCTCATCAAGGATTTTCAGAACTCATTGACTGCATATTTTATTTATTTGTTCACACTATTTGCCAGAATTATTATGCAACAGACCATTATATCATTCATAGTAGGAGAGTAGCGGTCTCTATGGGGACCTTTGAACCAAATCTTTCACAACTTCATTATCTTCATAATGACCCATCAAGTCTGAATTACCTAGTTCCAAGACTTTTATTTAGCAATTTTGGTTCAGCCGCATAAGCTTTCATTATGTGACCCGATATAAATGCTTCAAACACTCGAGCATAGACTTTGGTTCCGGATCCGTGTTCTCGGAAGAGAAACTTTAGCAATTGTAGAGGCAAAGTGATTGTCGACAACTTTTCTCCTATATCCTCCAAATTGAGGGTATCTCAGTGTTAACCAGATCTTTGTCATTCTCCAAACAAAAGATTCTTGGTCATTCTATATTCCTAGCATTGTAATATGCACACATCAAGTTGTTGGGGGCTTTCATCTTCATGATGAACCTCTTCATGAGGTATTTCACCTTCAATGTGAGTTCTCTTCAAGAGAGTTAAATAAGTGATTAATAGTTGTTTTGACTAGTGTCATTTGATCTTAGACCCGCAGGCGTTCCCATAGATTTTAGATCAAGGGCCTACAAGTCAATTTCGCATAGGTGGATATACTATTCAACCCAGGGTATTCCACTCTTAGCTACATATTTACTGCAAGTAAACCTTGTGGTAACTCCTCTATAATTGGAAAGTATATGGCAGGCTCTCCGCTTCTAGCGTACAGGAGTATAACTAAACCTTAAGTTTAGCTTGACTAGTGCGTGTATCTTAGTACTAAAAATCTTTTCCTTCTGGAAAATACGACGACATTCGAACTTTTGGTAATTTCTCTCCCCCTAATGCCGAGATTCAATCTTTATTAATAACATACCACAAAATTCCCCTATCATGGGAACCTGATTGATTGAATTTCAGATCCAACATGATCTCCAACAACTGGTGGTGGCCCGAAGGTGTATGCTACAGTGGTGAAGTGAGCTAGACTTTTATCAGCGCAGTGGCAAGAAAACGACATTATCCTAATATTCTGTAGGATATTTTAACTTCTGGTTGGTTATTAATCTGCGACGAGGGTCCCATACGGGGGTTCGAGATTTGGCAGACTTATTCTATATACTAGCTTCTTTATTATTTGCCCAAGTTTTGATCCAATTACTCATACCATATTTTAAATAATTTGGATCATTATACTTCAAGTCTATAATTATGCAACATATTTTCTTATGGTCATGAGCAATGTGTTCTAACAGCATAAAACTACAGGACGCTCTTCAGGAACATAAAATATTTGACTATAGTTAATCTGCATGGAAAAATATATTTTCTTTTGGTCTTCAAATCTAGTTGAATCACCAAATAGTATAATTATTCAACAAGAATATTTATTGTTCAACAATAACATCATATTTAATTAAGGGTGATAAGTTGTATGCCTTATTTAAATTTATAATGCCAGAATCAACATAGCCAAATTTAGATCATTTAGTATCAACAAAATCCAATATGTCATTATATTTTATTTCAGGAGTTATATTTACTTCAAGCACGTGATATGCCTTCTGGTGGTGATGCAGTTGTCGACCACACTTACCAATTTGATGCAGTTGCAGACCGCACTTACCAATTTATGCATGTGTCATTTTTGATGAGTATGACACACTTTAGTGCATAGCTAACATTGCCTATGTGTGACTGCGTCAAGCGGCCATTAATTTTTCGTGTGCATTCCCGCATACTGGCAATTAACATATTGCTAAAGACACAAATCAATTGCCCCTCGTGGACAACAATGATTGTAGTTGCCAACAGCATGAGTGTCGGCAATGGCATAAATACCATCATCCATATCAACTAGTAAGGATTATAATAATGCAATTTACTTTTATTATATCCCAAAATAGACTAGATTAATGTTTGCTTCTGGCTTTGACCTAGGATTTGCCACTGCGCCTAACATAACTCTTGTTTTTGAACAATTTCCTATGCCTATTATGTCCCAATATCCCACACAAGGTCAATATCCTCCCCCTTTCCATGCCAACTATGAAAATCCCGAGTGATAGCGTGTGCATTAGGCATTTGCTTGAAATCAACTCGGAGTTTTAGCAAATATTTGCAATCATACTTCAACAGGAGTACAATTTTGTTGGCGTGAAACTAATATATGCTTTGTAACATTTTTGCTTACAAAGTTCTTTAATTAAGAAATCAGTGTGGTGGTGGATAGTGTTATATAGACTCTAAGTCTTAGGGCTGAAGTTATTCCGTACTTATTTGAGGAATATGGTGTTTTTCTAGTCAAAGTGATCCACTAGAGATCAACATATGACTAGGCTTGTTCCGGTGCCACTAGAAAAAAAATTCACTTTTGCCATTTGGGCATCTATGCACTACACGCTAGTGAATTGAGGCTTATTAGATATCAAGAGTACATGTCCAATATTTTGTTAGCAAGGCATGACAAAGTATTCTTAATTTTTTTAGCCATACTTTTTACAAAATTTATTCCATGAAAGATTAGTTTACTACAGGTAAGGTATGCCACTGGCAATATGTTCTATTAAGCTGATTTAATCAATTATTCAGCAGGAGATAAGACTTTAATAGAACTCCTTAGACCATTATTTTATTTATGGCATCTAGGAAATAACGATCTAATGCATAAGGTTTCAGCCTAAAGCAAAAGATAAGAGATGCTCGTCATGAGCAGGACCAAGTTCTTCAGGAGTTGAATCTATACTACTAATGCGACATCTTAACAAAATTAAGGGATAATTAGGAGATTGTTACATGTCTCTATAGAGCATAATATGAGCTTATCACCGGTGTCATCCAAGACAAAACAAATATCCTCTTGGTGATGTCAAATATGTCCCACACAATTTATGCAATTCTCTATATGTTTACAGCTGTAAAATATTTTAAATGCACAAAACGAGTGCAAAATAGTAAATATTAATTTGATTTATTCAGTAGATAATTTTATACATTTCTCAGAATTTTCCTAGTATTTTTTTTGGGATTTTCTGATATTTTTTTTGAAGGTCTGGGAGCAATTTTCAGAATTACTAAACCTATTAATTAATTTCCCAAAACACACAATACCACGAAAAAAATAAACCATAAAAATATGATGCTTCCAAGGTGTACTAGGTCTAAGGTTTTACAATTTATGGAAGCTCATATACCTTAGAAATTCAGTTTCTAAGATTAATTTAAGGTTATTGCATAAAAAAGAATAGTGTTAAAGTAAATAACCATAAGGCAAGGGCCTAGATTTAATAAATAACCATAGATCATATTGAGTCGATGCAAAAATCGGATTCCCAAAGGGTTATTTTGCAAGAATAGATGAAAAAATGAAATCCATCGTAATTTCCCAAAACTTCAGGGGGTTTTCTGCAAATTTTTCTTTCCCACAAACCTTTCTCACGATTTTTCTGAAAAAGGAGGTCTTTCTGCAAAACAAATCACTACTGGGTCGGCCCATGCCTATTTGGCCCATCCGGCCTACTAGGCTTGAGTTAAAAGGGGTGGTGCATTAGGGTTTCCCTAGTGCCCACCGGGTGGCGGTGGCATGGTAGTCGGCGGGGGTGCATGGGCGCAGCTTGTGCTCATGGTGGCGAAAAGGCGAGAGCGAGCGCTTGGCTGGTGCGACGACAAGAGTGCGCGCAAGGCACGACTGTGCGCAACAGAGGTCGGGATAGCTTGAGCGGCTGCGAGACGGGATGGCGCGGTGGGTGTGGGCACAGGAGGTGTGGCGGGGGACGCGGCGCGCGGTGGTGGCTCACAGCCGCGGCGAGCACGACAGGAACTAGCGTGGATTGACTATCGAGCGGCGAAGGCGGCCGACGACAACGCCAGACACCATTTTTTTTTGTTCTTCCCTTTTTTCGACATTATTCGTATGGACTATGAACATTGCTATATCCATATACACAAATCAACAGGATTGTAATGGATTGGTTGATCTTGTTTGCACGCCCTCACCGATTTCGTGGAGGCGGCGTGCAGCAGTGCCAGGATGACGGTGTGGCCGTCTTGAGTCCCGGACGCGATGAAGATTAGTGCACACTTGGATCCGAATGGCTTCTATGATGCGTGCATGTTCCTCGTGTGTTCCTCGTGCGCATGATCCCATGATTTCCATCACCGCATACACATAGATCAAATGATTATAGCCTGAAAAGAATTGATCTAATTGCCAACAATATAGAACGACATACCCGATTGAACTGATGAGGAGCAATCATGCCGATAACATGTTGAGATAACGGTAGTCGTCACGTTACTGACTTGTAGATCAATCCATACACAAAAAACCACATAAACACTAAAAGACACAATGAACATAAGTGTACATAAAAGAACCATTATCTTTATTTCTCTGTAACACATGAGGCTCCTCGTATATATTTCCATAACAAGGTTTTGTAACACAGTTCACCTCGAGGCGTCGAGAGAATTTTTTTATTTAATCCTTTTTTAATTATATTTTAAAATTAACCCCTCGCGAACTTTATTTCTAAATCTGACCCTTTTGGTCACGCCACCTCCCGTGGCGTGACCAAATAGCACTGTCACGCCACCAGTGGCGGCGTGGCCAAAGGTGCCACGTAAGCCCTCGGCCGCCCGCCTCACCAGCGTGGAGGGTTTGCGTGGCACCTGTCACGCCTTCTTTCTTGGCGTGACAGAGACCGATTGTCACGCCTTATTTCTTGGCGTGACAGATAACAATTGTCACGCCATTTATCACGGCGTGACAGGGGCTATTCCAGTTTGTTTGGATTCTATTTGTATCAAAAACAGTTGAAGATACGGTGGTGCATAATGCCATGTACATATAACATGTCTCTATTCACAACTTGAAAATAGAGACCTCTCTACGTAAGCAAATATAACACCATCCTTTTTAGCTGAGAGTAAATAGAATATATAGACACGTAATCTTTTGTGCTTTGAAAACCTTAGACACTTTACAATATTTTTAGGGCGTGTCCCGTATGATACATAATGCATCCCGAAAAAATGAGTTTACATCCTAGTGGAAAGATGCGAGACAAGACGCTAGACAAGATACCTTGATGAAAGATGCGAGACATCCTAGTGGAATGATAGGTGGTGCGCAGACATCCCATCGAATCATAGGTTTGTGGTCGAGACCAAACCGTAAACTTCGAACTCGCTTTTGTCATGTTGTTGGATGCCTTACTACGCGAAGAATTGAAAGTGAAAAGACGACGAGATTTAAAGTTGCGAATTAAAATAGACTTCATAACAAAGCTTGGAATAACATGGCGCACATGGTTTGGTTACATGCATAACAAACAACATCATGCACGATGCAATAAACCGAAGTTCTCCTACGATACATATGCGCCTTTTTTGAATGGAAATAAATTAGACCTTCCGGGAACTAGTACGGAAAGGTGCCTCGTACAACCCACATGGAGTGTTCTCCAGCTGGGCGCCTCGGACGTGGCTGGCCGTCGTTGTAGTGGCACGCACATATGCAAACTAGGGTTACGCAAAGAAGATGTGGGATCATAGGAACTTCTGTGTTCACGACCTCCTCGTTGCCCTCTCAAGATGCATCTGTTGGCAGAGGTCATCATTTTGCTCCTTGAGATCTTCAATTTGCGCCTCCAAATCAAAGATTCGGTTCCACAATACATCCATGTACCTCACAACATAGTAAGCGTGGGGAGGATCGATCCAGCGGGTAAAGTTGCATTTCGCCATCTGCCGTAAGGGACGGTTAGTATGGAGGATGTATTAGCGATAAGTAACTCAACAAAACTATTTACCCCAGTATGGGCATCGAAGAAACGCCGTCGCCATCGAAAGGGCCGCTCACGACCGCACGATAGCGTCCTCCCCGTGTCCACATTTCGGCCACTTAGGTTGGGCACGCTTGTTCGGCACCAACCGGTAGTTAGGGCCGAAGTCGTCCCTCCTTTCCAGGCGAAGGTCTTACTTGGCGACCGGCTGGATCGGGTCCTCAAGGCGTCTGCCATGATATGTTAGTGTATGACGGAGAAGGTTCTTCTTTCTACGGTTTGAAGGATGAAGTGGTCCTTCCGGAGCATGGGGTGCACATTTTATAGCCCGTGGGGGAAGGCCAAGACCTGACAGGGTAATGTGTTAGGTTGTAGATGAGAAGACCTATTGTGGTTGTGCGCTTTGTGCGAGATAAGAGCAAACAGGCGACTTTGCGCAAAGGACAATACCAAAAGAGACACTTTATGCGCAAAGGACAAGACCGGACGGGCAGCTTTTTATGCGAAGAGAAGACCACACTTGCAAAGATTGCAAAGGATAAGGCCAAAGGAGACGACTTTGCATAGTGACAAAACAAGACGGGATGCCTTTGCGCAAAGGACAACTCGATCGCTTCACCAAATTTTTCGAATCGAAAAGACATTACTCGCAAGGAAAGACATAGAGTGTTATCACGCCGATCCGAAAACTGGCGAGGGTCAGGTTGTCTAGTCGATCCAGAATGAGTTGTAAGTAGAAAGGTAAGTGATATTCGCTCGAGAAAGGATGATTGTCATCGCAAGGTCAGTCTCCTTTGGTCTTATCTTCTGCGAAAAGTCGCCTGTGGGGCTTGTCATCACAAGCAAAGTCGACTCATTTGGTCTTATCATCGCAAGCATGGTGTGGTTAATTTCATGGAGAGTCCTGTCTTGCTTTGCAGAGTGATGTCTTATCGATCTGAAAAGTCTAATCCTAAACCTAAACCCTAAACTTAGACCTAAACATAAAACCCTAACCCTAACCCTGAACCAATATACCTAAGACTTTAACCCTAACCCTAACCTCAAGCAATAAACCTAAGACTTTAACCCTAACCCCGACCTCAATCAAACCCTAACCACGACCCTTAACTCAAACCCTAACCCCGACCCTTGACCAGAAACTCAAACCCTAACCCTAACCCCGAACCTAAAAACCACCCTAACCCTAACCCTAAAAACCTAAAGCCCTAACCTGACCCTTGACCTAACTCTGACCCTCAATCTAAAACCCTAACCCTGACCCTGAACCTCGACCTAAACACCTAAAACTCTAACCCTAAAAACCTAAAACCCTAACCGTAACCCTGAACCTAAACCTAACCCTGACCCTTGACCTATAAACCTAAAACCCTAATCCTAACCCTAACAACCTAAAGCCCTAATCCTGACCTTTGTCCTAACCCTGACCCTCAATATAAAACCCTAACCATGACCCTGAACCTCGACCTAAACACCTAAAACCGTAACCATAAAAACCTAAAACCCTAACCCTAACCCTGAATCTAAAAAGCTGAAACCCTAACCCTTGTCACGCCACCATTGACGGCGTGGCCAAAACATTCTGCCACGCCAAAATGCTTCGTGTGCCAGAGGGCTTGACAAAAAGAGCCATAGCTGCCGAGCCTAAGTCCTGTCACACCACTTACCCTGGCGTGACAGGGCTGTATTGTCACGCCACCCGGAACGGCAATGAAATTTGCGGTCGCCTGGAGGTACTCCCCGGACACTTGTGCGGTCCCACAAGTGTGAGGCTGCTTCACATTCGCTATTTTCCATTGGTTGTCCCTTATTTTGCGGCCCCATACCTTCCATCCGCACCCCCTTTCGCACCTCACAGTGTACTTTTTGTTCACATCGAGTGTTGCATTATGAACTGACGATGGTGCCGATCGAGTATTCTTGCAAACCAAACCTTCATGTCCTCCATGGTTGGAAACAACAAGTTCTTCTCAGATATATCATTCTCCGGTCCGCAATGCCATCCCTACTCCTCAACCCATTAGCACAAACCGCCTTTATCAACCATAATCGACATCATCGAAAGAATGCACCGATGGGACCTCACCCATTACATCGCGAAGAACCTTGCCTTCCTCTGCGGAGAAAAGAGGTGCCGGAGCCTCATCTTCGGTCGAGCTCCATCCTTCGTCAGACTCCTCTTCACGGGTTGTTCCATCGCGAAACAACTCCTCCTCATAAATTTTTTCGGTTAACTAATTCTGCACGACATCGTATTGAAGGTTAACCAAAATTGTTGTCCTACCTTGTAAATAGTTAACCAACACCCTGTTTGTTTTTAGTTTTCACCTCAAATTATGCACCAGTAAAAATAACTATACAATTTTAATTTTTTTATGTACACTAAGCAAAATCTGAAAGTAGTATTGTTACTATTTGATAATAAGCAAAATTAAAACAACTGTACTAATCCTAAAATGACTACATAGTACACACATGCATGTAGATAAGTGGGAACTCAGGAATCACGGAGACTTGTGCAACCACAAAAACATGTACGGTTTACTAGAATCAAACATTTTCCAAGTAGAAAAAGTTGTAGTCATGCACATATATATATAATCGCACATAGTTTGACACGGCAATATTTATGTAAATAACTTGCAATTTGACAACACATCAAATAGCTAGCATTAAAGGTGATGAGGCGTCTTTAAAATCAGAGGAATATCATACATATGACTTACATCCAATTTAGGCTTCATAATATATTATTAACCAATTGTAAACATAACGGCACGTAATTGTCAAATTGCAAACAAACAAGTACTTGTATAATATCCTTATGATAGTGCTACGATAGAGCTCACAAACTTGATAGTAATTAATCTGCATGAAACCTTTGCGCTCTGATTATGATTTAGCAATGACAGAAATTCTTGTAACATAGACAATTGTCACTAGTGCAGCCATACTCAACATATAAAACCAACAGATTATCACCTTGTTGGTCAAGGCAATAAGATAAAGATAACTGAAACACAAGATTTATTCTCACATACACAAAAGACACTCAACCACAACAGTTATTCTAGCATATATAAAATAATAGCAAACTTGATGAACCCTTACAAATAATCAAACAAAAATCCCAAAGATTAATAATTATAAATAAAGCAAATTTGCAAAACCAGTTAAATGGCATAAATGACATAAGATTTATTTCATGAATATGGCTCTCGAAATATGGCCATCTAAATGGAAAGTAATGCTCATCATGCACAAATTGAATACAAACAACATCAAGATATACCTCAAAGATATATCTCAAAGTGTCAAACAAGCGACTACAGATATACTTTCGCCGATCGAGATCACATAACAAGATTCTCCACAATATTCACAGAACTAGATCACAACATCAGTAATAACAACAATTTGCTAACAGGAGTGTTTGACAAATTGAATTGCTCAAAATCTCCACAACCAGGAGGTTGAAAACAATCTGATCCACACGAAAGTAATAAACCGCGTAACAAGAGACAATAGTATGTAATCCAATTAGAGCTCAAGTCTAAATCATCAAGCATTCGCACATATGCAGTGTACCCATCATCAAGCATTCGCACATATTGCAACAATGATATGCAGTGTACCCATCATCAAGCATTCGCACATATTGCAACAACTACTCAATCACACATCAAGCATGAATCTATATGCTACATCGCTCGCCCATTTCAACACATTATCTCACAACGATACCTCGATCTAGGAGAAGAAGTTTGGTTGGGGAGCAGAGGACCCATGCGGCAGTGAGGCGGACTAGTGAGGAGGATCCGGCGTGAGGCCAGGGAGAGGAGGACCGGCATGCAGACGGGCCACGCGTGAGAGAGCCGTGGAGGAGCTCGCACCGTGAGGAAGAGGGCGGCCTCAAGGCGAGAGGCGGCATGCACACGTGCAAGGCTACCACGGCATGCGGTTAGGGTTGAACGGGTCCTCTGGCGGCGATGGCGAGGAGAAGGGGTGAAGATCGGAAAAATAAGGAACGGCCGGCCGTCTGATTATAAGTCCCATCGTCATCGGCCTCATGGCGTGACCATATGCTGGTCACGCCATGAGGTTCGCAAGGTGACAAAGCACGCAAGCTCCACGGCGGCACGCACACGTGGAGGTTTGCGTGCAGACTTTTGGTCACACCACCGCGTGGCGTGATAAGATTGTTTGGTCACGCCACGAGATGTGGTGTGAAAGCGCTAGAATTGGAAATAAAGTTTGCGAGGGATTAATTTTAAAATATTAATAAAAAAGGATTAAATATAAAAAAAAATTCACGTCGAGAGGAGGCGTGCACGAGCAGAAGCCCACAAACAGCTCTTCGCCTTCCTACGTGGCGGGGCAGGAGCGCACGCGACGACGGGTGGTCAAGAAACGGGTGTAGCTGATTACGTGGGCAGGTGGGCCCGGCGCGAGGGCACCTAGATTGCGCTCGCGTCCGTTGCTGCGTGCGTCCGTTCGTGCAGTTCCTCTCCTCACTCGGCCAGGCGGCGCCTCTTCGTCGTCTATAAAAGCACGACCCCGCAAGCCGCAAGGGCAAAAACTGTAAAGGCCACCACTATCTCTTCTTCTCTCGGTCCGACCGACCCGCGCCCTCCATCCCCGTGCGCCTCGGCTCGCGCCCCATCTGATCCTCGGATTCTGGTGCGCAATTCTGCAAACCCTTCTCTCGTTTTTTTTTTCGTGCAACGATGATGGAGCCATGTAGGCGAGGATCCGATATTCTCCTTCCTGTGGGCCGTGAGGAGTGGTTTTACTCTCGTGCCGTCTTTCTCGTGAGCGAAGTAAGTATTCGCCTGCGCGCGCGGGTTGAATCGTTGAAATTATGAGTTGATTCCTCTGCGCATGCGCTGTGCTCCGTTCTCCCTTCACCCCATTGTTCTTGGAGGAGCCGTGTGTTTATCCTTTCGTTGCCTTTTGATGAATTTCTGACGAAATGCGTGACATGGGCCCGAAAAGGTTCCAACTTTCTGGTTGTTGGACGGATATAGTTGTATGCATCCTTCCTCTTCTCCTTTTACTCTGCAGTCTGCACCTGCACGCATAATGTGTGTGTGTGGACGTCGGCTCGTCTCTGGTATCTTCTGGGTTCCGGACACTTATGTGTGGGTTTGGACGGCTCTGATGCGATGTAAAAACGATGCTGTTTTGTTGGTTTCCTCTTAGCCGTCGATTTAAAAACGATGCTGTTTTGTTGGTTTCCTCTTTTTTTCACCTCTTCCGTGTGGGGGTTGAAAACTTGAAATACCGAGTTGGTGTCCTGTTTTATTGGATCCAGGCTGAGTGAGAAGGAAGACTAACTTTCCTGTTCTGATAAGTGGATTTGCTACGGTGCAGTGAGCGTACATTACGTAGTGTATGCGATTACACGCAATGCATGTGAAAAACCCTTCCGTACTGGTGCTTCCAAAAATGTGGTAGCTTTATCAAATTTTAAAGAAGATATTTTTTTATTAGATGGGACATGTTTTAGGCCAAGACAATGTTGTAGCAGGTTAAAGCATCCCTTGTTATACTAAAAAGTAAAAACTATGGCACCATTGCAAAGTTTTCACTGCCCCATCCCTGTGCATTCGCAAAGTTCACACTGTACCGGTACTGCTAAGAAAATACTACATACTTACCATTCTAAGTTGTGTTGCTGCGGCAGTGTGAGTTTGAGCTGCGGAGAATGGTGACCAAAGTGGTGGACCTCCGGTCGGACACGGTCACGAAGCCCTCCGAGGCCATGCGGGCCGCCATGGCCGCGGCGGACGTGGACGACGACGTCCTGGGCGCGGACCCGACCGCCCACCGCTTCGAGACGGAGATGGCCAGGATCATGGGCAAGGAGGCCGCGCTGTTCGTGCCGTCCGGCACCATGGCCAACCTCATCTCCGTCCTCGTGCACTGCGACGCCAGGGGCAGCGAGGTCATCCTCGGCGACAACTGCCACATCCATATCTGCGAGAACGGCGGCATCTCCACCATCGGCGGCGTCCACCCGAAGACCGTGAGGAACAATCCCGACGGCACCATGGACATCGACAAGATTGTGTCCGCCATTAGGCATCCGGACGGGGCGCTGTATTATCCGACCACCAGGTTGATCTGCTTGGAGAACACGCACGCAAAGTGAGTTGCTCGAACACCTGTTGCTGATCTTGCTGACGAGAAGGGTAGTAGTACTAATTCTTGTACCTAATTGGTATGTTTCTTGTTGTTGCTGCAGTTGTGGCGGAAAATGCTTATCTGTAGAGTATACCGACAAGGTTGGTGAAGTTGCCAAGAGCCATGGTTTGAAGCTTCATATTGATGGAGCTCGCATTTTTAATGCCTCTGTGGTAAGTAGTAGTGGATCAATGCTATCATTTTACTGTCCTTTAGCACCTGCTACTATGTTAGTAAAGCAACCAATAGGATAAATCTTTAAAAACAAACCGGATATCCAAGTATCGGGTACATGCATTTTTCCAATAAGGAAATTTTAAACATACATATGTGCCGTCCCAAAGCCTCTCAATTTATGACGTAGAATCTGTTTTTATGTGGATCAATTGTTGTTTTCTGTGCCAGACACTTGGAGTTCCTGTTCATAGACTTGTGAAAGCTGCTGATTCAGTTTCGGTACGTGTCAATTTGCTTGGTACTGTGCTCGATTATACAATCATATATGAATGGGCTGCAGGTAGCCAGGTAGTATATGATTCCTGATTCTATTTCTATGTGAAACTTAAACTGTAGGTATGCCTATCTAAAGGGTTAGGCGCTCCCGTTGGATCAGTTATTGTTGGTTCGAAGGGCTTCATAGACAAGGTCTGTTCAATTCTGTATATGAATTTAAGCTGCAGAGAACATGTCAATGATGGAATTCTGAACAATACTTCAGGCCAAAATTCTTAGGAAGACCCTAGGCGGTGGAATGAGGCAGGTGGGAATTCTTTGTGCTGCTGCCTATGTTGCAGTTCGCGACACTGTAGGGAAGCTTGCGGATGACCACCGAAAGGCTAAAGTTTTGGCAGGTTTCATATATTTTCCTCGCTAATCTCACTTCACTTATTTTGAAATTCGAGTAAATCACAAGTCCTTTGTACTCAGTAACTTCAATTTCTGAACTTGTATTTCTTTTATCGTTTGCTTAGACGGACTGAAGAAAATCAAACAATTTACAGTTGACTCAACTTCAGTGGAGACCAATATGGTTAGTCTGCCAGATCGTCTATGGATTTTCTTGTTTTCCACTATGTTCCCATAAGTAACATACCACTCTTGTCTTTCTAAGGTATTCTTTGATATTGTGGATTCGCGCATATCACCTGACAAGCTGTGTCAAGTCCTGGAACAGCGCAATGTGCTTGCAATGCCAGCAAGTTCGAAGAGGTAAAGTTCAATTCTCTCTTTGATAGGTTGTTGATTATACTCCAAGCATTTTCAATCTCCACTTCACCCTTTTGTCTAACAAGAATTTTTCTGCTTATGTCTGCTGCCTTCGTCCTCACTTTTGATTGTTAAACTCAACTACTTAGTGCAAGCATTTTTATGCCTAAATTGGATTCTGACTGAAAATTTATGTTGTACTATTAGCAATATCAACTATAATTATGTATGCTTCCAAATTTAGCACTCCCTTATTTTGCAGTGTCAGGCTTGTCCTCCACTACCAAATTTCAGATAGTGATGTTCAGTATGCATTGACATGCATTGAGGTACGCAAAGCTTGGACTGCTTTCTTCTTTCACTATCCAAGTTTCAGTTGGTGCGTGGGTGTCACTGATATGGTCTTCTGTTTTCAGAAAGCTGTCGAAGAAATACTGACAGGTGGTGCTAAATTTGAGCATTTGACAAATGGTACTACCACGAACTCATATGGGCACTAGATCACTTCTTTTCGCGCCCACTGATGCATCAATTCAGTGTCTAGCTTGTTCGTGATCAGTTGATCATGATACTTGTAGTCACAACGTTGCTGAATAATAATCGCCGCTCACTCTTTGCTCGGACATGTTATCGTGTGGCGGTTCACCTCCCCAGAATTGCTTGACTTTTTGTTCTTTCCTGACAGGAGTGCTAACCATTAACTCTTTTTGGCTCCACTGAAACTAAACAAGTCCAATGGGGAACAAAAGAGAACGAAAATAAAACTCTACATTTCTCTTTTTTTAAAAGCTATATGCAGAGAGGAGAAGAACAGTGCTAGACTTACCACGAATTCACAATGTCGGCCGAAAGCTAGAAACGAATTAATTGGGCCCATCTCTCACTCTGAACAGTGAGCATTCTGTATATACAGTATCTATGCTCGTGAATCGTGATCAGATTGGAGAACACGTGACTAGGGATCGAAAGGCCGAAAGCTCTTTGACGATTTATTATAGCATGTGTCCATCCTGATGGGTTAGGAAAGGCGATAATACGGGAAATACTAACCTGGCCCAGTCCTTGACAAGAACAAGAAGGTTTGTTCAATCTTACAAGTCATCGAGACTCGAGAGCGATACTCCATATTCCGTACTTTGCGCTTGGTGAGTGTATTAATTGTACCTCTCCTCCTGCTACAGCTACTACCACTCCGTATGTTTATACAGTAGCGCTCCATTTCTGTAGCTCTGTCCCCAGTCCCCACCATTAATTGTTCGTGCCCTCCCCGGTGCACACGCCTCTTGTCGCTTTTGCTGTACCCTGCATTAAACCGGAGCCTGCGCTCCCCTGTGCTTGTGGAATACTGGAGCTGATGTCCTGCCCAAATAAATCCGAGTCCCAGGCATTGTATATTGGCAGTGCACAAATTTTGCATCCTTGCAACGATGAACAATACTATTGTTTTTTTTTTCAAACCCTTATCAGATGATGGCTCGATCGTGCCGGAAACGTGATGTACACCTCCAAGTTGGATCCACTCCTGGATCATCCAGCCCGCATGCTGGTCCACTCCCGGCGTGAGATGCCAACTGTCTCGAGCTAGCCGGGCTCGGCGGCCAACAGTGGCTCGGCTCGGCGCTGCGACAGATAGCAGCGGCGGTGCGCTGTGCTCGGATTGGATCGGTCGATCCCACACAGCCGCGGATACAAATCGAATCCCGTGACAAGCAATGCCGACGATCTCGCTGCCGAGATCGCGGGGCGCACCCGTACGCGCGGTGGTCCACGGCGCCAGCCGCGGCTGCCGTCACGTTTGGTGGCCGCCCGCCGCCGCGGAAATAGTCGCGCGCATGGGCTATGTTGAGATGCAGCCGTTTAGGCCCGGACGGCCGTGCTGCTTGTCGCTTCTCTGGCCCGTCTGGTGCCGCGCGGTGAGAGAAAAAAAGGAGGGGAGGCAAAAACTAGGCCTGATGGTGATGGGCTAAGCCAGCCGGTTGGGACAAAGAAATATTTGGCCCTTTTTTAACAGCTCGCAATTGTATGAGAATTAATACGCTCTCACGTTCGATCCTAGCGTTACCGATAGTACTACTAACACACGTATTGTTGTCGACCACTCGCTTTTTATTTTTCCTACCAATCATCCCCCTCTATCTCCACTCGTTGCCAGAAGCACTTCCTATTCTCATTTTCATATCATCAGCACCTTTCCCCATTCCTATTTTCCCCATAGTCTCACCACACCACAGCCAAGCTAAAACAAAAATCCAAAAAACCCTTCTCAGTCCAATATCCATCCATCAAACCCTAATCTACCAAGCTGTGGAGCAGTGCAGGAGAAGAGGGGGACATGGGAGCTCGAGTGGCGCGGCAGCACCGTCGACGCTACCATGGAGTAGGGTGACGATCGGTGGCTAGGGTGGCGTCGGAGCGGCGGAGGCCTAGGAGGCGAGCCGAGGCAGCCCGAGTGGTGTGGTGAGTGGAGGGGGCCCAGGAGGTGAGCCGAGGCAACCCGAGTGGCGTGGTGCGCGGTGACAACTGAGAAGGCGACAGCGGCATCCGGGCGCGTCCGGTGGTGAGGTGGCGCGCTAGAGCAGCTGGTGGGAGGCGGCACATTGTATCAAATGGTGCGGCAAGAGTTTTTTTTTTGTTTGTTGCAACGGTGTGTTTGATTTGTTGCATAAGAAGTCCTTATGTTGGATTTTTCCACTGTGTTTGATTTGTTGCACAAGAAGCCTTTAAATGTTGCATGGTCATTCACAGGATGTTGCAATATATGTTTCCATATGTTGCAACAATTTTTCAAGCGCTGAAATTCTGATTCAGAGATGTTGCATCTTCTTTTCCCCACCTGATTTGAAACCCAGTTTTTAATGTTGCACCCGTTCTTCCCTTGTGTTGCATTCACTTGAAGTTGCGATGAATTTTTGTGCTGTAAAATTTTGTTGCACACATGAAATCAAAATGTTTCATAAGTAGGTTTTAAATGTTCCAAGTTTCAAATGTTGCACACACATATTTTTTTTGTTGCAAAAGTTGTGACCGGATTTTGGGGTCGGAGCGTACGATGGGAACCTTCTCATCGTACGTCCGAGCGTTAATTGCGCTCCAATTGTATGTCTCCTAGTCTTCTACTCCATATCAAGATGATTCTTGTCTACGAGTAATCAACCTGGAAAAATAGTACGCACTGCTCCTCCTTTCTCAAATAGATATGTTTTAAATATGCGCAATCAATATTTTGAAACTTTGACTATTAATACATAAAAAAATATTTAGATTTATCACAAGAAAATAATATGAATATATTTGTTATCGAAAGTACTTCAACATTATTAAATTTTCTACAAATTTTTTATAACATATAATTATAAAAAGTAATAGTCAAATGTATGTATTAGAGACCGTCGTGTTCTAGAATCATATATTTTGCCTATTTTAATCATTGTTTATTCTATTTTTAAAAAATGACCCTGCTGGAAACTAATTCCACGATTGACCCATTTTCCTCGGCGCCAACACGATAGCACTGAGGATGAACCTGTCAGCGTTAGACGGGTTGACGCTGAGAAAATAGGTAGATATCGAAGATAAGTTATCATCTCATTGCACCAGCGTGGCCCAAACTCAGCGACAGCCGTTAGTGCAGACATGTTCATCCTCTGCGTCATTTGTGCTTATGCTGAGAAAAAGGAACATTTCTGAAAATAGTTTTCAAGATAGTCCATTTTTAGAAATAGAAATAAAAAGGCTGAAATTGGCAAAAAGCTCTCCAAAATCTTTGGCCCTGTTTGGTTCGGCTTTGGCTTTTCGCTCGGAAAAGCTGGAAGCCAAACCAAATAGGCGGCTTTTCCCGAAGTCGGAAGCCATGTCCAATGGGAGGAAGTCGAGTTTGGAGCGCCTTCTGCAGCCTTCCCGTGGCTTCCACGCCCTCTCTGTTTCGAGTTTACCCCCAAGTTGGGGGGTAATTACCCGTGTTTGCCCCTCCGCACAAAACCCCATCCCTCTTTCACGCCCGCTCGCTCGGCTCCGTCCTCTCCCGCTTGCCTCCTCCTTCTCCCCCGCTCGCCCGCTCACCTCCCCATCCTCCCAGTCCCCTCCTCCCCACGCCTTGCTTCGCCTCCTCTCACTCCCTGCCTCCTCCCTCAGAGGATGAAGGATAATCTGCTAGAGGGGGTGAATAGGAGGTTTTAAAACTTTTTGACTAATTATCAATTTATGACAATTAAGGACTAAGTCTAAACTAGAAACAATTCTTAGCTAAGTAATTCTACACAAGATAATAGCTAGAAATGTAAATGTGGAAATAGTAAAGACAAGAATAAACCACAAAGGAGACGGTGAAGTTTTTCCCGTGGTATTGAAGACTTGCTGGTCTTCACTAGTCCACGTTGAGGAAGCTTGAACTAATCAAGCTGGCTCCACAAATTAAGCCTTCCCTCGATCACTATTGGTTGTTCTTCCTCCACTTCGGAGATGGCGAACACCGAACCACTCACAAATTGGCACCGGGCCTCTTCACAATCTCCTTGAAGAGATCACTGCGCGAACTCCCGCCAAGCCGTCCAGGTGTTTGGCAAACACTAAGAGTAATGAATCATAATCTTCGCTTGACGGCAATCAAGTGCTGAGGATCAATCTAGAATGAATGCACTTGAATTTAGCTCAACCACCTCACAATGAATGCAACAAGTGAATTGGAGGTGTAGAGAGAGTGCTCAAGGCTCAAAGGATGTTCAATGAAGTATCTCTACCTGTCCTTGAGCAGGTGGGGGGTATTTATACATCCCACAACCAAATACGACCATTAGGAGAAAAACTCTCAACTTTTTAGCAAATGCGGTAGTACCACCATACAATGGCCAGTACTACCATACCTTCCCAAAGCACACAGTAACAGCTAGCCCAGACGCATTAACTACTCTGATCTAGCCGTTAGAAATTTGGCGCGGTATTACCGCCATGGATCATGCGGTAGTTCCGTTTATCGGTTATACCGAAAAATACGGGTGGTACTACCGCTTCACTTTTGAGTCCAAAAACGGCCCTCACTGGAAATAACGTATCGCGCTAATTTTCTGTAGCACCGGGGTGCGGTGGTTCTGCTGAAGAATTGCGGTCATACCATGATGCGGTAGTACCGCCAAGTAAACTCAGGAACTACTGCTCATCGGGTGAGCAACCAAGCCAAAATGGTGTCATTCTGGAAAACACATACCGCCAACTAAAACTAGGTCCGACCGGGTTGCGGTAGTACCACACCACATTCCCGGTCGTACCGATGTGCGGTAGTACCGCCGACAAAACATCGGTACTATCGATTTTACTGAGAAGTGCAAAGTTGGCTTTAAAAACAAATTCTAAGTGCATGCATGATCCTATATTGATCCAAATGGCATAAGAACATGCTATCAAGCTACTAGTCATGATCGCTCTTAATAGTACATCATTTAACCTAAAATCTGGTCTTTTATCCTTTTCTCCTAAGACCAGTAAAATAAAAAAGGATCCTAGACTACTTGTACCTTATCTTTGCACCATATTGATCTTCATGTTGACCTTTAGCATGCATCTTCAGGTTGTCATTCTCATCACTGGGACTTAACCTTATAAATACTCAATAAACATGTTAGTCCTATATTAACATAATGTCATTAATTACCAAAATATTTTTAGGGGCCTAGATGTTTTCAATCTCCTCCTTTTTGGTAATTGATGACAACCCAATCAATGTGTGAGAAATATAAGGTTTTGAATATACCACTTGTTGCAAAATGAGTTGTATATTCTTGTTGTGACTTAACAAAATAATTCTTGCAATGAGCTCAAAAGAGTTTTGAGAATTATTTGCTTGTTAAAGTCATTTTAAAGAAAGCTCCCCCTAAACATGTGCATATAAATGAGAAGTTATTTTTGCAAGCACATGTAGAGATTTTGAAAAAAAAAATTGGCGAAATTTCTTTTGCTTGTTGGAACTTGAGAGAATTGCAATTCTATAAATGATCAAGTGATAAATGTTGCAATTGATGAGAATAACATAACTGTAATATAAGTACCAAGTTCAACAAGATACCATTAAGACAAGAGAGCATAATATCATAACAAAGTTTAAACTTAGGCTATTACAAGCACACACAAGCACACAAGTTCCAAACATTAAACATACATGTTCAACATAGATTATATAATAGATACTAGCAGTCTAATAGCCCAATCTTCTTGACTCCCCCTTAATCTTTCTCCTTTTTTCTCCTAATTTCTCCCCCTTTGGCATCAAAATACCATAAAGTCATCAAGCAGCCGGATCCTGAGGAGGTGGAGGAGCTTGAGAGGTCGAAGCTTGGCGTGGAGGAGAGTTGAGGCGATGGCGACCAAAGTGCTATGGAGTCATGAGAGCTTGCTCAAGAGCAGACACACTATCTGATAAAGCAGCCAACCTATTGTTGGTTTCATATTGGAATTCTTGCTGAGAAGTTTTCATCTCTAAAATAGCTGAATAAATCTGAGCAAGAGAGACTTGTCATTCTTCTTGAGTAGCTGCCCTTGGAGCATCCTCCCTCTAAGCATCATCCATTTTCTCCCTTTGCTGAACCTGAGCACGAACATCTGCAAGGATAGGAGGACCCTCACGTGGTTTGTATGGCTTATGGGTAGATCCCAAGCCTCCACGATAATCAATCTTCCTGAGGATCAAAGCCATAATGTAAGGAGCATAGTTGATTCTCTTGACTCTATCATTCTTGGAGGAGGCGATTTCTCGAAGAATCACATTGATCACATCAAACTTCCTTTCATTCATAATATTATCTATTATGTTCCAGGCATGTCCTCTTATAGCATCAAAGTTTCCACTCTTAGGAAGAATGGTGTGATTTATGATCCTGTTGTCAAAACTAGGAATAGGTAGGAGACCACCCATCTTTCCTAGAGTAAATCTAACAGTTTGATCATAATACTGTGTCCAGGCTGCAAGCAATAGATCAGGTCTATTATTGATCTTCTCATAACTGCTTGACTCTGTCCTCAATGCAAGCTCAAATTCATGCATGTTGCAATCCAAGTACCTGGACCCTATCATCCACGCCAACTATGTCAAATCAGGGGATACATATAACGTGGCATAGAATTGCCTAATAATATCCTCATTGTAGTCATTCCTGAGAGCTACGAGGTCATGAATACCAGCTTGTTGAAAAAGCCGATATGTCACATCATACTTGTCCAAAGAATTAATATGTGGCCAACTCACCCACTTATGATCTGCAAAATTTTTGTGGGGACCATATAACTGTTCATAGACCAATTCCTGAAAATTAGTGTGGAACCTAGAATCTACAGATGATCCTGGAAACACAAATTGATTTCTATGACGTATTAAAGCGTACTCGTCTGCTGTGATTGTCCTTAAACCTATTTGTAGCTCCTTAGGTTCTCCCAGTTCTTCATCAGATTCAGTTTGTGCCTTAGTTTGTGTCTTAGAATCTGTTTCAGCCTGGGATGAGGTCTCCTCATTTTCTGAATCACTAGCTGCAGGACCTTTGCCTCTATCATGTATTTCTTTGCGTCGAACCTCTAGAATTTCTTCATTTGGATCATGAGCAGGAGCTGCCAGAGGCTGAGAAGAAGAGGATTGACCTCTTGGAGGGCTAACAGATTTGCGAGTAACAATCCTTGTCCTTGGCATCTTCAGACAGAAAGAATAGACAAAAGATCAAACAAGGTCGATTTGAAATTGAATGGAATGTTCTTTCAGATTTTTGTCAGGAAAATCGGTAATACCACAGATCAAGTGCTGGTAGTACCGGAATGTGGAAGTACCACCGTTATCTATCCGGTACGACCACACCGCGGTAGTTCCGCGCATGAGTAGCGGTAGTATTGCTTTCTCTGAACAAGATCTAGGGCACAAATTTTTTTGGATTTTTCGGTGTTTCTAATGGAGTGAATCCATGGAATAGATGCACAAGCATCATGAGACACCAAATTTGCCATTTTGCCCAAGAAAAATCGATTGAATCATCCATATTTCAATTAAACCTAATTTGAGACCTAGGGTTTGAACGCAAGGTTAAAGGAGAGGATTAAAACAGATTTTATCTTGAAAATCGAGGGAGATAAGCCCTAAGGTCGAAGGAGATCAACAGGATTCGCCAAAAACTCGAAAAGTTTGGAGAAAATCTTGAGAGGTTTTGAGAAGTTTTTGGTGGGAGAGAGAGATAAGCGAATGGGTACGGTAGAACCGCTCGGGTAGAGAAGGGGTAAAAACCGTGCGAGAGGCAGTTAATGCGATTTTTACAACTGAAGTAGTAGTACCGCAGGTTATACGTCGGTAGTACTGCGATCAAACTGCCGGTAGTTTCGAAATTCCTGGAACTTCAAGGATAGACTTAGGGTTTTGAGAATTATGCAAATGATCCTTAGTTTTGCACTCAAATAAATATCATTGAGGATCATTGTGCATTGAATAGACTAATGTCTATCTAAGGACATAATTTTTATAAACATAGAGTTTTTTTAGAAAAAATATTTGAAAATATCTTTCTTAAAAGCTTCAAATAATACCAAATGGAACAAAATGCATGAGGCACGTGTTCTACCAATATTTAAATAGTCTATGACATTTAATTCATTTCTCAATTTGCAAAAGCGGTCTTTATCTAATGGTTTGGTGAAAATATCCGCTAATTGATCTTCAGTCCGGATGTGGCTAATTTCAATATCTCCCTTGCTCACATGATCTCTCAAGAAATGGTGGTGAATATCTATATGCTTGGTTCTTGAGTGTTGGACTGGATTATTGGCTATTTTCACGGTACTATCATTATCACACAAAAGAGGCATTTTATCGAATTTAATTTTATAATCCATCATAGTTTGCCTCATCCATAGTAGTTGAGCACAACAACTTCTCGCGGAAACATATTCAGTTTCAGCGGTGGATAAAGCTACCGAGTTTTGTTTCTTGGATGACCATGATACTAAGGATCTTTCTAAGAATTGATAACTACCTGAGATGCTTTTTCTATCCACTTTGCAACCCGCATAATCGGAATCCGAATATCCAATTAAATCAAATTTAGCATCTTTGGGATACCAAGGGCCAATGCCACCAAATGGCTTTCCAATAGTGTTGCTTGAAAACGTGCATACATGCAAACACTAAACATAATATCGGGCCTAGATGCGGTAAAATAAAGCAAACTACCAATCATAGACCTATAGAGCTTTAAATCTACCGATTTACCTCCCTCATTAAGGTCAAGGTCAAGATGACTGTTAGTTGCCATAGAAGTCTTGATAGGTTTCGCATCTTCCATGCCAAACCTATTGATCAAATCTTTTACATACCTTGTTTGGCTTACGAATATTCCACCTTTGAGTTGCTTGATTTGAAGTCCAATGAAATAGCTAAGTTCTCCGATCATGGATATTTTAAATTCCCTAGACATCATATCACCAAACTCTTTACAAAAGTTTTGATTAGTAGACCAAAAAACGATATCATCAACATAAATTTGACAAACAAAGAAATCATTTTCTAAAACTTTAGTAAATAGAGTTAAATCAATTTTCCCATTTTGAATCATTTTAAAACTAGAAAATCTCTAAGGCGTTCCTACCATGCTCTAAGAGCTTGTTTAAGACCATAGAGCGTCTTGGAGAGTTTATAGACATGATTAGAATTCTTTGGATCTTTAAAACCAAGAGGTTGTTTAACAAAGACAAGTTCGGACATTTTTCCATTTAGAAAAACACTTTTAACATCCATTTGAAATAATTTAATATCAAAGCACGATGCAAAAGCAAGTAATATCCGAATTGACTCAAGTTTAGCTACAGGAGCAAAGGTTTCACCGAAATCCAAACTTTTGACTTGAGAAAACCCTTGAGCGACCAATCTCGATCACTTTGTTTCTTACAACCATTCCGCTTTCATCTTGCTTGTTCATATAGACCCATTTTGTACCAATCACGTTGTGTTCCTTGGGCCTATCCCCCAATATCAAAACTTTATTCCGGATGAAGTTATTGAGTTCTTCATGCATTGGATTCGCCCAATCTGAATCATTGAGTGCTTCTTCTACATGTTTTGGCTCAATAGAAGAGACAAAAGAGTAATGTTCAAAAAAAGAAGCGACACAAGATCGAGTTTGAACACCCTTACTTACATCACCCAATATTTGATCTATTGGATGATCTTTTGTAATTGCATTGTGAATTCTTGGTGATAAGTTGGATGGTTGATCATCTTCCTTGTTGTCATCTTCATCAATTTGACTTTGATTTGTTGTGGAAGAGGTAGGAGGTTCAACTTGAGTGGAAGATGATGGATCATTTGGATCGTCTTTAGGCTTGATATCGCCTATTTACATGTTCTCCATGGCTTTCCTTAAGACTCATCACCTACATCATCCAAATACTCCTGCTATTCTTGAAAACCATTAGTTTCATTAAATTGGACATCATGTTTTTCTTCAACTAAACCGGAGTTTTGATTGAAGACACGATAGGCTTTACTATTTGATGAATATCCAAGTAAGAAACCAACATCATATCGACTTGCAAACTTTGAAAGACGAACACCCTTTTTCAAAATATAACATTTGCAACCAAAGTCACGAAAATAAGAGATGTTCGGTTTTGTTCCAACAAGAAGTTCACAAGAAGTATTTTTCAAAAGACGATGCAAATAAAGATGATTTATGGCATGACAAGCAGTATTCATTGCTTTCGCCCAAAATCTATTGGAAGTAGTATATTCATCAAGCATTGTCCTAGCCATTTCAATTAATGTTCGATTTCTCCTTTCTACAACCCCATTTTGCTCCAAAGTCTAGGTTGTGGAAAGTTCGTGCTTTATTCCAAGTTCATCACAAAAATCTTCAACTTTAGTGTTTTTGAATTCAGAACCATTATCACTACGGATTTTCTTAATTTCGAAATCAAATTCATTTTGAGCCATTTTCGCAAAACTTTTGAAAATGCCGGAGGTTTCGGCTTTTTCATCTAGGAAGAATACCCATGTGTATCTATAGTAATCCTCCACAATGACTAAACAATAGCTATTACTCCTGATACTCTTATAGGTTGTTGGCCCAAATAAATCTATATGTTAGAGTTCTAATGGTCTAGAAGTTGACATGATACTCTTAGAATGATGAGAATTAGCGACTTGTTCACTAGCTAGACAAATACTACAAAGTCTATTTTTCTTAAACTTCACTTCTTTCAAGCCAACGACTAAATCATGTTTGAAAAGCTTTTTAAGTTGAATCATACCAACATGAGCTAGCATTCTATGCCAAAACCAACCCAAAGAGGTTTTTACAATTAAACAAGTTTTCAAGCATGATTCATTTGAAGAAAAATCAACCAAGTATAGATTTCTAAATCTAAATACTTTGAAAACTAAAGAAGCTGTTTAGCCTTGTAGCACAGCCAGAAGCCGTTTTCAGGAAAGCCACAGCCGTTCCAAACATGTTCTTTGTACGTGCTTTTCACTTCCAGAGCTGTGAAGACGGAAGAAGATTGTACACTGTAGCGTGCTTGGGAGCTGTACTGCCTAGATACACGAGATCGCGATCCCGCTTGCAGGAGTGTGTAGGCGATGGCGCTATGCGCTTGTTTGGGAATTGCTATATACTACCTGTGAATTGCTTGTCAATGCTAACTGTTCATGACGTGAAGTGAATTTCATGCTGAGTGAAAATGCACGAACCTCGATGGTAATTCCTGTACATAAACGTGCCTAGTTGCTGCACAACTGAACTTAAAACCTACGAAAGGATTGATTCAAATTATTTTGATTTTTGAATCAAAATCATACATATTGGCATTCCTGTTGCCTTGAGGACTGGTAGCATGTTATCTTTGCCAACAAAGATGTGTTACTAGTACTTCTTTCACAAAACAAACCTCCCTACCTAACTATCCTAGCTAACGGAAGCAAACTCTCTACCCCCACTGTCCGATCCCCCACCCCCTCGCGCCCTCGCCGATGGACGGCGGATGCAGGGTCGGCCCTCGCCGCTTAGGATTTATTTTCCTAGCTGTCTCTCCAGCCATTTTTGTTACTTCTGCATGCGCATTGTACTGTTTGAACTTTGAATAATGTGTTAGCATTAGGGTTAAGAAAACCGGTGGTAACCAACTGGTTCTCAGTAAAACCAGTGGTACCGAACTATCGGAGAAAACCGGTGGTAACCAACTGGTTCTCAGTAAAACCAGCGGGTACCGAACTAACGGGTGACTCTAAACAGGATATACCCCTCCAGCTGGTTCAATCCGCGCACCTTTTTTCTAGTTCAACTCCAAGTCTCCAATAGAAGCACGCATATTTTAGTGCCTTGTTCTTAACTTCCATTCACTAGATTTTGAAAAAAAAACTCAAATGTAAATTCACAACTCAAACTAGACTGGTTTTAGGGGACGATAATCGACCAAAAATTGGAATCGGCTATGTTCCAGTTTCCTCGAAACGGTTTTGCAAACCCTTAGCATCCATATGTTTGGTGAATAGGCCTTTGATGGTTAAAATAAGCCATTGTTGTACTCTGTTTTTGATATTACTAATGTTAACAGCCGGTGGAAAGCGTCGCTCCCAGCGTTATCTACGTCGGCAGGAAAATGGCAGTCGTCCGATCGTGCCCGCGCGCTCCTGTGCCCGTTCGTGTCTCTGTCTAAGCACTGGCCGTTTGATCGTCTAGTCTTGGGTCTTCGTGCCTCTGTCTCAGCGTTGGCCGTGCGACCTGTGCCCGTTCGTGTCTCCGTCCTGGCGTTGGCCGTTCGATCGTATGGTCTTGGGTCTTCGTGCCTTCGCCTCGGCGCTGGCCATGCGATGGTGTGGTCGTCAGTTTTTGCAATTGGCTCCACTTGCAACCTGCTGAGTCACCTGCCGTGTCCTCTCGACATCACATTCATCGCTACTATTGCTCGCACATGTTTACACTTGACCTCTCCGCCTATCTGCCCTTACGGTGAGAACTACCCTTTTGTTTCGCTACTGCTGGCCCGTTCATTCAATGGGTCCCGTTAGTGCTCCACTATAGATTTGTCTCATGCTTGCTTTGCGATAAACTCGTGCCCGATTCCCCTGCTCGAACCTGCTCCATCCAGAGCGTTGCTTTCGCTCTCTTGCCTTGCGTGGACTCAGTCTATGTTTGAGGCCCGCCGCTCAGTCTACGTTTGAAGCCCATCGATTCCCTTGCCCGTGCTTGCTCCAGGCGTCCGTGGACTCGATCTGCATTTAAGGCTTGTGTCTTCAGTGATTTTGTTGCTCGTTTGCTTGCGACTGCAGCTCAGCTGTGCGCCCAGAGCCATAGCGTGACTCACGTTGCTCATTAAAGAGCTCTGACCACCTTACTTCACCACTGTTTGCTCGCTGTTACGGTTGTTGTGCCTTTCTGCTTCCATCGTGCTTGGCTTTGTGCTTCTTTCTTTGTTGCGTCCGCTTTCTTGCGCTCCCCATTTGTCGTTTCAGCTTTCCCCCCACCACATGAGAGTAGTTATGAGTGAGGGATTTTGGCTTAAACTTGTGTGCTTGCATTCGCCGGTCATCATTGCAACTTTTTCTTTAGACAGATCGAATCTGTCTCTTGCAATGGATCTTCACTGAGGCTTGTGTTCGCCTTCAGTTCTTTTTTTGCCCGGTGTCAGATCACCTTCTTGCGATGGATTTTGGTTGAGGCTTGCTTGCGTTCACCATTACGTTGCTACGTTCATTTTTTTCCCAGTCCCAGATCGCCTTCGTGCGATGGATTTTGGTTGAAGCTTGCTTACGTTCGCCCTTTCGATGATGCCCTTTTCTTCTAGGTTAGCTCGCCTTCTTATGATGGATTTTGCCCGAATCTTGCGTTCGCGCGCTCAATGTTCGTCGATTCCCCTTTGGTTTTGGTTTTTCCTGGCATGCGCGCGCTTCATCCAAGCTACTGATCCAAGTTATCGTTCGCTACTTTTCTGTCTATCTTTTAGAATAGATTGCTTGCATCTAACATTTATGTGTTCTAATCGACTTTCATTTCTAACTATTTGCTTCACTACTGCCGCCCACGCAAGGTTATCGCCCTTTTGCTCGCTAGCATTTTGCCATTTTTGGGATGCCCCTTTTAGTCGCTAGCATTTTTGCGCTCTTGTGTTGCTTTCTCTAAATGCTTCTCTTCGCTTTGTCCTGGTTAGTTGCCATTCAATGTACCTGTTATTTTGTGCCTGTCTTGTGTTTTCCCCGATCCATTTTTATGGCCCTGTTAGGTCACTATTTCGCAGATTGAGTTTCCCTTTCTAATCTGCAATGCTATTGCGATTTCTCATTGCTTTCATCCGTCGTCTTTTGGATTTTTCCTTTTAAAAAAATTTCTTGCTGCTTGATTGGTAAGCTGTCGTCCTTGCTACCAACAACTATGTCCCTGACTGTGTGTTCGTCTTACCGTATATACTTGTTCCTTGTTCTCATCGTTTGCAGGTCCTTTTTTCCCCTATTACTCGGCTTGTGTCTGCTGCTGTGGTGTGCCTACCAGTTGACCGTCCAAACTCCTGTGAGGCAATCTCCAAGTTTGTTTCCTTTTCTCCTCTAATTATGTCCTTTACTATGTGTTCGTATTACCGTCTATAATTATTCCTTGTTCTCGTCATTTGTAGGTCCTTTTTCCCTGTCACTCGGCTCGTGTCTGCTGCTGTGGTGCGCTTGCCAGTTGGTCATCCAAACTCCTGTGAGGCAATCTCTAGGTTTGTTTCCTTTTCTCCTCCGTTGATCGCCTTTACCTACATACGTTTGTTAAAAATGCCTCCCTGTAGTTCTGTTTAATCGTTGCTATCTATATGATAGTTAACATATGCTGTTATCGATTAAAAAACTTACTGGGATACGTTTAGTATTTTGCACTTTCGCGCTTTGTCATGCCTCCTAGAACTCAGATTTACCCTTTCCTTTCTTCTTTTTTTGGCGTGAGGGACGCCAAAAAAAACCTTGCCCCGCAGGCCCATCCCTGTCCTATGCCATCTCGCCTATCTATTTGCTCACCTGACGTTCTGCCATAAAATCCTAATTTAGCTAGCTTACTTCACCTTCTCTTCTTATCAACCCTCCTATAGCTCAGCATTTACTCTTTCCTTTCTTCTTTTTCTGGTGTGTTAGGCGAGCCAAAAAAAAACTTGCTCAACAAGCCCATTTCTATCCTATATCATCTCGCTTCCCTATTTGTTCACCTGACGTTGTGCCATAGAATCCTAATTTAGGTAGCTTACTACATCTTCTCTTCTTAGTAGCCTGTATATTCCTTATGTTTTAGAACTTCAAAGCAAATGTCCGTTCTATTGCTTTCGTAGAATTCTAGATTACGTGTCATTCTTCTGCGCTTGTACTACCTATGTTTACCACTTTACAGCTTCTCAGCTTTTAATAAGGTGATTGCACGGAGAGGGAGACCACCGTGATGTTATGCAAGAGAAAAAGTAACCTCTTACTACGTTCATCCATTATATCTTATATTCCGTGTATTCATAAAATAATACACATCGCACTTTTACATTCTTCATTGTTAGGAGATGACTACTTTCCTGTTGTCGCCACTACTACTGCATTGAGAAACCGCGCTAAGCGTAGACTTATACTTGACAGACGACGATGTAAGTGCCTAAGTAAATGTATACTGTTTTGCTCTATAAATCCTTATGTGCATCGGTTCCTAATTCTATCTATTCCAGGGTTGTGCTTTCTAAGTGTAGTTCCTCCTCCTTCGTTTGCCCTTTTATCTCACTGCTTTCCTATCGCTTCTTTCTCGCTGTATCTTCAGCTCATGCTGTTGATCTTCTTTTACCTCCTCATTGGTCAAACTTTCTAGAGGAATACATCGACTCACTTAAAGGTGTGCCTGCACGCCGTTTTAACATTCTCCTTGGCACACTTGTGTACCCTTTTTAGACTCCTATATTGATCCACATTTTTTCTTGTTCATAGTTTCATACTTAGGATGATCATACTATGGTTCGCCAGAATATGAATGTACCAGTTGTCACGCTATTTTTTGGTTCAAAGAAAGAGTCTGTGGGCGATCATCTGTTAGAGAAAGACACATAGCTTAACCTTTGTTGCAAGGGTGGTAAAGTTAGAATCCCGCCTTTTATAAAACCGCCTGGTTTTTTTTAACTGAATTCATGCGTTTTGATGGTAGTCATCGGTCAAGATCGTTTATACGCAAAATCCGACAATATAACTATCTCTTTGCATTCACTTCATTGGGAGTTGCTATAGATCGGACATACATTGCGGGTCGTGGCCCTCCAGTCTTTAGGATTAATGGCCAGATACATCATCGTATAGGATCTTTGTTACCAGATCCAAATGAGCCTCCAAAGTTTGTCAATTGTATGTCTATGACACCGATAACGAGGCCACGAATAGAATCATTGCCTGAAATCCCGATGAACGTTCGGAAGGTGATCTCGACCCTGATATAGTAGCTGGACTTATAGATATGCTTGATGAACACAATCCTTTGGTCAAACAATTTAGGATTGCCAGAGATCGCTTGATTGGCTACGCAGATGAGCAAATAGCTATTCGAATAATCGCTCCTACCGATAGTGACGGTCCTCAGTACGATTTACCATCGGTTGATCAACTTGCAGCCTTAGTGGTCACCGACTTCTCATTAGAGACCCCATCGCGTGATATAGTTGTCTATGATAGATCAGTGGGTCTTCACCAGATTTCATCCTTGCATCCTTCTTTTATGTCTTTACAGTACCCTCTTCTATTTCCATACGGTGATGGTGGATTCTAGCTAGGCGTCCCATATAGTTCTATTGATCGTTCTATAGCAAACACTCGAAACAAAATGACTATGCAAGACTATTCTTGTTACTTTTGTCACTATAGAAGAAACAAATATAATCCATACTTATGTTGCGATTGCTTTCAGCCCAGATTAAGATCGATGCTCGCGCATGCATTGATGAGTGTAGTTTATCTTTCATTATGAGGTGTCAAGACCAGTTTAGATCAAAACATTTCTAAGGTATCACGGATGCTGTTAGTTCGGTCTGCATGGATGGAAATACTATAGGGAAAAAAACGTGTTACCTTCAAGCTTTACTGGTGGACACCATTATATGCAAGAAAATTATCAGGACACAATAGCAATTTATCGTGTTCAAGGCCCACTTGATCTTTTTACAACCTTTACGTACAATCCTAAATGGTCTGAAATAAATGAAGCCCTATTATTAGAGCCGGGTCAAAGGGCGCTTGACAGACCTGATATCGTTGTTAGACCTTACAACATGAAACTGAACGAGTATCTTATTGACGTAATAGAAGGGCGTGCCTTTGGTCCTGTTAAAGCAGGTTAGCATATCATCTCTTGGTGCCCTTTCTGTTGCCTTCCTTTGTCATTATATCCATTCCTTTCTTCCTATTACGCTCCACATATTTATCGAATTGTTGCTTCTGCAGTTCTACACACTATCGAGTTCCAAAAATGAGGTTTACCGCATGCCCATATTCTTGCATGGTTAGCAGGCGACCATAGGGAAGTTAGTCCGTCTCTTATTGATTCTTTTATAAGCACTGAATTTTCCGATCCCGTTTCAGATCCCTTGGGCCACGCTTTAGTTAATGAGTTCATGACGCATGGTCCATGTGGAATTCTTAATGAACGATGCGCTTGTATGTAGAATGGCGTGTGCTCGAAACATTACCCAAATAATTTCCAAAATGAAACGACAATCGATGCTAATGGCTTTCCTATTTATAGACGTTCTGACAACAGTCGATACATCATTAAGAACGGATGCCAACTTGACAATAGGTGGGTTGTGCCTTACAACATGCCCCTCCTTAAAAAATATCAAGCTCATACAAATGTTGAATGGTGCAACGAAAGAAAAGTTTTGAAATACTTATATAAGTATGTCACTAAAGGACCTGATCGATAAAAAATGTCCTTAAAAACGTTTAGACGATGACACAAATACTAGTGCTCCTTTAGTAGATGAGATAAAAAGAATATCTAGAGTGTCGCTACATATGCGAGCAAGACTCTCTTTGGAGGATATATGGTTATAACATACATACCAAAATTCCTGGAATAGAGCGCTTCACAGTTCATATGCCAAACATGAACTTTGTACAATTCCGTTCAAACTCAAATCTAGCAAACGTTGTGTCTAATGATTTTCTATAAAAAAAATGCTCTCGGAATGGTTTACAGCTAATCAAACACATCCACATGCTCGGTCATTGACTTATTGTGAGTTCCCAACTGAGTGGTCTTGGGACACCAATTCTAGATCATGGGCACGACGAAAAAGAGGTCGTAAAATAGGAAGAATTTATTACGTCCATCCTTCAAGAGGTGAACTATACTATCTAAGAATGCTTCTCATGGTTGTTCGAGGTGCCACATGCTACGCCGATGTCAAGACATATAACAGCAATATTCTAGACACCTTTAAACAAGCATGTTCTGTGCGAGGATTGCTAGGCGATGACAACGAATGGTACCATGCATTTGTTGAGGCTATATTGCTTTGCCAGCAGCCAACAACTTAGACAACTCTTTGTCACTATTCTTATCTTCTGCGATGTTAGAGATGAGAAGAAGTTCTTTGATAGATACTAGATTGAGCTTGCGAACGATTTCCAGTACCGCACTAGGATTGCATTATAGAGTCCAAACTATATAATGCCTCTCACAGTCCTTCAAAATATGTTTCTCAAAGAACTTGAGATAACTTTCGCTAGACATGGAAAAACATAGGTAGCTATAATCTATCGAATAGAACATTACTGCAGGAAGAATTCCAGAAAACATACTTCTTTACAAAGAGCAATCTTATGATATGTTTAGCCTTGCACATGAAGCACCTTCTTTAATTGCTCAACTTAATAGCGATCAGACAGCTGGCTATGCATCCATTGTAAACTCTGTCCATAGTGCTTTGCCAGCTTTTTTTTCATATCTGGATAAGGTGGAACCGGTGAAACTGTCCTCTAGAACACCATTATAGTAGCTTTAAGAGATGAAAAAAAATCATTCTCGCTGTTGCGTCTTCAGGTGTTGCATCGCTCCTCTTGCCCGGAGGAAGGACTGCTCATTCACGCTTCAAGATACCTCTAGAAGTCAACAAAAACACTCTTTGTGATATCAAACGAGGTACAATGTTTGCCGATCTTATTACACAGACTTCTTTAGTTATTTGGGACGAAGCTTTAATGACACACAGAAAATGTTTTGAGGCTTTAGATAGAACTTTCTGTGATCTTTTGTCGATCAGCGACCCCTATATTGCATCTATACCCTTTGGTGGTAAGGTAGTGGTAGTAGTATTAGGAGGTGATCTCAGACAAATATTACCTGTTATTGAGGCAGGGACTCGATCACATATTATAGATGTTGCGATAGTAAATTTGCCGCTTTGGCGCTTTGTAAAAGTTTTACACCTAACGATAACATGCGTCTTACTAATCATTCGAAACAGATAGAACATCAACACGCCGTATCGGTGTTCAGTAAATGGCTTCTAGACCTTGGGGATGGAAAGTTGCCAGCTACTGCTCATGAAGGTGGATATGACAACACCTGGATTGAAATTCCAGCAGACCTTCTTATTCGAACCCTAGATAACAAGATAGACACACTTATTTATGCTATCTACAAAGATTTTCAAGAAAACTATCAAGAACCTTCTTATTTACGGAACCGAGCTATTCTAACACCTACAAATGAGGTAGTTGATGAGATTAATTCTCGTGTTCTTTCTATGACTCCTGGTATTACTACCGAGTATTTAAGTTGTGATTCGATAGCTACCTCCACTGATACAGTGAGCGACGCACACATGTTATACCCAATTGAGTTCCTTAATACAATATGTATTAACAATTTTTCCCATCATAGATTGGTTCTTAAGATTGGTTCTCCTAGTATGCTTCTTAGAAACCTTAGTCAATCTAATGTCCTATGTAACGGTACCCGATTGATCATACGTCATCTTTCACAACATGTTATTGATGCTTCCATTATCATTGGTTCACATGCTAAGGACATTGTATACATTCCTAGAATAATTCTTACGAATCAAGATCCAAAGTGGTCTTTCGTACTTCAACGTTGTCAATTCCCGATTTGCCTTTTTTACGCAATGACCATCAACAAAAGCCAGGGTCAAACTCTATCTCCGGTCGATGTGTACCTAAGAAAACATGTTTTCGCACATGGACAACTATATGTTGCTGCCTCATGTGCCTCATCTAGAGGTTCATTAAGGATTTTAATTGAAAATGATGATGGAACTTGTGGTTCACACACTAGACATATCATTTTCATAAAAATCTTCTGCTCGCTGCTATATGTACAATGTGGTTACTTTTATTATGGTGTTCCAGTCATACATACACATCTCCACATAGTACCAGTAGTGCAATAGACCATTGCACACCTTGCTCAACCCACCTCTTTTATCAACGTAGCAACATATCATAATGCCATATCTTACATTTCTACACTAGCAAGAATTCTTCATATAATTACAAAAAAAACTTTCTTTAGCTTGATTCAATATAAAAACATCCCTACGTAAAAACTTTTTCTGCCACATCTCTTTTATGTATCTATGTATATAGCCCACTACTATTTATTTGGTTCCACCATTTTCAGTTTATACTACAACCATTCCTTTGCGCTACCTTTCCTGCTTGCCTTTAGGTACCTCATCCTCTATTCGATGTAGCTTATATACTGTAACATCCCAAAAATTGGATTTTCAAAAATCTTTTGAGTAGTTTAGGTCCAGAATTGCATTTTTGGGTCCCGACATATTCCTACATCTGTCTCTATCACTAAATCTGATTGCAGTAATACGATACATCAAGACCTTCACTTCGACCTAATCTTTACATAAGCCTCTTCAAATCTACAGATGGCGTATACTCTACTTTCTAAGATGAATCCAAACAGCCGTCAGTGCATTATCTGTGTTAGGATTTCTCGTCACTGCCACTACCGCAGATGGACTGATACGGGCCCAGTCAATCATACTAACTTAATCCTTCTTGATGAGCAGGTACCCTTCAACTTAACTCATTACATTCATACATATCTTTTAGATTGTTTACTAAATTCAACACAACTCACTCTTTTCTGCTGATTTGCCAAAAGTTATCATCATGTAGGGAAACCATATGTACATCGAAATAAGTATTGATAATGTTAGCCGATTTGAACCTCTACTGTAAGAAGGCAGAGTCTATGAGCTAAAAAAAATTATTGTTGGTCCTGCTAAGACTTCATTCAAGCTTGTTAGAGCTCCTTTCATAATCTGGTTCACAAGACACGGTGGTTGAAGAAAAATTCGATGTATCCAAGAGTTTCCCAATGTGGGCGTATGATCTTGTTCCGTTTACACAGATTCCTAGCCCTACTAGCGCACTTGAATACTTTGTTGATCAATGCTGTCACTCTTAGGACACCATTTCACTACCGTTTTCTTTATGTGCCAGACCATGTCCTGCTATTTAATCTTACATCTTGCTATGTTATCTACTATACAATAGATGTTATAGGAGTTATCTCTTCGATATCTAGCATGGAACATATCCAGACTACATCATGAGCAACGCCTTCACTAAAAATGACGATCTTTCTTCGTGATGAAAGGTTTATACAAACTTATTCATATAGTTAATTGCTCTTTCTCTATCTCAAACCAGAGCTATCTCTAGAAATCACAGATTCTTCCTTTCATTCTGAGTTCAGTGATTGTCAGACTAGGCTAGATATGTGGGGTGAATGCGCCACACAAGTTGACAGTCAGATCGTACAGGCAATCGGTGAGAAAGAACCTGTTGTCGCGATTTTTGTCGGAACTCTACCAAAAACATTCAAAGGTAATGCTATCATCCCACAGCTAATCTCAGTACAGATCTCCATGTTTAGCTTACTACTGCTGCATTCTTATTCATATGCTTCGTGTTTCATTCGTTGTATATATAGGTCAAACAAGCCTAAGCGGAAGCTCGGAATGTAGGTGGTATATAAACGATGACATACCCGAAATAAATGCATTACGTGCAAGGTACATTCCTTAATCTATTAATTGATGCCACACTTGTTCCACGTTCCTATTAACTCTGTTACTATCAATACTTACAATCATCTTCGACAACTCTACTCATAGCATGCATCAAAATTTCATTCCTCTAAGAGTCGACATACCTTCTGCGCAAGACATTTCAATATAAAAAAACAGACGCTTATTGAACAAAAAATTGTTAGAGAACTTCTTGACCTTGACCTGTTTGACAATGACGTTAGTTATTCTTATTTTCTGCTATTGATACTCACCATCTGCTTCCATACAACACAGCTATAGAATCACTGACATCTTCTTGCTATCTCATGGGGTGTGTATTTTACATGTATTGTCACAATCACACACTTAACACCGGCCCAACGATGGTGGTTTTCTTCGTGTTAACTCTGCCATAAAACATCAATACTAGATGGATCGTTTTATAAATGCTCAGATGCAAACTATACTTCTAAAGATGCAGAACCTAAGTAAACTTCAGTTTTTTCTAGTAAGCATTTAATATATGCCTGTTTAGTTATCGTTATAGCAAGCTTCTTACTAACATACAAACATACTACGCCAGGTACCACATCTCTTTAATAGTCTCACATGGAACTGATGAAGAAGAATTGGTTCTATTTGGAAGGATCGGTCAACAGATCACACACAAACCAATCCTTAGCTTACTTCGTGCAGAAAGACCTATGCATGAACCTTTACATGTGCTGGTCGTTGCCGCTCGTGCAAGAGCTGACATACCAAGCGAAATTGTTGCAATTGTCTCACAAAAATACTGTTTTGTCGTGTCAGTTACTAAAAAGAGTTTCTTACATCGTTAGTTTACTCTGTGCAGAAAGACCTATGCATGAACCTTTACAAGCGGACTGTCCTTTGGCAAACAGCTGCATTCTTCCCTTTTTCAGACTACCTCCATATCCTCACAAACAAAATACATCAGAGATAGATCTCTACCTTATCAAGATGTCATGCTAATCCGTTCCAAGCTACAGACATCATCTCAGAGCAATAAAGACACACTGACACCTGCATTACTAATGCATCATCCACATCACACATCAATCTTAGAGGTAACACACATCCTACTATGTTTATAATATGCTCTTAAACTGCTCCTGAGTTTTAAAAATAGTAGCTTCATTCATATTTATTAGACGAGCTATATTATCCCCTTAAAAATGCCCCTATATACTCTCATTGCATATATTATACACATCAAAATCTTTAGCTTTCTCTTTATTTCATTTACATTCCTACTGTCTCTATCATATAATCTACATTTAAATATTTATAGTTGCCATTAATTTCTAATGAAATCGCTTCTGCATCTGCAAGAAACAACTATGTCTTTATCTCCACCACGATGATGTGATCAACTATGCAGTAATAAATTCCTCCTTGCTGTTAATGCTTACTTAACACGTCGTGCCTATACGCATCTATTTATACGGTTTGTTTCGGTTATCAACATTTCAAGTGATATAGCTATTAGTGCTTCTACCATTCTGACATATGTTTTTTTAATTTGCTGCACAGCACAACCATCCAGCACCGCTCTGTCATCTAATACTACTTATCTACTCTTCCATACTTTACCATCACTACCTGATTTTCAGTACTTTGTGCTGCTAACACCTAATATGTTCCCCCCTATTTATATACTTTCTTTATCATAAATAATTTGCTCTCCAACGCCATACCAGCTCCGTGCTGATCATCCATAGACTACACCAATCTCAGCTGAAAAACATAAACCTACATCATGTGCTTCATCAAGGTATTTACTATCTAATCTACCATCTTATATCTATCACTGTGGATGGAATGTTTTTAACGACACTCTTTTTGTCTCACTGCCACTGTTACTATATATTGTTCAATGCAGCCCAGAGAATGTTCCTCTATTACACTCTGTTCGCAGAACCTTATTCCCTGATCACACATCCGCGAAGCATACCATGGGCACAGAGGTGTGCATAGAAGTTTTACATGAAAGACCCAATTCAAAATACATACTACCCAAAGCAACAACATTTGCAAAACTAACCATAGTTTCTATGATTCCTACTGTTCTTACTGCAACATACCATCTATTTATAGACATACCTTAATAAACTCCTTTACTTCGCTTTCGTGATTTCTTAGAACAATACCTATTTTGCTTCTACCATTCCTCATCTTACCGCCTAATTTTTTCCCCTGTATGGTACCTCACCATCGACTAATTTTCCTCCTAAGAAAAACATTTTTGCTGTCTCTTCCAGCAAAGAAATTTTTTTTTTGTATCTTACACTTATACAAGATTCAACTTCACAACTGTCACCATCTTTTATATACCATCTTTGATACATCAGTCTATTGTTATTTTCTCCTCCCTAACAACTACTCTCGCAGATCTCCTATCCAGAACAATAGATTCAAGAGTCGAATCCTAAGAGCCCTGTCATGCCAACTAAAGAACCTCCACATAACCTTCAAGCTAAGAGGTATATTTTTTTAGTAAATTATGTTACATCCATTAACACATATTCCAACGATTAATTCATTTTCTTTCCTACAACATAACACTGCAACTACGCTTACTAAACCGATATGCATCACCACCTTGCCATTGTACGCTTGATCCACCCGCTAAAAAAACAAGGCCGCCCACAACGTCTGCCGAATTGTACCAACACTCTGTAAGAAATAGCGCTGTCTCAGGTATATCACCCTACCTCCTTCCAATAAAAAATGAATAAATAATCTATTTTACCTTCTCTTTTGAACTAGCTGCCTATTTTATTCCATTCATACATGCATCTTTCGCACCAATCGGCGCAGTCGCTGCTTCTACAGAGACAACGACCAATTTTTGTATTGATAGTTCATTAGTACTGTTTTCAACTACTATATAGTACCTCAATAATTTTGATGCTCCTGTTAGTGCTTTAGAAACTTGTTATGTAAATATTCCAATCTCAGTTACGATCAACAGCTTAATCCTTGCGCTTTATATCATAACCTAAACATATCTGCTATGTTAACTGCTTACGATATTACTTCCGGTTGTATGTTTGCTCCGATTTATACATATCGTTCATCCTTTTACAACATATTTTTCTTCACCAAACACTACTCTAATTACAGCTCTATTCGCCAATGCTCCAGAGTTTTGCTTGTCGTTCGCATGTCGTCGCTACTCAATAACTTCCATTCCATATCACCTTTAGCGCATGTTAAAAACTACGCTAGCGTGCTGTGCAAACATAGCACAAAAAAACTGATACTAATTTCCTTTTGGAACCCTAGATGTATAGAATCCACGGTAAAAACAAATTCACTACATCTATTTACTTTAAAAATGTTGGAACAGCTCCAGGAGACTCCGCTCAGCGAAATCGATCGAAGACGAAGCACACACTTACGCAACTAGAAACAAGAAACTCGCGTATGTACTGGAGAAAATCACGAAACTTTTGGTGTTGCACAAAGCAGCTTTTCGATTGCTTTTTTCTTATCACGCTTACATTGCTTGCTCACAAAACTCTAGGTTCACTTGTTTACATGAGTACTAGTTCATATAGTGAAACCAAACTGACTCTCGTATGCATACGACAACCGATTCGGATGCCAAAACAGTAATACAACTCGGACTCGGACTTCAACCAGAAAACAGAAATGAAAACTTCTAAACAAAGATTATTTCCAACATTCCCCCTAATCTTTGTACACTTACTTATATTTCATGTGATGCCGGTTGGACTCGACTTCAACATGGCTCCCACACATTCGGACGAAGACAGTGGCACAACTTGAACACGTCTTGGACACTGCCAGTTGGACTAGACTTCAACTTGGCTCACACTTACTTGTCCGGAGACGGTGACACAACTCGAACACGTCTTGGACTCTTACTCATTGAGGCAGTCGATCTCAACTACGACTTACCCAACTTGTACTCAACTCAGGATGATGAACACATCTCCTCAACATCCCGGACTCGACTCGGGATGGCGAACACATCTTCTCAACGTCCCTCGCCTTTCGATGATCGGCACCAAGATGAATCGTCTTCAACGCCTTCCAACAGCTTTGGCTGTCTCCTTTTCGGCCAGTAGAAAGGTGTCGACGTTGCCTCGTCACCGGTGACACCACTCCCCGGAGAACGCAACATAATCTTGGGCACAAATCAAAAAAAAAAAACTCAGGCTCATCCTCGTCACGGAGCCACATGCACCGTATAGTGTAGCGGTCTCGCCGCCTCGCCACGCCCCGCCGTATATGCCACCCCGGGAGTCGAGATCACCCCTCCTGGGGCAGCAGCTAGGGTATCGAACTTGAAGCTCTGATACCAATTATTGGAACAGCTCCAGAAGACTCCGCTCAGCAAAATCGATCAAAGACGAAGCACACACTTACGCAACTAGAAACAAGAAACTCACGTATGTACTGGAGAAAATCACGAAACTTCTGGTGCTGCACAAAGCAGCTTTTCTATTGCTTTTTTTCTTATCACGCTTACATTGCTTGCTCACAAGACTCCAGGTTCACTTGTTTACATGGCCTGGTACTAGTTTATGTAGTCAAACCAAACCGACTCACGTATGCATATAGCAACCGATTCGGATGCCAAAATAGTAATACAACTCGGACTCGGACTTCAACCGGAAAACAGAAACAAAACTTCTAAACAAAGATTATTTCCAACAACAAAAAAAATTTATGCAGACCAGTACACGCGCCTAAAAAATATTGCTTGCAAACTTCCGCGCCGATCGGCCCATCCATTGCAAAAGCATGCTGTGTGATTCTTTTTTTTTTTAAAAAAAAGAAAGCATGCCTATCTGACTAGTACCTACTTCGATTGCTAGCTGAGAAAACTTGGCTATGGTCCCAATAAATCAAGCTAAAATTTAGCACAGTTATAACTTAGATAAAGATAAAATTAGGTAAATTGAACGTTGTTTGAATTACGAACAGACTAAATTTTAGCGTTATCAAACTTTTGGTGAGTGATTTCCTCACCCATAAATTGCCCGCGTGTGACATTGGATTACATTGGTATTACCAAATATTGATAGCAAACTAAACGATAGCCAATTTTCATTGACATTACCAAAAAATGGTTTGGTTCACATTGGTAACAAACCAAACAAGTCCGGAAGCTCAAAGGGGTTGTTTGGTTTATGGCCCTAATGAACCAAGCCAAAAACTTAGACAAAACTAAAATTTTGCACAATGAACATTATTTGGATTACGGCTAAGCCAAATTTTAGCGTTACCAAAATTTTGGTGAGCGATTTTCTCACCCTCGTATTACCCATGTGTGACATTGGATTTCGTTGGCTTTACCAAATTTTTGTTGGCATTACCAAATATTAGTAGTAAACCAAACGAGAGGCAATTTTCATTGGCGTTACCGAAATTTGGTTTGATTCATGTTGATAACAAACGAACCAGACACAACACAGTGACTTAAAAAAAATGAACCAGTCACAACACAGTGACTTAAAACTACTTACGTCCAATGACTAGTATTTGTTCTTTGAAAGCAACGACTCCCTCCGTTCCTAGTTTTGTTTCACATTACAAGTCATCATGTCTTTCAAGATAAACTATCACCGTATTTCTCCGTAGTTAGGGCTAATATAATTCATTTAACTGTAATATTGTGCTCATAAACATCTTACAAACGATCTATGTTAGCTCATTTTATTACTCATCCGAATTCTTGTGCAAACAGGTCGTACCGCTTTATCATACACGAAATGGAGGGAATACTAGTGAGAGATTGCACGAGTATCATGTATTACATGGTCTTTATCTTGCACTATATAGATGAAATAGGTTGGACATGCTATGAACTTTTTTATTATTTAATATATTTTAAAAAAATATTTTGAAGATAGTCTCTCCATAACTTTCACTATATAGATGAAATAGTTGGACATGCTATGAACTTTTTCTATTTAATCTATTTTTTAAAAATATTTTGAAGATAATCTTTTATAACTTTATTTCCAATCCTTTTGATCACGTCACAATGCATGTCGTGACAAAACCACGTTGTTACGTCAAAGACATCGGCGTGGCAAACGAGTGTTGTTATGTTACTCCTCTTAACGTAACAGGACTTAGCCCAAAAAACGGACGTGTGTTGGCTCAGAGGGTTATCATGGCAGATTTGGTCACGCCGCGGTCGGTGGTGTGACAACACAGTTTGATCACGCTACGGGTCATGGCGTGACCAAAGTGGCCGGGTTAGAATCGAAAATAAAGTTAGAGAAATATTAACTTTAAAATATATTTTTTAAAATGGATTAAAAATATAAAAAGCTCACATGCTATGGGCATAAACTAATCTTTCTTTATCTCTTGTCACGAACATGATGAGCGATAGCAGATTTTATGAAACTCATCGTCAATTTCTTCGAAAAAATCAGTCAGGCTAAGTGGCACGTGGTTGGCCCTAGAAGCATGGCCAGGCTCTTGGCACCAATAATGAAGCTTGCCTTGCTCATGTAGCTTACTCTTTTTTCAAGGGGAGCTATTAATTGACTGCATTGCTCGCGTGCAACTATTAATTGACTGCATTGCTCGTGTGCAACTATTAATTGACTGCATTGCTCGCATGCTCAGTAGTACTACTAACACTAAACCGGGCCCTAGCCAAAAGATTCCTAGCTGTTCTGCAGTAATGCCTCTTTGCTGTGGGTCACTTCAGCAAAACTATGCAGCCCTCTTCAACTTATCAAATATACAAAGCTAACTGGTTGGTAGTTCCATCAGTCCAACATTAGACCTACTAATTCACATACCGGATGAGTTATTACTGACGTTACTAATATATATTGATGGGATTGATCAATGAATCGATCAACATCTCTATTATTATCTACAAAGAATTGGATTTGGTTAGAGTGTTTTATTTTCTGTTATTACATGTTTGACTGAGGAGCGACTAGAAGGGGTTGAATAGGCATCATACAAGCAACCGTCTTTTTTTTAAAATCTTTTGTCTTGAGAAGTTCGAAGATCTTTCACTCCAATAGCTATAAGGGGAGCTACGAAGACAAGAGTCTAAACACTCACAATAAAATTCTGTGAAAAAAATGAGCAAAATGAGCTAATACTTGCTTATGCGGTCTGACCTCCAACTAGTAGGCAGCCTGACTGGCCTTGGTCAGTCTGACTTCTCTATCAGAACATAACTGAAAATCAACACGATTTCAAAACCACAAATCAATGTAAATTTTAATTCATGGCTCCAAACTACTTGAAACTTTGTATATACCTTGCCTAATATATTATGAACCTAATCCATGAAAAGATCGAATCAATTTTTTTTCAAAGCTTTGACCTATTTCGATCCGAAAGCAAGTTACACCAAAATTGAACCAAATACAAAAAAACGATAATTGTGGGGAGCTCGTGGATGGAATCAAGCCAAAGATGGCTAAGGATGTTTTCCCACATATCCTAGCATCCTCTATCAAGAACAAAACCACCAAAATCATCAATTCTTCAACCAAAACCAGTCAAACTCTAGAACTTGTAAAGAACAATTGCCTAGATGGATGAGATCTAGTCTCCAAGAGGCATCTCCATCACTTACACACCCTTGGCATCAAGCAAGATCAAGAGAGGAGAAAGACACACCAAAACCCAAGCCAAATCACAAAAGCAACACTAAGCCATTAGTAAAACCCACAAACCCAACAACATAACAGGTTTTTCAACTCAACACACATATCAAATTGTCGACTTCATCCTTGGCTCCAATAGCCCAAATCCATCATGCCTTGCCTTCCACAGATCATGTTCGACCTAATCCACTTAGGCCACCGCCGTGGTTTCACACACCACCATTTTTCTGGTATTGGACAATTTACCAAAATACCCCTCTACTGACCTTTCTCGAATCTTTCACATCGAAGCGTCGCCCATGCTTCGCCATCACCCATGTGGCCCTAATGACTTCCCCGCCAAGCCTCTCACGCGTCCGGATCCCACCGAACCATCCTCGCTTGCAAACGGACCCAAATCACATGGTGCACTACATGTCTTATCATGTACCATGACCGCACCTGACATTCCTGACCATTATGGAACTCAGCTCCTCCCTGAGCTTAGTCCCGGTCCACCTTGTCGTTGCCCGTCATGTCCACCACTCTACAAGCCCAGTCATATTTTCGGTGGCACCTTGATCATTCTGGACCTAAGCCCCCAAGCTTAGTTTTGATCCCTTTGAAATATCCTGAAACACTTTAGAGTAGTTAATTGAAGAAAGAGAGAAATAAAGGTCTTTAGTGGGGTTTTACGCAAAAGGGAAAAACCTAGGCCATGGGCTTCCAGCCCACGACATGCACTTTGGCACAAGGTGGGTCAACGCCATCAAGGGAGTGAGGGAGGCCCAAACCCTAGCCACCCCTGCCTTTTTCCCCCTGTGCGCCGCCTGCTCCCTCCCATGTGTGCACCGTGCCTTCCTGCTGCCTTGCCGCTACTCCGCTGCCCTCCTGCTATTGTTATGTTGATGGCTTGCAGTGTTTTCCACGTGAATGCTTGCTAGTGCTTGCTCGATGCTGCTATTAGCTAACTTTGCATGCATGCATGCAGCCGCTGCTTGCATGTAGCTCCGCTGGACTACGATTGCTATTGCTGATGCTTGTACTGCCGAGGTAAGGGGAAAAGCAAGAGTTTCGCCAGCAAGAAGAAGGAAGGAAGGAAGGAAGGAAGGAAGGAGAAGAAGGGAAGGAAGGAAAAGATGATGATTTTCGTGGGTTCTCGTGTTCTTTCGTGTTCATCGAGAGTAAACCCTGTTAATCCCTAGGATTTACCTTGGATTAGTCGCTGTTAAGTTCGTAGATCGTTTTTCTTAGGGAGAGATTAATTTTCAACATGCCCTAGTTCATCGAGGTTAGGCACAGAACCTTGCAGGGGTGATTCGAGGTATTTAGGCTCGGATTCAGGGGTTAGTACAATTATATAAAAGTTATATAATCACGTTATCTTTCCAAGAAGGTGTTGATCATTAGATTCGGAGTAGAGAACAAAACGTTATGGCCTCGGGAAGGTTGTTGTCCAAAATTTGGACGTAGCTAGCAAACGTCGTGTAGGTGGGTCGGTTTCATCTAGTAGATAGCAAAATTAAAATATGGTGATAAATTAAATAAGTTAGAAAATTATGAGTAGTTTCCAGAACGGGAATCATTCATATATTTTCACGTTTTATAATTAAATATATAAAATTATGAAGCAGACTATCCTGATAGATTCTAGGACGGTCATTGGGAAAGGAAACGGGGAAGAAAACTGTAGAATCAGAAGTTTATCATAACTAGAAAATTGTAAACTTTTTTTTGTGGGGATTCCAAAAAGTCTTGGTTGGTTGAATTTGGAGTTTGTATAAATAAGTTGGAGAGTTTTTACTGCTGGGACAGTGGGAAATGAGTCCGGTAGTTTTGGGTTAATTGGGTCGGTTTGGCGTAGACATGCGATGACGATAAGTGTAAAGTATGAGTGCTATGATGTTGTGATTTTAAGATGTGTCTTGCAATGTTTGTCCAGAGAGTGCGGCTTCTAGTGCCTTGCTGTCACTTTGCTATCCAGCTACAAGGGGATAAAGAGGCAAGTGCATGGTAGACAGTGATCGATGATGGATTGCTGTATTCTTTATCACTCATTACCATTATATTGTTTATGCTTTCATCTTATTTAATTGCAAATAATATGAATGGTCATGATATTAATTGAATTGTTGAATCCAAGAATATTGGATGATGGTATTATTGACGAACTTATGTTAAATTGAGTATTCATAAGCATCATTGCATGAAGAGAAGGTGATCATGGTGATCACACATCTACCTTGTTGGTAGAGACTCCATGGGAGTGGAGGAGGTCCCCAATCCTTTTGAGGACTGGCTTGAGAGTGAACATTTTCGCGAGTGTTTGCTCACACTATACCTGTAAACACGAAGAAAAGTGCATGTGGACATGTAGTATACAAACACCTTACATTCAATGAAAAGATAAATTGAGACTTGAGTATGAGAAGAAAGATGAGTAGATAGTGATGTCGATGATGATATTGTATATGGTTGAATTGATCATTGTTCATTGCTTATTATTATGCTTGCTGGGTCGTGGACACACTCTTGCTCTATTGTTGTTTTTAAGTAACCGTTGACGGCGTTTTATTTGGGAAGGGCTAGTGCACTTGGAACCAAATCATACGTTCAAATACTTGAAACATTGCCCATAAGACACTTTATTAACATGATGGTTTATAATTAGGATTTGATAATATTACTTTGCCTTAGTTGATAGGTTGGAGTTGATTATTCATTCAATAGTCTTGATTCAATTGGTTTTGCATTGATCTTGATTCATTATCTTGCCATGCTTCTTAGGAATTAATTATCTATGATTGACATATCATTATGCTTATGCTAATGTGATCCGTGGACGGGTTTTATCTGTGTGATGCTTGCTATAATTTAGTGATAAATGTTGTTAAAATTGATAGTTAGTGTAGTTTAGTGGCATTCCGGGCTTCGTATTGGATCGGGGTGTTACACCCTTGACCGCTTTGGACCTAATCTCTCCTAGCTTAGTGCTAGTCACGTCCGTCTTACCATGACGTAGCTCCGGAGTCCTACAAACATCACCGACAACCAAACCGTCACGTAGCACCGCACGACACACAAAATCATCAACTGACACAATTGATGAATGAAGAACACATACCTTCAAAGCTTCACTCCTAGAAGCATCACCAAACCACATAGCCATCACACAGCCCATAATGCACCAAGTGTACCATTTTACCTCAAAGGTTTTTGCTCAAACTTTATCTTCCATGGTTCTTGTCTATCTTGCACCTTGCTTGAGTCCAACCATCTCATCTGGTATCCATGACCGTTTTGGACCTTGGTTCTCCTAACCAAGTCCCGGTCCTCCTCGTTGTTGACCATAGTTGACTCCAAATCATCTGCACAACAATAGAACAAGAAATCGATTTTGGATACAAGTTCTTTGTAACTTGACCCATGTTAGCCAAAAAATGCATCATGCAACACATATGCAACATTTCCATGGCCTTCGACCAATTTTCAAATTTCACTTCAAGACCACAGCTCACTGCGCCCTGAAACGCCACAACCAGTCTGATCGTAGTCACCATGGCGGCCAGACCACCAACCATCAGTCGACCTAAACGCGCCCACCGGTAACATGACACCAGTCTGACCGCCAACGGTCTAACCACCATGATGTGGCTGGTTTAACCGCTTCATTTCACCAGAAAACACCCTCTTTAGACTTTTCAGTAAAACTCTATCTAGTTTCAGGACCAATTTCTATTTTCAATGATACATAGTGCAAACACATCTCTGAACAAGTCTACACAAGTATTTAGTGTCAATTTTCCAAAAGCTCCTTGGGCCGATCCAACCACTGCAAGGTGGTCAAACCGATTGCACATTGACAGCAACTCTAAGATTACAAACGATCGAAGCCAAACTTAAACTTTCAATTACTCATCAGAGGACTATGGGGTAACCTCCACGTGGTTTCACTGAACCAATAAGAGATACGAAATTAGCCAATGTTTGCAGACATTTATATATTGCAGAAACGATCGACGTGGGCCAAACAAGCACCTGATAACGTCAGAACTCACAAGCGTACTCTATTTTCTACTTGATAAGGAGGCCAGCAGGGCCATGTCTTCGGTCATACATAGTACATCAGAACACTGCAGGAGAATGTACGATAGGAATTAATCAGTACATAACACTGGCAAGCCCTCAGACGAATGGACACATCAGTCATGCGATCAAATCCTGTAGAGAAAATTTGACTTTTTTTCCTTCTTTCATTTCGTTTTTGTCTGACAGTCGCGTGTCGTTATATGCAGATCTGCGAGTGTCTTGTTTATGCGGTGTTGGACAGCTTTATTCATGCTCCCTCCGTTCTGTTATTACAGGATTTTGCACTATAACCAAAACATATAGAAAAGATCATAGTATATTCCTTGATTAGCTTACTTATTATTCTCGAGAAAATAAATTGGAGGGGTATGCAAAGAAAATTATGGTAAAAAATGTCTCGAAATAGTAGGATGATATGTATTTAGGAACAAAAGTTAAAATGCACAACAGCATGTATTTGGGAATGGAGGGGGTATACAATCTTTCTGGCCGTTGCATTTAATTTGTTACTTCCTATGGTGTAGAAAAGGAAATCTCGTTTTCGACTTGGTCTTCGACATTATTACCTACCAAAATTTATATAGTATAATAAAAATTGTCAATACCATTTTTGACAATCTTGATGCTTAAAAATAGGGCGCGCCGTACGGCCCGAGCGCAACATTGTGTTATACTAGACGCAACAAAATTTACAACATGCGCAACATATTAAAAATTAATATGCATCATTTTAAAAAAAATCACCGTAAGCGTTAACATCATCTCAAAAGAACATCACCGTGAACATCATCTAAGCTCAGAGTCAAAATAAAGCATCTAGAAAAAAACACGTTGAAAAATTCTTGCAACATCGCCGTGAACAGTATGCAACATATTTTTTCTACATGTGCATCTAGAAAAAGAAACACATTGAAAAATTCTTGCAACATCGCCGTGAACAGTATGCAACATATTTTTTCTACATGTGCAACATTTTTTTCTACATATACAACATTTTCTCTACAGATTGAAACATATCAAAGAACAGTATGCAACATTCTTTTCAACGGGTCGCGACATTTTGTTCAACGGGCCTCAACATCAGAACAAAAAAAGGAAGCAGCGGACTTGGCCGGCGGGGCCTGGCTGGCGCCAGAGAGGCGGCCGTAGCGGAAGTGACCTCTGCAGCGGAGGCGCATGGCCCAGGCAAAGCAGAGGTGTAGGCGGGTGCGAAGGCGGCGGAGCCCGGTCGCTGCAGCAGAGGCACAGTCGGCGTAGCCCCGCCCAGACGACGTGACACGCCCGCTAGCACATGTAGACACAACACCTCTCCTCGTCTCCTGCCTGCCTGCCTAGTTGTGCTGTTGTGGTGCGAGTGTTTGAGAGAGATGAGATGGAGAGGGAGGGGGAAGGCTCCTGGTTTGGGCAATGTAGGTGGGGAGGGTAGATGTAAATTGAATACCCGTGTATGTTTGTATGACTGAATGGATGAGTGGGTCTTTCTCTCAATGCGTCTAATATGTTTGTATGCCAGGCTGGATTGGATTGCGTGGTGTTGGTTGTGACATATGATGCTGTGGACATAAAGCCAGGAAGTCCATTCGCGTTGTGAGTTGTGAGCGGTAGCGTCCGATCCGCTCCCCCCACATCAAACGCATGACTCCTATCAATTTCCTTAAAATATGAAGTATTGACGATCAAAGATCCAAAAGTTTATCTAGTACTTAATTATACTACAGAGACGTTCTTACTATATAGATACCTCGATCAAGGGTAAGAGTGGAGTCACCCTTGAGCCCAGTGGGAGTTTTGGACTATTTTGGCCTTGTAGCGCAAATTAATTCCTAAAGTAGCCCCCTTAGTGTCAGAATTCCAAATTTGGCCCCTCTTGCACGTCGCCGCCGTCCGACTAAGAAGAATCGAAGTTCATGCCACCGCTGCTAGCGAAGACCAAGGTGCTACCGTGCCCAAAAGCAGCACCAAGGTGCTGCCAACGGCGACAGTAGCATCTTGTCAAGCCCCGCGGTCCTACGAAAAGAAAAAAAAGTTTAGGGTTTGCAGAAATGGGAAAAAATTAGGGTTTTGAGCGGAATGGAATTAGGGTTTCTAGTTTGGGTTAGTGCTTATACGAATACGAAATTTTCTTCAGTCATTTCAATTAGGGTTTCAACGGGCACTGATATTTGTAAAAAAAAACATTCTTTAAGAAATATGGGCACCGAGGTTTGTAAATTAGGGTTTCATTTTCTGCAAAATTAGGGTTTTGTCACGGTTTCAGTGCTGTTTGTAGTAATTTCAAAGTATAGGAAATGAGTTTAGAAAATTACGAAACTTTTTGTGGAGCCTTCCTCACAGTGTTGTTGCTTCTGTAATTTTTCTATTATTTTATTCGTTCTGAGAAAGGATGATTGATAAGCATATCAGACGAGGTATAACCTTGATGATGTCGTCCAAGCAAACTTTGTGTGCTGAAATACTCGTTGTCTTTTAGAAGTGGGATAAAAAGGGACCAGTACTATTGGAGTCTCTCCTCGATGAAGTCGTCTGAACGTATACACGTATATAGCCAGGCAGTTGATGAAATACTTTTTGAAGCTTATACAGAATATGATTGAAGGGGTTGAGAACGCTCATTGTGATTATGAAGATGCCCTAAAACATGGACGATTCGATGTCAGTGCGAATGGTTGTTTCTGGGATTCCACTAGAAGTGGCATACTTGCAATATAGGCTTGCTTTGATGGCTTAGCGGAGACACGGAACCAGAACTACATTAGAGTCCGCGGACAGAAGCATGTTACACGTAGTGACATGGCATGATGATTCGGCTAATTGCTTTAGTCATCCTCGCTACTACTACGGTACACTGCGACACAAGCATCTGGACCATATAAGTATACATGCTTTTAGGGGATAGTACGCCCGGGCGACCGAATACGCTGTGGCGGCCGGACTCAGTCGCATGAACCTTTCCCTTGCCCTTATCGCGGGACTGTCCACGTCGGGCTGGTATGTCAAAGTCGTCCATGTCCTGTGATTCCATGATGTAAGTGCATCGTATAGTGAAAATCGTAAGAATGATGTAAATTCTTCATAACTCACGTCGTGGATACGGATTACGCCCGGGCGACCGGATACACTGTGGCGGCCGGGCTCAGCCGCATGAGCCTTTCCTTGCCCTTGTCGCGGATCGCCCACGCCGGTGGTATGTCAAGTCGTCCATGTCCTGTGATTATATGATGTAAGTACACCGTACAGTGAAAAACGTAATAAGGATGTAAATTCTTCATAACTCACGTCGTCGATATAGATTACGCCCAGGCGACTACAGGGCTCCTTTGGTGCCTCCTCAACAGGGTCCGGTACGTAAGGTTTTCACCGCACGAAGTTCTCGGCCCGCACCGAGTAGTTCAGCATGTACTTCTGCTGGATGAATGCCCTGTCATACATCTCCGGACCGTCGATCCACTGGAAGAAGTGGCAGCGTATCTCGGGCTGCCATTACGTGGGGATGAAGTTGAAAATTTAAGGAATTCAACATTGACGAAAATCGATACACGCGAAAGAAACACTTACGAGGTGGTGCCCGCACGTGTAGTACGCCCGGGCGGCGGTGTCTGGGTGTGTGGACTGAATGATCTCTGCCGGTTCACCACACACACACTGCGGGATCGGAAAACGTGGTGGTACTGGAGCATCTTTCATTGATTTATCTGGGTCATTTGTTTCCTCTTCTGCTTAAGCCACTTTTGCTTCTACAACATCCTCGCGTAGAAGTTTGCCGAAGAGTCCATAGCTGGGTATCTATTGTGTAGTGTTAGGTTTGGTTCAACCCCCTTTTATAAGCCCCATGGTTGGCATGGTGTGGTTAATTTTATGCAGAGTCCTATCTTTTAGTTCCATCTGAAAAGCTGAGGAGACATAGTGTTGTCACGTCTTACTTTGCAGAGAGAAGTCATGTCTTGCTTTGCAGAGTGCTGTCTTATCGGTCTGAAAAGCCGGTGAGGCAGAGTGTTGTCACGTCTTTCTTTGCAGAGTCTTGTCTTTTCGGTCTAAAAAGCTGGCGAGGCGGTCAGGGTTGTCAAGTCGATCTGAAAAGCATAACCCTAAATTGCGCAAAGCTGTCTCCTTTGGCCTTATCACTACACAAAGCTGCCCCGTGTGGTCATGCCACTGCGCAAGGCTGTCTCCTTTGGTCTTGTCACTGCGCAAAGTTGCCCCGTGTGGTCTTGTCACTGCGTAAAGCTGCCCTGTGTGGTCATGTCACTTCGTAAGGCTGTCTCCTTTGGTCTTATCACTGCGCAAAGCTAGCTCGTGTGGTCTTGTCTCTGTGCAAAGCAGGTAGCCCCGTCTGGTCTTGTCATCTGTAAGCTAATACATTACCCGCTTTGTTAGCCTCCCCCCGCGGGCTATAAAATGCACGCTCCATGGTCCAAAAGTAGGACCACTAGACCCTTGAAACCGTAGGAAGAAGACCATTCTCCATCGTACAGTAACATACGATGGCAGACGCCCAGGGACCAGTCCAACCGTGGTCGCCGAAGGCAGACCTTCTCCTGGAAAGGAGGGAGGACTTCGGTTCTAACTACCGGTTGATGCCGAACAAGCGTGCTCAACCGGTATGGCTGAAATGCAGACACAGGGAGGACGCTATCGTGTAGGTCATAGACTGCCTTTTCGATGGCGGACAACGTTTTTTCCAATGCCCATACTCTGGGGTAAATAGTTTTGTTCATGTTACTGCTAATACATCCTCCGTACTAACCGTCCCTTGCAGCAGATGGCGAAATGCAACTTTACCCGCTAGATTGATCCTCCCCATGAACGACATGTTTCGATGCACGTGGATACATTGTGGAACCAAATCTTTGATTTGGAGGCGCAAATTGACGATCTCAAGGAGCAAAATGATGACCTCCGCCAATAGATGCAGCGCGAGAGGGGCAATGAGGAGGCCGTGAACATAGGAAGTTCCTATGATCCCACATGGTGCTGCGCCAACCCTAGCTACATATGCGCGTGCCACTACAACGACGGCCAGCCACGTCCGAGGCGCCCAACTGGAGAACACTCTATGTGGCTAGCGAGAGGCACCTTCTGCACGGGCGGAGAAGTTGTACCTCGGTAGTCTCCCCTTTTGTACGCACTTATGTTCAATCTCCTAAAGCATGTAACTAAATGGTGGACGCGTCATTGCGGTTGTCTTTTATCGAGTTGACATGTTGCATCGATGTGTCGCGTGCTTTAAGTTATAGGCGTCGATATGCATTCAACAAACTCATTCATGGGTAGATAATGTTACTAGTTTATTCTCATTCACGACGGATTGCGATGCATAGATAAAGAGTGTACATTAAATCTCATTACAACTGAACTTCTACTTGGCAACAACAAGAAATAATAGAAGAAAGACAGCAAAACTAACTAGCTTAACTAATTTCTTCAGCATGTTCTCAACTCTTTTCATTCTTTCATCCAGTCTTTTAAGTCTATTCTCTTCATTCTGCGTTGGTGGTTCAGAGGGTCGAGCCACCGGACGAAATGCAGCAACACCACGAGAGTCATCTTGCAAGGCTGCAATTTGCATTGCAATATCTTGAACCACTGGGACAGCTTCGTCAGCCCACTGCCAAAACCGACATGTTGTGCTCTGAAAAGGAATTGTAACTTCAAGTGAAAAAAAACAACATGCTATTTCGAATGGATTTGATTAGGCGCAAGTTACTGTAAGATTTGAACACTTCATGAACACTCGGGATGGATTTGTTGGTGTATGCGAGGTGAAAACATTCACCGGATCACTGCAACGAGGGCAAACCAGCTGCTGCCGCAGTGATTGTAATTGTCTACTCACTCGAAAGTTAGATGAGGCTGAAGACATCCCGTCTAAGACTGGAAGAAAGGAGAGGAGGAAATGAAGAGTGAGGTGAATGACAGCCAAAGCATCCATATATAGCATGCGGTTGAATTGCAATTGGGTTAAAGGAAATTCGCGTCTGCGAGGTAGCGGGCTCGAGGAGGAATCGTGTAGCAGTGTTGAAGGTAATTCACGTCCGCGAGGTAGCGGGCCCGAGTTGTTATTTGTACTGAATATTTCAGAGAACATTTTGTGTCGATAAATCACAATGTCATACTGCACACTGGCACTACATAAATCACAATGGCATAATACATAATGATATTACATAACATGCATTATACGACCATGACATTACTTATAGTACATCGTCCAGTCGCTTGCCCGGACGACGTAACTGATCCTCAGGGAAGGTGAACCTGTCAGGGGAGCGACGTACATCTCGTAAGCCGTAGTAGGGGTGTTGCGTGGGAGGCGTCGTAGTGTAGGTGTCCTGTTCAAAGCTGAGCAGTTTGTCGATCCACTCGTGCTCATCCTGCGGGAAGGGTACTTGGTGAGTTAGTCCTTGATTTATGCAACGGGAAAATTGATGTAACTACGTTAAAGCGTACCTACGTAGGTTGTTGTGTGGATGAGAATCCTCTTGGCCAGTCTGTGCCCTGAGTAGGTTGTTGTGTGGATGAGGATCCTCCTGGCCAGTCTGTGCCGTAAGGCTGCACGGTGTACCCTTGGTGCGTCTCGCCGAACCACTGGTCGCGCTCCTGCACGTGCGGATGAATGCCACACGCCAATGATCCCAACCCGTCGTCTCAGCGCAGCGGCGAGTAAGGGTCGCTGTCTTCAGCGGAACAACGTCGCGTCGGCGAGGAAGTCATATGCTGCGCCTCCCTCTGTGATGACAACGGCTGAAGTAGAGTGTTGTCCCCTTGCAAGTCTTTGCGGCTTCGCCGTGGCGACGGCGGTGAAGGCAGTGTTGTCCCTCTCAAGTCGTCAGTAAGAACAAACAGTTATGTTAGATACGTTCGAAAGGAGTACATGGACAAGTATTGATGACAACAACCTGTGGCCCGAGGTGCATCGAGGCTGAGCGACCGTAGCTCCGACGACTTCTAGAGTGCAACGGACGTGCGAAGGGCGGTGCCGAGGGAGGTGTCGAGGGCGGAGGGGGTGGAGGGTGAACTTGGTGTCCTCGATGCTGTACGTGAACATCGCTGTGGCGACCACAAGTTATGGTCCTAATTGCAGCCCTCGTGTCCTCGGTCATGGAGCGCACCGCATGTAGGAGGCTATCAAATGTGCTATTGCGACCACGGCGTAGAGCTTCTAAACCCTCACGCTCGATACGATCAAGGTGGTAGTGCTGCAAGGAAACCCATAGTAAGTTAGAAACGTGTTGCTGGATGAAATTTGTACGAAGAATGTTTTACCGTCTCGTCCTGGCGTGCCGCTCGGTGACGGTTGGGACCTGCTAGTACAACAGCATCTTGCATGACCTCCACTGGACGCTGTGGCACTGGCCTAGTAAGCCTACACCTAGTACGCGGAACGTACCACTGCAAGTACGCAGCATACGTCTGGATGGCGTAGCCTCGTAACTCGTGCACCACGTCTGTCGCCGCCCTCTCGCCCCACAACGCCATCCATGGCTGCTGTGTCTGCCTCCAGTCGTCGCTCCTCCGGCCTCTCCTCGTTTTTCTGCAATTGAATTCGGATGTCAGAAAATGTAAGTCAGACATGCGGCTAATATGATACCAAAAAACGACATGCTGGTGGGCCTTCTCGGTGAGAGGTCGTCCTGGCCACGGTGGCACCTCTTGGTAAAGGCCAAACTGTCTCATGACCCGCTGTGGATTGTACGGCTCGACCATGTGGGAGAAGACCAGGTGGCATGTCGTCAACCAGAGCGTCTCGTCCTCAGTGCACTGCGAGGATAATCCGTAGGGGGCCGTCTCCGCAAGGAACTGTGCAGTCCATGGCCACCAGATGACCTCGTCCTCGTGTAGAGTCTCGAATAGGTTGTGGAACTCAGGGTACACATGCCTCAGTCTCTCTCTGGCCTAACCTAGGGTGGCAAGTGTCCAACGCGTTCCCATTGTAGGCCCATCGACGGGGTCGTCACCTCTAGTATTTCCGTAAAGCTCGGCGCTCAACTGGAAAGGGTGCACCCTTCTTCGAAAATACGGCCGGCAAATAGGAAAGTGCTCCTACGACCATAGCTGTAGCAGTGTGTAGCATACCGCGAGGACTGACTCCCCGCCCGTACTGCGCTGAGTGGCATCACACAACCCTCGGTAAGTGGCACAAAGCACTACAGAGCCCCAACTGTATTGTGGCACCTCATCGGGATGAGCGTCCACCAAAGACTCTGCGAGATGGATGTAGCTTGGGTACACGCAGTCTCCTTGAGTCGTAGGAAACAAGATCCATCCAAACAAGAATAAAAGGTACGCGAGGAAGTGTGTCCTAACTGCCTCGACAGGCGCATGCAAGGGGCAAGTCATGTACTCCCACAGCAAAGAATGTGGCACACCTGATATGTTGTCAGCAATCGGGTGACCGAATCTCTCAGCCATACGCACCTTCCAGTTTGGTCGTCTTGGAGGTGGCACTACTGGAAGACCGCTCAGCGATAGACCTGTAAGCATAGCTACGTCCTCCAGAGTTATGGTCATCTCCCCCACCGGAAGTGGAAGGTGTGAGTCTCTAGTCTCCAACGATCCACGAGAGTAGATAGGAGTGCCGCGTCAAACTGAAACACGTGCGGTGCGTCCAACATGCGGGCAAGGGGCAGGAGGCCGGCGTCCCGCAGTCTGGGGACATACCACTCGTCAAGAGGCCACCTCTCTCTAGGGGCGCTCAGGACCAGGCTCGGAGGGCCGACGCCAGACGACCAGGTTCGGCATCGGTGTCACCCATCCCAGCATGCGTCGAGTAGCTCATACGGGCCATCAACTGGAGGCTGTGCCATCTCCTGCCAAGAGAGAAACAACTCGTTAGTCCACATATAAAACAAAATGTATGGCACAGAAAAAGAAAGCGAAACATATCACAACAGAATGTAAGACAAAGTGAAAAACACCATACACACACCCATACAACATAACAGTATATATGACCATAATGAGTTAACATATGACCCAGATAACATAACATTACATCCATACAAAAAGACATGGTTTGACAACGATACAACTCATACAAGCCATTAAACTAAGCATGCAACATCACGACTTGGTAATTATATGTTAGTCGCTACGGTGCGCTGCTTGTGCTAGATCTGTTCGGGCAGCGGCTGCTGCAATGGCCAACCGTCTTGCACAATCTGCATCTGGGGCGGCGAACCCGTTGCCCACGCTGGCTGTCGTCCATGTCGTTCCGAATGCGTCGTGACTGGCGTCTTCCACGGCCGGGGTGCTTTAGTGCGTCGTTCGGCACCCACTTCACCTGTCCCGGCCAGAGGTCCCTATAGTGCATGTCCTGGCCATACGAATAGAACTCGGCACTCCAAGTGCCATACAGGTGGTGGATGTCGTAGTACTCGAAGATGTAACGCTCTGAGGCCTGGTGCCACGCCGCGTACACATGGGAGCATGGTTTGTGTAGAAGCTGTGGCTTGTTGCAGGTACACAACGCTTCGTCAGCAATCGTGCAGACCTGCTTCCGATCCCCTCTAGCGTGGCCCATCACATACTTCTCCCTGAGCCGGATCTCGAACTTCTGCCTAACGCCATCCATGGTACACGCAACGTGCGAACGAGCCTGGCTGATCTTCTTCTCCATGTACACGTGCATTACTTCGGAGAATTGCTTCCCATCCTCCAAATGCTTCTTGACCATCATGGCTCTGTTAACAAAGTACCCGACGGTACAGTTCCAACTCTCCTCCACGATCGTAGTGATCGGCAGGGATCGGACACCCTTGAGAACACCGTTGTACACCTCGGACATGTTGGTCGTCATGATCCCGTACCTTGCACCACCGGTGTCGTGCAGTAGGGACCATTTCTCTAGGTCGGGTGTGTGTGAGTTAACCCACTGTGTGAACTCCCCAACTCTCGCGGACCCTCCTGCCGCTGCCCCTGCCTCGGCGTCCGCCGAGTTCCTTAGATGCTTCCCGGTCTCTTCATCGAGCTGTCTCCACACCGCATCGAACTTCCGCCTTTGGTTCTGCATGCAGAGCTTGTTGAACATCTTCATCAGGTCCTTGCTCCGAAACCTTGTGTGAAAGTTCGCTGCGAGATGCCTTATGCACCAACGGCTCTTCACATCATTCCACTGGAACGGCGGCTGCGTCCCGTTTTGCATCATACACAACGCGGACAGCAACCCAGCATTGCGGTCCGAGATGACACACACATCTGGGCGGTCTTGGACCACCGCCTGCTTCACATTGGACAAGAACCACAGCCAGCTATCAGTGTTCTCGCTCTCAACAATTGCGAAGGCCACGGGGAGTAACTGGTCATTCGCATCGGCTGCAACGGCGATGAGGATGGTACCCTTGTACTTCCCACATAGGAAGGTGCCGTCCATCGTCAGCACGGGATGACAATGCTTGAACCCTTCGATCGCCTGACTGAAGGCCCAGAAGACCCTTTCAAGAACAAAACAATTGGGCCCCTCCGTCGGGTGCACCCGATCAAGCTTGTTTATGTATGTCCTAGGGTTTGATTGTGCGATTTGATGCAAAGATCCTCGGACTAAGTTGTAAGCCTCTTCGAATGTGCCGAACATTTGCTCCACGACCTTCCGTTTTGCCCGCCATGCCGTCTTGTAGCTGACCGCGAACCCCACCATATTGGCAACCTCCGCCAGTAGGAGCTTTGGTGAAATGGGCACATCTCCAGCAACGAGGTGGCTTATCAGGCTGGCAACATACGAGGACATCATGTTGCGGTGCCTTTGAAGCGGCTCAGCTAACTCGCATGTGTGGTCCTTCAGCACCGTTATCCGGAAGCCCGTGGCCGCAGCTGTGAACCGCTGTGCACGGACCTTGCCAGCACAGGATTCATTAACACACCTAACGATGTAGGTGTCGGGGTTGGACCTCTGCACCCGATACGTCCGACCAATGTTAATGGCGTATCTAGCAATAGCATGCTGGGCGGCGCTCTTGTTAGGGAAGCGCTGCCCTAGGAGCAGGGTGTCCTCATTGAACCCCCACTCGGCCCCCTCCGGTTGTGGCAGAACCAACGATGTCGTTGCAACATCGTCCAATCTTGAGGAGACGTAAGAAATGTCGGTGGTCACAACACCACCAACTACACCTCCCGTACCAGCTTCTCTGTCTTGGTCGTCTTCAGAACTAGCTGTTTCCACGTCCTCCTCCTCGCTTTCCACGTCTTCCGCCTGGTCGACCAGGTACTCGTGGCAATCAATATGGGCTGCCCACCATCGCTCCACTCCTTCGTTGGGCTCGAAGTTGTCGGCACGCCTCCTTAGGTCTCCATCAACCACTTCCTCGCCTGCGTCTCCTCCAACACCGGAGACCAATGTAGGCTCCTCCTCACCAGCAGCTTCACTGCAACCACCAATGCTAGATGTCCCCACGCTCTCCACAAACTGAACATAGACCATCGACCGCGCATATATCACAGCAGCAGGGTTGCAAAGAGCCTCCATGTAATAGGCCCATGAAGCGTCACTTGTCACCTTCATAAGTTGCCAAACTATCTCGTCTGCACCACCCACCACCAAGCCTTATAACGCCTCGATGCGTAGCTTCTTCCTTGCAGTTGCGCGATCGAACGCGGAACACACGCATCGCCTTAGCTCCGAGAGGCTCATGTTCTTCAGACCCGACGCCCGGATCACGGCCCGGCCACAATTTGACGGGTCCGCCCGTCAGACGCCTGTCAGCAGTCGAGAGCGTCCCCATGGAACACGAACAGATCTTGAATCTCCGCCATGAAGTACCTAACACAGGTGCATATCAAACCACTCATATGCAATGCTCGGAATATTTTGAAATTTTTGGTTCACGTTCCTGACACTTTTGTAATTTGTTCATAATCTAATATAGTACTGCATATAAAAATTACATTGTTGCAGGTTCAATTCTATTTCTATTTAAACATCTCGCATAAAATTACAGAATACTAGTGGAGATAAAAATTACATGATTATCTACGGAATAAATTTTCATGACCAACAAAAATTGATTAATCTCAATTGCAGTTTATATGAATTTTCTGTGAAAAGAAAAGTGGAAAAAAACCTGTTTTTTTTAACACTTAAAAAAAACCAAAAAAAACTTGGAACATGAAAATATTTAATTAAAAAAATTGAATTTAATTGAAGTTTATTTTATTCATTTAAATTGTTTTTCATTTTCTGAAAGACTCTGAAAAATGAGAGAACTGATAAAAATAATATCTTGGTCACTACGGTTCTTGATCACGTTACTTCACTATGGTGTATTAAAGCAAAGTACTTTATGGTTCCGTGCAAGCCTATATTGCAAGTACATTAGAGTCCGAAGACAGAACCACGTCTATTGCAAGTATGCCTCTTCTAGTGGAATCCCAAAAAGAACCACTCACACCGACATTGAATCCTCCATATTTTAGGGCATCTTTATAATCACAACGAGCGTTCTCAGCCTCTTCAATTGCATTCTGTACAAGCTCCATAAAGTACTTTGCTTTAACTACACCATAGTGAAGTAACGTGATCAAGAACCGTAGCGACCAAGATATTTTTTTTCAGTTCTCCCGTTTTTCAGAGTCTTTCAGAAAATGAAAAATAATTTAAATTAATAAAATAAACTTCAATTATATTCAATTTTTTTTAATTAAATCTTTTCATGTTCCAAGTTTTTTTTTGGAATTTTCTAATTTTTTTATAATTGGTTTTTTTTCCACTTTTCTTTTCTTTCTCTCTCCTTGTATAGATGTCGAATTAAAAGCTAATCACATTGCTAACTACTAAGTCAATAATTTTACATTGCTGACTACTAAGTCTTAAAATATTTCCTAACGCCCCTGATTATTTAATTAATGTAGTGAGTTTTATTGGTGATTAATTTTCTTATATATACTATGATTAATTTTACATTTTATTTATCCCGCAATAGTTATCTATCGTTGGCCTACTGCTATTTGACTCGTACGCGGCTTAATTAAATACGTTGGTCTAAAAAAATACACCGCGTCGATATTTAATTTTACTAGTGCCTAATTAGATCTGTTAGTACTAAACTGTTAATAGTATTACTAATTTGCTACTTCCTAAATTTCCCCTTCTCACCTAATCTCATCCCTAATCCTTCCCTTTACTTAATCCCCTTACTCTAATCTTCTCCTCACCTAATCCCTTCCATTTATCTCTCCCTTATCTCCTCACCATCGAAAATATCCTAGCTGCCATCATTCCTTCCCCATCGTTCTTTCCTTCCCATTCCTCCTCTAAGGCTTCTCTCCCCTGGAGTTATCTCCTTATTGGAAGGTATATTGCTAACTCTATTTAATTTACAACACTAACAATAATAAGTCTGCTAAGTCAACTAATTACTAGCTAATCACATTGCTAACTACTAAGTCTTCTAATTACGTGCTAGTCACACTAAGTATTCTAATTTTATGTCCGAACACTAAGTCAAAATACACTAATTGCACAACTATAACTACTTAGTTGCTACAATAAGAAACTACAAATCATCTAATTATATCCTAATGACATTGCTAAAACTATAGCCGGATGCGAATGACACTTACCTTTTCTAGGTGCTCACAACACGTTGCACAACTTCCGTAACTGAGCGAACTTCAACTTCTCTGGTTGCCTTCTCCCTTCTCTTCCGTGAGCTCTCTCTCTCTCTCTCTGGCTCTCTTCCTCTCTGCCTTGCTTCCTGGCTTGCAACTGGAAATGGTGTCACTGAGTTGCTGCGTTTGCGTTCTGCTCGATTTATTCAGAATCAAAGACGCGGGCGCCTAAAGCAACACGACCACCCGGGTGGGCTGGGGCGCGTGGCGGGTCGTCGGCGCGTGATGGCAGCGGAGCTGCGCGCATGGCGAGGCGAGGAAGGTCTTGCCATCCCCAAGGCAAAGACTTTTGTCTGCCGCCGAGCCGGACCGCAACATCTTAGATGTTTGCCGACGTGATGGCAACACCTAGGTGCTCGGTTCCGGATCAAGATGAACTTCGGTTCTTTGTCGTCTTGACGGCAAAGACGTGCTAGGAGGAGGCCAAATCTAGAATTCTGACGCTAAGAGGGCTACTTTAATAATTAATTTGCACTACAGGGTCAAAACAGTTCAAAACTCGCCCGGTGGAGCGTCTGCTCAAACTTGTCACCAATGAACAACAGACTAGAAAAAGAAACTGGCGTCAAAGGCAATTAACAGATCCCCATTATCAAATTTTAACTCTCCAATTCCAATACAATCTTGTTTTTGGGATCCAGAAACCATTTTGAGCAATAGAGGAAATTAGCTTTGTTACGAAGGAACTAGAGTATTGGCTTGTTCTTAAAAAAAAAAGAAAATAGTATTGGGTGTACTGTGAAAAAAGACGCAAGAAAACATTGTTCCCATAATGAAAAGATGAAAAAAAGGGCAACAAGAGTGGACAGCACTGATTAGCAAGTCTCATGATCAACCTTAGCATGCTTGCTACCCTAACGCGTAGCTGTACTGTTCATGTACTGGATAGCTACTTGGCCAGAATGTGTCGCAAAGAATTGTTGTTTCCAACCTCTCAGCAGATAAAAGTTTCGGGTACCCTGAGCGTACATATAAGTATGCTTTCTTTTGTGACTACAGCTTTTAATTTGAGTCACACTCTTTCACCAAAATGGAAAATCCTAGGTAACCTTTTGAATAAAGATAAAGGGTTTGAAAAGACCCTATTGTTTAGTTAGTCACCTCGATAAGATAGACATGACAATGATGGAATTAATAACTTTGTTTGCAGCCAATGAACATACATTAAAGTCCAAATTTGACTAGTGTCCAATGATCCAATCATTTCCAAAAAAAGCCAAAGTGTTGCTAGTAACAATGTTGTGAGCATGTACAGAATTTTTAACCCCCAACGCAAAAATAAAATCTGTTAATATTCTAGTTATATGAGTTGTGATGATGAGATGATCACTATTTCAATAATATAACCATCGGAGTAACGAACTTTTTTCTTTAGAAATTGACTGGCATACGAGCACCGTAGCAAATGTATTAAAATACTATATAGCTGGACCCTAGAAGATCATCTGCGAAGCAATTAAATAAGAAGTAAATATGACAATGCTTTGTTATGGTCAGTAGTCGCACATTCTCTCTCCTATTTTTATCAATCATGGTGTACTAACTGTACTCCTTGTCGGCTAACATTTTTCCCCCGTCTATGATCGTGTTTGAGGAACTATGATCTCTGGATATGGATATATACATGAACAGATATTGCGTGATTGTCAATATATGCATGGATAGCTAGACAACAATAATCTCAGTAGATGCAAACTCTGCAATTAGGATCCTCTAAGATTAGGTAATCTCAGGACAATGCTAGATGGTATTGTACTTGCTAAACAAAATGCTGTAGAAAATATACGGTATAAAATATATTATTATAAACCCTTCGATATTCTAATGCTCACATATTTTAAAAATTGTAAATTATATCGTAGGTCAATAAAACTTGCACATTGGGTTCATAAACTTTAGAACAACCAGCAAATTTGCTTTAGTGAATATTCTAGGTCCAAACCAACCCATATATATATATATAGGCATTCGACGTTGATGTGTATATATATATAGCCATTCGACGTTGATGTGGCTAGTACATTTCATTTTACGCTAGCAGGTGTGGTTTGTTGGTCCTCTCCCCTCTCTTCCTCACCACTACTCCCTCTCTAGTAGTGCCAGCGGCAATGGCTACAGCCAACGGCGGGGCTGGGCACCGGCCCTCTCTCGCCGTTCAGAATTTTGAACACCCACATCGATCTAATGCACTTCCTAACTTAAGCATTCCTTCAGCCACTAGTTGTCCTCACTAGAGCTTTCTGTTCAGATATTTCTTCCTCTGATTATAAAGAAATTAAATAGTTCTAGCTACTCATTTTGGTTAAGTTAATGAAATGGTAGCAGCAATTATCTGGTCTATAGTTAAAATCCTTACTATAAAGTTGCCGGAGTTCTATTTTCAACTATATGCTCTTGCCAGAAGCGGACCCAGCAAGGGGCAGCTAGGGCTGGATCACCCCCCTACAGCCAGCTAGACCCTTTGTCCCTGTAGCACCGGTGGCCATGACATTTGAGGAAGGGAGGAGCAGAGTCTGAACGTAGAAGAAGATATGGCCGATTTGGACAGCATCACAACACCAAGTAGTCACCGTTTCACCAAGTAGTCGAAGGCCTCAAGCCCACTAAGTGGCCCAGTGTTTTAATCTCTAATCCATCTCTTTCTAGGCTCTAAGCCTCCAACCGACACACCCTACTTTGCTCCCCTATCCGAGAAGCAACCTTAGTGACTAGCGTAGCACGCGGTGTGGCTAGCTCACCTCAAAGATATCGGGAGTGCGGCGTGCAATGGCGAGTAAGCAGGCAAGGTTGGGCGGTAGTCCGACAGGCGGTGGCAGCAAGCTGGCGCACCCACACCGAACAGAGTTGGGAGCGCGCGGTAGCAGCAAGAGGACATGGTTGGGGCGACGAACGAGGGTTTTGCAGGTACTGGACATGAACTAGACTTCTTCTTCACCTTCTATGTTTAGATATTCCCTAATACCCTTCATTGATTTTATCTATAATCTTTGGTTGATTTGGTACAGTGTGTAGTGCACATTAGGTGTTTGATGCATTTTCTCCACAAAACAATGACCCGTTGAACTTCCATTCCCATTTGGATGATTGACATAGTATGATAATTGGACAATGCTCTACGTATTTGAGACCCTATGTTGATTAGGGGGACTGATTGAGAGAGAATCAACTTAGCAATAATTTTAGTCTATGCATTAGCATGGGGCGTTCTTCATTTTTTTTATCCGCCGCTGGTTAGATGTATGTCTGGTACACTTGTCCTCTATTAGCTTTGTCCCAAGAGCACCTCCTTGCAACTAGAAAATTAGTAGCAAGTGAGAAGGTAACCTTTGTACAATATTGTATCTCAGTCATTGTTCCTATTTCATATATTGTCGAACTGATTCTATTTGCATGGTTCCACATCCCGGGTGTAGTTTCTATTTTCCCCAAGAGTTCTCCATGAAATATGTATTATGTATTGTTTCTGCATTATATTTTTGTCACTCAAATATAAACGAGATATTTGATACATCGATGCTAATGAATTATACCAAGTCTTGTTTGAGTGTTATATTACTTCTGTTGTTAGTATTTCTAATGAAAATGTCTATGATCAAAATTATTAATTGGGCCATCACTTGGCCCTCCCTTATATTTTTACACACGCTCCGCCAATTCTCCACTTCAATACTCGTTGTTTGTTCTTGTGATACTGTTTGAGAATATTTTAGTCGCATTTTTATTATTATTATGGTATATGTGATTTGATCAAAAGTGACAATTATTTGAGAACAGAGGAGTACATGGCTTGGTCCAGTAATTTATTCTCTCCAGTAAAAGTTAAGTGTTGTCCAAGAATATGTGCAACCAAACTATTTTAACTTTGATTAGCAATATCTAGATCGGTCATGTAAAACGACACGAGTATATTTGTCTACTTTAATATTTTCCTAGTATTGCCAATTTATTAGGTTTGATAATACATTACAACAGAAGTTAGTTTTTAAGGCTATGTTTTTCAAACCAAGTTAATCTCCAACAAAACACTTATTTGTGACTAGAGCGAGTCCTAGATATTTAGATATGCGCCAAGTTGCCATGATTAAGACAGCTTTGATCCTGTGAAATCAAATTAATCTGGGCCATCAACGCTTGTACTGAAACGACACCCCCCATTAGGTCGTACATCCACCTATCACTTAGAAAATTTTACTTTTGTCATGTCACCTTTCATCTCTCAATCAGTGTCCTTTTTCCACTCTTCACCACTAAAAGCCCTAGCAGTACTAGCAGTGCATCCCTCCGACCCTCCCCTCCTCACTGCTCACCACTGTGTATTCCATCTCTCGGTCATTTCACATCTCCCCTTTTTAGGCCAAACAACACTCCACCACCCCCCTGCACTCCCCTAAAAATAGAAGCAGCAGCATGCAATTCCCCACACCATCAAACAGATTATGAAGCTGCTGCTCGCCCAGCGGCTCCGCAATCACCAGATGGACCTATGAGGGAGCCAAAAGTTCTGTTGGCTGTTGCTACTACCACCACTGAGTAAGAAGAAGCAACAGATGAGCTCTTCCGGATTATCCTCCCAAAACAACCCTCTTAGATACCTTCGTTTATGTGATCACTACTTCTCTGATGCTCCATCTTGTGCAGACTCTCACGCAGCAACCTCCAGTTCCACTTAGCTTCCTCTCTCACACCACCGAACCAAGATCAGCCGCCAACGCCACCAAAGGTAATTCCTAGCTAGTTTTTCCATTTCTAAGAGAAGGTCTTCATGTACAGGGAAAAGTATGCATATGTAGCTGTTCTGTTCGTCTTAAATATATCTGCATCCACTTCAAAGGTGCAAGGGAAAAGCACCAGCTCCCAAACAGATCCCTCCAATCCCAATTATACATGCATACATGTAATCATTGGCCTCATCATGGTTATGCAATTTGTAGTAGTAGTATTTCTTTTTCCAATATATTAATAAGCAAACAGTTCCTTATTTCATTTGTTTAAGCAAAGAGAACTGTAAGGGAGTGGCCAACAAAAGTTAGTTAAATAGAAAATAATTTCAAGGTTTCGCTAAAAATATTCTACCGTTTTCTTTTGTCAAAATAGTCGAATTTTCATCCGCCTGATATGCTATAAGATTTGCACTTCTTTTTATCCGATTATTGGGGACGAATTTATTATGATTTTTTCTTCAAAACAAAAAAGGTTCATCATATTTTCGTATTTCGTTGGTATAGATTTTTTTGTTTTTGTTTTTGCCTAATCTCTCAAAGTATATGTTGGATTTTGAATTATGTGATAGAAATAATTTACTGTAATTTCTATATAACGAAGCTGTAAATGAACTAAAATTTAACTATTTTGGGCCGAGAAAAAATAGCCGAATCTTATATGGACAGACCATAATTTCAGATCACTGTCACACTCCTTTGTTTTCCTTTTCTACTTAGCTGATCCATGGACCTGTCGCCGAACCCCGACAGCCCTCCGTCGGGAGGGGGCAACGGCGGGGGCGGGTCGAGCAGCAGCAGCTCGTCGCTCTCCATGGGCGCGGGGACGCCGCAGTCACCGAGCCGGTACGAGGCGCAGAAGCGGCGCGACTGGAACACGTTCGGGCAGTACCTGCGGAACCACCGGCCGCCCCTGAGCCTGGCGCAGTGCAGCGGCGCGCACGTCCTCGAGTTCCTGCGCTACCTGGACCAGTTCGGCAAGACCAAGGTGCACACCGCGGCCTGCCCCTTCTTCGGCCATCCGAGCCCGCCCGCGCCCTGCCCCTGCCCGCTCCGCCAGGCCTGGGGCAGCCTCGACGCTCTCGTCGGCCGCCTCCGCGCCGCCTACGAGGAGAATGGCGGCCGCCCCGAGTCCAATCCCTTCGCCGCGCGCGCCGTCCGGCTCTACCTCCGCGAGGTCCGCGAGCATCAGGCCCGCGCCCGCGGCGTCAGCTACGAGAAGAAGAAGCGCAAGAAGCCGCTGCAGCTGCCGGGCGACAGCAGCGGCCTTCACGGACACCCGCACCAGCCCCCGCCCCCACCGCCCGCCGCCTCGTGCTGAGTCGACGACCCGGCCAGCCGTTCTACGCTCTCCTATTTGGCCGGTATGCCAGATTGAGCATATATATTTTATGTACGTTCGCGTATGCATGCATGTGCATGGTTATGGGTTTGTGCTGCTGATTCGTGTACTCAGTAGTGGTACTAGTACGTTGTGGTTGCTTCTTTCGTACTGCATTAATTGCTTGCTTGTGTTTCTACTGGCTTTAGCTTCGGTTGTAGTCGAGTTTATTTGCTTGTCGGAGGGACTGAGAGATACATATATGGAGATCTCTCGTGCTGTTCGTGGAAGATTTAAAGTCTGTGCGTGTGCATCTGCATGCGCATCATGTGTCAATTAATTCTAGCATCTTCTTTTTTCTTGTTTTGCTTCCTGTTTCGTTACCTTTTTATGGTACTGAATGCAGGGTTTGGGGTAATGAGATATATCGATGTGAATGACAAGTTGCATGCACGGGGAGTGACACAGTGCCGCGCGCCAAATAAGAGGAGGACAAGCATGCATTTTACTAGCTAGTGTTTAACACGCGATGTGGTTTGTGTGTGTCAGGATGTGTGTCAATTGGAACTATTCTTCGCCCCTTCGTGCATGATGTAGTCCTAGTTTGTATGATCTATCTCTTCGCATGGATTTCTGAATAGTTGTGTCAAATCGTGCATAGGGGCTAGCTGCTTATTTCGATGTGTTCTTGTGGTACTGAAGCATAGTATGTACGTACGGAAAAGGAGGTTGAAGTTGCATAGTTCTTGCGGAGTTTTCCTCCATGGTCAGTGCATGTGCTTGTGGTTTAATTTTGATTAGTCTACAATCAATGGGATTTTAAGGTTAACATTTAGATAAGATGATTCTAGAACAGATGAGTGTTCTATATACCTGTTCTTATGTATGATCCCATTTGAGATCTAGCTAGCAGCATGCTTACAGCCCAAAATTATGATGCATGGTACATGTACGTTAAATAGGAATTAGGTTGTCATATACTTTAGGCCATGCTAGCAATCAGGGTTTGCTAGAACGAACTAAGTACAAATAGTCCAATGCTTGTTATATATGTCTCATTTCTTGTTTTCCATTCATTTTCGCAGATTACATCAATTTTCATTCATAGGTCCTCGATTTAAATCATTGGTAAATTCTTCATGATCAAGCATTGAATTAAAATAATAATACAAGCAAAACATAACTATAGTTTCCAATTACTTCATATGAGAAATTGATCCGATATATTGTCCAATATCAGATCTTGTATGGAATCCAAATTAAGCAGTATGTTGTGGAACTGACATGTAGTATTGTTGTTCCTATCCAATCAAGACGTATAGTTAACCTGGTTCAATCATACAAAATACGAGTTTTCGTTTTTTGAAAATGCAACACCATCAATATCATTGATCAAGGTACTATCTTTGTTGGAATAAAGTTACGGAAACGCACTTCTAAAACATAGTTGAGATAGACCCACGCTAACATGGCCATACAATATAGTGTGAAATTTATTGACTTACAAAGTAGCTATGGATATATGCTATTTAATTACCTAGGCATAGATTACCCTAGCTATAGTAACTAATAAAATCTACATTTTTTGTGAAATTATATTTTTCACTTAGAATGAGTTGAATCTGGATTATTTTTGTTAGAATATTGAGCACAATGATACTTCCATCAACATTCTTTCAATAATTATCGGAAGAAGGCAAGAAATGGATGAGAAAAAAAAAATGAAATGTACCGTTATGCATTCATATTGATCGAAAACTTCAGCATTTAGCTGAAAATAGCTGAGCCTGCAGTGTGTAGATATATAGATAAAATTATGCATGGTACAAGGTTAATTTTGTTTAAAATGGTAAAAATGTTTTTAATCAAAAAGTCAATGCATCAACATACGATGAAAAAAAAATTCTGTTTGTTGTGAAATAAAGAAAAAGCTTGCTACCTGACGACTATATATAATGGTATGCACATGTTGAAGTATTCATATATCGTTTTTCTAACTTGAGGTCCTAATATATAAGCGCCAAATTGGACACTAGGATATCCTCCCTGTCGATACGAATATTGCAAGACGTTTGTTATCATCAACATCCACTTATTTATGCATATTTATGTGCCCCTATGAATTGAGGTTCCCTTGACCTAGTATTTGCTAAATAGCTAACCAATGAGGATCGTGTGACCATGCATATGAAAGAAAGTACGGAACATCTATAATAAAAAGGGGCTGTCTAGATATCACTTGAGTGATTTTTTTTATATTGAAAAATCAGTCGATTCCCGAATCCATCTCCCTCCCCTTTGCTATGTAACACAACTCCAGAGCTCCTTGACAACTCCCAGATCGAGACCTCTCGATGCCGGCACCGATAGCTGCCTTCCCCCACCTTGCCGCCGCCTCTCGCTTCCTCGTCAGCACTGCCTCCCCACAAACGTGGACGTCCGCTGCTGCCACCTCCCGCCGCAACCGCCGGCGCGGATGGCTGCGCCGGCGCCTCCCACCTTTTCTTCCACGTCATCCCGTGCCACCTCCTCCACAGCCTCCTCCCAGCTTCATCTCCGTCTCCGGCGGCTCCCCACCTTCGGATTGGCCGCCTCACACCACTTCCTGCCGCCCTACCTAACTCACCAGTTGGGACGTCGCCTCCCACCGCCCTCCTCCTTGCCCATGGCTGGCGGCGCCACCGCCGCCCCGCCACATCCTCTGCCCTTCCCTCCCTATATAGCCGACCCCGGTGAACTCGAAACCCTAAATCGGTGAATCCAAACACTAGTCCCGCTGCCATCGCTAGAGATGATAGCGACCTCGTCGGAGATGAGGAACACGCCACCCGGAGCACATCTGAAGGTTAGAAATTCGACTGAAATCCCTAAAAATTTTAGCCGAGCGATGGATAGCAAATCCGTGATAAAAACTATGTAATGTTCGCATGCACTTCGTTTCACTAAAACTCTTAGAAAGTGTTCTTCACCGGTTTGTATATATACCTCCATATGTTAGAATAGCAAACATATATACTGATACAAGTCAGTATAGTAGGGAATTCAGCATAGGTCCTCATGCATAATTAATCTTGAAATATATATCTACCATTCATACCGTGTGCCTTTATTGTTACTCTGTGTTAATTTAGGATAATTATCTTGAAAGACAAAAATGCATCTGGATAATTGCTATCCTCATGCATAATTGCTTCTCCAAAAGCCAAAAAAGAAGAAGAAGAAGAAGAAGAAGAGAAGAGAGAGAGAGAGAGAGAGAGAGAGAGAGAGAGAGCTTTATATATATCTAATTACGTCCGCATTTCTTCCCTATCGGTCGATTCAGAGTGTGCTAGATAATGTATCTGGGTGAAGAGTTTGTGCTTCTCTAAGGACTAGATGGTATATTCTTGTCTGGGTACTTAAGAGCCGTGCAAGAGTTTACTTTTGACCGGTGCCCATGGTTTCCAGATGATGGGTAACCTTGGGTGATCGCCCTTGGAATTTGCAGCCCGGCTCCCTTCTATTTTCTCATAATGCTCAGAAACGTGACAATAAGTGCAACCGCATGTGCCTATCGCAGCACAGCATCACCACACAGACGCAGCTGGGAGAAGATCGAACAATGTAGAACACGACATTAAGATGACGTTGAGGACCAGGTAAATTATGTCGCATCTCGCATGCACCATATACTGGCGGCCGTTAACAAAAGCCCAAGCATTAATTATCAGATGTTTTCCTTGCCAAAAAAAAATCGATCGTTTAATGGTTGAATACATACAAAAGTTGAGTTCTCTTGTATAACATTACACCTCGCAAAAAAAAAGACCATCGATCTACGTGCAGTACATCCAGATTAAGCGCAGGACCCCTTACGAATCGCATGCATGACACCACGACCACTGATTCACGTACCGATGTACGCTGGTACACGGGCAGCACACGCGCGTCACATCTCGCAAGTACAACCTGCAGCTTGCGGCGGATTATGTTCCACGGCTAGCACGCGATCGAATTAGCTAATTGAAGAACATCTTTTAACCCGACGTCCAAACGACTTAACACCCTTTTCCAAGGGATCGAAGTACGTCCTGGCCATGAAAAGACGGATCGGTCAAATCGACTGGATCGCGCGCTGGACGATTACGTGTGCCCCGCGCTGAAATTTCTTTATTCATCGCTCACTTTTTCTCATCGTTAGATCAATATTTTATAGGTCAGATTATCTCTTTTTAAAATAGACAAAAGTATTATAAAAAAATACAAAAAAATACAAAAAAAAAATCTAAATTAGACAAAAGTAAATCTAAGTGAACCTTACAACCCTACAAATACAAAAAAAAATACAAAAACAAATAGAACTAAAAGTTAAGATAGAGTTGTGCTAAAATTGCACATCACTTGGTATTGCAATTTTAGACTTAATACTGTACAACTGTAGGTGACTGATGGATAAGAAAATTTCAGGCAACTGAAAATTAGCAAATCCGAATGGTCAATGGGTCCTATGCTTCATAGAAGCACAGTGTCATGTATTACGGATGTATCTCAACCGTTCCATCGAGATTCAACGGCACAGATCGATAGCTACATCATCATTGTTACAGTGAAATTCACCATAGTATTATTTGAAACGGTAAAAATCAGAACCATAGCAAGAGTACGTTGCGCTATACTGTGCGCTAAAACACGGCAGCATGTAGCACTCAGTTTATGTTCTACGGTCACAACTGTGTTACTGCAGAGGATTCAGATCCTGCCAAGCCTGCCTGCCTGCCGTTCGCTGTGCGCGCGGGGAGGGCACTGTGCGTGCAGCTAGCTAGCCCGGCCGATCGAGCTCGATCTCCCCACGCCCTCCGCTCTCTGAATCTGATGCCCGCGCAGGCTTGGCTTGACGGGGTGCTGCGCGTTTGACCCGATCGGGGGCCCCGCGCGCGGGTCACGATCGCGCGTGGGTCGCGGTACTTGGTGTCGGCGCTCTGGGACGACGGAGCCAGCGGTCGGGGCGTGTTGCCGAGGCCCCACGTGTAGCCATCACGGCGCGCGCGGGTGGGTGGGCTCCGGCTCATCGCGTACGAACGAACCAGGCTTGCTGCACGCCTCGATCGAACGAGCGTACCGCTACGTGCCCGCCCCCCGGCGATCAGCGGTGGGCGGGGCCAACTCGCGCGCACCCTCCCCGCCGCCCCGCGACACGTACCGCGGAGGCCGGCCGGGACACGAGCTGGTCCGCGGGGGAACTACAAATAGGAAAAAAACTAAGCGAAGTTGTGCGGATCCCGAACAAAGCGGGACGTGAAGCCCATATGCGGCACGACCCACGGGCCCAGTGTCACGGTGCCCCTTGTCGTCGGCCTCACACAGTCACAGTACGCCGAAGCGCAGTTCGTACACGTGGCGTCGGGGCCGAGAAGTCGAGATGGGCCGGGTAAGGACATAAACGGCCTGAAAGGTAAAGGGGCGCGCCGGCACGCGCGGCAGGAGCTCTTGGGCTTTCGAGTACGATTTTACAGGAATTTCGGAATGATGTTGGGGTAGTGTATTCTCCTAGGATCATAGCGTATCACCATGTGTTAGTGTGAGTTAGATACTCAAATCATGATGATTCTTGATCGATCCTAGTGTCTAAAGCTAGGGACATGTAGGCACCAGAAATGCTGGGATTCACGCTAAGCATGTGTTCTTTTGCTAGGGGAAATACGCTCGACGATAAACTGAAGTATCATTCTTTTGGGCATTAGGACTTGGAGAAGGATCCATTCGAATGGCGTACATTTGACAAGCAATATATACGCAAAGGCGCCCAAAAGAGAGTTATATATTAACACTCACGATTAGTACAGTTGAAGTACTCACGTGCCAAACTAGGCTGGTGCTACTTTGCAACATAGTGCTTTCCGTACGTATGTGGCTAGTGGCGGAGCTAAAGATTAGATGATAGGGGTGCACACCTCTCATGCCACGCGCCGTCGGCCGCCCTCCCGAGCCGCCAGATGCCCTCCGCATTGCGCGCCGTCCTCCGTGTCGCGCCGCCGGATCGCGAGGCCATGGCTTGCTTTGCTCCGTGCCGCGCCAAGACAAGCCGCCGCCTGTCTCAGGACTCGTGAAGCCCCTAAACCGTCGGCGTCTCGGCGGCTGTGCCAAGCTCGCCTACTCCGGACCTCTGGTGCTCCCAAGATCACGGACGCCTCTCAGATCACTTCTGCGTCGCCGCGTCTGCCGCCGATCGCTTTCGCGCTGCGACTGCTCCGTGCCACGCCAGTGTGGGCCCGCCACTTGTGACCCATGATGCGCCTAGTGAGCAGCCGAGCAGGAGAGGATCAGAGGAGAGATTAGGGTTGGCCGGTTGGGGTCTTTGGGTTCGAGTAGGACTGAGCAAAGCTGAGGAGAGAGTTGTTTCTGAAGATATGAAGAATCGGTGAGCTGGGCTGGGCTGGGCTAGACCGGCTGATGATCTGGTCCCTGATTGCTTTTTAGAATTTTGAGGGTACCGAGGCATATCCGACACCCCACCTGGTTCCGCCTCAGTATGTGGCACATGGTGCTCCAGCACAATTAATGTAAAGTAGACTTGATTATTCTCTTGTAACGACATACATCTAAATTAACATGCTTGCTGTAGGACGGTTTGTTGGCCAGGAAGCTGTCATCCTTGTACCTTGACGCACAACGACGATCCGAAAAAGCGTATGGAGGTTAGAGGACGTGCATCCGTAAAGCCTATACGCTACTGTCTTATACAAGGCTAACACCATTTTCTATATGTAGATGCCAACTTGGCCTACAGGCATCTATCTAATACTTGGAGATGCCAACTCGGCTGGAATTATTATATATGATTTTCTTTTTCTTGCGTACATATATCTAACATATGAAACAAGACATTTTGTCTCTATAGACATCATTATTTCAAGATTCCAATGCATGATAGCCTAGCAGTTTGGCTTGAAGAGGCAGAGATCGATGGCAGTAGCTACTAGCTAGCCAGCAAATTGATTCCCACTTGACAGCCATGTGTCTTTGGAAAATTCAAGCTTCCTTTGGAGCTTATCTGGAAGTTGGAAGCAACACGCTCACATGACGCGGACCAACTTCTTGCCTCACACGTAGTTAGGCTGCCAAAAAGAAAGCGAACGTACCAATATACCATGGTTCGAGATGGTTAAAATCGCGATCTTAGTTGTAGTATCATACGATTCTGCCAATACCAATATGACTTAAATTGTACTTTGAGTAGTAATAGGTAAGATCACGATCCTAGACGTAGAATCGTGTAAGATCATGGTAGAATAGTGTAAAATCACACATCTTCTCAGTTTATAGAAGACATAGGTGTTTGGTGCTGTTCTAGCTCTCAATTCAAGTTGTATGGTAAATACTAAGTGGTTAATAGTTTAGACATTAATATCTAAAAGTTTGGAATAATAAAAAATGATTGTTTATTTCCTTTTAAATTTTTAGTTTCTAATGGTCAGGTAATGACAAGGTTGTTAAAAACTTAAAATTGCTATTATAGTTGTAACTCTGAACAGCTTGGAATCAAAACTACGGCTCTAGTTGTGAATAAGATAGACATAATTAATCAAATTAGGTGCCAAATGACCAATTAAACACTTATACCATTCTTGGAATACACGACAAAACGAAAAAGTGTATTTTTGGTAGAATCAAGTAGAATATTAGATTCTATGATTTCATCCTAAAATACGATCCTATCAGAGCGTCTCCGATTCGATTCAGGATCACAATTTTGACAACCTAAATATGGAGTATAAATCATGCATGTACTGCCTTTGGAGTGTTAAAAAGATCTTGTAAATTTTACTTCGCACCAGGTTTATTTCTTGTTGTTTCACTTTGCACTAGGTCTATCCCATACTTTCACTTTACACCAGGCTTAAGCAAAAGTTGTGGCAGAAAACACCAGGTTTCGTTATTCACTATTGCTTCTAACGGAATTATGACAGCGGGTCCCATATGTCATTGGAAGGACGACCATGGCTTCTCTGTCGACATCGTCAGCGGCGGAGGAGCATCGGCGAGGGAGCGGTGAAGGAAAGAACGAGTTGTGGGGGATACTATGAGTTCAATGGTGATAGAGATAGCGGTGAAGGTGCACGGTGGTGAGCCATCGATGGTGCCTGATGGAGGAGGTGGAAGCCCATCGCGTCGGCGAGGCTACGATGGCGAGAACCTTCAATTGAGGACAGGAATAAATCAAGGGAGAGGAGAGGAAGCTAGTAGCACTGGGAATCAAACTAAGGTGTTGTGGCAGTGAAGAATGGTGCGCAGTGGTGCACAGCTGGAGCTAGAGAAGAAGGGTGACACAACAACGGTCCGGCGACTTGGTGTCAGAACTGAAATCTATTCTGAAGTTTGATCGCAATTTCAGCTGGCCGAAGCCTAAACAACGGAGGGAATAGTGGCTGGATTATGTAGATCGGAAGGCCCAGATGTTTCAATACCGGTTCGGGAACAACGGACGACCGAGATGGACCAGTTAGTTTACTGTGCTGAATTCTGGGAAGACAAGTTTTGTTTTACTGTTTTGGTTGTCGTTTTGTACTCTTATTGCATTTTGAACTTTACAGTTTACCTACTGCTTTAATCTGTACTAAAGAACGCGATGGGAAAGAGGAAAAAGGAATCTCCATTATGCCAATTACTTGTTCTTAGTTAGGTTTAGCTTAAGCACTCTTCCTTAGCGCCGTCTTTTTCCCATAACTCCGATTCCACCTGATTTTGTTCCCCAAATCAAAATTCAGAGTTTGAGGTTGTGACAAAGTGGTATCAGAGCAAGTCTTTCCTTGGAAGAAGAGTAGATCTATCAAGAAGAAAGGTTGGCATTCATCGGCCGTAAAATCCCAGTCTTCTTATCCAGATTGAAGCGGCGGCGGTAGTCTGAACACTATGACCAGAGGAGGCAAGAAAGATGGAACCGGCGAGTGGGCAGAAGGTTCAGATGCGATGGTCATGAGATCAGAGATGGAGGAGATGAGGTCACAGATGGAAGCGCAACTGGGAGCCATTCAAGGAGATGTGAATGGACTACGAGGAGAGTTGGGTGAAATCAAGGAACTCTTACGTTCTCTGGTGAGACCCTCGGGAGGAGAAACTCATTCTAGAGTTATCAATGCTGAGGAGCAACAAGATGCAGAAGCCGAGGAAGAAATGAGGAAAAGAGTGCGTGCTTTGGCAGATCTGGATTTGAATGGCGTCGGATTCCCAACTCACTCACAACAAGGGGGATTCCATGCCAGCAATTCACTCGCAGGATACTCGGTAGCACCAAAGATACGAGGTAACAATCAAGCCTATCTTCTGGACGCTCCTACTTTAAATCTGTTGGGTGGCTTTGGTGGAAGACAAGAGGAGAAGAGCAACGAGTTCCTGAAATCCATTGCTAAAGGTCCCAGACTGGATTTTCCGGTGTTTGATGGTGACAACCCATTAGGTTGGATTAGGCAATGCGACAAATATTTTGAATTAGCCAAGGTATCAGAAGAAATTCGTAGTGAGTTGGCAGCTTCATACATGACTGGAAGGGCTGACAACTGGCTTAGAGGTTCTGGGTTGATAGTTGAGCAAGTCACTTGGTCCCTTTTGAAACTGAGGATATGTGACAGGTTTGCTGCCCAGGCCCAGTACATCGATAAATTTGAAGAACTCATGGCTATTATGCGAAGCGAGAATCCTATGCTAAGAGAAGATTATTTTGTGAAGAGTTTTATTAAAGGATTGAGGGAAGATATCAAGCATTATGTTAAACCTCACCGACCCCAGAGTCTTTGTGAGGCATATTGGATTTCAAAGGATCTGGAGAAAGGAGCTATCGCCAATGCAAGGAGATCTGGAACAGGATCAGCTTCTAGAATTCAGAGAGGTGGATTTGCGAAAGGGGGCTTTCAGAGACCTTACTTCAAGACGTTGCAGAATAACAAAACTGGAAATTTTAAGGATAACACTGAACCTGGAATAAAAACCGAATCGACCCGTCTATCCTGTGGTCATCATTAGGGAACCTGGTAAATGCTGGTATTGTGCTAATAAATGGGTACCCGGACACTCTTGTAAGCAATCGAAAGTACTCAATATCATGGTTGTGGATGCTGAAGGAATAGAAGAAGGAGAAATGAATCGGTCCCAGGAGGCTGAGAAGGAGGACAATCAAGAAAAAGATGAGGAAGTTCCAGCAGAAGGAGAAGAGTTGATGCAAATTTCGGTACAAGCTCTAAAAGGAGCTCCCACAGTAGCTACTTTTTCAGTGATCATCTCATTA